>OZ017742.1:275476277-276924402 GCA_963969285.1 Odontomyia ornata
CTGTCAATCTGAGAACCTAGCCTGGAACCGTTTGACACATTACTTCGGGCTAAGCCTCATTTCTCTACGCGTTTAGGCGCCATCGGGCTACAGGGATCCCTTTTCCAGCGGAAGGAGGGGAAGGGAGAGGGATTTCTAGAAAAGAGACCCCTCCGCCCTGGTCGCCTCCAGGCGCTCAAATATGTTCCTTTTTATCTTAAGGACTGCCCGAGCGTAATGTGCCACACAGTTCCATTTGTCAACGGATGTGAGCATCTCTCCAGTGAGTTCATCTGGAGAGAGATCTCCCATTTCTTCAATGAGGTCACTGCGCTGCCTTTCCCACCTCTTGCATGCAAAAAATGTGTGGTAGGCATCATCGATCTCTCCAGCACAGAATATGCAGTCAGGAGACCGTGACTTACCAATCTTGTGCAGGTAAGATCGAAAGTATCCATGTCCACTCAGTAGCTGAGTTAGATAGAAGTCAGCCTCACCATGCCTTCAATTGAGCCACGGCCTCAGGTCACCAATAAGGCGTGCGGTCCACCTACCTTTTGTATCGCTCACCCAGGACTGTTGCCAATCACTGAGTGAGCGTTCTCGTTCTTCGTGGGCGACAGCATCTCTGTCGCATTCGTTCGTCCGCAGGTAGATTCTGCGGCGCTCCTTGGCAAGGAGGGCAATGGGTATCACTCCTGCGATGACCAGCACTGCCGACTCCGAGACAGTCCGATATGCAGATGCAATCCGCAGCGCTCCTCGTCGCTGCACCTGTGCCAAGCGCTTTCGATAAAGCTTCTTGTTGAGAGCCTCACCATATTTCCGATCCGTACAACAGCACAGATTGTACTGCACTCATCAGAAGTCTCCTTCTTGATGAGGTGGGACCCCCTATGTTGGCCACTAGTCGGCTGAGAGCCGAAACACTTGCTGCAGCCTTGTCAGCTATTGCCCTGATTTGCTCGGAGAAACGCATCTTCGAGTCGATCAAAATGCCCAGGTACTTCACTGCTAGTTTAGTCTCAACGAGTGCTTCCCCAATGTTGATCATCCTTACTCTAGGGATTCTCTTCTTTGTCAAGATGACTACTTCGGTTTTCTCCAAAGCTAGGCTGAACTCGCGAGCAGTCATCCAGTCCCTCACTTGGCGCATTAGCATACCCAGTCTGAGTTGCGCTTGTTCAACAGTGCGTCCCGCAACTAGCGCCGCGACATCATCTGCATAGCCGATCAAGCGCGACTCATCCGGCAGCTCGATTCTCAGTAGCCCGTCGTACGTGATGTTCCACAGGTCTGGGCCAAGGATGGAGCCTTGTGCAACACCCGATGTGACTTCCATCCTCCGCCGACCCTCCTTCGTCTCATAGAGCAGGCTCCGGTCTGTCAGGTAGTTCTTCAAAATCCGCATCAGATATTCTGGAACTTGAAAAGAGTTTTCCAGTGCTTCCAGAATATCCGCCCATCTAGCGGAATTGAAGGCGTTTCTAACGTCAAGCGTCACGAGCAACACAACCCTTTTGTTTGACTGGCAGTGAGCCTCCGCTCTTTGAACCGCGCTCACTACTTCCGCTATCGCGTCAATAGTGGAGCGCCCTGCTCTAAAACCATACTGCCGTGGAGATAGGTCCCCGGCAGTACGGACCGCGTCAGTGAGTCTTCCCTTGATGAGTTTCTCGAGCACTTTCCCAGCCGTGTCTAGCATACATAACGGGCGGTATGCAGACGCCATCTCGGAATTTCCCTTCCCCTTGCTGATCAGTACGAGCCTCGCCACTTTCCAGCTTTCCGGAAATACACCTTCGTAAAGGCAAGCGTTGAATATACTGAGCAAAAAGTCAGGACAAAGCTTGTAGACAAGCTGCAAAACCTCAGCAGGAACGCCATCTGGTCCCGGTGCATTCCTTGCTTTCATGGAAAGAATTGCCGGCTCCAGTTCCATCAATGTGAAAGGTGAGCATTTTAATGGTGTTTGTGCATGAGCTGAATCGACACGGACAGGGTGCGTGGGGAATAGTGTCCGTACGATCTCGTCCATCTTCTCTGCTTCATGTAAGCAGGGCTTCCGTTGGGCACCAAGTTTTTGCATGACCAGCTTGTAACCTAGGCCCCACGGATCCCTATTTACATCGTCCACGAGGTCTTGCCAGCATCGGGCCTTACTCTTGTTAATAAGCCTGCGAAGATATTTCCTGCCGGACCTGTATGCTGCTAGCCTAGTGTCTGCCTCCTCCCGTGTTCGCGCCCGCTGGGCCTCTCGCCGAGGTTTGTGACACTCGATTCTTTGTTCGGCGATCTCGTTTGACCACCAGTATACTGGAGGCTTACCGTGTCGGGGTCTCCGACGGGGCATGGAAGACTCGCAAGGAGTTATGATGGTACTCATAGTTGAGTTCACCAAGTCCTTGGCTGTAGGCCCTCCACTCCCTGGCGGAGCTCCCAGCAACGGTGCGCCTGCCGTAAGCGCGTCAGCGAACCTCTCAACGTCCATCCTCCCAGTTCTCCATCCGAGGATTGAAGTTTGAGCATATGCACGCAGAGTGGCACCGTCGTGAATCTCAACCGCTATATACTGGTGATCACTAGCCGAGTAGTCCTCTAGTACTCGCCAGTTGTGTGCTCTAGGTACCAGGGACTCCGAAGCGAATGTCACATCGGGTATGGTTCCTACGCAACCCCAGCGGCGGAAAGTAGGGGTGTTACCAGTATTTAGGACAAAAAGCGCTGTTCTGGCCGCCATGTCCAAGATTTGCTTTCCCCTTGGGTCGGATTGTGGCATACCCCATTCAATGTCATGAGGTTGGGACAACGTTATAAGGGTGTCATATAATTCAAGTAAGCAACACAAAATTTTGTTTCGATTTCTTGATTATAGCCGCCTGCTTGATTATGCTTTCCAACTAAGAAATATTTTATATTGCATGAAGTAAATACAAGATATTAAGTCAAAGTAAATTTTTTCACTTACAGTTCTGTTATATTATATCTAAAATTTGATGTTTTAAGTAATTAAATCAATCCATCCCGTTCACAGGATATTCAAATATTTAGAAGAAGTTGTTTCGAATTCCATAATTTTTTTTCCTTCCGTTCAATAATAAAACTGGGAATTCGGCATGACAGGAACAATCGCATATAATTCAATATTTTTTTTCTATGAGGACTTCAGAAGATTATTTTCGTAATATTTTTGGAACCGAAAAAAATTGCCATGCAAATTTTATTATAAGATAAAAGCTTGCTTGAAAAAAAAAACACAACATAAAGGATATTTTATACCATACCACGGGAAATGAAATTGTAAGTAAGTATTAATAAATATATTAAAAAACAGATCGCATCAGAACTTATTCATAATTGATTACTCATAAGCTTTTGTGCAACGATTAATACTCAACGCACCAGAAAAGCTTACATTGAAATTGTTGACCTATAAATGGCCAGCAATAAAAATTGCGATTTAATTTAACCACGAAAACAAAGCCCAAAAAACAGTTTTCTTTCTCTCCAATCCATTAATTCCATATGTTACTGCCGAACAGCACAGCTTGCCATTACACCATTAAAACGGGAAGAAACATATAAAATCTCTATTATTGCTACATTAAAATCGTGATCTCGGCTTCAGTCATGTGTGTGTCATTAATTTTTTTTGCATATTGTGGTCCTCTCCTTCGGGGTTTTGCACTAAAAATTGATGCATGACGCCTTATCAATCATTCATACTACCAAACAATGATATCTATTTTATCGTAAAATGTCAATGAATATTTTTTTAATGGTTTTTTTATTTTTTTTTCTTCATTTGATTTAATTCATTGTCAGCTGTACGGCTATTGTATGGTAAATTTCTATTTGGATTAATTTATTGGAGACTTCTAATAAAACTTTTGAAGTACGAGTACATCATTGTCAGCCGACGGCATATGTGAGTGTGTTGAAATGATTTTCTTTTCGTTCAGCGGAAGTATTATCGAGTTAAGTTTTAAGATAGTGGCATTCACGATTTATTGCACTTTTCCTCCTTGAGATAAATAAGTGGTGAATAATTTTATGTATGGGGAAGCATGGTCAGTGAGTGTTCAGTACTTTTCTGTTAAGTTATTGCTAATCTAATCGCGTTAATTAAATTGAGAACTAGCAAACTGGGTAGTCCCCTAAATTTTAACTTAAATTTAAGTTTACAAAAATAGAGCTACAAAATTTAGTTTAAGAAATTGGTGGATGAAAATGTTTGGATTTGATCTGGCCAGATACTGAAGACAATAAAGCTTGCAAATTCCACGGAAACGGTTAATGAAAAGAAGTCTCGTCGTTTCTACAAAATCCAGCAAGCGAGCCACCAAGTTACAAGGTTCCCCCAACTGAAAATTAATTTCCGCAAACTCATGACTATAGAGATCGAAAGGTTGTTAAAACCTGGTTCTTTCTGTTTGTTGCAGACAGTCTCCATTCTGATTTTGGGCCTTCAAATTTCGTTATAAACCCTACTTTTCTGGTCGTTTATCCACTACCTCTTATCACTTAATCGTTTTCCTGTCATCGTATGGGAGTTTGGCAGATATTCTTATTTGAAAATTCAATTTGGATTACTCTTTACATGAGTTCATTTTCTTTTTGTTAAAATGTATTTTAACTTCACTCTAGCAAGTCACCAACATTCCAGAAAATATAATTTTGAAATTTAAGTCATTTTCGCTGACCGGATTCGAACCTGTGCCTTCGGGATCTTGAGTCATTTATCTGCTCAGACCGATATTAGCATACAAATGTCTAACCTCTCTGAAACCACCAAAATCAGTTGTCACCCTGAACCATTTATGGCAACTTTATTTAACTAGTCCACCAAAAGTACTCAACATAAACAATTTAACTTTTAATGTCATCGAATGTTTATATTTTGCCTAACATTCTTTACATGTGTTAATCGTTGATGAATATCAGTCGAACAATTGGTGACTTGGGACTCCTTTGATCATGTGAACTTGGCTGAGTTCGAAGACTGTATTGTAAGAGCTTTAGATAAACAGCTACAAGTTGATGCAATATTCACGGACTTCTCCAAAGCTTTTGACTCCGTGAACCATGTTCTCCTCTGTCAAAAGTTAGGTTTGCTCGGCATATCCGGTTCCCTACATTCTTGGATTTCATCCTATCTATCCTCTCGTTCATGTCATGTTAATCTCTATGGCACAGCCTCCTTTCCATTCAATCCTACATTTGATGTCCCTCAAGGGTCAATCCTTGGACCTCTTCTTTTCGTACTGTTTATCAATGATCTTCCCTCTGTAATTTCCTCTTCTTGTCTCCCGTATGCTGATGATTTCAAGGTATTCCGGATAATTAGATCCCTTGAAGATTGTCAGCAACTCCAAATTGATCTCTTTAAACTCTATAACTGGTGTAATGCAAACTCCCTTCCTATCAATGTTTCCAAATGTTTTAAAATGACTTTAACATTGAAAACTGTTCCTTTAACTTTTAATTACACCCTATGTGATGTTTTTCTCTCCTCTGCAGACGGGATTTATTATGCGGCATTTGCACAACTTTGCAAGTATTGCTACCGCTGTTCGTTTGGTCATATGTCTTGTCCGCCAGCCTCTTGAGTACTGCTCAGTAGTGTGGTCTACTAGACATTTATATCTTGTGAGCTCACTAGAAGCTGTTCAGCAAGTTTACCCGTATTTTGTTCTTCAAATTCAACTTAGCCTATGAGTCGTCTATCCATACTTCGTCTCCCTTCTCTGTCGTCCCGTAGAACCTTCTTAGATCAATGCTTCCTTTATAAGTTGTACCACCAACAAATTGCTTCCACTCTAAGCAAAAACTTGCACTACAGACTTGATTCGCGTCCTAGTCGGTCTAATAACATTCTCGAGGTTCCGTACGCCCGGACAGATTTATATTTTCAGTCAATTATGCCGCGAATCATCAGAAAGCAGAACAACCTCGAGCTTGGTTCTCTATCCACGTCCTACTTTGTTTTTAAAAATAAACTAAAGACGTTACTTTTTGTGAATAGTGATTAATGTTTCCTTATCATTCAATTTTTTCAAATTTGCATCTAGGCTCTAATTTCTTTTCTTACAATACATATTTTAATTAACTTTTTTCTGCTTGATTATGTTGTATAAACGTGTTTTACTTTAAACGATATTTAATTGTCTAAGTCTATTTTGTAATTGGATTTTTGTCTGTTGAATGGATTTAAATAAATAAATAAATATGTCATTGAGCCCAATTTATGCCGGTGTATTTCAAATTTTGAGGCTTATTTATTGTTGTGCATTTGACAGATGACATCTGGCTGAGTTCTGTCATCATGGAGTCGCCACAACCACTCCCCTCCGAGTGGTTTTCTGAGGGCAGTTAGAATTTTACAATGCCTCCATAAGTGCGTTTAGGTGGGTCCATAGTTGAACTCCATCGATGAGGTTATACGGGCTCGAAGATTGGGGTCATTGTCAACGGAGTCGTTATCAATTTTGTTGGTGTAGCAGGGCTTAAGCTTGTCAACTGTTAGATTTTTGTTTTCGCCATCAACGTTGATTTTGTATAGTTTATTGTTGACACGCTGGATAACTTTTTACGGCCCCTGATATGGTGGTTCTAAAGGAGCTTTGACGTGGTCACTGCGCATCCAGACGTGTGAACATGTGTTGAGGTCTTTAGTACGAAGTTTTTTGTTTTAGTGTGATGAGCCGTTGCCATGTCCTCCTTGTGTTTTTCTACTAAGATTTGTGGATCCGGTAAGGGACCTGCCGAAACGAAGAAGTCTCCAGGTATTCTGAGGCAGGGTTCATAGAGCATTTCTGCAGGAATGGCTTAGATGTCTTTTATGAAGGAGGTTCTTAATCAGAGCAGTGTGGTTGGTAAAAGGTTAAGCCATGGGTTTGGAGAGCACACGAGGTCTGCCTTTAAAGTGCGATCCATGCCGTTGGATTGTGGATGGTAAACAGTGGTGCGTGTGTTCTCTGCTCTAACAAGTTGAGTGCGCACTGGCCTTAGGTGATTGAGGTTGGTGAGCCAAAACGGGTGATACAATGGTGGATGAGTTCGTTGGCAACAGTGTCAGCGGTTACATTTTCAATAGGAATTGCTTCAGGTCATCTGGAAAATCGGTCAATTATGGTGAGACAATATTGATAGCCTTGAACGTTCGGTAGGACTATGCTGTCGATGTGTAGGTGATTGAACGTTGAATCAGGCACTTTGATGTGGTTCGATTCGAGCCTAGTGTGAAGATGTAATTTTGATAATTGTGACCATACCGTTGCATTTTTTCACATTTCGGGCCAGGTGAACTTTTCTCGGAGTAGTCCAGAGGTTGTTCTACCGCTAGGGTGAGCCGGACTATGAATGATGTCCAATGCAGTCTTGTGTAAAGAGGGGATGTACGGTTTGATAGTTTCATTGAATATGTCACAGAAAATTTTTTCTGCCTTGGGTTACGAGTTCTTGAAGCTGTAGTGACTTGGTATTTTGTTTCAGTTCGCGTAGCTTATTATCGTTGAGTTGCTCTTCGTAAATTTTTTCTAGACAGTGTGGGGGCATGTTAATTGAGTTTACACGAGATAGTGTATCGGCCACTAGATTATCTTCACCTTTCATGCAAACTATGTTCGTAGAGAATTGGGAGATGGAACCTAGTTGCTCGAGCTGTCGTTCTGATGATTTGTCATGCTTCTGTCTGAAGGCGTGAACCAGTGGTTTATGGTCGGTCCTGATGGTGAAGTCCTTATAGGTTAGAAGGTATTGAAAAAAAAACTTGACGGAGGGGCGAAAATGGATAATAGCTCGCGATCGTACAAACATACTGTAGCGTTGTTCCGTTGGAGTGAGTTTATGGGTGAAGAACCCCAATGGATGCCAGATGTTGTCGATGAGATGTTCCAGTTTTGGAGGAGGAGGGGTTGGTGGTGAGTCCAATTTTTGCGGTCGGGGACGGAAATGACAGGAGTGTGACGCCAGCCAGTTTGCGCTTGCAATCACTAAAGGCATTTTCCGCTTATGGTATCCAAAGAATCTTATTTTGGGCTCTCTTGAACGATTTCTTTTAGATAATCGTTTAATGGTCATTGAGTGTGCGCTGCCTGTGGTGTACATCGCCTATAGTAATTAATGATCTCCAGGAAGTGTCTGAGTTTCCCGACGGTCTCAGGCTTTGTATAGTTTAGTATTGCGTTAACGCGTTCGCTGATGGGTGTATAATCTTGCTGATTTATTTCGTGTCCAAAGAACTCGACTCTGGGCTGGCCGAAAACGCACTTGCTCAGATTTATGCTGAGTGAGTGGAACTTTAAGCGCTCGAATATTATTTTTGTGTGCCCTTTGTGCTCCTCCTCGTTCTTCGATATGACGAGTATTTCATCAATGTAAACAAAAACGAAATTGATATCCCGGAAGATGATGTCCATGAATCTCTGGAATGTTTGGGTTGCATTTCATTCTCCGAAAGGCATGACCACATTCAAAATGACCCTAGGTTGTGATAAGAGCAGTTTTTTGGATGTCGTCTGGGTGCATTGGTAACTGATAGTAGGCCCTGCCTTAATCATACTTGCTATAAATGTGTGTTTCGTTCAGGTGTGAGAAAAGATCCTCTGTGAGGGGAAGTCCACACATGTCTCTTCATGTGATGGTGCTAAGAGACCTATAATCTCTGCAGAGTCACCAAACGTCGTTTTTTTTTCTTGGTCATATGTATGGGACTAGTGTAAGGGAAGCTAGATGGCCTGACTATGCCTTTTTCTAGCATGTCCATAATTTCAGCTTTAGCCGCTACCGGCTTATCTTCAGCGAGTTTGCGCTGACGTGCTGAAACCAGAGGTCCGATCGTCTATTGCATGTTTGCGAGGTTTGTTTTGTCAATGGGCTTTGTGATCTCGATGTACTTGCTGCATAGCGGCGCATATGGTGGTGGTAGGATGAAGTTAATGGTTGAGATATTGTACGTTATTGTGTTCCAAGTTTCTCCTTTTGTAAGTAAGTGGATCAATGAGGCATTGGTTTTTGAGATTGACAAGTAAGTTGAAGTGAGCTAGGAAATCTGCAACAATTTGTCCCGTTTGTTTGCACAGCAAAGACGGAGCTTCCAGCTGTGTTGGTCATGAGACAATCTGCAAGCTTTGCAATGCTATTGAGATCGTTGAGGTTAGGTGACAGCAGCAGGTAAGGGCGTAGCTATGCCGGCAGCCTCTCGTTCCAAAGCTGATTATTTTGGCATTTTGTGGAGCTAGGTTTGTCAAGAGTCGAAAAAGTTGGGTACTTGTTGCTGCCTGGTACTTTTGTGATTATGTCCCAGAGTTGCTTGGCGACATCGAATGGCAGTGCCTTGAGCGCTTGGCTGTATTTTTGTTTATCGCAAGTTATATATATATATATATAATCCGCTTCAGCGATCGCGAATTACATTTTTGGTGCATCGTTTGCTAGTTGGGGCAGATTGAGGCTAACGGCGATAATTTATTTTGGTGTTGGAGTGTTTGATTCATTGTTTATTTTGGAAATGGCTGCCTTGACTTGCTCGTCCTCGTTTAGATATATCGGCCGCTTCGTTGGATGTTCGGTTTCTGGTCTTTGTGTACCTGTTTTCGTTTTCTCTGCTTCGAAGCGTTTACTTCCATCTGATCAGTGATCAATCATTTAAGTGGATTCACGGTCACCACTTGTGGCTATCCTCATTTAACTAGTCCACCAAAAGTACTAAACATAAAAAATTGAAAACTAAATTGCGTCGAATATATAATTTGCACAAACAGCCTTTACATTTGTTAATCTTTGATGAATATCTGTCAGAAAAATTGGCGACTTGGGACTCGTTTGATCACATGTCGTTGAGCTTTCTTTATGCCTGTATGTTTGAATGTCTGAGGCTTATTTAATGTTGCGAATTTGACAGATGACAGCTGGCTGAGTTCTGTCACCAATAGAATAACTTGAAGTGTGTGGAATCACGGAGCCGTCACATATTCTTAACATCTAAAGAGATCTTTTGGAAACAGGCGAAACCCCAAATATATATATATATATATATATATATATATATATATATATATATATATATATATATATATATATATATATGTATTACGTTTTCAAACCAGATGTCAAAAAGCAAATGTCTGTCCTTAAAAGTGAAGGGGAAATTTTAAATAGACATGCCCTATTTTTTCCAATGGAAGAAAAGGCATCCTTTCGTCAGGCAAGAAAAGTCGATAGAAAAATAAATTTCTCGGGCTTCCGTTGGAAGGTCAAAACAATTTATGTCATGCATCTTTTATGCATCTGACCAAGTCTCGAGGAAAATACTTTTTACTCTTCAGTAATCTGAATAAGATCTCAAAATGTGGCATAAAGAAGCACTTTAAAGGCACAATGGCTCCGGAGGGGACGGAAGAACTGGCAGATCAAGACGTGGTGAACTCTACTATGAGCATAATCACGACTGCTTGCTGCGCTTCTATGCCCCGTCGAAGACCCCGGCACGGCAAGCCCCCAGTGTACTGGTGGTCTACTGAAATCGCTGAAAAGCGGAGGGAGTGTCACAAGCTTTGGCGTCAGGCTCAACGGGCGCGGAACCGTGACGAGGCATGCAACCAGGTGGCAGCATATAAGTCGGCCAGGAAATGCCTTCGCAAACTGATCAACAGTAGCAAGGCTCGCTGCTGGCAAGACCTAGTGGACAATGTGAACAAGGATCCGTGGGGCCGTGGCTACAAGCTGGTCATGGGGAAACTTGGTGCCCTACGGAAGCCTTGTATACATGACGCGGAAAAGATGGACGCGATAGTGCGGGGACTCTTCCCCGCCCACCCCGTCCGTGTTGACGCTGTCCATGGTGAAACAGCAGTAAAGTGCCCACTCTTCACACAGCTGGAACTGGAGGAGGCAGTCCTCTCCTTGAAAGCGAGGAAGGCTCCAGGTCCAGTTGGTGTTCCAGCTGAGGTGTTGCGGCTCGTCTATCATCATTGTCCTGACATGCTGCTCAGCACATTCAACGCTTGCCTACGGGACGGGGTTTTCCCGGTACGATGGAAGGTGGCGAGGCTCGTGCTGATCAGCAAGGGGAAGGGAAATCCCGAATCGCCGTCTGCATACCGCCCGTTATGCATGCTAGACACGGCTGGGAAAGTGCTAGAGAAACTTATCAAGGGAAGACTCACTGACGCGAATCGTGCTGCCTATCTCCTCGGCAGTACGGCTTTAGAGCAGGACGTTCTACCTTTGATGCGATTGCAGAGGTGGTGAACGCGGTCCAAAAGGCAGAGGCATATAGTCGCACCAAGCGACGGATCGTCCTGTTGATGACACTCGACGTCAGGAATGCCTTCAACTCCGCCAGATGGGTGGATATTCTGGACACGCTGGAAAACTCTTTTCAAGTTCCAGAATATCTAATGCGGCTTTTGAGGAACTACCTAAAGGACCGAAGCCTGCTCTACGACACGACACAGGGCCAACGAAGGATGGCAATTACATCGGGTGTTGCCCAGGGATCTATCCTTGGTCCGGACCTGTGGAACGTGTCTTACGACGGGCTACTGAGACTTGAGATGCCAGATGAGTCGCGCTTGGTCGGCTATGCGGATGATGTTGCGGCTCTGGTCGCCGGACGCACCGTTGAACAAGTGCAACTTAGGCTAGGTATGCTGATGCGCCGAGTGAGGGACTGGATGACTGCTCGCGGGCTCAGTTTAGCACTGGAGAAAACCGAAGTGGTCATCTTGACAAAAAAGAGAATCCCTAGAGTAAGGATGATCAGTATTGGAGATATACAAATCGAATCGAAGCCAGCGGTGAAGTACCTGGGGCTACTGATCGACTCGAAGATGAGTTTCTCTGAGCAAATCAGGGCAACGGCTGAGAAGGCTGCTTCGGGAATATTGGCCCTGAGTCGACTTATGGCCAACGTAGGGGGACCCAGCCCATCAAGAAGACGCCTCTTGATGAGTGCTGTAGGGTCAGTGCTACTGTACGGAGCAGAGGTATGGGGCGACGCTCTCAGCAAGGAGGTATACCGAAAACGATTGGCACAGGTACAGAGGAGAAGAGCACTGACAATTGCATCTTCGTATCCAACAGTCTCCGACTCGGCGGTGAGAATGATTGCAGGCGTGATACCTGTCGCCCTCCTCGCTAGAGAGCGCCGCGCTATTTACCTGCGCCGAAACGAGCATGCGAGGGAGATGATTGTCCGCGAGGAGAGACAACGCTCGCTCAACGACTGGCAGCAGTCTTGGGGGAATTGCACGGTGGACTGCGCGCCTCATCCCGGATGTGAGACCGTGGCTAAATCGAAGGCATGGTGAGACTGACTTCTATCTGACCCAGCTTTTGAGCGGGCACGGGTGTTTTCAGTCTTACCTGCACAAGATCGGTAAGTCACGGTCTCCCGATTGTCGGTTTTGCCCAGGAGAGGAGGACAATGCGTGTCACACATTTTTTGCGTGTACCAAATGGGTCAGGCTGCGAAGGGAACTCTACAGGGAGACGGGAGAGCTCACCCCGGATAATATAGTTGCGGTGATGCTCGAATCGGTTGATAAATGGAACCAGGTGGCACATTATGCTCGGGCAGTCCTAAAATATAAAAGGGCCTCACAGCAGCCGGGGGCGCTGGGGCGCTGGGGCTTGGGGATCGCTCTTCTGGCATTTCCTCTTCCCCTCTCCCCTCCCGCTAGGAAAGGGACTCCCCAGCTTGAAGGCGCCCCACGGCGTAACAAAACAAGACCTGGCCCGAAGTAATGTGTCAAACGGTTCCAGGCTGGGTTCTCAGATTGACAGGGGAGGTGTTTAGTGGGTAGTTGTAATGTGACGCCTACGCCCGGGAATCGAAGTGATTCCGATCCCGAACCCTTGCAACCGGCCAGATGGGTATGTCCTCGAAGTGGCAGCGGACTTCATCTGTCGTGCGGATATCGTTGCGCAGAAAATATTTCCTTTCTGTCCAAATATTTAGATCTGTGGATATAAATATTCGAAATATAAAATTAATCCAAACCCCGACACATTTCGAGACATATCCATCTGGAAATGCCCCTCCACCGTGGCCATCGAAAAACTATGCCACTGGCGACAAATGGAGAGGCACATTGCCGCCATGTGGCGTGCCATTCCACACACAGCTGTTTTGTCCGATGTGACAAGCGGTGGATTTTGACAGCCACATGGAGAGGTTACGAGTAGACCATTTCTTAAACATAAGACTCGAAAAACACCTCCGAGGCCGGGAAAATAATTAAAAAAAAAAGAAAACGAAAAAGAAAGAAAAAATAGTGGTTCCCACTCAAGTGGACAATCGTCCGAATTACTTTTTCGCTTTATTGCGACTTCGTAACACATCTGTTGCGCGGGGTGCCATTGAACGCGGGAAGAGTGGCAGTCACCAGGGTTTCGACAAATCCGCTGAAGTCGGTTTCGCGTCGCGCGCGGTACGCGGTACCTTTGATTGTTTCGTCATTTCATTAGAGTAGTTTTCGTCGGTTTAATTTCGAGTAGCATATTTTTCGGTACCGCGTCGGTGATTCGGTAACGCGCCTATAGGACTTTGTAGCGTTTTTGATTTGAGATCTGTGGAGAGATCACATCCAGAATTAACGTAACGTAGGTTTCCCGTTCTGGATGAGTAATTGTTGACGCGTTTGGAAAAACGGGCATGTTCAGGTGACTGAAATATTGTAATTGAGCGTAACCCATTCGGAGACCCGCGACCGAAATCCTCTCCGAACTAGCTGGCCGACAAGCAGTCACCGCGTGAATGGGTTACGGTGCACGGATTGGTTGACCTGTTGGTACCCTCCGTTGGCACTACTCAGACTTAACGTCTAGAACCGATGAGAGGTCGGTTCCGCGTTCGATCTGCAAAGTGGAAAATCATTACAAATGGCGCCCAACGTGGGGCCTAAAACATCCTAAGGGGGAAAGAACTTCGCGTCTTCTGACGAGTTGGTCCTTTACGGAGGATGTAAGGTACTCTGGTACTCGAGTCCCACTATCAGGAGCAGTGGAGTTGTGTGATACACACTAGAAGTCGCTTCACGTGAGTAGTAGCTTCCGCTCTCCTTTGATTGATTTTTTTTCGCGACAGAATCCTACCGATGTGTTGTCCCAGGTTAACCCCTGTAAGGACCTTCTATTTTCTTGATGGAACTGCCAGTCTGATGGGTTTACCTATCAGCATGGACTCTCAAGAAAATAGAAGGCTACCTTGCCTTTATGTCGCGGAAGGATTCTAATTATTTCGTATGCGTGATAGACGAGTGGTATCGGTTCAACGTTCGGTGGCGTATGCTGGAGTTGCGAAGCCCGGAATGCTTCCACGCGTCGGGAAATTTTGACCGCGTACTAAAATCGTTACGGTAGCTCTACCACTTGTCTCGTCGAGTCACTTTAACGTAGTTTAGAGACGGTTTTTTGTAATGTATGTGGGTTTAGGGGATAAATTTTGTAAATCGACCGAAAGCACCCTTTCTTCGGCAGATTACCACGCACTCTCATTTCCCGTTGGAGGAGTCGACCACTGGAAAGGAAAGTGTATATCAAATAATTTTTTTTCTACCCTCTAGATATAGCTCGCCACTATCGGCCACTAAACTAAGATTAAGCTTCTGTATTTATATATTAGGGGTATAATAATAAGTATCATATTTTATATATTTTAATTTTTCCAGTCATATTAGCACCACATTAAACTCACACGACAATGGCAACGAAGCGGACCCCAGAAAAGCGGTGGACCCGGTCCAAAACGGTCCAACCCGCGAACTGTGGAATCTGTTTCGAGGACGTAGTGGAGGGCGTACACAGCGTGCGATTGGATTGTGGACATCTATTCCATCGTGCCTGTGTACAACAGCTCCTCCTCACGTCAGAGAGTTGCCCATTATGTCGGCGACCCATCGAGCGGTCTGCCCTAGACGTCCCCCTCGGAACGCCCCTACCAACGCGCGGAGCAGTGGCGAAAGGAGTTCCAGAGGCCGAACAGTCCCAACCACTTTTAGACCTGCAAGGAGCCGTAGGCGGTGAAGTTCCGGCCGCAAGTGTCGTGTCCGAGGTGACACCCATGCCTTCCGCCCACTCCATTGACACCCTCGTGGCGTTGATGAGGGATATGTCGGAGAGGATTGGCAACCTGGAGGGAAAGCTCCAGAATCTCCCTGTGAGCCAATCACCCAGTCGCGTGAGAACTCCGCTTGGCTGGGAGCCAAATCCCAGTGTGGCGATGCCCCCCTCCCGACAATCCGAGCCATGGGTCCCACCTCCAAGGAACTCGGGAATGGATCCCAGAACTCCCGAATATAGACCACGACACAGTACCGGACCTCCGTTGGTACCTCCCGCCCCCGAGGCCGTTCAGTACAACAGGTCAATCGAGGATGTGATTCCCCCCGGGAACGCATTGGCACTTTTTCGAGACCCGACGCCCCGTATCATGGAGAGTTGGCGCCTGAACTTTACAGGGTTCAACGATATGATATCGGCGGACCGGTTCCTTTTCCGGATTCAGGCGTTGGTATCCAGCACCCTGGGAGGTGATTCCTCGGCCTTCCTCCGGCATGCACATCTTTTGTTCAGCGGCGACGCTGCCGACTGGTACTGGAGCTTTAAAGAATCAACGCCACGTCCCACTTGGCACTCTTTCAGTGCAGCCTTCCGCAATCGATTTGAGGATGGCTTCACTGAGAGAGAGCTAAGGGAGCAAATAAAGAAACGGAAACAAGGCGCTCACGAACCGTTCGACCAGTACTACACAAGTATAGTGAGATTGAGCACTCGCTTGCGAAATACCATGCCCGAGGACGAACTGGTAGAAATTATCAGAGAGAATATGCGCTGGGATCTCCAGAACAGCCTTCTGCATTTTCCCTTCAACACCATACAGGGATTGCGCCTCCATGCCCGTAGACAAGAACACTTGGATGAGCGGCGTGGTACCTTCCGTCCACAACCTCGCATAACGGGACCAAATCCCCGAAATCATCACACCGCGGAGTTGATGGCAGCTGACCACCTGCTTGCTGATCCAGTACCAGTACCGAGGAGCGGAGCACCACCGGAGCTTGAGGACCCAGCCTTGAGCCGACGCTTTTCTGCTACCGCTGCGGGAAGGCCGACACATACGCACCTGACTGTGCAAATTGCAAAGGGCGAAAAAACTTGCCACCGAGTGCCGCGACCACCCGTCGGCACTCCTAAACCCCGGACGAACCAATTTTGACCCTATCACTAGCTATGACCAAGCTCCCAACATGACTCCAACTCTGCTGACTCGCACCGCTAACCACAGTTCTCCCGAAGTTCCACAACCGACGCCGTCCTTCGCCGAGGCCAACGCGCAGGGAAATGATAGCGAGGCGAAAGTTCCTTGGCATGTAAAACCTTTTCATGTCAGGCTGCGGAATTACTTGGCTACTCGACAGCGCATCTTCCATGAGGAGTTGTCCACAAATGTCCCACCGCGAAGCAAGCGAGCCACGCGTCGGATGCGGAGCTTCTGGAGAAAAGTCAGGCAGTCGAGGAAAGTGTTGAAGGACATATACTTAGACGAATTATTGAGGGATGATGTTCGGCCATATGCGTCAGTACACCTCCTGCAAAAACGAGTGTCAGGCTTAGTCGATACGGGAGCCAGTGTGAATTGCATATCTGCCGAGTTTGCAGGGGAGGTACTGGCAAGGCACGCGGACCAAATCCGTCATTTCACCTCCTGGTTAAGCACGGCGGACGGAACTCGTCACTCTGTAGTGGGAAAAATTATGACGGATGTCACCTTTAAAGGAGTAACTAAACCCATGGAATTTTTCATCATACCTCAGTTAACCCAGAATCTTTACCTAGGAGTGGATTTCGTTCGAAAATTTAACTTGGCCCCGGCACTATTTCCCGGTACGACCCTGGAGTCCGTCACCCCAGCTCCTGACCAATCTCAACCCACTAACTTACTACGACATACTCTGGATGTAAATCAGCAACTGCGTCTAGACTCGGCTATATCGGCTTTTCCATCGCATGAGAAGGAAGGTCTCGGGCGGACTGCCCTGGTGTTCCACACTATAGATGTGGGGGACGCTAAACCCATAAAACAGAGACATTTCGCCATATCTCCGGCGAAGGAAAAATCGTTATACGCCGAAGTGGATCGAATGCTAGCATTAGGCGTAATCGAAGAATCACAGAGCGCGTGGGCTTCCCCAGTCACCCTAGTTGTCAAGCCGAACAAGGTCCGGCTATGCTTAGATGCTAGACGCTTGAACGCCGTCACCGTCAAGGACGCATACCCTCTACCGTTGATTGAAGGCATTTTGAGTCGGTTGCCTAAAGCCCACTTCATCACGAGCTTAGGACGCCTTCTGGCAAATTCCTTTAGACCCCGGTTCAAAGGAGAAAACAGCCTTCACAGTCCCAGGTCGGCCCCTATATCAATTCGTGACCATGCCATTCGGATTGTGCAATGCCCCCCAAACAATGACGCGCCTTATGGATAAGGTGATACCACCTCATTTGCGGCACCAAGTTTTCGTTTACTTGGACGATCTGTTGCTTATAACCGAGACCTTTGAAGAACACATCGACCTGCTTCAGGAGGTGGCTCTACACATCCGGAGGGCAAGATTAACCATCAACATAAGGAAGAGTCAGTTCGTGATGACGGAGGTGAAGTATTTAGGTCACATCATTGGGCATGGCCACATCAAGACCGATCCGGAAAAGACTTAAGCGATTGACGTTTTTCCACTACCCAAGACCACCAAACAGTTACGCCGATTCTTAGGCTTATGCGGATGGTACCAGCGTTTTGTACGTGACTATGCCACCATTACCACTCCTTTGACCGACATGCTGCGTAAGGGACGTAGATTCGTCTGGGAAGAGCCCAGCTTGCGAGCCTTTGAAGAGCTAAAGAAGAGTCTGACTACAGCCCCCGTACTGCACAGCCCGGACTTTGACAAACCGTTCTCAATCCATTGTGACGCGAGTCAACATGGGGTGGGAGCAGTCTTAGTCCAGGTTGCACAAGACGGCGAGGAGAGACCTATAG
This sequence comes from Odontomyia ornata, assembly GCA_963969285.1. Classification (NCBI taxonomy): domain Eukaryota; kingdom Metazoa; phylum Arthropoda; class Insecta; order Diptera; family Stratiomyidae; genus Odontomyia; species Odontomyia ornata. The sequence continues at coordinate 275,494,300 of OZ017742.1, forward strand.
CCTTCATGTCTCACAAGCTGAACCCAGCCCAGCGAAATTACACGGTCTCCGAGCAGGAATGTTTAGCTGCGGTGTTGGCAGTGAAACGCTTCCGAGCCTATGTGGAGGGACACACCTTTGAAATCGTTACGGATCACGCTTCTCTGAAATGGCTAATGAGCCAGACTGATCTCAACGGCAGATTGGCCAGGTGGGCACTGAAATTACAGGCATTTGACTTCACAATTCGCCACCGAAAAGGTAGCCAGCATGTAGTCCCCGACACCCTATCCAGAATGTTCGCCCCTGAAGGAGCCGAGTTGGTCCACGAGGACGACAGCCCCCAATTGACCGATCTGGACCATCCTGCCTTCAAGTCAGCAACCTACACACAACTGATTCACACTATCCAGAATCAACAGCCCCAGCTTCCTGAACTGCGGTTGACGGATGGATTTATTTATAAGCGGATGGGACACGCATCCGGAGAACCCATACAAGAAGAAGAACAGTGGAAGTTGTGGGTGCCCGAAGAATTAACCACTGATCTTATCAGACGGGCTCATGACCACCCATCGAGTGTGCACGGCGGATACGGTCGTACACTTAGGCGGTTGAAAACCTGTTTCTTTTGGCCTAAGATGGCACAACAGATAAAAGCGTACGTAGCCTCTTGTGAGCTATGCAAGTGCACTAAAGCGCCCAACACCATTCTTCGGCCACCCATGGGTAAGGTTGAGGTCCCCGAACGCGTGTTCCAGCGCTTGTACATTGATCTTATCGGTCCTTACCCTCGATCTGCTTCTGGTCACACGGGAGCTGTCGTGGTCCTGGACCAGCTCTCTAAATTCCCTATCATAGAACCACTACGTAACATGCACACTGGACCTATAATCAGCTTCTTGGAGAACCGAGTCCTTCACATGTTTGGAGTTCCGGAGAAACTTGTCTCCGACAATGGGGTCCAGTTCACCTCCAGCAAGTTCCGAGACCTAATGTCCAAATACGGCATCATCCACCAACGAACTGCCGTCTATTCACCACAAGCCAACGCATCCGAACGACTGAATCGTACGCTCATAGCGGCCATCCGCGCCTATGTCCACCCGAATCAGAAGGACTGGGATCGCAAATTGTCCGCCATCACTAGTGCGCTGCGCTCGTCGTACCACGCCACTACCGGCATTTCGCCGTATTTCGCTTACCGGCTATTGCGGCAACTGAAATCGCTAGAGGACCCAATCGTGGTTCTGGAACCGCACGAAAAGCTCCAACTTCTGCGAGAGCAACTGCGGGAGAAGATTGAAGAAAGTCGACGGATGGGAGAGGAGCGGTACAACTTGCGATCTCATCCTTCTGGCTTTAAGGTAGGCGACGAAATATATCGTCGAAACTTCCGGCAGAGCGATGCCACCCGACATTACAATGCCAAACTAGACAAGAAATTCGTGAAATGTCGAGTCCTACAAGTAATAAGCCCCACCCGATACCTCATCGCGGACATGACTGGTAAAACCCTGGGAATTTACCACGCAAAAGACCTTAGACGATGAAGTGCAACTATTTCCCACGAAAAACCTTGGCTTACCCCAATCTTTGCCTAGACGAAGACCTCCGAATAACACCTGACTCCCTACTATATAGTCACTGTCGAGTCTTCACGAACATGGTTGTAGCCTATCCCTCGAAACCGACCTTCGACCCGCCACGGCCCTAACCAAGACCTTTTATATAGGAGACGGGATCGTAATTACTTCGATTTTGGGGGGGGGGGGGGGGGAATGTGTAATGTGACGCCTACGCCCGGGAATCGAAGTGATTCCGATCCCGAACCCTTGCAACCGGCCAGATGGGTATGTCCTCGAAGTGGCAGCGGACTTCATCTGTCGTGCGGATATCGTTGCGCAGAAAATATTTCCTTTCTGTCCAAATATTTAGATCTGTGGATATAAATATTCGAAATATAAAATTAATCCAAACCCCGACACATTTCGAGACATATCCATCTGGAAATGCCCCTCCACCGTGGCCATCGAAAAACTATGCCACTGGCGACAAATGGAGAGGCACATTGCCGCCATGTGGCGTGCCATTCCACACACAGCTGTTTTGTCCGATGTGACAAGCGGTGGATTTTGACAGCCACATGGAGAGGTTACGAGTAGACCATTTCTTAAACATAAGACTCGAAAAACACCTCCGAGGCCGGGAAAATAATTAAAAAAAAAAAAAGAAAACGAAAAAGAAAGAAAAACTAGTGGTTCCCACTCAAGTGGACAATCGTCCGAATTACTTTTTCGCTTTATTGCGACTTCGTAACACATCTGTTGCGCGGGGTGCCATTGAACGCGGGAAGAGTGGCAGTCACCAGCGTTTCGACAAATCCGCTGAAGTCGGTTTCGCGTCGCGCGCGGTACGCGGTACCTTTGATTGTTTCGTCATTTCATTAGAGTAGTTTTCGTCGGTTTAATTTCGAGTAGCATATTTTTCGGTACCGCGTCGGTGATTCGGTAACGCGCCTATAGGACTTTGTAGCGTTTTTGATTTGAGATCTGTGGAGAGATCACATCCAGAATTAACGTAACGTAGGTTTCCCGTTCTGGATGAGTAATTGTTGACGCGTTTGGAAAAACGGGCATGTTCAGGTGACTGAAATATTGTAATTGAGCGTAACCCATTCGGAGACCCGCGACCGAAATCCTCTCCGAACTAGCTGGCCGACAAGCAGTCACCGCGTGAATGGGTTACGGTGCACGGATTGGTTGACCTGTTGGTACCCTCCGTTGGCACTACTCAGACTTAACGTCTAGAACCGATGAGAGGTCGGTTCCGCGTTCGATCTGCAAAGTGGAAAATCATTACATAGTCCAAGGGTATCCTCCATGGGAGTCCCACACTGCTAGACTCGGCGGGCGTAAATGCCTTCACCTCCCTACCACAAAAAAAAAAGGCACAATGGCTAGAGGCATATTCAAACCAAATTAGAATTCCAAACTTCCGTGAGTACATCGTAGAACTCGTCACAAATAAATTGCGGCATCACTATATAGTTAACGTGGTCTATGTGAAGCTATCAAAATTCCCAAACTTTTTCGAATGAATGCTAAGGCAAGAACATTATATGCAAAATTTGGGATGGACAATCGAAGAGTGCTTCCAGTGGTATGGGCAGAGTGAGATTTTTTGCTGTCACATATTTTCTTTTCAGTTCATTCATATTTCAAACAAGCTGACTTGTTGATAGATAGTAGTCATTGCATAGACTAGTTGTTGCTCTCTATTGAGGTATTAAAAATATGCTAGCCAAGTTGTTTTGACTGGATTATTGTCACTTTCCATATCTGTTATAGATTTCTTTAGTCCCAAGGTTCGGATGCATCTGGCGTCAACCTTGTTTTTATTTTCTTACGGATCTTTTTTATTCCACATTTACAGGCTTAAGGCTTAGAAGGCTGGATTTAATCTCACCCATGTTCCTTTGAAACTAACTTTAATCTGTTCTTAAGTTGCTGGTCTTTACCTGCTCAATAATCTCATCTTATACAACCTAGGTCCAGGACCAAACTTACTGACGAACACATTCTGTAGGAATCAAAGGGTACATAAATGAGCTTAGACCCCTGATTGCACACAAAATATTTATAAAATGAGAGTCGTTTTAGCTTGCTTAATATTTCTGGGTTGACTAGTCCAGTTGGCTGCCACACAGTATAATTAATTTCAAAGGTTCTCCGTCATCCAATCACTTTTCTAAGTCACTAAAAGTATCCTATAGAAAGCAAAACAGTAGAATCAAAAATTAATTATAGAGAGTTAGAGACATTAGGACTGGTCAGGTGAGTGCTGACTTCATGCGAGTTCTCTCTAGAAAATGGATTGTTAGGTAAGTCGCCAGTGATGAATTATTTGGGTTAATTCACTCCACTCCAATTCAAAAACTCCTTAAAAACTGACAAAAGATGACGAACACTGTATGAAAAGCAGCAAATTGAAAACAGACGACAAACCGACCAACGAGCAAAAAGAAAAAAAACGAAAACTCGAGAAACTTTATGTTACGTCTTTAAATGCAGCAAAAAATAAAAATGATGCACAGTGCATACAGGTTCAGGGTACACATTTGTGTCCAGATCTATGTAAAAAAAACTAAACATCAAGAAAATATTAAAGCCAACAGATATTAAATTTCGATCCTACACCAAGAACATGTTAAAGCCAGACGAGACCACGGATGTTACGGTAATTTCTAAACAGACAACTATCAATGACAAGATTTGTTTGGTACTAGAAAGTTTTTCCCCGCTGCTTGGGTACAACATCTGGGCATCAATTGACAAGAAATCGACAGAATACCGAATAAAACTCAAGTCTTCTCAATCAAAAGTGTTAAAGATGAAGAGGAGTTCTATGTTGAATTGACCAAAACCTTCGAACAGAAAATCAGGCATATACCAGATTTTGAAGGGTAGCTGAAACTAAAGAATCGAACACAACCCATCTTAAATCGCGAAAGAGAAGTCCCGTACGCGTTAAGCAAAAAGAAGTCCCATACGCGATAACCAAAAAAGTTTATGAGGAACTTGACTCTCTAGAAGCTGCTCAAATTATTGAAAAAGCAACATCAGTGACTGGGAATCTCCACTGGCAGTCATAATGAAGCCCGACGGAGATGTACGACTATGTTTTGATTATAAAACAGGAGTGAACTCGAGATTAATGGGGGCACATTATTCAATTTGAAATATCAACGAGATTCTGAACAGTCTAAAAGGCTCAAGATGTTTTTGTTGCCTGGTTTTGTTTAAACCCTATTTACATATGGCTGTAGACTCTAAATCTAGTGAAGTACAGACGATTTCCACACATCGAGAAACTTATAAAATGCGTCGTCTCTCCTTTTGGATTAAAACGGCACCTTCGAAATCCAACCGAATAATGGACCTAATCTTGCGCGACCTATCAAACACAGAATATGGCGAAGCCAAGGAGAAGTACAGAGAACATCTTTTCAAATGCTTGACAGAACTTAAAAAATTCGATCTACATTTAAGTCGAAGAAAGTGTTCATTCTATTAAACGACAATTGAGCTTCTGGAATACACTATCGAGTACAACTAGATTTCCAAGTCTTCTTCGAAGATGAAAGCAGTAACTGACATGCTGTGGCCATCGAACGTCGATGATGTCTGAATGTTTTTAGGAATGATAACATACTATTCTCGCTTTATACCCAACTTATCGTCATTAAGCCATCGACTAAGTCAACTTTTTCAAAAGGGTAGGAAGTTAAGCTGTTCATCAAGATACGAATCATCGTTCAGGAAACTTAAGGAAGAAGTAGTGAATGACCGCGTTTTAGTACCTTATGATGTGACCCTGCCTCTCCAACTAGCTTGCGATGCGGGTCCCCATGGTGTCGCTGACGTACTGTTTCACATAATTAACAACGAAGAGCGACCAATTATGTTCGCGTGACGCGTCTTAATCAAAGCAGAACAAAACTTATCCCAGGTCGACTGAGAAGCTTTGGCAATTATATTCGCCGTGGGACATTTTTACCAATATCTCTTGTCGCGTCTATAAAATTTAATTACCGGTAATCAACCACTGTACTAAAATCGAAAATTCCACGAATGAGTTCAGCTTGTCTACCCAGATATGCTGCGTTCCTATCAGGGTTCGACTATCAAGTCTCTTTCAAGAAAGAAATTGACGGCGCCAATGCGAACTGTCTATCTCGTTCCCTGTTCAAAACATCGCCAAAATCAGAAAAGCGTATCAATTACGGAGTACACAAGATCTGTGAAGAATCAGTTCTAAGGATTTTCACCACACAATCGAATTCGAGCAGAAACCAAAAAGGATCAAAAACTGAAACACGTGTCCGGGATTAAAAAATATCGATGCTTCAAACTCTGAATTTATCATCCGTCATGATATTGTATTTATGGGACGGCGCGTGATTACACCAGCAACTCTACGAGCCTCCGTACTCCAAGAATCATACCGAACACTCGTAGGAGTTACGAAAATGAAACAACTTCCAAGAAAGTATGTATAGTATATTGGAATATTATTACGGAAATGCCTCTAGTGTGCATCTTTCCAGAACAACCCACCGAAAGCCCCACTCCATCTTTGGCAAGAACCAGATAGCAATTGGTAGCGCGTACGTGACTACGCCGGACCAAAAAAGGGCTAAATTAATGGGCTTGAATTGAAATTTGTTTATCAGCATTCCTACACTAATATAATAGGGTTATGATAGATTGCATCTTAAAGTGAAGGAAATAAGCCGAAACCTTAGCTGATTTTTTAAGCAATTTCAGGCCCGGTTCTCAAGTAGACAGAGTTAGTATTCAGTGGGTAGCCCAGAAGATTTGGGTTCCTGGAAACCTTAGTGTAACTAGCCTCCACCTCTCAACCACAAAAAATTATTGGCTGCGAAGCTTGAAATAAAATATTGATCACAATAGGCTTAAAAATAGAATTAGGTTTCCAAAAGAAATATGTTGAAACTACAAATTATGTTCTGAACAGGCTTCAATGTTCATTAGGATCGCTTTCCCGATGCTTTTTGCTATCTAAATGGAGAGTCACGTGTTTAGACGACATGAGGTTACTGTGGTGTACTACATGCACACATAGACGATGTGTGCATGAAGATAATAACGATGACGATAATAACGATGACAATTTTGACTGCGAAAAAAGTGGCGGTATTCGATGGATATGCGTGACAGGAAAAGAAATTTCCAGCAGTACTGGGTTGGACGAGAATGTTGGAGAACAGGCGAATGGGCGATTGCTTTTGAGGCTTCTGGTCTGCCCACTAGTTTGCTTTAGCATTACAGCCAAGCAGAATTCGTCTCCCAACTCCTTCTGCTTGGTTGCCAGAAGTGATAACTGTAATTCCTCCATCCTGATCCTGAAGCGTTGATCACGTCGGGGTCACCAAATGTTCAAAAAACAAATATATATTATTGAAGTCTTTTATAGTACAATTTTTACAAGTATTCAATTTTTAGTATCGCAAAGTCCGTAGCGCGGTCATTGCCTTAGTGCTGAGTCGTTGAGAATTCCTAGAGTTCATTGCAGCTTGTCACATGTTTGATATCGTGGTCAGCAAAAAGTTCATGATCTCCGTGGAAATGAAATTTTCGGAGTATGTATATTACACGAATTAATTTATTTGTAATTGGGGCATTGATCACGCGCGGAAATAGAAAATGTTTGGAATGTGCAAATTGCATATTAAGTCAGCTCAGGTGCAGTCCAGAGTACGTTGAACGTTAATCGCGCGTGGAAAATTAGATTTTGTTGATGCGCGCAATTCTATGTGAATTTTCATTGAACATTCTCCCCGTCCTTGAACTGTCCCAGCTCAAATCAAAATGAGTCGTCGTGTTATTTCCGTTCGTCTGAATTTCTTCAACGCAGTCCAGATGATCAGAATAATTGTTGCTGTTGTTAGGATGTAGCCGAGTGTATAGTGGAGGACGTGATGATTGTTTATTCTATCAGTAGGTAGTAACTGTGGAGAATGATGCGTTGAGAGTTGCTTTACGGTTTCGTTCCAGTCAGCAGCTTTTGTGTTGATAAGGAAGTCGGTGGATGATGATTTTATGAAGTCGGTGTGTGAAATTGGCTGATGGTGTAAACGTGTAGTTCATAACTGACGTGAATGTGCTTAATCCCCTAATCGTCATGGTATCGTGTCTGATTTCACACTGAGGTTCTAGATGTAGAACACCAGTGTTTGTGTGGTGACTTCCTGTCCACATATTGTGTCAAATACTCTTGTCCCTTGTAGCGCATAGATCCACGTGTTTTGTTTGGTGGGCTTGGATCCAAATGTTCGTGTTGTTGATAGGTACCCAGATACATTGCCGAGAAGATAGTTCCTCGTGGTTTAAGAGAGTGGTTTCGCATTGGTTGATGCTGGATCGTGTTGTCCTTGGTGAGTGTACATTTATCCAATTCGTGTTGGTTGATCGGGTAGTGTTGGTTTCTCTGGAGATTTTCGGTTGGATGAGATATGACTTTTGAGCTCGTCTAATGGGAACAGGTATCGGGTTGAACAGTTGAAATTCTTCGGAATTGATTAGTGGCAACTTTAGCTGAAAAATTACAAAGGATTTGGTCATCTTGGCATGTACCGAAAATGTCTTGCACAATGATAGATCTCCAACTGTTCGACTGATCGGGATATTAGACATGGAGGAAGTGCCTTTCGTATGAGCAGTACTTGTTCTTGAAGTTGTCGCGGAGTGAGAAGTAACGGATTGATGATGCCGTGCTGTAGATCAAGCAGTATATCCCATAATGCCCTTTGTGTTTCTTGGTAACTGTGTAGTGTTATCATGGTTCGGAAGCAAAATGTGATGAAAGTTTGTTGCTGAGATACACTGCTTATACCGTCTGACAGTTGTTTTAATTAATCGTTTATTGCCTTAAATTGTTCCTGGATATGGTACGTCTCTTTTTTAAAAAGGTTTTTGGTGGTCTCGAGAAGTGAGGTTTGATTCTCCATGAGTGAGTCTAGATAATTTCGTTGGCTCGTGATTTTTCAATTTCATCTTCAAGGAATGTTGCGTAGTCTGAATCTAGAATACCGAAAAGTTTATTAGCGACGTTGCCCACGATGCCCAGTGGTGCTCTTCTTCTTCTGGTAGGGTATCTTCTGCCTTCTCCTCCCTTGTGAAGGATTTCGTTTAGCTGCTAAATATGAGATAGTTGGTGTGTGAACTGCTGTAAGGTTTGAGTGCATAATGGTGAGGCAAGAAACAGTTAAGCTCTGGTATCGGTGACTTAACTTCATCCATGTGACCCAAAGCGGCGTATTCCTTGATGAAATTCGTGTACTCCCTTTTGACATCTGGGTGTTTTTGGAACTTCCTTTCGAGAGCAAGGAAGCATCTAATTGCTTTGTCTTTCGATTGGCCAAGCACAGATGGATTCTGACACAGAGGAAGTTTCACTTCAAAGCGTCCGTCACCGTCTCGTCGAAGATTGATCGCAGGCTCTTCAGTACTAGAGGTCGTTGCCAACGGTGCTTCTTCTATGGCCCAGAATCTTTCCATGTGTTCTTCAAGATTATTGATACCGATTCCACAGAAGTATTCAGATGTATCGCCTGTTGCGACACGGCCAAGCACAATCCATCAGAGCACGGTGTTCTGCAAGGTTGGTAGGTTTCGTCCTAACCTTATCTGTCCAATGGAAAGAAGCTCACAGTAAAACTCTTCTCCCAACAGTAGGTCGATTCGTTTCGGAGTGTTGAACGTTGAATCAGCAAGGTGAATGTTCGGTGGAATTGGCCATGAAGAAACATTGATGAATGACGGCGGTTGAGTAAAAGCAATCGTTGGTATGACGTATGCCTCCAATCGGGTTGGATATCCGGAGTGTCTTGAGGAAATGGTGGTGCTCACTCTCTTCGAGACATGTGTTTCTGTTTTCCCTATTCCACAGATATTGATGTTGGAATTTGATCCGGATATTTTCAACCTCTTTAGCATTCGAGCACTAATGAAGTTGGGCTGAGATCCGGAATCTAAAACGGCTGTACAAACTTCGGTTGCACCAGCATAATTAGTGATGTTGACTGATGCTGTGCCCAATAAAACGTACTTGCTACCAGATGTCTTCTTGGTAAGGGTTGCTAAAGTGGTGTCGCTAGGAGTAACCGATTGGGAGCTGCTGGTTGTCATGGCTGATATCTTTGTCTAGTTAATTGTCTTCTCATGGTGGAGCAATGTATTGTGCCTGCCTTGACACTTAGAGCAGCTTCTTGATGGACAGTTACTTACACTATGGCCTGCCTTGAGACAGTTAATACACAGCTGAAGGCCCTTGATTTTAGTAAGTCGATCGTGTGGGCTTAGTTTAAGTAACTGGTCGCACTTAAAAACCTTGTGATTCCCAGTGCACACCTTGCAGCTTTCGTCCGAGTTAGATGAGACAAGGGGTGTTGGTTTCACTCGTGGATGTGAATGTCTCGTCTTGCCTCAAGCCGCCAGCGACTGAAATCTAGTTTCCATAAATGTGAGAAAGACGTCGATGGTTTGTACTTCACGAGGTCGTTGAAGCGTTTGCTCGTACAGCGTATGTGTTGTTCTGTCAAGTTTTTTGAGCAGGAGGTGAAGTATGATGGGGTCCCAGCCTCTTGTTGAAATGCCCAAGGTTGCTAGTCCTAACAAGCACTCTTTGGTTGGGTCGTGGAATCCCTTTATTGATGCAGCGGATTCACTGACAACTGTTGGTTGTGATACCAGCCTGTCGATGAGTGACGAAACCAAGATTCATTGGTTATTGTACCGTGCCTGTAGTGTTTCCCAGGCGATGGCATAGTTACCGTCAGAAAGGTGGAGGTGACGAATTAGGCGCTCAGCTTCACCGGTCACATTGTTTTTCAGGTACCACATTTTCTGGGTATTCCCAAGTGGTTGGTCGTGAATCATCTGTTTGAACAGATCGTGGAACTGTTTCCACGTGATTTTTGGCAAGCTGACCGATGCCTGTGTGGCAGGCGTAACTGTGTTGTGGCTGGAATTCTTGCCAGACATTGGTTGAGGAAGATTATCGCCCTTTGGATCGCATCTTCGGTGTTGAGGTAGCTGCTTGAAGTGTAGCCAAGTGCTGCCACGTTGTCGCTCTCACAGATGTCCTGATGCAGTTTTCGGGCTTCGTTCCAGAACCGCTGGAGAGTGGCCAACTTAACTTCATAAAATTGTCTAGGTTGGCCGACTTCGATGCTGTCGATTCCCTCGATAAGGTGCGTTTTGGATTGCGTGACAACACCATAACGCCTGATGAGTTGTTTCGTGGTCTGAAGGTCGGACACAGTGGAGTCCTTCGGCCCCTGCACGTCAGCCTTCAATCCTGATGATGCATCTGATGCGGACGTTGATGGTGCTTCCAGAGTGCGTAGAAGTTGTTGCATATTCTCCTCTACTTTTGAGTACTCTGCGCTGACCTTGGCGAAATACTGCGCTTGAAAATACGGGTGTTGCGGATAAGTCCCTGCGTGGGGTTGCAACTCCTGGTGGGTTGCGTTGAACCTTGTCCATAACTGTCCCAACTGTGCTAGCTTAGCCTTCAGGTATTCGGGAGTCTTGCGGCTGGAAGAATCCTTTCTGTAATTGCTGATTATTCGCTGGAATTCGTCTCCCAACTCCTTCTGCTTGGTTGCCAGAAGTGATAACTGTGATTCCTCCATCCTGATCCTGAAGCTGGAAGTAGATTAAAATTTGAAATATGACGTTGATCACGTCGGGGTCACCAAATGTTCAAAAAGCAAAAATATAATAGCCCTTTAGTCAGACGGCGTTTCGTCTGGCTTCTGAAAAAAGACCTGATGAACAACTGATGATATAATTTTATTATTAAAGTCTTTTATAGTACAATTTTTACAGGTATTCCTTTTTAGTATCGCAGAGTCCGTAGCGCGGTCATTGCCTTAGTGCTGAGTCGTTGAGAATTCCTAGAGTTCATTGCAGCTTGTCACATGTTTGATGTCGTGGTCAGCAAAAAGTTCATGATCTCCGTGGAAATGAAATTTTCGGAGTATATGCATATTACACGAATTAATTTATTTGTAATTGGGCATTGATCGCGCGCGGGAATAAAAAAATGTTTGGAATGTGCAAATTGCATATTAAGTCGGCTCAGGTGCAGTCCAGAGTACGTTGAACGTTAATCGCGCGTGGAAATTAGTTTTGTTGATGCGCCCAATTCTATGTGAATTTTCATTGAACACAGCCCCTTTCGGACGCCTTCGCTTAGAGATAGTTAGCGTATCCTATTATCTTGATCGGTCGGATACAAATCCGCGGTGGTTTTTGTAGTACGGGTGAATCAGGATTAATTCTAATTTTTTTCTTCAGCTCTTATTTGTTACCTTTATCAATTTATTAAACATTTCAATCGTTAAATTTATCCAGAAATCGGAACTAGAAATTTTGCTGTAAAATGAATTTGCACTCCTTCCTTAAAAATATTTTATTCTAATCCTTCTTTATGAAATTTACACTTTTTCAAAATCTTCAATTTCCTTGAATTTACGCAGAACTTACTTGAGCTGAATAGAAATGTACACGGTGACTTAATCCTTTTAATCCTATTTCATTTTTGCAACCACTCCTTAATCAGGTGAGGGCACAAAAACCGAGAGAAAAAAAACTGCAAAACGGCTCATTTTTCATCTACTTTTACCAAAGCCTTTTAAATTCCATTTGTAGAACGTGACGCGCTCCTTTTTTCGTCCTCAAAGCCAAAGACAAGAGATTTTCGCGTTCCTTTATGGTTTTGCCTTTTTGTCTTTCAAGATTTCCTGCTTGTGTCTCTTCAAATATGTTTTGTACGATTGACTTATTCACTAGCCTCAACGAGGCTTTTCCTTAACGCTTTTCACCCGGGTGTCCTTTATACTTCCTTTTCCTTCCATGGCGGCGTGGTTCTGTTTGGGACTGTGTGTCGTTGCTTTTCTATCGTCACTTGTTTCTACTGCTTGTTAATATTCCTCTAAGACAGAAAAGACGATTTGCTGCTGACAGGATATCCAACTCACACTTTTCCTTTGAGCAAAATATCCGTTTCTCTGCTGTTTCTGTCGTTGCTGCTTTTCATTCTCAGTTTCATTCATCATCGCAGACAACAACATAAAAATAAATATAAACACAAACATATCTATCACAATAAAAATACACAAGAAAATTCGCAAGCTCCAAGAAAAACGGGAAATGTTGATAAGAATATTTAGATGATGTGACGGGAGAAGAAAAATGTTAAGCTTTCGACTGTTCAGGATCTTGTTCGTGGGCAGTTTGTACTGGCAAGTATCCCAATTTAATGTCTCCACCTCATCCTCTTCCTCCAACACGTGCTAGCATTTCAACCTCTTTCTTCCCCCTTTTGTATCTTGTATCTGAGTGCAATATCATTTGTTATAGCGGTTGATACTGGCGCGTATCTATTACAATTTATTTTCGTGGGTAATTTCATAACATCGATTTTTGCATCTCACTCTCTTGACAATGAATAAATTGAACCCCACACTGAAGCTTGTATACGCCACAGCGGTACACGTACAACAGTGTATGGCTTGGGGTACTGCTGCTTCGGGCTTGAAGCTTCCGAAGTTGATGCTGGCTGCTGAGTCATGGATTGTGATGAATCTATCTTTGGATCTTCGTTTTTTGTGTTATCAGTTGTCAATGAATCTGGAGAATGTACATATAAATATCCAGTATCAGGTGGTTGCGAGTATCTTTCTCTATAAAAAGGAAGTTATTTGAATTGATGATGAGTAGGCTCTGTATTCGTGGGAAGACTTGAATGGCTGCAAACCTATGTACATATTTGTCATATTTGATGAGTATGAGATTTCGTTTAATGGAATTTTTCGTTTAAGGTTAAACGTGCTGAATGGTTTCGAAAAGGTGATGAATAGGTGGATGTTTTAGCTTTAAACTTAAAGTGGTTTAATTGGAAAAATGTTATGCATACATTAAAATTTGTCGAGTTGAAATTCGTATAGAAATATTCATTCGAATTTAATGTCGTTAGACCAACGGATTTGTGGCTGCGATGATTTCAAGCCGTCCAAATATGCCAACAATATATTGTAATTAATTAAAGAATTCTTTTAAAAATATTATGAGGTATGTTTGATTTAAATTCTAGTTTAAAGTTCGAGTTTTTAGTATAGAGTTTGATGGATATTGTGCGAAGTCTTTCCACCTAAAATGCCTAGGTATCTCTGCGTTCTTTTATGAAACCCGGGCGAAATTTGCTTTCAACATTTTCTTTTGCTGCAATGACTGTCGCGAAGTGACAAATATCGGACACGGTCAGAGTACTTAAAGGGCAACCCAAAATTATACAAGAAATTCACAGCGAATTATATAGTTCTTCCTCCAACGATAGGGAAGGCCCGGCGAACAATTCACCTACACTATCGCTAACTTTATGCTCTACTTCAGCTTCAAAAATTTCTGACGTATGTATTGAGGTTGACGCCAGCAAGGGCCCAAAAAAGCCTCAACAGCAGCTTTCGCCTCGTTCCCAAAAGCAACCACATTGTGTACAACAACTACAGTGGCAAGCACAAACGAAACATTCGCAATTAAATTCTTATCAGCAGCAACCTGAACTTCTCCAGCCTGCTTCTATAATACTGCAATATTCAGTTAGAATCGGGACTAACCCAATTTGTTCAGGCCTGCCTGAGATCTCTTTAAAAGACGTGTAACCCAAAGTAATGCTGATGCCCAATTGACGTAAGCTCATATGGACCTTCATCTACTAGCCGGGGGCCCCTCATCTGGGGTCGATATAACGACAAACACTACTGCCATCAAATCTGGCGCCCCACTGCGTGCTGTATCATCCACCCGTTACAAATATTTTTTTGTGAGGTTGCAATACTACACCCCGGTTGAAGACATCGATGGTATCAAGTACAATCTGAACTTTATTCTTGAGTTATTCCAGTACACTGAACTTTTGCCTGATGGGAAGATGAACGGATTGAATGTATCATTCAAAACTACAGTTCCAACCAATCTAAGTATCTTGCAGAATAAGGAATCTTGGCCTCCAGATACATTCGTCAAAAAGTCCTCTCTGAGGTAGGCGGACCAATCCTGTGTCTGTTACAAAATTTCCAGGTGATAGTTCCTCTTTTCCACAGGGAAGGCTTCTGAGGGCCCGATCGATTCCGGGAGATGCTTCGTGAATTGCTCGTCTCGTCGGATTCTTCTGATACTTCACTGGCGCTGCTGCGGAACGAGGCGCATAATTTTGCCCCCCACTGGATGGGTGAAGGCACCTTTCTCTATGTCCTATCAAATATTCAAAGACAATGTCACGGCTTTTGAGATGCTTGGAGGTAACTATTTAGGAATAACAAAGGACTAACTGACTCTCAACGGAGTACTTACCTTACAATAAACTTCCTTCTACTGGAAGGACTTTTTTTTTGAGTTAAATATATTTTTTAACTGGAAATTTTTACTAAGAAAATATATGTTTTTTTCACAAAACTTCAAAATTCTCAAATTACTTATTCTAACTACCTATAGGGGCCCCCTCTTCGCTTCTTAACAATCTTCTCGAATCTACAATCCGATCCAATACAGCTCGTTCTCACTATTATTTTGCTTTCCAATCAGAGACGGGGTAACGACGGCAAAGTGGTCACAAAAATCGCGAAAGAGATAATTTGGCGGGGATGTACAACCAACACTTTTCCTCCACTTATTACGGCTTCAACGACGAAAACAAAGTTCGCATGGCGTTTTGAGGCGTCAGAGTTCGTTCGGGGCGAGATCGGGTTGGAGTTACTCCGCTGCACTTTTCCGAACAGGACACTGAGATATAAATGATGTGACTCATTCTAGTTGTTCGGCGTGCGGCTGCACGCAGGATCTTGTGTGTACTTTGAAAAATCAATGAACAACAAAGACTGAGGTATCTCTTTGATACTTTTTTTTTTGACCGGATGGGATTCTTGATTCGCTGAGGGAATGTTCGAGCTACTGGTTGCAGCGACGAGTGTTTCACTTTTCAATGGGAGCACGAAACGGCTAGTGAACTGCACTGGTGAGTTTTCGATTCACTTTATTTTTGGAAACAAACAAATAGAATGAATTCTAACACCCGTCCGACGGTATCACCTCAATCGCCCGTTCCGTTTCCTAACAAATCACGTTCTGGAATTCCTTGACTTTTTCTCGTTCTCGACCCCTTTTTTTAAATTTCCTTTCAAACATTAAAATTAGCGATACTCAACAGTCACCGAGCACAAATGACATAATTCACCAAGCTCCCACTATTTAACACACAGCAGCGAGGATAGCAAGAGACAAGTACCAGATCCAGAGGAATAAAATTTCGTTCGGTTCGGGTCGGGCTCTCAAACGTTTTCGTCTGAGAAACTGCAGAACCCGTCGCGCTCTTAAACCACCAGAGGATGAAATTTCCTCTGAAATAACGTTTTTTTTTGTGGTAGGGAGGTGAAGGCATTTACGCCCGCCAAGTCTGGCAGTGTGGGACTCCCATGGAGGATACCCTTGGACTACCCACTAAACACCTCCCCTGTCAATCTGAGAACCTAGCCTGGAACCGTTTGACACATTACTTTGGGCTAAGCCTCATTTCTCTACGCGTTTAGGCGCCACCGGGCTACAGGGATCCCTTTTCCAACGGAAGGAGGGGAAGGGAGAGGGATTTCTAGAAAAGAGACCCCTCCACCCTGGACGCCTCCAGGCGCTCATATATTTTCCTTTTTATCTTAAGGACTGCCCGAGCGTAATGTGCCACACAGTCCCATTTGTCAACGGATGTGAGCATCTCTCCAGTGAGTTCATCCGGAAGGAGATCTCCCATTTCTTCAATGAGGTCACCGCGCTGCCTTTCCCACCTCTTGCATACAAAAAATGTGTGGTAGGCATCATCGACCTCTCCAGCACAGAATATGCAGTCAGGAGACCGTGACTTACCAATCTTGTGCAGGTAAGACCGAAAGTATCCATGTGCACTCAATAGCTGAGTTAGATAGAAGTCAGTCTCACCATGCCTTCGATTGAGCCACGGCCTCAGGTCACCAATAAGGCGTGCGGTCCACCTACCTTTTGTATCGCTCACCCAGGACTGTTGCCAATCATTGAGTGAGCGTTCTCGTTCTTCGTGGGCGACAGCATCTCTGTCGCATTCGTTCGTCCGCAGGTAGATTCTGCGGCGCTCCTTGGCAAGGAGGGCAATGGGTATCACTCCTGCGATGACCAGCACTGCCGACTCCGAGACAGTCCGATATGCAGATGCAATCCGCAGCGCTCCCCGTCGCTGCACCTGTGCCAAGCGCCTTCGATTCAGCCCCATGTTGAGAGCCTCACACCATATCTCCGATCCGTACAACAGCACAGATTGTACTGCACTCATCAGAAGTCTCCTTCTTGATGAGGTGGGACCCCTATGTTGGCTATTAGCCGGCTGAGAGCCGAAACACTCGCTGCAGCCTTGTCAGCTATTGCCCTGATTTGCTCGGAGAAACGCATCTTCGAGTCGATCAAAATGCCTAGGTACTTCACTGCTAGTTTAGTCTCAACGAGTGCTTCCCCAATGTTGATCATCCTTACTCTAGGGATTCTCTTCTTTGTCAAGATGACTGCTTCCGTTTTCTCCAAAGCTAGGCTGAACCCGCGAGCAGTCATCCAGTCCCTCACTCGGCGCATTAGCATACCCAGTCTGAGTTGCGCTTATTCAACAGTGCGTCCCGCAACTAGCGCCGCGACATCGTCTGCATAGCCGATCAAGCGCGACTCATCCGGCAGCTCGAGTCTCAGTAGCCCGTCGTACGTGATGTTCCACAGGTCTGGGCCAAGGATGGAGCCTTGTGCAACACCCGATGTAACTTCCATCCTCCGCCGACCCTCCTTCGTCTCATAGAGCAGGCTCCGGTCTGTCAGGTAGTTCTTCAAAATCCGCATCAGATATTCTGGAACTTGAAAAGAGTGTTCCAGTGCTTCCAGAATATCCGCCCATCTAGCGGAATTGAAGGCGTTTCTGACGTCAAGCGTCACGAGCAACACAATCCTTTTGTTTGACTGGCAATGAGCCTCCGCTCTTTGGACCGCTCTTTGGACCGCGCTCACTACTTCCGCTATCGCGTCAATAGTGGAGCGACCTGCTCTAAAACCATACTGCCGTGGAGATAGGTCCCCGGCAGAACGGACCGCGTCAGTGAGTCTTCCCTTGATGAGTTTCTCGAGCACTTTCCCAGCCGTGTCTAGCATACATAACGGGCGGTATGCAGACGCCAACTCGGAATTTCCCTTCCCCTTGCTGATCAGTACGAGCCTCGCCACTTTCCAGCGTTCCGGAAATACACCTTCGTAAAGGCAAGCGTTGAACATACTGAGCAACAAGTCAGGACAAAGCTTGTAGACAAGCTGCAAAACCTCAGCAGGAACGCCATCTGGTCCCGGTGCCTTCCTTGCTTTCATGGATAGAATTGCCGGCTCCAGTTCCATCATTGTGAAAGGTGAGCATTCTATTGGTGTTTGTGCATGAGCTGAATCGACACGGACAGGGTGCGTGGGGAATAGTGCCCGTACGATGTCGTCCATCTTCTCGGCTTCATGTGAGCAGGGCTTCCGTTGGGCACCAAGTTTTCGCGTGACCAGCTTGTAACCTAGGCCCCACGGATCCCTATTTACATCGTCCACGAGATCTTGCCAGCATCGGGCCCTGCTCTTGTTAATAAGCCTGCGAAGATATTTCCTGTCGGACCTGTATGCTGCTAGCCTAGTGTCTGCCTCCTCCCGTGTTCGCGCCCGCTGGGCCTCTCGCCGAAGTTTGTGACACTCGCTTCTTTGTTCGGCGATCTCGTTTGACCACCAGTATATTGGAGGCTTACCGTGTCGGGGTCTCCGACCGGGCATGGAAGACTCGCAAGCAGTTATGATGGTACTCATAGTTGAGTTCACCAAGTCCTTGGCTGTAGGCCCTCCACTCCCTGGCGGAGTTCCCAGCAACGGTGCGCCTGCCGTAAGCGCTTCAGCGGACCTTTCAACGTCCATCCTCCCAGTCCTCCATCCGAGGATTGAAGTTTGGGCATATGCACGCAGAGTGGCACCGTCGTGAATCTCAACAGCTATATACTGGTGATCACTAGCCGAGTAGTCCTCTAGTACTCGCCAGTTGTGTGCTCTAGGTACCAGGGTCTCCGAAGCGAGTGTCACATCGGGTATGGTTCCTACGCAACCCCAGCGGCGGAAAGTAGGGGTGTTACCAGTATTTAGGACCAAAAGCGCTGTTCTGGCCGCCATGTCCAAGATTTGCTTTCCCCTTGAGTCGGATTGTGGCATACCCCATTCAATGGCTCTAGCGTTGAAGTCTCCTCCGACCAGCATGTGGCCCTCTGTGTTCGAGACAGCGTCCTCCAGGGCATCGAGTTTGGTTCGAAAAGATGGCATTGCCTCGTTAGGCGTCAGATAGACACTGAAATATGTTATCCCTGAACACCGCACCCACACAAAACCATCCCCGCGTCCATGGCCCTGCACCTGAAGGCGGGCGCTGTCTCGAACCCAGATGGCCGAGGTACCAGATTCGTCAGGGTACCACGCTTGCGAGTCCTTGTTATGATGTTGCTCGCTCAGCAACAGCAAGTCAGCTTTCTTATCCCTCGCAAACTGCTCAAGTAGGTCCTGGGCGTTTGTGCTTCGGTGCAAATTGACCTGCAGGATACGGATCATTTGAGTATCGATTTGGCTTTAGTTAGGGCCTCCTTGAAAACCCAGCATCTCCCTGTCCCCGGCTCATGTTTGAGGTCGCCGGGTGCTAGCTTAGCATCCCTGCAAAGAATGTATTTTGCCTCGTTCGTGCACTCCTTCCTATTGTGTCCCGTTTCACCACATTTGTAGCACAGAGATCTCCTGTCGGGTCCCCTACAGCCATACGCGGTGTGCCCGTATTCGAGGCATCTGAAGCAGCGGATAGGGATCGCTCTTCTCCGTATCCTGCAGATCACCCAACCTATCGTAATTTTGCCCTTCACCAGGATTTGCTGGGCGCCTTTATCAGCTAGTTCGACAATAGCCATGCGTTGCCCCCTTGTGTTTTCACGTGTCAATCTTGCCTTGACTTCACTTAAGCTTGGGAACTCCCTCCTAATGGCATCCTCTACTTCAGCTTTGTCCGTGACGCAGTCGAGGTCCCTGATTTCCAGGGTGGCCATTGGTTCGAGCGAGGCAACGGTTGCCGCATCTCCAAGAACCTTTTGAACCGCGTCACGGAATGCATCTTTGTTTGTGGCCTCTGGCCCGAATTCCACCAGCAGGCCACCGGTCCGGGTTGGTCGAACTGCTTTGATAGCAGTTTTGGTGTCGTCTGGCTTGACCGCTCCTTTAATTTCAAGGAGGACATCTGCGTAGGTTCGGCCCTTAGTGGGTTTAATAAGCAGTGCCTCTCGCAAGGGTTTGCGCCGCGGTTCGCTTTTTGTTTTCTGCGGTATATCGGGGGGTTCTTTGTTCTTCATTTCGTGGTTGAGCTCTTTGTCTATTTTTTCTAGGAGCAGCTTTTTGGCCGCTTTTTTTCGCTGTCTTGTTTCGCACCACATGAAACTCCTCGCCTGGAGCGACAACTTCGTTTATGGTCTCGTCCTTCCTCCTTTTCTCACGGTCGCCTTCAAAATAAATAACGTTGGAATACAAAAATATTTGCTCTGCGGCTTGCTGGAGGTATTTCTACTTGCTCCTTTGATCAAACGATACAACTAAGAATTCGCTACACTAAAAACACACACAACCCACATTATCGTTCTCGTTTTTTCCTTATTTCGCCTCAAGAAACTTTTCCAAACTGACCACTCCTTTTAAAAAATTTTCATTTCCTCTTCTTTGTTTTATTTTACTCGGATTTTACCAATTTATTTTACAAAATTAGTGATATTAATCCTTTTTTTAAATTCAGTCAATTAACAAGGACATTAATATAGCACACACACTGATTAAAATGAAAATTATGTGAAGAATTGGAAACCGATAAGCAATCCGTTGGTAGACCAAAACAAACTCCCAATACTCAGTTACCTCCAGACTCATCTGGTGGGTGTGTGGGGAATAAAATACCACTTGTGGGCCAACAACTGACTAAGTCGAAGCGCTGACACCGCTCCACTTAGTATTTACTTGTCATGGAACGAGGACAACAGCATAGTATACTCAACTAGTACCCACACCATTCATTTACCCTGTGTTGCACACTTTTTGTATTTTCCCAGGGGCACGTCAGCTGATCCGGGGCATGACAGCTGATCCCATGTTTGGCGCGCTCAAGAAACAAAGCAAAATGCAAATAAAATTTCCGACGCTCGTGTTCTTTTACGCATTTCAGAACATAGGAGTGCTGCCAGATCCTAATAAAAAACTAAAAGATTGCATGGAACAAATTTGTTTTTGTGCAAAGTTATTGATTTTTTAACTCTGGTAGCCCTGTAATCTCTCATCGAAGCATATGTTTATATCCGCGCCATTCTTCGCATCACCTGCTACCGAAGATTTATGGCTCGCTGTGTTGGGATTTTTCCGGAGGGTTGATGGAGTGTGGTTACTAGTTGAGTATACTATAGACAACAGTCTCGGATTGGATTGGATATACGGCAACCACTATCGCAATGTATAAAGGACTATTCTTTTGAAACTTGGAATGTTAGATCATTGAACAGACCAACTGAACTGCGGCAAATTATGGATGAAATAAAGAGATATAAAATCCACATCCTCGCAGTGCAAGAAATCAGATGGCACGGTGAAGACATATTTGACATGTTTTTAAAAGCGAAAAACTGCAAGGAAGCCATGAGTTCGGAGTGGCTTTCATTGTTGACACCACATTTAAACAAATTATCACTGACTTAAGCCCGTTAACGAAAGGCTCGATGCAATTCGTATCAAGACCAAATTTTTTAATGTCTGGCTGTCAACTGTTTCGCGTCCACAGAAGACAAGGTAGAGGCAATCGGGGACGATTTTTACAGCACTCTGGAACGCACTTGTCAATGAATTGCCGTCAAACGATATTAAAATTTTTGTAGGAAACTTCAATGCAAAAATCGGCTGAGAAACGGTACACTAACAAACAATCGAAGGACATAGCCTCCATGTAGAGCCCAGGAACAACGGACAACGGCTGATAGACTTTGCTCCTAGTAGAGTCTTCACAATAAGCTCCGCACATTTCCCGCATTGGGACATCCATAAGAAAACTTGGGCATCCCCAGACGATCGCACAGTCAACCAGATCAACCGTGTTCTCATTAAAACGAAAGGCCACCAGCATTCTCGGCACGTGCTCGTTCCGCGATACTGTCTGTGATTCGGACCACCACCTTATAAGGGTCGAGTTCCAATGCCGCATCTACCAGAGCTGTGGACAAGGAAATAACTAACGTGATTATTTGCGGTCTATAAGAGTTAAAAACATATTATATTTTAATCAATACCGACCAGAATTGTGGTCATCTGACAGGTTAAATTGTTAGAGAAACGTTTCTGAACTTACATAAATCAGTCTTGTCAAGCAATGCAAAATAAAAGAAACGCGAATTATAACACTGCAAAAAAGAGGTTTTTTGATTCAACACCCTTAAGTCTTGTTATTTAGATGAAGTTTTGATGCTTGAAAATGTTTTTTACGAGCCTTGACTTGTGAAAATTGTTGAATCAAATCATCAAAGTGCACCTGCTTTGCAACCTCATTTTTAGTTGATAATATAGCCAAACTTGTCAACCGAGACTGGCTCATTGTGGATCGAAGATAAGTGTTAATTAATAGAAAAAAGTTTAGAAAAACTTCTCTCATAAGACGAAACGGACAGACATACGGTAAGAAACAATTTAAGTACCTCAGTTATGTTTGCTAGCGATACACGAAAGTCCATTTAAATAATAAACTCAAGCATTCGCAATGATGTCTATGAGGATGCATCATCAATTTTGATTGCTGAAGCCTTCAGATGTCTTCTTAGCTTCTCCACTTCTGGTAGCATTTCTTCGGCCTCTAAATCATTGAAAGTTTCTGCAAATTGATATATAAGTTGCCATCTTTTCATCAATCGCATTTAAGAGATTTTTTGAGTGGACAGCAGCAAACAGACCATATTCGTTGTTCATTGATGGTAGTCTTTCTTCCAGCTCTACATGAAAGTTGTCAATACACCAACTGTGTGCAAGTTTTGGTTGCATATTGTAAGGCTTTGTGGACCAATTCTTCCCGATGCTCTTCTAAAAAAATTTTTCTCAGCTTCAATACGCACTTTTCTAAACTAATACCTTCGATTTAGAGATATTTTTGGGCATGGTTTACTTCAGATAAAGTATGATAGCATAATTTCAAGAAGCAAAGAAAATGGAAATTGCAAATATTTGTCATCGAAACCTGCGCAGCTCCCTTCGTGTCTAGATTTTCAGAAATATCACACAACTTTTCTACAGCATCAACCAATTTTTCGAAATTTTTAAAGATTGGCTTAACTGCAGCATGATGAGCACTCCATCTCTTATCAGTAAGTCTTTTCACAGTCACTCATACGATTTCTTTTAGAATATTCTATCTATGAGTTGAACACGAAAAAAATTTGTACGCACATTCCAAAGTGCCAAAAAATGTAATACAAATAGACAAAATAAATTTAGAGACTGATTGGGACAGGGGGCAAAAATCCGCCTTGGATTCAGTTTTTTAATCCTCGTTTGCACTCCGGTGTGAATGCCTGCCATGGTTGTAGCATTGTCATAACCTTGACTTCGACAAAGTCTTAAATCCAATTCGTCTTTCTCTAGTGATTGAAGTATTTCTTCTGTAATTTCGTTTGCTTTTCCCCACTAAGAGGAATAAAACCCAGAAATGATTCCTTCATCTCTACTTTCCGGTTGTCAATTTTAACATATCTGACGACTTGACTCATTTGTTCGATGTGAGATATGTCAGGTTTACCGTCGAACAATATTCCATAGTACTTTGCTTCCATGATTTCAAAAATTATTTCTTTCTTTACCGCGTTACCCAAGAGAGAAACAAATTCATTTTGCACTGCTGGCGACAAGTACGTAACTGTGTTATTCCTGCTTGCATAGATTATTGAAGCCGAATGCTGTGCTCTTTTAGAAGAGGGTCATAACGTGACAGAAGATTCACTAGTTCTAAGAAATTCTGCTTGGCCAAAAAAGTGTAATGTCCAAGAGGTGATGTAAAATGCCTCTCTATTTCGTCTTCTCCATTTCCATAGTGACTTGATGAGCAGCATCGATGGTTTTGTTTTGAATAAGCCTTGTTTCAAGCGTTTTCAATTTCTCTAAGTTGGTAATATGGATATCTTGTTAGGAGGTAAAACTATCTCGAGAAGATTATCCAACCATACATGCCGACTCCGGCCGGGGGCGGTTTGGGTCCCGGGTCGCTCCGTCGGAGACGGGTGTGGGCGCCAGTCGTCTACACGTAAATTTGTCCACCAAGCCTCTAGCGAGCTTGGCTCCCTTTATCTGCGTACCAACCTAGAAGAGGAGGACAACCCAACCAAGAAACTCCCGCGACAATCTATCTACCCTAAGTCCGAATTGACGAGAAATTACCTTCATCGGGAGCTGGGATTCGAAACCAAACAAAATACCTAATACACCCCAGCACTTGCGGAATATTGGCGCAGAAAATGGGCACCTTAAAATTTTGACATTCACTCCCGAACCAAGTCTGACACTTCACTTCTAGCGGTTTCTTGATTGGAAGAAAAGAAATAAAAGTAAGTCCGATTCACTGAACGTCCAAGTATAATTATTATTTATAAGCTATGATTCTCATTTCAAAAACTCTCAATGAAATGCTTCCTTAACTCTATCATTATATTCACCCTAACTCAATTAACTCGACGACGGGGTCCACCCGTAAATATTCCGCTTCGATTGTGTCTTGTTGCTCAATTCCCGCTAGCCACGTGTATTCCGATAAAATTCACCACCAATTCCTCGAGGCGTGTCCTTATCGGCCCGATTTTTTTTCCTTCCTGGAAGAATTTTTGGAGTAATCGTTTCGGAGACAGCCACGTTCTTCCCTGGCACTCAGGTTCCAAAAAAAAACAGAAGTCAACTCGAGAATTGTTATCACCTATTTCTTCTCTCGTTCGATGGCGCGACGTTCCCACACGGGTTACAAAACAGGAAAGAGTGCTCCTCGCTCAGTATTCGGCCCGTTCTCGCCTTGGATGGGATTTTTTTGCCCCGTTGAAAAACCCTTCGGTGAAGTTGGCCGCGACTTCTTGGACTCGTGGATTCTAGTACCACCATTGACCCTTCGGATCTTCAAATACCCGTGGCTCTAACCTTCTTTGCTGCGAGCTTTTTCCCTGTGTTTTTTTATTTTGTTGTTCTTATTTTCAATGTTGGTGGCCGTGCCTGATTGAGACGTCAAGTGTCTTCCGATTGTTTATGTTTATTTCCTCCCGTAGTTGATGATATCGAATGTGGGAAGATGTAAGTTAGCTACGTAATCGTCCATCCATTGAATAATTCTATCCATTGAATGATTCTATCAGTGCCAGAGCCTGTGTAGTAGATGTTACCGAAACAACGAACGATGGGATACTTGAGCACGATAAATTCACCAGTCGTCCTTCAGCCAACAAGATGATTCGTTTACCATCCGGCCAACCAATTTGGTCTACTTGCGATCAAACTGGAGTCCGTAAACTATTCACATCGATTTCGGTATTCGAGTGCGCCATGTTGCCGACTATACACCCATTCTTGATTTGTCCATATGATCATGAATTACAACATTTTTAATACCGGGGGCGGTAACAATAATATTTATATTTCGAATAATTTCATTAAGTTTCGCCGCACGAAAACCGTCCATTCTGACCTGAAGAGCGCAGGTAGGGTCAATTTCAGTAATATACACGGAGCATCCCAATCCTTCCAATGCTTGTGCGCATCCTTTTCCAACTTCACCATATCCGTAAATGACTACTTGCTTCCTACCAAACAGAACGTCTGGTGAACGCTTTAACCTATCAATAATAGACTCTTTGCAGCTATATAAATTATCAAATTTTGTTTTAGTGGCGGAATCCATTACATTCGTTGCTGGGACTGCTAACTTCTCAGATTCTGATAGCTGGTACAGTTTTTGTTTGTCTTCGGAGGCGCGCTTTCGCGCAGCCATTATTCCGGGCATTTCTTGTTCAACTATCGTCCTGACTTAAATACTATGTTTACTATTAGTCTTTTTAATGATTACAACATATTTCTATTTACAAAGTTTCCGATAGTAACTTGGCTCGGGGGATTCTATCATTTTTTCCGTACAACTTGTGAAATTATCGCAGAGGCAAGTCCTAAGGTTTGATAGGAATTTGTCCGTGACAATTTGAGCTTTCGTGATCAGCAACCGTTGAAACCTGTGATGAAACTGGATATCATTGCGTGCTTATCATTGCCATCGAAGAGCTTGCAACAAAAGCAAAATAGCAATTTCTTTTCAAGAGAATAAACCATCCATTTTTTCTAAATCATTTCTCCAGTAGGAAGTTGCCTATAAAACCAATGTTTAGTCAACTGCCGAGTTAGATCTTTTGGATTTTGTCCAGGCTTTTGAACTGACTCAGTCCATTGGAATTTTGGTAAATTTCACTGCCTTGTCTGATAACTTCGGTCCTAAAACCATCTGGCACTGGAATTGGCCAATTTCCAATATCGAAATTTAATGAGGAATCTTCCGATTCTACTGATGGATCCAACTCTCCTTCAGAATGCAGCAAAGCAATTTTGTTTTCTTCCATTTTCTCCCTTATCTCTTGCTACCGCTTTTGTTTCTTCTGTTCCTTTACCTGCTTGTAATTGCCTTTTTCTGTAACCAGTTGATGACAGAGGAGAGGGCTCAGGATCGTATTTCACAGCAGACTGGCCATGTATAATCCAGTATGTTTGTCGCAACGCCTGTAACATAAGTTGGATTCCACCGCGCAATGTAGTATGATGAGCTTGCTGGACCAGAAGCCGAATAAGGGTACCCGATTTCGCCGAAATGATAGGGTGACGATGATCGACGCTAAGCTCAGCATTTTTAAATCGACCTCCAACGCGGAGGTTGCCGTGACCATCTAAGTATGGTGCAAGAGTGATGAGAGTGCTCGATGATGCAATGTAAGCATGATTTTGGAGTTGTTTGATTTCAATGCCAAAATATCTATCTTGTTCGCTTTGAATATGCCATCGAAACGCCTCGTCCATCTCTTCGGGCATGATGAGTGTTCGATGCCAATAATGCCGTTGAGTAGGTTGCCATCGGAATATATATATACAGTAACTCGAAGCGACTTACCAATATTGCTGAAGCTTTCGAGTAGGCTAATAAATGAGCCATCGGGTCTTCTTAATCTTCGCGCTACAGCTCCTTCCGGGCCTTCTCTTCCTGCAAATAGCGCCTCCAACTGTCTCGGTCCATTGACCGCGTCCTTCAATTTCGAAATCCGGGCAGCGATGAACTGACTTCGTCGACCGATTCAGACCAGCGTTTCCTCGGTTTCCCCACTGGTCTCCGGTCTTCAGTTCTCCCAACGAATAGCCAACGGGTCTACGGGTTTCAATTTTCATTGAACTAATTCCCAGGGCCAAAGTTGTTTTGACTGGGTTTTCTTCCGCTGTCATTGCCAAAAACTCCTCCACGGAAAGGACCGGAAGTTCGGTTGCGGATGTGTCATCTGTCAATAGTGACGCGGGACCATGCCACCATAAGTGATGTTCATGAAGATTCCCGGCGCTGACTCCACGACTTGCGCAATCTGGCGGATTATTCTGTGTGCTAAAGTGGTGCCAACTTCGTATGTCGCTATGTTGTTGAATGTAGCCAACACGATTTGCGACGTAAGGAGTTTAAGTCCCCGCTGGTTTCCAAATCCAACTTAGGACAATGCTGGAGTCCGACCACATGGTGTATTGTGCATCCTCTAAAGGTAAGGCATGCTGTACGACTTTCATCGTTGTTGCCAGTAGCTGTGCTGCACGGAGCTCAAGCCTAAGAATCGTAGTTGTCTTTACCGGTGCCACCTTAGTTTTCGCTGTAATTAGTGTTGATGTTCGCTTGCCATTGAGATGATTCCGGAAAGTAAGCCACTTTTGCAATAGTAGTGCTGGCAAGGGAGTGTCCCATGCTAATCCTTCTCGCCACAATTTTTGTATGAAGATTTTCACCACTATAATCACTAGAGCAAGCATATTTGTAGGGTCGTATAATTTCGCAGTATCACTCAGCACCTGCCTTTTTGTATTCGGCGGTGAGTCATCCAATTTGATTTTGAAGAAGAAATCATTCGTAGCTGTATTCCAATGTAATCCCAAAACTGTCGTTTCTGCCAAAACTGTCGTTTCTGCTGACTCTAACAACATGTTATGCGTAGAGACCCGGTTGGTTGCGAGTCTTGTCAATGTTGTTGTTGTTAGATCGCCATTTCCGCAAAATAAAATGTCCTTGCCGTAGAATCTTATCTACATCGCCTGCCGATTCAGCACTTGCCAAGTGGCCCTCAACGTAGAAATTGCACAAAATACTTCTCCGAGCAACCTTTAACCGGGAGCCATCTGTTATTTGCCCGTGGTTGTCACGTGCACATTGTTGTAATGCACGGATTGTATAATAAGCGCCACATGCCATGCCAAAGGTAGCAGTAGTTAACTCGCATGTGCGCAACGGTTATGTTGCCGCTTCTCGCCACACAATTCTTTGACAAGGTTGATGCCGCTCATCGACACGCACCTATCGGAGCATCTTCTCTATACCCGCTGGTAAAGCCACATGAAATAATCGGAACCGAAGGATAATGTTCAACAATGATACGATGCAATAAAAACAAAACTGGCTATCAGAGTATAGAACATGTTAATTATTTAATAATTTTTTTTTTATGGTAGGGAGATGAATGCCCATTTACGCACAGAGTGTGAGACTCCCATGTTCCCAAGAAGGCGACTGAATTACCCGCTAAACACCTCCCCTGTCAACCTGAGAACTTAGCCTGGATGGAAACGTTTGACACATTACTTCGGGCCAGGTCTCGTTTTGTTGCGCCGTGAGGCGCCTTCAAGCTGGGGGATCCTTCTTCTAGCGGGAGTGGAGAGGGTAAGAGGAAGTGCCAGACAAGCAACCCCCAGCCCCACCACCCCCGGCTGCTGTGAGTCCCTTTTATCTTTTAGGACTGCCCGAAAATAATGTGCCACCTGGTTCCATTTGTCAACCGATTCGAGCATCACCGCGACTGTATTATCCGGAGTGAGCTCTCCCGTCTCCCTGTAGAGGGCCCTTCGCAGCTTGTCCCATTTTATGCACGCAAAAAATGTGTGGCAGGACTGGTCTTCCTCTCCTGGGCAAAACCGACAATCGGGGGACTGTGACTTACCAATCTTGTGCAGGTAAGACTGAAAACGCTCATGCCCGCTCAAAAGCTGGGTCAGATAGAAGTCAGTCTCACCATGCCTTCAATTTAGCCATGGTCTCACATCCGGGCGCGCAGTCCACCTTTCCTTCGTGCAATTAACCCAAGACTGCTGCCAATTGTTGACTGAGCGCTTTGATCTCGCATCCTCGTTTCGACGCAGATAAATAGAGCGGCGCTCTCGAGCAAGGAGACCGACAGGTATCACGCCTGCAATGACTTTCACCTGCACATCAGAAACCGTCGGATACGAAAATGAAATCCTCAGCGCTCCTCTTCTCTGTACCTGTGCCAGGCGTTTTCGGTAAATCTCCTTACTGAGTGTGTCACCCCATACCTCTGCTCCGTACAGTAGCACTGACCCCACAGCACTCATCAAGAAGCGTCTTCTTGATGGGCTGGGTCCCCCTACGTTGGCCATAAGCCGACTCAGAGCCGATACGCCCGAAGCAGCATTCTCGCCGTTGCCCTGATTTGCTCAGAGAAACTCATGTTCGAGTCGATCAGTAGCACAAGGCACTTCACCGATGGCTTCGATTCGATTAGTACGTCTCCAATACTGATCATCCTTACTCTAGGGATTCTCTTTTTTGTCAAGATGACCACTTCGGTTTTCTCCTGTACTAAACTGAACCCGCGAGCAGTAATCCAGTCCCTCACTCGGTGCACTAGCATACCTAGCGTAAGTTGCGCCTATTCAACGGTGCGTCCAGCGACCAGAGCCGCAACATCATACGCATAGCCGACCAAGCGCGACTCTCAGTAGCCCGTCGTAAGACACGTTCCACAGGTCCGAACCAAGGATAGATTCCTGGGCAACACCCGATGTAATTTCCATCCTTCGCAGGCTGCATTAGATATTCTGGGAATTGAAAAAGGCTTTCCAGCGTATCCAGAATATCAACCCATCTAGCGGAGTTGAAGGTGTTCCTGACGTCGAGTGTCACCAACAGGACGATCCGTCGCTTGGTGCGACTATGTGCCTCTCCCTTTTAGACTGCGCTTACCACCTTTGCAATCGCATCGATAGTAGAACGTCCTGCTCTAAAGCCGTACTGCCGAGGAGATAGGTCCCCAGCAGCACAAATCGCGTCAGTGAGTCCTCCCTTGATGAGTTTCTCTAGCACTTTCCCAGCCGTGTCTAGCATGCATAACGGGCGGTATGCAGACGGCGATTCGGGATTTCCCTTCTCCTTGCTGATCAGCACGAGTCTCGCCACCTTCCATCGTACCGGGAAAACCCCGTCCCGTAGGCAAGCGTTGAATGTGCTGAGCAGCAAGTCAGGACAATGGTGATAGACAAGCCGCAACACCCCAGCAGGAACACGATCTGGACCTGGAGCCACCCTAGCTTTCAATGAAAGGACTGCCGCCTCCAGTTCCGGCTGTGTGAAGAGTGGACACTCGATTGCTGTTTCACTATGGACAACGTCAACACGGACGAGATGGGCGGGGAAGAGTCCCCGCACTATCTCGTCCATCTTTTCCGCGTCATGTATGCAAGGCTTCCATAGGCCGTCAAGTTTCCGCATAAGTAGATTGTAGCAAAGGCCTCACGGGTCCTTGTTCGCATTGTTTGCTATTGTTAATCAATTCGTGAAGGCATTTTCTGGCCGATTTATATGCTGCCACCTTGTTGGATTTATTTATTTATTTATTTAAATCCATTTAACAGACAGAAATCCAATTACAAAATAGACTTAGACAATTAAATATAGTTAAATATAATTTAGAGTAAGACAAATTAATACAACAAATCAAGCAGAAAAAAGTTAATTAAAACATGTAAGAAATGAGGTTAGAGTCTAGATCAAAGTTTGAAAAAATTTGAAACATTAATCACTATTCGCAAAAAGTAACGTCTTTAGTTTAATTTCAAAAGCAAAGTAGGACGTGGCTAGAGAACCAAGCTCGAGGCTGTTATGCATTCTGATGATTCGCGGCATAATTGAGTGAAAATATAAATCTGTCCGGGCGTACGGAACCTCGAGAATGTGATTAGACCGACTAGGACGTGCATAGTCTGAATTGTAAGTCTGCGCTTAGGGTGGAAGCAATTTGTTGGTGGTACAACTTATAAAGGAAACATTGATCTAAGAAGGTACTACGGGACGACGGAGAAGGGAGACGAAGTATAGATAGACGACGCTCATAAGACTGATAAGCTACGTTGAATTTGAAAAACACAATACGGGTAAACTTACGCTAAACAGCTTCTAGTGAATTCACAAGATATAAATGTCTAGGAGACCACACTACTGAGCAGTACTCAAGAAGCGGGCGGACAAGACATGTGAACAAGCGAACAGCGGTAGCAATATTTGCAAACTTATGCAAATGCCGCATAAGAAAACCCGAAACTTTTGATGCCTTGGTAATTAAGCTAAAAATGTGTCTGCAGAGGAGAGAACAACATCACATAGGGTGTAATTAAAAGTTAAAGGAACAATTTTCAAAGTAAAAGTCATTTTAAAACATTTGGAAACATTGATACGAAGGGAGTTTACATTACACCAGTTATGGAGGTTAAAAAGATCAATTTGGAGCTGCTGACAATCTTCAAGGGATCTAATTATCCGGAATACCTTGAAATCATCAGCATACAGGAGACAAGTAGAGGAAATTACAGAGGGAAGATCATTGATAAACAGTACAAAAAGAAGAGGTCCAAGGATTGACCCTTGAGGGACACCAGATGTGGGATTGAATGGAAAGGAAATTGTACCATAGACATTAACACGACATGAACGGGAGGATAGATAGGATGAAATCCAAGAATGTAGGGAACCGGATATGCCGAGCAAAGCTAACTTTTGACAGAGGAGAACTAGTTCACGAAGTCAAAAGCTTTGGAGAAGTTCGTGAATATTGCATCTACTTGAAGCTGTTTATCTAAAGCTCTTGCAATATAATCCTCGAACTCAGCCAAGTTCGTAGAAGTTGAACGACCCTTCAAGAATCGATGTTGCTGTGGTGTGACAAATGAAGTCAGGGACTCAAGAAGCCTGTTGTGTACAAGTTGCTCCAGCAGCTTAGAGAAACAGGAGAGGAGTGATATGGGACGATAGTTTGAGGCAGATGATGGGACGCCGGTTTTAAACATAGGAACAACATTTGCATCTTTCCAGTATGTTATAAAGGTGCCAGTTTCAAGACTGAGATTGAATATAAGGGATAGAGGAAAACACAAAGAGGAACAAAGTGACTTTACAAATATATTAGGTAATCCATCGGGACCAGGGATTCAACTTCAGAAGGACCAGGGATTCAACTTCAGAAGGATCAGTGGATTAGGATGTACTTGATGCTGGATAAGTTTGAATTGAATTTATGGGGGAGTGTAGTATGTCAGAAGAGGAAAAAGTAGAGGGACAATATTCGGCAAATAGGTTAGAAATATCCTGAGGGGAGGAGGCTTCAGTGTTATTCCATTTGACGGTATGCGGGATGGAATGGGAAGATTTAAGGGATCGGATGTATGACCAAAAGGGTTTAGGGTTATTTGTCAGGAGGGAACTCTCTAAGCTGCTTAAGTAGTTCTTCATGGCCGTTTTGAGCTCTTTTTTAGCCCAAGAGCGCAGTTTGCAGAAATTTTGTTTAGCATCATCACTTCCGGTCAATTTGTAGTGCCTATGCCCCTTATCTTTGGCTCTTAAGGCACGAAGAACACTTCGAGTAAGCCAAGGCTTCATTTTCACTTTGCGAGGAGCTTGGAGTGGAGTATAAAGAGCAATCAGATTATTAAGGTAATCGTAGAATTTGTTCAAGGAACTATTGCAGTCAAGACGAGTGAAGAAGGTACACCAGTTGACCGAGTCCAGATTGGTTTTAATTGCCTCATAATTTGCTTTAAAGAAATTGTAACGACAAACTGAGGCAGTTCTCTGGGGTTTAAGGGTATCAACGGTTAGTGATAGAGACAAAGGTGAATGATGGAGATCAGGTTGAACATAAGGATGTAAAACGGGAGCTATAGATAGACACCCAGTTTGAAAATTTGACATGAAAAGGTCCAGAAGACGATCATTAGGGTTACGGATATGATTAAACTGTGAAAAAGAACAAAAGGAAAGAAAGGAAGAAAGTAACAAAGAAGGGTTATTTGTTGAGGAAATGCCAGGTGTTGTTAAGTGTTGTTAAGTGGTCCCATTCCACTGCCGGTAGATTGAAGTCCCCACAAATTATAATTTTGGAATGTGGATGACGGGCAAGAAGATAGGCAGAGAGTTTATCGAAGAAGGCTTCGTACACAGTTAAGGCAGACTTACAGGGAATATACACAGAGGGAATTAATAATGAGGAGTTATGAGGAAGAGGGAGTTTCACAATTACACACTCAACAGCACGAGCAAATTTGAAGTCAGCACAAAGTGAACTATTAAGGGTTTTGCAGACTGCAACCAAGACTCCCCCACCATCAGATTTATTAGTGATGTAAAGGTCACGGTCGCATCGGTAAACTAAATAGTCAGGTAATATTTCTGCATTTGAAATATTCTCGTTTAACCAAGTTTCAGTTAAACAGATAATTGAATCGTTAGTTGATTGGGACACGAGTAGTAAGTCCTCAAGTTTGGTTCTCAAGCCACGAACATTCTGATAGTAAATAGAAATAGATGGACGATTAGGAAGAGAAGAATTACTGTCAGTGTAAGATGATCCTTGAAGGTTGTTGAGGCAGTTTGGAACCTTTTTCGGAACGAAATCGCCGCTTAGATTGCCTTGTATCGAATGTTTTAACGAGTGTCCCCTTTGGCGGCCAAAAATTGGAACTAAGTAGGCTAGAAAGTTCAGCCGGAACTGTCAGCTTGAAAGAACTTATAACCTGGTCAGGAAGGTGGTCTTTTGTTAACTTTACGCACCTGAAAATATCAGGCGTGTAACCAAGCTTCGATGTTACGTAGATGGTAAGTGTATCCTTGGTTGTGTTGTAAGCGAGCCTTGATATGAACAACTGGAGAGGTGGGGAGACTGCTCGCAATACTCCGTTATCAGCTAACACACTATCTGTAAAATTTTGTGGTGCTGAAGACATAACGATATTTTGCTGAAGATTCGTTGATTGTGATAGGCATAGCTCGGATTGAGGCTGAAATAGTTGTTGCTGTTGAATAGGCAAGATAGACTGCTGCATGCGACTATTTTGTTGCAGGACCGTAGCTTTATTAATTGAAGCCGGAATTGACTCCTGACTACATGCACGCTGTTGTTGCGCAAGCACACTTCGTGTAAGAGGCCGCTGCTGCCCAAGAGGTGACACGGTAGAATTTTTTATAATGCTGTGACGGCGTGACGATACCAGCTCATCATACACACCGGGCGAAAGTAACTGCGGGGACAGCAGGTTTTGAGGTGCTGACGGTTGATCCGGAAACTGCTGTAGCTTGTTGCATCCCTCGTCACCGTTCCACGTCCGTTGAGCCTCACGTCGAAGCTTGTGACACTCCCTTCGCTTTTCAGCGATTTCAGTTGACCATCAGTACACTGGGGGCTTGCCGTGCCGGACATAGAAGCGCAGCAAGCAGTCGTAATGATGCTCATAGTTGAGTTCACCATGTCTTGAGCTGCCAGTTCTTCCGTCCCCTCCGAAGCTCCCTGCAGCGGCTGTGAGCACCTCGAAGCACCTCTCGACGTCCATCCTTCCGATGTTCCATCCAGTTGTAGAAAGCCGAGAGCAAGGACGTCGGGAGACAACATCACTTATTTCAAGCAGAATGCACTGATGATCGCTGGCTGAGTAGTCCTCTAATATTTTCCAATTGTGTATCCTCCGTACTAAGGACTCCGAGGCGAATGTCACGTCCGGTATGGTTCCCTCACTGTCAATACGGCGGGAGGTCGGCGTATTTCCGGTGTTTAGTACGACGAGCGCCGTCCTGACCACCATTTCCAGGATTTTTTTCCCCGCGGATCTATTGGAGGCATGTATTGGAATACAATCAAATACTATGTATGTATCCAATCCTCTCTTGTATTTACTTACTGTACTATCATTACTATACTTACTCTTTCATACTATTAATACATTGTAAAATTGAATTAAGTTTTTAGTCGTAACCGTGAGCTTGACCTGATAAGTAATAAACCTTGTGAAATATAATTGAAACTATGTGTTTTAAATTAAAATTCAATATAAATTATAATAGGTTATGGGCCCAGGTCGCTCTATAACTATAATTATTAAAATAAAGTGCTCTAAATAAAACCCAAAAATAAATAATTAAAATCGGTGGTGATCAAAAAGTGATCGATTAAAATGGCGACTCTAATGGCGAATTTCGAGAAGTTGACCGAGTCCAACTACGAAAGTTGGAAATTGCAAATGGAGACTAGTCTAGAGTTTTACGATCTATGGGACTATGTGTCCGGTGAAAGTAAGTGTCCAGACGAAGACGAAAAATTAATAGAAGCTTGGAAAAGGAAGGATCGAAAGGCTCTTGCAAATATCCGATTAAGTGTTACAGTTAACCAACTTATGCATATAAAATATAGTTCGACTTCAAAGGAAGCATGGTCGACCCTCGAGAAGGTTTACAAGAGGGATTCTCCCGCGCAAAAGGTATCTTTGTATAAGTCACTAATACAATTGCGTTTAAAGGATGGCGATAGTATGCAAACCCATCTAAGTAACTTTGGGCAAATAGTTGACAAAATGAGTGAACTCCAAATCAAAATGGATGATGAGACATTATCCATTATGTTACTATGTTCACTACCACCACAATATGAAAATTTTGTAATCGCTATAGAAACTAGAGACTCATTGCCATCACTTTCTGACCTAAAATTGAAGTTGATTGAAGAAGAAACAAGTTGGGTAAACAGACCTACACTCATGTCAGAAGGGTTTTGTATTCAATTTACAAAATGCAGTCACCAGATCGAATCAAATCAAGAAACATGTCAAAGACGATTTTATTGGAGAAAATATGAAATACGAAGATCATACTATTATTAACAAAGTTGAACGAATTTCGACTTCTGAGGTTTTTAGAATTGTTATTCTCATAAATATCTCCCTTGATAATTATTTTAGATGTCCATCCGCGACGGAGAAAACACATTTTTCATGAATTTCCCCCCCCGTGCCCCCACTGTAGCTAAAACTGACAGTTTAACAACTGTTTTGAAAAGCTCCCATGAAAACTTTTATTTCATACTCATATCGGCTACGTTTGATGAATTTTTATTTTCAGGGGCCACTCTCCTGTACTGTTATCATCGATTAATGGCCAATTTTTTCGAATCCTAGAATGGTTACAAAACCCTTTTGCTAGGAGCTCTCTCCCACCTCTTTGACTTGTTTCACTTATGAGCATTAAATGTAGGTACTCATCTTCAGTCATTCATTAAATTGAATCAAGTGTTCAAAGCATGCACCTTAAACGTTGAAGTTGGGAAAATAACTCAAAATTATTCAATCTTCGCATTTAAAACAGTCACTATTTTGCTTTACGATTACTGATACCACTAGCTGAACCGATTCTCAAAGATATACATGACACCTATCATTCCTGAAATTTTCATGCAAATCCTAGCAAAACTGTAGTGTCTGAGTCGGTAAAAAGCGCATGTTGTTCCATAGCCATATGTTGCCATAGTAATACATGCAGCGCATATTGTTCCATAGTAATACAGGAAAATTCAAACCGCTATAACATCGCTAAATATGATTCAATCTTTATGAAACTTTCAGGATAGATCAATCTTATAAATAGACATCTACGTGCTGAATTTCATTGAATTTAAGGGTACCGTTAAGATTTTATTCAAGAAAACATAAAATCGATAAATCATACTATTACTAACAAAGTTGAGTGAATTGCGACTTCTCACGTATTTGTTGTTGTTGTGCTCACCAAGGCCCACATTTCTGATTTTTTTCAGATTTTTCGGATCACAGGTGTCCAATCGCGAGGGGGGGGACACAAATTTTTCGTGTATTCCCCCTTCCTGTGCGCCCCTCGAAGCAAATTTTGCCAAACAAAGGCCTGTTTTGTAAAGTTCTCATCAAGACCTTTCATTTGATACCCATATCGGCTACCTTCAATGAAATTTTTTTTTCGGGGGGTCACTCTCCTATATGGGGAGACCCCCCTTAAATACCTTATAAAATTTTTTTGTAGTTGAACTTTGAAGAGATCACCGCTTTACACCTACACACAAAATTTGATGCTTCTAGCTTAAGTAGTTTCCGAGAAAAACTGCTGTGACACACGGACGGACGGACGGACGGACGGACGGACGGACGGACGGACGGACGGACAGACGGACAGACGGACAGACTGGTCGCGAAACTAGTAGGGTTTTGTAAAATTATTTTACAAAACCCTAAAAAGAAAGAACAACGATGACGTAAATGAGAGTGGAAGTGAAACGGTGCTATACACTAAGCAAAATTAAAAATCGTTCAACCCTCCTAGTAATACTAATATATCAGCTTCTACTAAAAGAAGGAAAGGTATATGCTACATTTGCAAGCGTAAAGGGCACTACGCAAATGAGTGTAGATACAAAAACACTCATACTAAACAGGTTCTTTTCGCATCAGTCTACAATTGCAGTAAATCAACTGACTTGTGGTGCTTAGACAGTGGAGCGAGTTCCCATATGGTTAACAAAAAGCATTTGCTTACTGAAACACATAAAATTGTTGCCGAAATAGAACTAGCGGACCAACGAAAAGTGACAACTAGTATCAGCGGTGTAGCGTCAATCAATACAGTATATGGAGGAGTGGATTTAACTGAAACATTGTACATCCCATCGTTAACAATGAATTTCGTATCAGTATCTAAAGCAGTACAGCGTGGATGTATAGTGAAATTCGTAAAAAACAAAGCTTATGTTCAGAAAAATGGAATAACTATATTAAGTGCAACTAATAGAAATGGTTTATACATAATAGACTGTAAAAGTGATCAACTGAATGCAATCAGTGCTAAAAACCTTGAAATTGTTAAATGGCATAAAAGACTAGGACATCTAAATAAAAGTGATTTAAATATTATAATAAACAAGTTGGGTAGACAGACCTATGCTCATGTCAGAAGGGTTTTGTACTCAACTTACAAAATGCAGTAACCAGCAACGAATAAAATCAAGAAACATGTCAAAGACGATTTAATTGGAGAAAATGTGAAATTCGAGGATCATACTATTATTAACAAAGTTGAACGAATTTCTGAGGTATTTGTTATAGTTATACACATAAATATCTCCTTTGATATTTTTTTCAGATTTTTTAGATCACTGGTGTCCATTCGCGAGGGAGGAAACACATTTTTCATGTATTTCCCCCCCTGTGCTCCCACTGAAGCAAAAACTGTCAGTTTAAGAACTGTTTTGAAAAGCTCTCATAGAGAACTTTCAGTTGATACTCATATCGGCTACCTTTCATGAAATTTTTTTTCAGGGGCCACTCCTCTGTACTGTAATCATCGATTCATGGCCAATTTTTTCGAATCCTAGAATGGTTACAAAGCCCTTTTGATAGTAGCTCTCTCCTGCCTCTTCGACTTGTTTCAATTGTATGTACTCATCTTCATGATACCTATCACTCCTGAAATTTTCATGCAAATTCTAGCAAAGCTGTAGTGTCTAAGTCGGTAAAAAACGCATATGGCTCCATAGCAATATGTCTCCATAGTAATACAGGGCATATTGCTCCATAGTAATACACGAACATTCAAATCGCTATAACTTCGGTAAATACTATTCGATCTTTATGAAACTTTCCGAAAAGATCAATCTTATAGATAATCATCTCTTTGCTAAATTTTATTGAGTTTAAAGGTACCGTTTAGATTTTATTCAAGAAAACACAAAATCGATAAATCATACTGTTACTAACAAAATTGAGTGAATTTCGACTTCTCATGTATTTGTTGTTGTTTTACTCATTAAGGCCTACATTCATGATTTTTTTCAGATTTTTCGGATCACAGGTGTCCAATCGCGAGGGGGGGTACGCGAAAAGTTCGTACATTTTCCCTTCCCCTGCCCCCCTCGGTACTCATAAGACAATTTTAAGACTTGTTTTGAAAAGATCTCATTGAAACCTTTCCAATGACACCCTACTCGACTACAAATGGTGAAATTTTTTTTTTGAGGGGTCACCCCCTTATATGGGGAGACCCCCCTTAAACGCCTTTGAAAAATTTTTCCACCCTTGAACTTTCAAGAGGTCACCACTTCTGACCTTTCTACAAAGTTTCATGGCTGTAGCCCTTATAGTTTCGGAGAAAAAGTGCTGTGACATACAGACGGACGGACGGACGGACGGACAGACGGACACAGGTCGTGATTGCAATAGGGTTTTGTATTTTAGTACAAAACCCTAAAAATGAACTAGTGCGCGGCATAACAAACGTGGAAACTGACGATTTTGATTGCATAACTTGTGCTAGAGCAAAACTTGCTGCAAAGCCTTCTCCTAAGCGAAGTGAAAACAGGGCGAAGGATCTAGTGGAGCTCGTTCATAGCGATATTTGCCAAGCTAGTTGCTCATCGTATGGCGGAGCAAAATATTTTATATCATTCATTGACGATAAAAGTAGATTCACCAAAATTTTCTTGATCAAATCAAAAGATGAAGCGTTAGCTCGATTCAAAGAATTCAAAGCAGTTGCCGAAAATGAAACTGGCCTTAAAATCAAAGCATTAAGGACTGATAATGGCAGTGAGTATAAAAATAACGTATTCCAAGATTTCTTGAAAGTAAACGGAATCAAGCATCAGACATCCATTCCATATACACCGCAACAGAATGGAACCGCC
The DNA here is from genome assembly GCA_963969285.1 of Odontomyia ornata. Taxonomy (NCBI): domain Eukaryota; kingdom Metazoa; phylum Arthropoda; class Insecta; order Diptera; family Stratiomyidae; genus Odontomyia; species Odontomyia ornata. Next base: position 275,534,048 of record OZ017742.1, read on the forward strand.
GAGCGAATGAATCGCACCCTGGTTGAGATGGCGAGATGTATGATAGCTGAACACAATTTGAACGAAAAATTATGGGGCGAGGCAGTCAGTACGGCTGTTTATATTAGAAATCGGTGTCCGAGTAAAGCGATAAATGGGTTACTACCATACAAAATGTATTATGACAAAACACCAACCGTCAATCATTTGAGGATTTTCGGTAGCAAAGTTATCGCAATAAGAAGCGGTCAGCGGAATAATAAGTTCCTTCCGAAAGCACATGAGTACATTTTAGTCGGATACTCGGAGGAACAGAAGGGCTATAGGGTGATGAATAAGCAAACTAATAAAATAATTATCACGCGAGATGTTAAATTCTTCGAAGATGTTAAGCCAAGCAGTGTAGTCATTAGCCAATTCCCAGCAGAAGATGAAGAGCATCCTCAAAACTCAAATCAAGTGGAAAAAGTATCGGATCTCAAGACTTCCCCGTTAGCTCATCCGCAAGACTCAAATCAAGTGGAAAAGGGATCGGATCTCAAGGCGCAAGCAGACACTGCATTACAACAACTTTTCAAGGAGGATGATGATTATAATGATCTCGATGAGGACGAAGGGAACGAAGATTTCTCAACACCGAAGTCCGAAATTGTGTTGCGCGATAGAGATAAATTAAAACAACCAGTAAGATTGCAGTTAAACAACATTAGTGTATGTCAAGATCCCGAAAACTTTTGTGAAGCAATAAACAGTCCAAATCAAAAGGAATGGATAAAAGCAATGGAACAGGAATTTAACTCTCTAATTGAAAACAATACGTGGACATTAGTGGATCGTCCGAAGGATAGAAATATAATAGGATCGAAATGGGCCTACAGAACAAAGTATAATAAAAATAGTGAAATCGAAAAATTCAAAGCGAGATTAGTGGCGCAAGGATTTAATCAAAAATATCTGATGGACTACGATGAAACTTTTAGTCCTGTGTTTAAAAGTTCGACTCTACGAGTGCTGATAGCCATTGCAATTGAGGAAAACTTTATCATGCATCAGATCGATATTAAACATGCATATATAAACAGCAAACTAAACGCCGAAATATTTATGGAACAACCGAAAGGTTTCGCGAATAATATAAATAAAGTGTGCAAATTAAATAAAAGCATATACGGTTTAAAACAATCCGGTAGAGAATGGAATACAGCCCTTAATAATGTTCTAACACAAAAAATGAAACTTGAACGATTAAAATCTGATCCGTGTGTTTACATAAAGGATAAGCAAATAATAATAGCAGTATATGTGGACGACATAATTATTTTGTCAAAAGACTTAAATAAAATTAATAATGTAAAAGATCAATAAAAACGCGAATTTGAACTTGATGATAAAGGTGAACTAAAATATATACTTGGACTTGAAATTAATCGCGATAAAAATAATGTGTCTGTAACACAAGTGAATTATATTAAAGCCCTTTTGGAAAAGTATAATATGACCAACTGCAAGGAGGTTTCAACACCCGTTGAAACAAATCTTCAGCTACAGCAATGCAAAGCAGAATCCTGTGATCGATGTGATCGAATTAAATCAAGCGAATATCAATCATTGATAGGATCATTGATGTACTTGGGAATCTACACGAGGCCAGATATCATGTACACCATAAGCTACTTGTCGCAGTTTAATAAGAAGCCTCACAAGGAGCACTTCGACGCAGCTAAACGAATTTTAAGGTTTTTGAAGGGAACAACCAATCATGGTTTATATTTCCAGAAAACAGGAAAGTTCCTTATTTGTTATGCATATGCGGACTGGGGAAGCAACTCAACAGACCGAAGGTCTTACACTGGCTACCTATTCGAGCTAGCTAATGGACCAGTTAGCTGGGAAACGAAAAAGCAACCGACAGTGGCGCTGAGCAGTGCAGAAGCAGAGTACATGGCATTAAGCCAATCATCTAAAGAACTTGTATTTCTAAAAGGCTTATTAAATGAATTATACTTGAATAATTATGTTAAATTGCCAATTGATGTATTTTCTGATAGCCAAGGAGCTGCAAATTTAGTAAAGAATAACACAACAAATAAGCGAACAAAACATATAGATATAAGACATCACTATATTCGAGAATTAAATGAAGCTGGTGTAATTAATATTATTTTTGTTCCAACTAATGAAATGAAAGCAGATATTCTAACAAAAGGTCTATCTAAAGAAAAATTTACATATTTAAAAACTAAAGTTATGAATTGTTGTCATAATTAACCAAGTATTTTATTGAGTGGGGGTGTTGGAATACAATCAAATACTATGTATGTATCATATCCTCTCTTTGCATTTACTTACTGTACTATCATTACTATACTTTCTCTTTCATACTATTAATACATTGCAAAATTGAATTAAGTTTTTAGTCGTAACCGTGAGCTTGACCTGATAAGTAATAAACCTTGTGAAATATAATTGAAACTATGTGTTTTAAATTAAAATTCAATATAAATTATAATAGCATGCCCCATTTGATTGCTTTAGTGTTGAAGTCTCTCAAGACTTGGCCTAGAAAGAAAGAATTATTAATAATTAAGGAATACTAGCCAGACAGCTCAACATTGGCAAATTTATCACAGAAGACATTGTTTGATATTCGAATCATTTTACAATACCCTTCTGCAAGAGCACTCTCCTGCTACTTTTACTTGTTTTTTAAATACAAGTATACTTTATTTCTACTTTGTCAATTGAATATAATTATTCGAACAACAGTGTCAATTTGACACTTCAAATCCGAACTCGTTTCTGAAAATGGAATCCGGATGAGGGTTAAGGTCAAGAATATGTCTAGGTATATCTAGAAGCTTAATTCTTGTTATAAATGTATACATATGATTATTGTAAATGTATACATATGAAACTGCATTTCAATAAATCCAACTTTCCGCGAACAATTGACTCCAGCAATGTTGCTTCAAATTCAAACCAGGTCTACTCACCTCAATAAATCAATCGTGAATCAACACTAAACTTCACAATCACCTATTAATATTGAGACAATCACTTCAGTCACACGGTCATTAATTATAAGTTCGTTTCAAGTTGTCAAGTTTCACCTCTCCATTTTACAGCAAAACCTCTTGTAACATGTCTACATAAGAAGGCCAACGCGTATAACGCACTCATATAATATCATAGGTGACAATGATTAACCTAAATATAAATAAAATTTTTCTACAAGCATTTACCTCGATTTACAATAGTAGACAAATAAGCAGATAAGTATTAATAAATCAATGTTATTGTTTTTATTTTTTTTTGGTTGCTACTATTGTTGTTAGTGTTGAGGCGTCCATTGAACCGTGCACCAAAAATTGGGAGGGAAGGCAGAAGAAAACCAAAAATGTCCACCGAACAGAACAATCAACATAAAGTAAATAACATATTGAATAGCCAGAACAACTTTCGAAAGCTCAAATAATCGATAAGAATACGAGTAAGGTCTTGAAACGGATTTTTTTCTTACGATTAAGATCATCACCAGTGTCATTTACTGATAACTTGTTTCTTAATTTGGTACATAAATGTGCAATCTTTGAATTAACAAATGAAGAAATATCATTTCTGTATAATTTTTTGAAATTTTCGGACCATCATTGTCTCTCTTTGAATAACTTTTTCTGTATTTGGTTTTCTTAAATTTATAAATTACCAAATTTTAAAGACTGGGTTTTTTCGTAAGGAGCTTTTTTTATAGAGATAAAAGTGATTTTTGTGTATTTTTATGGAGACTTGATTTGTGACTCTCATATCAGGGTAACTCGACGGCTCTATGGGTGAGGTCTTGTGACTTGAAATGGTTGATCGACTGTTAGCCAGTGAAACTTTTAAGTTCAATCGTTAACAGTGAGCGGATCAAGTTGAACCGCGTTTCGTGGAATTTCGCCGCAAGTGAGGAAATATTGTTTTGTAATTGACACTTAATTGAATTGATTCGTTTTTAAGAAATTTCCAAAGGAAATTATCTATGATTGCAAATATTCGCGTTTTTAATGTGATCAAGTGAAGCTTTTTTGTTTCAATTTCTTTTCCACACATCGTATCCGTGATTTTATCATTAATCGACAAGAGTGTATTATGAAGTTTAAAGTAAAAACACATTAAATTGCTGAACACGTTTAGCGGTAAAGTTAATAACATTAAGAGTTGGAATTTTATGTGTGCGCGCGGGACTAGTTTTGCCGGTTTTTATTAACATATTCAATATCAGTAGCATAAATTGCTGCCGTTCTAGTATTTCGTGGTGAAGGTGATATTAGTTAACATTCGCTCACTACCTATAAAACCGGGAGTCGTGGTAGCTTGAAGGTTCTGCACGCCAGAACCAGTGATATTTGCAAGAATTTCCTGTTGAAGCGAGTTCTAGATGTTGTGCTATAATTATGCTCAATGTTTCGAATCAAAAACGAATTTTGAACAAAATCGACGAAAGAATAACAGGTGAAAATTTTTTACTTTTCTATTTGCTGTGGTTTTTCATATTTTGCCTTGATTTGTTATTTGAAATTTCTTTAGGCGCATTCCCTATTTTAAAGCTTGAGATGAAAGTGAAACGAATTGCAAAGCAAATAAATAGAAGAAGTGAATGCGAAATTGAATGTAGCTAATGCGTATAGGCAATTTGGTTGGTATTTGTACTGGTAGCTGCCTATCACTGAAAGATCGATCTTCTTAGAAAAAAGTGAAAGTTTCAATGGACGTGATTGATTTGATAAAGCATTGTTTGAGGTTTTCAAATTTGTTTAAGACAACATTTTGCAGAAGAGGAAGTCAGGATTTTTTTTAAAAGTTGAACAGCTTTGGAGGCAACTACATTCCCTCAAAGCCATTCATGAGTGATCTCATAAAATAGTTTTATTATATGCATTTAATATATTTTTTCGTCCTCAATTAATAGAGTTGCAATTATGTTTACGTGTTTTTGATAACATTAATTGAATAGCGTAGATATTACTTATATAGAGTGGTACAACCAAAACGCACGATGTTAATTGTAAATAAAACAAAAAATTTTCACAGAATTATGATAATATTTTTTATTATAATAGAAGGATCTATAACAATTATGTGTGAAACAAAGTATCGCCCAAATGCTCGCCACGGCTACGGTGGCATACTTCTATCCGATGGTCCATATTTTCAATGACTCTAAGACATAATTGAGGTTCAATCTCGTGAATGTGCTGAATTATCTCATCCTTTAGCTCTTAAATTGTTCTTGGCTTATTGAGGTACACTTTTTCTTTTAAATATCCCCAGAGAAAGAAGTCCAACCGCGTCGAATCACATGATCGTAGCGACCAATTAACATCGCTACAACGTGAGATCACACGGCCATTGAATTTCTTGTGCGAAAGGGCCATTGTTTCGTTGGCTGTATGGCAAGTGACACCATCCTGTTGGAACCACATATCGTCCAGGTCCATAACCTCAATTTCTGGCCACAAGAAGTCCGTTATCATCTCGCAACGCCGACGAGTCGAGGTTGTTCGCGATAGTGTGGCTCTTCTGCCATACTATCGCGAACAACAGCAATGTTTTCCGCAGAATGAACTGGGCGAGCATGCACAGGTGATTTCACATTTCCTACAGACCCGGTTTGCTGAAATTTGCGCACAATTCTCCTGATTGTGGACACATTTGGTCGATTATGCTGACCAAAAAAATCACGAAGTGCACGAAATGCATTTTGATTTGAACGCCCATTTTCGTAAAAGGCTCTAACAACCTTAACGCGCGGTTCAATTGTGCATCTCTCTATGGTTGAATTTGTCAAACAATGAAACAAAGAAATGTCAAATTAAGTTGGGCGAAAAACCTGACGTTAAGGTGTGACTCACAATTAAAATCGTGCATTATGGTTAGACCACCCTTCTAAGTTTTCCCTTAAAACTACAAAAAATTTCATGTTAAACAATGGTATCTTGCTAAATCAATTAAAAACTCATTTTGCAATAAACCTATCATTGTTATAATTGTATCAAACGACTGTAATTAACTTCGCAAGGTAAAATTGGATGGTTTTTTTATTTTTCTGTATATATTTACCTCGTGCTTTTCTGCTTTCGTTTTAAGTATAAATGAAGGATACTGTTACCATTTTATTCGCAAAAATATAAGTTGCATCCATTCTTTTATATAAAGGGAATGGAACCTCGACTTCTCAGGCATTCGTTCAAAACCAAATCATTTTTGCCAAAAATGTAAAATTCCGATACTCTGACTCCCTTTCATTGTAGCTTTTACACCTGATTTAGAAATTTTCTCGTCAAACTTCAATTTCAATTGATGGCTACTTTGAATGTTTATGTTAACGAGGACCTTTTAAAATTATTTTGGGCTAAAATTCTATAAAGATGCCATCATGTTTGACGAAATTTCGCAATCGTACCTTCTATAATCAGTATGAAAACTTGCTATGAAACACAGACGAACAAATAATCGCATACAGTGCCCGAAAAAAGTACTCACACAGTTGACAATTTTGCAGACAAAACGCTGTAATTCAAAATTTTGAAAATATTTTTTTCCGGATAAAAAAATATTTTATTGATTCAAATGTTTTTCGTATAAAAGTATAAAAAACATAACGGTTTTTCAACAGATATAGTTTTAAACAAGTTGGGTAAACAGACCTACGCTCATGTCAGAAAGGTTTTGTACTCAACTTCTCAGAAATGCAGTCACCAGCAATGAATAACGTCAAGAAATATGTCAAAGAGATGTGCACGTTCAAAGGAAAATCCATTGTTTTTCTACATTCAACGGTCGCCATTTTGTTGCAAACTTACAAAAATCACTCAAATCATGGATTCTCAAAAATATTAATGTTATTGACTTAATTAGAAAATTTCAAGAAGATCAAATCAAAACTGCAGTGACTGATTCGATGGAAAGTCCATAAAATACCAAAATCATGTGTTATTGTTGTTGTATTTGCAGAAATTTCAAACGGCTATAACTTCCGTGTATATCATTCGATTTTTATCAAACTTGTAAAGCTTAAGAAACCTTAGTAGAAATACGTAAATATCGAATTTCGTTCAGTTTAAAGGTACCGATGCGATTTTATTGGGGAAAATGTGAAATTCGAATATCATACTATTATTAACAAAGTTGAGCGAATTTCAACTTCTAAGGTATTTGTTGTTGTTGTTAAACACCTACCACCATAATTTTTTTCAGATTTTTCGGATCACAGGTGTCCAATCGCGAGGGGGGGGGGGGGGACACATATTTTTCGTGCATTTCCCCTCTCTGCGCGTCCCTCAAAGCAAAAAGTATCAAATTAAGACCTGTTTTGAAAAGTTCTCATCAAGATCTTTCATTTGATACCCATATCGACTATCTTTGATGAAATTTTTTTCGGGGGCCACTCCCCTATATGGGGAGACCACCCCTTAAATACCTTATAAAATTTTTTGTAAGTGAACTTTGAAGAGAGCACCACTTTACACCTGTATACAAAATTTGATGTTTGTAGCTTAAGTAGTTTGCGAGAAAAAGTGCTGTTACACACGAACGGACAGACGGACAGACAGGTCGCGAAACTAGTAGGGTTTTGTAAAATTATTTTACAAAATCCTAAAAAATATGAACTAAATTTAACCCCATCTTGTCTCGAAAAAACTATTCACACTGTGTTTAAACGAATAAAATTAATATCAATAAAGATTGAGCTCAGCCAAATCAATGTTCCTCCAATTTTCCAGAAAAACGCAAATAAATTTAATTTAAACAAATATATATTTCGGAGGTAAGAGTTCCTCCTTCTTCAGTGTTTTTTGGTATGGTTTGGTTCCAAATAATATCCGCTTTTTATATCTCGTACATTTTACCTGTTTTCGTCTTTGAGACCTATCACTTAACCTATATCCTTTTTAAATTTTAGTATCCCTACTGAAGAGATATCATTTATTGCTTTTTCCTTATTTTTTTTGTTTTTATTACTGCTATTATCATTCGTTTATTATATTTTAAATATTATTTAGATTTAATTAGCTCTAGTATCCTTGAATATCTGTTGCCCACATCTTCATTGAGCCGTGCGTTTTCCGGTTGTCGAATAATCCAAAGGCTCTCATATACGTCCAATTTCCGATTGTTGCTCACGTCTTGTACTACCTCTAGATCATCCAAATTGATTGCGTGATAAGTTTCTACAATATGCTTGGCGACGGCGGACTTAGCTGTATCACTTGGTGCTTTCCTTGACTTTAGCTTCTCTGCTTCCTTGATATATTCACTGAACCTTGTTTTGACTGATCGCTTAGTTTATCCAATGTACGATATCTGGCATGGCTGGCAGGTACTTTTATATATGCCACATTTTTCATCCTTCTGCTTCCTATCGTTCGGTGTACCTAGTCTGGATCCCATTTTGAATTTCTGGCTCGTAGGTACCACTGTTCTGTCGACTTTTTTCAGGATTTTCCCGATCTTCCCAAAGATCTTTGAATACGTAATTGCTGCTCGTTGATTTTGTTCAAGATTCCGGTTTGTTCATGGAGAGTGGTTAGTGACGCCGCTTTTAGTCTTGTTTCCATTTTCCTTTGTATTGACAAGATTTCGCTTTCCTTGTATCCGTTCATTTTCGCTGTACTCAAAATAAAAATCTTTTCTTGCTCATATCGCTGTTTCGTTAACGGAGTCGTCAGCATTCGGTATATCCAACTGTTGAACGTTGCCATCTTTGTTTGGTGCGAGTGGTGTGATGTGGCTGGTATCGTCCTCTGTATATTCGTGGGTTTCCTGAAAATATCAAACTCTAAAACATTATTATTTCTTATTATTTTAATGTCTAGAAAAGGTATTTCGTTGTTGCTCTCCACTTCCATTGTGAAGGTGATATTTTGATGTATTTCATTGATTTGCTTTAATGTCTCTTCAATTTTATCCCTCTTCACCATCGTGAGAACGTCGTCAACATAACGGATCCACATCCTTGGTAAGATTGCCCTCTTCAGCTATTCTTTGTTCTATCCATCCCATAAAAATTTCACTCAAGAGGGGAGACAATGGGTTCCCCATCGCCGCGCCGGATTTTTGCTTGAAATATCTTCCTCAGAAGGTAAAATAGGTCTCTGACATGCAAAGAGTTGCCAATTTGTACAGCGAAGATGAACGGATACAAGGAAAGCGAAATCTTGTCAATACAAAGGAAAATGGAAACAAGACTAAAAGCGGCGTCACTAACCACTCTCCATGAACAAAATCAAAGAGCAACAATTACGTATTCAAAGATCTTTGGGAAGATCGGGAAAATCCTGAAAAAAGTCGACATAACAGCGGTACCCACGAGCCGGAAATTCCAAATGGGATCCACACTAGGTACACCGAGGGAAAGGAAGCAGAAGGATGAAACATGTGTCATATATAAAATTACCTGCCGGCCATGCCAGATATCGTACATTGGACAAAGTAAGCGATTAGTCAAAACAAGGTTCAGTGAACATATCAAGGAAGCAGAGAAGCTAAAGTCAAGGAAAGCACCAAGTGATACAGCTAGGTCCGCCGTCGCCAAGCATATTGTAGAAACTAATCACGCAATCAATTGGGATGATCTAGACGTAATACAAGACGTGAGCAACAATCGGAAATTGGACGTATATGAGAGCCTTCGGATTATTCGACAACCGGAAAACGCACGGATCAATGAAGATGTGGGCAAGGGTTACTCAAGGATACTAGAGCTAGTTAAATTTAAATAATATTTAAAATATAATAAACGAATTATCATAGCAGTAATAAAAACAAAAAAAAAAAATAAGGAAAAAGCAATAAATGATTCCTCTTAAGTAGGGATAATAAAATGTAAAAAGGATATAGGCTAAGTGATAGGTCTTAAAGACGAAAACAGGTAAAATGTACGAGATATAAAAAGCGGATAATATTTGGAACGAAACCATACCAAAAAACACTGAAGAAGCAGGAACTCTTACCTCCGAAATATATATGTATTTGTTTAAATTAAATTTATTTGCGTTTTTCTGGAAAATTGGAGGAACATTGATTTGGAGAGTTTTTAAATGGCGCAAAAACACCGAGATAACGAAGAATTGAACTCAGTTTTAATAGGATGTTGGAGCATCCTTTCTATTAGTAACTTCTTCAAGTCTTCTTGGTATCGACGACACAAAGCCACGGGTCACTTCCGGGATGATTTTTCGCCATTCTTCTAGGATGACTTCCTTCAATTGAACCTTATTGTTGACACTATGTTCTTTGATCCAGGTGTTCCCACAAATGCTCGATCGGATTCAAGTCAGGCGATTGCGGCGGTGTCTTGAGAGTATGTGCGGTGCTATATAAAATAAATTTCTGAAAGACATCCGTTTCCAAGATCCAGGTTTTCGGCACTTTTTTTCAAGTTATTTTGTAAAATATTTAAATAACCAAATTTATCCATTATTCCATCAATAAAAACAAGTTCGCCGACACTGGGTGCAGCCATGCAACCCCAGACCATTACTCCACCGCTTCCATGCTTCACAGTAGGCAACATATTTTTGATATCCATTTCAATATTCTTCCATCGCACCGAAAAACATTGAATTTGCTCTCATCTGAGAACAAAATTTTACTCCAAAAGTTTATAATGTTTTCTTTGAACTCTTTTGCGAACGATAACTTCTTCTGCTTATTAATTTTATTGATAAAGGATTTTTTTCCGAGGCCGTCTCGCCTTCTAAACAGTGCAAAATATCATACGACCTGCTGGTTGGTCGTATGATACTTTGCACTGTTTTAGATGTTACAGTTTTTTAAAAATTAGTCTACAACTCCGATACTATCTCTGACGAAGTAGTTTTTTCGTCCTTGTTAATAGTTTTTTTTTTGTCCGATCGTTTTTAGGTAGGCCACATCTACATCTTGCTTTATTTTCAACATTGTTTTTGTCTTTCCACCGGTTCACAACATTAGCAACAGTATAACGGCTTTTATTCATTAATTCCCCAATTTCACCAAATGACAATCCTTGTGCACGAAAACTTAAAATAATTTTCCTTTCAGGTAAAGATGTCTCTTGATTTTCCACTCATTTTGTTTTATTAACACTTCACTACCCATATGCACCGTTCACTACTCAAATGTCAAAAAAGTTTACCTCTCAGACCCTCGATACAAACAGCAAATGATTTGCTGGGGATTCCCCTGAATATGTATAATGTTACCATTCGGGTTGAGTAACACGTTGGAATGAAGCGACCAGGAAATTCCTTTCTAATAAACATCACTGTGAATACTTTTTCGGGGCCTAAAAGGAGTTAAATTTAGTTTATATTTTCTTAAATTAAATCTGTTGAAAATATTGTTCCTTTTTTACACTTTTATATGTAAAAACACGTAGTGATAAAATATTTTCGAATTTGAAATTTTTTTATTTTCTAAATTTTGAACTACATCGTTTTATTCACAAAATTTTCAACTGTAGGAATATATTTTTCGGGTACTGTATATACCAACACTTCAAATCACTGTTCTTTATAAGTAATTTATTTCAAAGCACTTTAAGTACAGGGTGCGTACGGTATTTGAGGACAAGAGAGTAAAATTAATTAGCTAGTATTTTTAACAAAATTTAATGAAATTTCAGGAATTTTTTATACAACGTTAAAATAATATATGGCTATAAAGTTATTCAATAAAATCGCCATTAGCAGCAATAAGCTCTTCGATCCTAGTCCGGAAACGATTACATGCCCGAATTAAATGTTCGACATTAATAGCAGTCTTCAGCGAAGAAGTGGTATTATAAGGACGCTTATTGGTCTCACGCTCAACTACGCCCCATACATAATAATCCAAAGGATTAAGGTCTGGGGAGCTAGGTGGCCGTACGTTCGGTGTTATGTGGTCATGAAAATTTTCGGCCATCCAATCTTGTATCGCTATCGCTTTATGTAAAGGAGCAGGGTCTTGTTGAAAAATGTATGATCTGCCTCTGCTTACATTGTCGATCAAGGGTTTCACTACCGTCTCCAAAACCTCCATGCATCCAGCAAAGTTCACTCGAAGTCCTTGAGTAAAAAAGTGTGGTGGCATAACATGTCCTTCGTTGCCGGCAACACCTAAAACCATAACAGTGGCTGGAAATTTTGCGTGCATAACTACAGGAACCTCCGTCAGATTTGAACATAACTATCTGTCATTTCTGCGATTGGTCTATTGATCTTGGTCAACTTTTTTTTCGAAAAAAAAAACCATAACATTTTGGGCGCCTCAAGGTGTTTGATTTTGTTTAAAAGACGGTTTCATCGGAGAACTCTCTGTTCCCGTGTTCGTTCCGACATGAACTGTCCTCTGCGCATCACGTAAGACTTATACCGAAGGTCTTCGTGGACAACTCTACGAATAAGGCGCTCAGAAACATGAAGGTCACTCGCAAGGACCCTCAATGATTTTGAAGGGACCTTGTCTATGATCGCTTGCACTTGCTCTAAAAATTCTGCAGATCGGACAGTGTCAGAACATTGTGCGTGCTTTTTGTGTTTTGCAACCGATTCTATACCGCCTCCTGATGCTTCCAATTCACGGCGAACCTTTTGCACGAATGAACGGGCGCAATAAACAAAATTAGAGATCTCTAAATCTGTATGGTTGGCACATATAGCGACGATGACAGCATGTCTTTCATTTCTTGAGTAATGTTGTAGTCCGCCATTTCTTATCATCGCGAAGTTATAGTCACATTTATGCATGTCCTCAAAAACCGTACGCACCCTGTATTTAAAATATATTTTCATCCTCAATTTGGTAGAGTCGCAACTATGTTTACGCTTTTTTGATTACATTAACTACACATAATATTGTATATATTATAAGTTTTCCCTGAAAACTAAAAAAAATCCGTGTTAAACAATGGTACCTAGCTGAATAAACTAAAACTCATTTTGCATTACCTCTCATTATTGAAATCGTTTCAAACGACTGTAAGTAACCTCGAAAAGCAAAATTTCTCTTCTCGTTTATCTTTCTTGAAAAGCCGTCGGGCTCTGCTTTTTTGAGTGAGCAGATACCTTTCGCCTCCTTTAAGTCATCTTCAGTGTCTGAAGAAGTTGACTTAAAGGAGTCGAAACGCGTCTGCTCATTCCCAAAAGCAGGGCCCGATGACTCTTCAAGACAAAAAAAATATTAATAAATAAAATTGGATACTTTTTCATTTTTTTTGAATATATTTACCTCATGCTCTTCTGCTTTCGTTTATCAATGAAAGATACCGCTAACATTTTATTCGCAAAAATATAAGTTGCATATACTTATTTAAATAAAGTGAATGAAACCTGGACTTCTCAGCTGTTTTTTCAAAAAGTATTCACTTTGGCCACAAATGTACAATCCCGATATTCTGAGCCCTCCTTCATTGTAGCTCTTACACCTGATTTGGAAATTGTTTCTTTAAGACCTTCATTGGATATCTTACATGGCGACTTTTCATGATTGATGGCTACTTACAATTACAATTGATTTTGTGGTTGGGAGGTGAATGCTATTCACGCACTGAGTGCGGGGCTCCCTTGCGCGCAAGCGACTGGATTACCCACTAAACACCTCCGCTGTCAACCCGAGAACCCAGCCTGGACCCGTTTGACACAATACTTTGATACCCTCGCTATTTGGTGGTGCTCCGTCAAAGACCTCCGACTGGGGCCCTTGAATTCGGTAAGCCCACCGAAGAGGGGTTGTGCGCCATTCGCTTCGCCAGTGGGCCCCAAATGAGGTCGCCAAGTGAGAACGCGACCGAGTCGGGAGGTTCGCACCGGCCTAACCTTCAATTTTATTTGCGCGGGAAACCAAATCCTACCTAACCCAGGATAAAATTCCTAACTTCGCCGCGTACTTTAGCGCGCGTCGGGGCCCCCAATTTTCTCGATGGCTGGTTTTGATTGCTCGTTCCTCGGCGAGTTGAAAGTTGTAGCACAAATTGCTTGTCGTCCTCCTGTCCAGCTCGTATACCATGAATTTTCTTTCTTCCTCCCTTCCTTCAATGATTCGCCTACCCGCCAATTCCTTATCGCCGCCTGCTGAATGTTGTCGCCGTTTGTTTCCTCGTCCAATTCCTCCAAATCAATGCGAGAGAAGAGAGCTTTTCCTCATACACCGGAGTCTCTTATAGCCTCGGGATGGACACGGCCACCTATCGCGCAACACGCTTTTCAATGTTTAAGCTTCGCAACCGGCAATGTGGCAATGACTCACTGCATTACCGCCTTGTAGCATCCACATCTACCATCGGGCATCTCGTTTGACTACTGTCATCATTTACTTGCTTTGCTGCTGCTCAACACACCTGACATTGAAATTCGTCAAAATGTGATCATTTAAATAACATGTGTCGACTCAAACACATACATTGGGAGTGGATCAATACATACATTAAAACAAAATCGGATTGGTAAAAGAAATATTGTTCAAATCCACGACGCATTCCACTCAATGCGCTTATTCTATGCAACTGAATGATTTTAAGGACTACTAAAGCCTCGATCGTGGTTTCGCTTAACAGCGTTGTGCACTGTATTTAGATTTAATGGATTCATTTCCGATACTGCACTGAGCTCACAGACAGCTTTGATGGGAGCTGCTTCCCGCACACCACTGGGTATATATGTTTGAGTTTCAGCTGCATTCATACTAGCTGCTGGTAGAACATACCTTACACCACTAATCCGATTGTTATTAATCGTATCATCACTACGTAGTTTTTCCATCGTCACTGTTGATTTTGTATCTTTCAGTTGTAATGTACTTTTCCCAGATATCCTAGATTTATAGTCTTCACGACTTTTCCCGCTTAATGCGAATTTGAAGAATTCGTAGGTTGACCAACAGCACCTAAGTCTTTGAAGAAGCCGAGTGGTCCGGGCACTCTATAAATCTGTCTTATCGCTTCTTTCATTCCCTTCGTAAAACCGGTTTCCTGAGTGTTGAGCAGTGTTTTCACAACATCTAGTGGTGTAGTAAATGTAGAGGCAGCAGCACCAGCTGCGCCACC
The DNA here is from genome assembly GCA_963969285.1 of Odontomyia ornata. Taxonomy (NCBI): domain Eukaryota; kingdom Metazoa; phylum Arthropoda; class Insecta; order Diptera; family Stratiomyidae; genus Odontomyia; species Odontomyia ornata. The sequence goes on from OZ017742.1 coordinate 275,549,076, forward strand.
AGCAACAGCTGCACCACCAGCAACCATATGAACTAGAGGATTATATTTTCTTTCATTATTTAACATATTTTGGAAAAAATTCGTAAGTCGTAAAGTGTATTGCCTGATATGGCAGATTCATAATCAATTATGTAGGGTATGAGCAATAAAATGCACCGAACCCTTCGTTTCTATAGATTCCTCTCGTGCATTCTAAAATTGCACTATATGGCGAATTATACATTTGCAGCCTCTGCTTTATCACGTCTGCTGGATTCGATATGGCGTCATGTATGTGCCGCGGCAACTGATGATACCATGTAATTGATTTGATTGTGCTTTGTGTATTTTGCCAACGTTCATATTTTCCAAAATAAAAAGCATGTGCTGGTCCAGCTCCCGCTATTACGGCTGACACACCACGTATAGGTAGCATTAATCCTTCTTTCTTGAACATATTCCTAAATGTACAGGAAATAGTGTAGCTAGATGTACCCGGCGATAAACTTTGCCTTTAAGCGATTCTGTAAATGTTAACGGCTCAGTTACATTAAACCAGTCGAGATCCTCTTTAAATTCTGGCATGGGTTTCGTCTCTGAATCAGCTTGTTCTTAAATTTTTTAAATATTTCTTCAATTTCCTCAGTCGTTTTCGCCAATCCCAAATATTTCAAATTCAAATCAGAGTCCTCCATTAGTATTCGAAGCTTTTGTACGCACCGTTGTATAGAGGCACTATGATTTGGCATTCCGCTGCTAATGCTAATTTGGTATCCGCAGTGTCTCTCCTGGATCGCCGCTATTGATATTTTCTTGTGAGGTCGTAGTCTGGACATTCCGCTTAGAATCTACTTAGTCTACATGTGTTAAGCAAATTACAATTGAAAATATTTAATTCCAAAAAATTACGTTACCAATTCTTTTTCAGTCTGGTTGGCGTGATAAATATTACCTTTAGGTCGCGGGGTCTTGCTTGTAGGATCGCGTGTGAAAGTGTCCCGTGACAACTTCAAGCCAGGTTTCGTTTTGTTACGCCGTGAGGTGCCTTCAAGCTGAGGGATCCCTCCTCTAGCGGTACGAGAGAGGAGAAGAGGAATTGCCAGACAAGCGGTCCCCCAGCTCTGACGTCCCCCGCTGCTGTGATTCTCTTTCATCTTTTAGGACTGTCCGAACATAATGTGCCACACGGTTCCATTTGTCAACTGATCCAAGCGTCACTGCGACCATTGTATCCTGTATAGGTCCTGTCGCAGCCTGCCCCATCTTTTACATGCAAAAAATGTGTGGTAGACATTGTATCCTCTTCTGGACCAAACCTACAGTCGGGGAATCGCGACTTATCATTCTTGTGCAGGTAAGACTGAAAATACCCATGCCCGTTCAAAATGCGGATCAAGTAGAAGTCTGTCTTACCATGCGTTCGATTGAGCAACTGTCTCAAATCTGGAATGAGATATGCAGTTCATCTTCCCTTCGTGTTGTTCACCTAGGCAGGCATTGTCTTTCTCTCCTGGGCAAAACCAAAAATCGGGGGGATCGTGACTTACCAATCTTGTGCAGATAAGACTGAAAACATGCATGCCCTCTCAAAAGCTTATTCTGGATCTTGAAAAGGGTTTTCCAGCGTATCCAGAATAGAGGAGCTGCAGTCGTTCCAGCTTGCATAACGGGCGGTATGCAGACGGCGATCCGGAATTTCCCTTCCCCTTGCTGATTTTGAGCCTCAACGCCTTCCATCGTATTCCGTCCGTAGGCAAGCGTTGAATATGCTGAGAAGCAAGTCAGGACAATGGTGACAGACAAGTTGCAATACCTTAGCTGAAACACCTTCTTGGAGCCTTCTTTTTGTTTAATGGCTTACACTATCTCATCCATCTTTTTCACTTCATGCATGCAAGGGGTCCGTAGGGCACCAAGCTTCCGCATAACCATATTATAGCCAAGGCCCCACAGATCCTTATTAAAATTGTCCACTAGATCTTGCCAACAGCTAGCTGCTCAATTTTCGAAGGTATTTTCTGGCCGACCTATATGCTGCTACCCGGTTGCATGCCTCGTCCGCTTCATGCATGCAAGGGGTCTGTAGGGCACCAAGTTTCCGCATAACTAGCTTGTAGCCAAGGCCCCACAGATCCTTATTCACATTGTCCACTAGATCTTGTCAGCAGCTAGCCTTGCTGTTGTGAATCAATTTGCGAAGGCATTTCCTGCTGACGTATATGCTGCTACCCGGTAGCATGCCTCGTCACGATTCCGTGCGCGTTGAGCTTCACGCCGAAGCCTGTAACACTCCTTTCGCTTTTCAGCAATTTGAGTCGATCACCAGTACACTTGGGGCTTGCCGTGCCGGGGTTTCGACGGGGATAGAAGCCTTGCAAGCAGTCGTGATGATCCTCATCCTTGAGTTCACCACGTCTTGAGCTGTCAGTTCTTCTGTCCCCCGGGAATCACCCTGCAGCGGAGCATCTGCCGTGAGCACCTCGACGAACCTTTTGACGTCCATCATTCCGAAGTTGTAGAAGGTCGAGAGCACGGACATCGGGAGACAACATCACGGATCTCAACCAGAATGTACCGATGATCACTGACCGAGTAGTCCTCGAATACTCTCCAATTGTGGATCCTGTGGATCCTCTGTATTAAGGACAATTGTAGCTTCTATAGTTTGTATGAAAACTTGCTGTGAAACAGAGACGAACACATAGCTACATACAAGTGTGATTCAAATATGATAGAGACAAACGCTGTAGATGGCGTGCATGTATGGTCGTGGCTTAAGTATGTGATAGCTGGGTCCCTTACAAATAGTGTGGCATAGTTTTCGTCGGGAGTGCATGTTTCACGCGTGTGCTACGACTATAAGTGAACGCCAAGTACCGATCGCCGTTGCGCAACGTATTGTCATTCGTTTTTTAGTGTTTCCGTGTTCTGAATGCCTTCCATTAAGAACACGGAAATTTTTCCGTGTTTGCGTAATCAGTTCGGTAGTGAGTGCCTGAGTAGAGCTGCTGTGTTTAAATGGGCCAAAGCATTCAAGGATGGTCGCGAAACCGTCGAGAATGAGCCGGATCACACCAGACAACATTTGCCGTAGGGTGAATGTTCGAGACATTTCGGCTGAACTCGGCAACAGTATAGGTAGTGTAGAGTTTATCATCCACGAACACTTTAAATATCGCAAAATAACGGCGCGATGGGTTCCTAAACCAGCACGAAGTGCAACTCTTCTTCAGGATAACGCTCGACCTCAAACCGTGCGTCTCACGCTCAATACAATATCGGAATTGGGGTGGGAGGTACTGGAACACCCCCCTACAGTCCGGATTTATCACCCTGCGACTACCACATGTTTAGACCACTGAAAGAAGCCCTCGGAAGTCAAAGATGCAACACCGACGACGTGTTCGTGCGCATATGGCTGTCCGAATTGCCCAAGGAATTTTTCGATACCGGCATCAAAAAGCTTCCGGAAAGGTGGACAAAATGCGTATCTTTTAAGGCGGAGTACCTAGAACAACTGTAAATTTTTTTGATGATAAATAAACGTGTCAGAGCTGTGTCGATCATATTTGAATCACCCTCGTAAATATCAACACTTCAAATTAAAGTTATGTATGACTGATTTATTTCAAAGCACTTTACCTTCAAATGTACTAATATGCATATGCGATTTTTCAGGTAAAGGTAGATATATAAATGTTTGTAGGTAAAGAAAAGCTTCAGAAACTTATAATAATTTTAAATTCCACCGAAAATAACTTTAACTTCATAAAACAAGTCAACATAATCATAATATTGGTACTTTCAGATAACATTTTAAAAGTTAATTCAAAACTAACTTTAACTTCATAAAACGAGTCAACATAATCAGAAAACTAAAATAACGAAATGTTGTCATGAGCCAAGTTGAAGCGGTGTAAAAGCTAAATCATAACATTTTTCACATATCGTCTCGGCCTGCTCCAATCAAAATACTTCAATATTGCGTTTTATACATTTGTATTTTGAATAAAACTTTTTTGAGTTGACGACATTTTCAACAATTTTTTCTCTGCCCGTGTGGATTACAGATGCAGGCTCCTGATGTGAGGTAGGCTGCAACTCACGTAGTTCGTTTTATAGTTGATTAGTCATTCTCCTTGTTTGAATACTCCTCTTTTGGAACTGTTCTAAAAACAAATCATTGCATAGAGCTTTCAAAAAACCTCGTCTTCTACTTGACTTTGTATGGGGGTTGTCATTGAAAACATGTACCACCTTCCATAGACACTACTACACAACATGACTATTCACACAATTAAAACACTTGTAGACGATTTGTTTACTGGCATCAGTATCAATAAAAAAAATTGATGCATGGCTATTAACAGGTTCCGCAGCAACACGTATACGTTTCGACACTTTCGCTATGCACCTAGGGCAAATATAGATCAAAGTTGTATAGGAAATACGACCTGAACTGAGCTCTCTTCCAATCGAAAGCTGACCTTTTTCTCCTTCGAGGTGTATTTCACACGTATATTTGATTAACGTCTACGCTAACTGGGTTCGTTCAAACGTCGCTTTCTTACTCAGGCCCATAAAGAAATCAATTAACGTATCTGATGTTACTTCGTGTACCGGACACAGCTGCTCCGTAGCACCAAATTTCCGAAAATAGCTGTCTAGAAGACTTGAAAGCAACATCTCAGTGAACCGAAAGTAGGCTTCCGAGATTGTCAAGTATGACATTTCTCAGATGACATTCAGCCGAAATGATACAAACAGAAGAAAATACATATCCTTGCGTGCTAATGTCTTCGATGCCTTAAATCTAAAATAAATCGTTGACATGGTACTGATAAAATTTTAAACGTACTGTCATATGTACTGTCAAAAACCATTAAATTTATTATTTGATTTGAAAAGCACTAGATGGCGCTGATGATGCTTCTCGAAAAGGTTAGTCCGCGGCTTGACGTAGTGTTCCCGTTTTCGGGCTTGAGTAAGAAGCCAACGGTTCAAACCAATCGAGTTCGGAGCCGGGGAATGATGAAATCGAACGTTCCGCTTTCGAGTGGAAACTACCACGTTTCGGAAATATTTGTTGATGTCCATGATAACTGGTACGTCAACTCAGCGAGAAATTTCCCTAAGCCGATGTAGGAATGTACAATCTAAACGCTGCTCGCTACTAATTAACGAGCTATCACGACGGCAACAAAGAAACCAAAGTGTAACAATAACAATACTAATTTCTTGCATCTCACACTGTCGAAATCAGACAATCGGAAATCTTTCACTGCTACTTGCGTCGACGCAGAACGGTGGAGAGAACTAAAAATTGCGCTTCTACTGCATCCTTTGATGATGTGCTTATGAGTCTCCACAGCACTTCCTTCTGAGTCGTGTCGTTGAAGAGGTAACGTGTGGTTGGCGAGTATGTTCTCACAATACCTAGTGGTGGTGGGTTCATTGGCATCCATTTGTCACGGCATAGTTGTGGAGTTTGCGATTATGTAGGAGTGATACAGTAGAAGTGTCTGGCATTGAGTTGGTATCTTGTTGACTGTCGGTATCTGGGAACGTCTGGAGAAAAGCTGGCTTCAACCGTTCCGTTGAAACATTTACTGTTGCCAGTTGACTTCTATGGTGAACAAAACTTCTAACAAACAAATGAGCACTTTTTGAAGGCCGTTAAAAGGCTGAACCAGCAGTTTGCTAACGGCGCAGCTCGAAGAATGACATGAGTATAGTTGTGGAGATTCTTGTGTTGAAAAATGGATTTACTGCTGTGGTCAGCAATGGGTATGGCTTGAAGTTGACGCATTGACTGGCGAAGGTAGTTTAGAAGCTGATTAGGACTGCTCGTTTCGTATGCGTTCCTGCCTAAATTCTCCTGGGAGTGTAAGTTTAGTTCCGTAAACCATTTTCGCATTCGAAGTGCCTAGGTCTTCTTTTACGGTATTACAGAGTCGTAACAAAACTGTTGAGGAAATCTACCCAGAATTGGTTTTCTTCGGAGCACATGACTACTGTCTTCAGGAAACGATCGAGCTCCGTTTGACGCAGGATGGTAAGGTAATGCCCGACTGCGTTCACAGCCAATAAGAATAGTGAGTGTCCTGAACAGAACCGATTCGAACTGTTTGCCCTGGTCGGTTGTGATATGGAGAAGTGCGCCGAAACCTGCAACCCTATTCGTGAAAACGCCTTGGTGACTGAGCCAGATTAGTCTACGAGGCGGATTGCTTTTGGTCATTTATACATTACGGTAAGCAATGCCAAAATCCTTAGTAATGATTTTACACGTCTTGTACCCTTGTTCGAGAGAGATTTTCCGAAGGAAATCCCAACTGACCTCTCATCGGTTCTAGACGTGAAGTCTTGGAACGTGACAACGGACTGTACCCATCAAGTAGGCAAGTGCAGACACGCTTAGTCTACTCCGAGGTGGCTGCTGGCTAGCTAGTACGGAAAGGAGTTTCGGTCGCGGGTCATACGCGAGCAGACTAAGTCCAAATTACAAAACTCAGCCACTGGTTTAAATGCCCGATTTAAAACGCATCGAACAACTTACAACGACTCGGTTTCAAATTATGTGACTCCGTTCCGGGAAAAAAGAACGAAAACAACCGCTGAAAAAAATACGCACTCCCCAAAATTACCGACGCGGTGCCCGAAATAACCTACACGAATTCTAACCGAAAAATGTCTACTCTAAGGAAAAACGCAAACTCAATCTCGGGCACCGCGTACCGACCGCAACGTGAAACCGACCATTCGTGGATTACTGGAACCCTACCCTTTCGACGGCATACTGACCTTTCGCCGACATTATCCTGCTGAAAGGGAAAGGTTTTACTGGAAAGGAAAGATGTGAGTGCTATTTTAGCAAAGCATTTGAATAATTCTTAACATTTCCAATGACATTTTATACTTGATCAATTCATATTATATTTCTTCTATCATTGTCGTATTAAGGCAGCATTAATGGGTACTTCTGACCATTTTCAGAGGAGAGAATTCAAAGTATAAATCAAATATATTTTTAATTATGTGTGCGTTAACCATCAATTCTTTTCTAATATGAATGCCTGCTGGTTATATATTTCAAATTAAAAATCAAAAAAGGATTAATTATGTTAATGTTAAAGCCCCTACGAAAAGTCAGATCTCGAAGTAAATGTGCTGCCAACCAATAGAGCAATTGAAATATATTGTAAAAGAGTTAAAGGCGTGCGATACAAGAATTGTTTTTCTTCCACTTCAAATAATCTGATAGGAGGATTTTAACAAAATGCGTCTTTCGATATGCTCTCATTCGGCATGTAATTTTTGCTTAAAATAGACTTCTTGAACATAAAAGCTCACCGATGATTCTTGACTCCTACCACAAGCGGTGCTCATTACAATCGGAGAAGTGACACAGCGACTGTTCCACTGTGAAGCGTTTTGTCCTTGTCATACTCTTGCTGCGCGGAGTCTCGACAGTGCAAGTTTTCCCTCGAACCGAGGTGCCGGCGGAGTTACAAGCCAATTCCTCGAGCTAATCGTCGTGTTTTTTTACCCCCGGTATTAGGCCAATCGTTTGCTGCAAGCAGATACGAGTTAAATAAGGGATCAGGGATAAACCTCATGCGTGATATCTCAGCTTTTTCCTTTAAGGACGCTTCGGGCCCCACGTTGGGCTAAGTGTTCTGCGGGTACGTTTTGGGGCCAGTCGGAAGGAAATCGGTGTATTTGCAAGCCCAATACAAATTCCGTGTCAACCAGCTAGGTGCTCCACCCTTTTTCCCGCCGATTCTCAGCTACGCGCTCACGTTTCCGGCTTTTTCGAACGGTAATTCAACGCACTTTTCACTTTAATTCTTCGCTCGCAGAAAAAATCTTCCCATTTACGTTACAAAACGGTAAAAGAGAATGCGGCCGCAGGCAACGAGGATATCAAACCTCGACGAACTTCGCTCTTCATCAAGTCTTCTATCCTTTTCTAACTAACGCACTTTTTCGTTGTTACTTCTCATCAACTTCGATTTTCTAAAATGTCGACGCTCTCCACTGAACGTACATTTCCTGGGGTGTTCGCTTATCACCGTTTCACTTCCCATGTCACTTTCAAGGGGTTATTCTCTTCCGAAAACACCGGTCGCGTGTTGACAAACAGATGAATGTTGTCTTCTCCGTACCAAATTGTTGACAAATCTGTTAGTTGGCGAGCCCGGCGCTGGCTTCGCTTTTCCGGCACCTAAGGCGGTTAGACCTTCCAAAAACTTTCTACAGAATCAAATTCCTACGCATCGACTGCTTCAGGCTCTCCTTACAATTCACTTGAGAACGATGTTTAACAATACCAACCTCCGCACCAACGACAATACAAATCCTTAAAAATTCCAGACCCGCTGCCGGCGAAATCCCAATCCTATTAGCTCCTTTTACTTAGCCGCTTCACGTAACTCCCAATCGCGGCTCCAAAATAACGGTAGATTTCCACGCTCAAGGCCAAGCACCCGTAGTACTTATTGCGTTTTCCGCACTTTTCAATTGGAACCACCACGTATTTGCTTTCCTCGCACGTTTTTTTTTTTCATTTACGAACTATCTAGTCCTAGAGCTATGGCGATGCGGTTTTACAATTTATTCGCGACTCACGCCTTTCACCCGACCAACGTCAAGTGGTAGTTCAGTGGCAGCGATTCGCTCACCACCAGTCAACGTCAATCGGTTCAGTCGCAGAGAGCTGTCAAACAACCGTATCAGCTAGTTGGCACATATCCGCTAGCGGGGACATTTAATTTGAGGGATGACAGATCTCTACGGAACATCGATCCGAGCGATTGAGGTTATCACACTTTGGTATCGGAAAAATGGTCGAACTATAGCTAGGCGGATGTGTTGGAACCTGTCGTCGGGGAAGGTGAAGTTTGGATGAGGGTTTTTCTGGCCGACCTTGGAGCGTTCGAAGTTAAACTATGGTTAGACTTGATTGCATTTCTGCAGACCGGACTTGACAGCAAATATACATGAGGCTTATTACATTTTTTAACTGAGTGGGAGATCGATTAGTTACTCTAAACGAGTTTTACTATCGAAAAAAAAGCATAAAAAAGACCGAAAATACCCTACCCCTTACTTCGATGGTGATATAATAGAGCAATGGAAGACCAGCAAAAGGCGATTGCAATGAAATCATTTCCAATGGTATGTTTTAAATGTTTTGCGGCCACACAAAGTAATCAGTAGAAGCGAAAACTTTTTCTACAGGAGGAGACTCATTTCAATAACTTCTATAAACTCATTTGTTTTACAACGACTAATTTTTAATTATCTTTGCTTCTAAATGGATGTGCGAACTCAATGGGGAAGATTAAGAAAGTAAAGAAACTTTTCGTTCTACATGTTACGTATTCATTTTTAGGGTTTTGTACTAAAATACAAAACCCTATTGCAATCACGACCTGTGTCCGTCTGTCCGTCCGTCCGTCCGTCCGTCTTTATGTCACACCACTTTTTCTCCGAAAGTATAGAGGCTACAGCCATGAAACCTTGTGGAAAGGTCAGAAGTGGTGACTTCTTGAAAGTTGGGTGTCATTAGAAAGGTCTTAATGAGATCTTTTCAAAACAAGTCTTAAAATTGCCTTGTTAGTACCGAGGGGGGCAGGGAAAGGGAAATGTTTGAACTTTTCGCGTACCCCCCCCCCTCGCGATTGGACACCTTCCATCCGAAAAATCTGAAAAAAATCATGAATGTAGGCCTTAATGAGTACAACAACAACAAATACATGAGAAGTCGAAATTCACTCAACTTTCTTAGTAATAGTATGATTTATCGATTTTATGTTTTCTTGAATAAAATCTAAACGGTACCTTTAAATTCAATATTTTGCATACAGATGACTATTTATAGGGTTGATCTTTTTTGAAAGTTTCAAAAAGATCGAATAGTATTTGACGAAGTTATAGCGATTTGAATTTTCCTGTATTACTATGGAACAATATGCCCTGTATTACTATGGAAACATATAGCTATGGAGCCATATGCGCTTTTTACCGACTTAGACACTACAGCTTTGTTAGGATTTGCATGAAAATTGCAGGAATGATAGGTATCATGAAGATGAGTACATATAATTGAAACAAGTCGAAGAGGCAGGAGAGAGCTCCTAGCAAAAGGGCTTTGTAACCATTCTAGGATTCGAAAAAATAGGCTGATTACAGTACAGAGAAGTGGCCCCTGGAAAAAATTTCATGAAAGGTAGCCGATATGAGTATCAGCTGAAAGTTCTCTATGAGAGCTTTTCAAAACAGTTCTTAAACTGACAGTTTTTGGTTCAGTGGGGGCACAGGGGGGGGATACATGAAAAATGTGTTTCCTCCCTTGCGAATGGACCCCCGTGATCTTAAAAAATCTGAAAAGATTATCAAGGGAGATATTTATGGGTATAACTCTAACAAATACCTCAGAAGTCAAAATTCTTTCAACTTTGTTAATAATAGTATGATCCTCGAATTTCACATTTTCTCCAATAAAATCGTCTTTGACATGTTTCTTGATTTTATTCGTTGCTGGTTACTGCATTTTGTAAGTTGAGTACAAAACCCTTCTGATATGAGCATAGGTCTGTCTACCCAACTTGTTTTAGCACTACAGCCCCTTTCGGTTCTTCGCTTAGAGCTAGAATATCTCATTATCTTGATCGTATGTATCGACACTCGAGAAGGTGATATGGTCGGTACCACGCTTTGGTTGTGTGTCCGCCCACCCAGTTGCGATGCGTTCTCAATTCAAACCAGTACGTATCATAACTGAACGGGCTTATAGACTATAAGTCCGTTGGTGGCAATGAGATTTGTTTCGAGTGATTATTCAGTTGGACTTTAAGTTATAGTCCATCCAAATAATCACTCGAAATAAATCTCGTTGTCACCAACGGGATTGAACTAAGGGCGTTCGGCTTGCGGTGTGGACACTCTAACCACTACCATCTATTACCAAACTTAATTTCCTTTACCAAATATTTTGTTGCTCTAATTTTTGCCCTCAAGCAAACAACAGTCCCTAAAATATTTTATTTCAATTAATACGCTTTATAAATTAGTGTGTACACAGAAAACAATGTAAAATAAATATCCGGGACAAAATCAAATTACTAAGTATCAAACAATTATTACAACAGCTCCAACTTCTCTTTGTAGTAATGATAGTGTACTGTTAATAATAGTCTAATTAAACAATATATTCAATCATGTCCCATAAAATTTCTATAGACACAGTGATAATGAAATAATTAACACCAAACTGCTTGCACAATGAAAATTATTATCATCAAGTTCATATTTGTTCAGTGATATGCATACTTATGGGCGAGGTAATATACGAGTAAGTAGTCTCGTTTGTGGGATACTTAACGACTACTGAATTAATTTTAGCTTCGATTAAAATTGTATCTGCTTATTTTCAATTATTTTATGATCTTAACCTGAATGTTAGTTTTTAATTAATTCAATGTTAGTTTTTACTTAATTGAATTACAGTTTTCAATTATTTTTATTTAGGGACATTCGATCGTAATATATATACAAATATGAATGATTTTAGGAAAAAATTTGCTATCCTTATTGCAGAATTTTCACTGTTCAAATCATTTATTTTAATTTAGCTTAAAATTCACCCAAAAGCAACAAGTGGGATGTTCTCTGAATAACTCTGAATCATGTTCAAAGTATGCGTAATTGTCTTAACATTACTACGCGATGTGTACCGGCTACATATAGTATGTAGCTTCCTATTTAAAATCCATGTATGTTATGCTCATACATGAAAGCATAATGTAAATACAAAACAACACTAAAAAAGTTCTCTGTCTTATAGTCATGTCTACGATGTCTAATATGATTATTTAATCGATGTTTTGTTATGAAACTATATTTAGATAATTGCACGCTTTCATGTACAATTTAGGAGTAGCAAAAGTACTCGTATGGTAGTAAATGATGATGTACGGAGGAGGAGACAAAGAAATTATAATTATGGAAGATGTGTAGTTAATTTTACATATTGAATTGGAAGATTTGCATTTGGTGTGTAGAAATTTCGTGATGCCATTTTTGGTTTTGAATGTGAAAATTGAAAATAAAAAAAAAACTATATAAAATTGAAATTGGTTGGAAGAGAAATTTTACTTAATAAAAAATTTAAAGTTTGATTAAGACAATGAGATAAAACTTGTTACACCCACTTTTTACCACGCGAGATCCACTATGGCCCTCAGGGAAACTGGAGTGCTCCGGCGGGGCTTATGGACCCGGTTAGCTCGTCCGATGACAGGCGCGGGGCGCCACTCGCTTGTCCCTCAAAGCCCCAGATAGCCGCCAAGCGAGAATGTGCCTAACCGGATTATTCGCGACGTTATTCGGCCGAAACCCTAACTAATAACCACCCAATGACCTTCACTACAATCCTTCACCTCCACCACTGTACACCTCTACTTCTTAATCACACTAATCTTCGCGTGGACCACTATACCACCCCCGAACACTCTGACTCCCGATATCACGAGTTTCATTCAATTCCGCGACACTTCCACTTCGACTTGTCCTTCCAAGCCGCACTCGTCACAACCCGTAATCTGAAAACAAAGATTCCTCTAATCTTATCCTAAAGACAAAAATTTCTTCCTCCAAGCATTAATATATCACAAAGAAACTACGAATATTTAAAATTTTCCAACACGTACTACAAATCGGAACTTCCATATAATCTTAACATATGATACACTATATTCCATAAAAAAAACTTACTTCTATTATATACCTACAAAGGGGCCCCTTCGACGATCGTATTCGCGGTTGTACTCTGTAGCCTTTCCTCCAATGTCGGAGCTTGCTCGTCGCTTTGATACGAATTTTCCCTTCGCTTGGATCTCAATTTGTTGATTCCGCTGTCCTCCACTTGAAGATTGCCGCTGCGCTTCGAATTACTTTCTCCCTGGTTGCTCTTGTTCCGCTGCTTCGTCGCACACGATTGAAAGGATCAAAGAGGAGGCGCGTCATTCTTCGCGTGCTTTTATAGCCTCCTCCTAACGGCTATGGTTCCGCTCGTCGGTCATCCACCTTTTCAGCGGGGTAATTCCTTTCTGTCGCCACTTGGTCTCCGCTCCCCTCTGGTGGCGAGCACTCCAAATGCGGCTGAATCAGCTGAACATAATTCACTGACAGTTTGGCCTGTCAGTGATGTTTGTTTACTGACATTGTTCAGGTTAGATTAGACTTTGATAATTTCTCAAATTGAATCAGATCCGGGCGGTGTTTATGGATGATAGTATTTAATGCAAGATCATTATGATATCCAGCTGTTTTCATTTGACATCACAACAATAAAGCATCCTTTGCAGATTTCGTCTCCTTATTATCTACTTCCTCAATAGTAGTATCTTGGATTTGGAATCTTAGAATAATTGTCCAGGTAAGATCTAAATTTAGAGATTCGTTTCCATCTACAATATCATGTGAACCGATGTTTTCTAAATTTACTCGTTGCTCCCGGAGAAACTGTAGCGCTTTATCGACATTTTCAAGACAGTGAATTCTCATCTTACCCTTTGTCGGCTTTGGCAGTCGCTCGCCTGCTAAAACTTCTAGCAATCGTATCAAATTCTTGCCATCTCGCATATCCACATATAAATCCTGTATGCGACAATTTACCCGAACCAAATGTGACTTTACCCATTTTGCGAATGTTTTCTTCTATACTGATTCACGCTCCTCGGCTAGCGCTTTAATACGCGATCGTTCGAACAGTCGAGAGCTTGAATTACCTCCGTCGTATTCGTATTCGTCAATATATTCGGCACCGGGCCCTTGACTTGGGTCCCAACGCACCACGGAAATATCTGTCGTCATCCTGTCACCTTAGTTGGGCCTAGCTTCGTTGTGAATATTGTCTATCGTGCGCGTTTCGTCGTTTTTAATAACAAAAAAAAATACAAGTTGTGATATTTTGGTTGGTCCTCGTCAATACTTCCTCCGTTGCTGGAAGATGATGAGAATTGATTGGGCAGTCTCCTTTTGGAAAATGTACTGTTTATCCGTCGAAGAATGTATTTTTTTCTCATTAATCATCTTCTCGTTCTCCATTGCGATTCCGACCACTTTGCCAATACGTTTGCCTTGCACTGTTTCCTGCTTCATTTTATTGAAGTAGTGATAATGGGTTACAACATATGTGATAATGGACTTCTCATCGGAATGCTCAACAAACACATCCTCTGCATCGAGCAGCTTCGTCAGCCCGAGCCGATCTTCGGCAATGCTAAATGCATTTACAGTCGGAATTGGTAAATCTTTCTTCAAAGCAGCAGATGTCAAATTTGCTTCGGTTTTCTTTTTAACTTTAGTTTGTTTGTTTGTTTCGAGCTTTTGGTGAATCAACCTGCTTCGCCAATTTCTCATCGGGTTGTTTAGTTTCTTTATTTTGCAAGACTGGCGTGTTTTCAGTAGGAGGAGTCTCAATCTTTGCAACAGCTTCCTTAATCACAGCTATCGGCGCTTCTCTTTTCGACTGTTTTGCTCTCTTTTGCTCTTTTGACGGATTCTTAGAAGTTTGAGGCCTTACAAGTTCAACTGCTTCGTCCTTCACTTCCTTCACTTCTCTCACATGCCTTTTGCTAACAAAAACCTCTTGAACAATCTTTTCTTGGACGTCTTCTACTGGGCTAAGCGATTCATCATCTGAATCTTCCTTGGCAACATCTGGCTCGATCTTGTTAGGTTTTGATTTTACCGAAATATTTCTGGGAAACATTCCAACTTTAAACATGCGGTGATTCTGACCTTCGCTCGATGACAATTATGTTTGCTTAAAACTACCAATAATCGTATTTAAACTACTAATATGATTACAATTTGGAATGGCAAACAAACCCTAGTCGAGTGCGGCTTAGCTTTCTGACTATACATAGTCACGCGAATGTTACGATAGTGTTCGGGGTGAGGTAATCCTGGTGCCCTTCGGTTTTATCCGTAACAAACTACCAAAAATTCATTTTGCTGGAAGGATTTTTGCGTTTTAGGGGTTTTGTAATATCATACAAAACCTATTGAAATTACGACCTGCCTGTCCATCTGTGTATCACAGCAGTTTTCCTCCCTAACTGCAGAAGCTACCATTACCAAAGTTGGTAGGTATATCAGAAGTGATTTGTTTTTGAAAGTTTGGGAATCAATAAATTTTTCGAATGTACTTGAGGGGTCTCCTTACACAAGGAAGCATACCTTAAATTTTTTTTTTTTACAAAAGATGATCATATCAAATGGAAGGCCTTGATAAGAACCTTTCAAAACAGGTCTTAAATGGGAGGGGGAGAGAAAATATATGAAACATTTGCATCCCCCCCTACACGAATGGCTACCTGCGACTCGAAAAATTAGAGAAAAATATATGGAGCTAGATCTTTATTAATAAAAATAACAACAAATATCTTAGAAGTCGAACTTCACTCAATTTTGTTAGTACTTTGATTTGTAAGTTTCAATTATTTCTCGATAAATTCGCATGGTTTTTTTGTGGTAGGGAGGTGAATGCTATTTATGCACTGAGTGTGGGACTCCCATGCCTACCCACTGAACACCTCCCCTGTCAACCTGAGAACCCAGCCTGGAACCGTTTGACACATTACTTCGGGCCAGGTCTCGTTTTGTTGCGCCGTGGTGCGGCTTCAAGCTGAGGAGTCCCTTTCCTAGCTGGAGGGGAGAAGAGAAGAGGAAATGCCAGAAGAGCGATCCCCCAGCCCCAGCGCCCCCGGCTGCTGTGAGTCCCTTTTATATTTTAGGACTGCCCGAGCATAATGTGCCACCTGGTTCCATTTGTCAACCGGTTCGAGCATCACCGCAACTATAATATCCGCGGTGAGCTCTCCCGTCTCCCTGTAGAGTTCCCTTCGCAGCCTGACCCATTTGGTACACGCAAAAAATGTGTGACAGGCATTGTCCTCCTCTCCTGGGCAAAACCGACAATCGGGGGACCGTGACTTAATGATCTTATGCAGGGAAGACTGAAAACACCCATGCCCGCTCAAAAGCTGGGTCATATAGAAGTCAGTCTCACCATGCGCGCAGTCCGCCTTCCGTTTGTGCAATTAACCCAAGACTGCTGCCAATTGTTGAGCGAGCGCTGTCTCTCCTCGCGGAGAACCATCTTCCTCGCATCCTCGTTTCGGTGCAGGTAAATAGCGCGGCGCTCTAGCAAGGAGGGCGACAGGTATCACGCCTGCAATAACTGTCACCGCCGAGTCAGAGACTGTTGGATACGAAGATGCAATTCTCAGTGCTCCTCTTCTCTGTACCTGTGCCAAACATTTTCGGTATACCTCCTTGCTGAGAGCGTCGCCCCATACCTCTGCTCCGTACAGTAGCACTGACCCTACAGGCGTCTTCTTGATGGGCTGGGTCCTCCTACGTTGGCCATAAGTTGACTCAGAGCCGATATTCCCGAAGAAGCCTTCTCAGCCGTTGCCTTGATTTGCTCAAAGAAACTCATCTTCGAGCCGATTAGTAGCCCCAGGTACTTCACCGCTGACTTCGATTCGATTCGTAAGTCGTGTAGCAACCACGGAAGTCACCGCAGTTGCAGACATTAAGAATTAGCAGAGAGGTGTGTAGCCCGGGGTGGCATACTTAGGCCGGCTAGCGCTCAGTCGTATCGTGGGTCTTCCGTGACACCCTCTGCTCGTGCTGAGCCACCTTACATAAAATAACTAGCACAAAGGGAAAAGGATGGGAAAGGGGGAGATCATTTAGAGAAATGAAAGATGATGGGTTTAAACTGACATGGCCATTTTATTTAATCCAAGAATTCTATTTACAACCAAAAACTTTGCAGGATAAAAAAAATGCCAAAAACGAGTAGAAGGCCCCTTTGAGAGTTAAACAAAAGAATATATACCAAAATATAACACAACAAATCAATTCAATTTAATATGAAAATTATTTGTAAAATATTGAAACAAAATACGATTGATACTTACTTCTTTCCTTGCAAAACTCCGAGCGCCCGGTGATGTACAAAAAAAGAAGCGTGGGGCCACTGAAAATCAGATTTTAAGGCTAAAATAACAAAAAAACTAAAAACACAACGGCCACTTTCAACTTTCTGATCCGTACTTGCAGAAAACTTCACTCTAAGACCCCTGGTTCTCTCCACAAACCAACAAAATTTAGTTTTTTTTGTTTTTTTTTCGCTGAATTTCAAATCAAAACTTTCAATTTTCGTCTCCCCGCAATTTAAATCAATAAAATCTTGTTTTTTCTTTTTCACACCGCACAAAATCAACTCCCTTCTCTTCCAAAATCCAATATTTACCTCACTTTCTCAATTCTTTCACTCTCCTCCTTCGTCATTAAAACTTCAAAAAAAAAAAATCTATTTAATTCACCATCACATTCTCAACCCAAAACTCTTTTTTTTCCCAATCTTAAAACACCCAAAAATCACTTTTATCCCGCACAGCAAAACTCCTTTATCTTTTCTCGCCAAATACTAACTCCCTTTTTTCCCAATTTTAAAACCCCCCAAAAATCAATTTTACTGCGCACAGAAAACACCCGTATCTTTTCCAAATCAAAATCTGACTCCCCAATTCCAACTACTTAATTTCACATTTCACCTTCATCTAATTCGATCCCGCAATCCAAATTATTCTCCAATTAACGCTGCCGCATCTGGGTAACGTAATCGAAGTTCATTACACTTCGATTCCGCTACCCACACATCTTTTGTTCCATATCGACAAACTCAATAGTATCCATTGTTTTACATGTGGCAATTTGCACAATCCAAGAAGTGCTTGGTTGAATTCAAAGTGTCACATGTACATTACGGAAGCTATTGGTTTTGCCGATACCCCAAAAAGAGTGCTTCCGTGCGCCCGGGGGAACTTGAACTCAGGGTTCCAGCAGACCCTCGATCGAGAACTCACGACGCTGCTAATGGTGCCATGAATGGTCAATCTCGTTTCATAAGCAACTTCAACGATGCATTTGGGCATGAGATTGAATTTTGTTAGTAGGGGAACGCGAATAAATTTTTGTTAGTATAAAAAAATCAAATTTGTTAGTGGGAATAGAATTAGTTAGTATGAAGGAAGAATTAGGTTTTGTTAGGGAAAAGGTATTGAATGAGCCCAGTATCTTAGGGCGTTCTTTTTTGACCCTATCGGCGAGATACTGAAGTGACAGTTACTCAGAGTTTTTTTTTTGAATGCGTCGTATTATATTGAATTTTTTTTTATCTCTGAGAGCTGATCATGATTTTTATTTTTAGACTAGATGTTCATGAAAAGGACTAGTTCACATTATATTGTGTGCCCCCTTATACCGATCTGTTAAACATTGTCTGGGTGGCACAAAGGACCAAGCGGCGTAATGTGAATGCAGATCGCACGAGCGTTGTGCGACGAAGAAAGAGTGATGGAGAGAGTGGTAGGGAATGGAGGTATTTAAAAAAAAAAAAACATTTGTTAGTGGGAATTAAACAATGGAATGTTGTTAGTGGGAAAATGGAAATTATTATTATGTATTATTTTTTGTAGTTAGAAATAAGGGAAAAGGGTAGGATTGTGATGATGGGGAAGTAAAAATTAAAGGGAAAATGGAAACATGTTGATAAAATAAATAAATTTACAGAGGAGAAGGTGGGAGTGCCCAAAGGAAGGTGGAAATGTTACGGCGGCAATTGGAAGTTGCGAATGGGAGAAAGTCGGTACGCCGGAATTCGCAACAGTCGCCAATGCTGATCATCCTTGCTCTAGGGATTCTCTTTTTGTCAAGATGACCACTTCGGTTTTCTCCAGTGCTAAACTGAGCCCGCGAGCAGTCATCCAGTCCCTCACTCGGCGCATGAGCATACCTAGCCTAAGTTGCACTTGTTCAACGGTGCGTCCAGCGACCAGAGCCGCAATATCATCCGCATAGCCGACCAAGCGCGACTCATCTGGCATCTCAAGTCTCAGTAGCCCGTTGTAAGACACGTTCCACAGGTCCGGACCAAGGATAGATCCCTGGGCAACAACCGATGTAATTTCCATCCTTCGTTGGCCCTGTGTCGTGTCGTAGAGCAGGCTTCGGTCCTTTAGGTAGTTCCTCAAAAGCCGCATTAGATATACTGGAACTTGAAAAGAGTTTTCCAGCATATCCAGAATATCCACCCATCTAGCGGAGTTAAAGGCATTCCAGACGTCGAGTGTCACCAACAGGACGATCCGTCGCTTGGTGCGACTATATGCCTCTGCCCTTTGGACCGCGTTCTCCACCTCCGCAATCGCATCAATGGTAGAACGTCCTGCTCTAAAGCCGTACTGCCGAGGAGATAGGCAGCACGAATCGCATCAGCGAGTCTTCCCTTGATGAGTTTCTGTAGCACTTTCCCAGCCGTGTCTAGCATGCATAACGGGCGGTATGCAGACGGCGATTCGGGATTTCCCTTCCCCTTGCTGATGAGCACGAGCCTCGCCACCTTCCATCGTACCGGGAAAACCCCGTCCCGTAGGCAAGCGTTGAATGTGCTGACCAGCAAGTCAGGACAATGGTTATAGACAAGCCGCAACACCTCAGCCGGAACACCATCTGGACCTGGAGCCTTCCTCGCTTTCAATGAGAGGAATGCCTCCTCTAGTTCCAGCTGTGTGAAGAGTGGGCACTCGACTGCTGTTTCACCATGGACAGCGTCAACACGGACGGGATGGGCGGGGAAGAGTCCCCCCACTATCCCGTCCATTTTTTCCGCATCATGTATGCAAGGCTTCCGTAGGGCACCAAGCTTCCGCATGACCAGCTTGTAGCCAAGGCCCCACTGATCCTTGTTCACAGTGTCCACTAGGTGTTACCAGCAGCGAGCCTTGCTACTGTTGATCAGTTTGCGAAGGCATTTCCTGGCCAACTTATATGCTGCCACCCAGTTACATGCCTCGTCACGGTTCCGTGCCCGTTGATCCTCACGTCGAAGCTTGTGACACTCCCTTGGCTTTTCAGCGATTTCAGTTGACCACCAGTACACTGTGGGCTTGCCGTGCCGGGGTTTTCGACGAGGCATAGAAGCGCAGCAAGCAGCCGTAATGATGCTCATAGTAGAGTTCACCACGTCTTGAGCTGCCAGTTCTTCCGTCCCCTCCGAAGCTCCCTGCAGCGGCTCACGCGCTGTGAGCACCTTGACGAACCTCTCGACGTCCATCCTTTCGATGTTTCATCCAGTTGTAGAAAGCCGAGAGCACGGACTTCGGGAGACAGCATCACTTATCTCAAGCAGAATGCACAGATGATCACTGGCTAAGTAGTCCTCCAATACTTTCCAGTTGTGTATCGTCCGTACTAAAGACTCCGAGGCGAATGTCACATCCGGTATGGTTCCCTCACAGCCAATACGGCAGAAAATCGGTGTATTTCCGGAGTTTAGTACGACGAGCGCCGTCCTGGCCGCCATTTCCAGGATTCGTTTTCCCCGCGGATCCGTTTGAGGTATGCCCCATTCGATTGCTTTAGCGTTGAAGTCGCCCCCAAACGAGCACTTTGCCCTCTGCGTTCGAGACAGCGGCCTCGAGCATTAAGCTTGGCTTGGAAAGATGATTTCGATTCGTTCGGCGTTAGGTACACACTAAAGAAGGTGGTTCCTGAGCACCGAACCCACACGAAACCATCCCCCCGTCCACAACTCTTCGTTTGAAAGTCACTGTTCCGAACCCAGATGGCGGCAGTACCAGTTTCATCAGAATACCATAATGCGGGACATTTATTATGGTGTTGCTCACTCAGCAGCAAGAAGTCGGCTTTCATGTCCCTCGCAAACTGCTCAAGCAGGTTTTGGGCGGTTGAACTGCGGTGCAGGTTTAGCTGCAGGATGCGGGTCATCGGAGTTCTGATTTTGCCTTGGCTAGGGCTTCCTGGAACACCCGGCATTTTCCTAATCCCAAGACGTGTCCAAAATCAGGTTTTGGATAAGCATCCTAGCAGAGGATACAGTGTGCCTCCTTCGTACACTCTTTTCTTTTATGTCCCATTTCACCGCATTTGTAACAAGGAAATCCTATCGGGTCCTTTGCATACTTGTGTGGTGTGACCATAGCCAAGGCATTTGAAACATTCAGGAGGCATTGCTCTTCGCCGTATCCTATAGACAACCCACCCTATTCTTACTTTGCCCTTGTTCAGGAATCCTTCGGCGTCCTTTTCGGTCAAGTCAACTATAGCCATGCGTTGTCCCCTGTTGTTTTCTGGTGTCAGTCTCGCTTTGATCCTTCCCACGTTAGGGAACACCCTTTTGATGGCCTCTTCTACCTCGACCAGATCCGTGACGTAGTCAATGTCTCTTATTTCGATCGTTGCCATCGGTTCGAGCGAGGCTGTAGTTGCGCTTTTGCCGAGGACTTTCTTTACTGCGTCGCAGAATGCTTCCTTATGGTCGGCCTCTGCTCCGAATTCGACCAGTATGTGGCCCGCCCGCATTGGTCGTACTACTTCAATGGTAGTGTTGGTGTCTTCGGGCCTTACGTTTCCCCTGATGTCCTGCTTTACGAGCAGTGCCTGCTGCCGGGGTCTTCGTCGGGGCTTCTGCCTCTCCTGTTTTGCATCAGGTCCTTTTTCTAATTGGGTGTCCGTGCGAACTTTACTTTCTGGCACTTTTTGAAGGAGTTTCTTTGCGGCTTTCTTCGCTCCTTTTGTAAGCACTATCTGTAACCCGTGATCTGGTGCTCCACGCCCATCAAGTGCCTCTTCCTTCCTTCTTTTATCACGATCTCCTTCGATTGGGCTAGACGCCATTCTATTATTGATTTTTAATGGTGGAGCTTTCTGCATGTGGCCTTTAGATTTCGCCCCCCAGCGCCTCTTTAGCCTTCTGCTCGTCTTCTGCCCTTAACCAGCTCCTCCGATATTGCCCTATGC
Organism: Odontomyia ornata; assembly: GCA_963969285.1. Classification (NCBI taxonomy): domain Eukaryota; kingdom Metazoa; phylum Arthropoda; class Insecta; order Diptera; family Stratiomyidae; genus Odontomyia; species Odontomyia ornata. Next base: position 275,570,964 of record OZ017742.1, read on the forward strand.
GATCTAGGAGCTCCTCTAGTTCAAGGAGCCCAACCTTTACTGCTTTTCTGATTTTTGGGGAGTCGCATGCAGATTGTATTCTTTTCAAAAATCTCCCGCTTTCGGAATAGCCTCTCTTCTTCGTATCGCTGGGCGGCAATTGTTCTTTTCAACCATCCTTGGGAAAGGTTATCGCTTTCCGTTTCCGAATACAGTACTTCCGCCATATTTTCGATGTTGGCGGTGCAATCACGCAACGTCGCTTAATTTGTCTGGTCACTCGTTGCTTTTCGTGCCGTAATCTCCTCGTTGGCTTCAGGATGTTTCTTTACTATGTCGGGATTTGCGACCCTTGCATCGGTCGCTTCGGTAACGATCGCAGCAGTGACCATCGAATTTTCGATGCTCTTTATATTTTCTTCCACCGCTCGAATACCTGAAGCGGCCTGCAGAGTTTCCCGCGTTTTCTTAATAGGACGCTCTGGCGTTCGCATAATTTTTTTGCTGCGCCCGAACGCCGCAGGAATCTCAGTCTGATCCAAACTGTCTGCTAATCTCCGTTTTTTGTCCGTCTTCACTGTCATTGTATTATTCGTCGTTTTTGTCGTTGTTAGTACCGCTACGGATGTACTGTAAACATCGTGGCTGCAACCGCTGGTTGCGTCGTCGTTGTTATTATTTTTTATTTTAATTTTTTGATCCTTTTTATATGTTTTTGGTTGCTCCAGTTTTATTGGGTCACCCCTCGGAGCCGCTATCTCCAATCGTGTGTGTAGTCGCCATTTTGGTCCCATGGTTATCTTTGAAGAGCAGGGAGGCCATGCGAGTGTTGGCACACGCCCTTATGGGGAGAAGTGCTCAGAGCCAAACCAGCGCTAATCGGGAGTCTATCTCAACCGAACCTACACCACCAACCCAATGGAACTTCAAACGTACTTCGAGGCCTGCCAAAGTTTTACCGGGACGGAGACGGTACGATAGTTGAATTGGAGCCGTTCACACACGAGTGTCACCGCGGTGCTACCGTGCAAAGCAACTAGGTCCAAACCATCATATCCCCTAGCCCAAAGCCTCAATTCCAGTTCGTTGTCCAAAGCGTAGTCCAGATCCAATCAGAGTCGTTACCTGTCATCCCAGGAGGGAACCTCATGGCGCCCCCCATATCCTCGGGTCCGTGGGGGCGGCGCTCCCCAAAGAATGCTAGCATCCAAGAGTGCTCTTGTCGACCGGCATTCCCCCTGCGGGAATTTCCTCAGGTACGTGGGGGCGGAACTCCCCAAAGAATGCTAGCCTCCAAGAGTATTCCTGTCGACCAGCATGCTGGTCAAAGCGTTTGTGTGGCGGGAAGAGGGAGAGGGGCGATTCAAGTTTGCGACTTGTTTGCATAATAAATTTAAGGTTTTTTTTCCTCAACTGGCGATTAGGCAAGAAGTTGGATGATTTAACTAAATATGCGGATGTCAAATAAACAAAAGATTTAAAAATTGTTTACAAGTTTACGTGATTTTTAACCCCTGCATCTATGGCCCATGATCTCCTTTATGTTAAAATCTAGTTATTCAGTATCATTGATAATCTATTCTCTTAGATTTTCTTAATCGATCTATGTGAGGGGAACATAGACGCCACATGCGCATCTTAAACTCAAACGTCAAATACAATGCGAATAATCACCATTCAAATACTCTAAGCCATATTGTTACCTCTGATGCAAAGTTCCGTAGCTGCTCAAAAAGTGAAGAAATTAAATGTTCTATATATATGATAGTGATCGGAGGAAGGCAACTATAATTTGACCAATATATCTGCAAAAAGGCATTATGATTTTAAAAGACGAAATTTACTCCTGAGGTAGGAAATTTAAACTAGGGAGACCTGTCCGCGAATTTAAATATTTTAGTATACCCCTTTCACAAAGCTCTTGAGAATAGGCTGAGTGATATTGAAGTAAATTCGTTCGACAATTTTAATCTGCCTAGGACAATATTTAAATTGTATTTGCTTTAGGATATCATTGCTCCATTCTTTTCGAGGCTTTTGACTATTTTTAACAATCGTTGGCTAGTTGAAATAAAATTTCACAATTTTCAAATCTTCAAGATAACTTTGGATAAAATTTGGTACTAAACTGTCTTAATAAACATTCGCAATTAAATTATCTCTTTGTTGCTAATCTTTCGTAAATCTCGTGTTATTTAATGCTGTTTTCAAAAATCATCCTTTATCAGGTAGTGTATAAACAAATCATTATTTAATCACGTTTCGCCTTATCAAACATTTTTTGAATTATTCAGAGACGAAAGATAATGAGCAATTATTACATACGAGTACACCTATTTATGCCAGTCTTGTCGATTTCAACTCGCTCATACTCGTATTGAGTGCAAAAAAAAGATCTAATAATTGATTATTTAAAATTGATCATCTCAGCTGAATTGAGTTTCGGGTCAACAAGTTCGAGGTACACAACGAGTCTGTCAGCAATTTGCATGCATCTGCTTAATTAATTAATCTTAATTAGCAATTCTGCTTTCAGAAGTTATTGAAGCGTTAACTCTATTTCTCTCCGAATCATAAAAATTTCAAATGTAAACTGAGCCGTTAAAATACAAAAGAGAAGAATGGAGTGTGTGCAATTTATCTCATTAAACTATATTATATTATCACAATTTAGTCGACTGATTATAATTCTTTATCAATCAAAAAAACGGTTTATTCAATTTCATCAAGAAGCTCAAACGCTTCAACAGTAATCACACATCTACGAAATTGAAGGTGTCGATTAAATATTGTCTTGAAGTTACTTTAAGTTTAGTTTTCCAGAAGAGTTTTTAAGGAAAGTTAGTTTAAACTTATTTTGATGAGGCACATTGTGGAAGTTCCTCAAAATGGATCACCTTTATGAAATAGAGGTCGCAGGATACAGTTGGACATATCGAGGATTCAATCCGGTATTTGATGAGGCAGTATATAGAGCGGAACTCGAAAAGGAGAAGAAACTATTTGCGGAAGAGTTGCTGGAAGCTTCGAAGCAGAAAGTAGTGGAAAAGTATGGCGAAGAAGATGATCCTGACGATGAAAAGGATAATACAAAAGTTAAAATAGCAACAATCGATGGTGAAATGCACCAGAAGGGTGCAATTAGTGGTCGAAACGATCAGATTGATGTGCGTAGAGTGTCTTTGACTCCTAGACTCCCGCAAACTCCTTCAGATATCAGAGCTGAAGGATCAAACCCTAAGGAATATGTTTTTCAAAAACTGAACGTTAAAGATCTTTTGAATAGTGTTTTAAGTATGGGTCAAACAAAACGAGATGACAGTTTGGCAAACGAAAAGTATGAAGATTTATTCGAGTATCTTTAGATTAACTCATATCTAATCTTTGTATTTAATTAAAGAAGTTTTTAATGTTTTTAAATTTTCTTTTATATTTGCAGGAACAATGTGAGCGTTGAGGGAGCAACACATAAACAAGTTGTGGATCTTATCAAATCTGGTGGCGATTGTCTAACGTTGACCGTGATATCAGTGACACCGCAGGTAGGATTATGATTTAATTGTTTTTGTAATCTGAATTCAAGGTGGGGAAAGGAGGAAACTATTAACGGCTATTTTCATTTTTAATAATTTTCTAGAGCTCTTAATACCATCAGCGAAATTAATGGTCAATATCGTGAAATCGGAATAAGATTTTTGTTACTATTTTTTGTACCGTGTGTGTTTATACTATTTTTGTGTTGAATGAATGTTATATCTATTTTCGATTTGTTAACTCATTATGTGAATTTTAGAGGATAAAGTGAATTAAAACTGTACAAATAGGGATGAATAATTGGCACGAAATTATGTGAAATAAAAACTAAGATCATGTAGTCAAGATTATTTTGATTTTCGGATTTGATTTTAATTTAGAAACTTAATTTTGCTATCCCATTTTGAAATTTCAAAATAAATCAGAGTTATTGTATTTTAGGCAATCGCAAGCGTGTTTCTTCGATTTATAAGGAAATTCTCAAATCTGGAGTTCTTCGAACCACTACTGCCCTCTCGGGCCTTCGCTTCCTGCAAATAGCGCATCCAACTCTCTTGGTTCATTGACCGCGTGTTCCAATTTTGAAATCTGAGCAGCGATGAACTGTCTTCGTCGGCCGAGCCAGACCAGCTTTTCCTCGGTTTCCCCACTGGTCTCCGGTCTTCAGTTCTCCCAACGAATACCTTTTTGGGTATCCGTTGTTCGTCCATACGATTCATGTGGCCAGTCCATTGCAGCTTTCGCAGTCTTACAATCGTTGAGCCATCGGTTCGTCAAAAATTTCATACAGCTCATGGTTGTATCGGATTCGCCATTGGTCCCCGTCTAGCTTCGCTCCGATTATTCGCCTTAGGACCCGTCGCTCAAAGGCGATCCATATATTTGCGGATGCTTGGGTTAGGGTCCATGTTTCACCCCCATAGCATAACACAGGTCTTATCACAGATTTGTATACTTGGAGCTTTTTTTTCCTGTGTATGTAGTTGGTCTTCAACATCGTCAAAACTGTAACAATATTTTATTTGCGAGCTGTATCCTTCGGCGTATTGCGTCTCTTTCATTACAGGTTCTCGTTATTTTGGCGCCTAAATACCTTGTAGTTGTACTAGGTTCGCTTTGCTGTCGAATTTCAGGAATTCTTTGGCAGTTGTTAATGACCGTTACAAAATGTTGATGTCTTCCGCATAGGCAACTACTTGGCTCAACTTGTATAGTAATGGACCTCCTGTATCGACAGGCAGCTTTCTTATGACGTTCTCCAGAGCCAACTTGAATAGCCTCCCTGTTTTAGTCCGATATTTGTGTCAAGGGCATCGGTGAGTTGATTAGTGATGCGGACTTGGGAGGTCGTCGACGTCATTATCAATTTGGCGGTAGAAGCTTTTAATTTTAATTTTCGTTCGTTTCGAATCTTATATTTTGCTTCGGGTTAGTTTTTTGTTAAAAGCAAGTTAGTTAAGAATGATATCGCTCCTTCTAGGAGCATTTGTTTAACAACCCAGAGCATTATTACCATTTTTACTAGGGCTGCTCCGGTCAGGCTCTTTCGGCTCCGGATAGCTCCGTCGGAGACGGCGCAGGCGCCACTCGTCCGCCCTTGGAGCCCTATTGAGCTGCCGAACGAGCTTACGGCTCCCCGGAGAACAAAAAGTAGAATCCTACCTACCTCATTTCCTATTCTACCAAATCGTAATCCCCTACAACACCTGAATAGAACGTTGGAAAAGCCAGGAAGAAACTTTAAGCGACCACGATGGGCGCTTAGGAATCCCGCAACATCAAAACGACGCCAGTAAATTCCCTTTTAGAAAAAAAAAATATATATGTTCCCGCTCACGTGCAAAAAGTTCACAATACGAGTAGCTAAATCAGAAATAAAAACAGTTAAACAACCGAAAAAAATTCACTTCAGTTAATCTTTAACTTTAAACCTTAAAATTTCACAAGAAAATATACAATAGAATATTGAGAAAAAAAAAAGAAAAATGGTTGGCCAACACTTATGACGGCGATTCCGCTGCCGCTGATGTAGGGGTCCCCAAATAATTGGTTTTTACTTTCTTCACTGATTGATTTATTTCCAGGTCTCTTCAGATAATTGGTTTTTGGCTTTCTTCATTGATTGATTTATTTCCAGATCTTCACTGTTAATTTCCTCGATCGCGTTTCTCCGGTAGATTCCTGTCTCCACTCGCACTTTTCACCAGATGATTTTTTTCTGCTAGAAAGAAGAACGGGACATCCTTTCGTCCCACTTTTATTGTATTCCCGGCCAACGGCTCATTCGGGTCGGTCGAGGACCTTAAAAATCCCACTACATGTGGTCGGCTATGTAGTTTTCCACCACGAGAATCGTAAGCCGGGGGGCTTTTACTGCCTGTTACCAGCTTTCTGTAGAACTTGTTTGCGTCACTCAATCGCACCACAAGGTCCTTCAACGTGAGCATTTTCCACCCAAACTGGGCATCATAGTGCTTATGGTTCATCTCATTCAAAGTCGGCTCTTTCCGCCTCCGTGATGTAGTAGCTCCGCCCGCAAGTACAACTACTCGAGATATCGGGATGCAAGTAGCTCAAATATTTGTTCAGTAACTTCATCTTTACCATCCAGACGGCGCAGTACTTCTCATTCTGTCGAACAATGTAAGGGATGAAAATCTTGCCAAAGATCACCCAGCCGAAGTGCCCCTTCTGACTCTCCTTGTCGCGCCTTCTTGTCCGAGCCATTCTCGCTTGCAGCCCCAGCTGCTTGCGCTGCAGCAGGTGACGTTGCCTCAGCTGCTTTCCCATTTATCACCGTACCGATTGCATTTAACCTGACCATTGGAGGCAACGACAGGCGCTGCCACCATCCCAGTGGAACCGATTACTGTTTGAGAACTCCTGCGGGTCAATTAGTTAAGAATGTTGGTTTGGCCATGTGGCTGTGACCCCATTGTGCTCGTCCATTCCCCACCACTTGCCTGGCTGCTAGTTGTTGGCTTTTGAGGTTCGTCAATTGTTGTTGATGTTGCTGCTTTTATTATTATTATGATGATATTGTGTGCTTAGTCTATCACGGTTTGGGTTCGATGTGCGCTGCAAATCCATCACACCCGAGCGGGTTTCTATATGAAGTTCTGCATTTCTGGGTGAGGGTCCGTTACAATGGTCCAAATGTCTCTCCATTCAACTTGTGCTTGGTGTGTGGGTCCGAACTCCGCCAACACGACGATCCGCATGGCCATGGCTCGGGCCAGCCACTCTAAGAATTTGTTGAGTTCACCTAGTACAAATTCATAATACCTAATACATTTTCGTGTACGTTACCTTACGCTTTCCTTTGTGTATGTTGAGTTTGCAAGGTACAAATTCATAATATCTAAGACATTTTTGGTGTACGTTACTTTACGCTTTCTGCTCGTGGGGTTTACGTTTATTCGCGGCTGATTGCGTAAAGTCGTGCCAAGATCCCTTCGTGGTCGACGCGAATTTAACCTACATGGAGTTACCCCGTAACAGCACGATAACAATCTTTGCAAGCAATATATTTAAAATAATTTCGTATTGTGGTTCCTCAGTTCTGGGTGGAGGTCAGATTTTAAACACTTTTTTTTTCGAAGATTTTGTCAATACCTTTCGTTTGATACCCTACATGACTACTTTTGATACGAAAAAAATTCACAAGCCCTACCTTACTTGCTTTAAACAACTTCTGTTCTTAGTACGAAGTTCGCTTGTCGTAGCTTGTATAATAGCTGAAAAAAACTTGATATGGATGGATAAAAAATTAAAAGACAAAATCGATTGCGAGAATGCATTGCAGTTTTTTTTAAAGCTCAAAACAAAAAACAAACAAAAAATGGTAATTTTTATCTTACAATTTGCGAAATTCTAAGGGATCAAATTCAAATTGAAGCTTACACTACTTTCACAAATTTTGGATTTTTGTCAATTCGTGATCGTAATCAGGAATGTAGCGCCTATTAAAAACCAAATTCCAAAACAGAAATGCCAGAAAAGAAGTTACAAAAGGAAACCCGAACTCGGCACTAGTGCAATTTATGTTTGGACGGAAACTTTCCCCGTGTGACTGTGAAGATTGAATTTGAAGTTTGAGTAAGGTTTGATATCAAGTTGCTAATCATTTGTGTAGCTTTCTTTCCATTCTCCGAGGGCGTCATTATGAGCAATTCATGGCTTGTTCAGGCTGGCAAAGTTTCAGTTCAGTATTAATAGATGCGAAAATTATTGAAGGCCTTCTTCAATAATTTCGAGTTACGAGGGTGGTCTGGAAAGCACTTAGCCTATAAAAGATAAATTAAAATTTTGGAAAAGCGGCGATTTATTACTCAACATAATCTCCTTTTAACTCGATACACTTGCCCCAGCGGTGCTCCAACTTCTTTAATCCGTTTGAAAAATAAGTTTTTTCGAGGTCTGCAAAGTACTCATTCGACTCAAATTTCTTCCTGGCGAGTGATTTTCTCAAGTTTGGAAACAAAAAGAAATCTGGAGTATATGGTGGATGGTGTAGCAGTTCGGAGCCCAATTCGACCAATGTAGCAGTGGCAACTGCGGAGGTGTGAGCCGGTGCGTTGTCATGGTACAAGAGCTCGTTTTTCTTCGCCAAACGGGACCTTTTTTCTGCGATTCGACGTCGAACCGGCCCAATAATTTGGCATAGTAGAGAACTGTGACCGTTTTGCCCTTCTCCAGGTAGTCGATGTAGATCACGTCTTGTGTATCCCAGAAAACGGTAGCCATCACCTTTCCGGCACGATCGTCGGGTGAAGTCCATTGTTTCGACTGCTCTTTTATCTCTCGTGTGTACTAGTGGAGGCATGTTTCGTCGACTGTGCGGAATGTGCGGATTTAAAGCGGATAATGGTTACCAAAGAGGGATACGATAAAAGTTTGAGGGAAAACCGAATATGACAATAAAGTCCCGTTCGAAATATCCCAATTCTGGACCTTATCAAAAGAATGGAGATAAATATAAAAGCATGCAATCAGACGATCAAAAATAGCAGACTAACCAAGATTTGCAATCCTGGGAGGGAAAAGATAGAAACCACTCAACGTAGAGCTCCCCAGCACTTTAGTTAGCTAGGTGGTTGATACAAAAGTTCAGTTAGCAAATACAGTTCAGCATACATATAAAATTTTATTTGTATAAGAAGACAGATTAAAAGGGTACAGAAAAAAACAAGATAAAATTCATTTGAAATATCTACGATCACTTCCACATTGGCTCGTTATTTCTCGTCGCTTGCTCGCAATCAATTGCCCCTTCGTTCCTTACACACATTCACATTAAGTCAATTATCATTTTAACATAACTCCTTGCAGGGGACGCAGTCGTCGTCTTCTGTAGTTCAGACTCCACAGTTCGGCCATTCTGACAGTCGTCTGTTCCCTTTTATAGAATTCCACATCTTCATGTGTTCTGCGCTGGCTGTAGTGCACTTGTAACTGACTGCGCAGTCGTTCAACATTGCATTGGCCCAGGTCAGACGACCTATTTCAACATTCAGGTTAGCTGAACCCTGTCTAAGGTCTACATGCTCCAACATTGCGACCCATGCTCACTTTGTATACGATACTCATTTTTTCAAATGTATGTGTATCACCGAGTCCATTTTATCGTCAACCGTTGACGAGTGAGCTCGAGTAACATACATAAGATGTGGGTCCTGACCATTTTCATCCTGAGGCCAAGAACGCATTTTCAAACTCTCATACGATATCTTTCCCCTTGAGCGATCGATAGATGAATGATTATCCTGAGACTTAGGAAATTTGCTGAGGCGCATCTGGTAGGTACGCATTGGTTGCAGTGCATGCGGCCTGGCCGTTAGAAAATTTACAGGATTCATGCGTCTTGATCTTTCCCAGTGCTGTTTAGTACCTTGTATGGTCCCATGAATAAAGGTTTAAATTGTATCACTTGAATAGCAGCTACGAGGTCAGTTCAAATATGATCGAGACAAATGCTCTGACACGTTTATTTAGTATCGAAAAAATTTACAGCTTTTCTAGGTACTCCCTCTTACAAGTTACGCATTTTGTCCACCTTTCCGGAAGCTTTTTGATGTCAGTATCGAAGTATTCCTGGGGCAACTCGGACGGCCATGTGCACACGAACTCCTCTACCTCGTCGTCGGTGTTGAATCTTTGATCTTCTAGGGCTTTTTTCAAACATGTGGTAGTCGCAGGGTGCTAAGTCCGGACTGTAGGAGGGGGTGTTCTAGTACCTCCCACCCCGATTCCGATATTGTATCGAGTGTGAGATGGTCGGCACTTGACGTTCACTCATAGTCGTAGCACGCGCGTGAAACATGCACTTCTGACGAAAACTATGCCACACTGTTCGTAAGGGACCCAGCTATCACATACTCAAGCCACGACCTTCAAAACATACATGCGGGCCATCTACAGCGTTTGTCTCCATCATATTTGAACCGCCCTCATAAATTCTCTGGTCTGTGCATGGATGATTGCTTTTTTCCTTTTCCTATTAAACGTTTTTCGTTGCTCCCGCTGTGCTTCTTGTATCTGCTGTTATGCCTGATCACGTAATTTATTCCTATCATCCACCTACTTTTTCACAAAAGCTACTCGGAAGATTTCCTTTAATCGAAATTCGTCAGGCCGTCTCATTTCTGTTCCAAACAACAGTTCAAATGTGCTCATTTTAAAAATTCAATAGTATCTTGCGTTCAGAGCTGCGTGAATAAAGTTAATATGCCTGTACCCCTGTTTCAACTTATCCCAACTATAGTTTGTCAAAACAGGAGCGATGATCGCGTTGATCCTTTCAATCTGTCGGTTTCCTTGAGGAATGCTATTAGTCACCAAGCCATTTAAAATATTGTTACATGTACAAATAATTCTGCGAGCTACTGTCGCAATTGTTTTCACAACAATTAAAAACATCAAAAATTTACTCGAAATCACGAGAACCCATCAAGCATCAACATCTGAAAGTGAGTCACTGCTCCATTCATTTGCAGTCGCTCGAATGTTCCCGTGAATTCGCCAATGTACGAGAACTGGGTTGAATGACTACAGACCCTATATAAAGGCGAGCTGAATGAATGGGGGATCATCATTCATTACAACCGCGATAGAAAACTGCGATACGCGAAGTACAGGCGATATTGATTGTTTGAGTGTGAAGTGATTTTAAGTAGACAATTGCGATAGAAATTTATGGAAAAGTAGAAGGTTGAATTATAATAGTGAAAATTAAAGTTGTTAAATTGTTAGTGAAGTGATTGTGCATTTTTGACAAATTAAATAAACACTTTTAATTTAATTTAAAAGACATTGCGTTTTCACTTTCCCGGAACATTAAATTATTGGCCGCGAACCAAAAAACACGCGACAATATTATCCTTCTCTCAAATGAATGCTGCACCATTATTCGTTTCCATTTTGCTTGCATTCCTGAAATTCTTCTTCTGGATGCGAAGCTTATCTACTAATACCTTATTTGCATTCGGCGTTCCTGTGGAGTATAACCAAGTGTATTTCGTAAAACCGTCTTTAACCGTTAAAACATATTTATAGCCCTTGGGTGTTGATAGTAATGAGTAATGATGAAATTTTGTGTCTCCTTTTTCGATCTAGTGAAGTAATGCTTCTTGTTTTCCACGTTTTCTGTCCCCGAGAAAACCATGATGGTATAAAAGTCTCCACTTTGTATTTTAAGATGTCTATATAGGATAGTAGTAGTCCGCGTAGTGTAGTGGTTAGAGCACTCAACCCGTAAGCCGAAGGTCTCTACTTCGTGTCTCATAGGCGCCAACGAAATTTAGTTCGAGTGTTTCTTCGGACGGACTATAAGCCCGTTCAATTATGATACGTACTGGTTTAAAATCAGAACGTATCGCAGCTGGATGGATAGACACACGGCCAAAGCGTGATACTAACCATATCACCTTGTGGAGTGACGATACGTTCGATCATGATAATGAGATACTCTAACTCTCTAAGCGAAGGCCCGAAAGGGGCTGTAGTGTTGAATAAAAAAAAAATTGGATAGTATTCTCATTCTATCAAATCCATGGCTTTTTTGACATCAAAATGACCGACATTGAGAACTCTTTTGATAATTTCTGTTGTCGTACTTCTTGGAATCACCAACAATGTGCTACCTTTTACTGACTTGTGCAGTTTAACAGCTATGATAACTGCGAATGCTTCCAGCTCATAACTGCAGCCGTTTTTTTCCACGTCGCTCGTCTTTCTACTTAGAAACTGAACGGGATGAAATTTTCCGTCATAAATACCCTTTTGGAGGAAAACTCCAGCGAAACCATCTTTATTTCGTCGGTGTGCAGCTCATTCTCTGAATTTGGATGCTTAGTTTCATTTTTAGAACTTTGTTAAAAATTTTTTTTACAAAGAGCCACTAATTTTGCGTCCTGTCTGTCCATGCGTCACGAGTGTTTTCTCAAAAAATATAGAAGCTCAAACTTTGTGGAAAGGTCAGAAGTGGTGGTCTCTCGAAAATTTAGGTCTTATCAAATATATCAAAATAACATCCTATCTGACTGAACTTGGACTACGTTTTGGGCAACGAACTGGAAATTCCCGCAGGGGGAATGCCGATCGACAAGAATATTCTTCGAGGTTAGCAATCTTTTGGGAGCGCCACCCCCACAGACCTGAGGATACGGAGATCGCCCCAAAGTTCCTCCTGGAATGACAGGTAACGGATCCTGACTGAATCTGGACTACGCTTTGGACAGCGAACTGGAATTTATGTTTTGAGCTGGCGGATATGATGGTTTGGAACTAGTTGCTCGGCACGGTAGCGCTGAGGTGACACTCGTGTGTGAACGGCTCCAATTCAACTATCATTCCGTCTCCGTCCCGGGAAATCCTTGACAGGCCCCGGAGCACGTTCAAAGTTCACACCATTGGGTTAGTGGTGTAGGTTCGGTTGAGACGGACTCCCGATCAGCGCTGGTCTGGCTCTGAACACTTGTCCCCATAAGGGCTTGCACCAATTCTCGCATGGCCTCCCTGCTCTGTAAAGATAAACATGGGACCAGAAAGGTGACTACACAGACGAATGGAGATAGCCGCTTCGAAGTTGATCCAATAAAAGTGGAGCAATTTCAACTAACAACCCTAAAAACAGATAAAAAACAATTCAAAAGAAGTAAGTAAACGACGACGACGCCACGATGACGAAGCCACGATGTTCACAGCACATCGGAAGCGGTACTAACGATGACAAAAACGACGGTGAAATACAATGACAGTACAGACGGACAAAAAAACCGAGATTAACAGACAGTCTTGTCCAGACTGAGATTTCTGCGGCCTTCGGGCGCAGCATAAAAATTATGACGCGCCAGATTTTCGAGGGGTGAAGAAAATATAAAGAACATGGATAATTCGATGGTTACTGTTGAGATCACTACCGAAGCTAGGGTTTTAAATCCCAAAATAATAATGAATCATCCTGAAGTCTACAAAGAAAAGAAAGGAGTCACCAGATTCACCGCCACCGTCGAAAATGTGGCGGGAGTACTGTACTTTGAAACGGAAGCCGATAACCTCTACCAAGAAAGGAGATCGCAAAGTACAATTGCCGTCCAGCAACATTGCGAAGAAAAGCTATTTAATATGAAACGCGGGAGGTGTTCTAAAAAGAATAAAATCTGCAAAGGAGTAAAAAATGAGCTTTTTGAACTAGATAACTTACCGCATACGGCATTACCGGAGGAGCTGGTTAAAGGCTGAAGAGGACCAGAACGCTACAGAAGAGCAGGAGGCTAAAGAAGAGCAGAAGGCTAAAGAAGCGCTGAGGGCTAAGCCTAAAGGACACTCGAAGATAGCTCCACCATCAAACATCAATAAAACAATAGCGTTTAGCCCAATCGAAGGAGGTATCGGGATATCAGAAGTACAGAAGAGACACTTGACGGGCTTGGAACGCTAGATCAGGGGTTCCAGACAGTGCTGACAAAAAGAGCGAAGAAAGCCGCAAAGAAACCCCCTCAAAAAGGGCCAGAAAATCAAGTTCGTACGGAAGCCCAACAAGAAAAAAGACCTGATGCGAAACAGGAGAGAAAGAAGCCTCGATGAAGACCCCGGCTGCAGGCAATGCTTTTAAAACCCCAAGATGGCCGATTCTACGTAGAAGTGCTCTGGGATATCAGGGGAAATGTAAGGCCAGAAGACACCAATACTCCCATTAAATCAGTACGGCTAACGCGGTGGGGCCACATAGTGGTCGAATTTGGAGCAGAGGCCGACAATAATGAAGCATTCCGCGACGCAGTAAAGAAGGTCCTCGGCAAAAGCACAACTGTAGTCTCGCTGGAGCCGATGGCAACGATCGAAATAAGAGACAGTGACTGCGTCACCGATCTGCCCGATGTAAAAGAGGCCATGAAAAGGATCGAAGCGTGGCCGACTTCATTAAACTATAGTGGTTACCGCATGACCATCATTGACTTGACCGGAAAGAACGCCGAACAATTTCTGATTAAGGGCAAAGTAAGCGTAGGGTGGATTGTCTGTAGGATACTGCCATCATGGATTAGATCGAAAAGGATGCCGAACAATTTCTGAATAAGGGCAAAGTAAGAATAGGGTGGGATGTCTGCAGGATACGGGGAAGAGGAGCGCCTCTTCAATGTTTCCAATGCCTTTGCTATGTATGCAAGGGAGCCGATAAAAGTTCCCTATATTACAAATACGCCTAATCGGACATAAAAAAGAGGCACCATGTATCCTTTGTAACAATGCTGATCCAATACCGGATCTTGGGCACGTTTTGGGATCAGAGAAATGTCCTAAACCGCAATTCAACTGTCCATAACCTGCTTGAGCAGTTTGCGACGGACATGAAAGCCGATTTGCTGCTCAGTGAGCAACACCACGATAAAAGTTCTGCATTATGGTAGCCGGATGAAACTAGTACTGCCACCATCTGGTTTCGGAACAGTGATTTCCAGGCGGAGAGCTGTGGACGGGGGAATGGTTTCGTGTGGGTTCAGTGCTCAGGGACCACCTTCTTTAGTACCTAACGCCGAACGATATCTACAATTGTTGGGCGTGGTAGTGATAGGTCAATCTCTAACAAGTTAGACGAAGGAGGGGTCTTAGTCGCCTACAACTAGTATTTGCTTCACTGGTTATCATCTTATTTAGCCAATCCTGTTAGTCAGGTATCTTTTCAAGGCTGTCTTTCCACCCTCTTCCATCCATCTTCAGATGTTGCTCAAGGATCCATCCATGGCCTACTATTGTTCACTCTGTTTATAAATGACTTGCCATCAGTTGTCATCAACTCCACATGTCCTCTATATGCAGACGACATCAAAGTTTTTAAAGTAGTGTCATCTAACGGTGACTGTGCCCTGCTTTAAGAAGATTGGGACGCAATTTTATTTTGGAGTTCTAATAATCAGCTTACACTAAATGTTTCTAAGTGTATTCATCTTTCATTTTCTAATAACCCTAGCCCTCCTAGCTTTCAATTTTCGTTAAATAAGTCGTACCTAAGTACGGTGATACATTTCAGGGACTTGAATGTCATTTTCGACTCTAAGTTGAAGTTTGACGCTCGAATTTCTGAAAGCCTCTCGCATTTCTGGCTTGATCTTAAGAAATTTTTATATTTTTTCCGGTCCTGTATCGTGTGTTTGGTTCGTCCCATCCTTGAGTACTGTTTGCCAGTTTGGTCGCCCCATTCGAAGCGTTTGAAGTTCAGGCTAGTATTTAGGCGCCAAAGTAACGAGAAACAGTAATGAAAGAGACGAAATACGCCGAAGTATATAGCTCGCAAATAAAATATTTTATTCAGTTTTGACGATCTTGAAGAACAGCTGCATACACAGGAAAACAAAGCTCCAAATATACAAATCTGTGATAAGACCTGTGTTATGCTATGGATGTGAAACATATACCCTAACTCAAGGATCCGCAAATATATTGAACGCCTTTGAGCGTCGGGGCCTGAGGCGAATAGTCGGAGCTAGAAGGGGACCAATAACGAATTCGATACAACCATGGGCTGTATGAAGTTTTTGACGAAGCGGAGGCTCAAAGATTGTTAGACTGCGGAAGCTGCAATGGGCTGGCCACATGAATCATATGGACGAACAACGCATACCCAAAAAGGTATTCGTTGGGAGAACTGAAAGCCGGAGTCCAGTGGGGGAAACCGAGGAAACGCTGGTCTGACTCGCTCGACGAAGACAGTCCATCGCTGCTCGGATTTCAAAATTGGAGGACGCGGCCAATGGACCGAGACAGTTGGAGGCGCTGTTTGCAGGAAGGAAAGGTCCGAGAGGGGCTGTAGTGCTAAGAAGAAGAAGAATATTTTAGGTTTTGAGCTATGTTGTTCACTTCAAGCTGTAGACTTATTTGAGCCAGGGCAGGAAGGGTGGCAGTAAGAAGGATATGTCTGCATACATAATTATATCAGAGTCCATGCAGTTTGGCCGTGGGATGTCATGAAGGACGAAATTGTATAAGGCAGGACCAAGAATTGAGCCTTGGGGGACCCCAGAGTGGATGGAGATAGGATTGGATATGAGATTCCCTAATTTTATTTGAGAAGGTATATCTGAAAGGAAACTAATGGATTCTGAGGACTGCGACCGGGTACGATGACATTTTTGGTTTGAGCTTGAGCCTGTTGATCCATACTGAGTCAAACGCTTTTTTTAGATCTAGAGGACAGGTCGCTGTGCACTCTTTTCGCTGTAGATTGCGGGTGACTTTGTTATGCAGTAGCATCATACTCGTAGCTTACTCTGTAGATCGCTCGTGTTCGAACTCAAACTGAAAATGAGGAATCAATGGAGAGGTGAAGTCGTTGAAGCTACGCAGGTAGTAGAGAGATTGGCCGGAAGTTGTTAATACTCACTTCGCAGTTTGGTTTTGGTATTGGAATCAGTCTGCTGGCTTTCCATGATTAGGAAAAGTAGCCGTTGGTTATACAATTATATATCATGGTCAAAAAGGAGGAGACAGTTTTCCTGCACTTTTTAAGTACTCTGCTTGGGACTCCTTCAGGACCGTGTGGCAGCTTGCTATTTGTCGTACTAAGGATATCTTCATCTTCCTTTTTCGCGGTGAAAAATCCCCCAAAACCTGGATGCCATGGAGTTGTAGCTTAATTATAACAAGAGAATATTGTTAAGTAAGATCCTTCATATCCTTCAGTTGTAAGCTGAATTTCCGGATTGGCCCTGTTATTTAATGCTGTATTAGGCGGCTCACGGCGTCTGTATAGATGCTTTCCTTCACAAGCACTGATCTTAGCTGAAGAAGTAGTTAAAATCATGTTTCCTTGCCTTATTGGGTCTTTCTCAATGTTCTATTTGGAACTCTTGCGCCCAATAAGTTGGTCTATTACTTTAAGCACATCGGAAGAAGGTCTCATGGAACTTAGCCTTTGCTTATAAAGGTTGTTGACGTCATATTTGATGCGTTTGTGGATTTCACTGGTCATTATCTCCGTTTTGAGCTCCAAATACTCTTCATTTAAACGGCTATAGCTTCAATGGAATATGCACTTTAGTCGTTGAAGCATATTTTTCTGTATTTTTACTAAGCGAAGCGTCTTCTGAGTCAGACATTTATACAAGTATACCGAGCTACGGGGTTTCTGGAAGGAGGTATGCTTGTCTAGACACTCAATCATTGCTGATGATATTGTGGATATGTGGGTGTATATTTCGGCGTTTGAGAAAGTCTTATTATTCGGTGGTAGCTTCGAAAGAAGGTTATTGAGGTGTCTTCTGAAGTTTGGTGATTCTATTGAATTATATGATCTGTGGTATGGTGGACAAATTGGGACTGGTATATAGGTTCTGAGGAATACTCGTATATTTTAATAAAGACCATGGTGGTCGGATAATGAAGCAAATGTGGAGCATGTAAAAGGAATTGCGGGGTCAGAGAGAAGGTGAGGTGAGATTAAAAAGTTGTCCAAAAATGAACTAGCTCTCGGGAAATTTGGGACACCTGCATTTACAACAGAGGCTAGTAGGAGGGCCCCCGTATGGAGCCATTCAAAAAGGGGGGTTTCCATTCATGTTTCTAGTAGAATCACCCAGTGCTCGTGTCTGGCGTTGAGGTCTCCTACTAGAAATGAGTCGTGCGGTGATGTGCTATTGCTAGGATTTGTTTGAGCGTAGATGGGATTAGGATACCAAGGTTATACAGGAAGTAAAGGGAGCCTATTAGGATTTTGACCGGAGATGTTTGGTGCGCAGGGACGCTAGTGTGCATGAGAAGTTACTTTGCTCGAAAGGGATTTGATGGACGCCTAGATCGTCCCGAAATAATATCGCAGTGTCTCTACCACCATCGTTACGCAGAACATTATAATTATCTACACGGACTTTGTGATTGTCTCGTTCAAGAGGAGTATGTCGGGTTAGAATGATTTGACTAAGTCCGAAATCAAGAGCCTCTTGTCATGCGAAACTAGGGAGTTTATATTTAGAGATAGAATAATGAGCCTATTTGCCAACATAAAGGTTGACGTAGAAGTTCAGGAGAGCCATTGGCTTCTCTTGGTCGGGTGTCGAGTCAAATTATGGAAGGAAAGATTGAATCTTGGGAAAGAGTTTACTGGGAGATATCCCAAGTCAGTGGTTTGTAGTTTGATTTAGACGTTCGACAGGATTATGTGTCGGTGTAATCAGTACGGAGTTCGGTGTTTTTTTTCCTAGACAAGTCCGAGTAAAAAGTGGGAGATTTAAGTGGAGGAAAGGGATACTGCGAGATCATGAGAATTGGGGCGCTACGTTGATGGAAGGGAAGTGTTGAGAATACGGGTGGGGCTACACCTTTAGCTTTCGCCTCCATTGCTCTTTCTAAAAGACGTTTACGTTCCGGGCATCCGGAAAAGTTGGCGGGGTGTCTATGTGCTTTACAAATTGTACAGAATGGAGCCCTTTCTGGTTTCTTCTATGGATTTCCGAAGGCAGTCTTTTGAGATGTGTTCCTGTCCACATGCTACACAGCGAAGATTGAATCTATAACACTGCGCAACAATGAAATTGTTTCAGTCTCAAAATTAGTCCTATCCTATGTCTTCTCGTTTATTGAATGCAAACACGACCATTAAAATAGCCGATGAGCTCTAGTTTTAGAGATACAAGCTACTTTTTATATTTTATAAATTTTTCTTTTTCAATCTGCGGAAAATTTGTTTTTTGAAATTGGCAACATAGTTAATTGTCAAAATACACATAAATTTTATTTGTCAAATTATAATTTGATTGCCAGAAGATTACTAAGTGTGATTCTATTGCGGTAACGGTGAAATTTATAGTATTTCGTGCATATCATCTTGTTTTGGAGTGTTTTAAAGAGAGATATCAACCTGCCACGGAAATGTGTGAATTCAGTTAATAATTTTTTTACTTTTGCGGCGAAATAACGTTTGCCTCACAAAAAAGCAATTTGGCGTCTCTTGTGAAGACTGCATATCAACTTTATTTTGGTATGAAGGTAGGAAATCAAAATAAGCCATGGGCTCCACACATATGTTGCAATTCGTGTTCAGTTATATTACAAGAATGGCTGAAAAATAAAAAACAATCCATGGCTTTTGCTGTGCCTATGATTTTGCGGGAGCCCACTAACCGCATAGACGATTGCTATTTTTTCTTGACTCCGTCTATAAAAGCAGGATTGTCAATGAAAAAAATAAAAACTGTTAAATACCCGAATCTGCCATCAGCTACTCGACCTATTCCACATTCAGACAGTTTAACCAATTCCTACACTACCCCACTTATGAGTTGGAAGTAGAAAATGAAGACAGTGTAGAAGGAGAACTTAACGAGCTCTCAAAATCTTATGACCCTGATTTTAAAGAAGAAAAAGATGATCAACTGCATAAATTGAGTCAATCGAAGTTGAGTGATCTCATTAGATATCTTGATTTGTCACAGGAGAAGGCAGAACTTCTAGGATCAAGGTTACGGCAATGGAATCTCCTGCAGAATGATGTCAGGGTCACCAAGTACAGACAACGTCATAGGGATTTGATTCCCTTTTTTTTTTTTAAAGAAAAATAACCTTGTTTTTTGTTGTAATATTAATGGCTTGATGAAAAGTTTGAATATGAAGCATGATCAAACTGAATGGAGACTTTTCATAGACTCCTCCAAGTAAGCTTGAAAGCTGTGTTCCTTCATAATGGCAACCGTCTACCTTCCATTCCTATTGGCCATGCGGCTCACATGAAGGAGACTTACGCAAACGTGGCAGTCCTCCTAGATTCAATCAACTACCTGGAATACAAGTGGAACATCTGCGGTGATTTAAAAGTGATTGCTATACTCTTAGGGATGCAATTAGGGTATACGAAATACTGTTGCTTTTTATGTATGTGGGATAGTAGGGATAGAAAACCACATTATATTCGAGCAGATTGGCCTGCAAGAAATCTTAACCCTAGTGAGAAAAACGAAATTGCCGAGCCACTCGTATATCCAGAAAATGTTCTTCTTCCGCCCTTACATATCAAGCTGGGCTTGATGAAGAATTTTGTCAAAGCCATGAACCCAGAAGGCCAAGCTTTTAAATACTTAAGAGACAAATTTCCTAAATTAAGTGATGCAAAGGTCAAGGAAGGCATCTTTGTTGGGCCACAAATACGTCAACTTGTAAAGGACATTGCATTCGATTTAGTTTTGGAAGGGAAAGAGAAGGAAGCGTGAGAAGCTCTCAAGGGAGTAATACATGGATTTTTAGGGAACAAAAGAGATGATAACTACCCTCAATTGGTTACCGAAATTCTACAAAAATATCACCAACTCGGCTGCAATATGTCCCTTAAAAATTTGTTTTCTCCACTCCCATCTTGATTTTTTTCCACCTAATTGCGGAGGTGTTAGTGATGAGCATGGAGAACGGTGCTATCAAGATATTTCTGTGATGTAACGAAGATATTAGGGCCGCTGAAATGAAGCAATGCTTGCAGATTACTGCTGGTTTAAATGTAGAGATGCTCTAGAGGTCACTTACAAGAGGAAAGTTAAAAGATCACGATCGAAGGAATCAGTTGATTCTTCGTAAATCCAAACACCTGGCAAGCGCTTTTTGAAGAATTTTGGATTTAAATATCATTAATGATAGTGCAATCATAATTTAAATGTTGTTAGCATATGCAATTTATATTTACCAATTTCTTAGAAACAATAATTTTCATCATTTACATTTCAAAAAATGTAGAGCTAATAAATTTTTTTCGTTGTCATATTCGTTTTTCTTAACCCAAAATTAGTAAGAATTGACTCATGAAGTAAAGGAAACGTTCAACTTTTTTTTTTTGCTGTGCAGTGTAATTAGTGGAAACGTGACCAAATCTCTGGTAGCTGTAGCATTGTACCAGGTCACTCCTTTTCGGGCGTTCCCAAAAATCCCGCTGATGTAGATATATCGCCATTTAATTATTGGGTTCTTATCTTTTTCGGTGGCTACTGTAATTGTTGTTCGCTCTCGACCACGCTGTGGTTAGTGAATTAACCGACTCAACCCCCAACTCTGGTAGTTGGCTTTTAATGTCCTCGCGGATCGCATCTGCTCCGGAGTCTGAACCTATGCCCCTCAAGATGACCACGCACTTTTTCCTTTCTTTAGGAGTGAACGAGTATAATATTACTGGGGTGGTTTCAATGGGGCTCATGATGTAATCATGAGCTTCGAGCCTATCAACTATGACTTTGAGTTTGGAGTTGGATTTTTTGGTTATTCTATAGCCTAATCGAACCCCGTCTACTGTGGTGCATCGGTCTAGCATATCCTTTAACACAGTCGCTTTAACGTTCTCTACGAAAATTGGCAGGTACCATGTCTTTTCGTTCGAGTGTTATTTGTGCTGATGTTATTGATTGTATTTTGGTAGTCGTTGTCGAGTAAACTGAAAGGATTTACACTGTGTATCGGTGGATTGGGAATGGAAACCGGGGCTTTACGTCTTAAAACTAAATTTCCTTTTGCTAAAATAAATTCATTAACCCTACTATTTATCCAGTTGGCATCTTCTGCACTTTTTTCGCCTTCATCACGATCAACGGTAATTCTTTGCGAGCCGGTTTGGCCCTCGTTTGATCGCTCATGTTGTCACCTTGTTTACAAAAGGTCGTCCATTTTGCCGTTTTTGGGTTAGCAGCTACTATAGCTGCTTTGGCGTAGTCCGCGTGGTGTAGTGGTTAGAGCACTCATCCCGTAAGCCGAATGTCCCTGGTTCGATTCTCGTTGGCGGCAACGAGATTTAGTTCGAGTGATTCTTCGGACGGACTATAAGCCCATTCAGTTATGATACGTGCTGGTTTAAAATCAGAACGTCTCGTAGGTGGGTGGACAGTCACACTGTAAAAGGGTGATACTGACTATATCACCTTGTGGAGTGCCGAATACATTCGATCATGATGAGATACTCTAACTATCTCTCAGGCGACGTTCCGAAAGGGGTTGTAGTGTACACAATAGCTGCTTTAGGCCTTTGAATCCGGTCTCGGAATATTTACAGCTATCGGTTGTTATGCGAAAAACAGTATCAAGATGTAGTTTGGATAATATTTTTACAAATTTCTGTTTAAATTTGTTCCAACACGTGCTGAAAGTCGAAGCGTTCGAGCGCCTCCTGCTATATCAGCTTGTTTTTGACAAGTGCTTTCTGGCAGTTTGACTGATAATAGTAACTTATCTAATTTATCAGACTTTAAGACTAGTAGATAAAGTAATACTGGTTTTAGATAGTCACGGTAGCTGATTCACCAAGCGTTTACCAGCAGCTGAAAAAGTAGATTCAGAAAATACTACTAGAAAAATTATTTTTCCGATGGGATTCGATCCAATGAATCCCTGTGTGGAAGCTTTGCGCTCTAAACTCTGTAAAAATTCAAGGGAAATTTAAATAAGCTTTCAACTTTATTAGAATACGAGTAGGTTCCAGGTATGGAAATATAACATTTTTCGAAAATTTTTAAAGGACAATTTGATTGCTTTGAGTCGATTGAAGTTGAAAATATGCAACGTTTAATTCATTTTTATATCTTTTCCAAGATTTTGTAATTTATTCAAATTAAAATCGTTGTAATTTGTCTTTTAGGAAGCCGAACGTCTTGAGCCTCAAGAAGACCCGGGTGGATACTCCTACATAGACTATTCAGAAAAACGTTCACTGCCAATTAGGTAGGCAAATTGAAATCATATAAATCAATTTCTATCAATTCATCCATTCAAATGAATGCTTAAATAATCAAATTCTTCTTTTCCATCATCTTTTCATTTCAGCATCCCCGATTACAATATAGTCACCCGCAATGGTGAACGTTTCATCGTTTTTAACATTCATATGGCCGGGCGACAATTATGTTCGCGACGTTATCGTGAA
Source organism: Odontomyia ornata (assembly GCA_963969285.1). Classification (NCBI taxonomy): domain Eukaryota; kingdom Metazoa; phylum Arthropoda; class Insecta; order Diptera; family Stratiomyidae; genus Odontomyia; species Odontomyia ornata. The sequence continues at coordinate 275,593,855 of OZ017742.1, forward strand.
TTTGCAAATTTACATTCGGTGCTGCGTAAAGAATTTGTTGGTTTCAATTTTCCAAAATTACCGGGCAAATGGCCATTTCAATTAAGCGAACAACAATTGGACGCGAGACGACGTGGATTGGAGCAGTATTTGGAGAAAGTTTGTGCCGTTCGTGTGATAGCGGAAAGTGATGCTGTCCAAGATTTTCTTACGGATTCAGAAGATGATTTGTCAGCGTCACCGGTCGATATTAAAATTATGCTACCGGATCATGAAGTTGCCACCGTGTCAGTTAAGAAATCGGCAAGTGCCCAAGTTGTTTGGGATATTCTAGTTCAACGTGCTAACTTCACTTCGTACACACAGCAATATTTCTATTTATTTGAAATCGTAGAATATAATTTTGGTAAGTAAAATTCCACATTCTTGCTCCTTAAAATCCAGATTATCATTATCTTCCTTGACTTAAAAAATGTGCAACCCGAAATCACGTGATTTTCTCAAACTGTTTTCAAATACGATAAAACACAACCCAGATCCCATTCGTCCGCAAATAAATTACTGCATTTAATTTTAAAAACTAAACAAAAACAAGATAAAATGCTTTTAATCTGATGTCTCTATTTCTCTTGATGTTTTCTTCTCTATTCCAAATTTTTTCTAATCCTTGAATTTTCTGAAATTTTTGCAGAAAGAAAACTTCAACCTCACGAAATTCCACATCAGCTCTATGTTCAAAATTATAGTACAGCGTCAAGTACATGTTTATGCGTCAGGCGATGGCTTTTTTCAGTTAGTAAAGAAATACAATTACCAGATGGCGAGCAAGCAGCGAAATTCATTTTCTATCAGGTAAGAAGGGGTTGGACCGACGGGTGGTGGTGTTGATTAATCGGCAGCTAAAATTATTAGTTTAATTCATTCGATCACAATTCAATCCCTGTCTGCCTTTTATATTTCTATTATTGTTATATTGTATGTTTGCCGTTTAATGGGAAAAATCTGTTTTTCGAATTTCTTACAAGATTTATGACTTGAAATTTTACAAATGGCATGTGATTAGAGAATGAAATTGCGTTTTCGCTTAATTGGTGGTTGAAATTGCCTGAAAAATATCATTTAAGCAATTTAAATTAAAAAAAAAATGATTCGTCAACATGTTTTTGTAGATTTGTATATCTTAATTACGTAAACATGTTGACGAATATTTTTTTTTTAAATTTACACGAGTATGGGTTAAATGATTTTTTTCATACAGTTTCAACATGTTTTGTGGATTAAGATATAAGATATTGGTTGCATAATGCATAGATGGTGAAGTGTGTTGGATTACAAGGAACAGCCATTTAGTGTTTTTGGGCAAAGGTGTGAATACAATCATTTATAATTTATAAACTGTGTTTATAATTGTTTTGTTTATGGAAATCATTGTTTACATTTCAACAATGGAAGTCTTAAGAAGAGTTTTCAAACTACCAAGCAGTGTTAGCCTTTGATAGTATTTAGATGGGGGACCATTTTATATCCCATATGCTGTTGGCATATATGAATTCAGGTGTGCGTGCCTCTTTTATCTTCCTTCCTTGGGGTACAATAAATCTGCAAGAGGTTGTTGAAGTGTATGAAACCCCGTTTTATACAGTCTACCAAACATGCTCGGCAGTACAGCTTTAGAGCAGGACGCTCTACCATTGATGCAATTGCAGAGGTGGTGAACGCGGTCCAAAAGGCAGAGGCATATAGTTGCATCAAGCGACGGATCCTCCTGTTGGTGACACTCGACGTCAGGAATGCCTTCAACTCCGGATATTCTGGATACGCTGGAAAATCTTTTTCAAGTTCCAGAATATCTAATGCGGCTTTTGAGGAACTACTTAAAGGACCGAAGCCTGCTCTACGATACGGCACAGGGCAAACGAAGGATGGAAATTACATCGGGTGTTGCCCAGGGATCCATTCTTGGTCCGGACCTATGGAACTTGTCTTACGACGGGCTACTGAGACTTAAGATGCCAGATGAGTCGCGCTTGGTCGGCTATGCGGACGATGTTGCGGCTCTGGTCGCTGGACGCACCGTTGAACAGGCGCAACTTAGGCTAGGTATGTGAGGGACTGGATGCCTGCTCGCGGGTTCAGCTTAGCACTGGAGAAAACCGAAGTGGCTATCTTGACAAAAAAGAGAATCCCTAGAGTAAGGGTGATTAGTATTGAAGATATGCGAATCGAATCAAAGCCATCGGTGAATTACCTTTGGCTACTGGTCGATTCGAAGATGAGTTTCTCTGAGTAAATCAGGGCAACGGATAAGACGGCTGCTTCAGGAGTATCGGTTCTGAGTCGACTTATGGCCAACGTAGGGGGACCCAGCCCATCAAGAAGACGCCTCTTGATGAGTGCTGTATGGTCAGTGCTACTGTACGTAGCAGAGGTATGGGGCGACGCTCTCAGTAAGGAGGTGTACCGAAAACGCCTGGCAAAAGTACAGAGAAGAAGAACGCTGAGGATTGCATCTTTGTATCCGACAGTCTCTGATTCGGCGGTGGAAGTTATTGTTGACGTGATACCTGTCGCCCTTCTTGCTAGTCAGTGCCGCTCTATTTATCTGCGTCGAAACGAGCATGCGAGGGAGATGGTTGACCGTGAAGAGAGACAGCGTTCACTCAACGATTGGCAGCAGCTACGCGCCTCATCCCGGATGTGTGACCGTGGCTAAATCGAAGGCATGGTGAGACTGACTTTTTTCTGACCCAGCTTTTGAGCGGGCATGGGTGTTTTCAGTCTTACCTGCACAATATTGGTAAGTCACGGTCCCCCGATGGTCGGTATTGCCCAGAAGAGGAAGACAATGCCTGCCACACATTTTTTGCGTGCATAAAATGGGACAGGGTGCGAAAGCCCTCTACAGGGAGACGGGAAAGCTCATCCCCGGATAATATAGTCGCAGTGATGCTCGAATCGGTTGACAAATGAAACCAAGTGGCACATTATGTTTGGGGTAGTCCTAAAAGATAAAAGGGACTCACAGTAGCCGGGGGTGTTGAGGCTGGGGGATCGCTTGTCTAGCACTTCATCTTCCCCTCTCCCGTCCTACTAGGAGAGCGATCCCCCAGCTTGAAGGCGCTCCACGCCGTAACAAAACGAGACCTGGCCCGAAGTAAGGTGTCAAACGGTTCTAGGCTAGGTTCTGAGGTTGACAGGGGAGATGTTTAGTGGGTAGTCCGGTTGCCTTCTTGCGAACATGGGAGTCCCACACTCTGTGCGTAAATGGGCGTTCACCTCCCAACCACAAAAAAAACATGCATGTGCTGCATTACTATTTCCATTATAGACTTGTTAACAAAAACGATTTGTTTCGAGGTATAACGATTCAATAAAGTACAGTGATCGGTTGAAAACGTAAACGCTTGCAGGCAAAGCAGTAGCTGCTAAATTCCCAAACGACTGACTTCTGGAAAACTAACTGGGATTGGTGAGAAACAGTCAAACTGTCGCTCTAAAATTCCTCGACCATGACTAAAGCTAACTAAAACTGTCAATTGAAGCTCGAATCGCTTCAAAATAATTATCTTGGCAATTTCTCCGGAAATGAGAACACAAATCATCAATGCAGATTACTCCATAATTTACACTTCACTTTAAAGAGCCCTCGTAGGATTCATGAACAATTGTTCTTTTAAGACGGCCAGGGGTGCACTGTTCTTTTGAGTGTAATGCAAACCTGATTCCTTCCAGCCATATAGTGCCGAAAAAAGTGATGCAAAAAGATGAAAATGCACAGAATTTCAACTTTGATAACTTATTTCCAACCTCTCAAAAGTAATATTGGCAAATTGTAAGTTCAGAGCATGAACCTATACAGGGTCTGAATAATAAGTAACCGGACTGACCGCAGGAAATTTTTTATTGGCTAAATATGTACAATTTTTCTTTAGAAATCTTCAAAGTAGTCCCCATTGGAGTCGATAACACGCTGTTACCGGATTTTCCAATCCCAAACGCTCCCTGGAAGTCGGCAACCTCGATGCTCTCTAGAGCCCTCGTCGTAGCACGTTGAACGTTTTCCAGAGTCCCGAACCGCGTCCCGTTAAGGTGTCTCTTGATTTTGAGGAACAGAAAGAAGTCCACTGGTGCCATATCCGGGCTGTAAGGAGGCTGTGGCAACGTTGCCCTCGACTGTTTGGCCAACTGCTCGGTGACGAGCGGGCAGGTGTGCGACGGAGCATTGTCGTGATGGAGGATCCACGAATCGGAAATCTCCGGACGGACTCGGCGAACCCGGGCGGTTAGTCGACGGATCACCTCTCTGTAGTGCTGGCCGTTTACAGTTTGGCCGGGTGGCACAAACTCTTTGTGAACAATGCCTTTCACGTCAAAGAAAGCAATGAGCATCGACTTCACCTTCGATTTGCTCAAGCGCGCTTTTTTCGGTCGTGGTGACGTCGGTGTGTGCCACTCCGAACTCTGCCGCTTCGGCTCAGGATCGTATTCGAAAACCCACGTCTCGTCTCCTGTAATAACGTGGTTAAAAAACTCTGGTTCGGTTGCTCGATCGTATGCTCCATTTTCACTCCGACGACGTAACTGAACACGCACTCCGCTCTCGCTCGATGTTATCTCTCCAAGCGCTTGGAGGCAACTGCTGCAGCCCGGTTCCATTTACCTAGACCCCCACCACCACTACAGCACCAGATACCGGTTAGCCAACGCTTTGACGGCGCGGGGAAGGCTCAGTCTGGTTACTTATTATATAGTCCGTGTATTTCCCAAATAATATTTCCACATGGTTTTCCCAAAAACCTGTTTTCAAAAGTTTGTATGCGCTATCAGATGAAATTCAAACATAAAATAGACCGTGGAAAAGTGATGCAATAATTGCTTTTTAGTGCAAATGCATTACTTCAGTGGGAATTGTAGTACTGGTTCAGTAGTTTTCAATATTGAATATCAAATTTGTAGGCGATTAAAGGAAAACATTCGTGGTCAAAAGTAATGGATGCATGTTTGGGTTAAGTTTTTCATGAATTATATTATTTAATCAATTTTCAACCGCCAACATGAGAAAAGAGGCTACGTTGGAAGAAAGAAAAATTATTTTACAGCTTCACAACTAGGCCGTACCATATAAGGGATTGCGTCTATTGTTAACAGACCCTTTCAAACCATTCGGAGGTTGTGCAAATACAAAACCTCAAAAAACAAACAGCGGTGTGGGAAGAAAAAAATAATATCAGAACGTGATATGCGAGTAATCTGTAGTTAAATAAGTGTGGATAAATGTCCGTAAAGGAGTGCAGCGATGGTCTGCTGCGTCGGCGAGAGAGGATGGTGGAGTCCGCCGAGATTGGCCTTTTCTAAGGACGCGTGAATGCGCCGGCAGGCTAGCGTTGCGGGTGGGGGCGGGTTCTTTTCCCCAGCACAAGGACCCACTGCAAAAGAAATTTCGCATCCACGAATTTTGAGGTTCAAAACATATCGACCGGAGTCGAGCCTGATGCGACCTACTAAGGGTGGAGATTGCTTATAGCCAGTAACTAACTGGGCCGGGAGAAAACAGACAGACTTGAGCGGACTTCGTCGTTGCCGACGATACTTATGACCCTCAAATCAGAGTGGGGCATCCAGTTGGAAGCGGTGCCCCCTTGCACCCCACTAGCCGGATCAAGATCCCAATGTAAGCGTGGCTATATTTTCTATTTAAGGGAAAAACTTATGAAAACATAATTTGAATGAATTTTTCCTTTAAATGAAAAATATAAACGTGCCAAATTTATGTCATAGTATTATGTGAGGGAATCACATAACCCTATGCTATAAATGGGCACGCGAGCGGAGGGCCACCTTACCCTACAAGAGCACCTGTAACGCTTCAAAAGTGGTGAGCTCGCCCGATGGCTAGCTCATTACGGTGGAGGGGCCAGCCAATGTGGCGGGTCCCCTACCCGGTCAGGTTCAAAACCCGAATGGAGGGACCGAAATTCAAATTTAAGAATAGATCATTATTCCTTTATTTTTATTTTTTTTACTTGACAGTTTCAGAAATATCGAGCGTAGAGAAATTATATCACACGCCCACTACATACGTTTATTGATTACAGAATCTAACAGTCAAAAGTGTAGTGTATTTGCATCTTTTCTCCAAATTGATTAAAATTTAATGGATGTCATTAATTGGGTGCAATACATTTTCAGCTAAGTTATTGGGTGATTTTAACGATTTACAAACTTCTAATAGTTTAAAATTTCTGTTTATACATTTAAACAAAGCAAAACGGTACTCACCGCCCGGTGAAGATGTGGATGATGCCTGGTAGAGAATCCAGCAACTACGTAACGTGTGATTTAATATTATAAAATTTGCATAAGCTGTAATTATATAAAATTTTTAATTAATTATAATAAATTATATCGACCATGATACAAAATTAATCCACTGGAAGCAACGATAACAACATCGACATCGATAATAAGGACTCCAAGTAGTGGAATTTAAATGTCATCAATTTTAATTCAATATTCACCACTTTGTAAAGTGTTGCATTGAGAGTGATTGTGAGATCACCTTCAGAACGAAAAAGGGACAAACCCAGTCCCAACCATGTATTGTAGTTCCGACATTTATAGTTTTAATCTCGACATTCTTCTTCCTGTGCTTCTATTTAAGTATTATATTCGCGAATTTTCACTGTACGTGAATGTGGCTTCTTAACAGCGAACCTTCTCCTACGTGCCACACGTCCCACTGTCAAACATGTGACATGCCAAAACGGTGAACGATGAATTCAGATGAACATTTACATTTTCAAAAAAGTTACGACTTTGTTTGTTTTATCACGATTGGTCTGCAATAACTCGAAAAGCTATGGTTTATCGAAATGGTTTTTCAGCCGCCGTATTCTTGCACTCAAGCGTTCAACGAGGAAATGGGGTGGGCTTCCTTTTTACTTTAACATTTCCTTCATTAACACCTCGAATATTTTATTTAGTTTTATATATAATATAAAAACACAACACTGATCAAATATTTTTGAATTCCACAATCTTGCATTGCATATGCTATTGATTTGCACAGATTTTCGATTTACTTATGTCAATCCTGGATTTATTTCTTTTGCAATATTTTTTATAGACCAGTATACACAAGAGAAGTTGGAGCTCTACGAGATAAATTGATGCATTAACAGCATTGATTTTTATTACAAATAATAATTCTTGATTATCAAATGGATTAATTCATACACTGGATTCTGTTAATTCTAAACCATGGGGACAAAGATATCGCAGAACTTAACACCTTCTGTTCAACACAAACACTCAACATCTTTGTAAATCAACATTGAGTGTGATATCTCAAATCTAGTTGCGATCGCGTCAACTTATTGATATTCTTTTCCGAATCGAATGGTAAGTCTAAAAGTAAATTCCGCGAATACCGTTACTTGTTGCGACACTTTTTAGCCCACATTGACACTTGTAGTGAAGATGTCACGCCGGTGCGATCCTCCCGACCTCGCTGCTTGGCGATCTGAAGTGGTCTTTCCGATCCGTTCAAATCTCCGCATGATCTCTCTGCCGCAACGGTAGTTTTTCCGCGCCCAAGCAGATTTTTCCTTTTGCTTGTCCGTCGTCCAGCGTATCGTCACCCGCAAGGATGGATTGACGAGCCTCTAGCTCAGCCAAGTTAGATTGTATTCGGCAATGCAATACATGGATAGGCTGTAATTTATCAGTGCTCTCATGTTTCAATTGCAGATTTGAGTTATTAAGTTCATAAAAAAAATAATAATATAGTTAAGTTTCAATCATAATAAAAAGATAAATCTCATGAAGAATATCAATGTAAAGAAAAATTTAAGTTTAATATATTAAAAAAATAATATAAATTTATATTTATAATAAAAACAAAATAAAAAATATTTTTTTTCTAAATTATTTATTAAATTTTTCAAATCTGCAATTGGAATTTCGGAACAATGTTATGCTGGTTTTCGGGCAGTTGGCTTAGGTGACTGCTCGATTACGACACCTACTTTATCTTTAGGGGAAAATTATCCTCCCGCATGAACTTTAGTTGCTATAGTTTTATTCTCTTCATAATGAATTTCGTTTGAAAAAAATCGTTTTCAGGGCTTTGCGATATAAATTTACAAATCCCTACTAAAATCGCAACTTGTCTGTCCTTTGGAGAAATTTTTTTGGGAACTTCAAAAGTTACAAACATGAAATTTTTCAAACAGATTAAAAGTTATAACCTCCACAAAGTTTCTATACAAAAACATTTTCAAAGGTTTTTTTTCAGGGAATGAAACTCGATATAAAACTACGATGCTAATTCATTGGTCTCCCTAATCTAAATCGAAAACCGGTCGTTTGGCTTGACAAAACGTGAGTGTGTGGCTTCGTTTATAAGAAAACAGCACTTCTTGCATCTGAAGTTGTCTCTAGCTTTTGCTGCTGCGACACTGGTGCCGCTTGTGGTTGGCACGCGCTACATCACTACCCGTCCAGTGTCAACGCCACCCTTGTAATTTTCCCATGTGTGCCGGAACAAGGCTATGATAATTCCCGTGCTATCTGATATATTGCTAACAGATTGCCGGATGACTGATGCTGCGAGGACGCAGGATGTTTGGGCGTGTATCGAGTCGCTGATGACGGTCGTTGGACTGACGGTGAAAATTTGCCGGGGGTGTGTTGTGTTTGATACAAACTGGGATCGAGCGCCGCGTAATTATATTCCTGATTGATTAGATTGTTTCGAGACAAAATGCGGTCGGTAGTATAGTGGAGAACGAAATTTCCTTTGGCGATCTACTCGAGATTGAAAACGGCTCTGGCAGGGCTGCGGCGGCATGTGCGTTGGTCTCTGGGGCAGGCGGGAATGGCTCCGAACTCGGCGGGGGCTCAATTATTGTGTGATGTCTCTCCGCGTTAAAATACCAATTCCTCAGCCGTTGTTACACACGAGGTGGGAATACCTTTCCGCACTGAATTTTGGAAAGCGTGCTTCGATTGCGCCATGTTGTGTAAAGTGTGTTTCACTAGAGCTAAATTATGGGAAGTGTCATCGGAAGTGTTCGATTTAATCTTTTCCTGCAGGTTTTAGTGGACTTTGATGGACGTTTAATTTGCATTGCATAGGGAAATTGTGCCCTCCGGGTGAAATTGGTGAAGAGTCGGGTCAGCCCTAGTGGACGGTAGGTCAGCGCTGACGGCTTATCGTGCTGATTTACCGAAGGTTTCCGTCATCGATGGAAGAACGCTTCTTTATGATTCTCCAGAATTCGTGTTTCCTGTAAGAGACTGCAAGCGTTTCTGCAAGTGCCTACGTGCAAGAGAGTGAGGTGGGTGATTAAGTCAAAGAAAGATACTCTGGTAAGCCGCAATCTCGCTTTGGGGCTCATAGGAACAAGCGAATGGCTCTCCGGACGTGCTTCCGGGTCCGAGTGCCCCGACCAAAGCTCCCTCGTGGTTGCCGGGAGATAAGTGGTAATATGGTGCCAGTGCTCCAACAGTCTGTTTGATGCCGGGTGGTACGGTTATGTCCTAGTTCGTTCGCAGCCCAACAGCGTGGTGAGCGAATTGAAAAGGTGAGACTCGAACTGCGTTCCCTGATCCGTGGTGACAATCGCTGGGGCCCCGAAGCGAGCAACCCAATTTTTGTCGAATGCTTGTGCGACTGTGATCGCTGATTGCTCGCGCGGTGGAGCGAATGCCAGGGTGTGAACGACGATGAAATGTATCGAAGACCTTGCTGCCCAGTGACTTGGGAGCTAAGGGTATACGCGGAGAACGCGAGGTGTCGCACACAATTTGGAGACCATCTATGGTGACTTAGTTGAGATGAAGCGCAGTCGTGTTGTTGTTACTTTGGATCCTCTAAATTTCAAGGTCCTTGCGTTGTTCTGCTTGCAGCTCCTGTGCCGAAAAAATTTGTGGGACTATTAACTCCTCCAAGCGAGAAAGTGCATCCGCTACCACATCGATGCGGCCGGTTATGTGTTGAATCTGTATGGGAAACTGCGCAATGAAACATAGCTGGCGAATTAGTCGAACTTTGGAATTGTCTGTTTTGCGCGTGAAGGCATTCGTCAATGGCTTGTTGTCGGTTGCTTGTGGTTGGCGCACGCAACAGTTTTTTACAGGTTTTCCCACCAATGAAGGTGAACCTTAAAGTTTTTTTCTGTAAAACTGTAGTAACAGTGCAATAATTGCCTCTGAAGTCAAAATTCTACGAACTTTTTTCATAATGATTTGACTTGTAAATTACACATTTTTGTTAAAAAATCAGAAAAGAACCCTTAAATATGCTGAAAATTCATATCCTGCTGGCTTAGTGACGGATCCATGTTTACTGAATGCTTCATGATAATCAAGTGTTAAGGCGCAAAATTACAGATGATTGAACATTTTACATTTGCAACAACATTTGATAATAGGGAGATGCAGACATTACAGATACCTTCGAATTTTTAAGGGGATTTCAGAAATAATGTAATGTTCTTGTGGCCACTGAAACAATAAGCCTATTAAAATGGGAAGAAAACGATGACAAATTTAAATACATTCTAATCCTATTTTGAAGGTTTTGTAAAAAAAAATTGCAATACCCTATTAAAATCGTTACCCGTCTTTTTGTCTGCCTGTCATACGAGTAGCAAAGTTTCTTAGGACTATAGAAGCTAGAATATCAGCCCAACACTACACTCTATAAAAAAAGAAGTGGCAGAAGAGCATCGCTATGATGAGCCTACAGAGGGTCCTCCAGAGGGAATTGATGAGATGCCAGCGATACTAAAACATGCCAGTATGGCTGCATCAAAGGTTATATGTAAGTTAGTCTAGCATATCTGGGTTTAAGAATAGATGCCGTAGAAGTGGAGGAGGGCTTCCAGGCAGCGCTATCTAAGGTAGCTAAAAAAGCAGGCACTAACAAAGATGCATTCCACGACAGTCAAAAATGTCCTTGAAGTGAAGGCAACCGTAGCCTCGCATGAACCCAGTGCTGCTCTCGATTTAAGAGCTATTTACTGTATTACGGAAGATGCCTTGAAGCGAGATTTTCCTAGCTTGAGTGGAGCAAAAATTGAGCTGACCAATCCAAATAATAGAGGCCAGCGCATGGCCATTGTTGACAACTCAGAAAGATATGCCGAACAGATGGTAGAAAAGGTGAAAATCAGAATCGGTTGGGTTATTTGTAGGATAAGGTGAAGAGCAATCCCTCTACGGTGTTTCAGGTGCCTCGGATTCGGGCGTACTGCAAGAGGCTGTAAAGGGATCGGCAGGAGCTCTCTGATATAATTGTGGCAAAACAAGGCGTAAAAGGAAAGAGTGCACAGACGAGACACACAGCTTCCTCTGACAAAACGCTGACTCAAGGGCAGGTGATTTGAAATACATGCCAGTCTCAGGCAAATTCCGAGTTTTCCAGGAAGCCCTAACCAAAGCTAAAGCACTTCTGCAATGAGCCGCACTCTGCAGATTAATCTAAATCCCTGCAAACCTACTCGAGCAGTTTGTGAGAAATAGTTAAGCTGACCTGCTACTGCTCAGCGAGCAACACCAGTACCGAAGCTCTCGCATATGGTATCCTGACGAATCGGGTACGGCCGCTATCTGAGCTCAGAACAGTGCTGAGAGCTATGAACGGAAACATGCTTTTGTGTGGGTTCGGTGTTCAAGGACTGCTCGTACATTCTTTAGTATGTACCTAACGCTGAACGAACCGATATCATCTTTCAAAGCTAAGTTTTATGCTTAAGAGGATGCTATCTCGAACGCAAATGACCACGTAGTCATTGAAGGAGGCTTCAAAGCTAAAGGGATCGAATGGGACATGGCCATAACTGGTTTGAGTCCTAGAGATGGTGGCCAGGACAGGAATCATCATGCTGAACACCAGCGACACGCCGACTTTTCGCCGTGTGAGTTGTGAAGGAATTATGCCCGACGTGACATTCGTCTCGGAGTCCCTAGTACGGAGGGTACACGATTGGAGAGTATTAGAGGATTACTCAGCCAGTGATCATCAGTACGTACCGCTTGATATCCGTGATTCTGTCTTACAACGTCCATGGACTCGACCTTCCATGATTGGGAGGATGGACGTCGAAATGTTCGTCGAGGTGCCTCACGACAGGTGCACCGTTGTTAGAAGATTCCTTAAGGACTGAAAAGCTAGTAGCTCAACACAAGGTGAACTCAACTAAAAGCATCATCGCGTCTGCTTGCAGCGCTTCTATGCCCCGTCGGAGACCCCGGGCACGGCAAATCTCCAGTATACTGGTGGCCGACTGAAATCGCTGAAAAGCGACTGGATTGTTACAAGCATCGACGTGAGCCTCAACGGGCATGGAACCGCGACGAGGCATACAATCGGACAGCTGCATACAAGTTGGCTAGGAAATGCCTTCGTAAATTATTAACTGCATTAAGTCTCGTTGTTGGCAAGATTTAGTAGAAAACGATAACAGTGAACCGTGGGGTCTTGGCTACAAGCTAGTTATGCAGAAAGCTTTGTGCACTACGCAAGCCCATCATATTTGAAGCAAAAAAGGTGGACGAGATAGTGCGAGCACATTTTCCTGCCCATGCCGTCCGTGTTGACATTGTCCATGGCGAAATAGCAGTCGCATGCCCACTTTTCACGCGGCTGCAACTGGAACAGGTAGTTCTATTATTGAAACCAAGGAAGACTCTCGGGCCGGACGGCGTTCCAGCTGAGGTGTTGCAGCTCGTCTTTCCTTTGTCCTCAGTTGCTGCTCAGTTTATTTAACGCTTGCCTGTAGGAAGGGGTCTTCCCGAAACATTGGATGGTAGCGAGGCTTATATTGATCAACATGGGGACTTCACTGCTGGGAAAGTGCTAGAGAAACTTATCATGGCAAAACTCATCGACGCGGTTCGTGGTGCTGAAGACCTATTCGGCAGTACGACTTTAGAGCGAGAAGCTCTACCATTAATGCAATTGCAGAGGTGGTAAGCGCGGTCCAAAATGCGGAGACAGATAGCCGTACCAAGTGACGGGTGGTTCTCTTGATGATACGATGCTCGGAACGCCTTCAACTCCACTAGATATTCTGGATATGCAGGAAACAGGTTCCAGAATATCTTATGCGGCTTTTTAGGGAGGGCCGACGAAGGATGGAAGTTACATCGGGCGTTGCTCGAGGATCTATCCTTGGTCCAGACCTGTGCAACATATCGTACGTTGGGCTACTGAGACTAGAGCTGCCGAATGAGTTGCGCCTGACCAGCTATGCGGATGATGTTGCTGGACACACCGTCGAACACGCGGAACTAGACTAGGTGTGCTGATGGGTCGGGCGTGAGACTGGATGACGCTCGTGGGTTCAGCCCAGCACTGAAGAAAACTGAAGTGGTCAAATCTGACAAAGAAGAGAATCCCTAGAGTAAGGACGATCTGTATTGGGGAAGTATTGGTTGAATCGAAACCATCAGTAAAATACCTGGAGTTGCTGATCGACTCGAAGACAAGTTTCTTTTAACAAATTATGACAATGTCTCAAAAGGCTGCTTCAACGTATCGTTTCTGAGTCGGCTTATAGCTAACGTAGGGGGGACCCAACCCATCAAGAAGGCGACTTTTGATGAGATCCATAAAGCCAGTGCTACTGTACAAGCAGAAATGCGGGGCAATGCTCCCAGCAACGGACTGAACTGAAAACGCTTGGCACTAGTACAGAAAAGAGGAGTACTGAGGATTGCATCTTCATATCCGACAGTCTCTGATTCGCCGGTGCTGTTCATCGCAGACGTGATACCTATCGTCCTTGCTAGAGAGCGCCGTACTATCTACCTACGTCGAAACGAAGGCAGAGGGGAAACAGTTGCCCGCGAGGAGAGATAACTCTCACTCAATAATTGGCAACAGTCCAGGGTGAACAGCACGAAGGGAAGAAGAACTGCGCGTCTCATCCCTGCTTTCAGATCGTGGCTCACTCGCATGCACGGTGAAACTGACTTCTAACTGGCCCAGCTCTCGAGCGGGCATGGGTGTTTTCAGTCTTACTTGCACCAGATTGGTAAGTCGCGGTCTACCTACTGTAGGTTTTGCGCAGCAGAGGAGGACGATCCTTCCACAGATTTTTGGCATGCAAAAGATGGGACAGGCTGCGCTGGGATCTCTACAAGGAAATAGAGGAGTTCTCCCCGGTTAGTCTAATCCGAGAGATGTTTGCATAGGTTGGCAAATGGGAAGATATGGCACATTATGCTCGGGTAGACCGTAAAGATAAAAAGGACTCACAACAGCCAGGCCCGTCGGGGTTGGGGGATCACTTTTCTAGTAATACTTCTTCCTCCTTCTCCTCCCGTTAGAGGAGGGGAGGGAGGAACTTGAAGGCGCCCCAAGAAATAGCAAAACAAGACTTAACTCGAAGTAACGTGTCAAACGGTTCCAGGCTAGGTTATCAGGTTGACACGGGAGGTGTTTAGTGGGAAGTTCAGTCGTCTTGCGCGTCTGGGAGGCCAACACTAAGAGCGTAAATAACCTTCATTTCCCAACCACAAAAAAGTATAGCTCCGATTTGGACAAAAATCGGTACAACGGTACATTCGACTATGTAACGAAGCTCTGAATAAAAAAAAAAAAAAATCGAATCGTCTGAAACCAAATGGCGATCGCTCAAAGGTCGAAAAATGTGCAAAATTTTATTATTGTAGTTGTGAACAAACGTTTGTACCAAGTTGATGGAAGTTGGCAATGTGGTAGGGAAACTTGAGGTTCAGGTCGGCTAGGCAAAGTTTGAAATTTCGAAAGCTTTTAAAACTATAATTTTTATGGAAATTTTACCAAACCTAAAATCAAGGTAGAATTTTGCATTGCACTTGAGAGATTATATTTGATATATATGTACATGGTTAAATGTATTCAAGAAACGGAATTTTAAAAGATTTTAAATGAAAAAATTGCCATTGAAATAAAAAAAAAACGTTTAAAAAACAAAACAAATCGACTTCAAAGTGCCCTAAAAAGGATGAAATAAATTTTATAGAAGCAGTGCCAAATTCATTTCCCCGTTTCCACATAAAAACTTCCAACATGTTCACCATCACAAATGAAACAGGGAAAAACGAATATGGCGCCGCTTGCATAAAATATGTTTCATGCTTTTTAGGGCACTTTGAAGTCGGTTTGATTTTTTTTCCATGGAAATGTGTTATTCTCAATGGCACGACAATTCTCTTTTTACTTGAAAAGCCGTCGGGTTTTGCTTTGTTGTGTGAGCAGACGCGTTCCGAATTCTTTAAGTCATCTTTTTACTTTTCAAGAGAGAAGAGAAAAGAAAATAAAAATGTGTTATTCTTTACGGTGCAATTTCTCACTCAGACTTACTCAGAAACAAAAGAGGAATCTTTGGTTCAGCTTTTCGACAGTTATCACATGCTGCACAAAGCGGATAATTCTGATATTCATAGAATAGCTGCTAGATGGCAATTGAATTTCGCGAGAGCAATTCCGAATACGTGAGAGATCCAGAATCACGAAACTTGCTGAATTAACTGTGATTAATAACGAAACTGAAAAATAAAACCAATTAATTTTTCTGAGCCTTTATAGGTTCAAAAGAAAATATTTGAAAAATGTTCCTTAAATAATTTTGTCCAATTTCTTTCGTCGCAGGCCGTTGATGAAGTGAATCGTGGCAATATCCGTGCCGATGGACGATTGTACGAATTAAAAGCATTACAGGATGCGAAACGAGCATCGGAATATTTGACATTAGCCAGAACCTTACCTGGCTATGGAGATGTGGTATTTCCACATTGTTCTTGTGATAGTCGTAAAGAAGGACACGTAGTACCGATAGTAGGTAAGATGAAAAATACCACAATTCTCTATCGTATCACAGTAACATACTAATACTATAATATCTCATATCCCTTTCTTTCTAGGTATGAAAAGTTTTAGACTGCACGCGTGCCGCGAGGATGGCGCACTGGAAGCTCAAATGGTCGAATTAACGTGGGACACAATAACACGATGGGAAAGTGATGATGAAGCAATGGCATTCTGCTTCCAATATACTCGCAACGAAAAATCTCCGAGATGGGTGAAAGTTTATACGCCATATGTAAGTCAGATTATATAATGTACAACATATTCAAAACACAAGATTTGTTATGTTACTAGTTCAGCCTGGTGTTGCGCTCAGAGCGCTTCAATTTTTCACGGTTGGTTCCCAGTTCAAATCTTGTTGGTGATCCAGCCTCTATCTATATATAATATCTATGAATATATAATAACCGATCGCGCGATAGCCCATATCCAACTTTGGCGTTGATATTTATTCGTAAATTTCGTTTCATGATCTAATGGCATTCTAGAGGGCTATGTGGTTAACATCACGCTTGACCGTACAGTTGCTTGGACTATGTTCATAGTCCGAAAAGAGAACGAGTTGTAGGCTGCCAACAAAAGACCCTTTGGATTTAATGAATACTGATTCACAAGTAGAAAAAGACACCATGCATGATCACATGATGATACAGAAGATATCAATTTCTTGCCTATCATTATACCCACTAAATGAGATGCTCCAAAAAATCTTAACGCCAATATTTATTCAGACAATAGTTCAAAGGTTATTCTGTTTCCAAGCATACAACTTGTAGTCCTTGTGAGGTAGTGGGTTAGGGCACACTCCGCTTGTGCAGCAGCTCCCAAGTTCAAACCTCGGTGGCGGCATCGAGTTTGAGCTTCTAATGCTGCTGTCGGACTATCAGCTTACCCAGCAGTGATAGGTACTAATTGAAATATTAGATAATAATCACATGGTTGAGCCTAATATTGACCATCTCACCTCGAACTCCTTTATGATCATGGAATGTTAGGATTTTGACTATTGTGCGGTCGATTATTATATTAAGTACACAATTAGGTAATTATATTCGTGAATTTATGCTAGAGTCGACTGTATTCTTGAATTTGAATCAATTCATAAAAGTTTTAAATCTCTTGTTTTGTCAAAATTAACAATAAACTTAACTCACCTCGCAAAAATCCATTGTAGTGAAAAACTTCTTTATTTGAACGAGCACTTATTATCCTTATATAATTTTCTCTTCTTCATTCCAGCACGCTTATTTATCAGACTGTTTCGATAGGATAATGGAAGAACGTAAATGGGACGATAGCGGTGACTGACAAAAATAAACGTCTTACCTAAACGTGATAAAGTGATAAAACATCAGAATATATATTTGAACATATAAATATATCTTATTAGGTATAAACTAGAAAACATGATCTGATCTTAGTATTAAATTTAGTGCTAAAATCATAATTTTTACTTTTCTTTTTTTAACGTTTTTTATTATTTTATTTTTTTCATTATGTATATATATATGCATATACATATACACCCTCTACACATCTATATATAAAACAATCGAAATGAATGTGTATATGTAAGTTCAATTTTCCCTCTCCTATACATTTACAGTATAGAAATATATATAGTATAAAAACACAAACAAATTTTTCCTCCTCTCATTTATGCATTTATAGATAATTATAACTTTTCATAGAAAAGCCAGACAAAAAAAAATTAATAAACAATTAAATAAATTCACACAAATATCTAAAAGAAAAAAATACAAATTCAAAACAAATTATAGATATAAATGTGTACGATAGAAGCAAAAAAAAAAAAACACACGAAACAACAAAGAGAAATATACGAATTAATTTGATTGTACGACACAAACACCAAAATAGCAGCAATCACAACATATAGAAAACAATTAAAACTAATTAAAAAAATCAAATAAAACTAACATTCAATAAATGTTTAGTTGAAACAAAGTTGTTAAAACGTACCAATTAAATAAAGAAAGAGAGAGAACAAATTAAAATTAAATATAAAAATTGAATATTTATAAATAAAAATATATCTAAATAAAAAAATAATTGCCATTCATTACACACTAAAATTTAAAAAAAATATATAGAATATATATATATGAAAGAGAAATTGCACGAATATTTGTTATCCTTTTTAAAACACTTCCCGTTTTCTAATAGACAAATGAAAATCACAATTTACAATTCTCGAATTGTCGTTAGTAGATAAATAGTACGAATGAATATGAACATGTATTTATCTGTTGTTTTTTTTTGAGGAAAAGAAACAAATATTTAAGATATAGGTATCAATTGATGAATTTAATTTCTTTTTAACATTCCACTTTAAATGGTATTAGCATATTTAAGAATTCGTCATTGCAATATATGGTGATTTAATATTAAAATTGAAAGGAGAGTCAAATAAAATAACTGACATAATTTTATGTTTGCTGCAAAAAATGATTTTGTTGATATTTATATAGTGTGTATATATCTATTTGTGTGTGATGGAGAATAATAAAACATTGCCTATGATTTAATGACCATATTTCTATGTGTTGGAGGGTTTTGCAGTTCATTCAAGGGAAAAATGAAACATGACTTTTAGTGTCAGAAGTTTTACAGTGGCTGACGTTTTAATTCATGTGTCTACAATCGCAAAGTTATTTTAGAGTTCGCTAAGTGTATGCCAGAAGAGTGTTTCGACGCGGGTCTTTCCGCGACGTTTGTTATCTCCTAGTACGAACTAGGAGAGGATTCGACAAGTCCTAGTTCAATACTAGCACTCCCAAAACAATAATTTCTCGCGGGCCTTCCGCGACGTTTCTTATCTGCTAGTACTAACCAGGAGATAATTCGATAAGTCCTAGTCCAATACTAGGACTTGCAACACCTTATCTTTAAACTGAGTCCTGGTTCTATACCAGGACTTTGCCACAACTCTTTAATGTAGGGCCCTAACCACTAGAAGCCTATAGGTCTTTAAACGAAGTCCTAGTTCGATACCACGACTTTGCTACGACACTGTACTTATAAGTTCACCTTAACTTTAGTCCTGGTTCAATACTAGGACTTGAACACAACACTGTAATCCGAAGTTCAAGTAATTGCACATTAAATCCTGATTCAATACCAGGACTTCACCAGAATCACTTCCCTTAAATAAGTTCTGGTCCAATACTGGAACCATAATTACCACTTCACGTTAATACTTAATACAGCTATTACTTCTTCCTTCAACAAAACACACGATTCGACTGATAACTGTTAAAATCATAATTTGAATTTCGCGCCTTTATTCAACTTTGTCTTGACTTTTTCTGAGCTTGACCGCTCCCTATCAACTTCAACACTCTACGCTCTGTGACTTTGACATGCAAGTGTTAATCGCGCCTTAATACTGAAATAAAAGACTTTTCCTTGCAAAGTAGAAATATATTTTCAATTATTTCATCAGGTTATGGGCCCAGTAAAGCCCAGCAAAGCCCAAAAATAGAATCAGTGCAAAAACTTTCAGTGGAATAAACATCACAGTGAAAAATAGTAAACATAACCTAAAACGCAAAAACGTGACTTCTAATTTAACAATTGCTGAGTGTTTTCTCTGTTTTCTCGTGATAACTGGACTAAGAGTTCTTAAAAATGGCAGCAAATAATCAATTGGCATTAATTGAAAAGTTAACCGGTCGAAATAATTATGCAACCTGGCGATTTGCTGTAAAAACATATCTACGCCATGAGGAGCTGTGGGACTGCATAGAACCCGCCACAGGTGTCGAAGTGGACACAAAACGAGATACAAGGGCAAAAACTAAGATAATTCTACAAGTTGACCCAATAAATTATGTGCACATACAAGAGGCTAGCACTGCACAGCAAGTATGGGACAAGTTATCGAAAGTATTCGATGACTCTGGGCTGACACGCCGTGTTGGGCTGCTACGTGATCTCTGTAATACCTCGCTTACTGCATGTCAAAACGTAGAGGAATATGTGAGCAAAATTATGTGCACTGCTCACAAGCTCAGAAACATTGGTTTCCAAGTAGACGACGAATGGCTGGGTACACTGCTGCTCTCCGGTCTACCAGAATCCTATCAACCAATGATAATTGCTATTGAAAGCTCAGGCATGAAGATAACCTCAGACTCTGTGAAATCGAAACTATTGCAAGACGTTAGACAAACAGAAAGTGACTCAACAGTGTTCTCAGTCACTAAGAAATTTAAAAACAATTATAAGAAGCAAACTAAGGGTCCGAGGTGCTACTCTTGTAACAAGTATGGCCATAAAAGTTCTGAATGCAAATCCAAGACGAAGGATATTCAACGAAAAACAAGCAGTTCTTCCTATGCTGCTGTGTTTGTGGCAACATTCAGCCAAGATGACGCCTGGTACGTGGATTCCGGTGCATCCTCACACATGACAAGACATAAGAATATGCTTGAAAATGTGACGGCTCCTGCCATACAGAAAATTAGAGTCGCAGACAACAAAGTACTACCCGTGCAATGCTCAGGAGAAGTGAGCTTAGATGTTTATGACGACGAAGGTCAAAACAAGAAGGTGCTTTTTACAAAAGTTTTATGTGTTCCCGAACTCACAACAAATTTATTGTCCGTAAGTCAAATTATTCGCAGTGGTGGCCAAGTTAAGTTTCACAGAACCGGCTGTGTTATTATGAACAGAAGAAATGAGATAGTAGCAACAGCAAGTGTTATCAACAACATGTACCGGCTGAATATGCCAGGAAAAGGCTATGCATGCATGTCTGATGTCGAAGAACCAGACTTTTACCTGTGGCACCAACGAATGGGACACCTGAATTTTAATAGTCTACGGAGGATGACAGAAAACACTGACCATGTCGTTTTCTCAACAAAAGCACCTGCAATCATATGTGTAACATGTACAGAAGGCAAGCAAACAAGACTACCTTTCAAAAGTGAAGGCTCCAAGGCTAGAAATCTTCTGGAAACGGTTCACTCCGACGTATGTGGGCCAATGGAAACGCAGACTATGGGCGTTGCCCGATATTTTATAACATTTCTTGACGACTATTCAAAGAAGGTGTTCGTGTACTTTCTCCGAAACAAGTCTGACGCTCTGAAGAAGTTCAAGGAATTCAGAAATGAAGTCGAAAACCAGCTGGGTGCTCGTATAAAAATCCTTCGGACAGATAACGGCTTGGAATACGTCAACAAGGAATTCTCAGATTATTTAAAAGGCGCTGGCATCGTACATCAAATGACCACACCGTATACACCTGAACAAAATGGGACAGCAGAATGCATGAACAGAACTCTAGTAGAGAGAGCAAAGCGTATGCTCCTAAATGCCAATCTACCCAAGATGTACTGGGCTGATGCCATACATACTGCGGCACATGCAATCAATCGTTCTCCAACGAAGTCCTTATCTTTTAAAACGCCAGAAGAAATGTGGTCTGGTGAAAAGCCAAAGGTGAAACTTATGCGTATATTCGGATGTGAAGCTATAGTACATTTGCCCAAAGAGAAACGCAAGAAATGGGATCCAAAGGCACAAAAGATGATCTTTATTGGATACTGCGATCATACCAAAGGCTACCGATTCATAATACCAATTACAAGAAAAGTGGTAACCAGTCAAGATGCTACATTCCTTGAATCTACCGTGAAGAGGGACTATGTTCCTGTAGAAATATCTGAGAAGAAACCTGAAACAAATAAAGAAGAAGTTAATAGTAACAACTCTGAATCAGAGATGGATTCAACCACAAGTACTAATGGCACTGTACCCGAAAACCCGTCTACTTCAGACAGTGAATACATTCCGGACACCAGCATTGATCTTACTGTAGGTATTGATTACCAAGAAACTTTTGCTCCAACAGTCAGGTATGATTCAATACGATTGTTACTATCTGTAGCTGTACAAAATAATCTCAAAATCATGCAACTAGACGTCAAGACAGCTTTCTTATATGGGAAACTTGAAGAGACCATATTTATAACTCCACCAAAAGGGTTGGATCATGGTGAAAATATGGTATGTAAACTGAACAAGTCACTATACGGGTTAAAACAAGCCCCTCGCTGCTGGAATGCCAAATTTGACTCTACACTGAAAAGATTTGGTTTTGTAAATAGTAAAGTCGATCAATGTGTGTACATTGGTCAAGTCAATAAGAAGAAATGCTATCTGTGTCTCTATGTTGATGATGGTCTCCTATTCTCAAGTGATGAATGAGCATTGAATGAATTTATATGAGAACTGAAAAACATATTTGAGATTAAAATATTGGAAACTCCAAGTAAATGCTAATCCTAATACTGTTCCAGTCGACCCTCACATGAAGCTACAGAAGGGAGATGGAGAGTACGAGAAGAACGTTCCATACAGAGAAGCTGTGCGCGTTCTTATGCACCTGGCTACAGTGAGTCGGCCCGACATAATGTTCGCAGTCAGTTTGGTGAGCAGATTCCTCAATTACAACAACCAGAGTCACTGGAACGCAGTCAAACGGATCTTTAAATATTTAAAAGATTCTGAAAAGTATGGACTATGCTACTCACATACACCAGAAGCTTCTGAAGTCATTGGCTACAGCGATTCTGACTATGCAAACAATCTGGACACACGTCGTTCCGTCACTGGCTATGTTTTCTTCAAGAACGGGGCAGCCGTGACTTGGTCGAGTCAAAACAACAAACTGTGGCTCTGTCGACAACTGAAGCTGAATTCATGGCAGCTTGTGCCGCCACTAAAGAAGCGATGTGGATAAAACAATTGCTAAGTGATACTGGTGAATATAAACAGGACTCAATATGTATTCATTTAGACAATCAAAGTGCCATCAGTGTTATTGAAAGTATAAACTTTAACAAGAGGTGCAAACACATTGACATTAAATATCACTTCATTAAGGAAAAATATTTTTTAAAAATAATCGTATTAAAGTTTGTAAGCAGTGACTCTCAGTTTGCCGATATATTCACAAAAGGATTGTCAAAAGATAAATTTCATTTTATAAGGTCTAAACTTGGCATGTACTTGCATAACTCATTGTTATAAATAATCATTAATCTATATCATGTATGTTATTATGTAATTAATGAAATAAGGCTTGAATTCAGGGAGAATGTTAAAATCATAATTTGAATTTCGCGCCTTTATTCAACTCTGTCTTGACTTTTTCTGAGCTTGACCGCTCCCTATCAACTTCAGCACTCTACGTTCTGTGACTTTGACATGCAAGTGTTAATCGCGCCTGAATACTGAAATAAAAGACTTTTCCTTGCAAAGTAGAAATATATTTTCAATTATTTCATCAATAACATAATAAAATTTTAGTTTCTAATTTTAATAATCCTCATGATCAAAATTGCTGAGCTAGCCCCGTTCCTACGTACGAGCTTTAACTGAGCCACATTTGCTTTTCTTGGTCAAGGATCGCGTTACAATTTGAAGATTAAAATTGTTTACTTAGCGTCTAGAATGCGGTGCGAAGAACGCAAATTTTGCTGACATGGCGCAGGTAAAGTGTGCATGGGAAAGGAATATCCAGTAGGAATTTAGTCACCTTTAAAGGTGAGACGAATTAATTACGAAAATAATCGAAATAAATTAAATAAATTTTGACATAACTTAACAAAAGAAATAGAAAGTAGAATGAAATTGACTATGTATTTAATGCTTGAAAACTTCTCTTCAATGTATTTTTACCTTGAATCACACATACTGGGTCTGTCCCAAAATAAAGTTGAATGAGTTAAGGAGAAAAAAAAATTATTGCAGTTATAGCTAGAAGTGGTTAAATTCTTCGAAGTAGACTCCTTCCGTGTTAGAACACCGACGCCAGCGTTCCTTCCACTCGCGGTACGCGTCTTGGAAGATATCAACGAGGACTCCCTTCAAGCACTTCGTCGTAGCCTCTTGGACCGCTTCTAAAGTCCTGAAATGGTGGCCCATGAGGTGCCTCTTGATCGTTGGGAATAAGATGTCCGGAGGGGCCACGTCCGGTGCTTTAATTTTGGCAAGACTTTAGTCAATATATCTGCAGTCATATCAGTTGAGATATATTCAATAGGCCATTATGACCACGACGCTCAAGGTATACTCGGCTTATGAAATCCAATTTCATCTACGAATTTACACTTCTTATTCTTTTTCTTCGTAGCACTAAAGCCCCTATCGGCCTTCCGATTGTTGCAATAAACGGCTCTAACTGTCTATGTCCATCGACCACGTCATCTAATTTCGAAATCCGAGCAGTGTGATCTGTCTTTGACAACCAATTCAGACCAGCGTTTCATTGGTTTTCCAACTAGTCTCCGCCCTTTTGAGTATTCCGTTGTTCGTCCATACGATTCACATGGCCAGCCCATAATCGTTGAGACGTTTGCATCATCAAAAATTTCATACTGCTCATGGTTGTATTGAATCCTCCATTGGTCCCCTTCAAGCCCCCGCAGGAGGAACGCTGGCAGACTGGAATACTCTTGGAGACTAGCATTCTTTGGGAAGTGCCGCCCCCACAGAAGAATGAGGGAATGCCGGTCGACAGGAGTTTTTTTGGAGGCTAGCATTTTTTGGGGAGCGCCACCCCCAGGGTTACGAGGATAAAGAGGGCGCCGTGAGGTTCCCTCCTGGGATGACAGGTAACGACCCTGATTGAATCTGGACTACGCTTTAGGCAACGAGCAGGAATTGATGCTTTGGGCTGGCGGACATGATGGTTTGGACTTAGTAGCTTTACACGGTAGAGCCGAGGTGACACTCGTGCGTTGACGGCTCCAATTCAATTATCATACCATCTCCGTCCCGGTAAATTTTAGCAGGCTTCGGAGTGCGTTCGAAGGTTGCACCATTGGGTTGGTGGTGTAGGTTTGATTGTATTGTGATTTGTGGAAATATCAAATGTCCGTAAAGGACTGCAGCGATGGTCTGCAGCCTCGGCGAGCGAAGATGTTCGTGCTCGCCGAAATTGGCTTTGTTTGAGGACGCGTGATTGCGCTGGTAGGCTAGCATTGCGGCGTCGTGGGCGGAGTCTTTTCCCCAGCATAAGGGTCTACTACAAAAAAAAAAAATTTCGCATTCACGAATTACCTGCTCGTAATATTCGGATTGACCGATGTCGAGGCCGTGGTAAACTACCGGAAGGATGCGTCTTGCCGAAGCAAACGACTGACTGGGCTTGGCGAAAGCGAGCGAGACTCCGGAGGATCTCGTCTTTACTATGTACACTTACTTGCTTTTTCGAGCAGTTTGCCTAGTCTCGATTACTACAATTGAGACGGACTCCCGATTAGCACTGAGCTGGCTCTGAGCACTTGTCCCCGTAAGGGGCTTGTGCGAACCCTCGCATGGCCTCCTTGTACTGCAAAGCTAACCATGGGACCAAATAGAATGACTACACATACGAACGGAGATAGTGGCAATAAAACTAAAGCAACTAATTTCATAACAAAATTCAAAAAAAAAGAAAACAAAAAGAACAACAACGACGACGCAACCAGCGGCTGCCACCACCATGCTTACAGCACATCGGGAGTGGCGCCAACGATGACAAAAGCGACGATGAATACAATGACAGTGAAGACGGACAAAAAACTTGGATTAACAGACAGTCTTGCCCAGACTGAGATTCCTGCAGTGTTCGGGCCCAGCAAAAAAAAAACAATGATGCGAACGCCAGAACGTTTTAAAAGAAGAGCGTCTGTAGAACGCGTTTGATGTTCGAGCGGTGGGGGAAAGTATGAAGAGCAGCGAGAATTCGGTGGTTACTGCGGCGATTGCTACCAAAGCGAACGAAGCAAGAGTTATAGATCCCGAAATAACTAACCATCCTGAAGTCCACAACGAGATTACGGCAGGAAAAGACAGGAGTGACCAGACAAAGCGCTGTTAGGAGCCGTTGAAGTATTACGTTAGCACTATAGGGGGGGTGGGGGGTTCTTTGCTTTGCATACTTTTGACGACATGGGGGTTGGGGGGTCTAGATGGTGATTACGTCAGCAGTAGTTATTTACTTTTTTACACACATGGCAGCCTCCACATGGTCTATGTTTGAAAATGAAACCCATTTTCGGGGATACCCACAAATAATGTATACGTTAAGGTACTCGCTTAGAACCGAGTAGGGGAACTTACCGCGCGCTATCCACTTGTCCTAATTTCTTCCGTCAATCTAGTTTCATTTCGGTGCGATTGTCGGTTTGACGTATTGTAAGCAAAGCAAAGCAATTTAATGTTTGTGTTAACGTTGATCCACTTTCGCCAAAGTTGAATTGTTTCAATAAGATGTTGTTCCAAATAGACAAATCCAAGTTATACCAAAAGTTGTTCGAAATTTTTAAAAAATCTCATACAAACACAAAAGTTAAAAATGTACGGAAGTTAATTAACGAAGTGTGGCGTAATTATAAGTTATAAGCAAAGTCCGACAAGGAATTTGATATTATTATCTCCAAGAGGATTGAAGAAGGATTTCAAGCAGCAACTAAGAACAAATCGAATCAACTACGTTTTTTTTCCAAGGTGAGTGATGAAACCATTTTAAGTGTGAGTAAAGAAAACATAATTTTGACGTTTCATGATTTGCAAACATTACAGCCTACCTTTGATTTTAGAGGTAGTGTTCATTAGACAGATTTATAATAATTGACTCCGTCGATTGGTCACAAAAATACAGGGTGTTAATTTTTTGTATCTAACGAGTTCGATTCCCGGCTGTGGCTGTTAATAATCTTTGAATGCAGTATTTTATGGGGCCTAAAAGAGTATTTTGATCACAATAAGAAATAGGATTGATAAGCAAAAGTATTTTGAGTTTTTCTCTTATAAAATATACATTTTTTTTCAAAAATTTAGAGGTTTTTTAGGCACGCTTTCTTGTAACTATAAGAGTATCATACCCTCACTGACGCGTCTTAATAATTAATCAGCCCTGTATTTGATCGGATAAATGTAAAAAACTGTAGATTCATTTTCGCTATGTTAAAGTAAATGAAATATGTTAAATGTACTCACTATAGTGTGCATGTATCTCTTTTTAAGCTTAATAAGAGAATCATTAGCAGTACTTATAAAGTGTTTTAATTTTTAGGCAACGCATACCTGCAAGCCTGCAGACAAAACCCAAATTAAACAGCCAGCTTCAAATACTAAAGAACAAGAAGAAGACGACGTAGAACATGGAGTGGAATCACAACAGCAATGCGAAAACGCAGAAAATACAGTTAAACAGCCGAGAGCAAACCCTTCTCAGGAAGCTATGAAAAATAAGATTACTCTACTCGAAAAAATCTGAATGCTTTGTATTCTGCCAGAGACACTATGCCAAGCCGTATTGAAGTTGATAAAAAGATCATTAGTTGCACAGTCTTTAAACAGGAAGATTCAAAATGCCGTTGCCCAGAAGAAACACAGAGATGGTATGAAAAGAAAGTTAGAAGATATTTGTCTTGAAAATTCAGAA
The DNA here is from genome assembly GCA_963969285.1 of Odontomyia ornata. Classification (NCBI taxonomy): domain Eukaryota; kingdom Metazoa; phylum Arthropoda; class Insecta; order Diptera; family Stratiomyidae; genus Odontomyia; species Odontomyia ornata. The sequence goes on from OZ017742.1 coordinate 275,621,166, forward strand.
ATTAAAAAAAAAAAACGATCCCCGAGGGATTCAGTGGGACATCCTAGCCTGGAAAACGATCAACCATTACTATTGAAAACAATTGCGGATATTGCTTTATTTGGGAGTGCAGCTGATGATAGAAGACGAACGGAATCTATTCGCAGTGTAAAAACTCTTGATGAACTCACACAAGAATTACGTAAAATAAGATTTGACATTAGTCGAAGTGCGACATATCTTCGTTTGATTCCCAGAAAATCTAGTTGTGCAGAGGGAAGAAGACATGTGTCGACTGTCCCTGTTAAGCCACCTTGGGCTCAGGCTGATCACCACAAAAGCCACTTAGATAGCAATTTCGCTGAAACATCAATCCATTATTTGGAGAACATGGCATCCATATTTGGACCAGATCAAGTATTTTTCATATCTCAAGCTGATAAAGCTCGGGTCCCTTTTGGTGTTACTGCAGCAAATAAGTAAGCACTTCTTCTAATGAACGAATTTAGAATCAAATCACCTGATCACTACTTGGCAATCGCTGAGCGGCATAAATTAATACCATCAGTTTATGCTGGTATCAAAAGCACTTCCAGTATGTAAGGACAACCGCAAGCCAGTATGTAAGGCCAACCGCAAGCCAGTATGTAAGGCCAACCGCAAGCCGTTGAATATTCTGGACCAACATACATCGCTTTCCGAAGTGGAAAACATAGTTCATCTACTGCTAATACTCATGCTCGGGATTTTGAAACGCTTCTCGAACTTGAAGCGTTTCAAGCATTAGCTAAAACTGACCATGGATTGGTAAAACCAGTGGGAATCATGACGGTTGATGGAGGGCCAGATGAAAATCCACGTTATCAAAAAGTTATAGGATTTGCTATAAAACACTTTAAGCGACATGATCTCGATGCATAGTTTTAACCACCAATGCTCCTGGCAGAAGTGCGTATAACAGAGTAGGGCGCAGACTGGCTCCTCTTAGTCGGAAACTGGCTGGTTTGATATTGCCTCATGACCATTTTGGGTCTCATTTGGATGAACGTGGCGTTGCAATTAATGAACACTTAGAAAGATCCAATTTCGAGTTTGCAGGAAATGTGTTAGCTGAAGTATAGAGTTCGAGGGAAATTGATGGCTATCATGTTATTGCAAAATATGTTGGGCCGGGCGAACAAGAACTTCCTGATTTCCCAGACGTTAAATGGTATTCCGAATATGTGCATGAAAGCCAATACTTGCTTCAAATTGTAAAATGTAGAAACATAGAATGCTGTCGTCCAAGAAGTGGCCTATTTAGATTACTAGACAACAGGTTTCTTCCACCACCAGTAAAAGTAAAACAAACAGTTAATGACTTGGTTTTGGATGATGGAGGGCAATTTCTCAATCTTCCAGTCAATTTTGCTCTACGCTTAAATTCTTCAATCAAAGATTTCCTGCAAATGCCCTACAATGATTTTGTCCGACGGTAAAATTGAAGCTATCAAGTCGGTCATTAACGTGTGGTTTTTATGAAGCTTCCATGAAGTCACTAACATAAGAGCTTTGCTTACTTTTGCTGACAAGGGGGATACGAGAGTAAATCATTGTAATAAATATGCTTACGTAATACTCGAACCACCCCTTATGTAATTTCATCGCCACCGTTGAAAATGTGGCGGAAGACATGTACTCGGAAACGGAAGCCGATAACCTCTCCCAAGAAAGGTGGTCGCAAAGTACAATTGCCGCCCAGCGACTTGAAGGAGAAAGGCTAAACCGAAAAGCGGGAGCTGTTCTAAAAAGAATAAAATATGTATGCGACTCCCAAAAAATCAGCAAAGGATTAAAGATTGGGCTTCTTGAACTAGAGGAGTTCCTAGACTGCATAGAGTACTATCGGAGGAGCGGATTGAAGACCGAAAAGGACCAGAAGGCCGAAGTGGAGCAGAAGGCTAAAGAAGCGCTGAGGGCTAAGCATAAAGGGCACGCGCAGATAGCTTCACCATCAAACATCAATAAAAGAATGGCGTCTAGCCCAATCGAAGCAGCTCGGGATAAAAGTAGGAAAGAGGCCACTTGATGGGTGTGGAGCGTCAGATCAGAGGTTTCAGATAGTGCTGACAAAAGGAGCGAAGAAGGCTGCAAAAACGTTTTCTAAAAGTGCCAGAAAATAAAGTTCGCACGGACACCTAACAAGAAAAAAGATCTGATACAAAACAGGAGAGAAAAAGCCCGTACGAAGGCTCCGACAGCAGGGGCCGCTCGCAAAGCCTCAAGATGGTCGATCCTAAGCAGAAGTGCTGCCGGATATCAGAAGAATTGTCAGGCCCGAAGACACCAACACTGCCATAAACGCAGCACGACCAACGCAGTCGGGCCACATACTGGTCTAATTCAGAGCAGCAAAGAAAGTCATCGGCAGAAGCGCAACTATAGCCTCGCTTGAGCCGATGGCAACGATCGAAATAAGAGACATTTACGGCGACACGGACCTTGCCGAGGTAGAAGAGGCTATCAAAAGGTAGTTCCCTAACGTGGGCAGGATCAAAGCGAGACTGACACCAGAAAACTATAGTAGACAACGCATGGCCATCATTGACTTGACCGAAACGATGCCGAACAATTTCTGAATAAGGGTAAAGTAAGAATAGGGTGCGTTGCTTGCAGGACACGGCGAAGAGCAGCGCCTCTTCAATGTTTCAAATGTCTCGGCTATGGTCACACCGCATAAGTATGCAAAGGGCCCGATAGGAGTTTCCTATGTTAAAAATACGGTGAAATGGGACATAAAAGAAAAAAGTGTACAAAGGAGGCACATTGCATTCTTTGAAAGAATGCTGATCAAAAACAGGATCTTGGGTATGTCTTGGGATCAGGGAAATGTAGGACTTTTCAGGAAGCCCTAGCCGAGGCAAAATCAGAACTTCGGTAACCCGCATCCTGCAGCTAAACCTACACGGCAGTTCAACCGCCAAAAACGATTTTTTGCTGCTGAGTGAGCAACACCACAATAAAAGTTCTACATCATGGTATTCTGATGAAACTGGTACAGCGCCATCTGGGCTCGGAACAGTGATTTCCAGGCAGAGAGCTGTAGACGGGGGATGGTTTCGTGTGGGTTTGGTACTTAGGGACCACCTTCTTTTGTACGTACCTTACACTGAATGAACCGGTATCATCTTTCCAAGCCAAGCTTAATGCTTTGGAGGGCGCTATCTCGAACGCAGATGGCAACGCGCTCGTTTGGGGAGACTTCAACGCTAAAGCAATCGAATGGGGCATGTGTCAAACAGATCCGTGGGGAAAACGAATCCTATAAATGGTGGCTAGGACAGCACTTGTCCTACTAAACACCAGAAATACGCCGTCTTTCCACCAAACCTGCTGTGAAGGAACTAAACCGGACGTAACATTCGCCTCAGAGTCCTTAGTGCGAAGGATACACAATTGGAGAGCATTAGAGGACTACTTTGTCCTTTGTGTGCATTTTGCTTGAAATTTGTGATGTTGTTACCCGACGTCCGTAATTTCACCCTTCTACAATAGAATTGGATGGAACATCGGAAGGATGGATGTCGAGAAGTTCGTCAAGGTGCTCACGGCAGGTGCTCCGCTGCAGGGCAATTCACAGGGGATGGAAGAGCTGGCAGCTCAAGGTATCACGACTGCTTGCAATGCTTTTATGCCCCGTCAAAAACCCCGGCACGACAAGCCCTCAGTGTACTGATGGTTGACTGAAATCACTAAAAAGCGAAGGGAGTGTCACAAGCTTCGCGCGGAACCGTGACGAGACATGCAACCAGATAGTAGCTTATTAGTCAGTCAGGAAATGCTGATTAACAAAAACAAGGCTTGCTGCTGTCAAGGTCTAGTGGACAATGTGTAGTTATACGGAAGCTTGGTGCCTTAAGGACGCCTTGCATACATGATGCAGAAAAGATGGACGAGATAGTGCAGGCACTCTTCTCCGCCCATTCCGCCCGTGTTGACGCGGCCCACGGCGAAACAGCAATCAAGTGTCTAAGCTAAGATTCCCATGAAGCAATTTGCACCTTATATTTAAGGGGGGAATAAATGGAATGGAAATAGAGTGGTTATGGAAATAATTAAAAGTGCATTAATTAATGAGTTCCCAAAGTGAACATTTCACGTTTGGCGTTGAGATTCTTCATCGTTGGCCAATGTTGATTATTTTGTTGCAATGACATGCTTTAAATGGGACATTTTTCCAACGTGGACTTATTGGAAGAAATCAGTTCCTTTCCGTTTTTTGACGTATGGATTGTTGGTTTGAGAGGGGTTTGATGACTACGAGGCGGTTCAATAGCAGTTGATTTTTTTGTTGAATGTTTCACTCGAACCTGGCTCAATATTTGAGTGCTTTTTTGAAGGGCTGCGAAGGAGGATGTCGCACAAGAATGTGCACTTTTTTCTTTGATGCTAAGAGACCCTGATGCAGCTGTTCCCTTTTTGTCATTTAAAGTAGTTATCTCCAACGGCAATGGTCTTAGGTTGAGGATGGCTCGATAATTAATGCCATTTTCGGTCATAACTTGCATTACCCGTACAATACCATCTCTCTCCTAAGACGCACTTACAATCTTGCCTAGTGACCATTTAAGTGGCGGTGTACATTCGTTTTTCAAAAGAACACGACTGTCTCGTCTTAAGCCTTAGACTGACATCCTCCATTTATTTCTTTGTTGTAATTCATGCACGAATTCTTTGCTCCACTTTTTCCAAAAATCTAGTTGGTTTTGGGTAGGTAGAGCCGACAACGGTTTCCCAATTTGGAAATGTGCTGGCGTCAAACCAGAATGTCATTCGGGTTGCTAGAAAGCTTTGTGAATAGCCGAGAATTTAATATTGCCTCAATTTTGGTGACGAGAGTATTAAGCTCTTCATATGTGAGAGACGCGCTACCCATAGTTCTTCTCAGATGTGTTTGGTTGATTTAAGGGTGGCCTCCCAAAGCCCGCCAAAGTGCGGAGTTCTTGAGGAAATGAAATGCCACTCTATCATTTGGTCTGCCCAATGTTGTTTCAATTCATCATGGAAATCTGATTTGAATAACAATTAATATATTTCTTTGAGCTAGTTTTTTGTCCCCACAAAATTAGTGCTACTGTTGCAGTGAATATGAGTAGGTTTTCCTCGTCTTGCGAAAAAGCGCTTTAATACTCCAATAAAGGCGTCTTTTTTGAGGTCAAAAGTGAGTTCCAAGTGGATTGCCTTGGTTGCAAAATTACGGCTACGTACGCTTTGTTGGTTTTTATAATGAATATGAGTTGGGCCGCAAAAGTCTCTTCCAATATTCACAAACGGCCGAGCGGGTTGCACCCGTGTGGTTGATAAGTTTGCCAGAATTTGATTGATTGTCTTTGGGCCGAATCGTGAGCAGCGTACAATAGATTGTGAGAGCTTTCTCCTATTCAATGGCCAAAACTTTTGCCTTGCTGTTGCTAAAAGAGCTTGTGGTCCGGCGTGAAGGTTTGTATTAAGTAATTCGATCATTAGAATGACTACATATTCATGCTTCTCAGGAAAAACCATGGGATGCTTGGCATCGTATGAAAGGTTGGCTCCTTGTTATGTGCCTACCCTTATAATTCTCATTTCGTCTAAAACGCCGATAAAGAGGATAATTCGCTGTTGGAGGATACCAGTTGCCCCTTTTTGAGATCTTTACGTTCTTCTGTAAAATATTGTTCTTGAATGATTTTTAGCACTAGATTACACTCTTAGATCATGTTTTCCTTGAGCCGTGCCACTTTCTATGTCAGCTAGAACATGTAGCAGGGTTTTAAATGAATTACGATGGTTAATTATCGCAAAAATATTATAGCTTTGTTTGCTTGAGGCAAGTGGGTTCTCGGAATATGTATCTGTTATATGTGCTTTGGCGACTGTAGACTGCAGGAACCAAAGGCCATCAAATCAGAGGTTGGGAGATAGTAATTAAAATGCACTAAGACCACTTGAGATCAAACCTGCAGGATTTTCTTTGGAAGACACAAAGCAACCAGTGATCTATTTCTAAGTTTTATCGAATATATGATACACGGTTAGCAATGAATTAGGTTTGTGATAATGACTCAGAGGTAATCCAAGCGATGGCAATAGTAGAGTCACACCATAGCCATCCTACGTCAATAATTGAAGTAAGTATTGCTTTGACCCGTCATCACAGTTTTGGTAACATGTAAACTACTGATAACTCGACTCACGGCAGGGTTGTTTCTTTAATAGGAGCCACTATAGATTTTGTACATAGCAGTTGACCGTCACAATTAATAGTTCTTAGATGCATAGCTGCACCATAAGCCTGTTGCACAATACCCCTACACCCTATGTGTACTGGCATGCACTGGGAGCTTGATATGATGTGTATCCTATATACACATCAAGGCTCCCGGGGAGAGAGAGATATATTCCTGTATAATACTTACCTGCTACTTTATGCGTGTCAACTAGATCAGTGAAAAGATGCTTTTGTTCAATGATTTAATTTTTATTTTATTCTTTGCTTGGTTATATAATTACACGTTCATTTGACTATATTAATATTAACAACGTATTTCGCTATTGAATTCTTTTAATAATTAATTTATTACATACACGTATAAAGTTCGAGCATTAATGGAGCTTGTAAAATTTTTGCCATTTATATTTACTTTAATTATATTTGTTAGTTATTCAGAGGAATAAGGAAATTTGAAGAAACCAATCTATTTATTTAAGCTTTAACTGTTGCTCGGGCTGACGCCTTGAGTACGTAGTTATATTAACAAATCAATTGATTAATTATCCAACTGCTAGCACAAAGCCTTGGGACGCTAATACTCGGGCCAACGCCTTGAGTATGCTGTCAGATTAATAAATCAATCAACTATTAGTTCAACTGCAGGCCCCAGGCATAACTGCCTCGGGGCGCTTATACTCGGGCGGATGCCTTGAGTACGCAGTTGAGCGTGTCCTGAATTCGCATATTCTGGGCTAAGTGCCTTGGGATAGAATAAGCTCGGGCGCACGCCTTGAGCCAGCGAATGGAGAAGTACTTCTCGATTTTCTTGCTTCTATAATTTTCTTTTTTACTTTAATTATGCTGACTTAATTGCTTACTAACTAAAATAATGAAAACAATTTACCATTTACAAGATCAAAGTTCAACTGTGATGTTTTTGTTTAATGCCATCTCGCTGTGACTGGTGCAACCACAAAGCTAAAGCTTTCGCTCGATTTGCGATGCGTGTAACCAATTCGTTTAACTGGGCGGTACGTTCGATTGCGAAGTCTTGTGTGTATATTGTTACATGTACAAATAATTACATGTACAAATAATTCTGCGAGCTACTGTCGCAATTGTTTTCATCATCATTAAGAACGTCAACGAATGAATTTACTCGAACCCACGAGAATCCAACAAGCATGATCAACATCTGCAAGTGACGTCACTCCATTCATGAACTTGCTCGAACCTACCAGGTACCTCTCGGTAGAATATTCGCCAATGTGCGAGAAATGGGTGAATAGGTAGAGACCCTATATAAAGGCGAGCTGAATGAATGGGGAGAATCATTCATTCGACCGCGATAAGAACTGCGATTGTGTGTGGGAAGTGTGTTTCGTAATAGTGAAGTAATTTAGAAGACAATTGCGATAATAAATTTATGGACAAGTGTTAGATTTTTTTTTAATAGTGACAATTAAAATTAGTGAAAGTGTTAACTGATTATTGTGCATTTTATTTAATTAAATAAACACTTTTAACTTAAATTAAAAGACATTGCGTTTTCACTTTCCCGGAACATTAAAATTATTGGCCGCGAACCAATAACACGCGACAATATGTTTGATGCTTAATACGAGTATGAATACACACCCACTTCTGCTAATCCATGATATGACGCCGCGCCCACAGATGCTTTGATTACAATTCGCAGCTTTTCGTATATGTATGTTGTCAGTTACAGTACACAGAGAGGAACGACGGAACACGAACCGAGCAATATTTGGACTGCGGCTCCCGTAACAAACCTTTTCACTTGCATCTGAGAAACCAGAGTTTCAATTGGTCTTAGGTTCCTTCTAGCGAAAGCGTGCCTTTTTTGTGGTTGAGAGGGGAATGTCATTTACGCACAGAGCGTGGGACTCTTATGCTCGCAAGCAACTGGACTACCTACTAAACACCTCCCCTGGTAAACCCTAGAACCCAGCCTGGAAACGTTTGATACATTACTTCAGGCCAGGTCTTGTTTTATTACGCCATGAGGCGCCTTCAAATTGGGGGATCCCTCTTCTAGCGTGACGGGAGAGGGGAAGGGAATCGCCAGACAAGCAATCCCCTAGTCCCAACGCCCCGGCTGCTGTGAGTCCCTTTTATCTTTTAGGACATAATGTGCCACCTGGTTCCATTTGTCAACCGATTCAAGCAACACCGCGGCTATATTATCCGAGGTGAGCTCTCCCGTCTCCATGTAGGGGTCCCTTCGTAGCTTGCTTCATTTTGTGCACGCAAAAAATGTGTGGCAGGCATTACCTTCCTCTCCTGGGCAAAACCGACAATCGGGGGACCGTGACCTACCAATTTTGTGCAGATAAAACTGAAAACATTCATGCCTGCTCAAAAGCAGGGGTCAGGTAGAAGTCCGTTTCACCATGCCTTTGATTTAGCCTCTGTCTCACATCCAGGATGAGGTGCACAGTCCACCTCCCCTTCGTGCAATTCACGAAAGACTGCTGCTAATCGTTGAGTGATCGCTGCCTCTCCTCGCGTACAACCATCTCCATCGCTCCTCCTTTGGCACAGGTTAATAGCGCGGCGCTTTCTAGCAAGGAGGGCAACAGGTATCACGCCTGGAATATCTCTCACCGCCGAATCAGAAACTGTCGGATACGAAGATACAACCCTCAGTGCTCCTCTTCTCTGTACCTGTGCCAAGCGTTTTCGGTATACCTCCTTACAGAGAGCGTCGCCGCATATTTCTACTTCGTACAGTAACACTGACCCTACAGCACTCAGCAAGAGGCGTCTTCTAGTGAACTCCTTACTGTCAATCAAGTATCTGCTTGACTGTAAGTAATTAGTCTATCGCCGATCTGGTATACATTTCATACGTTGAGTAAAAACCCTTCTGACAAGATTATGCTCCATTCAGTTGAATCGACTCGTTAATAATACGAAGAGAATTATTCAAAGAATAGTGACTTGCATTTTGAAATTAATGATTAGTTTGGAAAATGCTTTCATCTCAACCGCTTCCAAGCAACCCTTTTTTCTTTTACGAAAATTAGCCCAGCACTATCTTAACTAGTGTCAGGGCAATTATGATACGTTTCGGCGAAAGGCAATTTAAGTAGATTAATTTACTCGTTATAGTTTTCGATGTCATCAGGCTGATATATTACTATTGTTTCTAAATTTTCTATCGCTATTGAATATTCATGACTTCTGACCTATTCTATAGTATCTAGTCGATCTGTCGTTAATCATTATAAATTTGAAGTCTGTCTGGAATGTTAGTAAACACTCTTGAGAATATTGTTTATCAAAGTAGGGTTAAAAATACAAAATTTGACCTTAATCTATAAATAGTTTTATTTTAAATCCATTTACGATGATGATTCTAATTCACAATCTTACTTTGAATATACTAAAAAGAGTATAATTTTTGCGATTATAAATAAATTTTTATTTAAATATTTTTTTCCTGCTTGAATAATGAAGATAGTCCCCGCGTGGACTAATAAAATGCGCCACACATGAGCTTATCATCATTACAACAATACAATGTGTAATGGCTATCTCTAGACTAGTATTGTTTGTACCCTCGTCAGTCTTTTCTGTAGAAGCTTTCTTAGATTCAACAACGTCTAGTTCAGTAGCGAATTCCAATACCAAGTGTAGTATCAAATGACTGCAATCTTCGTAGTTATTATTCTGCTAATTATCATTAGTCCATAACTTCATTTCGAGCGCGAAAGATGGCCCTTCTTTCAGAAATCGAGTCGGCCGGGTATAATTTGCATTATTTCGGCTTTAATCCTGTTGTAAGGAATTTGGAGGACATTAGCTATGAGAAGACAAGGTAAGAAGTGATTTTTCGGATTTTAGTGGATTCATTTGTGGATTATTTCTAGTTTGAAGCGATGCAAAACCTACTACAGATTACTTGGCGATATTATGGATATACCTTCCACGTCTAAGAAGGTAAGATATAATAGTTTGATCTTAATTTGGTAGAAAATCAATTTACGACTTCCTGCAGGAAAACTGGGAGATTAAAAGTCCATTGTTAAATGTTGGGCCAAAATATCAATCTCTACCGATAAGGTAAGGAACCTTATATTGAACATTTTGGTCCTTTTTTGTGATTTCTAATAGTATCGGGACATTTCCATTTTAGTTGATGTTATCCTTTTCAATTTTTCAGCATCCCTACCTGCAATCTCTCCTTGAACTATGGCAAACAGATTCTCAACTTCAACATTTACATGGCAGGACTTAAAACCACCTCGCGTACATTCGAAGAATTTGAAAATCTCCATAGTAACATACTCGGGGCATTTAATCAAGTACGCAAAGTATTACCGCAATTACCACAAAACTCACCACGATTTGGTAGTGTAAATGAAATTGAGAACTATCGTCAAGAACTGGAGAAGTATCTTTATGAGATGTGTCGAATCAAAGTTGTAGCAGAAAGTGATCATGTTCAAGATTTTCTCAGTGCCGTATCATCGCCACCTTGTGCAGGGACAATGAATGAAACGGTTGCGGTCGTTGCAGATGATGATAATGGTGGTATAAAATTGTCCGATAGCATCTTTTTGAAATGCCCAATAAATTGTTGTGCTGATAACGAAGTGGACCAGAGCAGGGAAGAAAAACAGCTGGATTTGATTGAACAAATAATTGAATTTGCTGAGGCTGGATCGTCAATGTCTTTTGTTGATGTGTAGAAGTGATAGCTGGTGATAATGAATGATTTATTTTCTACTGATCTTGTATATAGTATATATAACATTATAGTGTAAGAGGATCAAAGTACAAGCGTTTATCTAATTAGTACATTTGATTATTGCAGTTGTTTTACTCATATGTGAGGGTGTTAGGAAGATTCATCAATCTGAGCTGGAGTAGGACACTGAAATGGATAATTTTTTGAGTATAAAGCCATAATTAAATGTACGAACTTGTATCGAGGGAACAAGGGAAAATTGTGAAAATTTGAAATTTATTTGATACAAAACAAGACTTCATCGAACAGATTGAAATTTAATATTTGTTCAACAGAAACAACTAGGAAAACTCAAATCATAAATAAACATTAACTTATAATTATTTAATGTTGAGTTATGATTCCATTTTGAACAACAATTGGTAATTTACTTTCCACATATTTGAATAATCTACAAGCAAACTTCTAAGTTGTTTTCACATTCATGTTAATTATGCGATTTGAGACCAGTTTTGGTTATCTTCAGCAGTTCAACTGGTTTTATTGTTGGTAAATTTTTAACGAACTATCTCAACGATAACAATTGCTTGCTCAATTGTCCTTTCAATACATGAAAATCTTTTAGAAAACTTGGCTCTTTAATTTGTGGAACAGCTTGTTATTTGAAAAAGTTTAATTTCTAGTTGCGGTTCTTTGAAACAAAGAAATTACACTACCCCAATTTCCACGAGTATACCAAATAAAGGCAAGAAGTTTCGGTGCGAATATGCACAGTAACCTTGAAATCGCTTTTTGGTATTTTCATATAAGTTTAAAATATGGTATCTTTAGTATAGTCCGCGTACTCATTGCAAAATGCTACCCCTATCGAATTACTAGCTTAAAATAGTATAATATAAGACCCGATAGAAGCTAGAACCGTAGAAGCTGCATGCTAAAAATAGGACAGACAATGACGCTAGGGCCTACTTCCAGTTCCACCTCCAGGCGAAGAGTCGACCTATATTTCTGCTCCGTATAGTAGTACTGACCCAACGACACTCATTAAGAGGCGTCTTCATGATGGCTTGGGCTCGCCTACATTGGTCATAAGTCAATTCAGAGCCGATAGGCCCGAAGCAACCTTCTCAGCCGTTGCATTGTTTTGCTCAGAGAAACTTATATTTGAGTCAATCAGTAGCCCTAGGTACTTTACCGCTGGCTTCGATTCGATTAGTATACTAATTGCTCTTACTCTAGGGATTCTCTTCTTTATCAAGATGACCAATTCGGTTTTCTCCAGTGCTAAACTGTGCTTCTCACTCGGCGCATTGGCATACCTAGCCTAAGTTGCGCTTGTACATCGGTGCTTCTAGCGACTAGAGCCGCAACATCATCCGCATAGCTGATCTAGCGCGACTCATCAGGCATCCCTAGTCTCACCAGCCCTTTGTAAGAAACGTTCCACATGTCTGGACTAAGGATAAATCCCATGGAAACAGGCGTTGGTCCTTTAGGTAGTCGCTCAGAATCTGCATCAGATATTTGTAGTAACCGAGCACGGAGCGTGTCAGCGTCATAAATAATAAGAACCAAACACTCAAGCAGCGCATCAATAGTTTAGTCCTAAAAACATTAGCGGAGAATTTAGAAAAGGATAAACAAGCAATGGCCCAAAATAGCATCAACACATCAAATGATACCAAGCCTGCAAAATGATACGTTTTGGAACATACAGATACGAACCTAAGGAAAAAGTGTTAACATCATCGAAAGGAATTAAAACAGTAGCACCAAGTTGTAAAAAAATCCTGCAAGTGAAGTAGTTTTAAACATTCAAATGCGTGAAATTGTTAAAATCGTCGCGCATTTCTCAGAATCATTAAACATTTTATTTATTTACACTTTGCCAACATGTGGAATTTATATTAGAGAGAATCTGGAAATGAAGACGAAAAGTCCTGATGCACCCTACTATAATCCATCGGATCGGTCGGATCCATACAAAAGAATTGTCCTCCAAATGGATATAATTCCAGAAGAAGCGAAATCGGTGATAAGATCGATTTATTCGAAAGGAACATTAGAAGAAATACAAAATAATGAAGCAAGTGAACTATTGGTTCGAGCATGCTCAAAAGACAAATATATAAGGCAGGATCAAGGATCAACAGCAAAATCGGACAATGTGTTATTTGCTCGAGACGTGAAGGTGCCTTATTCGGTGTCTATTGCTCGCTTTTTCACGTCTTTTTGGTTGTTCCGCGTTCCTTTCTTTCTTTCCCGTGTGTGAGAGTGTTCACATATGTGATCGTCGACAAAAAAAACCCAAGTTGCGTGCCCGTGGAACGAAAATCTTAACCAATCGCTTCCGAATCTCTTGCAAGCTGAAGAGAACTTGTTGCTTTTACACGCGAAAAAGTATACGCCGTGGCGATCCGATTCCAATGTCTCAAAGTTAATCGCGAAGTTCGAGCAAAACGCTAATTTGATTAGTGCCAAGTCCGAGGTCTGCCTGAAGACAATTTCCGTTCATAAGACAGTGCACGGGATCATGTCGCGAGCGGGAACCGCGAACAACGCCATGTCTATGTCGATGTCGGCGAGCAATCGCGAGATGTCTACGCGGTATCGCAGCGACACGCTTAATAACAATCCCTCGACACCTACGAGACGCATGAGTGAACACAGTATATCGGCATATTCCCAAAACAGTAACCTCACCACACCCTCAGACATAGAGGTGCGCGGATTCGCCGACGCTTCGGGCGTCCGCATTCCGATTGTTGGCTACGGGGTCATGGAGGAGCGTGCCCGCTTCACCGTGCACAAACTGCGCGTGGAAAATCCGTTTTCCAATGACTGCTGGCTGGTGCTAAAACACTACACGGACTTGGTGCGTCTCAACAACAAACTGAAGCAAACCCTCCCACATATCACGCTCCAGCTACCGAGGAAGAAGCGTTCGGCGATAACTTCAACTCGGTGTTTTTAGATAATCGGGTACAAGGGCGGCAGCGCTTCGTCAACTCTATCATGGCCAATAGTGAACTGCGGAACGCTAGCGTCGTACGGGAGTTCTTTTGCTTGGATGAACCACCCACATATTCGGATAGTATGGAAGAATGACGTGCAATATTGGAAGCTCAAGAAGAAACCATTGCCCACCTCAAACTTCAATTGAAACAGAAGGACGAACTAATTCTTTCATTGCAACAGAAATTGCGCAACGAAATAACCGAAAAAGAAGAAATTAAGTCCAAATCAAACCATATCACTACAAATGTAAAGTGTGCTAAATGTGGAAACATGTCGACATCTATAAGTTCTAGCTCATCATAGTGCTGGCCACGCACTGCATTCTGCTGATAACTGGGTGTTATTTTAGTTTATAACAAAAGATTAGAGAAGACACAATGAGTAATTCAAGGGGAGGAAGAGTGCAGATAAAAGAAATTCAAAACCAGAATAAAGTCTGATAATAAAATCACATACTTTCGCATGTTTTCTTAATGTGAAAATGTGTTATTAGTTAGTGTATTTTAAATATACAAAGCGCTAGGGAATACTATTTTTAAAGTAGGGTAACAAAAGAAAATAACAAATACTAAAGCAATGAATTAAAACATTGTACATTCATCACCGAACAATGTCTATATTTGTTATGGTCGCATTTAGACTTCTATATGTTGCGTGCAATACCCGTCAATACTTTGCAGCACACGAGCACACAGAAAGCCCAAATCAATACACATTTTGAATTACATTTAACAAGAATGGTGTCGATTAGGTATTAGTGGCGGTAGCGGGAGTATGACCGGTTGGTGTTGCTGGTGCTGTTGCCGGGAGATTAGAGGAGTCTGCTAGAAACCGCGACACAGCGCGGACGCCGCGTGGAGAGAAACAAGTTGGGTAAACAGACCTACGCTCATGTCAGAAGGGTTTTGTATTCAATTTTCAAAATGCAGTCACCAGATTGAATAAAGTCAAGAAGCATGTCAATGACGATTTTATTGGAGAAACTATGAAATTTGGAGATCATACTATTATTAACAAAGTTGAACGAATTTAGACTTCTGAGGTTTGTGTTATTGCTGTACTCATAAATATCTCCCTTAATAATTATTTCAGATGTCCATTCGCAAGGGAGGAAACACATTTTTCATGTATTTCCCTCCTGTGCCCCACTGAAGCAAAAACTGACAGTTAAAGAACTGTTTTGAAAAGCTACCATGGAAACCTTCATTTCATACTCATATCGGCTACGTTCTTTGAATTTTTTTCAGGAGCCACTCTCCTGTACTGTTACCATCGATTAATGGCCAATTTTTTCGAATCCTAGAGTTGTTACAAAGCCCTTTTGCTAGGAGCTCTCTCCCACCTCCTTGACTTGTTTCACTTATGAGTATTAATTGTAGGTACTCATCTTCAGTCATTCATTGAATTGAATCAAGTGTTCAAAGCATGCACCTTAAACGTTGAAGTCGGGAAAAAATAACTCAAAATTATCCAATCTTCGCATTTAAAACAGCCACTATTTTGTTTTACGATTACTGATACCACTAGCTGAACCGATTCTCAAAGATATTCATGACACCTATCTTTCCTGATTTTTTCATGCAAATCCTAGCAAAACTGTAGTGTCTGAGTCGGTAAAAAGCGCATCTTGTTCCATAGTCATATGTTGCCATAGTAATACATGCAGCGCATATTGTTCCATAGTAATACAGGAAAAATCAAACCACTATAACTTCGCTAAATATGATTCAATCTTTATGAAACTTTTAGAATAGATCAATCTTATAAATAGTCATCTGTGTACTGAATTTTATTGAATTTAAGGGTACCATTAAGATTATATTCAAGAAAACATAAAATCGATAAATCATACTATTACTAACAAAGTTGAGTGAATTGCAACTTCTCACGTATTTGTTGTTGTTGTACTCATCAAGGCCTACATTCTAGATTTTTTTCAGATTTTTCGGATCACAGGTGTCCAATCGCGAGGGGGGACACAAATTTCTCGTGTATTTCCCCTCCCTGTGCGCCCCTCGAAGCAAACTTTGCCAAACTAAGACCTGTTTTGAAAAGTTCTCATATCGGCTACCTTCAATGAAATTTTTTTTTCGGGGGGTCTCTCCCCTACATAGGGAGACCCCTCTTAAATACCTTATAAAATTTTTTTGTAGTTGAACTTTGAAGAGAGCACCACTTTACACCTACATACAAAATTTGATGCCTCTAGCTAAAGTAGTTTCCGAGAAAAACTGCTGTGACACACGGACGGACGGACGGACGGACGGACGGACAGACAGACGGACAGACAGGACCCGATTTTAGAAGGGTTTTGTAAAATTATTTTACAAAACCCTAAAAATAAAGGAAATTGATAAGCGGTTTCGTAGAAAATGATAGTGACGAGCTATTTCTGGCTATTGTACTTTCTATCGCGACAAAGCGTGTAAGTATGGAAAAGTTTTGAGTGAAAAATAGTCGAAACTGTTGAAGTGCCTCTTCGAGGTTCCTGTGCCGTTAAATTCTCTGTGGTTTTATAAGTTTTAATTAGAAAGTAATTCAGAGTGAGAAAAATTAACGGTAGTTTGTCCCTATCCTGCAAAAGAAAATATTTTATGCATTAATTGCGATACATTTGGTGAAAAACCGTTAGTTGAGAGAAAAGTGAAGAAAAATATTGACGTGAAATAATTACAGTTGTGTTGAAAAATTATCTGTAAAGTTCAATCGTTTTGGTTCATGAACACGTTGCGAATCATAGAGTTATCGGGAAGTGGAGAATTTGCGGTGGTTACAGTTCCAACTTCCCAACTGGAAATCAAGTGGCGTGAAGAATTAAGATATTACAATTGTGGAAATTCCTTTAAAATTGTTAGCAACAAAAAAATTTAGAACTCGATCGCAAATTTCAGTACCACAGCACTCGCAATTGTAACGTAAATAACAGTGAATTTGGTGCATAAACATAGTTCGCTCCGTTCATCTCACGATAAATTTTCTCTCGTTCCCTTTCAATTTCCCATCGACGAAAATCACTTTTCCGTGTGAGCAGCAAAGTGCGAGAAATCTAATTTGGAAGCGCGAATCTATCCGCCTATGTATCTTTCGTATCATCCTCTATTCCTCGACAATCAGGAAAAACGCATTGAGGCAAATTCATGCAAATTTCGGAAGCAAATCACGTATCGGAAACCAAATCGGTGCAAAGCGGAGTTCGGAACAGCAAACAGATATCTTTCAATCAACCTTAATTTGAGTTCACGTAGAACATTGTAACTAACTTGTTGTCCTAATCATACGTAAACGGTCGTTATTCAAGACATTTGAAAGTATTGTGCAATTTTCGTGTAAAAAGGAGCTTTAATTTGTCGAAAGGAAATTTTATATTTGTATTTAATGAAGTTATTTACACTTAAGCAAAATTACATAGGATTTAATAATTGCCAAAGCTCATCGCCATCATTCAATTAATTTGGAATTGTAAAGGATACCTGCATCGTTGTCGAGCGCTCGGAGGACCACGCGGGTGAGTACCCTTTTGTTTTCGACTTTTTTCTGCATGTTTTTTCATTTTTAAAAAGAAAAATTTTATAACAATATTTATATTTCAATTATTTAAATAAATTACAAAATATTTATGTAAATTACACTCTTTCGCAAAGAAAAAAAATGTTCTACGAAACTTCGAAATAAATTAAGAAATATCTAAATTTGAAAAAAAGAGAAAAAACATTGAAGTCCTCTGACATTAAATAGCGATCAGATTTTTTATGCATCCAATATTTAATGTATACCAATAACATACGAAACGCTAGAGCAAGATCGCATATGCATTGAGCAAGCTGATATTGGCATATAACATTTGCACTTGATGTGAATAGAAATCAATATTTAACATACGGGTATAACCGTTTTACATCCAAGAGAGAAGAGACTTGGATTTTAATACATATGAGTACATTCAGAACAAGAAATGCGAGAGAAGTTAGTATTTAAGCAATCCAAATTCAAAATAACATACGGTTATTGTATTTGAAAGAAGTGCTAGTTCGGAAGAAATTCTTTTTTTTGAAATATTTTTTTTTTAAAGTGCAGTTGGAATAGTACTTTTGTAAGAGCGGAAAGGAATAAAAAAAAAATGGAAAGTTAAATTATTAATTCGGTCTTTCCTTTCCCATAATTCTGACCGGGTATAGGACCCGGTACGTTAGCAGGTTACCCCCTAAAAAAATGAGCCAGCCACCGGGTACGTGATAATCCTTCTTTGTTTCAGGTGAATTCGCGGGTTGAGTGGCCCAAGCAGAGTGCCTCTTTATGGCAGAGAGTTATGTAATCGAATTGCATAGTTTTATGGCATAAATTGGTCACCGGGGTACTTCTCTTCTGATGGGAAAGCTTATGCTAGTTGAGTTGTATGAGTTTTCCACTCAGAAGAGGAATACCTGGCCACTGCAACAAATATGGATTTTAATCCGGTTGGGTGGGTGCGCAGGGGCTCCATCACCACCCGGTCGCCCTTCTCTCATTTGTGGGCCATGAGCCTCTCCGGGTGAGGACGAGGTCACCCTGCTTCCACTTCTTTTTACTTGTTACTCTTGTTCCACGAACAAGTCAGTTGTCCCTTGTGTAGTTACCTACACTTTTTGCGACTTCGGTCACCTTGTTTATGTTTGACCACAAGAAATTCGTGAATGCGAAATTCTTTGTGGTGGGTCCTTGTGCTGGGGGAATGAACCCGCCCCACGACACCGCAATGCTAGCCTGCCAGCGCATTCATGCGTCCCCAGACAAGGGCATTCTCGGCGGCAGATACTAACACCTTCTTTTGCCGAGGCAGCAGACCATCACTGCAGTCCTTCACGGACTTTTTGAACATTACTCTTTCACTACATATTCTGGGACTTAAAAAAAGGCGTTCCTAATGCGTCACAAATAGAACGATCCACCCCTTGGTGTGGCAATGTCCTTCTCCTTTTTGGGCCGCGCTCATCACCTCTGCAATTGCATCAATGGTAGAACGCCCTGCTCTAAAGCTTTACTGCCGAGGAGACAGGTCCCCAGCAGCACGAATTGCGTCAATGAGTCTTCTCTTGATGAGTTTCTCAAGCACTTTTACCGCCGTGTCTAGCATGCATAACGGGCGGTACGCAGACGGCGATTCAGGATTTCCCTTCTCCTTGCTGATCAGCACGAGCCTCGCCATCTTCCATCGTGCCGGGAAAATCCCGTCCCGTAGGCAAGCATTGAATTGTGTTTCCTCCGTACTAGGACCCCGAGGTGAATATCACAGCAGGTATGGTTCCTTCACAGCCAATACTGCGGAAAGTCAGCGTTTTTCCGGTGTTTAGAAAGACGAGTGCCGTACTGGCTGCCATTGTCAGGATTCTTTCTTTTTAGCGTTGAAGTCTCCCCCAATGAGCACGTTGCCGTCTGCGTTCAAGACAGCGCCCTCCAGAGCATTAAGCTTGGCTTGGAAAGATTATATCGATTCATTCGGCGTTAGGTACACACTAGAGAAGGGGTCGCTGAGCACCGAACCCACATGAAACCATCCCCCGCCCACAAATCCCCGCTTGGAAATCACTGTTCCGAACCCAGATGACGCCAGTACTAGTTTCGTCAGACTACCATGATGCTGAACTTTTATCATAGTAATGCCCACTCGGCAGCAAGAAGTCGGCTTTCAATTCCTCGCAAACTGCTCAAGCAGATTTTGGGCGGTTATACTGGGGTGTAGGTTTGGCTGCAGGATGTGGGTCATCGGAGTTCTAATTTTACCTTGGCTAGGGCTTCCTGGGAAATCCGGCATTTTTCTGATCCCAAGACGTATCCAAAATCAGGTCTTGGATCAGCAGCCCTGCAAAGAATACAGTATGCCCGCTTCGTACACTCTTTTTTTTTATGTCCCATTTCATTGCATTTGTAACATAGGGAACTCTTTTCGGGTCCTTTGCATACTTGAGTGGTGTGACCATAGCCAAGGCATTTGAAACATTGAAGAGGCGTTGCTCTTTGCCGTATCCTACAGCCAACCCACCCTACTCGTAGTTTGCCCTTGTTCAGAAATTGTTCGGCGTTGTTTACGGTCCCCTATGGTTTTCTGGTGTCAGCCTCGCTTTGATCCTTCCTCTTCTACCTCGGCCAGATCTGTGAGGCAGTCAATGCCTCTTATTTCGATCGTTGCCATCGGCTATTGCTTGGCTATTGTTGCGCTTTTGCCGAGGACTTTCTTTACTGCGTCGCAGAATGCTTCCTTATCGTCAGCCTCTGCTTCAAATTCGAACAGTTTGTTGCCTGATCGCGTTGGTCGTACTGCTTTAATGGCAGTGTTGATGTCTTCGGGCTGTACTTTCGCCCTGATGTCCCGCAGCACCTCCACAAAGGATCGGCCATCTTGGGGTTTTACGAGCACGGACACCATCAAGAAGGCCTGATGCAAAACAGGAGAGAAAGAAGCCTCGACGAAGAGCCTGGCAACAGATAAGTTCGCACCATTGGGTTGTTGGTGTAGGTTCGGTTGAGACGGACTTCCGTTTAGCGCTGGTCTGGCTCTGAGCAGTTGTCCCCATAAGCGCTTGTGCCAAGCCTCGCATGGCCTCCCTGCCCTGCAAAGATAACCATATACACACACACTCTGTAAAGATAACCATATATACACACGAGCAATCAAAAACACTTAAAAAAGATAAAAAAACCCAAAAAAAGAAGTAAAAAATAATAACACGCTGTTAACAGGGCATCGAGAGCGGTACTAACGCTGACAAAGATGACGATGAATACAATGACAGTGATGACGGACAAAAAACGGAGATAAGCAGACAGTCTGGTCCAGACTGAGATTTTTGCGGCCGCAGCAAAAAAAAACGAATGCCGGAGCGCCCTAAAAAGGAAAAGCGGGAAACTCTGCGGGATGCTTCAGGTGTCCGAGTGGTGGAGGAAAATATAAAGAACGTCGAGAACTCGATGGTCACTGCTGAGATCGTTACCGAAGCAATCGATGCAAGGGTCTTAAATTCCGACATAATTTATTACCATCCTGAAGTCAAGGAGGAGATTACGGCGGAAAAAAAAACGAACGCCCAGGCAAATAAAGCGACGTTGTGTGATTGCATTGCCAACGATGAAAATGTGTCGGAAGTACTGCATTCAGATACGGAAAGCTATAACCTCTCCCAAGGATGATATAATGTTTCTCGTGCGTTTGTTGTTACTTTGTCCTTACTGCGAAGAACCTTGATAAATATTGAGGAGTTAATTCAAATTATTTTTCTCACCTAACCAAGCGGCTGGGCCGCAGAGAGTTCTGGCGAGGATTATTACAATCCACGAACGCCATGGTTTCTAAAAAGTCCTGTAAGGAAAGTTTTAGCAGCTACTTTGCTTCCGCCACGATGCGCAGCGCCGTGCAAGAATGACTACCTCTTTCTTGTTACAAAAGCAAAGTGTATTTTCTATTAATTCCTTAAGTCTACATATACAAAATTTTTCTTACTAGCTAAACAATAAAAATATTAATTTATTGCTCATCGATTTTGTTTTCCCACATTAAAATGTAACCCAATTTAAGTTTATTACCCAAGCGACAGTATTTGAGGAAAATACCACACGTAAGCGAAATGATTCACTCATATAATTGTGCGCTCTACATGCGGTCAATAATGACCCATATCTCAAGTGTCGCGTGCCTTCGCTGATGCATGGTGTGAACGAAATTTCTTTGAGGTTTTCCGTATAGGATTTATGACGTGTGAAAAAAATGGGTTGTATGGGAATTTGTAGAGATGGGTATGAATGGACATGTGTCCATTGAAGATAATTTATGCGCTTCGATACGACACTAGTGAATCGTGTACATGTTGCATTTCTTGTCAAATGAGATATTGGATATTTGTTATATCCATATAAATTGATGATTTAGGAGTTTAATGATTGTTGAATTTAGGAATTTATTATAGGAATTGCATCGATATCTTAATTAAGGTTAGTATCCTTACAATGGTCGCGAAGTACAATTGTCGCCCAGCGAAATGAAGAAGAAAGACTATACAATCTGCATGCGACCCCCTAAAAATCAACAAAGAAGTAAATATTGGGTTGCTTGAACCAGAGGAGCTCCTTGACTGCATAAGGCATTATCGGAGGAGTTGGTTTCAGGTCAAAGAGTACCGAAAAGCCGAAGAAGAGCAGAAGGCTAAGGAAGCGCTGAGGGCTTAGTCTAAAGCGCACGCGTAGATAGCTACACTATCAAACATCAATAAAAAACAATGGCGTCCAGCCCAATCGAAGGAGATCGGGATAAAAGAAGGAAGGAAGAGGCAATTGATGGGTGCGGAACGCCAGATGAGGGGCTGCAGATAGCCTTGGCAAATGGAGCGAAAAAAGCCGCAAAAAAACCCCTTCAAAAAGTGCAAGATAATAAAGTTCACACGAACGCCCAACAAGAAAACGACCTGATGCGAAACAGGAGAAAAGAAGCCTCGACAAAGATCCCGGCAGTAGGTACTGCTCGTAAAACTCCAAGATTGCGAATCTTATGCGGCTGATATCAGGGAAAATGCAAGGCCCGAAGACACCAACACTGCGATTCAGTTGCACGATCAACGTGGTCGAGCCACATACTGGTCGAACTCAACGCAGAGGCCGACAATAAAGAAGCATTCTGCGATGCAGTAGACAATGTCCTCGCCAAAAGCGCAACTAAAGCCTCGCTTGAGCCAATGGTAACGATAGAAATCAGAAACAGATCTGGCTGAGGTAGAAGAGGCCATCAAAAGGGAGTTCCTTAGCGTGGACAGGATCAGAGTGAGGCTGACACCAGAAAATCAAAGGGGAAAACACATGGCCATCATTGACTTGACCAAAAAGGACGCCAAACAATTTCTGAATAAGGGCATAGAAGAACAGGTTGGGTTGTCTGCAACATATGGTGAAGAGCAGTGCCTCTTCAAAGTTTAAAATGCCTTGTCTATGGTTACACCGCTCAAGTATACAAAAGACCCGATAAGAGTTCACTATGTTAAAAATGCGATGAAATGGAACATAAATTAAAAAGAGTGTACAAAGAAGGCACACTATTTTGGGCACGTCTTGGGATCAGGAAAATGCCGGGTTTTCAGGAAGCCCTAGCCAAGGCAAAATCAGAACTTCGATGACCCGAATGCTGACACTAAACTTACACTCTAGCTCATCCGCCCAAAATCTGCTTGAGTAGTTTGTAAGGGACATGAAAGCCAACATTTTGCTGTTAAGTAAGCAACACCAGGATAAAAGGTTGGCATTATGGAATCCTGATGAAAATGGTACTGCCGCAATCTGAGTTCGGAGTAATGACTTCCAGGCGGATAGCTGTGGATGGGGGGATGGTTTTGTGTTACTTTGGTGCTCAGGCACCACCTTCTATAGTATGTACATCACGCCGAACGAATCGATATCATCTTTCCAAGCAAAGCTTAATACTTTGGAGGGCATTATCTCGGACGCAGACGGGAACGTGCTCGTTGGGGGGAGACTTCAACGCTAAAGCAATCGAATGGGCCATGCCTCAAAAAGATCTGCGGGGAAAAGTATCCTAGAAATGGCGGCCATGACGGCGGTCATCGTAGTAAATACCGGAAATATGCCTACTTTCCGCCGTATTGGCTGTGAAGGAACTATACCTGCCGTGAAATTCATCTCGGAGTGCTTTGTACGGTGGAAACATAATTGAGGACTACTCAGCCAGTGATCATCAGTGCGTTCTTTTTGAGACCAGTGATGTTTTCTCCGCATGTCCGTGCTCTCGACTTTCTACAATTGGGGGGAGAATAGGAAGGATGGGCGTCGAGAGATTTGTCAAGGTGCTCACAGCAGGTGCTCCGCTGCAGGGAGATTCGCAGGGGATGGAAGAACTGGGAGCTCAAGACATGGTGAACTCAACTATTAGCATCATCACGACTGGCTGAAACGATTTTATGCCCATCGAAAACCCCGGCACAGCAAGCCTTTAGTGTGCTGGTGGTCAACTGAAAGCGCTGAAAAGCGAAGAGAGTGTCTCAAGCTTCGGCGTGAGGCTCGACGGGCACGACCCTTTCTCTAGTGTGTACCTAACTACGCTGAATGAATCGATATTATCTTTCCAAGCCGAGCTTAATGCTCTGGAGGGCGCTGTCTTGAACGAAGACGGCAACGCGCTCGTTGGGGGCGACTTCAACGCTGAAGCAATCGAATGGGGCATGCCTCAAACAGATCTGCGGGGAAAATGAATCCTAGAAATAGTGGCCAGGACGGCGCTCGTCGTACTAAACTCCGGAAATACGCAGACTTTCTGCCGTATTGGCTGTGAGGGAACCATACTGGACGTGACATTCGCCTCGGAGTCCTTAGTACGGAGGATACACAACTGGAAAGTATTAGAGGACTACTCAGCCAGTGATTATCAGTGCATTCTGCTTGAGATAAGTGATGTTGTCTCCCGACGTCCATGCTCTCGGCTTTCTACAACTGGATGGAACATCGGAAGGATGGACGTTGAGAGGTTCGTCGAGGTGCTCACAACAGGTGAGCCGCTGCAGGGAGCTTCGGAGGGGACGGAAGAACTGGCAGCTCAAGACGTGGTGAACTCTAGTATGAGCATGATTACGACTGCTTGCTGCATTTGTATGCCCCGTTGAAGACCCCAGCAGGGCAAATCCCCAGTGTACTGGTGGTCAACTGAAACCGCTGAAAAGCGAAGGGAGTGTTACAAGTTTCGACGTGAGGCTCAACGGACGAGGTATGCAACTGGGTGGTAGCATAAAAGTCGGCCAGGAAATGCCTTCGCAAATCGATCAACAATAGCAAGGCTCGCTGCTGGCAAGACCTAGTGGACAATGTGAACAAGGATCCATGGGGCCTTGGCTACAAGCTAGCTATGCGGGTGCTTGGTGCCCTACGGAAGCCTTGCATACATGACGCAGAAAAGATGGACGCGATAGTGTGGGGATTATTCCCTATTGACGCTGTCCATGGTGAAACAGCAGCCGACTGTCCACTCTTCACACAGCCGGAACAGGGGGAGGCAGTCCTCTCATTGAAAGCGAGGAAGGTTCCAGGTCCAGATGATGTTCCGGGTGAGGTGTTGCGGCTCGTCTATCACCATTGTCCTGACTTGCTGCTCAGTACATTCAACGGGTTTTCCCGGTACGATTGAAGGTGGCGCGGCTCGTGCTGATCAGCAAGGGGAAGGGAAATCCCGAATCGCTGTCTGCACACCGCCCGTTATGCATGCTAGGCTGGGAAAGTGCTAGAGAAACTCATCAAGGGAAGACTCACCGCCGCGATTCGTGCTGCTGGGGACCTATCTCCTCGGCAGTACGGCTTTAGAGCAGGACGTTCTACCAGTGATGCGATTGCAGAGGTGGGGAACGCGTTCCAAAAGGGAGAGGCATATAGTCGCACCAAGCAACGGATCGTCCTGTTGGTGACACTCGACGTCAGGAACGCCTTCAACTCCGCTAGATGGGAGAATATTCTGGATACGCTGGAAAACTCTTTTCAAGTTCCAGAAGATCTAATGCGGCTTTTGAGGAACTACCTAACGGACCGGAGCCTGCTCTAAGACACGACACAGGACCAACGAAGGATGCAAATTACATCGGGTGTTGCCCAGGGATGGAACGTATCTTACGACGGGCTACTGAGACTTGAGATGCCAACTGAGTCGCACTTGGTCGGCTATCTAGATGATGTTGTGGCTCTGGTCGCTGGACGCACCGTTGAACAGGCGCAACTTAGGCTAGGTATGCTAATGCGCCGAGTGAGGGACTGGATGACTACTCGCGGGCTCAGTTTAGCACTGGATAAAACCGAAGTGGTCATCTTGACAAAAAAGAGAATCCCTAGAGTAAGGATGATCAGTATTGGAGACATACAAATCGAATCGAAGCCAGCGGTGAAGTACCTGGGGCTATTGATCAACTCGAAGATGAGTTTCTCTGAGCAAATCAGGGCAGCGGCTGAGAAAGCTGCTTCGGGAATATCGGCTCCGAGTCGACTTATGGCCAACGTAGGGGGACCCAGCCCGTCAAGAAGACGCCTCTTGATGAGTGCTGTAGCGTCAGTGCTACTATACAGAGCAGAAATATGGGGCGAAGCCCTCAGCAAGGAGGTATACCGAAAACGTTACGCACAGGTACAGAGAAGAGGAGCACTGAGAATTGCATCTTCGTATCCGACAGTCTCTGATTTGGCGGTGAGAGTTATTGCAGGCGTGATACCTGTCGCCCTCCTTGCTAGAGAGCCCCGCGCTATTTAACCTGCGCCGAAACGAGGATGCGTGGGAGATGGTTGTCCGCGAGGAGTGACAGCGCACACTCAATGGTTGGCGGCAGCTTCAAATGAATTGCACGAAAGGGAGGTGGACTACGGACCTCATCCAGGATGTGAGAACGTGGCTAAATCTAGGGCACGGTGAGACTGACTTCTATTTGACCCAGCTTTTGAGCGGGCATGTTGCCAAGTAGTGTTCATGGCAAATGTGACACCAGAAGCATCTCCCACAATACCGTGTAAACGCCACAGGGACGGCCTGCGAAGCAAAATCGACAAGCAGGTGGCGGAGCTCCTCCGACTAGCATCGATCGCCGTCACTCCAGAAGAGTGGGCCCGTTTTAAGGACCAGGCCACCGCCTTTCAGCGAGACTACTGCCGGACTCAACGGATTAAACGTGCACAAAGCCGCGGGATACGCAAGGCATCTAGACCGCCATCACCCGCTACAACCACAGGCCAATGAAGTCCCGCTCGGTCACCGATTCCGACATCCACCCGCCAACGCTGGGGCGATCTGATTCAATTTTAGTTCTGTTGTCAATCGTGTTAAATATGTTATAATTATCAAAGTTCATTATTATTACAACGTTTCAAGAAAACAACCAGTGTTTACTTTCTCTGGCTTCCCGATTACAGGTGTTCCAAAGGTGAAGAGCGATTTCTGGTAATAGTGCTTGTAAGCTGGAGGTTCCCTCATACATCAGTCGGGTTGATTCCCATGACACCAGCTCCCATTCTGAGCTAAAGGCAATCCCAACAAAACAAACTTATAACAGTTTGCTCTTTGTTCCCTCACTGTGGCGAAGCCAGTAACATCGTTTTGGAAGATAAAAGGAATAAGAAGAATGTGACAAGTAGAATCAGGGAGAACAAATGGTAGGAATGGAGAAAAAAATTGGATGGAGTTTGAGGGTGGAAGGAGTTGCAGAAGCCCGGAATTTGGAAGTTGAAGGAATTGCACGGCCGAAAGAATATCAAGAAAACTACCGACAACGGACTTCTTGCGGAATACGAAGGGGGCCCATAGTCAAGGAAATTAGTGAGGTAAAGATTTTATAATTTGTTTGAATTGTTCGAGATTAGTAACTTTTTAGCGGTGTATGATTATAAAATAGTGTATGTGGAAAAAGTGAAAACAAAGCGAAGATTTCTTATATTTTTTTACTTCTTTGAAAATTGTGAAATTGGTTTGTTGGACGCGTTGGTTGAAGGGTGGTCTTGCTAACTGCAGTGATTTTGAGTCAGTGTATTATGGTAAACGCTGTTGCGGGATATCAGTTGTTTTCTTTCCCGTACTGTCGATAGCACCTTTCAGACACTTCCCCTAACTGGCCCTGGACAATTCAGTGGTCCGCAGTCTCATTTATGGGGCGGCGGCACGCAACTTCTTCCTGACCCAGCTCTTGAGCGGGGATGGGTGTTCTCAGTCTTACTTGCACAAGATTGGTAAGTCGTGATCCCCTGACTGTAGATTTTATGCAGGGGAGGGGCAGACTGAACCAGGACCCATACAAGAAAACAGGAAAGCTCTCCCCGGATGGTCTAATCGGGGAGATGTGTAGCGAAATAGTTAGGTGAATGTCCTAGATATCGGACTACGTTCATAACAAACTTACTTTTCTGGACGTTGATGGTGGCTCCCATCTTACTGATATGAAGGGCAACTTCTTGTAACAGTAGAAGATGTTAGTCAAACATTTCCGTGATGAGTAGAAGGTCATCTAGGGACACGAGCACTTGGTGTTTAAGATGAGGTGAAATTACTTTGTCCATCAGCCAGGTCATCATTTGCGGAGCATTACACAGGCCAAAAGGCATTGTGACAAACTGGTATAATGGTCGCCCAGGCACTGTGAAAGCGTTTTTATCCCACGACTCGAGTGGAATTCACCAGAATGCATCTTTTAGGTCGTGACTGGTAATGTAGTTTGCTTTCGGCAGTCTCCCCAATATTCCATCGATGAGCGGATGAGGGTACGCATCTTTAACGGTTACGGTATTGACTTTCCGGGCACTCAGACAAAGACGGACTTTACCTGGCTTCACCACCAAGATTATAGGTGAGGACCAGGCACTTTGGGACTCTTCTATAACCCCCAACTCTAGCATCCTGTCCAACTCTGCATACACTAGCTTTTCCATGGCCAGTGAGATGGCATAGTGTCTCTGCTTTATTGGCTTACTATCGCCAACATTGATGATATGTGAGACCAGTGTGGTGCAGCCAAAACCTTGTGTAGCGTAAGATGGAAAAGCAGCGATGGATGCTTCCAGACGTTGTCGTTGGTTAGGCGTTAATTCGTGCCTGTCGGGTATAGAAGCGAGTTGGTTGACATATCTAGTATTTAAGGGTGGGTCGTGAATAAGTCTGAGGCCAAACCAAATTGAAGGACGAAATCAACGCCAAGGTACACGTTCTGAGTCAGAGACGGGATAATGAAGAAAGTAATATCCTTACTTAGACCCCTGAATATCACGGGTGTTGTCAACTTACCCTGGATAGGGTGTTCGGTACTAACAGCTGTACTAATTTCAGAGCGCTAAGGCTTTATCGCCGTTGCTTTGAGCCGAGGCTCGAGGTAAGGCAGCTAATACTGGCACCCGTGTCAATCAGTGCAACAGCGATTTCGCCCAACGCTTTGATTGGTGCGTAAGGTCGAGTGTCATTCTCAGGAACCTCCGAGGTGTAACATAAATTTAAAGTTTGGCGACAGATGCGCACTCTCCTTCGGAAGCTTCTCCAATGATGAGTTGACCACTTTGTTTTGTGCTGGCGTAGGGTGACCTCTTCTGTGGCAAAAATACTCTCTCGTGCAGCAAGATACTCCTGCAACCTAATATGGTATGGCTTCAAAACACGAGTCTGTTGCTGCCGGGTTTTTTCAGGCAGTACCTGAGGTGGTCGCTGCAACAATGTCTTTGGAGAGGCCTTTGGAGAAGATGTGGCATCTGTTGCATCGTGGACCAGCAAAGGTATCGTGGTGTTTGATTTTAGTTGGTTTATTGGCGAGGAACTTGTCGTGGTGGAATTGTCAGTAGACGGGATGGAGTACCGTTCCGTTACTGAGGCTGCTGCGAGTGCTGCAGGCTGTCTTGGACACTTGCTTGCAAGTTTTTTGGCTTCTTGCAACTAGTGAAGTTTGGCACACAAGTATCTGGCTTCCCACAACGGAATTCACCTGGGATTGCGGACCGCTAGGAACATTGCACCGCTTCAAACTCCTTTGTGGACGAGCAAAGCGCATGCGCGTTGTGGTGCAGGGCGAACACCAGTCGCTTTCGCAGCTCGGACCTGATTCCCTCCCAAAAGAGACTCAGAAACTCAGACTCTGGCATGGGGCTCATCAGACGTTTCAACAGGCAACATAGGGCTTCATAGTAGTCAACTACGGTCTCCTGCGCCTATTGGTGTCTGTTTCGAATTTGCTGCTTCAAGATGTCATCCCCTTCTACTGGGGTGAACTCCCGCAAGGTGACATACCTTAACGTTTCCCAATAAAAGGTAGGAAACGTGCCCACAAATCTCCAGAACCAACGAAGTCTAAGTCCTCGTGGCAGATGGAACATAAGAGTGTTAGTCCAGCATCCAAGCTCAGCTTCCTCCTCTCTGGAGTTCGTTTTGTGGGCATTTTCTCAAAGTGGTATAAATCTGAAAAACTCACTTAAATCGATAAAGTGGCCGTCAGTAGTGAACTAATAACTATTCTCAACCAAAAATAAAGATATGTAAATATAATTAACTAAATATTAAAATTAGTGTCTAAGGGTTGATTTGAATAGATTTATTTTTAAAGTTCAATCTCAAAATGAACGATTACCAAGATTAATTCGGTCTTTCCATATCGTTTTCCCCTTCACAGGCGAGGACACCAATGGTGAGCTCTTCCTTTGCGTTACAGGGACTACTCTCTTGAGGCACCATTAGAATCAGGGTTCAGAACTGCTCTCTCGTTCGCAAGTTTTAACAAGGTACAATTTGCCAGCACAGGGTTGATTCTGACCCGTAAGCAGCGCGTGTCTTATCATGGATAGTCACGGATTAGCTAAGCAGCCAATTACGTGAAGACAAAATCCATGTAATGGAATACACTTAGGCACCGCTTAGTTTGGGATGCAGATCAGAATTCGCCACAAAAATGATGTTGAGTAACAACTTTCGAATACCAGAAAGGACTCTTATATCATTTGGCCTTGCTAGTCATACAATGGTGGTAAACCACCAATGTATAAATGAAAACCAGGTCCAAACGATATTGATGTCTGAGGACAACACACGGTCGAAAGTTATTAATTTGCTGGGGCGCGATTAGTGCAATATTTCTTAGGGGTTAACTACCCACCAAAAGTCTGGCCAATTTGTAGGGTCACCTAGAAACGTTGGACTTTCTCGTGCTCACGACTGATGATACAGCTGGGCTTTTCGAGTCCTACATCAGATCAGGACTGCAGCGATGGTCTGCTGCCTGCTGCGGAAAAGGATCGTAGCATCGGCCAAGATTTGGCCTTGTCTGGGACACGTACATGCGCTGGCAGGCTAGCGTTGCGGTGTCGTGGGGCGGGTTTTTTCTCCCTAGCATAAGACCCACTACAAAAACATTTTTCGCATCCACGGATCTCGGGGCTAGTGGAGTATCGACCGGAGTCGAGAAAGGAGGTAGCCTACTAAGGGCTATAAAATTTCTGATTTAGAGGACAAATAGGGCCTTGAGAAAACGGATACGGCACACGGCACTGACAGAGACTTCGTCGTTACCGACGATCCTTATAGCCCACAAATAAGAGCGGGGCATTCAGATGGAAGCGGTGCCTCCTCGCACCTTTCTAACCGGATCAAGATCTTGCCGGGTAGAGTGGCCTTCCGCTCGCATGCCCTTTTATGGTATAGAGTTATGTGATTCCATCGCATAACGCTATAACATAAATTGGCTACATTTGAATTCCTCATTTGATGGAAAGAATCATAAAAAATAATAAAAACGCCGACCCAACTAGCGGTTGTAGCCACGATGTTAACAGTACATCGAGAGCGGTACCAGCCATGACAAAAACGACGAATAACACAATGACAGTGAAGACAGATGAAAAACGGCGATTAGCAGACAGTCTGGTTCAGACTGAGATTCCTGCAGCGTTCCGGCGAAGCAAAAGAATTATGCGTGCGCCAGAGCGTCCTATTAATATAAGGAAAAGCGGGAAACTCTGCAGGATGCTTCAGGTGTTCGAGCGGTGGGAGATAATATAAAGAGCATCAAAAATTCGATGGTCACTGCTGCGATCGTTACTGAAGTGATCGATGCAAGGGTTGCAAATCGCGACATAGTGAAGAAACATCCTGAAGCCAACAAGGAGAATACGGCACGAAAAGCAACCAGTGACCAGGCAAATAAAGTGATGTTGTGTGATTGCACCGCCAACGTCGAAAATGTGGCGGAAGTACTGCATTCGGAAAAGGAAAGCGATAACCTCTCCCAAGGATGGTTGCAAAGTACAATTGCCGCTAAGCGATACGAAGAATAAAGGCTATTCCGAAAAGCGGGAGATGTTCTGAAAAGAATACAATCTACATGCTACTCCCCAAAAATCAGCAAAGCAGTAAAGATTGGGCTCCTTGAACTAGAGGAGCTCCAAGATGGCATAGGGCACTATAAGAGGAGCTGGTTAAGGGCCGAAGACGAGCAGAAGGCTAAAGAGACGAAATCTAAAGGCCACATGCAGATAGCTCCACCATTAAAAATCAGTAAAAGAATGGCGTCCAGCCCAATCGAAGGAGATCGGGATAAAAGAAGGAAGGAAGAGGCACTTGATGGGCGGGGAGCACCAGATCACGGGTTCTAGATAGTGCGGTGTGCTTGCAAAAGGAGCGAAGAAAGCCGCTAAGAAACTCCTTCAAAAAGTGCCAGAAAGTAAAGTTCGCACGGACACCCAGTCAGAAAAAGGACCTGATGCAAAACAGGAGAGGCAGAAGCCCCAACTAAGACCCCGGCAGCAGGCACTGCTCGTAAAGCCCCAAGATGGCCGATCCTACGCGGAGGTACCGCGGGACATCAGGGGAACGTAAGACACCAACACTACGATTAAAATAGTACGACCAACGCAGCCAAGCCACATACTGGTCGAATTCGGAGCAGAGGCCGGCAATAAGGGAGCATTCTGAGACGCAGTAAAGAAAGTCCTCGGCAAAAGTGCAACTATAGCCTCGCTCGAACCGATGGCAACGATTGAAATAAGAGACATTGACTGCTTGACGGATCTGGCCGAGGCAGACGAGGCCATCAAAAGGAAGTTCCCTAGCGTGGGAAGGATCAAAGCGATACTGACACCACAAAACAACAGAGGAAAACGCATGGCCATAGTTGACTTGACCGAAAAGGACGTCGAACAATACCTGAACAAGGGCAAAGTAAGAATAGGGTAGGTTGTCTGTAGGATACGGCGAAGAGCAATGCCTCTTCACTGTTTCAAACGCCTTGGCTGTAGTCACACCACACAAGTATGCAAAGGGCCCGATAGGAGTTCCCTATGTTACAAATACGGTGAAATGTGACATTAAAGAAAAGAGTGTACGAAGGAGGCACACTGTTTCTCTGCAAGGATGCTGATCCAAGACCTGATTCTGGACACGTCTTGGGGTCAGGAAAATACCGGGTGTTCCAGGAAGCCCTAGCTAAGGCAAAATCAGAACTTCGATGAGCCGCATCCTGCAGCTAAACCTACACCACTGTTCAACCGCCCAAAATCTGCTTGAGCAGTTTGCGAGGGACATGAAAGCCGACTTCTTGCTGCTGAGTGAGCAACACCATGATAAAAGTCATACATTATGGTATTCTGACAAAACTGGTACTGCCGTCATCTGGATTAGGAACAGTGATTTCCAAATGGAGAGTTGTGGACAGGGGGATGGTTTCGTGTGGGTTCAGTGCTCAGCCGTTTTTAGTGTGTATCTTGCGCCTAACGAATCGATATCATCTTTCCAAGCCAAGCTTAATATTTTGGAGGACGCTGTCTCGAACGCAGAGAGCAAAGTGCTCGTTGGGGGCGACTTCAACGCTAAAGCAATCGAATGGAGCATGCCTCAAACGGATCCGTGGGGAAGACGAATCCTGGAAATGGCGACCAGGACGGCTCTCGTCGTACTAAACTCCGGAAACACGCCGACTTTCCACCGTATTGGTTGTGAGGGAACCATACCGGACGTGACATTCGCCTCGGTGTCCTTAGTATGGAGGATACACAATTGGAAAGTATTAGAGGACTACTCAGCCAATGATCATCAGTGCATTCTGCTTGAGATAAGTGATGTTATCTCCCAACGTCCGTGCTCTCGGCTTGCTGCAACTGGATGGAACATCGAAAGGATGGACGTAGAGAGGTTCGTCGAGGTGTTGCCGCTGCAGGGAGCTTGGGAGGGAACGGAAGAACTGGCAGCTCAAGACGTGGTGAACTCTACTATGAGCATCATTATGACTGTTTGCTGCGCTTCTATGCCCCAGTACGGCAAGTGTTACAAGCTTCGACGTGAGGCTCAACGGGCGCGGAACCGTGACGAGGCATGCAACTGGGTGGCAGCATATAAGTCGGCCAGATAATGCCTTCGTAAATTGATCAACAATAGCAAGGCTCGCTACTGGCAAGACATAGTGGACAATGTGAACAAGGATCCCTGGGGCTTTGGCTACAAGCTAGTTATGTGGAAGCTTGGTGCCCTACGAAAGCCTTGTATACATGACGTGGAAAAGATGGACGCGATAGTGCGGGGACTCTTCTCCGCCCATTCCGTCCGTGTTGACGCTGTCCATGGTGAAACAATAGTCGAGTGTCCACTCTTCACACAGCCGGAACTGGAGGACGCAGTCCACTCATTGAAAGCGACGAAGGCTTCAGGTCCAGGTGGTGTTCCGGCTGAGGTGTTGCGGCTCGTCTATCATCATTGTCCTGAATTGCTGCTCAGCACATTCAACGCTTGTCTACGGGACGGGGTTTTCCCGATACGATGGAAGGTGACGAGGCTCGTGCTGATCAGCAAGGGGAAGGGAAATCCCGAATCGTCATCTGCATACCGCCCGTTATGCATGCTAGACACGACTGGGAAATTCTAGAGAAACTCATCAAGGGAAGACTCACTGACGCGACTCGTGCTGCTGGGGACCTAGCTCCTCGGCAGTAGAGCTTTAGTGCAGGACGTTCTACTATTGATGCGATTGCAGAGGTGATAAGCGCGGTCCGAAAGGCAGAGGCATAAAGTCGCACCAAGCGACGGATCGTCCTGTTGGTGACGCTCAACGTCAGGAACGCCTTCAACTCCGCTAGATGGGTAGGTGTTCTGGATACGCTGGAAAACTCTTTTTAAGTTGCAGAATATCTAATGCGGCTTTTGAGAAACTACCTAAAGAACCGAAGCCTGCTCTACGACACGACACAGGGCCAACGAAGGATGGAAATTACATCGGGTGTAGCTCAGGGATCTATCCTTGGTCCGGATCTGTGGAATGTGTCTTACGACGGGCTACTGAGGCTTGAGATGCTAGATGATCTGCGCTTGGTCATATATGCGGATTATGTTGCGGCTGTGGCCGCTGGACGCACCGTTGAACAGGCGCAACTTAGGATAGGTAACCTAATGCGCCGAGTGAGGGACTGGATGACTACTCGTGAGCTCAGCTTAGCACTGGAGAAAACCGAAGTGGTCATCTTGACAAAAAAGGAGAATCCCTAGGGTAAGGATAATCAGTATTGGAGTCTTGCGACTCGAACCGAAGCCATCGGTGAAGTACCTGGAGCTACTGATCGACTCGAAGATGAGTTTCTCTGAGCAAATCAGGGCAACGGCTGAGACGGCTGCTTCAGGAATATCGGCTCTGAGTCGACTTATGGCCAACGTAGGGGGACCCAGCCCGTCAAGAAGACGGCTCTTGATAAGTGCTGTAGGGTCAGTGCTACTGTATGTAGCAGAAGTATGGGGCGACGCTCTCAGCAAGGAGGTATACCGAAAACGTTACGCACAGGTACAGAGAAGAGGAGCACTGTGAATTGCATCTTCGTATCCGACAGGCTCTGATCCGGTGGTGAGAGTTATTGCAGGCGTGATACCTATCGCCCTCCTTGCTAGAGAGTGCCGCGCTATTTACCTGCACCAAAACGAGTGTGCGAGAGATATGGTTGTCCGCGAGGAGAGGCAGCGCTCGCTCAACCACTGGCAGCAGTCAGGGCGAATTGCACGAAGAGAAGGTGGACTGCGCGCCTCATCCCGGATATGAAAACGTGGCTAAATCGAAGGCATGGTGAATCTGTCTTTCATCTGACCCAGCTTTTGAGCGGGCATGGGTGTTTTCAGTCTTACCTCCACAAGATTGATAAGTAATGGTCTCCCGATTGTCGGTTTTGCCCAGGAGAGGAGGACAATGCCTGCCACACATTTTTTGCGGATACAAAATGGGTCAGACTGCAAAGGGAACTCTACAGTGAGACGGGAGAGGTCACCCCGGATAATATAGTTGGATGTTGCTCGAATCGGTTGACAAATGGAACCAGGTGGCACATTATGCTCGGGCAGACCTAAAATATAAGAGGGACTCACAGCAGCCGGGGGCGCTGGGGCCGGGGGGTCGCTCTTCTGGCACTTTCTTTTCCCCTCTCCCCTCCCGCTAGAAGAGGTATCCCCCACCTTGAAGGCGCCTCATGACGTAACAAAACGAGACCTGGCCCGAAGTAATGTGTCAAACGGTTCCAGGCTGGGTTCTCAGTTTGACAGGGGAGGTGTTTAGTGGATAGTCCAGTCGCCTCCTTGTGAGCCTGGGAGTCCCACACTTTGTGCATAAATGGCATTCACCTCCCTACCACAAAAAAAAGAGTCATGCAAAGTACGTTTGCATGAGTTTTTCACTCAAATGGGAAATACATAGCCACGGCTACGTTTGGATCTTGATCCAGTAGGGAGGGTGCGAAGAGGGTAACGACGAAGTTTCTGTCAGTCTTTTCGTTTTCTCAAGGCCCTATTTGTCCTCTGAATCAGCAATTTCATAGCATTTAGTAGGTTACCTCCTTTCTCGACTCTGATCGATACTCCTTTGACCACGAGATTAGTGGATGCGAAAAATGTTTTTGTAATGGGTCTTGTACTAGGGGGAAAGAACTCGCTACCGAGTTCTCGCGCTTCCAGACAAGGCCAAACCTTGGCGGATAATACCATCCTCTTCCGCTGAGACAGCAGACCATCGCTGCAGTCCTGAAAGGACATTTTCTTCTTCTTCTTCTTCTTTGTAGCACTACAGCCCCTCTCGGGCCTTCGCTTAGAAATAGTTAGAGTATCTGATTTTCATGACCGTATTGATTTGTTCGGAGTTGGTTTGGTTAGTACCATGCTTCCGTGTACCTGCTCAGCTATGATATGATCTGATTTAATCAGTACATATCACCACTGAGTGAACACTCATAGTCTGTCCGAAAAATCCCCTGAACTAAATTACGTTGCTCCCAACGAGATTTGAACCTGGGACCTTCGGCTTATGGGTTCATGCTCTAACCACTAGACAACACAGACATTTTAATCTACCAAATTCACTACAGATGCTAAGATCGGTTAACAAACGGAACCATGTGGCACATTATGTACGGGCAGTCCCAAAGGATAAACAGGGCTCATAGTAGCCGGAGATACGGGGTGGCGTAATTACTTTTTTTAGCAAGCTCTGACTAGAGGAATGATCACCATACTTGAAGGCACCTCAAGGCGTAGCAAACTGAAACTTAGCCCGAAGTTATGTGTTAAACGGTTCTAGGGTAGGTTTTCATGTTGACAGGGGAGGTGTGTCTAGTGAGTGGTCCAGATGTCTTGTGCGTTTGGGAGCCCCACATTTAGAGAGAAACTAGCCGCAAAACAAGGCAACTGGCCAGAAGGAATACCCTGCAAAAGATAGAAGGACTCAATAGACGCTAACTGCAGAACGTTGCAAGAAATATCGAATTGGAGGACGAAGTCATTAGATTGAAAGGATTGAGGAGGCTAGGGTTTAATTTGGATCACAGCATCATCGAAAAAGAATTAGAAATAAACTATTTAAAGACTAAAAAGATGTTCTAAATAATAATGAAATGAATTTTACTATCCTGTTCAACTTGATTCATTTAGCGAAAGAATCAGATCAATAAATTTTAAATTAACATCTGTTTGCAAATGATTCAAGCTCCTCAAATATCCAGACAGAATAAAAAACCGATATTTCGCGGATAAATTAGCCAAACTGTTTGCTGCTATGATTTTTTTTAGTTCTAAAAATTTTTCCATGCACATATGCTCTGTATTATTTGTTTGAATAAACATTTATCGTGATACGTTTGCAATTGGCAACCAAATAATATGAATGTGTTAATCTATGATAATTAGGATCATGCTGTCAAATTAATTCAGATGAGTTCACACATCGTGATCGTAATTTTAATTTTATTTTGAATTTTTTTTTTAATTTGCATTTGCGATTTTCTTTGGCTGTGGATATTTTAAGGTGAGTCCAAATTGAGTTGTGTGTGAATTGATGAGGATTCGGTGTAAGAGATTCAGAGGGAGATAATAAAAATGTAATTTGTTTATCTGATTGATCTGAATCAGATTGTTTTTAAGATTTTTTCATTATTACAATGTATCTAAAGTGCGGGAAAAATTTCTCAAGTGCAGATTAAAGTTGAATTGATCTAAGTCGGGGGTGAGAGAAGTTTTAAAAGTTTTTCAAAAGCTGTTAGTGGTTTGGACTATGTAATTGTGGTATATGAAACGGTTGTGAAGTCGGATAATAGTTGGCAATAAAATCGCGTCTTCGTTTAAAGCTTCAAACGAATAAAGTTGTGATTTAGCACCTGGTACGGGCAGCATAAAACCCCAATACGGTGATGAGTATGTCACGTTGGACCTTCAATACAAAAGCGGTTCAATGAATTATTCAAGTGTCGTTATTTTGCTAAGTAATTAGAGTTTATATGAACGTGTAACTAACTTAACCCTACTATCATGCAATTGAGATATTTCTGACTATTTTGTTCGACAGTCAATTGTTCGGAACTGATCAATGTTGATATGGTGATAGTGAGAAATTTTAGGTCACCGGTTGTTGCCTTGGAAAAAACCGAAATCAGTTTCATGAAAATAGGATATTGTGGATAATCGTTGTTCATTTCGAAAAACAAAATATTGGTTCGGTAAATAATATTGTTTAATAGCAAACAGACGTCGCCGAAAGTGGATTATAATCTGCATTGATTATTTAGCAATAGTCAATGGTTTACTTTCTTATCACAACACTGATATACTTTGCATTGCGTTGCTTACACACCTCCTGCAGCCATAATTCATCCATAAGCCGAATGAAGGTAAAATTAAATAAATAATGAAATTAGTGCGATGGTAAATATTGACCATAAACCGTTCCGTCTGTTGCAGATTGCGATTATTGGGGCTGTGTAGCAAAATTTAAATTGTTCATTAGCTTTTTAATTCACACAATCTTAAGACGAGTCGCGAACCTTGCGACTCGCAACTTTTAAGTCCGTTAAGTTTGGCTAGAAGTGAGCGTTAGTATTGGAACCAGAGTTGCTAAGTAATTCACAGTGCTAGCTGGATTAGTTAGTGACTTATACTTAGTTAGTTGTTGTACGGTATATCTAATTGGTCTAAAACGGAGGAAATAGTGCTGGTGCTAGAACTAACGCTCTAGTACGGAAATAAATGTAAAAGTTCGCGCATTTCGTTCGAATGTGTCGATGAGTTGAGTGAGCGGGTTCGTTGTTGTGTGAAGGACTATCGGTACCAGCTATTAATGCACTAGCATTTACGTTAAAGTTCA
This sequence comes from Odontomyia ornata, assembly GCA_963969285.1. Lineage (NCBI taxonomy): Eukaryota > Metazoa > Arthropoda > Insecta > Diptera > Stratiomyidae > Odontomyia > Odontomyia ornata. The sequence continues at coordinate 275,660,209 of OZ017742.1, forward strand.
TCAGCTATTATAACAAAATTAATGTTTTCCGCATTTGTTAAGGGTAAAACAATGGTGCCATAATAATTTTCTCAGAACACATCTGTAGTTCTAAATTTAAGCAGTGATTAAATTAAAGTGTTAATATAACTTATTAAAATTAAATAATTATCTTAAAATGAGCAGTACAACCTCAGAATCCAACATCCCTGATAAGCAATCAATTAACAAATCAACCTTCAGTTTGGGTGATGATGCATCTATTCCGTATGTCGATGAAAATGATCCTTCAGGAACGTTACAAAATCCAATGGATTATTCCCGACTATCGAATGGATCAGTTCAAGACGATCCTTCCCCATCACTATCCGCACGCCGTGGTATAGATTTAACAGTTAATATTCAAGTAGATGATGCTGAGGCAAAGGATAATAACGACTCGCCAGGACCGCTGGTTTGTGTTCCAGGATGCAGTCGAGGATTGAGAAGGAATTCAATCTCCTTACCAGCAGCACTTAATGCAATTGAAGCGATACAACAAGCATATGCAGCAAATCAAAGGGATAGTGGGGTGAGTTAGTGATTTATTGAAATTATTCACATCCTGTTGATCACTTTCAATTTTTTTCTTGGAGTTTCATGTGCACGGGCAAGTGCAATTTGCAATTGATTATAAAATTAACATGTCAGAGAAGTTTACTTAATAAATATTTGCAATTCATGGTATAGACAAATACTTTAAACACAAATTACACACTGGGTGATTAGAGTGGACAGTTTTGTTGATGTATAGCTGATATATTACATACTCACATATCAGCTTAGGCGTGTAAACTTAAAGAACGTCTTCGAATGACGTCGATGGGTTTATGTTAATCTCAATGACATAGCTTACCATAATGTTTATCCGTTAATGCTTGGTCAGATAAAACGTAAATTGACTATTAGGGAATGATAGCTTATGAAGACATTTGAGTTTTTTAGAGTCGTTTAACCTGTTCAGAATACGTTTAGTTTGAATAGTGTAACTAGCTTTTACTACGTTTTTTTGGTGGTGTATTAAAGATCAGAATTTTTTTATACATAGGTAATATTTTCGCATCATAAATGGTACGTATCGTATGCTAGGTTTTTTCTTGTTGGGTCTAGAATAAAAACTTTCATTTCGTTGGGTTATGAATGTAAAAATTTGTAGGACTAGGTTGCGCTTACATAAGAGCCTGTATAAGACCATCTATCCATGTACGAGTAGTGTAAAGCCAAGGTTGCAGCTGCGAAAGGCCTTTAAGTTGAGCGCACAGTTTTAAAGATGAAAATTAATGCATTTTGAGTCTAACTACAGAACTATAGCTTCGGTTGATTCAGAGCTCTTCAAACAGAGCCTACAAAAAATAGTGACGATGCATGGAATTTCTAAACGGTGCTCTAGAATAATAACTAAGTAATAAGGAATGTAACTTTGTCTTGATAAATATTATTCGCAGTAAAGAAAATGCTTTGGAAATTGATTTTCATGTGAGTACTATATGTTGGAATTCTTCATTTTTCTTTTCTTGTTTGTGGTAGGGAGGTAAATGTCCTATAACACACAGAGTGTGGAACTCCCATGCTCACAAGAAGGTGACTGGACTACCCACTAAAACCCTCCCCTGCCAACCTGAGAACATAACCTGGAACCGTTCGACACATTATTTCGGGCCAGGTCTCGTATTGTTACGCCCTGAGGCGCCTTCAAGCTGAGGGATCCCTTTTCTAGCGGGAGCGGAGAGGAAGTGATAGACGAGCGATCTCCGAGCCCCAATATCTCCCGCTGCTATGAGTCCCTTTTATCTTTTAGGACTGCTCGAACATAATGTGCCACCTGTTTCTATTTGTCAACCGCTTCGAGCATAACTATATTATCCGGGGTGAGCTCTCCCGTCTCCCTGTAGAGGGCCTTTCGCAGCCTATCCCATTTTGTGTGCGCAAAAGATATGTGACAGGCATTGTCCTCCTCTCCTGGGCAAAACCGACAATTGGGGGACCGTGACTTACCAATCTTGTGCAGGTAAGACTGAAAACATCCATGCCCGCTCAAAAGCCGGGTCAGATAGAAGTCGGTTTCACCATGCCTTCGATTTAGCTACGGTCTCACATCCGGGATGAGGCGTGCAGTTCACCTTCCCTTCGTGCAATCCACCCAAAACTGCTGCCAATCGTTGAGCGATCGCTGTCTCTCCTCGCGGACAACCATCTCCTTCGCATCCTCGTTTCGGAGCAGGTAAATAGCACGGCACTCTCTAGCAAGGAGGGCGACAGGTATCACACCTGCAATAACTCTCCACGCCAAATCAGAGACTGTCGGATACGAAGAAGGAATCCTCAGTACGCCCTTCTCTGAACCTGTGCCAAACGTTTTCAGTATACCTCTTTACTGAGAGCATCGCCCCATACTTCTGCTCCATACAGTAGCACTGAGCCTAGCGCACTCATCAAGAGGCATCTTTTTGATGGGCTGGGTCTCCCTATGTTGGCCATAAGTCGACTCAGAGCCGATATTCTCGAAGAAGCCTTCTCAGCCGTTGCCCTGATTTGCACAGAGAAACTCATCTTCGAGTCGATCAGTAGCCCCAGGTACTTCACCGATGGCCTCGATTCGATTTGTATATCTCCAATACTGATCATCCTTACGCTAGGGATTCTCTTTTTTGTCAGGATGACCACATCGATTTTCTCCAGTGCGCATTAGCATACCTACACTAAGTTGCGCCTGTTCAACGGTGCGTCCGGCAACATCATCTGCATAGCCGATCAAGCGCGACTCGTCTGGCATCTCCAGTCTCAGTAGCCCGTCGTAAGACACGTTCCACAGGTCCGGGCCAAGGATAGATCCCTGGGCAACACTTGATGTAGCAGCCATCCTTCGTTGGCCCTGTGTCGTGTCGTAGAGCAGGTTTCGGTACTTCAGGTAGTTCCTCAAAATCCGCATTAGATATTCTGGAACTTGAAAAGAGTTTTCCAGCGTATCCAGAATATCCACCCATCTAGCGGAGTTGAAGGCACTCCTGACGTCGTGTCACCAACAGGACGATCTGTCACTTGGTGTGACTATGTGCCACTGGCTTTTAGACCGCGCTTACCATCTCTGCAATCGCATCAATAGTAGGACATCCTGCTCTAAAGCCGTACTGCCGAGGAGATAGGTCCCCAGCAGCACGAATCGTGGTTTCGGGATTTTCCTTCCCCTTGCTTATCAGCACGAGCCTCGCCACTTTCCATCGTACCGGGAAAACCCCGTCCTGTAGGCAAGCGTTGAATGTGCTGAGCAGCAAGTCAGGACAATAGTGATAGACAAGCTACAACACCTCAGCTGGAACACCATCTGTACCTGGAACCTTCCTCGCTTTCAACGAAAGGACTGGCTCTTCCAGTACCGGCTGTATGAAGAGTGGACACTCGACTGCTGTTTCACCATGGACGGGATGGGCGGGGAAGAGTCACCGCACTATCGCGTCCATCTTTTCCACGTCATGTATGCAAGGCTTCCTTAGGGCACCAAGCTTCCGCATAACTAGCTTGTAGCCAAGGCCATATGAATCCTTGTTCACATTGTCCACTAGATCTTGCCAGCAGCGAGCCTTGCTATTGTTGATCAGTTTGCGAAGGCATTTCCTGGCCGACTCATATGCTGCCACCCAGTTGCATGTCTCGTCACAGCGCCGCGCCCGTTGAGTCTCACGTCGAAGCTTGTGACACTCCCTTTTGCTTTTCAGCGATTTCAGTTGACCACCAGTACACTAGGGGCTTGCCGTGCCGGGGTTTTTGACGGGGCATAGAAACGCAGCAAGCAGCCGTGATGATGCTCATAGTTGAGCTTACTACGTCTTGGGCTCCCAGTTCTTCTTCCCCTCCGAAGCTTCCCGCAGCCGCTCATCTGCTGTGAGCACCTCGAGGAACCTCTCGATGCCCATCCTTCTGATGTTCCATCCAACTGTAGAAAGCCGAGAGCACGAAAATCGGGAGGTAACTTCACTCATCTCAAGCAGAATGCACTGATGATCACCGACTGAGTAGCCCTCTAATACTCTCCAACTGTGTATCCTCTGTACTAAGAACTGCGAGGCAAATGTCACATCCAGTAAGTTTCTTTCACAGTGAAAAGTCAGCGTATTTCCAGTGTTTAGTACGACAAGCGCCGGCCAGGTCAACTTTCCAGGATTCATTCCCCCCGCGGATCTGTTTGAGGCATGCCCCATTTGATTGCTTAAGCGTTGAAGTCGCCCCCAACGAACACGTTGCTCTCTGCGTTCGAGACAGCGCCCTCCAGAGCATTAAGCTTAGCTTGGAAAGATGATGTCGATTCGTTCGGCGTTAGGTACACACTAAAGAAGGTGGTCTCTGAACACCAAACCCGCAGCAAACCATCCCCCGTTCACAACTCTCCGCTTCGAAATCACTGTTCCGAACCCAGATGGTGGCAGTACCAGTTTCATCAGGATACCATGATGCTGAACTTTTATCATGGTGTTACTCACTCAGTAACAAGAAGTCGGCTTTCATGCCCCTCGCAAACTGCTCAAGCAGATTTTGGGCGGTTGATTTGCGGTGTATGTTTAGCTGCAGGATGTGGGTCATCAAAGTTCTGATTTTGCCTTAGCTAGGGGTTCCTGGAAAACTCGGCATTTTCTTGATCCCAAGACGTGTCCGAAATCCGGTCGTGGATCAGCTTCCTTACAAAGAATACAGAGTGCCTCCTTCGTACACTCTTTTCTTTTATGTCCAATTTCACCGCATTTGTAACATAGGGAACTCCTATCGGGTCATTTGCATACTTGTGTGGTGTGACCATTGCCAAAGTGTTTGAAACAGTGAAGAGGCGTTGCTCTCCAACGTATCCTACAGACAACCCACCTTATTCATAGTTTGCCCTGGTTCAGAAATTGTTCAGCGTCCTTTTCGGTCAATTCAGTTCAGGCCATTCGTTGTCCCCTAGGGGTTTTCGGAGTCAGCCTCGCTTTGACCCTTCCCACGCTAGGGAGCTTCCTTTTGATGGCCTCTTCTACCTCGGGCAAATCCGCGACGCAATCAATGTCTCTTATTTCAATCGTTGCCATCGGCTCGAGCGAAGCTATAGTTGCGCTTTTGCCCAGGACTTTATTTACTGTGTCGCAGAATGCTTCCTTATTGTCGGCCTTTGATCTGAATTCGACCAGTATGTGGCCCAACTGCGTTGATCGTGCTGCTTTAATGGCAGTGTTGGTGTCTTCGGGGCTTACATTTCCCCTGATGTCTCGTAGCACCTTCGCGTTGGTTCGACCAGCTTGGGGTTTCACGGGCAGTGCCTGCTGCCGGGGTCTTCGTCGGGGCTTCTGCCTCTCCTGTTTTGCTTCGGGTCTATTTTCTTCTTGGGCGTCCGTACGAACTGTACTTTCTGGAACTTTTTGAAGGATTTCTTTTTATGAAATGAAAAAATTTAAAAATTTTTGTTCCTATAAACATTGAATGAAAATCTCGCAGTTTAATGGAACCAGCCCATATGCTGGAACCAGCTGAAGTCCATTGACTGAAAAAGGCTATTAAGTTGATAGCTAAAATGCTCGGATGAAAGAACAATGTAGTTCTTTCACTTAGGACAACCAGCATTCCTTAAACAAAATTTCTTATTAATTTCATATTCCTAAATCTGCATTTATCCTTAATTCCGCAGGTATTTGAAGAATGTTTAATGACTCTGAAAATGCCCTATGCGATCTAGTTCAAGGAGCCCAGTCCTTACTGCTTCGGCGATTTTTGGTGAGTCGCATGCAGATTGTCGCTGGGCGGCAATTGTACTTTGCGGCCATTGCCTTTGGGAGAGGTTATCGGCTTCTGATTCCGAATACAGTACTTCCGACACCTTTTCGATGTTGGCGATGAAATCACACATCGTCACTTTATTTGTCCGGTCACTCATTTCTATCCCTGCCGTAATCTCCTCATTGGCTTCAGGATGGTTCTTTATTATATCGGGATTTGCGACCCTTGCATCGGTCGCTACGGTGACGATCGCAGCAGTGACAATCGAATTCTCAATGTTCTTTATATTGTCTTCCACCGCTCGAACACCTGAAGCGTCCTGCAGAGTTTTCCGCTTTTCCTTCATAGGACGCTCTGGTGTTCGGATAATTTTTTTGCTGCGCCCAAATGCCGCAGGAATCTCAGTCTGGACCAGACTGTCTGTTAATCTCCGTTTTTCGTCCGTCTTCTCTATCATTGTATTAATTGTCGTTTTTGTCGTCGTTAGTACCGCTCCCGATGTGCTGTTAACATCGTGGCTGCAGCCACTGGTTGCGTCGTCGTTATTGTTATTTTTGCATTCTGTTTTTGAGTTTCTGTGATATTTTTTTTATGGATTTTTGGTTGGTCCAGTTTTATTGGGTCCCTCCTCGGAGCCGCTATCTCCGCTTGTATGTGTAGTCGCCTTTTTGGTCCCATGGTTATCTTTGCAGAGTAGGGAGGCCATGCGAGGATTGGCACAAGCCCTTATGGGGACAAGTACTCAGAGCCAGACCAGCGCTAATCGGGAGTCCGTCCCAACCAAGCTTACACCACCAACCCAATGGTGCGAACTTCAAGCGTACTCCGAGCCCTGCCAAGGTTTTACCGGGACGGAGACGGATTGATAGTTGAATTGGAGCCGTTCACCCACGAGTGTCATCTCGGCGCTACTGTGCAAAGCAACTAGGACCAAACTATCACATCCGCCAGCCCAAAGCATGAATTTGCAGTTCGTTGTCCAAGGCGTAGTCCAATCAGGGTCGTTACCTGTCATCCCAGGAAAATTTCATACAGCTCAGGGTTTTATCAAATTCTCCATCGGTCCCCATCTAGCTTCGCTCCGATTTTTCGTATTTGCGGATGCTTGGGTTAGGGTCCATATTTAACACCCATAGCATAACACAGGTCTTATCACAGATTTGTATACTTGGAGCTTTGTTTTTCTGTGCTGCACTTTAAGATCGTCAAAACTGAATAAAAAATTGATTAGCGAGCTGTTTTTCTCGGCTTATTTCGTCTCTTTCATTATCCGTCTTCGTTATTTTGGCGTAAAGTAAAGGCCACTCCAAATTCTTGTTTTCCAGTAGGCTCCTCATTTTTGAGTATTGAGTGCGATCTCATGTCTTAAATATCATTTCCAGCCCAGTTCGTTTCCTGGATTGCCAGTATTTTTAATTTAGATTGACTGGCCTGTTGTAAAGTGTACTTAACAGCGCCAGGAGAATTGAGTGATCTGACATTCCAGGACCCAGTGTCATAGTCTTTTTTCCGTTTGTCAATGACTTCACAAACGGAAAAAAGAAGAGACGAGTCCAATCCATTCCGAGGCACTTCTACAGGTTTTGAGATATTTTAGGGTTTTCCAGAGACGGGGAGTTAGCCTATCGCTCAACCTCCATTCCGGCGCCATGGTTATTACTTCGATTCCATTATCAGGTACGGGAGGCTTTTATTCATAGTCTGACGTCTCCAAAAAGGGGGTGATTTAGTAGCAGAGCTGTAGGTCTATTAACAGTTAATAGCATTCCTCGGCATTTAATGTCCCATTATTTGGGAACCAGTAAACCCAATGTGCGACCCCGAGAACATTTACTACCACTAAATCGTGGGGCTAAGGATGAGGAATCATGGAAGCTTTGGGGTGGGGAAACAAGGGGTTCCCTCCAACTTTCTCAAACGGACTTGGGATCGTCTAACGCTTTCGCATACATTCCTTCCCTTTGACTAGTTATAGAGTCATGTATTTGAGTAGCATACATTTGCTCCAATCTGGCGCGTGTTACCTCCAGAAGACCATCCCGCTTGGCGGCCAATTGAATTCATTAGAAAAGCTGATTGATGCCCACCTTGGAGAATGATTTTCAACATGTGCTCATCGTCGAAATATGTAAAGTACCCCAAACACTTATGTTAAGTAGCTTGCACCACTTCACGGCAAAGCACGATGTCCAATGTTTCCAGTTATTTTTTGTTAAGGATAAAAAAAGCTTGGACTGAGATCTGTGCCGTGGGCCAACCCCTCGTCCAATTTATTATGGAGTTCTGATTCTAAATAAAAGCTTAATTCATTGTGGAATATTAATCGTTTATAAAATTATCAATTATCCCAACTTATCTCGAGGCACTCATATCTTGATATCACCACCATTATATTCTTATAATTCCAACCCATTTGCGCTAGAATCACTGTCAGTCATTCATTACAAAATGTTCACTTCTTTGACAGAATTCAGTATCCATGGTTACAATTATTCCTGAAATCATCCTTTATAGAATGTTCACTTAATTATCATGTTCAGCATATACAACACAACTCCTCGTTACCGCGCGGTTTAAATACACTATTCACTAGGGTCTTTGCGCAGAATTCAATTTTCCAATAGTTCAATTACCCATTCATACCTAGTGCCTTTGTAGCAATAATCCAACTGCACATTATTCATTGCTTGACTTACTGATGACAGCATGTCAATCGCGTTATTCGACGACAAACACGAAGAACGAAGCCGCAACGTCTCGTGGCAGTTTCCGGATGGAGATCTGTCATTCCGATACTTGTTGGACCGATTGAGGTTGCCAGATTGCCAAATGCTACATCCCTCTCAGGGACCAAGCCGGTAATTTTAACATAACACCGACGCCCTCGGCTGCTGCGAGTACTTCTTGTTCATTTATTATTTATTTATTTATTTATCCCATCTAACAGACTAAATACAATTCAATAACAAAATGGAACGCAAAGAATAAATACAGCAATATTAAGTGAAAAAATAATAAAGTGACGATAATTGTAGGTTACATTAGTAGTAAGGCTCTTAGTTTTTTCTTAAATGCTATGCAAGAAGAGGGCAAAGGACCAAGCTCGAGATTATTATATAAAATATAAATCAGTTCTAGCATATGAGAACGAAATAAAAGCTCATTCGAAATGAAGGAGATGTTTGTCGAAAGCGCAGCTCAGAAAAAAATATTTAACGTGACTTGATGGTAGCAGAGTTTATACAAAAAACATTGGTTATTGGTAAATAAGTTCATCAGGATATTAGAGATGGAAGAGGTAGGAAGGATGAACGACTTTCATAGGGCTGATACGGCAAATTAAACTTGGAAAAGAAAACCCATAAACTTTCTTTGAACAGTTTCTAAAGAAGACAAAAGATAGGAATATCGGGGGGACCAGATAACAGGTCAGTATTCAAGCAAAGGGCGAACAAGACAAACATATAGGCGGATAGAAGAAGAGATGCTATCAAATTTATGTACATGCCTAAGGATAACCTCTAGACGTCTTAGTAATTATGTTTAAAATATGTGTATCAAATTTGAGATTTGAATCAAAAATTACTTCAAGGTCTTTATGACTGAGCAGTTCAGAGAGCAGAGTATCCTTTAATATATATTTAAAATTAAAAGGATAGTCCTTGAGAGAAAAAGTCATTTTATGACATTTATAGTATTAATGTTAAGGCATAAATCGTTTGAAGCACACCATTTATTTAGAGCATTCAGATCACTTTGGAGGAGCTGACAGTCTAAGTGGGATTTGACTGCTCGAAATACTTTGAAGTCATCAGCGAGAGGAATTAATTACAGAGGGGAGATCATTTATGAATAACAGAAAGAAAAGAGGCCCGAGAATTGAACTTTGCGGAACATCAGATGAAGGATAAAAAGGACTAGCCGTAGTACCAGAAAGACTTACTCGACAGGGACGACACGATAGATAAGATTACATACAATATGGAAGAGCACCCGAGATGCCAATAGCTTACAACAAAGAAGAAAATGATTCACAGTGTCAAAGGCCTTGGCGAAATCTGTGAAGATCACATCAACTCGCAGTTGGTTATCTAAAGCTCTTGCAATACTACTTGTGAACTCCATTAAATTAGAGGTAGTGGAGTATTCTTTGAGAAATCCATGCTGCTCTGGAGCTAATGAGTTTGAGAGTCGATTATGAACCATTCGTTCAAGAAGCTTTGGAAAGTAACAAATTAAGGTAATAGGGTGATAATTGGAAACTGACGTAGGATCACCACTTTTGAAAATAGGCACAATATTAGCTGTTTTCCAAGGGTTAGGGAAGTACCAGTACTCAAACTTAGATTGAAGAGAAAAGATAAAGGAAAACTTAGCGATGAGGCTAAAGATTTTACAAATATGTTTGGCAAATCATCCGGCCCAGGGGTGATGCTAGGATCAAGAGCATTGATCAAAGATTCGACTTAAGATACATCTGTACAAATTTAGGAAATTGGGACGAGAAGACAATTAGGTAAGACAACAAGATGCACAGCTACAACGGGAGGAGAATAGTTTGAAGAGAAAATTCGGGCAAATGAGTCAGTAACTTCTTGCGGAGGAGAAACCTCTGCACCATTCCAACGGACCTTACTAGGACTGACAGAAGAGGCTTTCAGTGACCTAATATAGACTTTGTATTATTAGCCACAAGACTACTGAAATAAGTCTTCAGAGCATATGTGATCTCTGTCTTGGCAATAGCATGCAGCCAGCTAAAATTAGATCTAGCTTCAATAGTGCCAAGTATTTTAAAGACACGATGTACCTTATCTTTTGCTCTTAGGGCACTAAGCACTCGCCTTGAAAGCCAAGGTTTTCGATTTACTTTACGGGATGTCTGAAGAGGTGTAAAACAGCGAATAAGGTTATGAATATAAACGTAAAAATTATCTAAAGCAGCCTCACAATTTAGGCCTCTAAAGAAATCTAGCCAGTTGGCTGAAAGTAATTCTGTATTAATAGCTTCATAGTTAGCTTTAAAAAAGTTGAATTTTGGAGTAGCATGACGTTTGTTAATTCAACTTCATCGACTATACGATCTATAGATAAAGGAGGATCGTGCCGATCAGGATGAATGTACGGCTTGAGAAATAGATAAGTAGCTAACTGGAACATTTGATACAAAAAGGTCAAGGAGACGACCATTAGGATTGCAGATATGACTAATTGGGAAAAGGAGTGATGAGGTAGGAAAGATGACAGGGTTATAGAAAGAGGATCAACTGATGAGATAGAAAGAGTAGGATAATTCTTCCACTTATTGTATGATAAGTTGAAATTCCCACAGACCAATATTTTGACGTGAGGGTGTCGCAAAACTAGATAAGAGGATAGATCATCAAAAAACGCATCATAAACAGTTAACAGTGAATTACAGGGAATATAAATAGACGAAATCAAGAACTCTGTATTATGAGGGAGAGAAATTTTGACAATAACACGTTCTAAAGTATGAGAAAAGCAGAAATCCGAACAAAAATAACTAGGTAGAGTTTTGCTAACTGCAACCAAAACTGCACCACCATCAGCCTTATTAATAACAATTAGGTCACGATCACATCTAGAGGTGGAGTTCCTCAAGCTTGGTCCTTACCCCTCGTACATTTTGGTAAAAAATAGAGATACACATTTTATTAGGAGGAGAGAAGTTACATTGAACAGTATTATGGTTTGCTAGTTATGCGGAAGTTTGGTGCCCTACGGAAACCTTGTATATATGACGCGGATGAGATAAATGAGATAATGCTGACACTCTTCTCCACCCATCCCGTCCGTGTTGACGCTGTCCATGGTGAAACAGCAGTCGAGTGTCCACTCTTCTCACAGCCGGAACTGGAAGAGCCAGTCCTTTCGTTGAAAGCGAGGAAGGCTCCAGGTCCAGATGGTGTTGCGGCTGAGGTGTTGCGGCTTGTCCATCACCATTGTCCTGACTTGCTGCTCAGCACATTCTACGCTTGCCTACGGGGCGGGGTTTTCCCGATACGATGGAAGGTGGTGAGGCTAGTGCTGATCAGCAAGGGGAAGGGAAATCCCGAATCACCATCTGCATACCATCCGCTATGCATGCTAGACATAGTCAGGAAAGTGCCAGAGAAACTCATCAAGGGAAGACTCACTGACGCGATCCGTGCTGCTGGGGACCTATTTCCTCGGCAGTACAGCTTTAGAGCAGGACGTTCTACCATTAATGCGATTGCAAAAATGGTGAGCGTGGTCCGAAAGGCAGAGGCAGATAGTCGCATCAATCGGTGGATCGTTCTGTTAGTGAAACTCGACGTCAGGAACACATTCAACTCCGCTAGATATTCTGGATACGCTGGCGAACCCTTTTCAAGTTCCAGAATATCTAATGCGGCTTTTGAGGAACTACCTAAAGGACCGAAGCCTGCTCTACGACACGATACAGGGCCAACGAAGAATGGAAATAACATCGGGTGTTGCCCAAGGATCTATCTTTGGTCCGGACCTATGGAACATGTCTTATGACGGGCTACTGGGACTTGAGATGCCAGATGAGTCGCGCTTGGTCGACTATGTGGATGATGTTGCGGCTCTGGTCGCTGGACGCACCATTGAACAGGCGCAACTTAAGCTAGGTATGCTAATGCGCCGATCAAGGAGCTGGATGACTGCTCGCGAGTTCAGTTTAGCACTTGAGAAAACGAAAGTGGTCATCTTGACAAAAAAGAGAATCCCTAGAGTGAGGATGATCAGTATTGAAGACTTACGAAACGAAGTGAAGCTAACGGTGAAGTACCTGGGGCTACTGATCGACTCAAAGATGAGTTTCTCTGAGCAAATCAGGGCAACGGCTGAGAAGGCTGCTTCAGGAGTATTGGCTCTGAGTCGACTTATGGCTCATGTACCGGGACCCAGCCCATCAAGAAGACGCCTCTTGATGAGTGCTGTACGGTCAGTGCTACTGTACGGAGCAGAAGTATGGGGCGATGTTCTCAGCAAGGAGGTATACCGAAAACGTTTGGCACAGGTACAGAGAAGAGGAGCACTGAGATTGCATCTTCGTATTCGACAGTCGCTGATTCGTCGTTGAGAGTTATTGCAGGCATGATACCTGTCGCCCTCCTTGCTAGAGAGCGCCGCGCTATTTACCTGCGCTGAAACGAGGATGCGAGGGAGATGGTTGTCCGCGAGAGGACAACGCTCGCTCAACGATTGGCAGCAGTCTTGGGTGAATTGCGCGAAGGGAAAGTGGACTGCGCACCTCATCCCAGATGTCAGACCGGGGCTAAATCGAAGGCATGGTGAGACTGTCTTCTATCTGACTAAGCTTTTTAGCGGGTATAGGTGTTTACAGTCTCACCTGCACAAGATTGATAAGTCACGGTCCCTCGATTGTCGGTTTTGCCCAGGAGAGGAGGACGATGCCTGCCACACATTTTTGCGTGCACAAAATGGGTCAGTCTGCAAAGTAACCTCTACAGGGAGATAGGAGAGCTCACCCCGAATAATATGGTCGCGGTGACGCTCGAATCGGTTGACAAATGGAACCAGGTGGCACATTATGCTCGGGCAGTCCTAAAAGATAAAAGGGACTCACAGCAGTGGGGTGCGTTGGGGCTGGGGGATCGCTTGCCTGGCACTTTCTCTTCTCCTCTCCCCTCCTGCTAGGAAAGGGATCCCCCAGCTTGAAGGCGCCTCGCGGCGTAACAAAACGACACCACCGTCAGCCTTATCAATAGCAGTTAGGTTGCGGTCGTATCTAGAGAGAGAGTTCCTCAACCTTGGTCCTTAATCCTCGTAAATTTTGGTAAAAAATAGAGATACATATTTTATTAGGAGAAGAGAAGTTAGATTGAACAGTATTCAGGTTGGAAAGAGATTTATTGAGGTTTGAAGAGGATACAGTGCGATGAACAATATGATTGAACGACGAAAATTTCTCATTTCAAACGGCTAAATAAGTACACCAGTAAGCCAATGATTCAAATTCAGGACAATACCAGTATTTGCAGAAATCATCAATTTAAATGAGGCAACTTTTTTGCCCGTTAAATTTTCCTTAGTCAACGTATGACAACTGAAAACTATAACTTTAACTTTGACATAACACTTTAAGTCTTCAACAGAAGTTTTGTATGCCATTCTAGAGATGAAGATATTCTTTAAAGGTATAGAAGCACGAATGGCAGGAGACTCGAGATCTGTTAAAAGAACGTGGTCATTCGATTTCTGATGTTGAATTGGAGGTGGTATTTTCTTTGGAGTCGCTTCCTGGCTGTTGGACAAAGAACCAGGTGGGCTGATGATAAATAAATCAGACTATTGATTAAAAGAAAGCGGCCTCAACAGCGAGTTGCTTCTAGTGACAATTGATTGACCAGGTTTTACTGTTTCTACATAATTGCAGCAATCCGTCTGTAGTACAAATGCTGGCTGTAGCTGGATTTCTTTTTAAGCAGCTAGTGAGGTATACTCTCCCGTAGACGGTCCCAAGCCCATTTGAGAAAGAAGGAGGGAACCCCTTGCTTCTCCAACCCATACCTTCTATGATTCTTCATCCCGAACCAGCCAATTAAATGGTAGTAAATGCCCTCGGGGTCGCACATTGGGTTTACTGGTTCCCCAATAATGTGACATTAAATGTCGACGCTAATAACTGTAGATACATCTACAGTTCTGCTACTAAATCGTACTTACATCTCTTTTGTGAGGGCGTAAGAGGGTGAAGGCGAATCTTCCGCGCCTGATAACGGAATCGACGTAAAACCATGCCGCCGGAATGGAGGTTGGGCGACAGGCTAGCTCTCCGTCCCTGGAAAACCTTTAAATGTTTCGAAACCTGCAGATGGGCCTTGGAATGGATTGGACTCACGGCAACGACCTGGCAAACGAAAAAAGGACTATGGCATTGGGTCCTAGAATATCAGATCAATCAATTATCCTGGCGCTGTTAAGGACCTTTTACAACAGGCCAGTCAATATCAATCAAAAATACTGGCAGTCCAGGTAGCGAATTGGACTGGAAACGACTTTCAAGACATGAGATCGCACACAATTTTCAAAAGTGGGAAGCCTATTGGAAAACTGGAATTCGGGGTGGCCTTCATTGTGGATAGGGAGTTGAAATCGCACGTTATTGATTTTAAGGCAATAAACGGACGGTTGTGTGCAATCCGTATAAAAGCGAAATTCTTTAAAATCTGGCTGATTAATGTTCACGCCCTGACCGAAGAAAGGACGAAGAAACGAAGGAAACGTTCTATAATCACCTGGAAAGACTGGTCAACTCATTGCCTACAAACGACACAAAAATAATTCTCGGTGTTTTCAGCGCTAACGTTGGCAATGAGCTATCTCATTGGGGAACGACTGGAGGATGTAGCCTCCACGATGAAACAAATGACAACGGCTAGCGCCTGATTGACTTTACATGTAGCAGAAATTTAGTCATACGTTCGACTTGCTTTCCACATTAACGCATTAATAAAATGACCTGGGTATCACCTGATGGCAACACACAAAACCAGATCGATCATGTTCTGATCTAACAAGATTGGACATCGAGCATACTTGACGTCCGTACATACCGAGGAGCCAATTCTAACTCAGATCATTATTTGATCAAATTAACTTATCGATGTCGTATTTCAAAGGCATATTCGGCGAAGACCAGCCCGCTGCAAAAATTTGACATCGAAAGGCTCCAAACGGCGTCTGTGGCCGAAAATTTCGCGGAGACCCTCGACTGGCTCCCATCTTATCAGACGAATCGTGTAAGACGAGCATCGAGCTCTGGATGGAAGTGAAAGCGGTTATAAGGACCGTGGCAGAACAGACGATCGGACGTCAAACAAGGCGCAAGAGGAATGATTGGTTCGACGATAAGTGCCAGAATGCGTTAGACAAAAAGAATCAGGCGTACAAATAATACGTAGGTAGGAAAACCAGGACGAAGAGAGGACGCTATGAAAATCTCAGAAGAGTAGCAAATAAGATAATTAGGATTAAGAAAAAAAATACTATGACGACCAATTTAGAAGTATAGATGTAAGTTTAGCGAGCAACAAGACAAGCATATAAAGTAGTGAAAAGCCTGAAACGTGGTTAGCAGCCCAAAACCACGCTCTGTCGTGATGATATCGCAATAGCATCGCTGATGAAACGAATATTTAGCAAAGATGGGCATCATATTTCAAGAACCTTCTTAACCCTCCGCACAGCTCTAGAACATCGGAGCCTGTAGATGTGTGCGGAGAGCTTCCATTAGCCCCACCAACTCTGGATGAAGTTTGCTCCGCCATCAAGGCCCAAAAGAATAATGAAGCGCCGGGCATTGATGAGATTCCAGTGGAGCTCATCGAATTTGGGGGCAGTAGTGTTCATCAAGCTATCCACAAAGCCATCCAGGACATTTGGCAATAAGAACATATGCCGGAAGAGTCGAGCCAATCAATTATATTCCCTATCCACAAAAAAGATGACAAGCTACAGTGCGGAAATTATAGAGGCATATCACTACTTTGTACGGCGTACAAAACATTTTCTAAAATCTTGGAAAATAAAATCGGATCATACGCCAACATTATTATTGGGGAGTATCAAGGTGGTTTTAGAGCACGCAGATCGACAATAGACCAATTGTTTACAGTCAAGCAGGTACTCGAAAAGTGCTGGGAGTTCATTATAAACGTTCACCAAATTTTCGTTGACTTTAAGCAAGCATACGACAGTATTGATCGTAACGTACAGTACCAAATAATGCTTTGCTTTGGCATCCCAGCCAAATCAGTCCATCTCACCCAAATGAAAATGGCGTCGACGATCTCCCAAGTCCACATCAATAACCAACTCATCGATGCCTTTGACACAAATATCGAACTAAAGCAGGGAGATGGGCTGGCCCCATTGTTATTCAATTTGGTTCTGGAGTACGTCACAAGGAAGCTACCTGTCGATACGCGAGGTACATTACTATTCAAGTTGAGCCAAGTAGTAGCCTATGCGGACGACATCAACATTTTGTCACGGTCATTAGCAACTGCCAAAGAACTCTTCCTGAAACTCGACAGCGAAGCAAAACTAATTTGGCTACAAACAAGTGAAAATAAAACAAAACTCATGACGCGATTGAGGAAAAATAACTCAAGTACACAAAATATCACACTTAGCGAACATATAGTATATTAGTATCGAAAATGTTAGCGAATTTGTGTATTTAGGCGCCAAAATAACGAAAACGGGCAATGAAAGAGACGAAATACACCAAAGAATATAGCTCGCAAATAAAGTATTTTATTCAGTATTGACGATCTTGAAGACCAGCTGCCCACACCGGAAAACAAAGCTCCAAGTATACATATCTGTGATAAGACCTGTGTTATGCTATGGGTGTGAAACTTGGACCATAACCCAAGCATCCGCAAACATATAGAACGCCTTTGACCGAGACAGTTGGAGGCGCTGTTTGCAGGAAGCGAAGGCCCGAGAGGGTCTGTAGTGCTAAGAAGAAGAAGAAGAGGTATCAGGTACATTTAAATTGTCAGCTTCCAAAACCGCTGGTTGTTGGTTAACAGTAGTGGGTTCAACAACGACTTACTCCTAGTAATCATAGAGAGACTAGGTTCAATCATTTCTGCAGAATTGTGGCAATCTGGCTGCAATACGAACGCTGGTTGATGCTGCATGTCATGTTGAGAATTCACATTCAATGTTGAGAAATCACGTTCGACTTTTAGGGGAGAGCTCACCTGTTTCGTGGTAAAGGTCTCAGAAGCTTGTGGCACTTCATTTGCTTTTCAGTGATTCCAGTCAACCAGCAGTACACTGATGGCTTGCTATGCCAGTGTCTCCGAACAGATATAAAAGCGCGGAAGCTCTCCAGTCCCCTATGAATCTTCCAGCAATGTCTCGACGTCTATCCTCCCAATATTTCACTCAATTGTGGAAAGCCGACTGCATGTAATGGATCTCTAGCATAATGTACTGATGATTACTGGCTGAGTAATCCTCTAACACTCTCCAATTATGTACCCACCGTACTAGCGACTCAGAGGCGAATGTCACGTCCAGTATGGTTCCTTCACAGTCTACACGGCGGAAAGTCGGCATATTGCCAGTGTTCAGCACGATGAGCTCTGTCCTAGCCGCCATCAGTAGGACTCGTTTTCCCTGCTGAGTAGTTTGAGGCATGCCCCATTCGATTGCCTTAGTCCTCCAAGGTATTAAGCTTTGGGTTGGACAGTTGATATGGGTTCGTTTGGCGTTAGGAACACACTAAAGAATGCCACCTCTGAGGAAGGAGCCCGCGCGAACCATCCTTCTGTTCATAGTTCTCCACTAGGAAATCAGCACTATTCCAAGCACAGATGGAGGCAGTGCCAGATTTTCTAGGGTACTATGATGACGAATTTTTTTCTTGGTGTTACTCACTCAGCAGTAAAAAGTTCGTTCTACGTTCGACATGTTTTTCAGTATCTGTCGTTGCCATTTTCCGTGTGGACAGCTGGAGAGACTTTTGTCGAAGTTTTAACGGCGGAGGTCTTCCTTCCTGCTAGTTCGACAGCTATTCTACTTCCCTTGCTAACACATGTAACATATGGAAAATTTCAACAATACAATTTAATTTACATACAATTACAATAATTTAATTCCTCGACTATCTATAAGCAGATTAAAGTCCGTTTTCTTGATTTTTAAAGTTAGTTTCCTTGCTAGTGAGGCAGAGGCGGCCAAGTGCTTGGTGTGCAAGGTGCTTCAGAGCTATCTCCCAATTCAGGATTGCAATAATCTTGTAGGTATCTAGCAGTTCTCCTATCTCCCCTCTCGCTTGAAGGCGAAGGCGTAGCAAAATGAAACCTGGCCCGAAGTAATGTGTCAAACGGTTCCAGGCTATGTTCTAAGGTTGACATGGGAGGTGTTTGGTGGGTAGTGCCACACTCAGTGCGTAGATGGCGTTCACCCCCAACCCAAAAATATGGGGCTAGCTCTCTAATCACTACTCTACTCGGTATAGGTTGGTTGAATCAAATTCCTGTTAACCTTCCTTGCTTAATACAAACTATTTGGAATATATGTACAACAACATTTAGAGTCGCGAATCAAATCAGTGGTGACAAGATAAAAAGCTAATGCAGCACAGAAAATAAGAAAAAAAAAATACAACACTTAAACTGTAAAAAATTTGAACGTACATATGTTAAACGTCAATAAATTGCACTTTCCGACATCAAAGCAATAAATAATTAATGCAAATAAACAAATCTCTATAGTTATATATTAAATATCATTAAAATTAAATTATCATTTATTGAATTAATTTCGAATGCCACCAAGTTATCGGCATGAAGAGAAATTAGCATAAATCAACAATAAACACTCCAACAAGAGATACAAGATACGACAATTGATAGATACGCGCGGACATTGAAGATACGAGTATAAACGGAAAAGATATGATACCATTTGTGTGGACTAGACTTTAATGATAAAAGTAAGCACATTAATCTAGACCGGGGGTAGCAGAGTTTGGTAGACCTAAATTCCTTTCGTAGTATTAATTGTTGGTTTAATTTCATTGAGATTAATTGGTAAATTATGAAAACGAGCATAAATGTTGCAATCGGAAATGCTAATACATATGATGGTGGTAAGTTTAAAACTGCCAAGAAAAATAAACAAGCGGCATACAAGAAAGAAAACAGTGAATTTTGTTTTTTATTTTTGTTAGCACAAATGTAGGGGGCTCAAAGAATTTTCGTAAAAATAAACTTTGTTTTCAAAATATTTAAAATTTACTCTCAACAAACAAATTAATATTTCTGAAAACAAATCGTTTGCTCCAAAACAAATAAACCGGCAAAGATATAAAGAAAAATTTTTATTGCAATTTTATCGGGCATTAAAAGTGCTTCTGTATGTCTGTACGTTTATTCCTAATGACGCAGTAAAAAGTTCAACAATTTACATTTTAAATATCCCGTGCTTCATTTCTCATACAAATGATATTAATCAACTCAACAATCGTTATTTAACAACTCTAACACTCCTTATTGGATTCTAATTTACCAGGTCAGGTGTGGAGACATTATTATTTGACTGATTGATAATCTAATACAAATTGACATAAGTGTATAAGCCGACTCTATCGGTTTCATCAACATTAAATGTGACATAGATTAGCAATCTTAAGTCTTATTGCTAGTCTACTAAATATTTATTTACTCGCATATATGAAACAAATGGATGGGAAAGAATTTATTAAGAATACTGCGTTGATATCTTATTTATTATTTCCTTGGCACACCAAAGTCAACATGTTGAAGAATTATTTAACGACAATTTGATGTCAACAGGTTTGAAAATATTTTGTTGATTTGATGATTATTAACAATGCATGAACTTATTAATAAATGAGGAAATGTTTGAATTTATAGTTCTGATTAATAAATGAAGTTGAATTCATAAATAAGTTGCTAAGTGTTTTTAAGAGTAAAGTTGAATTATTTTAAGAACAATATTAAAGTCTTAAGAAGTCAGAAAAAAGCTTTTAGCAACAGAATTCTGTGATGAATTTGCCTTGACTCTAATATTGCGTCTTCTAATTGAATAGGAGTATCACATACTCGTATATATATATATATATATATATATATATATATATATATATATATATGTAAAGGGGTTCCTAATAAGATGTATTATTTTGAATAGCCCGCTATTTCGGTAGATGTCACTTTTGAAGCTGTCATTTTTTGACATTTGACAAATGGAAACTAAGCCATTAATAAAAATGGAACGATTCACTATAAAAATGGTGGAAATTTGGCAGAGACGGTTCGTAAGACTCGAACATTTTTGGTTCGTCGTGAAGCACCTTGTCGGACCGCAATACATAAATTGGTAGAAAAATTCGAGCTTTTGGGGCAACTTAGTGATGTGAAGAATAAAACCCGTGCACTGTTGCAACGGAAGTCACCGCAGTTGCAGACATTAAGTTTTGGCAGAGGGTTGTGCAGCCCGGGTTGGCATACTGAGGCCGCCTAGCGCTCAGTCGTGTCGTGGGACTTCCGGGACATCCTCTGCTCGTGCTGAGCCACCTTACATATAATAACTAGCACAAAGGGAAAAGGATGGGAAAGGGGAGTTCACATTGAGAAATGAAAGATGATGAGTTTAATCTGACACGGCCATTTTTTATTTACAAATTATAATCTAAATCCAAAGTAGAAGAAGAAAATCAATTAAAACAAAGCTACTAAAAACCCCGTTCGAAATTTGAAACAATATTAAAAAACTAGAATATACCAACATAAAATAATTCGAGATTATAAAGAAGATAATAATCAAACTACTGGACAACGTGATACTATGATTTATAAAATATTTTAAAAAAAGGAAAAAAAAACAAATTTGTACTCACTTCTTTCCCTATAGAACTCCGAGCGCCTGGTGCAATACAACAAAAGAAGCGTGGGGCCACTGAAAATTAAATTGTAATTTAAAGTTGCTAAACCAAAAAAAAAAACGTAACGGCCACTTTTATCCGCACTAATTGGTTCCTCCACTCCGTCTACTATCGGCAAACTTTCCTTTTTCATTTAATCGATACTTAGTAATGTTTTTCTAAACCCATTCCTTTCACTTCTGATTTTTTTGTTTTTTTCAACTGAATTTCTAACCAAAACTTAGCAAAATCTTTTTTTTTCTCGCACAAATTTCGTCTTCGCGCTTCAAATTAATAAAGTGTCACATATACATTACGAAAACTATTGATTTTGCCGATACCTCAAAAAGTGTGCTTCCCTGCGCTCGGGAGAACTTGAACCCAGGGTTCCAGCAGACCCCCGGTCGAGAGCTCGCGACGCAGCCAATGGTGCTCTGGATTGTCAATCTCCCATTTATCTCATATGCAACTTCAACGATGCATTTGGGTATGAGATTGAATTTTGTTAGTAGGGGAACGTGAATTAATTTTTGTCAATATAAAAAATAAAATTTGTTAGTGGGAACTAGTGAATAGAATTAGTTAGTATGAACGAAGGGAATTAGGTTTTGTTAGGGAAAAGGTATTGAATGAAGTTTTGTTAGTGGGAATTAATGAATGGAATGTTGTTAGTGGGAAAATTGAAATTATTAGTATATATTATATTGTTTTAGTTGGAAATAAAGGAAAAGGGTAGGATAAAGACCAGGGAAAAAGGTATAAGTGCCCCAAGGAAGATGGAGATGTTACGGCGGCAATTTGAAGTTGCGAATGGGAGGAAGTTGGTACGCCGGAATTTGCAACAGCACGTAACTCAAGAACAGCGGAGAATATTGTTGCTGTAGCTGAAAGTGTTGGAGAAAACCCAGGTTTGTCTATTTCTCATCGTTCTTTGGAATTAGGCATTCCACAAACGTCATTACACCGTATTTTGCATAAAGATTTGGGTCTTAAGGCTTATAAAGTTCAGTTTACGCAAGAGCTCAAGCCGGTGGATCATCAACAACGTCGTGTCTTAGCTGATTTGGTCCTTGAAATGCATGAAAATGATCCGGAATTTCATCGAAAAATCATCTTGAATGATGAGGCCCTTTTCAGCCTCGGTGGCTTCGTGAACAAGCAAAATTGTCACATCTGGGGCTCGGAAAACCCAAGAATTATTGTTGAAAAGCCTCTCTATCCTCAACGAGTGACTGTTTGGTGCGGTTTATGGTCCGGCGGAATCATTGGACCTTACTTTTTCGAAAATGAGGCTGGAGCAACAGTTACGGTGAATGGATTGCGCTATCGAGAGGTGATTAATGATTTTTTATGGCCGGAATTGGATGGTATTGATCTGGACAATGTTTGTTTTCAACAAGATGGCGCTGCGTGCCACACAAGCAACGAAACCATTGATATTTTACGGGAAAAGTTTCCGGACCGTGTTATCTCTCGAAGAGGTGATCACGATTGGCCACCGAGGTCTTGTGATTTAACACCTTGCGACTTCTTCCTTTGAGGCCATGTGAAAGAGAAGCTCTGTGCCAACAATTCAAGACCTCAAAGATGGAATTCGTGAGGCTATCGAGGACATAGTGCAGCCACTTTAAGATTTGCTTATGGAAAATTTCATGAAAAGGATATGGTCCTGTAAGCTTGGTAGTGGCAGTTATTTGCCTGATGTTATTTTTCACTATTAACGGCATATCTTCCTCTTTATAATGACATAAACATCCGATCATTTATATTAAAATTGGCATTTTTCTTTTAATATCAAAATAACGACTCTTATTGGAAAACCCTGTAGATGTATTCAGTCCACCTCAGATTTGGATGATCACGGTGTCTCAGAAGAAGTTGGAACTTGACAATTTTGCACTCATAACAGGCGTGGTGAGCGTGGCTGAGGCATATAGCCTTTTTACAATGGAGGCATTTGATCTTGGTAAGACTTCTAATACCAATTCCAACCGTCCAGGTTCTGCACTAACGTCTCTTGGAAGGAAAGAGGGATGATTTCCCTCCATCATCATCATCATCGCATATAGGACAGAGCCTCTTCAGACGGATTTGGAGCCTGGGGAAGGATTCAAATTTCCTTAAACTTGTACAGATGATGGTTACACAGGAAGAACAAACAAATCATTAATACTAAATAAATAAACTTTATTGGCAAGAGTTCGAACACGTTATTTATTTCATCGTCGGAGAAATCATTTGTACCCAATGGTCGCTGTCGTGTGAGTGAACATCGTCCCCAAACTTGTTCCGAATCTCTTCTTTTTAGCGCATTCAATGCTGAAGGTGTGTTTACAGGCAATGTGCAAGTGTGGCGCTACATCACTCCCTTAGTAGTAGTAGTACTTTATTGAGACTTTTCTTTTGACATTTGTTACTTAACCTACTTTTAATGTTACGATTCATTTGACAGTGACAGTTGTGTATTTACAGATTAAAACGTAAACTACACTAACCTAACTTATTCTATTCTTAGCCTAATTACATTGTCTTTGTAGTTTTAGTTGGTCGTGTGTTCTCTTCAAGCGTTACATCCAAAATCGCGTTTCAGAAGAGGCACAGTTCCTACCGATCTGATCATCAGGATATACGGAAGTTATTTTTTATTTCTTTAGCCGGTTACTCAATTATTCCGATCGAAATTCAAGTTAGTTTAGCCCCTGTAGGTATTGGGGGACGGTATATAACAGAAGATGGGTTTAAGGGAGTTTGGTTGGGGTTCGATGTTAATCTGGAAGTCTTGGAGTATTCCTATGGGAGGGGAAAGGAGTTTTCAGAGGTGGGGGTACTATTGAAGAGGACCCGGATTAGATTTGATTCGTGTGACTGCCATTTAGCTATTCGCTTTTTGCTTTTTTCAAGCATGTATTGCAGGATGGGGGTCACTTTGGTTTCTTGGTAAAGAACGTTGTTTTTGTAGTATTTTTTATTGGGGCGTCAGTATTTCGATATACATTTTCGGAGTATCCTTCTCTCAAGTAATTGCAATTCTTCGGCTATTGTTGGTGAAATTGCCAGCCAGGCCAGGAAGGAGTATGTGATGATGGGGCGAATAAGGGTTTTATACATGAGGAGTTTCACATTTGGGAAGACGGATTTGGAGGATAAGAGGGGTGAGATTAATGCAGCAGCTCCTTTGGCTTTGTTTATTGCTTTTCTTGCATGTGAGTTCATTTTGAACCTGTTGTTGAGGTTCACTCCCAAATACTTAATGTTATCTTTTGGGTTCACCGTGTCTCCTTCGATAATCACCCTTATTAGTTTGCTTTGCTGCACAGCTAGTTTGTGCCCTTTTTTTTTTTTTTTTTTTTTTTTTTTTTTTTTTTTTTTTGTGGTAGGGAGGTGAAGGCATTTATGCCCGCCGAGTCTGGCAGTGTGGGACTCCCATGGAGGATACCTTTGGACTACCCACTAAACACCTCCCCTGTCAATCTGAGAACCTAGCCTGGAACCGTTTGACACATTACTTCGGGCCAGGTCTCGTTTTGTTACGCCGTGGGGCGCCTTCAAGCTGGGGAGTCCCTTTCCTAGCGGGAGGGGAGGGGGGAAGAGGAAATGCCAGAAGAGCGATCCCCCAGCCCCAGCGCCTCCGGCTGCTGTGAGTCCCTTTTATATTTTAGGACTGCCCGACTGCCCGAGCATAATGTGCCACCTGGTTCCATTTGTCAACCGATTCGAGCATCACCGCAACTATATTATCCGGGGTGAGCTCTCCCGTCTCCCTGTAGAGTTCCCTTTGCAGCCTGACCCATTTTGTACACGCAAAAAATGTGTGACAGGCATTGTCCTCCTCTCCTGGGCAAAACCGACAGTCGGAAGACCGTGACTTACCGATCTTGTGCAGGTAAGACTGAAAACACCCATGCCCACTCAAAAGCTGGGTCAGATAGAAGTCAGTCTCACCATGCCTTCGATTTAGCCACGGTCTGACATCCGGAATGAGGCGCGCAGTCCACCTTCTCTTCGTGCAATTCACCCAAGACTGCTGCCAATCGTTGAGCGAGCGCTGTCTCTCCTCGCAGACAACTATCTCCCTCGCATCCTCGTTTCAGCGCAGGTAAATAGCGCGGCGCTCTCTAGCAAGGAGGGCGACAGGTATCACGTCTGCAATAACTCGCAGCACCGAGTCGGAGACTGTTGGATACGAAGATGCAATTCTCAATGCTCCTCTTCTCTGTACCTGTGCCAAACGTTTTCGGTATGCCTCCTTGTTTAGAGCGTCGCCCCATACCTCTGCTCCGTACAGTAGCACTGACCCTACAGCACTCATCAAGAAGCGTCTTCTTGATGGGCTGGGTCCCCCTACGTTGGCCATAAGTCGACTCGGAGCCGATATTCCCGAGAAAGCCTTCTCAGCCGTTGCCCTGATTTGCTCAGAGAAACTCATCTTCGAGTCAGGTACTTCACCGCTGGCTTCGATTGGATTCGTATGTCTCCAAAACTGATCATCCATACTCTAAGGATTCTCTTTTTTGTCAAGATGGCCACTTCGGTTTTCTCCAGTGCCAAACTGAGCCCGCGAGCAGTCATCCAGCCCCTCATTCGGCGCATTAGCATATCTAGCCTAAATTGCGCTTGTTCAACGGTGCGTCTAGCGATCAGAGCCACAACATCATCCGCATAGCCAACCAAGCGCGACCCATCTGGCATCTCAAGTCTCGGTAGCCAGTCGTAAGACACGTTCCACAGGTCCGGGCCAAGGATAGATCCCTGGGCAACACCCGATGTAATTTCCATCCTTTGTTGGCCCTGTGTCGTGTCGTAGAGCAGGCTTCGGCCCTTTAGGTAGTTCCTCAAAAGCCGCATTAGATATTCTGGAATTTGAAAAAGGTTTTCCAGCGTATCCAGAACATCCACCCATCTAGCGAATTTGAAGGCATTCCTGACGTCGAGTGTCACCAACAGGACGATCCGTCGCTTGGTGCGACTATATGCCTCTGCCTTTTGGACCGCGTTCACCACCTCTGCAATCGCATCAATGATAGAACGTCCTGCTCTAAAGCCGTACTGCCGAGGAGATAGGTCCCCAGCAGCACGAATCGCGTCAGTGAGTCTTCCCTTGATGAGCACTTTCCCAGCCGTGTCTAGCATGCATAACGGGCGGTATGCAGACGGCGATTCGGGATTCCCCTTCCCCTTGCTGATCAGCAGGAGCCTCGCCACCTTCCATCGTACCGGGAAAACCCCGTCCCGTAGGCAAGCGTTGAATGTGCTGAGCAGCAAGTTAGGATAATGATGATAGACGAGCCGCAACACCTCAGCTGGAACACCATCTGGACCTGGAGCATTCCTCACTTTCAAGGAGAGGACTGCTTCCTCCAGTTCCAGTTGTATTTCAGCGATTTCAGTTGCCCACCAGTACACTACCGAGAGCACGGTCGTCAAGACACAACATCACTGATCTCAAGCAGAATGTCCTGATGAACACTGGCTGCGTAGTCCTCTAATACTTTGGTTCCTTCACAGCTAATACGGCGGAAAGTATGTTTAGTATGACGAGCACCACCTTTGCCACCATTTCTAGGATTTGTTTTCCCCGCAGATCTGCTTGAGGCAGGCCTCATTCGATTGCTCTAGCGTTGGAGTCTCATCCAACGAGCACGTTCTTGTCTGCGTTCAAGACAGCGCCCTCCAAAGCATTACAACCTGGATTGGAAAGATGATATCGATTCGCTCGGCGTTAGGTGCACACTAAAGAAAGTGGTCCCTGAGCACCGAACCCACACGAAACCATCCCCCCGTCCACAGCTATCCACCTGGAAATCACTGTTACGAACCCAGATGGCGGCAGTACCAGTTACATCAGGATACCATGATGACGAACTTTTATCATGGTATTGCTCACTCAGCAGCATAAAGTCGGCTTTCATGTTCCTCGCAAACTGCTCAACCAGATTTTGGGTGATTGAACTACGGTCTAGGTTTAGCTGCAGGATGTG
Organism: Odontomyia ornata; assembly: GCA_963969285.1. NCBI lineage: Eukaryota > Metazoa > Arthropoda > Insecta > Diptera > Stratiomyidae > Odontomyia > Odontomyia ornata. The sequence goes on from OZ017742.1 coordinate 275,687,389, forward strand.
AGTCATCAATGTTCTGAATTTGCTAGGGCTTCCTGGAAAACCCGGCATATTCTTGATTCCAAGGCGTGCTCAGGATCCAGTTTTGGATCAGCATCCTTGCAAAGAATACAAAGTGCCACCTTCGTACACTCTGTTCTTTTATTTCCCATTTCACCGCATTTGTCGAATAGGGAACTCCTATCGGATCCTTTGTATACTTATGCATGTGACTATTGCTAAGGCATTTGAAACATTGAAGAGGCGCTGCTCTTTGCCGTATCCTGGAGACCAACTACCCTATTCTTACTTTGCCCTTATTCAGAAATTGTTTGGCGTCCTTTTCGGTCAAGCTAATGATGGTCATGCGTTGTTTCCTTTGATTTTCTGGTGTCAGCCCAACTTTGATCCTGGCCACGCTGGGGAACTCCCTTTTGATAGCCTCCTCTACCTCGACCAGATCCGTGACGCAGTCAATATTTCTTATTTCGATCATTGCCATCGACTCGAGCGAAGCTATAATTGCGCTTTTGCCGAGGCCTTTTTTATTGCGTCACAGAATGCTTCCCTATTGTCGGTCTTTGCTCCGAATGCTACCAGTCTGTGGCCCGACCGCAGGGGTCGTATGTTACTGCTGAAATGGCAGTGTTGGTGTTTTCGGGCCTTACATTTCCCCTGATATTGTAGTAATAGAGCAGTTACTCTATCAAACTGCTCTAAAACTTTCCTATCTCCTTCATCCCTACAGCATGGTAATCAAGTAGACATTAATGATTATGCAGTATAGAATTCCTTTAAATATCCGATGTCTTCTTTGAAATATTCAACAACCAAAAATGTGGCTATAAATAAAAATGCTCGATTCGAATTCGGCGCGGGCAAAGGGTTAAGGAAAGTTCATGCATAATATAGACCAGATCTACTAATTCACTACACAACCAGCAAATCATTTCCATCTAGGAAATCCTACTATGACTTGAAAGTATTTAAAACACACATTCTCGCACTCAGCTCATCGTAATCCTAGACATACAAAATATACATTTACACTCATAGAATCGTTAGTAACAACTCTTACCAGTGAACAACAATATTTCCTATTTGGGATATGGGCTTAGACTTGTTCCGTATACATATAGCATTGAATCATTTGGTGCAACGCCGATCAGTTAAAGGGAATTTGGTGTTGATAGAAAAAGAACGAAATGGTGTTGCAGTGGATAGAGCACTCTTGCAAAGCTTGCTTCGAATGTTGTGATTTACAAATCTACCAAACGGCACTTGAAGAGAAATTCTTAGTTGCCACAAAACAATTATACCAAGCCGTAGGACAAAGTAAAATGCAAGAGTTAGATGCCCCCGAATATTTGCAACATGTTGATAAACGATTAGCCGAAGAGAATGCAAGACTGTTGCATTATTTGGATTCCAGTACGAAACACCCTCTCATTTATACAGTAGAAAAAGAATTACTGGCTGAACACTTAACCGCAATCCTCCAGAAAGGCTTAGATAATTTACTTGAAGAAAGTAGGCTTAACGATTCAACACGTTTTTATAATTTATTTAGTCGTGTAAAAAATGGCACAATAGAACTATGTGCCAATTTTAATAGCTTTGTTAAGAAAAAGGTCGTACCATTGTTATAGATCCTGAAAAAGATAAAAGCATGGTTCAAGATTAACTCGATTTTAAAGACAAAAGTGATGTGATTGTACACTCGTGTTTTGATCATAACGACAAATTCATCAATTCGCTGCGTGAAGCATTTGAATCTTTCATAAATCAACGTGCAAACAAGCCTGCTGAACTAATTGCAAAATACGTCGTCAGCTCAACAACCTGCCTCTATACATTTGCGTGCCGTTTGTATCGATCACATAATGAAAACGTTCGATCCAATTCAACACCAACAATAGCTACAACAACATCAACAGCACCCAGATATATAGAGTCATGGTATGCTATTGCATCTAACACAGCGATGACCCTCGTCGTCATCGTCGTCGTAAGCTCAAGAACATGCCTCGAGACATTTGCGAGGAGTTTTTTGTATCGATCACGGAATGGGAGGTGGATCTCGGAAACTTGTCGCGTCTGGACGTGAAATAGGAGTTACAAGTAAATTTGAATAGGAATCACAAGTATAGTTCCGATGGACTGGAAATATGATTAAGTGAACTGAATCGAGTATAAGTGTATAAATAATAAGTCAGATCATAGTAAACGCGAATAAATGTGGAGTAATTAAGTAAATTCCGTCTATGAATTAGCGCTTAGCGGCCACGATGCGTATCGCCATTAACGGTAAAATACAGGTACAGCAAAGCGATTAAAAATAGTTTTGCTTGAAAGCCAAACAAGGAGAAAAATTTAATTGATCACCAGAGAGAGGTTGAAATACAATTATAGAAGCTTCTCATTTTGAAATATATTATCCAACGATTAAGTTGATAGTGTTTATGGTGATGAAGAATTTTTTTAACTTACTATCAAGTGTATGATTCATTATTAAGTACTAAGAATTTTGTTTAACTTACTATCAAGTGTATGGTTAATTATTAAGTACTAAGAGTTGCAGTGTTGCTCCCGTAATTCGGATTGTATACACGAATTTGATATTTTAAGTTTCAGTGAATTGCAGTATCCGTTATGATTCAACCGCATCTGACTGCGCGTGACAATAACAGTCAAAATATTTAATAAAACAAAATAATAGAACATTAAAACAAATTTTTGAAATTCGGTTAAATGTGAATGTCAATTTTTACACAAAAAGCTTAACCTTATACGGTCAACATTGGTTTACTTTCGATTTTAAGAGCACTGTGTGAGACTAGCGCAAGTGCGGTGTTGCGGTGTTCCCAAACTTGGATTAATATAGCCGTATTGGATTATTTTGAAATATTTTGGATATCCGAAACATAAGATTTTTCTACTGCAATAGCTTACGTCATGCAATTGGTTTACCATGAATTTACAAAATAACGCTGCAGTTCTTTACGGACTTTGTATTTACATACCTATTCACTACAAAATGGCATGTATCATCAGTCGTGAGCACGAGACAGTCCATCGTCTCTAGGTGTCCCTACAAGGTGTCAAGATTATTGGCGGGTAGGTAACTACTGAGGGCTTTTGCACTAATCGTGCCCCAGCAATTTAATAACTTCCGGACGTGTGTTGTCTTTGGACATCAATATCGTTTGGTCCTGCTTCTGATTTATACTTTGGTGGTTTACCGCCATTGTATGACTAGTCAGGCCAAATGATATTAGAGTCCCTATTTGTATTCGGAGGTTATTATTCCAACACCATATATGCGGAGGATTCTGATCTGCTCCTCAAACCAAGCAGTACCTGAGTGTCTTACACTACATGGATTTTGATTTCATGTGATTGGCTGAGTAGCTAATCCATGACTATCCATGACAAGACACGCGCTGCTTGTGGGTCAGAATTCGACCATGGGCTGACAAGTTGTAACTTGTAAAAACTTGCGGATGAGGGAGCACTTCCGAACCCTGATTGTCATGGTGCCACAAAAGTAGTCCCTGTTACGCCTCAGGAGGAGTGTGCCATTGGTGTCCTTGCTTGGGAAGAAGGACCGGAATGGAAAGACCGAGTTAGTTTTGATATTGCTAATCTTCTTGTTTTTTTGACTTAACGTATTTGATTTCAAATTGAATTTGAATCCCATTGCTTAACTTAGTTTATCATACTTATTTAACTTAAAATTTTTTTTATCGTTAATAGCTATTTATCTTGTTGTTTTATTTATTTGCAAATATTTTTTTGTCAGGTGTATTTTTTTGTAGTTCGCCACTAACGGCCACTTTGTTTTCACTCTAAATTATTCTTTTTCAATGTAAGCTAAAGAAAAATGGCACAAATACTAGACGCCATGCAGGAATTGGCTGCCAGCATGGAGCAAATGCAACAGCAATTGTAGCAATTGTCCGGTCCGCCACTTCTGGATCCACCACCTCTGGACCCGCCATCTCGACCCATGATTGATGACAACTGGGATCATCCACCACCCACCAAGCCAGAAGACCTTCCACCGTCTAAGGTAGCCAAGATAGTGGCTGGCTGGAAGCTGGTGTTCACCGGCCGGAACGACCCTATGACAATAGGTGCCTTTATGAGGAGGGTTGAAAATATGGCGTGGGTGAATTTAGGGGGAAATGTGAGAGTAGTCACACGCTGCGCTCAAATTCTTTTCAGTGGGAGTGCGCTCCGTTGGTTTTGGCGGTTTGTTGACCTTTCTCCAACATTGGACTGGGAGACGTTGCGGGAGGCAGCATTGCGGGAGTTTGCACCAGTTGAAGAAGATGACACCTGGAAGCAGCGGCTAAGAGACAGATACCAACAGGCGCATGAAACCGTAGACGATTACTACGAGGCCCTGTGCTGCTTGTCGGCGCGTCTGATGCATCCCATGCCGGAGTCTATGTGTGCTGACAGCATCCTTTGGGAAGGGGTTCAGCCAGAGCTGCAAGAGCGACTGGTATTCGCTCCGCACCACAACGTGCATGCGCTTTGCACATCCACAAAAGCGCTAGAAGCCGTACAATAGTCCCAGCGGTCAACCCTCCAAGATAATTTCTCCAGCCGACGAGAGCAATCAGAATGACGCTCAGTAGCGGAGCTTGATTACAGCGTTCCGGGGTTACCCGCGCCAGCCTGTTTCAGACCATCTATAACGGACAGCGTGACAAATACCAATTTTCCCCCTTCCACACGGTTAGCCCATCACCATCAAATTGAACTACATGAACTGGCCCCTATGTGCTGGAACTGCCAGCAGACAGGACATCACTTTACTGTATGCCAGGCAGAGCCTAACGCCTTTTGTCTCCGTTGTGGGAAACCATACATACATACGCCAGACTGTACAAACTGCAAGAAGGAAAAAAACTTGCAAGCGAGTGCTCACAACTGCCAGCAGCACTCGCGACAAACCAACTAACGGAACAGTACTCTATCCCGTCTACTGACAGTTCCACCACGACCAGTTCCTCACCAGCAAACCTATTAGAGTCCAACACCACGATACCATCGCTGGTACCCAATGTAACAGATACCACTTCTGCTCCGGAAGCTGCTCTAAATACAGTGTTGAAGCGACCACCGCAGTCATTGCCTGAAGAACCTCGGCAGCCCTGAATGCGCGTCCTAAAACCATACCATGTTCGATTACAGGAATATCGGGCGGCTCGAGAGCGAGTATTTGCTTCCGCAGAAGTCAACTCTAGCCCGCGCAAAACAAAGTGGTCAACCCGTCGTTGGAGGGACTTCCGCAAAAGAGTGCGCACCTGCCGTCAAACACTAAACTTTTGTAACATCTCGGAGGTTGCTGAGAATGATATTAGACCTTACCACCCAATTAAGATGTTGGGCGAAATCACGTTTGCATTGATTGACACGGGTGCCAGTATCAGTTGTCTTGCCTCGAGCCTTGGCTCGAAGGTGCTCCATGAATATCCTACCTTGATTAAGCCCTGGCGCACTGAAATCAGTACAGCTGATGGCACCAAACACCCTATACAAGGTAGACTGACAACACCCGTGACGTTCAGAGGTCAGACGAAGGATATTACTTTCTACATTATCCCGTCCCTGACACAGAATGTGTACCTTGGCTTCGATTTCGTCCTTCATTTTGGATTGGCCTCCAATTTATTCACAGATTTGTCTTTAAATATCAGATATGTCAACGAACTTGCTTCTGTACCCGATAGGCATGAACTGAGGCCCAACCAACGGCAACGCCTGGAAGCATCCATCGCTGCTTTTCCATCTTACGCTACCCAAGACTTTGGCCGCACCACCCTAGTCTAACACGTCATTGACGTTGGCAATAGTAAGCCAATTAAGCAGAGACACTATGCCATCTCACCGGCCATGGAGAAGTTGGTGTATGCGGAGCTGGATAGGATGCTCGAGTTGGGGGTTATAGAGGGGTCCCAAAGTGCCTGGTCCTCACCGGTAACCTTGGTGGTGAAGCCCGTAAACGCGGTGACCATCAAGGACGCTTACCCTCTTCAGCTAATCGATGGAATATTAGGGAGACTGTCGAAAGCTAATTATATTACCAGTCTCGACCTATAAGACGCCTTCTGGCAAATTCCACTCGATGAGGGGTCGAGGGATAAGACCGCCTTCATAGTACCTGGACGACCATTATATCAGTTCGTCACAATGCCCTTTGGCCTGTGTAACGTACCACAAATGATGACCCGGCTGATGGACAAAGTCATCCCACTTCTTTTTATTACAGTTGACGTTGCGGGTTGAGTGGCCCGAACAAGGCACTTCTTTATGGCATAAGGTTATGTAATCGAATTGCATAGCTCTATGACATAAATTGGTCACCGGGGTACTTCTCCTCTGATGGGAAGGCTCATGCAAGTTATGTTGTATGAGTTTTCCACTCAGAAGAGAAATATCTGGTCACTACAACATATATGGATCTTGATCCGGTTGGGTGGGTGCGCGGGGGCTCCATCACTACCCGGTTGCCCTCTCTTATTTTTGGGCCAAGAGCCTCTTCGGGTAAAGACGAAGTTACCCTAATTCCGCCCATTTTTACTTGTTTCGCTTGTTCTCTGAACAAGTTGCCTACAATTTTTGCGACTTCGGTCATCTTTCTTGTTCGACCCCAAAAATTCCAGAATGCGAAATTCTTTTTGCAGTGGGTCCTTGTGCTGGGGGAATGAACCCGCCCCACGACACCGCAATGCTAGCCTGCCAGCGCATTCACGCGTCCCCAGACAAGGGCATTCTCGGTGGATACTTACACCTTCCTCTACCGAGGCAGCAGACCATCGCTGCAGTCCTTCACGGACATTGGAATTTATCTATTCACTACAATATCCTGCAGCACCTCCGTGTAAGATCGGCCATCTTGGGGTTTTGCGAGAAGTGCCTGTTGCCGGGATCTTCATCGGGGCTTCTTTCTCCTATTTGGCATCAGGTCAGGTTGGGCGTCCATGCGAACTTTATTTTCTGGCACTTTTTGAAGGAGTTCCTTTGCGGCTTTATTAGCTCCTTTTGTCAGCACTGTCTGGAACTCGTGATCTAGCGTTCCGCGCCCATCAAATGCCTCTACCTTCCTTCTTTTATCCCGCTCTCCATTGATTGGGCTAGATGCCATTCTTTTATTGATGCTTGATGGTGGATCTATCTGAGCGTACCATTTAGACTCAGCCCTTCTTTAGCCTTCTGCTCTTCTTTGATCTCTTGGACTTTAACCAGCTCTTCCGATGATGCTCTATGTGGTCTAGGAGCTTCTCTAGTTCAAGGAGCCCAATCTTTACTGCTTTGTTGATTGTTGGCGAGTCGAATGCAGATTTTATTCTTTTTAAAACACCTCCCGCTTTTTGGATTAGCCCTTCTTCTTCATATTGCTGGGCTGCAATTGTACTTTGCGACTACCCTTCTTGGGAAAGGTTATCGGCTTTCGTTTCCGAGTACATCACTTCGGTCATATTTTCGACGTTGGCCATGAAATCACACAACGGCGCTTTATTCGGAAATCACAGTTCCACGAATTAAAAGTGCAAATTTAGTAAAAATGAAGAAAGTTGAGCATTTTAACAAGAAAACTGTGAACTTGGTTCGGTTGAGTCGCGCACGAATTTTGCTGCTTGGTGGTAGTCAATTGTAAATTTCTCGCTAAATTCGGAGCTCATTGGAAAAAAACCTGGTAAGGAGCAAATGTAGGCGTGGCTCTAAATGTTTTTTTTTTGCACCACCCAACAGCCTAGTGTAGTACGTGAAACGAAGTGGTGGAGTGTTAGCGATAAATTCTCATTAGCGTAATTTACCCTATCTGTTGGGAAAATCTGTCGACAAAAACCTCTGGCGAGCTGTCTACTCACTTGAAAGCTTGAGCGAGTATTTAGGGCAAAAAGGCGAGTTGGCACTCAAGCCCATCTCAACGAGCAAAACTATGGCCAGCAGACACTCCGCCAGAAAACTTCCAAGTTTCGGGGTAACAAGGAGAGGGTGAAAATGTTGTTTGATTTTTAACAATGGAGCAAGGCTCAAGTCTGAGTCTTTAAATCAAGATGGACTCGATTTCTTTCTTACTTGGGTGATCAAAAGGACAGCAATAAAACTAATTAAATACTTCACCTTTCTCTACAATTGTTTTATTCAAATCGTATTGTACTAAAATATAAAACCCTATGAAATCACGACCTGTGTCCGTCTGTACATCCGTCTGTATGTCACAACAGTTTTTCTTCGAAACTATGGAAGCTGCAACCATGCAACTTTACGAAAAGGTTCAGAAGTGGTGACTTCTTGAAAGTTTTGGGGTGAAAAAATTTTTCAGAAAGTTTTAAGGGGGTCTCCCCAAATAGGAAAGTGGCCCTTCAATATTTTTTTCGCCTTTGGTAGTCAAGTAGGGTGTCATTGGGAAGGTCTCAATGAGATCTTTTCAAAACAACTCTTATAATTACCTTATCATTACCGAGGGGGTAGGGAAGGGGAAATGTACGAAATTTTTGCATACCCTCCCCCCCCTCTCGCGATTGGACATCTTTCGTCCGAAAAATCTGAACAAAATCACGAATGTAGGCCTTTACTAGTACAACAACAACAAATACGTCAGAAGTCAAGTTTCGCTCAACTTTGTTAGTAATAGTATGATTTATCAATCTTACACTTTCTTGAATAAAACCGAAATGGTACCCTTGGATTCGATGAAATTTAATACACAAATGGCTACTTGTAAAATTGACTGGCCCTGAAAGTTTCAAAAAGACTGAATGGTATTTAACAAAGTTGTAGTGATTTGAATTTTCCTGTGTTACTCGCACTATACAACAGTATACGCTGTATTATTGTACTATGGAAGCATACGGCTATGGAAAAATGCGCTTTCTATCGACTCAGGAATGATATGCATCATAAACATCTTTGAGGATTTGTTCAACTAGTGACATCAGTAATCGCAAAACAAAATGGCGACTGTTTTAAATGAGAAGATTGAATTTTTTCTTGTGGATACGTGTGTATAGGTCGGACATCTTACGGAAAATGAATCGTTCAGTGAATAACAGGAAAGGGTTTCCTATTGATAACCACGAGCTACTAGTGTCAGTGGTTAGATTCCTGATGTACGATATCTGTTAGAATTTGATAACTTACCAAATGCATAAATGATTTTCCCCACATCACCATTTCCCACAGGTCGGATAGGAAAAATAATATGCATAATATGCATTCGCATGTATTCAGACTATTTGTAATTCCCATGGTCCAACGCGGTAAGACTACACCACCAGACAAAACAATAAAGTTCTATGCGGTGTGATCCCACGATCTAGCATAGAACATGAAACCGCGAAAATTTAAACATGCTTAGAAGCAAATTCCATCGACGCGTTGAACCATGGGAAGATTTAATTTGTGTATAATTAAAAATGTATTTAAGGTAAAGTGCAATAATAAAAGGTGTCTATTGTCTCTCAAGCACTTGGAGTAATCATTTCAAGCTCAAACATTGGCGACCGTGACAGTACTTTCGACAAACCAGGATGTCGGACCTTACTGCGAAGCAGCAATCATTGGGAGACGGGATAAAGTGGCTGGTGCGGAACTTCGCCAAGGATTCTTCATCCAGGAAGAGTCAGGAATATCTGCAGCAGCGACAACACCAGCTCAGCCAACTATGGCGGGAATCGAAACGTAACCACGGACTCATCGAGACAGCCATAGCAAGCTACAAGGAGTCACCGTATCTACGCAACAATTACCGCGACCAAATCGAGAAGCTAGCGATTAACCTGTTGGAGAAGTTAGAAGAACTGTTGCCAACATCATCAAAGGGCGAAGCCACTCAAAGGGATCAACCAGAGGAACTCTTTGCGACATCGTTGAAGGGAGAGGCCACTCATAAGCAGCTGCCGGTGGAGGTGTTATACACGGTCAACACCTTAAAAATTTTGATGAAGGCGTTAAGACAAGTAATGGACCGTCTTAATAGCAGATTGACATCGCCACAACCAACGCAGTTTTTGGAAATGTAGCGAGTTACCGTGCAGAAACATTGGGAAGCCATTCAAGACAAGCACTTCAGCCTTTAAGATCAGCTGTCGTTCCTAGTGATAACGATGCCGAGGGATACACGAAGATGGAAGAAGAGGTCGAAGTTCTGCAAATGAGGATGATGGAAGCTGGTTCTTCAACCCTAACGTCTTCAACTACCACAACATCGTCATCTCCAACCGTAAAGCTTCCACGGATCCAGTTGCCCAAGTTTGACGGAAACTACTTGCGGTGGCAAGAGTTCCACGACTTGTTTTGCCAGCTAATTGACCAGAGCAACTCAGGACCCGCAAAAAATTGTTTTATTTAAAGGCAAACGTAGAAGGTGAAGCCGAAGCACTAATTAAGCACCTTACAGTATGTGACAAAAATTATAGTCCAGCTTGGGAGCTCATAAAGGAGCGCTATCAGAATAGACGCTTATTAGTCACCTCCATCATACAGAAGCTCATTTCATAGCCAAATATTAGCCAGGAAACGGCCAATAACTTAAAAGGGCTACACGACGTTACGCAGGAATGCATTTGGGGGCTCCAAACGTCGGAGGTGAACGTAGATCAATGGGATCCAATTTTGATATTCCTGTTGCTGAAAAAACTGGACAGCACTACACATGTAGCATTCGAGCGTTCGCTTTCTTCACCAAGAGAGTTGCCATCCATGAACCAATTCTGATCTCCAACAAGCCATCAATCTTCAGCAGCAACTCATTGAAATGTTACAACGTGGTGGGTTCCACTTGCATAAATGGTGTTCTAATAACATAACACTGCTGAAACGCATTCCAGCCAATAATCGAGCTACAGAATATAATGTCACTGACTCCGATGATACCGGCATTGTTAAGGCTTTAGGATTAATACGGTATCCTGGATCGGATCAATTTAACATCAATACCAACGTTTCGGACTCAACGCAGCCAATCACAAAACGAGTTGTTCTTGCACAGATGTCACAACTCTTTGATCCCCTCGGACTAGTTAACCCAGTTGTCGTACTTGCAAAGATATTCATGCAACAACTCTGGGAATCCAAAATTGACTGGGATACACCTCTATCGGAAAAGCTCCAACAAAGCTGGAAGGATTATAGAGCTCAACTATCAACATTGAGGAGATTAGCCATACCACGCTATATAATGAATAGCACCAAACGAAAGAGTGCGCAACTCCATGGGTTCGCGGATGCTAGCATGCTAGCTTACGGTACTTGTATCTATATGCGCACTGAAGACATCTATGGAAATATAGACGTTTCCCTAGTTTGTGCGAAGAGTAGAGTCGCACCTACTAAGCAAACAACAATAGCGCGGTTAGAACTATGCGGTGCCAAGCTACTTGCTCAGCTCATGAGAAAGGTCCAAAACTCTATAACGACAGAGATTGAAAGAGTTTTTTATTGGAGTGATTCTCAAACTGTTCTCCAATCCAAAGCTTCGCCGTCATCTAAATTTACCACCTTTGTCGGATGCTAGCAGGCTAGCTTACGGTACTTGTATCTATATGCGCACTGAAGACATCTATGGAAATATCGACGTTTCCCTAGTTTATGCGAAGAGTAGAGTCGCACCTACTAAGCAAACAACAATAGCGCTGTTAAAACTATGCGGTGCCAAGCTACTTGCTCAGCTTATGAGAAAGGTCTAAAACTCTATATCGACAGAGATTGAAAAAGTTTTTTATTGGAGTGATTCTCAAACTGTTCTCCAATGGATAGCCTCGCCGTCGTCTAAATTTACCACCTTTGTCGGCAACCGGGTCGCTTATATTCAAACTTTGACCGAACTGAACATCTGGCAACACATTGATTCAGCCAGCAACCCAGCGGATATTGTTTCCCGAGGAATGCTTCCCAGCGAACTATGTTCAAATAAACTCTGGTTTGAAGGTCCCGAGTTTTTAAAACAACAGCTGCCAGCATCAAACGCGATACAGGCAATAACCACAGAAGAACTTCCGGAATTACAAAAGCGAAAGACGGTTTTAATTGGCCCAAGTGATTTGCAAATCCAAATCATACGACGCATAAACCATCATAATAGTTTCAAACGCTTACAAGAAACAACCGCATTTATATTACGTTTCATTCGAAATTGTAAATTGCCCAAGGAGAAAAGAAAGCTGAGCAGAAGACCCAGCCCGTTGGAAATGAAAGACGCACTCAAGATAATTATTGCCGCGATACAGGCTGAAAGCTTTGAAGAGGATCCTTAGCATCTACAAACCGAAGGAGCAGTCCATCAAAACAGCAAACTTCGATTCTTAACACCATTCATAGATCCAGACGGACTTATACGCGTTGCCGGGCGAATTAAAAATAGTGATGTTCCAACGAACGCTCAGCACCCGTGGTTGATATCACCAAATCACGAGTTTACTCCGCTTATTATCAATCATCTCCATCAAAAATACTTGCACGCTGGAGCACTAGCGCTTCATTATGCGTCACGTGAAACATTTTGGTGCATTAATGGCAGAAGGATGGCATCCAAAACAGTTTGGCAATGCATGCTGTGTGCACGACTTAAACCAAAAACTCTAACTCAATTGATGGGGGACTTACCAGTGGACAGAGTACGAAGATCGAGGCCATTTCTCCATGTTGGAGTCGACTTTTGTGGTCCAATCCAGGTGCACCATAAAATTCGTGGGAAACGTCCAGACAAGGCCTACATAGCGGTCTTTGTATGCTTTTCAACAAAGGCCATTCACTTGGAGCTAGTTTGTGACCTTTTATCAGCGGGCTTCATTGGATGTCTTAAGCTGTTCATCGCAAGGCGAGGAAGTCCTGTGAAAATCTTTTGCGATAACTCACTTTACTATTTAACCAGCAATTTGCACAGATTGAGGATAGCTGTGCCAATGAAGGTATAGAATGGTTGCGCATACCGCCATGCTCCCCCCACTTCGGTGGATTATGGGAAGCCGGAATTAAGTCCGCTAAATATCATTTGAAACGAATGGTAGGATGCGCTTCCCTGACGCATGAGGAACTAAGTACGGCAATCTGCCAAATAGAGGCCGTACTGGATTCTCGTCCAATCAGCCAGATGTCACCAGATCCAGCTGATGTACAGGCCCTAACACCAGGCCACTTCTTGATCGGGGAACCTTTAATAACAATTCCTGAGCCTCAACTTGACCCTGGACCATTCCTCTGTTAACTCGACGGAAATTGGTGAGAAGTCTTCACGAAGCCTTCTGGCGCCGATGGTCAAAAGAATATCTTCAAGATTTGCAACAGAGGCAGAAATGGCAAGAAATCAAGCACAATGTTGAGCCAGGATTATTAGTCATGCTAAAGGAGGAGAACTTCCCGCCTCTCAAATGGCGCTTAGGAAGAATAATCACTGTAAAAAAGGGATCTGATGGCAGGGTAAGAGTTGTTGAAATAAAAACCGCTACTGGAATCACCTCAAGAACAACAAATATGATCAGTCCACTACCAAACATCGGAGAGCCTTCCACAACAGAGAACAACACTACCAACGACCTTCGCCGGAAATATATCTCCCCAGTCAACACTGATCTCATTGACGCAGGAAAAGAGTAGAGAATGTATCCAATGACTCAGCACCGAAACGAGTACGAAAGTTTCCTCGACAAACCTTACTCTGCCTGCTACTAGTCCTTCCGGTATTGGTAGTTGGAGAAACGGAAACGACTTCAGCCGAAGGAATAGTGGAGCTTATACCATTCAAAGAAACCCCTGGTATATATTTCGAGGAAGTCAATAGGATAAAATTAACGGATGGCAGCTGGAAAATAATCACATTTTACGACTTAACAACCTACTGGATGGAATACGATGGTATGGGAAGATATATTCCTAGACTGATCGATATATGTTCTCAAGAGGATCAGCTACTCCACATCGGCCAGTATTGCAAGACCTTAATATCGCAGTTCGAATATTTGCTCCGCGAAATCGAGCACAAAAACGAGCTTTTGCATCCAAATCAACTACGCACACGAAGATCACCTCTGAATATAATAGGCTCAGCTGCTCACCTTTTATTCGGAGCATTAGATGAAGAGTTTGCCACTCAGTACGAAAACGACATCGGTCAAATAAAACAAAACGAAGGCTACTTATTGGAACTTATGAAAAATCAAACAATGATACTTGATTGTACTTCAAACATACTAGCCAAGGAAACAGAACAAATCAACCAACAATTTCGTTTCATGAAAACACAGTTTGAACACTTCGCAAACACAACATTCCAAATTGAGACTCTCAGCAATATTTTTAATTCGTTAGCGCTGCAAATAACAATTCTTCTATCTAACTTGAAAGGCGTGCAGGATGTTCTAATGTAAGTTGTAACCAACACCTACCAAGGCAAAATAAATCCATTGCTAACAAAGCTTTCACAACTTCGCCGACAACTACAAATCATCAGAGAAAATCTGCCAAAAAATCAAATGCTTCCGGTATCTTCAGAATTTATAAATAAGCTCTACAGCATTGCTACCGTTCGTACGAGAACAACTATGAAGCGAATCATATTTGACATGCGGATACCACTCACGTCTGTGGAAGAGTTTCAGATGCTCAAACTTTACGCTGTTCCAACAATTTGGAACAACATTTCAGCATGTATAAAACCTTCCACTGAGTATCTAGCGACTAACTTGAAAAGAGACAAATTCTTGCCATTGTCTACACAAGAACGCAGTAAATGCCTCCAACTTTCGGACATCGAACTGATATGCCCTCGGAACCAACCTATTTACACCACACATTTACATATGCACAAATGCGAGACAGCCCTTCTTGCTCACAGGGTTAATTCTTCTGCATACTGCAATGTACAGATTGGTCCAATGGCCTATACATGGATACCATTAGCTGCTTCCAATACCTGGATACACAGGTACACGTTTGGCACAGGTACAGAGAAGAGGAGCACTGAGAATTGCATCTTCGTATCCAACAGTCTCCGACTCGACGGAGAGAGTGATTGCAGGCGTGATACCTGTCGCCCTCTTTGCTAGAGAGCGCCGCGCTATTTACCTGAGCCGAAACGAGGATGCGAGGGAGATAGTTGTCCGCGAGGAGAGACAGCGCTCGCTCAACGATTGGCAGCAGTCTTTGGTGAATTGCACGAAGGGAAGGTGGACTGCGCGCCTCATCCCGGATGTGAGACCGTGGCTAAATCGAAGGCATGGTGAGACTGACTTCTATCTGACCCAGCTTTTGAGCGGGCACGGGTGTTTTCAGTCTTACCTGCACAAGATCGGTCAGTCACGGTCTCCCGATTGTCGGTTTTGCCCAGGAGAGGAGGACAATGCCTGTCACACATTCTTTGCGTGCACAAAATGGGTCAGGCTGCGAAGGGAACTCTACAGGGAGACGGGAGAGCTCACCCCGGATAATATAGTTGCGGTGATGCTCGAATCGGTTGACAAATGGAACCAGGTGGCACATTATGCTCGGGAAGTCCTAAAATATAAAAGGGACTCACAGCAGCCGGGGACACTGGGACTGGGGGATCGCTCTTCTGGCATTCCCTCTTCCCCTCTCCCCTCCCGCTAGAAAAGGGACTCCCCAGCTTGAAGGTGCCCCACGGCGTAACAAAACGAGACCTGGCCCGAACTAATGTGTCAAACGGTTCCAGGCTAGGTTCTCAGGTTGACAGGGGAGGTGTTTAGTGGGTAGTCCAGTCGCGCATGGGAGTCCCACACTCTGTGCATAAATAGCATTCACCTCCCTACCACAAAAAAAAAATACCTGGATATACGTTTTCAAGGAGCAAACAACATTCGATGCCATATGCCAAGGAAGTGTTCGAATTTTTCAGCTGAATGGTACTGGGATTCTAAAACTAAGCCCAATTTGTGAACTAAACCATCCAGAAATCATTATTACTGGCCACTCGCAATACCTTGATGGCATGAATTTTTCCTTTTACCCAATGAGCAATCTGTATGTTACATTTTGCTAACAAAATGGACCTCAATGATATAACCATTGACAAAAGGCTATGGGGCCACATCAAGGAGGGTATTGATAAAATAAAACAGGCCAAACTCCCAGAAACCATTTCTTCGCACAACACGCTACCTCTGCTTACACTCAATCATAACAGCTTTAATATGGTTGACCTGGAAAAAATTACGCATTCACCGAAAACCATGTTTGCCAAACATTACATATCGACCACCAATTCCCCGTCCTAGAACATCAATCCATCAACAGGAACAAGAAATTATCGAAGGCTATTCAACTGTTGAACCAGCTCCACGAGTGTTTCAAGTGGGGGTGGATGTTAGAATTTGATAACTTACCAAATGCATAAATGATTTTCGCCACATCACCATTTCCCACAGTTCGGATAGGAAAAATAATATTCATAATATGCATTCGCATGTATTCAGACTATTTGTAGTTCCCATGGTCCAACGCGGTAAGACTACACCGCCAGAAAAAACAATAACGTTCTATGCGGTGTGATCCCACGATCTAGCATAGAACATGAAACCGCGAAAATTTAAGCATGCTTAGAAGCAAATTCCATCGACGCGTTGAACCATGGGAAGATTTAATTTGTGTATAATTAAAAATGTATTTAAGGTAAAGTGCAATAATAAAAGATGTCTATTGTCTCTCATGCGCTCAGAGTAATCATTTCGAGCTCAAACAATATCTATTAGAGTAGTTTCAGTTTATATCTCTCTTTTGATAGTAACTTTTAGAGGTCAACAGAATCTATGCCTGATTTTGTTTGGAGGCTCACTGGAATATTATAGATTTCTTCTTTGCTAACTGTTCAACTGCAGGTTCCGGTCAGTTCAGTATTGGATAAACATTAGTATTGCAGACCTCTGAAAGTCGCAATCAAGCACTTTATAAAACCTTAAATTAGCTCTGTTCAATAACTAAAAGCAGCTCAAATTTTAAAACATATTTAATACTAAGCGGTTTAGGAGTCATATCATAATTTTAAATTTATTTTCTTACTTCAAAAATGTTCCCCTGCAACGCGACTATAGTAGTAGTCGATCAGTAATATTGATGATTCGATATGGTAATATTTTTCCCAAAGAAAACCAGAAAGCATAAAAACTGCGACCAAATCAGCCTCGTTACTGTTATTCTGTAAACAAAATCTTACTTATTCACGGATTTTCCAAAAGACTGGTTCACTCACCTTGCCGAAGATGATTGGCGAAACCCAACATAGCAAGGAATTATGAAGGTTTCAAAACAAATTGCTTTAACATATACTCCGATCATAAGATTGAATTCTCCAAATTTAACGATCCCAATATCTGTTCTTATTCATTACATAATGAAAAACATATCATTACCTTTCTAATTAAACTAGAATTTTCTACCCACTATACGCTCATTCATTCCTACATACTGGCACTCATTCATTCGAATAACAACAACAACAACTTTATTAATAATAACATCGCAAAATTACACACATGATTAAGATACACAGCTTAAAGACAATTTAAAATCTTAAAGATGTTATAGTCAGTCTTGCGAATCGGTTCTCGCGCTGATGGATGTTTCGTTGACGGAAACTAAATTGTTAGTCTTTTAAACGTTAGTGTAGAATCTCTATTAAATTTATAGGAATAAGTGTATAAACGTGTGTTTTTGTGAAATAAAATTGGCTTCATCGTCTTAAGTTCAAAAGCTAGAGTGTGAGCTTTATCAATGGGCATAGATAGATCCGAATTTCTTGAAGGCCATCGGTTTGGTTCATCTAGTATCGAAAGCTTGAACAGCTTTTTAGACTTACAGGTTAGAATGATAATTAGATTGCTCATCGTATAAATTAATTAAAGCCTTTAAGTAATCATGCTACGAATAACGTACCTGTATTTTTAATAAAAAATTTTACAAAATTCAATTCTACTTAAATTTGAATCAATGAAAATAAATAAGAATATTCTTTAAAATCGATAAATTAATTGCTTCATATAAAACATAAACTATAAATAGCATAAGTAATTTTTTAATAATTATTTTAGGTCACGGATGATGGCGATTCCACCATATGCAGTATTCCCCAAACTCCTTTGCCGGAGAGTAAGAATGGATCTGACGATGAGTCCGAGAAGCAACCAATGTTTCGGTGAGTTTAGATTGAGTAAATGCCTCGCAGTACAATTTACAATTTATAATGCTATTATCGAATTATTTCGCGCTATTTATATTTTTCATACAATTGCTGCGATCAACTCAAGATTGTAGGAATGTTTAGGTTGTTGCAAATTTTAGATGAAAATTTGTGTTGTGAGATCAATATTTGAAAATTCGATGATGATTGTTTCGAAAGATTTTTAATAAAACTTTTTACAAGGATGACAAGGATGCCGTAGAGGTTTTAAAGGTAAATCGTTGCTGGAGAAATATTATATTTTTTGGGGTTACGTATGAGCTTAATAGTGCTAAAGCTGGTGGCTATTCATTTAACGGTCTTTCCGCGGATCACAACAAGTAAAAGTGAGTGAAAGAGGCTTAAAATTACGATAAATTTGTCCCCGTCTTCTGATTCAAAATATCAGAATTATAGATCCATACAATAATATTTGAAACCGAAAACGTTTCATGAATTGTTTTGGGAAGCCCGTGACGGCCCACCTACCACCAAAACACATTTACGAGAGAAAACAAAAAACGCTGAAAAATCATTCTGAAATAAAATACGAACGTTAGCAATAAAAACAAAGAAAAAATAGTGATCCGATATGCCATGAAAAATTAGGCAGGGTAAGGTGAAATACCTGTGGCCGAATGGTGATAACCGACTGTTTGCCATCCCAGTTATGCTAATTTGGGTTTATGTATGCACAGACAGTCACCAAAAGGGTGCAATTCAATTGCTCAGAACTTTTAGCTTGTGGCAAATATATTGCTGTTAGCTGGTGCCGTATTTTTCAAGCAATCCGCGGAACTGAATCAAATTAAACTGAGCTCCGTTGTCGGAGATTGATCTAGGACAACGATAGCGCCAATTTGTCCTTTAGTAGATCTCGGATAGAGGTCAATCGAATCTAGGTACGAACACTGGAACACTCGTTTGGGTATGTCCAGTCCATTGAAGGTCAAAGAACAATATTTGGGGCATTTGTGCACTTTCATGTCTCACAGGCGGCTACGCGCTCCTTTATCTGTTGTACAATCCAAGGCCAAAAGATGTACGTCCCCAGTTATCTGAGGGTTTGTCCATAACCGCCGCATATACACGAAATCGTTTCATCGCCATTACCGCTGCCAGGAATTTCTGGTCAGACATGAAGGTTGTAAGCGCTTCCTCCCCATTTTTTGTAACCTAGATTAATACTGCACCCACTTCATGTTGACTCGCGTCACAATGGGTCAAGAACGATTTGTTAAAATCTAGGCTATGAACTACGTGACCTTTTGTGAGGCTCTTCTTCAGCAATTCAAAGGCCCTAAGCCGAGTTCTGTCCAGAGGAATTTCCGTTCTTTTTGCAGCTTATCTGTCAGAGGTGTGGAACCCACACATGCCTAAAAATTACAAACCTGCATCGTGGTCATTGGGTAAGGGGAACTCTTCAATCGTTTTGGTCTCACGGAGTCGTTCTTAATGTTACCATGTTCGATGAAATGTACCATACAATGGGCTTACTGACACTGTGGCGGTAGCCTTAAATGACAGTCTTCAAGTGGATACTATCTACACTGATTTCTCTTAGGCATTTGACACTGTCAACCATGACATTCTTATTTGCAAATTGCAGCATTATGGTGTGAGTGGCTCCGTTTTGTCATGGTTAACTTCATACCTAGCTTCTAGAACATGCCAAGTTGTCATTGATGACTCGGTTTCTAAGTCATTTCATCTCTGCTCTGGAGTTCCACAAGGTTCCATCTTAGGTCCGTTCCTTTTCACCATGTTTATCAATGATCTCCCATCAGTGTTTAACTCTTCCTGTCTCTTATTTGCGGATGATTTGAAGATTTACAGAGTAATCAACTCGCCTGCTGACTGTCATATTCTCCAAAACGATCTGTTATCTCTGTCTTCTTGGTGTAAGGCTAACCTTTGGAATTTAAATGTACCAAAATGCCACAAAATGTCGTTTTCGTCGAAAAGTTCATCAATATCCCATTCCTATTTACTAAATCAAACTCCTCTAACAGTAGTGAATCAGGTGAAGGACTCAGGGGTTATCTTCAAACCAAAGCTCAAATTTAACCTTCACATTATAAACTGAGTCACTAGAGCTTCCCGTGTTTCGGGTTTTGTTCTTAAGCATACTTCTATTTTTTCTAACCCTAAGTCTGCTATCAAACTATTTATCTGTATCGTACGTTCTCTTCTTGAATACTGTTCTCAAACTTGATCACCTCACAATGATTATCTGATTGTTCTCCTTGAATCTGTCCAGAGGAAGTTCACCCGTTTTCTATTTTTCAAATTCAAAATTCCTTATGCGACCTACGAAAATCGCCTGTCTTTCCTTCAGATTCCTTCTCTTGAAATTCGCAGACTGATACTTGATGAATGTCTTCTCTTTAAAATATGTAACCGCCTTACGGATACAAATCTTGATTCTCGAATATATTATAGGCTAAATCTGCGCTCGGGTAGAAATGCTAGTATCTTTCTTGTACCTTTTGCTCGGATTAACCCGTACTTCCATTCTCCACTGCTAAGGCTACCTCGCAATCATGATAGTCTACAAATTGATCCTTTTCCTCGTTCTCTTTATTTACTTAAACAAAAACTTATTAGTTTACTAATTTGTTAATTTTGTGTGTTTCTTAGTAGATACTTCACCATTTGTATTAGAGGTAACTCTGTTAATGGCAACATAAATAAATAAATAAATAAATCACGAACTGTCTGTTTCGTATATGAATGGTTTGACCCGCCTTATGAATCTGCAACGCTACTTTCCGAAGCAAAAGAATGTACTCATCGAAGGTCTTGGTGATTTGTAACATCTTTAGAGCAAATTATGAGGCAATTAAAACCAATCTGGACTCGGTCAACTGGTGCACCTTCTGCACTCGTCTCGACTGTGATAGTGCTTTGAACAAATTTTACGGCTACATTAATAATCTGATTGCTCTTTATACTCCACTCCAAGCTCCTTGCAAAGCAAAAATGAAGCCTTGGCTTACTTGAAGAGTTCTTCGTGCCTTAAAAGCCAAAGACAAGTGGCATAGGCACTATAAATGGACCGGAAATTATGATGCCAAACAGAATTTTTGTAGACTGCGTTCTTTGGCTATAAAAGAGTTCAAAACGGCCATGAAAAACAGTTTAGAGAGATCCCTCCTGACAAATAACGCTAAACCCTTTTGCTCCTACATCCGATCCTTTAAGTCTTCCTCTACCATCCCGCATACTGTTAAATAGAATAACATTGAAGCCTCCTCCCCTCAGGGTATTTCTAACCTATTTGCTGAATATTTTTCCTCTACTTTTTCCTCTTCTGATAAACTCAACTCCCCCATAAACTCAATTTAAACTTTTCCAGCATCAATTACTTCCTACTCTACTGACCTTTCTGAAGTTGAATCACTTATTAACTTGCTCAAACCGAACGTTAGTCCTAGTCCCGATGGATCGCCTAATGTGTTTGTAAAAGCAGTTTGTTCTTCTTTGTGTTTTCCTTTATCTCTTATATTCAATCTCAGGCTTGGTACTGGCACCTTTCCAAGGTACTGGAAAGATGCAAATGTTGTTGCTATCTTTAAAAACGGCGACCCATCATCTGCCTCAAACTATCGTCCCATATCAGTCCTCTCCTGTTTCTCTAAGCTGCTGGAACGAGTTGGACATAACAGGCTTCTTGAGTCATTGAGTTCATTTGTCACACCACAGCAACATGGATTCTTGTATGGTCGTTCAACTTCCTCGAACTTGGCTGAGCTCAAAGATTAGATTACAAGAGCTTTAGATAAACAGCTTCAAGTTGATGCAATATTCACGGACTTCTCCAAACCTTTTGACTCCGTAAACCATGTTCTCCTCTGTCAAAAGTTAGCTTTGTTTGGCATATCCGGTTCCCTACATTCTTGGATTTCATCGTATCTATCCTCTCGTTCATGCCGTGTAAATGTCTATGGTACAATCTCTTTTCCATTCAATCCTATTTCTGGCGTCCCTCAAGGGTCAATCCTTGGACCTCTTCTTTTCGTGCTGTTTATCAATGATCTTCCCTCGGTAATCATTCTTCTTATCTCCTGTATGCTGATGATTTCAAGGTATTCCGGATAATTAGATCCCTTGAAGACTGTCAGCAACTCCAAATTGATCTTTTTAACCTCTATGACTGGTTTAATGCAAACTCCCTTCGTATCAATGTTTCCAAATGTTTTAAAATGACTTTTACTTTGAAAATTGTTCCTTTAACTTACAATTACACTCTATGTGATGTTGTTCTCTCCTCTGCCGACTCATCTAAATATCTTGGTGTAATATTTGACCCAAAGCTTAAATTCGATGCCCATATTTTTAGCATAATTACCGAGGCATCAAAAGTTTCGGGTTTTATTATGCGGCATTTGTACAAGTTGCAAATATTGCTACCACGATTCGCTTGTTCACATGTCTAGTCCGCCCGCTTCTTAAATACTACTCAGTAGTGTAGTCTCCTAGCCATTTATATCTTGTGAGCTCACTAGAAGCTGTTCAGCGTAAGTTCATCCGTATTTCATTCTTCAAATTCAACTTACCCTATGAGTCTTATTAGCGACGTTTATCCATACTTCGTCTCCTTTCTCTTTCGTCCCGTAGAACCTTCTTGGATCAATGTTTCCTTCACAAGTTGTACCACCAACAAATTGCTTCCACTCTAAGCGAAGACTTGCTCTACAGACTGTATGCGCGTCCTAGTCGGTCTAATAACATTCTCCGTTCACCCGGACAGATTTATATTTCCAGTCAATTATGTTTTAATTTTTTCAGCTTGATTTTGTTGTATAAATGTCCACGTGGTCTAGTGGTTAGAGCTCTAACACCGTAAGCCGAAGGTCTCTGGTTCGAGTTTCGTTGGCGTCAACAAGATTTAGTTCGAGTGATTCTTAGGAGAGACTATAAGCCCGTTCAGTTATGATACATGCTGGTTTTAAAATCAGAACGTTTCGCAGCTGGGTGGACGGGCACATGCCCAAAGCCTGATAATGATCATATCACCTTGTGGAGTACCAATAAATTCGATTAAGACAATGAGATAATCTATCTATCTCTAAGCGAAGGCTCGAGAGGGGCTGTAGTGCTACGAAGAGAAAAGAAAAGAAATGTGTCTTACTTTAAACTATATTTAATTGTCTGAGTCTATTTTGTAATTGGATTTTTGTCTGTTAAATGGATTAAAATGAATAAATAAATAAATAAATAAATTACCAAGTATACAACGACTTGATGGCGTGAGGGTACGGGTGTCACTTTGCCAGTTAAGCATTGCACTGTCCAAATAGCATGATGACAAAATGGTATAGTGGACGACCTCGATCGATCAAGGCTGTTTTTCCCTCAGTCTTGGGGTCCAAGGGAATTCGCCAGAAGACGTCTTTTAGGTCCAAGCTGGTTATGTAGTGCAATTTAGGCAGTCGGCTTAAGATTATCTCGATCAAGAGAAATGGATATGCGTCTTTAATAGGGAAAACGATAAATTGTCACACATCTAGGCGCAAAGGACCCTGAATCCGGTTTTACTACAAGTGTCACCGTTGAAGCCCACGACCTTTACAACTCCTCGAAAAACGCCTAGTGTAAACATCTGGTTTTGATCGGTGTATAAGTATGCCATTGCGTGAACATACAACTGTCTTTGCATAATAGGCTTGGCACATACCATATCAATGGTGTGAGACACTAATGTGGTCCTGCCGAGGCCTTCTTTCACGTGTAATGGAATCAAATATATTGGGGTTGCAAAGACCAAGCCGGCTAACAGAGTGTGCAGAAATGCTTTTGGCAAGTCGTAAGGCTTGATTCCCAAGCAAGTCTTATGGCTGCTTTGCATCTGTGGTCTAATAGACTACTCTTGGGCATCGTCTTGCTTTGCCAGGCTGCAAAGAATGGTGTATCTGGAAATTACTGGGGAGTTTAGCACAATACTAGGTAAGGCCTTGAATGCCTCCTATCGAATTGGTCCTAAAAAGGTACCTCAGGTGGTAGAACACACAGGAAGATCTACAGAAGGTTATATCATCATCTTTAAAACTGTTGATGGAATATGTACCTGGGACAGTTATGCTAACCGATAGGATTAGTGCTATACGGAATTTTTAAAGAAGGTTTCATGTCAATCTCCAGGAGAAGACCAATCGCTATTCAAGCCAGAAGTATTCGCTACACTAGACGTCGTGTCATAGATGAAGAATGACAGATGGCGAATCAATATTTGCAGTGACAGTCAGGCAGCACTGTTTATCCCCTCGGACAGAAACTGACATCGGAAATTGTCCATAAATGTTTGGATATACTACACTCTGTTGGGATACATAATTTACTCAGGCTTTAGCAAAGAAAGACTCTAAGAACTTGTCCTACAGTCCGGAGCCCAATATAGGAGTCCCCCGCTCTCATATGATTTGCAAGATAATCTGCTGTCTGAAGACTCAGTCAGAGGAGTTTTTTTTGTGGTTGGGAGGCGTATGCCATTTACGCACTGAATGTGGAGCTTCCATGCTCGCAAGGGTCTCGACTACCCACTAAATACCTCCCCTGTCATTGAAAACCTAATGTGTTTGACATATTAATTCGGAATAGGTCTCGTTTCGTTACGCCGTGAGGGGCCTTCAAGTTGAGGGATCCTTCCTCTGGCGGGAGGGAAGAGGGGAAGAATAATTGCCAGACAAGCGATTCCTCAGCCCCAACGTCACTGGCTGCTGTGAGTTCGTTTCATCTTTTACGATTGCTCGAAGACAAACTGACGCAAATACTTTCGAATTGCTGAGGATGGGGAGCCCAAAGTATGTGGTTGAAACTAACTACGGACGGAAAAGCAGACGTATGTGCTTAAACGTGTGGCATACACTCACCTCTTTGCCAGGCAGATCTGTGAGGAGGTAGCGAGAGGGTCCTACAACCTTTCACTTATAGCTTTTCAAGAAACGTCGATCCGACTTCGCGTTATAATGAATTTGCGAAGAAAAACTTCATCCCCTTCTCTAAACTCGGACGGTTGGGACCTTAGATTATAATGCGCTTCATTTGCACGTCTGCTTCCTGGAGATCACTTAATCCTTCGATCTTCCAAACATTTTAATTGCCGCAATAGCTTGTACAATTTGCCGTGGCAAATCATGTACTGTCTGAAGGCGGCAAAGTAAGGTAAGACGCCCGTGACAGAATGATAAGACGACTGCAGTGTGCAGGTGATGGCGGACAACCTGCGGTCCCAATCCTTTCGAGTTGGATGGACAAGGGAACGGATCGCAGCTAACAGAGTGCGATTCAAACGTTCTAATGCGTTAGACTGAGGAGAGTATATTGGCGTCAGTTCGTGTTCGACACCGTACTTTTCGAGTAGACTCTTAAACTACCGAGATCGGGCCTATACTCCGTTGTCCAAGTGCAAGCTTTCTGGAACACCAAATACATGGAATACTCGGCTCACTAAAAGTTTCACGATAGGTGGAGTCGTGAATTCGCGAATGGGTTCCACCAGCGGGAACATAGATAGCTGATCTTGAACAACGATAGCTCCAACGTGTCCCATAGAACAATGAGGATATGGACCGAGCAGATATACGAGATATACAGATGTTGGAATACGCATTCCGGAACGTCGAGTTAGCTCATGGGTGGTCAAAGAGGCTGGTTGGGAGTCTTAGTGCCTTTATAGGTCTCACCTACATACTCCTTGACTTGAGATGACATTTTAGGCCAAAAGAAGTATTTTTTAAGGCACCGAAGCCTCCGGCCGTAGCCGCCGTAGGTACTTAGGGGATGGTCGTGTGCACGAAGGATCATATTGTGAGTCATTTCCATCGGCGACTGAAGCTTTCAAGACTCTTCTTCCTACAACGAGTCACCGTTTGCATATTCATTACGTCGGCTTTTAAATCAGGCAACTGTATTTGTTGGGTCACGATGGTTTGCCTCAACTTATTGCAGTTACCTGAATTGAAATGAAGGCTGTCCAAAACTATCTCGATAAGACTATCGTCATTTAACGCCAATTCCGCTCCCTCGGGTGAAAACATTCGCGAGAGAGTATCGGATACGATGTTTTGTGTTCCTTTCCGGTGTTTGATGGAAAACTCAAACCCTTGCTGTTTAAGAGCCTATCGGGCCAGACGTCCGTGTAGGTCTACTTTGTTCATCAGCCATTGTAACAAAGTGTGGTCGATGATGATCTCGAACGGATGGTCTTCTATGTACGCTCGAAATTTCTTGATCGCCATTACCGCCGCCAGACATTCTTGTTCGGATACGGTGAAGTTCCTATGGGCTGAGTTCAGCTTACTGAGCATAAAAGCAATGGGAGCTTCTTCTCCCTCTTCGGTTAATTGCACCAACACCGGGGAATGGTTTCTGGAAGTCAGGGCTGAGCAAGACTGGGGCAGATGTCAGAGCTTGTTGGAGGTCTTCGTAGGTGTTTAGCGGTCTTCGGTAAGGGAAACTCATCAATCACCCGAGTTTTACCCGGATCTATTTTGATGGTACAATGTCCGATGACATGTCCTAGATATCGGACTTCGGTCATGATGAACTTGCTTTTCTGGACATTGGTGATGGTCCTGCATATCAGGGCTATATCTTGCGGCAGCAGAAGGTGTTGGTAAAACGTTTCTGGGATGAGTTCGAGGCCATCCAGGTAAACGAACATTTAGTGTTTCAGGTAAGGTTGAATCACTTTGTCCATCAGACGGGTTATCGCTTGCGGGGCGTTACACAGGCCGAAAAGCATTGTGATGAACTGGTAAAGTAGTCGTGCCGGCACTGTGAAACCGATTTTGTCCCTCAACCCTACATCGAGTGGAATTTGCTAGATGGCATTACTATCACTAACGTCAACAACATGTGAGACCAGAGCAGTGCAGCCAAGGCCTTGCGTAGCGTAAGATGGAAAAGCAGCGATGGGTGCTTCCAGGCGTTGTCGCTGGTTAGGAGTTGATTCGTGTCTGTCGGGCATAGAAGTAAGTTCATGGGCGTGTCTAGTGTTAAAGTATGAATCCGTGAATAGATCTGGGGCCAAACCAAATTGCAGGATGGAATAGACACCGAGGTACACGTTTTGAGTCAGAGAGGGGATGACGTAAAATGTGATATCCTTAGTTTGACTTCTAAATGTGACGGGTGTTATCAATCTACCCGTGATAGGATGTTTGGTGCCATCAGTTGTGCTGATGTCAGAGCGCAAAGATTTTACCAGCGTAGGGTGTTTATAGAGTACTTTTGAGCCAAGGCTCGACGCAAGCCAGCTAATACAGCGATGTCGCCCAACACTTTGATTGGCGCGTAAAGTCTGATGTCATTCTCGGAAACCTCCGAGATGTTGCAGACGTTCAGGATTTGACGGCAGGTGCGCCCTCTCTTACGAAAATTTCTCTAATGACGAGTGGGCTTTTTTATTTTGTGCAAGCAACAAGTGACCTCTTCTCATGCAAAGATTCGCTCTCGAGCCGCACGGTATTCCTGCAGGCTAATGTGATATGGCTCTGGTGCACGAATCACAGGTGGTCTGGCTTCAACTGTTAGTTGGTATAGTGGTCGCTTCAAAATCGTCTTTAGAGAGGTCTCCGGGAGAGAAGGAACCCCCGTGGTCATTGGTGTCATGGCCGGTGTAGTGTTGTCAAGTTTGGTATTCGCAGTAGGCTGGCAACCTATGGTTGAGCTTTGGAGTACCACTCAGGTGGTCGGGTACTCGCTCGTCTGGGAAGTAAGTATTTGGTTTACCGCATAGGTACCAGAAAACCGTGCGCTTTGTTTGACATGCAACAAACCGATGTCCGCAGTTCCAGCAGGTCATGAGGTTCCCTACCACGACTACCGCAAACTTGTCTGGCTCCAGATTGGGAGTGATTGTTTCCTATGCCACTTCCGAATTTCCGCACCGGGGACCAGGTCTCGTCAGCAGGTATGGTCGTTTCCGCAAGTCCTCTTCAACTCCTTCCTGTCTGCTGACGGCTTGCAAAAGCGATGCCATATCCTGAGAGTCCGAGCTCGCAACTTGGCGGCGTGATTTATGCCGCGAATCGCGCTTTAACACCCGCAATAATTGAGTTTGGGTCAAGGGCTCTGTCAGTTGGTCATTGAGCGGTAAAATGTCAGCTCTGAATTTGCTGAATGGTTCATCTGGTCGTTGCCATCTGGCTTGGATTTGATCAAGTATCCTCTCATCCATATTGACAGTAGGATACTCCTTGCGTAATACTTCCTTCAACCGTAACCAGTGTTGGAGTGTAGTGGTGGCATGTGCATGCCAGTTGGTTTCAAGTGCTGCTCCTCACAATAACGTCGACAAGTAGCCGGCCAGCGCCGTGTGATCTCCCACCAGCATCTGACTAATCAATGATTCGACTCAAGCAATAAAGACCTCGACTGTAAAGGACTGGGCTTTTCCAGTAAAGTGGAGATTCCAGCCCTGCATGGGCCGGGGGTTTGAGTCAGCTTCAATCTACATCTATGTTGCTCCGGAGGAGCCACCGGACCTAATGTCGATGTCAGCCCTCGACATTAGGTCCGGTGGCTCCTGGCTGAGTTTTGGCTGGTATACTGAGGCCATCGGGTTCGTTCCGCTTGGGCTGGAGTCTTTAACCAACCGGGAAATCCCAAAATTTTGAACCTAAGTCCCATAGTGGAAGCGTGGTCAGTTTCTGCATCATGGCATACATTTCTTGTAAGGCCGTTGCATCCACAGATACGGTAGGCCACTGCTCTTTAGGAGATGGAATCGCTCCATCTGTGTCGCTGAGCGCAACCATTGGATTCGATTGACCAGGCCCGCTTTTAGGCACTGCTCCACAGGCGACGGGAGGCTAATTCTGCCTTGACTCGGCGGGTGATGTTTCTAGGGGTTCTCGGCAGAGAGGGCATGTTAAGGATTTCTGACGTAACTGGTCCATACATATTTAGTGGAGACGATGACCACGCAGCAACGTCTGGTTGGACAACTCGTCCATGTCCTCATGGCATATTGAACACAGGAGCGTCAGTCCGGTATCCGACCTACGTTTTCTCCTCTCTGGAGTCTTTTTGGTGGGCACCTTTCTCCTTAAATCGTTACAATATCGGAAAGAAACTAGTGTTAAATTAGTGAAGTGGCCGCCAGTGGCAAACTATGAAACAACTCTGAAAAAAAAAAATAAAAATTGGTCTTTCCATTTTTCTTCCCCTCGTTGCAGGCAGGAACACCAATGGTGAGCTCTTCCTACTTGTTACAGGTGCTACTCTCTTGAGGTACCGTAAATATTATAGTTCGGAAATGGTCTCTTGTTCGCTTGCGTTAACCAAGGACGGTTTGTCGGCCCAGGGTTGATTCCAATCCGCACGTCTTAAAATGGATAGTCACAGCAGCCAAACTCGTGAAATCAAGATCTATGTACTGAAACCCACTAAAGCACCCTTTGGTATGGGGTGCAGATCAGAATCCGCCACAAAATGATGTTAGGTAACAACTTTCGAATACAAAAAGCGACTCTAATATCATTTGGCCTTGCTAGTCATACAATGGTGTTAAACCACCAATGTATAAATCAAAACCAAATCCAAACTATATTGATGTACGAGGACAACACAAAGTCCGGAAGTTCTTATGGATGCTGGAGCACGTTAAGTGCACAATCCTTTAGTTATTACCTACCCGCGAATAATTTTGACACCTAGTAGGGTAACCTAGAGACGATGGTCTGTCTCAGGCTCTCGACTGTTGATACAGCCGGGCTTTTCGGGCCTCACGTTGGGCGCCATTTTGTAGTGATTGGAGGATGTTCATTATCCTTTCAGGACTGTAGCAGTGATCTACTGCCTCGGCGAGCCTCTTCATGGTGGTAACGGCAGATTATTGTTTCAACAATCAAGCCATTGCTTCGCTAAATTGTGTCACTGTTACATAACCAGTATACTCTATGTATACTGGTATGAACTGGGAGCTCATTAGATGTGTATCTTATATACATCATCAAGGCTCCCGGAGAGAGAACTCGCTATAACACCACTTACCTGCTACTCTATCCATTTAAACCAGAACAGTAAAGACGAATGTTAACTTTAAAAAATTGATTTAATTACACTTTCCATTTTTTAAAACGTTTATAATTTACAACCGAATTGATTAATTTCATTTTCACTCAATTAATTACTTTAAACCCCTATCAATATTGAGTGAAGCGCTTTTGACTTGAACTGTCGCACTTTACAGGTGAGCACCAGCCTGTAGAGGGAACTAAGAAGCCGGCCTTGTAGATCGGGGTGGCTACACGGCGTGCAACGCCAAAAGGCCGATGGAGGATCGCGGCTCAAGCCAACACCTCAACCTTTACCACTTAGTCGTACACTGAACAGCACTTACGTCTTAAACTTCAACCGCGTACTTAATCCTTGTACTTAAATAATGGGTAGTAGCACGCTCCCTTTTGGACTTGAATACACACTGACTCGAATGCTTTACCCAAGAACTTTAAATACTGTTCTTTCGTGAGCTTTCAACCTAAATTCTCTTTAAAGGTGCTGAGTAGACGAACACGTGCACTCTCGTTCCACGAAAGTTTTTCCTCTCCGCTTCACCTCGCTTGCTCGGCTGGTGAATATTCGAAACTGTAGAAATTGAGCGAAAGAGTGCTTTTCGCTTAAGCTTTTGGCTTCGAAAGAATGGTTTTACCTTAAGCTTTCGGCTTTCCCACGATGTCTTGAGGTGAAATAGCGAAACTGGGGACATTGAGCGAAAGAGTGTTTACGTCGGAGCTTTCGATTTTCCTTCCCGCTTACCTCTCTTCAAAGCACACCCAAAGCATATCGTTCACGATGTGAATATCATTGCGGATTAACTTTTTTTGTTTATTTAACCGCTCGCTTATTTACTTTGACTAATTTTCATTGGTGAAGTGCGAGTTCATAGGTAGTGTTTGTTCGCTCGCAACTACTGAAGTTATGAAGCGTAAGTACACACGAGTATGTTGTATGTGTTCGCTCGCAACACCGCAGCTGGAACACTATCTTAATGATATGACTACCTCTTCCAGTTCCAGCTCTGTGAGGAGTAGTTATACAATTACTTTCACCGTAGATAGCATCAACATGGATGAGGGCAGGGAAAGGTTCCCACACCATCTCACTCATTTTTTCCGCATCATGTATCCAAGGCCCTACGGATCCTTGTTCACATCCTTCACTAGATCTTGCCAGCAGCCAGCCTTGTTGTACATCAGATTGCGAAGGCATTTCCAGCCTGGTTAATATGCTGCTATCCGGTTGCATGACATGTCACAATTCCGAGCCCGTAGAGCCTCACGCTGAAGCTTGTGATACGTCCTTGACTTTGCAGTGATTTTAGTCGAACACCAGTGCACTGGCGGCTTGCCATGCCAGGGTTTTCGACAAGGTAAAGAAGCGCCGAAAGCAGTCGTGACGATGCTCATGATTGAGTCCACCACATCTTGATTTGCCAGTTTTTTGTCTCTTGCCACGAGCACGTCGACGTTGTCATGTGTATGTATCTATATTTCAATCCATTAAGCAATTTGAATTCAAGTTCAAATTCATTTCTTAAACTTGAATTCAAATCACAATTAAACTCAAATTACAATACTACAATTTAGAATCTTTCTTCACCTCGAAAAATTTCCATGTAATGTGATTCTTACATTCATCACTTCATAAATCATTGTCGCGCGCAGAACCATATGCACATGTTAATGTTTGTTTTCATGCAATCCGAGTTGCGACCTTTCCCGTCGTAACGACGCGTGTATGAAAGCAAACATTGAAGCAAACATTTTGCCCATATGGTTGATAAATGAATGAATGACCAACCATATATTGGGTCAAGTATTTTCTTTCATTTTTATGAGATGTGAGAAATAAAAAAGGAATTTAGAACCATGACATTTTCTCAGAATTTTTATGAGTAATAATTTAGGTTTGGATGAGAAATAATTTAGGTTTGGTATTTGTTTAGTTTTGAGTTTTGTAAATCAATATGCATATTGGATTGTGAAAAACTTTTTGTAAATCGATATGCATATTGAACCATACGAATTTTAATGAGTAATAATTTAGGTAAGCACTTGAAATTAATGAGTAATAGGATTTTAGCATGTAGGAATTACATAAATAGGAAGAATCGAAGAAAATAAAATTATTATTGATTTGGAATTGAACTAGTTAGTTTCTCTCTGCGTAATTACGCTGTCCAAATCTTCGCAATATATTGTTGCGCAACAAATTTGATTTCACCATTATAGTAACCATGGCACAAGTGGATCCAAGTGTTCTTCGCCAAGTTTCACTGCGGCTAGACTGCTTGGTTAGGTAAATAGTTAAAACTTTCCTATATCCAAACATCCCGATCACCGCTTAAAACCTATTGCAGCGGTAACAAGGAGATACCCGATTGCAAATCATTACAACCTATTGTAGAAGGCCGAGAGTACGGACGTTGGGAAAAAGCATCATGGAATTCAGGCAGAATATACTGGTGATCACTGGCTGAGTAGTCTTCTAACACTTTCCAATTGTGTATCGTCCGTATTCAGGACTCTGAGGTGAATTTCACGTCCAGTATGGTTTCTTTACAGCCAATGAGGTGGGAAATGGGCGTATCGGCGGTGTTAGTACGATGAGCGGCGTCCCGGCTGCAATTTCTAGGATTCTTTTTCACAGCGGGTCCTTAAATGCATGCCTCATTTGATTGCTTTAGCACCATACATCCTACAAGCATGAACCTTAGCTTAGAAATATGATATCAGTTCGTTCAGCGTTAGATACACACTAAAGGAGATGGCCCGGGAACAACGAACACACACGGAACTATCCACAGCGCTCTACCTGGAAATCACTGTTCCGATCCCAGGTGATGGAAGTACCAATTTCATCAAGATACTATGATGTAGAACTTTTATCGTGGTGCTGCTTATTCAGCAGCAAAACTGCTCAAGCAGGTTTCGGACGTTGCCTGCAAGATAGGGGTCATCAAAGTTCTGATTTTGCCTGGGCTAGAGCTGCCTAGAAAATGTGAAAATTTCCTGATCCCAAAATCTGGTCTTGGATCAGCATCCTTGCAAAGGATTCAGTGTGCCTCCTTGGTACACTCTTTTCTTTAATATCCCATTTCACCGCACTTGTAGCACAGGGAACTCCTATTGGGTCCTTTGCATACTTGTGCGGTGTAACCATAGTCAAGCCATTTGAAGCATTGAAGAGACGCTGCTCTTTGCCTCATCCTACAGAAGACCCCCCCTATTCTTGTTTTATACACATTTAGAAATTGTTCGGCGTCCTTTTCGATCAAGTTAATGATAGCCATGCATTGTCTCTTATGGTTTTCTAGCATCGGCCCTGCTTTGATGCTTGCAACACTGGGAAGCTCCCTTCTAGCTCGGCCAGGTCCGTAACGCTGTCAATGTCTCCTATTTTGGTTGTTGCTATCGGTTTGAGCGAAGCTATTGTTGGTCTTTTGCCGTTGACTTTCTTTACTGCATCGCAAAACTTTTCTTTATTGTCAGCCTCTGCTCCAAATTCGACCAGTATGTGGCCCGACCGGGTTGGTCGTACTGCTTTAAAAGCAGTGCTGGTGTCTTTGGGTCCTACATTTTTCCTGATATCCCACATTACTTTTGTATAGGATCGGCTTTCTTGGGGTTTTACGAGCAGTGCCTGCAGGCGGAGTCTTCATCGTGGATTTTCCTCTCCTATTTTGTGTTAGCTCTTCTTCCTTGTTGGGCATCCATACGAACTTTATTTTCTGACATGTTCTGAAGAGGTTTGTTTGCGGCTTTCTTTGTTCTTTCCGTCAGCGCATTTTAGAACCCCTGATCTAGCATTCCACGCCCATTAAGTGCCTCTTCCTTATTTGTTTTATCGCGATCTCCTTCGATTGGGCTAGATGCCATTCTTTTATTGATATTTGATTGTGGAGCTATATGCGCGTGCCTTTTAGGTTTAGCCCTCAGCGCTTCTTTTGCCTTCTGCTCTTCTTCAGCCTTCCGCTCCTCTTCGGCTTTAACCAACTCGTCGTCGCTTTTGTCATCGTTACTAATGCTCTCGATGTGCTGTAAACAAAGTGGCTCCAGCTGCTGGTTGGATCGTCGTTGTTGTAATTTTTGCTTATTTTTTAAAAAGTTTATTGATCTATTTTTACGATTTTTAGTTGAAGTTTCTCCAACTTACGGGTACCTGCTCGGAGCCGCTATCTCCGTTTGTATAGGCACTCGCCTTTTTGGTCACGTGGATATTTTAACAGAGTAAAGAGGCCGTGCGAGGGTTGGCACAAGCCCTTATGGAGACAAATGCTCAGAGACAGAACAGCGATAATCTGGAGTCCGTCTCAACCGAACCCACACCACCAACCCAACGATGCAAACTTCGAACGTGCTCCGAGGCCTGCTAAGGTTTTGCCGGGACGGAGATGGTATGACAATTGAATTAGAGCTCTTCACGCACGATTGTCGCCTCGGCGCTACCATGCAAAGCAACTATGTCCAAACCCAAAGTATCAATACGAGTTCGTTGTCCAAAGCGTGGTTCAGATTCAGTCAAGTTCGTTCCCCGTCATTTCAGGAGGAATCTCACGGTGACCTCCATAGTCTCGGGTCAATGGAGGCGGGGCTCTCCAAAGAATGCTAGCCCCAAAGGCATTCCCCCTGCGGGGAGTTCAATTTACGCATAATAGGCAATCAAAAGTGCCTCATGTACATGTGTGTTGAGAAAAAAAAATAGAAAATTAGATTTTCTGTGATCAATTAAACCAGAAAAACTCTGACTATATTTGTAGTGGACTGTATGTTAAGTGAGTTGACTGATGAGCAAATCTAGAGATTGGGTGATGGACTCGATTGAGGCTATTAGTCTATAAATGATTTTTTAACAGAACAATAAATTGAGTCTTCTGACCTTTATTTATAACAAAACACTTCTTCACTAATTACACTGGTAGATTTGTCTGCACGAAAATGTTTCACTATAAAGTGTTCACTTGAGTTGGCTGTGATGAAAAAGGATGAAAAATGTGCTCAATGATGGTCACTAAGCCACACACAAGTGAGTTGACTGGATACTGTATCTTGTGAGTGTGAGTGACGCTGTGGCGGTATTCCGTCCTTGCCTGTTGCTTCAATGAAGGATTTTTCACCTCATTTGAAGGCTTAGCACTACTGCTTTGTAGATGATTTTGTCGTCTGAACGGTTGTTGATGAGTTTGACTGATTCACTGTAGGAAAAACTGTGAGATGACTGCACAAAAATACGTGAGAGAACTGGAAACGATTCGTCTGCGTGACTATTCGTAGAGTTGTCTGGAGTATACTGGCGGTTTGCCGTGTGGTGAACACGCTTACCGGCGTCGCCAGGGCCGTGATGATGAATGGTAACCTTGTCGCCCTTAGCTGGCGTCTGATTGGTTACCACCAATAGTCAGGATCGTAGTCTAGTGGTTTTGTTGAGTTGCCCAGGGGGGTTAAAAAGTATAAAAGATCGAGTTCGTCAACTCGTAACATTCTCCCCGCCATCAGCAACCTGGTGTTGCTGATTGGTTGAGTTGTCTGCTGATTCAGGCTGCTGGGTGGATGAGTTGTCTGTTGAGTCTGGTTGCTGGAGAGTTGATTCGTCTGGTGATTCTGGTTGCTGGTCAGTTGATTCGCCTGTTGATTTACAAGGGAGAATGGCTAGCTTGGTGATTGGTCTGGGGAGTTCAGTAGTCGCTGTTCTAAGATCGACTACCCTGATGAGATTATCTTCCCTGGATAGAGTTTAATGACTCTAGCTAAAGGCCATTTGCTAGGTG
Organism: Odontomyia ornata; assembly: GCA_963969285.1. NCBI lineage: Eukaryota > Metazoa > Arthropoda > Insecta > Diptera > Stratiomyidae > Odontomyia > Odontomyia ornata. Next base: position 275,723,325 of record OZ017742.1, read on the forward strand.
GCATATGTTCATCACAAATTAGCACTAAAAATCCTTCTTGGATTTCATATGATGGTTTTTTCCATTTTGATATAGCTAGCTGCTGCTGGAGATAGTCTTTTGACCAGGTTGACCAGAAATGCTGGAGTCGCTGCTGAATGAATTGCCACCTTTCAAGCCTGTTTGCTGGAAGATCTTGAAGAGGTGGTTCTGGAAGAGTAACTAAAAGTTCTCCTGTCAAAAAATGACCAGGAGTGAGTGCTGATGTTTCTGTTGAGTCGTCTGAGAGCGGTAAGAGTGGTCTGGAGTTTAAGACTGCTTCAATTTGAACTAAAAATGTTGTAAGTTCTTCATAAGTGACTAGCATGTCACCCAATGTTCTGTTTAGGTGATGCTTCACTGACTTAACTGCAGCTTCCCACTTTCCACCCATGTGTGGGGCAGCTGGTGGATTGAATCTCCATTCAACTCCATCGTTAGCCAATGTTGCTGCTAGATGATTGAACTGCTGTGTGCCCTGTTGAAAGAGTTGTCTGATTTCTGTTTCCGCTCCTTTGAATGTAGTGCCACAATCACTGTGGAGCTGTCTGCATACACCACGTCATCCCGTGAACCTGCGGAACGCTGCAACAAATGATTCTGATGTATAATCACCTACCACTTCTATGTGGACTGCTGAGGTGACGAAGCACACGAAAATACAAATCCAGCCCTTGGTCTTCTTGGCGCCTCTGCCTTTCCAAGTCTTTAGTGTGATGGGACCAGCGTAATCGACACCACAGACGGCAAATGGTCGGGCTGGTTTGACTCTCAATAACGGCGATTGACCGATAAGTTGCTGTGCACGTTCGCCACGTAAACGAGCACATTTCATACAGTGGAAAATGTGTGATCTTACTGGTAATCTTCCTCCAATGATCTAGTAAGAGCTCCGTATGAGGCTCAGAGTTGCCTGCGTTCCACCATGGAGTGTTTTTTCATGAGCATCAGCGATGATTAGTCTTGACAGGAATGCCCTTTGAGGCAAAATTGCTGGATGCTTTGATTCGTCTGATAAATTTGCGTTTGATAGTCTCCCTCCAACACGAAGTATCAATTATTGGTGTCAATCGTGCGAAGGGGTGTGAAACGGGGAGTGAGTTCGAGTTGATCATCTTCAACTCATGTGAGAAGTATAATTCCTGAATTGCCTGTATCCAAAAGATTTTTGCTCTCTCTATTTCTTGTGGCGTGAGAGGATACTGTAGAGTCGACTGTGGTACTCGTTTGATGATTTGACTGACTCTGTATATCATCTCCTAATGATGTCTGGGTTGAGTTTTCCGTATACAAAAGGTTTTCCCGGGTTGCTCTTCCTGCTGAGCAGAGAAATCATACACTATAGGTTGATTTGGCCACTTTGAGTCGTCTGCTGATAACCACTGTGGACCTGTCCACCACAGGGGATGCTTCTGGAGCTGGGAGATAGTTATTCCTCGAGAAGCACAGTCTGCTGGATTTTGTTTGCCTGGTATGTGTCTCCACACGCTAATTGGAGTCAGATGTTGAATTGCTAACACTCTGTTGCTCACAAACTCTTTCCAGCGAGACGGAATTGACTGAATCCAGGTCAAGGTCACTGAGGAGTCTGTCCAACAATTGATGCGAGTTGGCTGAATCTCTAGTTTTTCTTTGACGTGATTGACTAGCTTAGCAAGCATCAGAGCTGCTGTAAGCTCAAGTCTTGGCATTGACAATTTTTTGGTTGGTGCAACCTTTGTCTTGGAGCATATAATTGTTGTCGTAGGAGTATGACCTGGAAGGTTTGACCGTAAATATACCACAGCTGCCATTGCAGTTTTTGATGCGTCTGAAAAACCATGGAGTTCCACGATGGACTTATCTGTCAGAGTCAACCACCGAGGATTCGAGATGTCTGAGACTTGTTTGAGTTCATTTCTGATTACTCTCCACTTGGTTTCAATGTGAGCGGGCACTGGCTCGTCCTATGTGAGTTGGTCTACCCAGAGTTCTTGAAGTAATGACTTTGCTCTGATGATGAACGGTGCAAGGAAGCCAAGTGGATCATACAGTTGAGCTTCCTGTGATAGGATTCGTCGTTTGGTGATTTGGCTGTCATCATTGTTTAATTTTGATGTGAACTTGAACGAGTCTGTTCTTGGTATCCATGACAATCCCAACAGCTTCGTACTGGTGCTTTCAAATTCATGGATTTTATCTTGAATTGAGTTGTCTGTGAGAGTTGTCAAGAATTGTAACGAGTTACTGTGCCATTTCGCCAACGGAAATCCGCCTGCCATACAGAGTTGTCTGACTTGTTGTGAGATTACTGACAATTGTTCTACGGTGTCCGCGCCACCAAAAATATCATCCACATATCTTCCTTTCATCACTGGTTCCACAGCAAGAGGAAACTTATGACCCTCATCTTTGACTAATGAATGGAGCTGATCGTGTTCCATATGTAACTGTGGTGAGTTGATATGGGATGATGTTGAGTTGACTGTCAATCCAAAAAATTCTCTGAAGGTTCCAGTCGTCAGGGTGTACTTTGATATGTCTATACATCTTGGTGATGTCTGTTGTGAAAACAAATTTGTGTTTTCGGATCCACAGCAGGACGTCTGCAATGTCCCTTTGCAAGTTAGCCCCTACATGTTGGATATCATTTACCGAAATACCACTTGTTGATGGACTGGACCCATTGAAAACGACTCTGAGCTTTGTCGTGACACTAGCTTCCCTTAAAACACCATGATGAGGAAGATAATAGACTGATGAGTTGGCTGTAGCTGCTGGTGCTCGAGTTGTTCATATTCACTCATGAAGGTGTGGTACAATTGATTTGTCTAGTGTAAGCCGTCGAAGCATGCTCCTCAGACAGTGTTGAGCCTTGATTGATGAATCACCCAGTAGCTTTGGTGATGATGTTAATGGTATTCTAGCGATATACCTTCCGTCATGATCTCTTGAATGAGTTGCTACATAATGATCTTCACATGCCTGCTCATCTGACGAGAGTTTACCGTCTGCAGAGTTTGGGATTTCTTCTTGTACCCAAAACTTTACCAAGAGATCTTTGAGTTCTTCATATGATTTGTCTGTTGCACAATGAAATGCCTGATGAATCTTTCTAGTTTCTTCTGCTACTGGACCTGTGATCATCCATCCAAAAATTGAATTCTGAGCAATTAATGATGACTTAGAGGATTTTTTCAAGCCTTGTTTGATGATTTTACCATAATTATCTGCTCCAATTAATATGTCAATAGGTCTTGACAGTGAGTAGTCTGGATCAGCAAGATGAAGACGTTTTAGAGTTGTCCATGTCAATGGCTGAGTTGAAAACGTTGGTAATTTGCCTGTAACTGTTTGTAAGATGTGCGCTTCTAGAGTAACTTGCTCTGATGTGTAGATTGATCTAAGTGATATTATTGTCACTCCTTTCGTCGACATAGCTGGAGAATTTCCAATTCCAAGAATTGATGTTGAAGTTGGACGTCGGGACAAGTGACATGTCTTCACAATTGAGTTTGAAATGAACGTTAGTTCAGATGCTGGATCAATGAGTAGTCTGACTGGAATTGTTGAGTTGTCTGCTACAAGTAGTGAGTTGGCTGTGGCAAGAAGTATTGCCTTTTTTGATGCCAGATTAGTTGATGTGTTGCTTACCCGTGCTTGAGTTGTTCTGGCTTTCTTTTTTCGTTGTTTTGCATGAGAAGTGGAGTTGTCTGATGTGTTCAGGACTTTGTGAGTTGTGCTAGAGTTGTCTGGTCTGTCTGTGATTTGACTGCAACCCCTGGTGATTTAACTAGATCTGTTTGATAGGGGCTGCACTGCATTTTGGTGATCATGAGTTGGCTGGCGAGGTGGCACTGCGTTGTTTTATTGAGTTGCCTGCTGAGAAGTTGATGGAGTTGGCTGATTCTGATGTTGCTGGCCTGGTTCTTCCCCAGGTCCATAACCTCGACTTTGAAGAGATGCTGTTCGAGGCTTGTGTATCATGGTATGATGTCGGAGGTTACACACTGCACAATTACGCGTAGACTTGCACACTTGTATGGAGTGCTTTCACTAGTGTACCAAAGTCACTGATAATTTTCTATCACCACGATAGTTGAGTTGTCTAACGTCTGATGAGTTGTCTGTTGATGTGCACGATGCACTAAGTGGGCTCATAAAAAGTCAAAACACTCAGATTTGTCCAAAGATGCACAAAAAAAAAATGAAAAAAAATTAATTAATCAATGAATCGAGTCTACGAGCTCACTTGAACAATAAAACTAGTGCACTGCACAACTGAACACTTAAAGGTCAAAGTTATTCACTGATCCGCTGTTTGGACTGGGTTGAGCTCACTCGAGCAATTCAAACGATTCTTAGACTCGCACGCTTTTGGTACACAAAAGTCGCCAAGTTGTCTTGTTCGAACACCGTCAATGCTCCACAACAAAACCGATCACAACTGTGCTTTGGAATGCAGCAAACAAGTTTTGGCCGCGTGTTTACTTCACTTGTACCACTACACAAAAGATCAAAACTGAGTTCAACTCACGATAAATTACAAATGAGCTAGAAAAGATTTTCTGTGAGTTGAAAAAAGACACAAATAACTTGATTAGTCTGTCCTTTTCTTACTAATGTGAATTGTCTGTGTCATAAAATTCCTCAATCGTCCTGAGCTGTTCACTATCCACCCAAACTGGCACCCAAAAATCCGGCTCGAAGGACCAGGAAATGTTTTGAGAAGAAGAAAAAAATAGAAAATTAGATTTTCTGTGATCAATTAAACCAGAAAAACTCTGACTATATTTGTAGTGGACTGTATGTTAAGTGAGTTGACTGATGAGCAAATCTAGAGATTGGGTGATGGACTCGATTGAGGCTATTAGTCTATAAATGATTTTTTAACAGAACAATAAATTGAGTCTTCTGACCTTTATTTATAACAAAACACTTCTTCACTAATTACACTGGTAGATTTGTCTGCACGAAAATGTTTCACTATGAAGTGTTCACTTGAGTTGGCTGTGATGAAAAAGGATGAAAAAGGTAGCTCAATGATGGTCACTAAGCCACACACAAGTGAGTTGACTGGATACTGTATCTTGTGAGTGTGAGTGACGCTGTGGCGGTATTCCGTCCTTGCCTGTTGCTTCAATGAAGGATTTTTCACCTCATTTGAAGGCTTAGCACCACTGCTTTGTAGATGATTTTGTCGTCTGAACGGTTGTTGATGAGTTTGACTGATTCACTGTAGGAAAAACTGTGAGATGACTGCACAAAAATACGTGAGAGAACTGGAAACGATTCGTCTGCGTGACTATTCGTAGAGTTGTCTGGAGTATACTGGCGGTTTGCCGTGTGGTGAACACGCTTACCGGCGTCGCCAGGGCCGTGATGATGAATGGTAACCTTGTCGCCCTTTGCTGGCGTCTGATTGGTTACCACCAATAGTCAGGATCGTAGTCTAGTGGTTTTGTTGAGTTGCCCAGGGGGGTTAAAAAGTATAAAAGATCGAGTTCGTCAACTCGTAACAACATGATTTAACAAGAGTAAGATAAAATGTCTGGTGATTTTAGCTCCTTTATATTGGTACCCTGAATTTTAGATTGAAAACATTTTCACTGAGAGCCCTCCAATAAAATAAAACCGCCCTTCTCTGAAATTTTGACCATTATAGCTCTCATAGTTTCTCAAAAAGCTTGCTGTGATGTAAAAATGCAGAAGGGAAGCATCATTTTTGAAAACTAAGAGTTGTTTTGATATATCTTAATCGGCGGCAACATATAGCATAACATAATATATTTTTGGTAAGAAACTATACCAAAAAGCGACCCGTAAATGGTCAGAACAGAATATAGTTAATAATTTGCATCGTTTTGGTGCATTTCTCACAGCTTTTATTCAATCAAAATAAATTTTTAATGCACAAATTAGACTCAATGTCATCTCATTCAGCATCTCGTCTCATATTTGCCACTTCCACAAATCCTTATTTTTCTCAAATGGTTACTCACCCTGAATGGCTTCGTAGTGAGTTTAGTAACGCGTTTAAGATACTCGGAGCTCGTATATCTTTTCGCTTTCGTTAATTCGCTTCAATTGAAGATTTAAAATGACCCTAAAGACTCACTTAGCAGAGTGCACATGCTCGCGGTCAGCGCATTGTCGAAAAGTAGACTTCCTAATTGATTACGCGAATTGTCGTGGTTTGGGTCAAGCAGTCAGAGAATTTCCCTTCCTACCACACTTGCATTCATTCAATCTAGAGAAGACACGAAATCTTCAGATTGAAAATAATAGTTGTCATTAAGGCGACACTTTATCTTTCCGTTTATATAGTATTAAACAGTTGGTTTAACCATGTAGTGCATATGGGGATTTTCTTCAGCTACTCTACTTACTTACGATAGGCTAGTATATTCTTAAAGTATCACCCGGGGAGGGTATCATACTGTCAGCTAACCTAAATCAAAATTGGTAAATATTATACTACAGATACTTTCAGAGAGAGCGCGAAAATATCTTCTGTTGCGCCGCAGATACATTAACTACAGAAGCTGAAATTATTTATTAAGTATCTAAATCGTTGTTAATGTGATAGATCGTTTATACTTTTTTTTCGGAAGAGATCCACTTGACTTTGTACATAAGATTTTGTTGAGATTCGCTGGGATGCAAAATAAAATATATTAACAAATCAAGATTCTACTTATATGCTCTGATAAATAAAATTTTACTATTTACTGAGTGTGTTGCAAAGATTAAGTGAAGATGATCGCGAAGATAGTGCCACTCTCACAATCAGTCTTTTCTGATAGCTTTGTAGGTGACGTTGAAAAGTGAAGATACATTCATATTAACATTGTCTCGCGCACCCGATGAAAGATACGCGATTTTTTTCGTCTAAGATACTAAACGATACGATAGCAGTTCGCGATCGAGATGAAGTGGAAATGAATTAAGAATAAAGTAATTAAATCTATGATAAGATGTCTTTTCTCTCTTGATTCAAGTAAATTACTAATTCGATTTAATTAAATAGTGGTTAATAATAGATATTTTGTAGCGTAGGTCAGGTTCGTTGCATCAAACACGTGTCGTCGGGGTTTGGTGTATTTAATTAGTTTAGAATGAGTGGTGATTTGTATGAATATATTATGAAAGTAATTACCCACACAAATGTTTAACATATTGCGATAGTGAAAAGAATCGTTTTCTGCTTTAAAGAATGTGAGGAGACTGATATTAATTTTATGGAGCTATTTCTTTCAGTCTTTATCGAATTGTGGTCGTCGTTGTGACACTTTCATAATTTACATGGTGCAGTGATTTTGTGTGATAACATATTATGCAATATTAATTATTACAGAAGTGTTAAAAACGTGAAGAAGTTTATTTTAGTGCAGTGAAATATATTAAAATGTCTTCAGTGTGAAATTATTTTAATTTTGAAATGGTATGGATTTATTTTAATTTATTATTTTTAAAATATGGACTGTGATAATGACGTGCATGTGGAGAATATTTTGTTTTGAATTGAAAATTTAAGAATTCCATGCAAAATATCTTTTGATTATTTTCTTATGAATTTTTGCATGAGTAGTTATAGTCGCAGTAACTTTATTTTCGGTCTGTGAAACTAGAAAAATTTGCAGAGCAGTGCTAAATTCATTTTTTGACTCTAAGGTGTGGTTATAGCAAATATTGCTCCAGTGAATAAATTGATCAAATATTATTCTGATTTGAGCGTATGTTTTCGATTTTATTTATGCATGCTATTAACAACATGATTACAAGGTCTAAATAAGATTGACGTTAGAATTCTATGAAAAATAAAAATATGAGAGCCAAGTTGAGTCTACCTATTAGGTTTGGTTATCAAGGAAAAATTGAATGAACTGAAAAGGGGATTCACGGTACCTAAGATTCCTACTAACGATGGCATAGAAGTTCTTCTTCTTAGCACTACAGCCCCTCTCGGGCGCTTCCTGCAAATAGAGCCTCCAACTGTCTCGGTCCATTGACCGTGCCCTCCAATTTCAAAACCCGAGCAGCGATGAACTGTCTTTATCGACCGAGTCAGACCAGCGTTTCCTCGGGTTCCCCACTAGTCACCGGCCTTCAGTTTTTTCAACGAATGCCTTCTTGGGTATCCGTTGTCCATCTGGCCAGCCCATTGGAGCTTCCGCAGTCTTACAATCCTTGGACCCGTTAAAAATTTCATACAGCTCATGGTTGTATCTAATTCGCCATTGGTCCTCGTCTAGCTTTGCTCCGATTATTCGCCTCAGGACTCGTCGCTCAAAGGCATTCAATATATTTGCGGATGCTTGGGTTAGGGTCCACGTTTCCAACCCATAGCATAACACAGGTCTTTTCACAGATTTGTTTACTTGGAGCTTTGTTTTCCTTTGTATGCAGCTGGTCTTCAAGATCGTCAAAACTGAATCAAATATTCTATTTGCGAGCTGTATTCTTCGGCGTATTTTATCTCTTTTCTTGACGTTTCTCGTTATTTTGGCGCCTAAATACACAAATTTGGTCACATTTTCGATATTGTATTCTTTAAGGGCGATATTTTGTATATCTGAGGTATTTTTCCTCAACAGCGTCATGAGCTTTGTTTTATTCTCATTGATTTGTAGCCCTGCTAGTTTTGCTTCGCTGTCGAGTTTCAGGAACAATTCTTTGACAGTGCTTTAGTCCGATATTTGTGTCAAAGGTTATTGATTCGGACTTGGGAGTGTGTCGACGTCATTGTAATTTTGGTAGGACGGCCTAATTTGGCTGAGATGCTTAGGCAAAGCATTATTTGGTACAGTACGTTACGATTAATACTGTCGTACGTTTGCCCAAAGTCAACGAAAATTTGGTGTACGTCTCAGCATTTTTCAAGGACCTGCTTGACAGTGAACAATAGGTCTATTGTCGATCTACCTGCTCTAGAACTACCTTGATACTCCCCAATAATGCTGTTGGCGTATGATCTGATTTTATTTTCTATAAGCTTTGAAAATATTTGGTATGCCGTACAAAGTAGTGATATGCTTCTATAATTTTTGCACTGTTGGTTGTCACTTTTTTGTGGCTGGGGAATATAATTGATTGGCTCCACTCTTCCGCCATATGTACTTGTTGCCAGATGTGCTGCTTTGACTTTTTTTTGTGGTACGGAGGTGAATGCTATTTATGCACAGAGTGTGGGACTCCCATGCGCGACTGGACTACCCACTAAACACCTCCCCTGTCAACCTGAGAACCCAGCCTGGAACCATTTGACACATTACTTCGGGCCAGGTCTCGTTTTGTTACGCCCTGGGGCGCCTTCAAGCTGGGGAGTCCCTTTCCTAGCGGGCGGGGAGAGGGTAAGAGGAAATGCCAAAAGAGCGATCCCCCAGCCCCAGCGCCTCCGGCTGCTGTGAGTCCCTTTTATATTTTAGGACTGCCCGAGCATAATGTGCCACCTGGTTCCATTTGTCAACCGATTCGAGCATCACCGCAACTATCTTATCCGGGGTGCGCTCTCCCGTCTCTCTGTAGAGTTCCCTTCGCAGCCTGATCCATTTTGTACACGCAAAAAATGTGTGACAGTCATTGTCCTCCTCTCCTGGGCAAAACCGACAATCGTGAGACCGTGACTTACCGATTTTGTGCAGGTAAGACTGTCCCGCTCAAAGCTGGGTCAGATAGAAGTCAGTCTCACCATGCCTTCAATTTAGCCACGGTCTCACATCCGGGATGAGGCGCGCAGTCCACCTTCCCTTCGTGCAATTCACCCAAGACTGCTGCCAATCGTTGAGCGAGCGCTGTCTCTCCTCGCGGACAACTATCTCCCTCGCATCCTCGTTTCGGCGCAGGTAAAAAGCGCAGCGCTCTCTAGCAAGGAGGGCGACAGGTATCACGCCTGCAATCACTCTCACTGCCGAGTCGGAGACTGTTGGATACGAAGATGCAATTCTCAGTGCTCCCCTTCTCTGTACCTGTGCCAAACGTTTTCGGTATACCTTCTCGCTGAGAGCGGCGCCCCATACCTCTGCTCCGTACAGTAGCACCGACCCTACAGCACTCATCAAGAGGCGTCTTCTTGATGGGCAGGGTCCGCCTACGTTGGCCATAAGTTGACTCAGGGCCGATATTCCCGAAGCAGCCTTCCCACCCGTTGCCCTGATTTGCTCAGAGAAACTCATCTTTGAGTCGATCAGTAGCTCCAGGTACTTCACCGCTGGCTTCGATTTGTATGCCTCCAATACTGATCATCCTTATTCTAGGGATTCTCTTTTTTGTTAAGATGACCACTTCGGTTTTCTCCAGTGCTAAACTCAGCCCGCGAGCAGTCATCCAGTCCCTCACTCGGCTCATTAGCATACCTAGCCTAAGTTGCGCTTGTTCAACGGTACGTCCAGCGACCAGAGCCGCAACACCATCCGCATAGCCGACCAAGCGCGACTCATCTGGCATCTCAAGTCTCAGTAGCCTGTCGTAAGACACGTTCCACAGGTCCGGACCAAGGATAGATCCCTGGGCAACACCCGATGTTATTTCCATCCTTCGTTGGCCCTGTGTCGTGTCGTAGAGCAGGCTTCGGTCCTTAAGGTAGTTCCTAAAAAGCCGCATTAGATATTCTGGAACTTGAAAAGAGTTTTCCAGCGTGTCCAGAATATCCACCCATCTAGCGGAGTTGAAGGCATTCCTGACGTCGAGTGTCACCAACAGGACGATCCGTCGCTTGGTGCGACTATATGCCTCTGCCTTTTGGACCGCGTTCACCACCTCTGCAATCGCATCAATGGTAGAACGTCCTGCTCTAAAGCCGTACTGCCGAGGAGATAGGTCCCCAGCAGCACGAATCGCGTCAGTGAGTCTTCGCTTGATGAGTTTTTCCAGCACCTTCCCAGCCGTGTCTAGCATGCATAACGGGCGGTATGCAGACGGCGATTCGGGATTTCCCTTCCCCTTGTTGATCAGCACGAGCCTCGCCACCTTCCATCGTACCGAGAAAACCCCGTCCCGTAGGCAAGCGTTGAATGTGCTGAGCAGCAAGAAAGGACAATGGTGATAGACGAGCCGCAACACCTCAGCTGGAACACCATCTGGACCTGGAGCCTTCCTCGCTTTCAGGGAGAGGACTGCCTCCTCCAGTTCCAGCTGTGTGAAGAGTGGGGACTCTACTGCTGTTTCACCATGGACAGCGTCAACACGGACGGGATGGGCGGGGAAGAGTCCCCGCACTATCTCGCCTGTGACACACCCTCCACTTTTCAGCAATTTCAGTAGACCACCAGTACACTGCTGGCTTGCCGTGCCGGGGTCTTCGACGGGGCATAGAAGCACAACAAGCAGTCGTGATTATGCTCATAGTAGAGTTCACCACGTCTTGAGCTGCCAGTTCTTCCGTCCCCTCCGAAGCTCCCTGCAGCGGCTCACCTGCTGTGAGAACCTTGACAAACCTCTCGACATCCATCCTTCCGATGTTCCATCCAGTTGTAGAGGGCCGAGAGCACGGACGTTGGGAGACAGCATCACTTATCTCAAGCAGAATGCACTGATGATCACTGGCTGAGTAGTCCTCTAATACTTTCCAGTTGTGTCTCCTCCGTACTAAGGACTCCGAGGCGAATGTCACGTCCGGTATGGTTCCCTCACAGCCAATACGGCGGAAAGTCGGCGTGTTTCCGGAGTTTAGTATGACGAGGGCCGCCCTGGCCACCATTTTTAGGATTCATTTTCCCCGCGGATCTATCTGAGGCATGCTCCATTCGATTGCTTGAGCATTGAAGTCGCCCCCAACGAGCACTTTGCCGTTTGCGTTGGAGACAGCGCCCTCCAAAGCATTAAGCTTGGCTTGAAAAGATGATATCGACTCGTTAGGCGTTATGTACACACTAAAGAAGGTGATCCCTGAGCACTGAACCCACACGAAACCATCCCCCCGTCCAAAACTCTCCGCCTGAAAGTCACTGTTCCGAACCCAGATAGCGGCAGTACCAGTTTCATCAGAGTACCATAATGCAGGACTTTTATTATGGTGTTGCTCACTCAGCAGCAAGACGTCGGCTTTCATGTCCCTCGCAAACTGCTCAAGCAGATTTTGGGCGGTTGAATTGCGGTGTAGGTTTAGCTACAGGATGCCGGTCATCGGAGCTCTGATTTTGCTTTGGCTAGGGCTTCCTGGAATACCCGGCATTTTCCTGATCCCAAGACGTGTCCAAAATCAGTTCTTGGATCAGCATCCTTGCAAAGAATACAGTGAGCCTCCTTCGTACACTCTTTACTTTTATGTCCCACTTCACCGCATTTGTAACACAGGGAACTCCTATCGGGTCCTTTGCATACTTGTGTGGTGTGACCATAACCAAGGCATTTGAAACATTGAAGAGGCGTTGCTCTTCGCTGTTTCCTACAGACAGCCCACCCTATTCGTACTTTGCCCTTGTTCAGGAATTGTTCGGCGTCATTTTCGTTCAAGTCAACTATGGCCATGCGTTGTCCCCTGTTGTTTTCTGGTGTCAGTCTCGCTTTGATCCTTCCCACGCTAGGGAACTCCTTTTTGATGGCCTTTTCTACCTCGGCCGGATCCGTCACGCAGTCTATGTCTCGTATTTCGATTGTTGCGATCGGCTCGAGCGGGGCTATAGTTGCACTTTTGCCGAGGACTTTCTTTACTGCGTCACAGAATGCATCTTTATTGCCGGCCTCTGCTCCGAATTCGACCAGTATGTGACCCGACCGCGTTGGTCGTACTACTTTAATGGTAATATTGGTGTCTTCGGGCCTTACGTTTCCCCTGATGTCCTGCAGCACCTCCGCATAGGATAGGCCATCTTGGGGCTTTACAAGCAGTGCCTGCTGCCGGGGTCTTCGTCGGGGCTTCTGCCTCTCCTGTTTTGCATCACGTCCTTTTTCTGATTGGGCGTCCGTACGAATTTTATTTTCTGGCTTTTTTTGAAGGAGTTTCTTTGCCGCTTTCTTCGCTCCTTTTGTAAGCACTGTCTGGAACCCCTGATCTGGTGCTCCACGCCCGTCAAGTGCCTCTTCCTTCCTTCTTTTATCACGATCTCCTTTGATTGGGCTAGACGCCATTCTATTATTGACGTTTAATGGTGGAGCTATCTGCGTGTCACCTTTAGGTTTCGCCCCAAGCGCCTCTTTAGCCTTTTCTTCGTCTTCGGCCCTTAACCAGCTCCTCCGATAGTGCCCTATGCAATCTAGGAGCTCCTCTAGTTCAAGGAGCCCTTCCTTTGCTGCTTTGCTGATTTTTGGGGACTCGCATGCAGCTTGTATTCTTTTCAGAACATCTCTCGCTTTTCGGAGTAGTCTTTCTTCTTTGTATCGCTGGGCCGCAATTGTACCTTGCAACCATCTTTGGGAGAGGTTATCGCGTTCCGTTTCCGAGTGCAGTACTTCCGCCACATTTTCAACTTTGGCGGTGCATTCACGCGGTGTCTGGTCACTCTTTGCTTTTCGTGCCGTAATCTCCTCGTTGGCTTCTGGATTTTTCGTTGCAATGTCGCTCCGCTCAAACACCTGAAGTGTCCTGCAGAGTTTCCCGTTTCTCCTTAATAGGACGCTCGGGCGTTTGCATAATTTTTTTGCTGCGCCCGAACGCCGCAGGAATCTCAGTCTGTATTCTCCGTTTTTCGTCTGCCTTCACTGTCGTTGTGTTAGTCTTCGTTTTTGTCGTTGTTAGTACCGCTCGCGATGTACTGATGACATCGTGGCTGCAACCGCTGGTTGCGTCGTCGTTATTATTTTTCGTTTCTTTTTCTGGGTATTTGTGGTCTTTTGATTTTGTTTGCTCCAGTTTTGTTGGGTCCCCCCTCGGAGCCGCTATCTCCGTTCGTGTGTGTAGTCGCCTTTTTGGTCCCATGATTATCTTTGCAGAGCAGGGAGGCTATGCGAGGGTTGGCACAAGCCCTTATGGGGACAAGTACTCAGAGCCAGACCAGCGCTAATCGGGAGTCCGTCTCAACCGAACCTACACCACCAACCCAATGGTGCGAACTTCGAACGTACTCCGAGGCCTGCCAAGATTTTACCGGGACGGGACGGTATGATAGTTGAATTGGAGCCGTTCACACACGAGTTTCACCTCGGCGCTACTGTGCAAAGCAACTGGGCCCAAACCATGACATCCGCCAGCCCAAATCATCATTTCCAGTTCGTTGTCCAAAGCGTAGTCCAGATCTAATCAGAGTCGTTACCTGTCATCCCAGGAGGGAACCTAACGGCGCTCCCCATATCCTCGGGTCCATGCAGGCGGCGCTTCCCAAAGAATGCCAGCCTCCAAGAGTGCTCTTGTCGACCGGCATTCTCCCTGCGGGGATTTCCTCGGGTACGTGGGGGCGGAACTCCCCAAAGAATGCTAGACTTTGTGAATAGCTTTATGAACACTGCTGCAACCATATTTGATGAGCTCTACTGGAATCTCATCGATGCCCGGCGCTTTATTATTCTTTTGGGCCTTAATGGTGACACAAACTTCATCCAGAGTTGGTAGGGCCAATGGAAGCTCTCCGGAAACACCTATAGGCTCCAATGTTCTAGAGCCGTCTTGGTTTCATCAGCAATGATGTTGCCGATGTCATCACGGCAGAGGGTGATTTTAGAGTGATATCCACATTTTAGGCTTTCCACTACTTTGTATGCTTGTCTTGTGTTGTTGCTTGCTAGGCTTACATTGATGCTTATCAATAGGTAGTCATAGTATAGGACCAGCTATCCCTTCCACTAAAGAAAACGCTTGGGTTCAGATCAAACTTAAAATGATTTAATTTGCGAATTATTAAATAGACATAAAAAAGTCAATTGGCCTCGAAGAATGATAAGTCTTGACTTTTTGCTCAAGTGTATGGTTGCTTCGTTACTTGTTCCCTACTCGGCCCTCGTGCGATGATATACGTCTTTGGATGTCTTCTTAGTCATTGTGAACTTTATAGTCGCCATCGCCTGGTCGTCCTCGAAGTCGCTACTATTTCCGGCGTATACCTGCAACTTCATGTGATCACCGGCCGTTGACGCTTACAAAGGCCCTTCATGTTTGCCGATTTTGCGACCTGTATATCTGTCGTTCCGCAAAGCTCTCGCTACTTCGTAAGGTTCCAAGTACTTGGCTGCTAATTTTAAACCCGGTCCTCTGAAGAGCTCGATAAATATTTGCGTCTTTTCTTTTCTTGTTAAACACGTCGGTTTACCTCTTGAATTTTCTTGATACTCTCGTTTGCCTGAGACCAAATTTCGTCAGAGGCGCTGATTCATTCGTTTTTGACAAGCTCGCGAATATTTAGATCTTCACGAATACGCACATGGGTTCCGAGAAGCAAACGAATTCTGTGGGGAGTACAGCTGGGCCGTGCTCAGATATTTGTATCATATTTCCGACTTCGGCGCAGACATCTTCGTAAGCAGCGGGATGAGCGTACGATTTACCCGCTCCATTGACCGTTCGCTCTCGGGATTCCTACCATAATCAGCACATGTTGAATTGTCTCAGTAGGCTTTGAAATCGTTCAATGTGAAAGCAGTACCACGATCGGATACAATTCGTCTTGAATTTCCAAATGTGATGGACTGCTTCGTAAGCCGATCCAATACCTTAGCCGCCATTGTCGGTTTGGTTACGTATAAGCATGTAAATTTTGAAAAGCTGTCAATAACGACAAAGATATGTCGGTGGCTTTTCCTTGTCGTCGCCAAAGGTCCCAAATGATTCACGTGAAAAGTATCCAAAGAGACTTCACCTTGACGATGGGATATACATATCCCTCTTGTCGTATTTGCTTCTTTTTTGCTAGTACGCAACTAACACAGTTGCGAATCACTTTCTAGTTTTTGGCACGAAGACTTAGCACCCAATAGTCTTTCTTCACAAGAACCTCCATTTCGCTCACCGAGAAGTGACTTCTCTCGTATGACATTTTGATAACTTACGTCTGCATCCCTTTTGGAACTACAAGTCGTAAATTCTCGTCGTCGTCTCGAAACAGCACGCCTCCGCTTACAATGTAACCTCGAGCTTCGTCCTTGTTTACCAGCTCGAATATACTTCGGATTTCTGTATCTTCCTGCTGAGCTTTTGACAGTCTCGGCAACAATCCCTCATCGATCACCTCGATTAGCATGCACGTTGGCAATGGGTCGCGGCTAAGCGCAACATGTGCCATACTTTTGCCAGGACGATGTTCTATGCTATACGCGAATCCCCCCAACTGAAGCACCCATCTTGCAACATGCACGTAAAGATCTCGCCGTGACGAAGCATGCAACTAGGTGGCAGCATTTAAGTCGGCCAGGAAATGCCTTCGCAAATTGATCAACAGTAGCAAGGCTCGCTGCTGGCAAGACCCAGTCGACAATGTGAATAAGGATCCGTGGGGCTTTGGCTACAAGCTAGTTATGCGGCAGCTTGGTGCCCTACGAAAGCCTTGTATACATAACGAGGAAAAGATGAACGCGATAGTGCGGGGACTCTTCCCCGCCCATCCCGTCCGTGTTGACACTATCCATGGTAAAACAGCAGACGGGTGTCCAGTCTTCACACAGCCGGAACTGGAGGCGGCAGTTCTCTCATTTAAAGCGAGGAAGGCTCCAGGTCCAGATGGTGTTCCGGCTGGGGTGTTGTGGCTCATCTATCACCATTGCCCTGACTTGCTGCTCAGCACATTCAACGCTTGCCTATGGAACGGGGTTTTCTCGGTACGATGGAAGGTGGCGCGGCTCGTGCTGATCAACAAGGGGAAGGGCTAGACATGGCTGGGAAAGTGCTAGAGAAACTCATCAAGGGAAGACTCCCTCACGCGGTTCGTGCTGCTGAGGGCCTATCTCCTCGGCAGTTTGGCTTTAGAGCAGGACGTTCTACCATTGATGCGATTGCAGAGGTGGTAAACGCGGTCCATAAGGCAGAGGCATATTGTCGCGCTAAGCGACGGATCATCCCTTTGGTGACACTCGACGTCAGGAACCCCTTCAACTCCGCTAGATGAGTGGAGATTCTGGAAAACTTTTTTCAAGTTCCAGAATATCTAATGCGACTTTTGAGGAACTACCTAAAGGACCGAAGCCTGCTCTACAACACGACACAGGGCCAACGAAGGATGGAGATTGTGGAACGAGTCTTATGACCGGCCACTGAGACTCGAGATGCCAGATGAGTCGCGCTTGGTCGGTTATGTAGATGATGTTGTGGCTCTGGTCACTGGACGCACCGTTGAACAAGCGCAACTTAGGCTAGGTATGCTGATACGCTGAGTGAGGGACTGGATGACTGCTCGCGGGCTGAGTTTAGCACTGGAGAAAACCGAAGTGGTCATCTTCACAAAAAGAGAATTCCTAGAATAAGGATGATCAGTATTGCAGCCATCGGTGAAGTATCTGGGGCTGCTGATCGACTTAAACATGAGTTTCTCTGAGCAAATCAGGGCAACGGCTGAGAAGGCTGCTTCGGGAATATGGGCTCTGAGGACTTATGGCCAATGTAGGGGGACCCCACCCATCAAGAAGACGCCTCTTGATGATTGCTGTAGGCTCAATGCTACTGTACGGAACAGACGTATGGGGCGACGCTCTCAGTAAGGAGGTATACCGAAAACGTTTGGCACAGGTACAGAGAAGAGGAGCGCTGAGGATTGGATCTTCGTTGCCGTCCTTGCTAGAGGGTGCCACGCTATTGACCTGCGTCGAAACGAGGATGCGAGGGTGATGGTTGTCCGCCAGGAGAGACAGCACTCGCTCAACGATTGGCAGCAGTTTTGGCTGAATTGCACGAAGGGAGGGTGGACTGCGCGCCTCATCCCGGATGTGAGACCGTGGCTAAATTGAAGACATGGTGAGCCTGACTTCTATCTGACCCAGCTTTTGAGTGGGCATGGGTGTTTTCAGTCTTACCTGCACAAGATTGGTAAGTCATTGTCCCCCGATTGTCGGTTTTCCGCAGGAGAGGAAGGCAATGCCCGCCAAACATTGGGTCAGGCTGCGAAGGGACGTCAGGCTGCGAAGGGACGTCTACAGGGAGACGGGAGAGCTCACCCCGGATAATATAGTCGCAGTGATGCTCGAACCGGTTGACAAGTGGAACCAGATGGGTAGTCCTAAAATATAAAAGGGACTCACAGCAGCGCAGGGCGCTGGGGCTGGGGGATCGCTTTTCTGGCACTTCCTCTTCCCCTCTCCCCTCACGCTAGAAGAGGTATCCCCGAGCTTGAAGGCGTCCGATGGCGTTAAAAAACGAGACCTGGCCCGAAGTAATGTGTCAAACGGTTCCAGGCTGGGTTCTCAGGTTAACGGGGGAGGTGTTTAGTGGGTAGTCCAGGTGCCTTCTTGCGAGCATGGGAGTCCCACACTCTGTGTATAAATGGCATTCACTTCCCAAACACAAAAAAAAAATCATTCCTGGGAAAAGATTGAAAAAAAAACCAAGCTTCAAGGTGTTGGAAAGATTGAAAAAATTTTTTTTTTTTCATCCAAACCATTTAAAAAATTTTTCAGTGTTTCGGAGTAGTTTTTCAATTAGGAATTATTGATTATCGTGAAAGGTGCTCTTACTTGTCTAACGAAGTTATTAATCAGAATCTTTTTCCTGACTTCACAAAGTTTTTCGCATGTTTGTTAGATTTTTATCCACATGCAATGTACAATGGGTTACAGAGACTCCACTTTGCAGTATTTTTGACAAACTTGAACCGCAAAAGTTGACCAGCTGAATACATAAGTGTTGACTGACTGAATAAGCGCTTACTGAATAAAATGCAATTAATCGTTTTCTTGTTTTGTAAAATAGTTGTGACCGAGACCAAAATTCAATTAATAAATTCATGGTCCAATTAGGGTCCTAATAAGGCTAGAAGTATGATTATATCTTTACATTCTTCAACGCCCAATAATGTCCTCAACAGGTGTTGTGCTTGACGGGACGTTATAAGATCCATAAAGAATTGTAGTGATGGAATGCTACTTCAGCGAACCAGAACACTGCTCTCCGCAGGAATAGCAAGGCCTAGGGATACGTACGTGCGCTGGCAGCTAGCTGTTTGCGATTTCATGGTGCGGGTCTTTTTCCCTAGGACCAAATCCACTACAAAAATTCCCCACGTAGAATAACATCAGGTTGAGTTTAAATATATTCCTGATATAAGAATGCGGTAAGAAGAACTACGAAGCTGTATTCAGAGTTGAAAGGTGATAAGGGATTCACTACTTGTGGTCTTAACTACATAACAAAATGGAATCTTATTAGACTGGATGAAAAATTGATGCAGAACCCGAAATCTTAGGCCCGAAATCTTGCAGACACTTTCTCTAAGGCTTGGCAGGAATAATTTTCCAAAAACATTTTTCGGTGTTGATCCACGTCCTAGATTTTGGGTTTTAGGCACTATCTTCTAGATCGAATCATTTCAGGTATTTTGAGATTAAAACATTTTGTTTCAGTGATCGAATTGCCTCAATAATCGCTAACCTTGGGATCCGGAGCTATTCGAAGGATTACACTGAATTATTAGTTTTTTTTTGTCACAGAGGAGTGAAGGCTGTTAATGCCTGGAGGGTGGTACTCCCAACCATGCCATTATGGATCACCCTCTAAAGAGCCGCCGTGTCAATCTGAGAACTTAGCTTGGAACTGTTTGACACATCATTTTGGGCTAGGCTTCATTTTCTTACGCTGTGAGGTTGGATGAGTTTCTTATACATCGGAAAGACAAGTAGAGAAGTGATAGTAAAGAAAGAATCCTCCATAACCTTGACGCTTCTAGGCACTGCAGTGTACCCTTTTTATCTAGCATGACTGCCTAAACTGACGATTAAAAATTTCGGAGACAGCTCTGACCATGAACTAACAAATTTGTGCGGGTAAGAGCAAAAACATCCGTGCCCGCTCAAGAGTAGGGTCAGGTAGAAGTCAGTCTTACCATGCTTTCGATTGAGCTACGATCTCAGGTCTTCGATTAGTTACGCGTTCCATCTTACCTTTGTTCACTCTCCAAGTACTGTTGCTAACCACTGAGAAAACTTAGCCT
Source organism: Odontomyia ornata (assembly GCA_963969285.1). Classification (NCBI taxonomy): domain Eukaryota; kingdom Metazoa; phylum Arthropoda; class Insecta; order Diptera; family Stratiomyidae; genus Odontomyia; species Odontomyia ornata. The sequence goes on from OZ017742.1 coordinate 275,743,319, forward strand.
TCCCATCTTGGTGACCCCTCTCCTATCGCCTTTATTTCTAAGCAGATGCATATTTCTACAGTCTTTGGCAAGGGAAGCAATCGACGTTGCACGTGCAATCACAAACACGGCCAATATGGAGACTTTTTGAAACGCGGCTTGCCTTGAAATCTGTGCCAACCACTTCTGGTTAAGCTCCTCGCCAAGAACGTCCCTCCGTAGCTCATATCCGTAGAGTAGTACAGATTGCATGGCACTCATGAGGAGTCATCGCCTTGATAATATGGAATCCCCATGTTTGCCATCACCCCTATGTTAGCCATTAAGTCTGTTGCAGCCTTATCAGCTGTTGCCTTGATTTGCTCTGAAAAGCTCAGCTTCAAGTCTATCTGTATGCTCAGGTATTTTACTGCTGGTTTGGATTCAATAAAGTACTCTCCAATACTAATAGTTATTACCCTGGAAATTCTTTGTCAAGATGATTAGTTCGATTTTATCCAATCATTAGTCCTTCATTTGATGCATGAGATCCCTAGTCTAATTTGTGCATGTTCGACTGTGCATCAAGCATGACCTATCCTTTAGCTCAAGTATCAGAAGCCTATCATATGAGATGTTGTAAAAGTAACCATGATCCGCATGATCAGCATGTAGCCAATGCCCCACGGATTTCTATTCATGTGATCTACCAGGTCTTGCTAGCAGCTAGTCTTGCTGTTTTTAATAAGTTTGCGAAGACATTTTCTGCCAACTTGTATGCAGCGAGCTTGGTACATGCCTCTTCCGAAGTCCGTGCACCCTGGGTCTCCTGTTGAACCTTGTGACATTCATTGTGCTGTTCAGCTATTTCAGATGATCACCCGCACACTGGGGACTTGCCATGCCGGGGTATGAAAGACTTGCACCAGTACACCAGACGATTGCCGCGTCGGCGCCTCCGACGGGGAATGGAAGATTGGCAGAAAGACGTCATAATACTAATATTTGAGTTTATCATGCCCTCAGCTGCTAATCTTTCACTCTGAAGTAAAGGTCCAGTTATCAATGACCGTAACATGAGCCCGCAAACAAACTTCTCATCGTCCATTTTCCTAGTGTTCCATCCGAGACTGGGAGACTGAGCATATTTCAACCGAGTAGGACCCTGATTGATGCCGAGCGCTATATACAGGTGATCGCTGGCCGACAAATCCTCTAGAGCTCTCCAGTTATGGACATTCAGTACTAGAGGGTCCGATGCAAATATCATAGCTCCACTCACGAGAGCCTTACTTGTACAAGATTGGCAAGTCGCGGTCCCCCGGCTGTAGATTTTGCCAAGGAGAGGAAAACGATGCCTATCAAATGTTTTTTGCGTGCAAAAAATGGGACAGACTGCGACCGGACCTCTACAGAGAGGGGAAAACTCACTCTGGATAGTGTGGTCGAGGTGATGCTTGAATCGGTTGACAAATGGAGCCATGTGGCGCATTATGTTCAGACAGTCCTAAGAGATAAAAGGGACTCACAACAGCCGGAGACGTTGGGGCTGGGAATCGCTTGTTTTGCGATTCCTCTAACTTCTCTCGTTCCACTAGAAGAAGGATCCTCCAGCTTGAAGGCGCCTCACGGCGTAAAAAAACAAGACCTGGCCTGAAATAATGTGCCAAACGGTTCCAGGCTGGGTTTTTGGGTGATAGGGAAGGTGTTTACTGGATAGTCTAGTCGCTTATGAGCATGGGAGTCCCACACTCTGTGCGTGAATAATATTCACTTCCCAACCACAAAAAAAGGCGGTGGAAAGCTGTTCTTTTGCATCAGACATAAACATGCCCTATTCAATGGCTTTTGCATTGAAGTCTTCCCAAACAAGAATTGCAATTCTGCATTCGAGGCAACGTCTTCCAGAGTGTCGTTAGGATTAAAAACACTGCAGCAGTTTATTCAGGATAAGCTACACAGTAAAGAGTGTTATGCTTACATGCCAAACACACGCAAAGCTGTTTCTCCGTCTGTCACTCTGCACCCGCAACTGAGTGCAGTCTGGCACTTAGATTACAGCAGTACCAGATTCATCAGGGTGCCATGCTCATGAAGTTCTATCATGATGCTGCTTGCTGAGCAGCAGCAAGTTGGCTTTCATTTGATTTGCAAACTGTTTCAGCAGGTTTTGCGCTACAATACCACGGTGCAAGTTTATCTGCTAGATACGGATCATTGCAGCGCTGTTTTGACTAGGACCAGCTTGAAGGCATGACAATTTCTTGTCCCTAGGACGTGCTTGAGTTCGTTTACACTAAGGTCAGGATCCTTACATAGGACATAATGTGTCTTACCCGTACATTTGCATTTTGCGTCCAAACTGGTAGCACAATAAGCTAGAATCAGTCCCTTTGCATTCATTTTCGGTATGCCAATAGCCAAAGCACAGAAAAGTGAAGTGGTTTTCCTCTTCTCCATGTCCTGCAGATACTCCAGCTAATTATAAGTTTGCCCTTGCTAAGTATTTGTTGTGCTTCCTATCAATAGGTCCACAATGGCCATGCATTACGGCCTGCCATTCGCTTTGGTGAGCCTTATTTTGACCCAGGGAACTTACATTTGATGGCGTCTTTGACTTCTGTCACTTCCGTGACGCAGTCAATGCCCCTGATATCGAGCACTGCCATAGGCTCGAGCGTGGCTGGAGTAGCGCTCTCTCTCTCAAGGCCTTTTTGACTGCATCACAGAAAGGATTCCTGTTTGTTGCCTCTGGCTTGAATTCCACCAGGAGACCACCAGACCTGGTGGAGGACACTGCTCTGATGGCAATTTCGAGTTAACTAGGCTTAACGAATATCTTTCCTTCTCGCCTACCTTAGGGGTTTGTGCAGTTAGTTATCCCTAGCTCAGGTTATATTGGATATTTCTCTACATTGTGCTTCCTCGGGAGGCTGCTGAGCTTCTTCCACGGCTCAGAGAAGCTTTTGGGCTGCGTGTTTTTGCTGTTTTAGATTAGATCACTTGGATGTGATATTCTCCTTGGGGGCTTTATCTTTCCTTCTCTCCTTTGTATCTCCTTGGGTTGTGCTACAGGCCGCCCTTATGCCGGTAATAGGAGTTGGGATGATTGGCGCTTTGCCATGTGCTTCAGTCTCGTGCTTTTCTTCAGCCCTCAGTAACATTTGCCTGTAATGTCCAATTCTCTCTAAGAGCTCCTCTTACTCTAGGATCGAGCAATCTTGCTTCTTCACTATTGGGAGGAGGCTCTCCACATTTGCATTCCGTGCCTTAGTCGCTTTGATGGTGATGAGTACAATATTATATACCAGTGCGGGCCTGGGCTCGTCCGCTATTTGTTTCAATTTAGAGTCCTCGTCTCTTCAGTATTGGTGGAAGCGGCTTTGGAGCTCTCGAGCTCTTCAGTTTCCTCTTCAATTTCTGATCTAGGGTGCCCTGTTGTTTAGGCGATCCAGTGTTCGTATTGTTTTCTTGCTTGTTACAAAAAGTTTTCCAGTGCTCTCTATTCACTCGTGAATTTTTCATCCATCTTTGCCGTCTTAGTCATTACTGACATCGTTCTTGCCATCGATGTTCTTGTCGTTGGTGCTGTTGTAGTTGTTGTTGTTATCTTTGATGTTATTGTTGTTTTTAGGGTAGTTAGGTTGATACGGATTGAGTCCCCCTTTGGAACTCTCTGTTCATGTATGTAGTCACCTTTTGGGTCCCACGGTTATCCGTGCAGAGGAGATATCATGTGAGGTTTGGCATAAGCCCCTATGTACTCAGAGCTAGACCGGCGGTGATCGGGAACCCATCCCAATCAACTACCTTCCATTGGTGCCGTTCACCCAGGAGTGCTGCCAATAATTGATTGAGCATTGTTTGGGGCCTTACTTGCCAGAATACGACTCCTGCTGTAGGGTTTCACTGAACCTTCCTATTATTTACTCGGTTTCTCTATTGGGCATTGCCCTTGTGATCGGCCCTACGAAGTTTATCGGGGTAAATTTTTTTTTACCACCTTGTGAAGTGTCACGCATTCCTCCTCATACTTTAATGTAACGAAGATCTTTTTTAGTAGTTTTGGTTTGACAATATCCAGTGCCTTTTCGGAATTACTTTTTAGGGTGTATCCACCAGCAGTTCCTATCAATACCCGAAACCCATTGCAAATATTGTTTTATTCTTTTTCTGGTAGCAAAATACAGGTACATGAAATTGCCTACATACTTATGCTGACATATGCATATGCTTACATATATATAAGTTCTAAAACTTTTGTATATTTGCTGGCTTACCTTTAAAATTTAATTGCATTTTTAGACCGACATTTCGAACGAAACGAAGATTATCTGTTGCTCCATTGCCAGCACTACGTTTAAATGACAAAGAAATGCTTGCCAATGAATTAGACAATCAAAGTTTTACCAGTAATCAAACATCAATAGCCAGTGCAACCTCCCTCACAAGTTTACTAAAAGAAAAAATGCAGGTAAGGCAGTATACTGGATTTCATACCACCAACGAGACAACCCTTAATCTTTGAATTTTCAGGCGTTCCCACAGGCTCTACGACGCAAACGGAAGGCGACCAAAGACTATAAGATTAAAGTGTTTGTCTCAACTCTGTTTCTGATTATTATCTTTTTGGTAAGAAGATTTGAAACCTTGTTTTTTGGCATTTAGTTAATTATCCTTGAATTTTTTCAGGTTGGCTATGCATACATTATGTACCACAATAAAATCCTGACACGATCCTACTTCGATAAAATAAAATTCAATAATGCAAAACGACTGCTCACTGTATTCAATGATAAGGGTGATAAAATACTCTCTGGTACTCTAGGGACTACCATCTTTGTCGATAAACCATTCCATTGCCTCAGCGAAGACCTCGTGGATGATGGAAGCGTTTGCCTTGAATGGAACGAATTAGCCCGACTTTATATGAACTATGAAAACTTGGACATCTACCGATGCTATTCAATAAAATGGCAATCTCTAGGGGAAGGAGTTTACCCAACAGATTGTTTTGACATATCCTTGAAAGACGGTGGCTATTGGTTTGGTGGTGGTTTGACCAAGAACGCTGATTGGCCGCTGAATTTCGCTGATTTTGATTTCACACCTTTCATCACAGGTGATGCAAAAGTTCAACAGTTTGGAAATGCTCTTCGAAGATATTTCATAAGCTCGCGGGGAGTGGCTATCCAAATTGATGACCGCTCACCGTTGCACATCTCAATTAATAAAACCTCGAATAAATTTTGTCTACAGGCTAAAAATGACCAGTATGCATTTGTTAACCGGATCACGCCGTTGCCAGTATTAGAATATAAAATATGTGTCGCAAATAATATGAATGTCTTGCATAAGCAAATGACGAAACAAAGTTTGTGGGATGGTATTAAGGCAGAAGATAAGAATATTTTGAATACAATGCTCAAGGAACCAGTTTGGCAGATTCCAACTTTGGATAGGACTCTCTTGAATGAAAATACCATTTACAATTATTCTGAAGAGGTGATTGGGATGGGTTTCATGAAACTTGGTCATATCTTGGTAAATGAGTTTTGGCAAGACAATATCGGAGACTTCAGCGTAGATAAGGAGAGGTTTCCAACATTGAAAGATACTGTGGATGTTTTGCATCGTCGAGGTTTCCGGATAATATTCACAGTACAACCGTTTATAAGCACTGATAGCGTTAATTTTAAGGATGCAGTCAAGAAGAAGCTTTTAATATATGAAAGACTCTCAGAGCGGAGCATTCCTGCCCTTACAAGATATAAAAGTGCAACAAGCGCTGGAGTTTTGGATATAACAAATAATGCATCTATACCATGGCTGGTCAAAAAACTTGAAAATTTCATTAAAGAATACCAAATTGATGGTTTTTACTTTGACTTAGGAACAGCTTATAATCTTCCTCACTATTATCAGTGCCGTCAAAGTTTAGACAACCCCGACATGTATGCACGAAAATTCGCCATGGAACTTGAAGAATTAGTTCCAAACGTCGGGATATCCTCAGCTACAAAAGTGCCACGTCCACCAGCGTTTTTAAGTTTACCAGCAGTCGGCTCTTCATGGGACGGTCTAAAAACTCTAGTGGTATCCGTTTTGACACAAGGTATTCTTGGTTTTCCATTCATACTTGCTGGACCAGTGGGAGGAGATTACTTTCTTCCTGAAAATGCCACAAAAATGATATCATTCTATTCATTGACTCAACCACCTCTTCCTAGTGAAGAGTTATATATTCGGTGGATGCAACTTGTCACATTCTTCCCATCGCGACAATTTAGTCATTTACCCTCCGAGTTCAAGAGTGAGGAGGTGATGGATATTGTCAAAGAATTAACTAAAATCAGGCAAGAGACAGTGATTCCAACTTTGGAACGTTATTTGACTGATGCTATGAATGATGGTTTGCCATTGATTCGACCGTTATGGATGCTGGATTCTCAGGATGCAGCTTGTTTGAGTGTGAGCGATGAATTTTCAGTTGGTGAAGATATTATTGTTGCACCGATTCTAGAGGAAGGGTTGTCAGCACGAGAAGGTAAGTGGAATTTTTTAAAAATTTTATTGGGCTTAGAAGTTTTGAGCTTTGTGCGAACCAATGAACAAACACTGGTGTTGCCAAAACTTTCTCCGGGCAAATCAATAATTATTTTTTGGTGGTAAAATAAAATTGAGTTATTTAAATTTCGTACACTAGTTCAAGTCGCTTTTGTTTTTAATACTTTTTTTTCTATTTAATTCTAGTGTATCTACCACAAGGTGTATGGCGAGATGGAATTGATGGATCCCTACGCAAAGGAAGCCGCTGGATGCATAATTATAAGGTGGCACTGAATAAAGTTGCATATTTTGAGCGAATGCCTGATAATACCAGATTTTAAGTAATTTTATGTTTTTAAAGATAACGAAAAAATTTTAAAGTCGACGAAAAAATTCAATTACAAGAAAGTATTTTTAGATTTTAGGCAACGTATTGTGATTTTCCACTAGATTTATATTTTATAACATATTTTCGTAGTTAAACAGTATTTTATAAATTCACAAATAATCCAATGACAAGAATATAATAATTAAAACCAAGCATATCTGATTTGATTCAAAAATTTTAGCGAATAACTTTCGGGGCTTCGCTTAGAGATAGTTAGAGTATCTTATCATTTTGATCGAATGTATCGGCACTCGAGAAAGTAATATGGTCAGTACCAGACATTTGCAGGTGGTCCATTCATCCAGGTGCGATTCGTTCTAATTTTAAGCCAGTACGTATCATAAATGAACGGGCTTATGGTCCGTCCGTAAAATCACTCTAAACAAATCTCATTGTCCCGAACGGGATTCGAACCATGAGCCTACGGCTTTTTTTTTTGGTAGGGAGGTGAAGGCATTTACGCCCGTCGAGTCTGGCAGTGTGGGACTCCCACGGAGGATACCCTTGGACTACCCACTAAACACCTCCCCTGTCAATTTACTTCGGGCTAAGCCTCATTTCTCTACGCGTTTAGGCGCCACCGGGCTACAGGGATCCCTTTTCCAGCGGGAGGAGAGGAAGGGAGAGGGATTTCTAGAAAAGAGACCCCTCCGCCCTGGACGCCTCCAGGCGCTCAAATATGTTCCTTTTTATCTTAAGGACTGCCCGAGCGTAATATGCCACACAGTTCCATATGACAACGGATGTGAGCATCTCTCCAGTGAGTTCATCCGGAGAGAGATCTCCCATTTCTTCAATGAGGTCACCGCGCTGCCTTTCCCACCTCTTGCATACAAAAAATGTGTGGTAGGCATCATCGACCTCTCCAGCACAGAATATGCAGTCAGGAGACCGTGACTTACCAATCTTGTGCAGGTTAGACCGAAAGTATCCATGTTCACTCAGTAGCTGAGTTTGATAGAAGTCAGTCTCACCATGCCTTCGATTAAGCCACGGGCTCAGGTCACCAATAAGGCGTGCGGTCCACCTACCTTTTGTATCGCTCACCCAGGACTGTTGCCAATCACTGAGCGAGCGTTCTCGTTCTTCGTGGGCGACTGCATCTCTGTCGCATTCGTTCCTCCGCAGGTAGATTCTGCGGCGCTCCTTGGCAAGGAGGGCAATGGGTATCACTCCTGCGATGACCAGCACTGCCGACTCCGAGACAGTCCAATATGCAGATGCAATCCGCAGCGCTCCTTGTCGCTGCACCTGTGCCAAGCGCTTTCGATACAGCTCCATGTTGAGAGCCTCACACCATATTTCCGATCCGTACAACAGCACAGATGGTACTGCACTCATCAGAAGTCTCCTTCTTGATGAGGTGGGACCCCCTATGTTGGCCATTAGTCGGCTGAGGGCCGAAACTCTCGCTGCAGTCTTGTCAGCTATCGCCCTGATTTGTTCGGAGAAACGCATCTTCGAGTCGATCAGAATGCCCAGGTACTTCACTGCTAGTTTAGTCTCAACGAGTGCTTCCCCAATGTTGATCATCCTTACTCTAAGGACTCTCCTCTTTGTCAAGATGACTACTTCGGTTTTCTCCAAAGCTAGGCTGAACCCGCGAGCAGTCATCCAGTCCCTCACCCGGCGCATTAGCGTACCCAGTCTGAGTTGCGCTTGTTCAACAGTGCGTCCCGCAACTAGCGCCGCGACATCATCTGCATAGCCGATCAAGCGCGAATCATCTGGCAGCTCGATTCTCAGTAGCCCGTCGTACGTGATGTTCCACAGGTCTGGGCCAAGGATGGACCCTTGTGCGACACCCGATGTAACTTCCATCCTCCGCCGACCCTCCTTCGTCTCATAGAGCAGGCTCCAGTCTGTCAGGTAGTTCTTCAAAATCCGCATCAGATATTCTGGAACTTGAAAAGAGTTTTCCAGTGCTTCCAGAATATCCGCCCATCTAGCGGAATTGAAGGCGTTTCTGACGTCAAGCGTCACGAGCAACACAATCCTTTTGTTTGACTGGCAGTGAGCCTCCGCTCTTTGGACCGCGCTCACTACTGCCACTATCGCGTCAATAGTGGAGTGACCTGCTCTAAAACCATACTGCCGTGGAGATAGGTCCCCGGCAGAACGGTCCGCGTCAGTGAGTCTTCCCTTCATGAGTTTCTCGAGCACTTTCCCAACCGTGTCTAGCATACATAACGGGCGGTATGCAGAAGCCAACTCGGAATTTCCCTTCCCCTTGCTGATCAGTACGAGCCTCGCCACTTTCCAGCGTTCCGGAAATACACCTTCGTAAAGGCAAGCGTTGAACATATTGAGCAACAAGTCAGGACAAAGCTTGTAGACAAGCTGCAAAACCTCAGCAGGAACGCCATCTGGTCCCGGTGCCTTCCTTGCTTTCATGGATAAAATTGCCTGCTCCAGTTCCATCATTGTGAAAGGTGAGCATTCTAATGGAGTTTGTGCATGAGCTGAATCGACACGGACAGGGTGCGTGGGGAATAGCGCCCGTACGATCTCGTCCATCTTCTCTGCTTCATGTAAGCAGGGCTTCCGTTGGGCACCAAGTTTTCGCATGACCAGCTTGTAACCTAGGCCCCACGGATCCCTATTTACATCGTCCACAAGGTCTTGCCAGCATCGGGCCTTGCTCTTGTTAATAAGCCTGCGAAGATATTTCCTGCCGGACCTGTATGCTGCTAGCCTAGTGTCTGCCTCCTCCCGTGTTCGCGCCCGCTAGGCCTCTCGCCAAAGTTTGTCACACTCGCTTCTTTGTTCGGCGATCTCGTTTGACCACCAGTATACTGGAGGCTTACCGTGTCGGGGTCTCCGACGGGGCATGGAAGACTGGCAAGCAGTTATGATGGTACTCATAGTTGATTTCACCAAGTCCTTGGCTGTAGGCCCTCCACTCCCTGGTGGAGCTCCCAGCAACGGTCCACCTGCCGTAAGTGCGTCAGCGAACCTCTCAACGTCCATCCTCCCAGTCTTCCATCCGAGGATTGAAGTTTGGGCATATGCACGCAGAGTGGCACCGTCGTGAATCTCAACCGCTATATACTGGTGATCACTAGCCGAGTAGTCCTCTAGTACTCGCCAGTTGTGTACTCTAGGTACCAGGGACTCCGAAGCGAGTGTCACATCGAGTATGGTTCCTACGCAACCCCAGCGGCGGAAAGTAGGGGTGTTACCAGTATTTAGGACAAAAAGCGCTGTTCTGGCCGCCATGTCCAAGATTTGCTTTCCCCTTGGGTCGGATTGTGGCATACCCCATTCAATGGCTCTAGCGTTGAAGTCTCCTCCGACTAGCATGTGGCCTTCTGTGTTCGAAACAGCGTCCTCCAGGGCATCGAGTTTGATTCGAAATGATGGCATTGCCTCGTTAGGCGTCAGATAAACACTGAAATATGTTATCCCTGAACACCGCACCCACACAAAACCATCCCCGCGTCCATGGCCCTGCACCTGATGGCGGGCGCTGGCTCGAACCCAGATGGCCGAGGTACTAGATTCGTCAGGGTACCACGCTTGCGAGTCCTTGTTATGATGTTGCTCGCTCAGTAACAGCAGGTCAGCTTTCTTATCCCTCGCAAACTGCTCAAGTAGGTCCTGGGCGTTTGTGCTTCGGTGCAAATTGACCTGTAGGATACGGATCATTTGAGTATCGATTTGGCTTTAGTTAGGGCCTCCTTGAGAACCCAGCATCTCCCTGTCCCCGGCTTACGTTTGAGGTCGCCGGGTGCTAGCTTAGCATCCTTGCAAAGAATGCATTTTGCCTCGTTCGTGCACTCCTTCCTTTTGTGCCTCGTTTCACCACATTTGTAGCACAGAGATCTCCTGTCGGATCCCCTACAGCCATACGCGGTGTGTCCGTATTCGAGGCATCTGAAGCAGCGGATAGGGATCGCTCTTCTCAGTATTCTGCAGATCACCCAACCTATCTTGATTTTGCCCTTCGCCAGGATTTGCTGGGCGTCTTTATCAGCTAGTTCGACAATAGCCATGCGTTGCCCCCTTGTGTTTTCACGTGTTAATCTTGTCTTGACTCCACTTAAGCTGGGGAACTCCCTCCTAATGGCATCCTCTACTTCAGCTTTGTCCGTGACGCAGTCGAGGTCCCTGATTTCCAGGGTGGCCATTGGTTCGAGCGAGGCAACGGTTGCCGCATCTCCAAGAACCTTTCGAACCGCGTCACGGAATGCATCTTTGTTTGTGGCCTCTGGCCCGAATTCCACCAGCAGGCCGCCGGTCCGGGTTGGTCGAACTGCTTTGATGGCAGTTTTGGTGTCGTCTGGCTTGACCGCTCCTTTAATTTCACGGAGGGCATCTGCGTAGGTTCGGCCCTTAGTGGGTTTAATAAGCAGTGCCTCTCGCAAGGGTTTGCGCCGCGGTTTGCTTTTTGTTTTCGGCGGTACATCGGGGGGTTGTTTGTTCTTCTTTTCGTGGTTGAGCTCTTTGTCTGATTTTTCTAGGAGTAGCTTTTTGGCCGCTTTTTCGCTGCCTTGTTTCGCACCACATGAAACTCATCGCCTGGAGTGACAACTTCGTTTATGGTCTCGTCCTTCCTCCTTTTCTCACGGTCGCCTTCAATTGGGCTACCGGTCATTCTTTTGCTGCTGCTAGGACCCACTGATCCCTCGAGGGAGAGCGTGTCTTTTTGGTGCTTTTCGGTTGCAAGCCACCTCCGCCTGTAGTGCGTTATGCGGTCAAAAAGCTCCTCCAGTTCAAGAATGCCATTCCTGACACTCTTGCCTATGTTTTTCTGCACTTCGCAGGCAGCCCTCAGTTGTTTGACGATAGTCCCCGCTTTCCGAGTAAGCCGCTCCTCTTCGGCGTGGTCAAGGGCGATTGTGTTATTTGGCGCCACCTCTTGGGAGAGGCCCCCGTTTCCTAGCCCTTTTGCTTCTATCGCTTGGGTGACGTTTGAAGTGGCGTCGGCCAACGGCAAAACTTCTTCCCTCCCCCAGTCTTACACTGGCCTCTGTTGGTGTCGCAGCTTGATCCGGATTGTGTACGTCTTGCACTGGACGCTCCGGGGTGCGCATAGTCCTTCTACTGCGCCCAAAGGCCGCAATGATGCCAGGTTGCACAACGCACTCTGCCTTCTTTCGTTCGTTAGTCCGTCTGTCGTCTGTCTCCGACGATTTAACCTGTGATGTTGACTTTGACAGTGTTTCTGGGGTTTGCTGCCTCCCCCCGCAATCGGTGACTTGTTTTATCGGTGGTCTTGCCAACAGCGGTTTTTGCCTGAAAGGGTTCTCCGTGTTTGCGTCCTGTTTGCTTGTAGTTATATCTGTTACAGAAGTTAAGTTCACCACTTCTATAACATTGCAGTCGCTGGATGACGACGGCCGGGAGCCTGCTCGCTCACTACCCTCTGCCACCGGTACTGGGGATCCGACCTTCTGCATCGTAATTTGGTTCCCCTTGTGGACCTGCATGGTTTGGTTTTCTATCTGGGTTTCCGTTCCCATAGCATTTTACCTACTGCCAGGATATATGGATAATTGATGACGCCATATATTTCGTCATGTCACAGTGAAGATCATTGACACTCAGGTATTTGTCCTGAGGCTCTCCCTTCACTGAGACCATTGTCCGCGGCTGCTTATTGGTTATTCGCAGCGAACCTTTCGAGAAAGGTCTGCCCCCATCCGCAACCCTGGGGACGCGTTTGGTTCCCCGGTCTGAGGGCACTATCGATAAACCGATAACCAAAATGAGCCTACGGCTTGCGCAGTAAGAATGCTTCGCATAATCACTTGCTACGACTAGTCTTTCACACCTCATTCTCTTCTTTTTCATTACATGCCCAGGAATGTGAAGATGCTTTCACCTGCCAAAGACAACTCCATCTGCTAGATAAATCTCCCATCAATATTGCATTCACTGAAGTTGGTGATACGTTCCTTAAGCAGGAATGTACCATTGCTTATTCCAAAAGCATAGCAAGAATTACAGGCCAAAGTTTGCATAGAGGATTTCTCTCTCTCTCTCTCTCTCTCTCTCTTTCTCTCTCTCTGTGTGTTTCTGCCAGATCTATCAAAAGTTTGCTAATTCTGACCTTTATAAACTAGCTCGGAAATCTTGACGAAAGAGTTTGTTTTCTTGTTGAAGTTTGACCAATCTCCCTGATTAGAAACATCTTTGGGCTTGCCTACTATGATAAATTGTATGCTGACCAAAAGTGGCAAAGTAAGTTGAAGAGTGCAGATTAAACATAAAATATGTAATGGTCTACGTTGGGGAGAGTATATTGAGGTGATCCAACTCCAAATTTGTGAACACCGATATCAAGCAAGATAAACTCATGAACTGCGAACACATCACAGAATCGTTTCTTGAGAAACTCAACGATAAAATCACCAATGTCTAATCCTAGGATATCATAATATAAGAATAATTTGATGGTTTGAACTGAAAAATGTAAGACGAAGACTTCACTTACATATTGGCTACAACAGGTTGTATGTCTTATACCTTCTATATAAAGAGGGAAAAGAAGATATGAATTCGTGCTTCCAATATTCAGCCCTATATTTTGGAGGCATCTAACAGTGGCATATGAAGGCGGTTATAACATATTAGTTGAGAAAAAAAAAATGGGTAATACGCGAGTATTTTTGGAAGTGCCGCTATAAAAATAAGTTGCTGCATGAAGCGAATGACTTTAATTAAAAGTTCCGGACTTAAAAAGTAAGTTGAAAGTTTGACAGCACTACTTTGGTTAGCTTTGGTTTGATATCCAGTGATAAAGGCTATCAATGAATGACTATACATGTAAACAAATTAGCCAGCAATATGTGATGGCACTCCGCATGGTGTAATAATTAGAGTGATCGCTACTGAAGCCGAGGGTCCCTGGTTTGAATCTAGTTGGTCACAACGAGAGTTGAGTCAAATAAAGTTCCAGGTAGATGATAAGCCCATTCAGGTATGATACGTACTGGTTTAAAGTCAGAACATATCCCAGCAGCGTGGACGGACAGATTGCCGAAGCGTGATACTGACCAAGATTGTCAAGTGATCTAAGCATCTCTCCGACTATATTTCTGAGCATTGTGTAGTAACCGAGCAGCCCGCCTAGGCAAACTGTTCGAGGGACCTTTCCGAAAAAAAGACCATTGCATGATAATGTTACATGTACAAGGAATTCTGCGAGCTACTGTCGCAATCGTTTTCACAACCATTAAGAAGACCATGATTAACAAAACGAACGTACTCGAAGACCCACCAAGCATGGTCAACATCTGAAAGTGACGTCACTGCTCCATTCATTAAGCTGCTCGAATATTCCAGTTAGTTCGCCAATGTACGAGAAATGGATTGAATAACTAGAGACCCTATATGAAGGCGAGCTGACTGAATGGGAGGATGATTACAACCGCGATATAGTAAACTGCGATAGTGTGGAGTGCGAATTAAGAGCGATATCGATATTGAAGTGATAGACAGTAGTAATACAAATTGATAGACAAAGTGAAAAAAAAAAAATTAGTGAAAGTGTTATATTAGTGATTGTGCATGTTTTTTCGTAAATAAACTCTTTTAACTTAATTTAAAAGACGTTGCGTTTTCACTTTCCCGGAACATTAAAATTATTGGCCGCGAACCATAACACGTGACAGTGGTTTCGAGAAGTGAGAAAGAAAATTTCGAAAGTGAAAACATTTAAACATTTTTAAAGTGCATAATAGTGAAATTTAACGTGAAAACTGTTAAAAAAAACGAAAAGCCAAAACAATAAAAATGCCACGTAACTTGCATCTAAGAATTAATGAATTGACCATGTTGGAGCTTAAGGAAGAGTTGGAACAGCAAAATCTGCCTACGCAAGATACAAAGGCCACACTGATTGCACGCTTGCGCGACGCGATCGAATCGGAAGATGTAAATCTGGATTCGGGTGAGCCCTCAGATGTAGAAAATGGTCCAGAAGGTGGAGAAGCAAAATCAAAGGAAGCAGAAAATTTGCTGGTGCAAATGTTGATGCTGATGCAGCAAGAGCAGCGACAACAGTCATCCAATTTAACTGCGAAGCTAAATGAACAATCAGCGAAGCTGGATCAACAAGCGATCGAAATCAAGGCAGATTTTCAAAAACAGTCAACCGATTTGAAAGCAGATTCGCAAAAACAGTCAACTGAAATAAAAGCGGAGCTCGGTAGTCTGAACAAGCAAATTAAATGCGTCGAAGTAAAGGTTTCCCAGGTCGAGGAGAGAATTAACCATGAGATCAGCCAGGTCGAGGAGAGAATCAACCATGAGATGGGAAACATGAAAAAGGAATTGGAAGCAGCGAAAGCAGTAGTAACTACCTCACTAGCCCCGCTTATAGCCGCAGTGTAAAGCACATCCAGAAATGCGCAAGCACCAATATTGGATGGGCAAATGGTCTGGACTATTTACCAAGCCCAGTTTGAAGCAACCGCTCGCATAAATCACTGGAATGAGCAGGAACGAGCAACTGCATTGATTCTTGCTCTCAAAGGCCCAGCTGCCGAGCTGTTGCAGACCATCCCCTTTGAGTTGCATTCAAACCCGGCTGCTATAATGAATGCGCTCGACATGCGTTATGGAGACGATTATCTGAAGCAGATTTATCGGTCACAGCTACGGCATCGGATGCAGAAGTCTGGCGAAACCTTACAGCAGCTAGCACAAGATATTGAGCGACTGGCACTTTTGACTTAACCAGCTTATGACCCAGAACATCGAGATGACGCAGCAATAGAAGCATTCATCAGTGCATTAAAAGACCAAGAATTGCAACAAGCCGTGCGTTTAACTCAAAAGCAAACAGTTAAGGACGCATTGGCCTATAGTCTGAACTTCGAGGCAGCGAAAAATGTGACTCGTACCACTGCCCGGGTTCGCGAGGTAGTGACAGACGAGTGCAGCTGTGAGCGTGTAGAAAATGAGCAAGAACCGCAGGAAAATGGTGCGCCTAGATGCTGGAATTGCGGAGAGAAGGGGCACCTGCAAAGAGACTGCAAGAAGCGAAGAAAACCGAGCTATTGTCCAGGATGTGCAGCTAAGAGAAGATCTAGACCGAGTCAGGAGCCCAAAGTGGAAGCCCTTCAAGCTGAGGGGTCGGGAAAGAGCCAACTTCGTGGGCAGAAGTTGGCTAGGAGGATCAACGTCCCCAGCACCACGATCACTGTGTCAAGACTAAATCGTGGAGAAGCAGATTTATGCCTTTCGGGTCAAGTTGACGGAGAACATTGCACCATAACAATCGACACTAGTGCAACCCGATCGATTATCCGACCAGAACTAGTGAGGCAACAACTACCTTACAAGGGCTGGATTTTCTCACTACGGAGAAACTGCACCTGTCCATGGAGAGGGCGACCTCCAGATACAGTTGGAAGACCATGCGTTCCGACATAATTTTCTGGTCGCAAACATTATGGATGACTGATTCTCGGAATGGATTTTCTGCGACCACATGGAATCACATTGGATTTGGGCAAACGGGTATTAAAATGGCAGAATGTCGAAGTATTGATGGAGGATCTGCGCGTCCAAATTTCGAAGATGAATGTAGTGGTATGTACCGACACTGATGTACCAAATTCTTCCGAAGCATTGTATGGGCCAAGCTTGATGGTGATTCTGGAGACCACCGATCTTATCTGATTGAGCCAACGAAGATGTTGGCGTTGCGCAGTTTGATTGTAGGACGAAGCCTTGTAAGATCTTTAAGGAACGGATATGTGCCGGTTAGAGTCCTTAACACCGCAGACTCAACCACAAGCATCAAAGCGGGAGAAGTCATCGGCAGCTGCCAGCCTGTTCCCACTATCACCTCTTTGGAAGCCACTCACGACCATCATTGGAAAAGGAGGCAAGACGCAGACAAAGCCCGGGAATCCACGTCTGCAATATTGAAGTAGGTCAAATTGCCAGCGCAGCTATTCAAGCGAGCCTCTGATCTGGTCACTATATACAGTGACATGTTCTCTACAAGCCCGCATGACCAAGGCCGAACGAGTATGGTGACTCACGTCATAGATACACAGGGAACCAAGCCAATTCGACAAGCACCGAGACGTCTTCCTATAGCCAAACAAGGAGAAGTGAGCGCACTGATCTCGGACATGGAAAAACAAGGTCCATGGGCCGCACCAGTAGTTCTAGTAAAGAAAAAGGATGGTGGCACTCGTTTTTGTGTCGACTATAGGCAGCTTAACGACGTCACTAAGAAAGATAGTTACCCGCTCCCACCCATCGAAGACATCATGGATACTTTAGCCGACGCAAAATGGTTTTCTACACTCGATCTCAAGAGTGGCTACTGGCAGGTAGAAATCGACAAGAAGGACCGAGAGAAGACCGCATTTTTGGTTGGGACCGGATTGTGGCGATTCCTGGTGATGTCAGTTGGGCTTTGCAATGCTCCAGCCACTTTCGAACGCCTGATGGAATACGTGCCACGAGGCCTAACCTGGAAAACCTGCTTGGTGTACATTACATCATTGTTATCGGGAGAACGCTCGAAAAGCATGTGCAAAACTTAGAAGAGGTTTTCTCCCCATTGCGACTGGCAAATTTGAAACTTAGTCCCGACAAGTGTACCCTTTTCACAGCTGACGTAAAATACCTGGGACACGTTGTATAAGCAAAAAGAGCCAAAATAGACCCTGGGAAAATCGAAGCCGTGAAAAGCTGGCCAACACCAAACAACAAGCGCCAACTACGAAGTTTCCTGGGTCTGGTGATCTACTATCGAAGATTCGTCAAAGACTTTGCCAAAATAGCTAGGTGCTAACCAGCTAACCAAGAAAAATCGTCCGTATGTCTGAAATGAACAATGCCAGGCAGCCTATGAGACCTTGCAGGAGAAGCTGTGTGAATCACCTGTGCTTACATATCCGAAACCCGGAAAAATGTTTGTTTGACACCGGTGCGAGCAACGGTGGGATTGGAGCTGTACTCTCCCAGCAGGTAGATGGGTTATATGTTGCGGGAGTGTATGGCTAATGGCTTTTCAAAGAATGCGAATTAATATTCTGCTGGCTGCACCCATCCAACGCTAAAATGTTGCAATATGTACATAGCTGGGCATCGCTGCATAACGATACTACGTCCACATATGAGAAAATTCGCAATAAAATCTCTTTCGCCAATTGTTCGATGGGCTGGTCTTCAGCGTCTGGAGAAAGGAACGTCTAGTCATCTACATTCAATAAGATGATGCGTATTTTAGTCCCTTCCTAAGGTCCGGCGATTTTCCGTCTTCATATGAAGTTCTTCAGCATAATCCAGCACAAGATTCATATCCTCGTCAAATCCAACAATGTGTACTACGAAATGTTTGCATACAGCCAGAGTTGTACGCGCGAACGTCACTATCGAAAGTATTAAAAGATTCCGCAATCGCCGTCTAGTGGCAACCTCCCGCTATATTTGGATTAAACTCTGAAAATGCAGGCGAAAACGTTCTCATTGGTTGCAAATTTTAATTTGCAATGAGGAAATCCCGGATGTGTTTTATACAGTCAAGCCATTTGCGTCACTCGCGAGATATTTAATTTGAAACACTCAACTAATTTGCACAAACATTCACAAAAGACCCGACAAGAAAAAAAAACCTTAAATCACAACCTGTCGCGCGTGCTTTCGGTTGCGCGATCTTAAGTGGACTTCCATCCGTCCAAAACTTGTCTTTCTTCTTTCTCATCTCGCGTATACGGTAAATCGCATCAGCCTCCCGCTCAGTCGAGCTCGATTGCCTTCGGTAAGGCAATACACTGTTGGGGTGCACCAAATCACTGTTCCCATGTCCAAAATTTTAATTGGCAGATTTAAAAATTTTTCAAGAAAAATTAACTGAAGTGAAGCAAAATGAAAAAGATTCTAAATAGTAATAAAAGCTAGATCTCATGAAGAATATTGCTTAAGGGAAACGTTTAAATTTAATATAAAGTAAAATTGATGTAAAATAACATTTAATAATAATAAGAAAACTATTTTACAAATCACGATTATGAATGTACGTAATTAAATATTGTCGCGTGTTCTTGGTTCGCGGCCAATAATTTTAATGTTCCGGGAAAGTGAAAACGCAATGTCTTTTAAATTAAATTAAAAGCGTTTATTTATTTACTAAAAAAATGCACAATCACTATTTTAACTATTTCACAATTTTAATTAGAATCTAACTTTCACTTGTCAATTAAATTTCCATCGCAATTGTCTTCTAAGACCACTTCACAATCACTTGTCTATTACTCGAACAATATCGCTTCCCACACACTATCGCAATTCTTATCGCGGTCGAATGAATGATCTTCCCATTCATTCAGCTCGCCTTTATATAGGGTCTGTAGTCATTCAACCCAGTTCTCGTACATTGGCGAATTCGCGGGAACATTCGAGCGAGCGTAAATGAATGGAGCAGTGACTCACTTTCAGATGTTGATGCTTGGTAGGTTCTCGTGATCTCGAGTAAATTCATTTTGTTGATGTTCTTAATTGTTGTGAAAACAATTGCGACAGTAGCTCGCAGAATTATTTTTACATGTAACACAGCCCCCACCTCAGTTCTTTTCGCCCCGAAAAGATGTGCCGCCAGTTGTAGTCAATTCTCCCTGGATGTAATATGGAGCAAGACGGTCCAGGTGCACGATTTTCATTTTGGCTCTTGGCTTACGATGTTCCTGTATTCGGTATACGACGTCGTTGATTCGCTTTGCAACTCGGTATGGTCCCTCCAAATTATGTTGCAACTTTGCAGACCTACCCTTTCGCCGTTGCGGGTTATATAGCCACACCAAGTCATCTTGCTGGAAGCCAGTAGAATTCGCCTTGAGATCATACCTGGTCTTCATGCGGTCAGTAGCCGATTGGAGGTGATTTCGCACTGTCTGATGTATCTGGTTCAACTGTTGCCTTAGATCACTTGCGTACTCCGAGATCGTTTGGGGTTTCTCAGGGGGTCTCCCGAACTTTATATCGGCTGGCAGACAAATAGTCTTTCTAAAAAGGACTTTGGCTGGGGCTTGGCCTGTCGATGCATGTTCGGCAGCTCTGTACGCCATCAAAAAAAGTGGGATATGTCGGTCCCAGTCCCTTTGGTTCTCATCGACCATCTTGGCCAGGTGTTTATTTAGCGTGCCGTTGAACCGTTCGACAATTCCATCGGATTGGGGATGCAGCGGTGTTGTCCTCGTTTTCCGTATTCCTAGTAGTTCACACATTTCGCCAAAAACTAGTGACTCAAAGTTTCGGCCTTGATCGCTTTGGGCCTTTGACTGAAGCGCAAATTGTGCATCTGCGACACCAGTCCTCTACGTCTTCTCGAGCGTGGAGCCAGTAGAACCTTTCCCACAATTTCGCTAAGGTCTTTTTAACACCAAAGTGGCCTCCCGAGGATTCTTCAGGCATTTCCTTAATCACATCGTGGATTCGGCTTTTTGGTAGCATAGTTTGCATCCTATAGGAGCTACCATCCGCCGTTTCCCATTTCCGCTTGAGTACGCCACCCTCGACCTGAAGGGAGTTCCATTGTGCCCAATAGCATTTCAGGGTTGCGCCATGCATTGAAACATCTTCCCACTCAGGTCGCCCAGTCGTCTCTTTCCATACAAGCAATGGTCCGATGTCTTCATCGGCTAACTGGGCGTTTCGAATCTCCTTCTCTGACCAACCTGCATCGAATCCGGCCGTTGTCACTCGCAGATTGACGGTCGGCTCCTTTTCCTCAATCCGCCGGCAATGCTTGCAGTAAGCTGGACATGGATGACGAGATAGGGCGTCACCATTTCCATGAACTCTGCCCTTGTGAAGTAGTTGGGGCCTCACTAGGTCTGGTCGGATAGTCGATCGGGTTGCACCAGTGTCGTTTGTTATGGTGCAATGTTCTTCATCAACTTGACCAGGAAGGCATCTGTCTGCTTCTCCACGATGTTGCCTTGGCAAGGTTATGGGGGTGCTGGGGTGTTGATCCTCCTAGCTAACGTTTGCCACACGAAGTTGGCCTTTGCAGTTTGATGGGCCTCCATTCTAGGCTCCTAACACGGTCTGGATCTCCACCATCCTGGACAATAGCTCCGTTTTCTTCGCTTCTTGCAGATCTCTTTTTCCCCGCAATTCCAGCATCTAGGCGCACCATTCACCTGCAGCTCTCGCTCAATTCCCACACGCTCACACCGGCAATCGTCTGCCACTACCTCGCGAACCCGGGCAGTGGTACGAGTCATATTTTTCGCTGCCTCAAAGTTTAAACTATAAGCCAATGCATCCTTGACTGTTTGCTTTTGAGCTAAACGCACAGCTTGCTGCAATTCCGGGTCGCTTAATGCGCTAATGAATGCTTCTGTTGCTGCGTGATCTCGATGTTCTGGGTCGTAAGCTGGGTAAGCCAAAAGTGCCAGTCGCTCAATGTCTTGTGCTAGCTGCTGTAAGGTTTTGCCAGACTTCTGCATCCGATGCCGTAGCTGTGCCCGACAAATCTGCTTCAGATGATCACCTCCATAACGCATCTCAAGCGCATTCAGTATAGCAGCCGGGTTTGAGTGTAACTCAACGGCGATAGTCTACAAAAGCTCGGAAGCTGACCCTCTTAGAGCAAGAATCAATGCAGTTGCTCGCTCCTGCTCATGCCCGTGATTTATCCTAGCAGCTGCTTCAAACTGGACTTTGTAAACACTCCACACTGTTCGCCCATCGAATATTGGTGCTTTCACATTTCTGGATATGCTATGCGCTGCGGTTACAAGTGTGAAGTGAAGTGGTTACTACTGCCTTCGTTGCTTCCAATTCTTTTTTCACTTTTTCCATCTCGTGGTTCATTCTCTCTTCGGCCTGGCTGATCTTTCCCTCAACCTGGCCGACCTTTTCCTCGACCTGGTAAACCTTTACCTCGACCTGGTCAACCTTTTCCTCGACGCCTTTAATTTGTTTTTTCAGATGACCGAGCTCCGCTTTCATTTCGGTTGACTGTTTCTCCAGCTTCTGTGTGATGGCTGCCTTGATTTCGATTGCTTGTTCATTGAGCTTCGCAGTTAGATTCGACGACGTTTCATTGAGCTTCGCAGTTAAATTAGATGACAGTTGTCGCAGGTCTTGCTGCATCGGCATCAACATTTGCATCAGCGCATTTTCTGGCTCCTTTAATTTTGGTGTTTCTACTTCTCCACCTTCTGCACCTTTTTCTGCATCTGAGAGCTCACCCGAATCCAGATTCCCGCCTCCCGACTCGGTCGCGTCACACAAACGTGCAATCAGTATGGCCTTTGTTCCTTGCGTGGCCAGATTTCGCTGTTCCAACTCCTCTTTGAGCTCCGATATGCTCAATTGATCAATTCTGAGATGCAAGTTTCGTGGCATTTTTGTTTTGGTTTTCATTTATTTTCCCACCAGTTTCCACGTCAGATTTCACTATTGGGAATTTTTTTTTTTTTTTGTTTAAACGTTTTTCACTTTCAAAATTTTCTTTCTCACTTCTCGACACCAATGTCGCGTGTTCTTGGTTCGCGTCCAATAATTTTAATGTTCCGGGAAAGTGAAAACGCAATGTCTTTTAAATTAAATTAAAAGAGTTTATTTATTTACTAATGTTATGTTCTTGAACCAAAAAGGAAAATACACACACTTATGTTTAATGATAGTTTATTGTAAATATTAAATTGGTGATACAATTTAGTGTGGAGGTCGGTACATGTTATCTCGAGTCGCACGGAGCGTAGACTGCACTGCGCACGGCGCATGTTTACGTATGAAATGCGGCGCGGCTCATCGACTCGCGACACACACACTCGTACACATACCTATCATACGCGCTCACTCACCACATACTTATCATACACCACAACTCTCCTCCCTCTAATTATTTAAGTTTTGGAATCGCGGTGACTTGCGTAATTCTTTGTTCGACCCCGGGACTTTTATTATTTGATCCTTGTGGCGTTTATGTATAATATTGTCCTCGTCTTTTACGGCGAAGGTGGACGGTGATAGCTTTTTAATAATTCTTGCCTTGCTTCTTTTCTCGGCATTCACGCGGTAGTCGTCTATGAATACTTCGTCGTCCTTTTCTAATGCCAACCGTCGACTGCCGCTTCTTGCCACTATTTGTGCTCGTTGATGTGCTTGCACCATTTCTGCAGTGTTGTTCCTGAATACATCGAACCTGGTACGCATGTCCCGCTTGTACATCATTTGGTATGGGCTTTTACCCGTGGTGCAGTGTTCAATGCTCCGGTAGTCGAATAGGAACTTGTTTATTGCTGATTCGACTGTTTCTCCCCCTTTTATGATTTTTGATACCTTGTCTTTGAATATACCCACGAAGTTTTCGGCTGCACCGTTTGTTGCTGGGTGATACGGAGGAGTGAGACTGTGCTTTACGCTGTTTTGTTTTAAAAACTTTTCGAATTCGCTGCTGCGAAATTGTGGCCCTCCGTCCGTCACCAAGTGTACTGGCAACCCGAACCGTGCGTAGAAGTTTATTAACCCCAGGAACGAAGCTAATTCCTTTGCATTTGACGGTATCGGCGCATTTACCATGGCGTATACTTTTGATTTTGATTTGTGCAGTCCGTCCTTCTCAATTACGTAACCCAACACATCGAGTTTGTCTTGCATAAATTTGCTTTTGTCGGTGTTGATTCGGAGATTGCAATTTTGGAGTCTTTCACATACTGCCCTTAAATTTCGCAGATGCTCTTCGTTGTTCCGTCCTGTGATGTATATGTTATCGATGTAGGTCATTGTGCCGCTTATTCCCGCTAAACATTCGTCCATTTTCTGTTGGACGTCCGCTGGAGCCGGTGCAATTCCTTCTGGGATTTTCGTATACCGGAATAGCCCTTTGTGAGTGACGATCGTAAGTAGCGCCCTGCAGCTTTCTTCCACTTCAAACTGCATATAAGCATGGCGTAGGTCTAATTCCGTGAATGTTTCGCCCCCTTGCAGCGCTGAAAAGATGTCGTCGATTGTATGCAGCGGGTATTTATTCATAATTATGAATGGATTCACCGTAATTTTGAAGTCGCCGCAAATTCTTATATTTCCATTGCTTTTGAACACGAGGACTATGGGCGTAGCCCATTCGCTGACTTCCACTGATTCTAAATGTTTCAAAGATAAAAGTCTGTTCAATTCATTTTCTATTAATGGCCTTAGCGCATGCGCTACATGTCGTGCCTTGAATGCGACTGGCTTAGCATCGGCTTGCAAGTATATTTTGGTTTTGCTTTTATTGTAACAACTCGGGGTCAAACTGAACAAATCATTATATTTACTTACAAAATCATTGGAGATTCTTAGTTTATCAATTTTGTTTACTGCGATATTATCCCGTTCTTCGATGTGCAACGGCCAGCACCCGAATGCCGAAAGCCATTTACGACCAATCAAAGCCGGGCCCGATCCCGATAAAACATAGCAATCAAGCGTGCGGGTTTTATTTCTAAACGTTACTTTCAATTTTGTTATTTTACCGATCGGACTCATTACGGTGCCATCGTAACCGCGCAAATCTACCGACGTATCGGAAAGCTTCGCGTTCGCAAATTTTTCGCGCCAGATTTTATTTGAAATTACCGATTCGTATGTGCCCGAATCGACTTCCATTCTCGTGTTTACATCGTTTATACGTACATCAATATACATACATCGGCGCGCCGTCACGATCTCCACTTACAAAATATTTGTTTACAAAATTATTTTCGACTATGTCGAGCGTGTAGAAATCTTCATGATGATCCTCAAAAGATTTTTTTGATACCGCGCTTGGCATTTGCACGTTTGGCGAAACAGGCATCTTCGATGTGTCCGCGTTTCCTACAGTGACCGCATGTCGCGTCTTTGTACTTACATACATCTCTCCTATGCCCGGTTTTACCGCAACTGGCACATTCATTGCGCTGTTTTGATGTTCCCGGGCTTGGGCATTGATAACGAGTATGTCCGCGACCGCCACAATTCCAGCATGAGTTGTCTTTAGCTTCGCGTCCTTGATGTCGGCTTTGCTGCGTGCGTGGTCCCTGTTTGTTGTTGTAACTCGGCCTCTCGCGATGGCTATTATCATGCCCGATAACAAGTACATCTTGTTGGTGGTTAATCCTCACGTTGCTTTGCGCATTTTTCTGCGCCATTTCTCGCGCGATTGCGCTTTTTAGTGCTGTGTCGAACGTTAACTCTTCTGTTTCGAACAGTTTGATTTCCGTGTCCTTATCAGATAGTCCGCATACGAATTGGTCTCGTAGGGACTCTGTTATTTTAGCGAAGTTGCATTTTAACGACAATTTCTTCAAACGTGCGGCAAAGTCGGCAATGCTTTCGCCTTGTTCTTGGCTTGCTTTGTAGAAATTATTTCGTTCCATCAGTTCAGACGGCTTAGGCTCGAGGTGATCTGCCATAAGCTTTGTGAGCTCCCCGTATTTTTTTTCGGATAGCTTTTGCGGCGCACAAAGATTTTTAATAAGCCCATACGCGTCCTCGTCAATTGAGGTGAGCAGTATGGCCGCCTTCTTCGCGTCGATAGTTGTGTCTCGAGCCAGAAACAGGAACTCAAGGCGTTCGAAGAATGTTTCCCATTTGTCTTTATTTAGACAAAATTTTATTCGCGTACTGTTCTCCGCCATGTCACTATCGCTATCTGAGTCATACTCTTGGAATGTGTCTCTGGGGCACTTTATGCTGCTAGTGTTTACTTTCTGCTCGTCTTGCGTTTTTACCGATTCTTCCTGTAGTTCCACGGCTGGTTTGTCTTTATTTTCCGTGTCAACTGCGGCTTCTCGTTTTGCGTTTGCCTCGTCGTGCTCTAATAACACTAACGTGTCACGTATGTCGTCGCATGTTGCGTTTGGATCGACTTGCACTCAGCGTTTTTCTAGTTCGTCACTAATATCTTTTTTCGTTAATTTCCAAATCCATCCAACGTCCGATTTACCTGCCATTTGTACACCCTATCACACGCGTGAATACAGTTCAAAACATCCTCGTCGCCACTAATTGTTATGTTCTTGAACCAAAAAGGAAAATACACACACTTATGTTTAATGATAGTTTATTGTAAATATTAAATTGGTGATACAATTTAGTGTGGAGGTCGGTACGTGTTATCTCGAGTCACACGGAGGGTAGACTGCACTGCGCACGGCGCATGTTTACGAATGAAACGCGGCGCGTCTCATCGACTCGCGACACACACACTCGTACACATACCTATCATACGCGCTCACTCACCACATACTTATCATACACCACAACTAAAAAAATGCACAATCACTATTTTAACAATTTCACAATTTTAATTAGAATCTAACTTTCACTTGTCAATTAAATTTCCATGGCAATTGTCTTCTAAGATCGCTTCACAATCATTTGTCTATTACTCGAACAATATCGCTTCCCACACACTATCGCAGTTCTTATCGCGGTCGAATGAATGGTCTCCCCATTCATTCAGCTCGCCTTTATATAGGGTCTGTAGTCATTCAACCCAGTTCTCGTATATTGGCGAATTCGCGGGAACATTCGAGCGAGCGTAAATGAATGGAGCAGTGACTCACTTTCACATGTTGATGCTTGGTAGGTTCTCGTGATCTCGAGTAAATTCATTTTGTTGATGTTCTTAATTGTTGTGAAAACAATTGCGACAGTAGCTCGCAGAATTATTTTTACATGTAACAATATTTTTCTAAATCTGCCATTAAAATTTTGGATATGAGATAGGAAGGTTTTCGAGCAGTTTGCTTGTGTGACTGCTCGATTACTACACTTTCGTCGTTGATATGGAGGAGTATTTTTTTTGCAAAAATAGTTTTGTTTACGAGATTTGCCGTCTGCTCTGGTGTTTCATGAATGATAGTTCTGCCTGCATCCTTTCGGGTACAAGTAGTCAACTTTTGGTCTTCACCCATCTTGCTGAAGACGGGGATGATTGGGGTCCGGTATGCTTGAAGCTGTTGGTGTCAGGGTCTGGTACTTCTCACGTCGTCTGCATATTCAAATAAATTTAAAAGTAAAGTTTACAATAGTAATGGTATCTATTAATTACGTTACATTGTAGACATTTTGCAAAGCGATGAAATTGTAGCGAGATTAAGGCTTAAAACCAGGTTTTTTCCATAAAAATTAATTGTTCTTCTCTAAACCCCCGGAATGTATCGGAATGTTTCAGGAGCTAATTTGAAAGTACTCGTACAAATGCTGATCTTTATTCTTTGCAGTCGTGAAAAATAAAGGTTTTTTCACGGACACCTGAACCGAATATGATTTTTCTTGCCAAGTTCGAACTAATGACGTCAAAATTAAATGCGTGTCTTCGAGAATTCCGATGCCAGTAGGTCGAGTGTGAGGAGATGAATGGGGTTAGAAGGATCACTTTTGGGAACCCATAGCTTTCGGGAAAATCAAGGATAAAGAATATTTTTCTGTAAACTGCCTCTGACCGCTGTTGCGTGCCAAAATATGAAAATGAATGCCACCAAAGACAATTTTTGAGGGAAAATCTTATCTTGTTCCTTGATTTTCCCGGAAACAATGTTTTCCTAAAAGTGATCCTTCTAAACCGATTCCTTTTCTCAAGCCCACGTAACTTCCCTAAACGACGAATAGGAAAAATCATGAAAAACTAACTTACATGATAATGTTCAATCTTGTATGTTAGTTTGTGGAGATAGTTGGCGTTAAGAAATCACGAAACTCCCGGAAAATTCGAATATCACATCACTTAGAAAATCTCAATCGCGTGTCACTAGCACTACAACGGAAATAATTAGAAAACGTTACTTGAAAGAACGCCTTTGATTAATTATTTTAACAAAACTCGGACAACTATCGCCATCGCAACCGCTGAGGAACTTTTCGCCGAACGAAATGTCACAAAACTTGAACAAAACGAAGCAACAGGCGACAATACGAGCCGATAATTGAATTCGGAGACCGAAGCCGAAAGAGATCTCCGATTCTGTACTGTTTAAAACTTTGTTCTATGTATTTCTTGGAATTGAATCTTTACATGCTGATTGTGCTTGGTGCTCGATCGTTTGTGGTCTACGCATGGAGTAGCTGCATGCAAAGGTGATGATAACTATGTGTAATGTATTAATTATAATGGTTCTGGCAACCCTAGTTAAATCTGACATTCCATTCCATGTATTCTAATTCAATCTTCTTCTTGTGCAAGTGACAGCTGAATTTAGTCATTCCTTAATAAAGACTAATTTTTGTGATTGAACACGAGTATCAAAATGCGTGCCTTTTTATTTAATACACAACAATTGAATGGCGACGAGGATTTTAAATCGTAAACTAATTGAAATAAGTGCATAATAACAATAACGCCTTCAAATTTATAAAGTGCGTGCATTGCATTAAAAACAGGTGGTCGTGATCGTGTTTAACCTCAAATTAACATGGAGGCTCAAGTACAGCAATTGCTACAAGCAATAAACGCCATGACTATAGCAATGCAACAACAACAGCAGCAGCAAAATCAACAAGCGAGCAGCACCAGCATCAACATAATAACAAACTTCGACTCATTCGACCCTAAAAAAGAATCAATTCGAATGTATAAAGAGCGTCTCGAAATTCATCTTCAAATCAAAAAGGTCTTTGACAACAAAGAATTATGCGCAAAATTACTTCTAGAATATATTGGATCGACGACGTACGCCATTTTAACAACATTAGCAGCGCCGAAAAATGTTAATGAACTTAAATACAACGAAATAATAGAGTTATTGGAAACGCATTTCCGTCCAAGGAAGAACATTTTAGTGGAGCAACACAAATTTCTTTCCGAAGTACAGAACAGTGAACAATCTATATCAGATTTTGTAGCAGCATTACAAAACCGTGCAACAGAATGCAATTTTAAGTGTGAATGTGGTAAATTAGTTTCAAATATTTTTCTGAGATCACAATTCATCAGAGGACTTAGCGACGGGTACATCAGGGAGCAACTTCTTCAAGACCCAGAATTTTATTTTTCGCAAATCGTCAATAAGGCAACAACTTTGGAAGCAGCCAAAATTAACAACAAAATGATTGAAAACAGCGCAACATGTTCAACAAGTAATGTTTTTCAAGTACGTCAACATGTTGACAATCGTCGTGTTGCTAACAATCGTAATCGCAACATGTCAAGAAGCAGGACATCAAATTCATCAACACGAGTAAACTACAGCGATTTGGGCATAGAAGGGTTGTGTCTTAGATGTGGCCGCAATAATCACCTATCAACCGAGTGCAAAACTAACAAAAATAAATTAAAATGTTTTTCGTGTGGAAAAGCTGGGCATGTACAAAAGGTCTGTATCAAAGATAGAATGCGGCGAAGTAAATCAAGAGAAAGAACAAGTGAAGTCAACAACAACTCAAATGCTATCGAGTCATTTTCGATTACAGCCGATAATAAATTTGGTGTAAACCAAATTGTCGACATCTATAACAAAATAGCTGTTCCAATAACAGATTTGCAAAAATTTTATACAAACGTTTACATTGAAGGAAAGGAGCAAGAGTTTGAAGTTGACTCAGGTGCCGGGTATACGTTAATACCACAAAATGACTTTGAGAAATTAAAGCTAAATACTCCTATACGAAGAACTAACATAGCATTTCGATCATACACGGGTGACGTTTTTATGCCATTGGGTGTAGTGAGTGTAAATGTGAAATATAAAGGCGAAACCTCTAAAAAAGATTTGTACGTTGTAGCCGCAGATCGTTCAGCACTTTTAGGACGTGTATGGATTCGCCACTTGAAAATTAATTTATCAGAAATCGACCAAATAGAAATCGATCAACATGCTGTTGATAAGATCAATTCAATATCAAAAATAAAGCAACAATTTTCTGATATTTTTGAAGAAAAGGTGGGATGTATTCCGAATTTAGTTTGTAGTTTAAAGTTAAAAGACGGAGCAGCACCAGTATTTTTGAAAGAAAGACAAGTACCTTTCGCTCTACGGGAAAAAGTTGAACGTGAGTTAGATAATTTAGAAAAAGACGGTATAATAACAAAAGTAAATACAAGCAACTGGGGTTCACCATTGGTTGTAATACCCAAAGCCGATGGCAATGTTCGACTTTGCGTCGACTATAAGGTGGCTGTAAATCCTCAACTAGAGGCAGCGCACTATCCAATTCGTAGAATCGACGAAATTTTTAACAAATTAAAAAGCGCAAAATATTTTTGTAAGCTCGATTTATACTAGGCGTATTTACATGTAATGGTTGATGAGCAGAGCAAAGAAATACAAACCATTTCCACACACCGAGGAACGTATCAATTTAAAAGGTTATCTTTTGGTATCAAGACTGCACCAAATGAATTCAATCGTATTTTGGACCAAATTCTACAAGGCCTTGAAGGAACAATTTCCTATTTCGATGATATTGTCATCTATGGATCAACTCTAGCGGAATGTGAGCATCGGTTAATAAAATGTTTTCAAAGATTAAGCAAATATAATTTACATGTAAATAAGAACAAGTACGAATATTTCAAACAACAGATCAAATATCTAGGTTATGTCATCAGTTACAACAAAATATTAAAATGTCCAGATAAAATACGTGCCATAGTAGACCTACCGCGTCCACAAAATATGGAAGACACAAGAAGATTCCTCGGGATGATAACATATTACGCGAAATTTCTTCCAGACCTTTCAACAAAAACTTTTCCTTTACGTCAGCTTCTAGAAAAAAATAAATAATTTATATGGACACCGAGATGTGAACAAGCTTTTCAAAAACTGAAATCAGAAATACAGGAAGATAGAGTTTTAGTTCCGTACGATCCAAACTTACCGGTTACGTTGGCCTGCGATGCAAGCCCAACAGGAATAGCAGCAGTAATGTCCCACATTGTTGATGGAAATGAACGTCCTGTTGCATTTGTTTCAAGAGCGTTGACAAAAGCAGAACAAAATTACAGTCAATTAGACAGAGAAGCTTTAGCAATAATTTTCGCTGTTGACAAATTCTTTATGTATTTGTATGGAAGAGAATTTACCTTGTTGACAGATAATCGCCCATTATCTAGAATTTTCCATCAAAATGCAAAAACACCAGCTATGACTTCAGCTAGACTTCTCAGATATGCATCATTTTTGCAAGGGTTTAATTATCAGATACAACATCGTAATGCCGAAAATAACGTCAATGTAGACTGTCTATCGAGAGCACCAATTAACGATAAATCAAATTTTAAACATTTTTTAGATGAGGAAATTCAAAATATTCAAGATCAAACAATAAACGAAATATCAACATTATCAATTACGGCTACAACCATATCAAAAGAAACAGAGCGTGACCCTGAACTTTCAGTATTTAAACGAGACTTGATTGAAGTGTAATTTTTAGAGGAAATCGTGTTGTTATTCCAATGAGTCTTCGTTCCGAAATTTTAAAAGAACTCCATCACACACATATCGGCATTGTCAAAATGAAGCAGCTGGCAAGAAAGTATTGCTTTTGGAGAGGCATCGATTCGGATATAGAGCAGTTAGTAAAATCGTGTTCAAGCTGTGCAAAAGTAAGAAAAGACCCTCCAAAGATTTCAACACATCACTGGGAAGAACCGGATCAAAATTTTCAAAGAGTGCACATTGACTATGCTGGACCATTTCAAGACCATTATTTCCTGGTACTGGTAGATGCTAAATCGAAATGGCCGGAAATACGCATCATTAGAAGTGCCCCAACAAGTGAAAAAACCATAGAATTACTTCAAGATATATTTGTTAATCATGGTCTACCGCAAGTCATCGTCTCAGACAACGCCACAATTCTTCAGAGCACAATGTTCAAAAATTATTGTTTAGAAAATGGAATTATTCAAAAATTTATAGCCCCCGGACATCCAGCTACAAATGGCTTAGCGGAAAGGTATGTGCAAATCTTGAAAACTAAATTAAAGGCGATGGAAGAAGATAAATTACCACTGAACATCAAAGTGCAGCAAATAATTTTACGTTATCGTGCTACACCACTAGCATGTGGTCGGAGTCCATCACAATTATACCTTGGCCGTGATATCCGTATTAAACTAGATGCTATCCGCCCGCATCAAGAAAGAACTTCAGCTTCAATTAAACCTATAATTTGTCAGATAAGTGCAGGTGACAGAGTACAAGTGCGATGGTACGAGCGTAATAAGCCTACTTGGAAGTTTGGTGTAGTAAAAGCAAAATTTGGCCAACTTCATTATCAAATAAAGCTTGACAATGGATACGAATTAAAGCGCCACATAAACCAACTGCACAAATCGGGAGTAGAACTACCAAAATCCAAGACTAGAAGAGGTACTCATAGAGCAAAGTGTTGCCAACCAAAGAGATGAAACAGTTTTTGAACCACAGTTGACACCCCAAGCAGTAGAGAACCAAGAATCCAGCTTAAGAAGATCTAACAGGATTAGGAGATTACCTGCTCATCTAAGCGACCATGTACTCCAGTAAGCGTGGGAGACTGTAATGTATTAATTATAATGGTTCTGGCAACCCTAGTTAAATCTGACATTCCATTCCATGTATTCTAATTCAATCTTCCATTGAGTAATTAAATAATACTGGAGTGGACAACCACGTGACAATATGGTTGCAGCAACCCCTGCTACCACTTTTCCTACTGCTACGCTCTTGTTTACAATTTTAGAGAGAGCCAAATTGCACAAGCAAACATGGCTGCTGCTCAATGTAAACAAATGTTCATACAATACCAAACATTTGCTTTCTATTTGAAAAACCTTTAGCATTGTATGAAAAACATGCAAAACATTAATATAATAACCACTCACTTGTGAAAGGAAACACGTACAGATCCTTTTCCACTATGATTTTTTCACGAAGGCACTACACATTTCATTTTGAAATTCTAAGTTAATTAAACAGTGTCACACGTTAAAGTAACTTGATTCACAAACTCCAATCGAATGTTTAAACACTTGGAACGAATTCAGATCGCGAACACTTTCCACAGTTTTAATATCGGATAAAATTCGCGACGAAACTTGCAAATTGGCCAATTTGGCGTCCAATTTGCATCAGTCAACTTGACAGTCAGTTCACACGTAGTCAGCTTTTGGAACAAGAAAGTGACCAGCAAGAGGCAGACGGGGAGGAAATGACAGACTGTTCACTTGGAAGAGAGCAGAAACCGGTCGCATGCTCTCTCATGCATTTTATATGAGCTTAGCCCATCCAGTTCTTATTAATCTTAGCAATCTTCTTCTTGTGCAAGTGACAGCTGAATTTAGTCATTCCTTAATAAAGACTAATTTTTGTGATTGAACACGAGTATCAAAATGCGTGCCTTTTTATTTAATACACAACACTATGCAACGGTACCTTTGCGGGGCGAGGCTTCAGAGTGGGGCAAGTCGATGCAGCACGTGTTCAATGTATTCCAATAGGATATGGCATTTTTGCTAATAGACAGGGTAATATTTTGTTGTAGCGAATCTTCCAAAAGTACTTTTGTACATATATTAGCGTATTTAGTGCAACATAGAAAGTGTTCGGTTGAACCTTTTCCTCAGCCTCTTGCTTAAGGGTAAGTCAATATTTTACTAATCCGGGAACTATCCAACAAAAACCACAAGACGTTTTCTGAATGAAATTTTCATTTTTAATTTAATTGATGCTGAAGTTAATACTACAAACTTTTATTGCGTTGTCGATTTTTTTTTTGCGATTAAAGCTGAATAAATATGTTGAATTATTCTTTTTTTTCACTTTAAAAACTACAATATACATACATATATAATTAAATAGTGATTATAACTTAAGAGAAAAATACTTAAGTAGTAATAACAATAAATTAAATCACTACAAACTAGTGGAATATCTCTGTTTCATCCGAATATCTGTCGAAAATTTGTATAAAATTAAAACGTTTCTCCCTCTATCTCTCTCTAGCATTCTATCTATTAAAGCATCGTGATCAGAAACTGATTTAAAAATTAATTTATCGTGGCACTAAAACATATTATCAAATTCAATATGCAATGGTAAATTCTTATTACTATTTATCGTATTAATATCTTCGGGTGAATCGTCTACTAAATCATTCTCATCAGCACTCATTGTATCATCGTCAACTTCGCAAAGTGGAATGTTCAAACCACAAAGTTCCGTGTCAATGGGTTTCGTTTCGACTTCACAACGCGATTCTGGCAAGGCGATCTCGTTCTGGTCAAGGCACATGATTGAACGTCTTTTTACTGGGTTGGGGGCACCTTTCTTTTTGCATGTTACAGGACATAGTTGCCATGGTCCTACCCACCAGTGAGCGGGACAGTTGTTTAGGTTGCATTCCCGGACTTTTTGTTTGGGGCGTTCGTTTTCAGCGTTGGACCAGCAATCCTCTTCATCGGAGGTGACTGGGAAAAGGGAATTCAAAAAGGATATTAGCCACCCTCGATGTATTTTTTCTTAAATATTTTCAACAATTTTTAAAACTGACGTTGACTAGAATAAGTCAAAACATTTCTTCTCATAATTTAAAATAAGTCCTGAAGGTTCCCAGGACAAAATTTCAAAAATATTTTTAAAAACACAAAAGCAACGTACGTTTTCCATTGTGATAGCACAGCGGCATTCTATACTGAACACCTCCTCCACAAGTAGCTGAACACGCGGTCCAGTCGCCCAATTTCCAAGTATAAGTCATCACTGAGGTGTAGTTCTTCACTGGAGGGGTGAATTCATAGCGAATTCCAGTATTTTTCATATGACCACGGACTATCACCTGAAAAAAATAAATAAATCTTAATAAGGATTGGAGGATAATCCTGAAAACACTGTACGTACGTATAATGTAATTGTATGCAAAATTGGTCCTGGAATCGTAATTGTCTCTTGATCCTCTTCGTTATCATACAAACTTTCAGCATCGGCAATAATGAACTCTCCTGGCATAGAAATGAGCCTAGAAAAGGATTATCAGAAGATCTGCAGGGCTTTACAATTTGAATATACAAACCTTTCTCCATTTAAATAATATTCACTTGTATTGGTCTTGCCAACACTAAGGAAATTTGGAGACTTGGACATTTCTTCGATTTTAATACGACGCGATCCTTTCGGGATTGTGGCGTATTCAACATATCCATCGCCAATTGTGAAATCTTCATGGAATTCTTCCTATAAATTCAAAATAAAAGGCTTTATCAAACAGAAAAAAATTGATGGGAGAAGCAGGTTTAAATAATTTGAGTCCTTCTTCGTTACCTTAACTGTTTTACAATTTTCATCATTGCCACCACAAATGCCGCATCGATCTTCTTCTTTCTTGGAATCGACAATCCAATCACAGCCAACTCTCTTCATTGGAAATATAAAATTATTATTTTTAAGATCCTGTATAAAAGTTAATACACTTACCTTACAGATACCGTCGATGCACATGTGCTTTGTACCAATTTTGCAAGGAGTCCCATCAGCGACTATATCAGCCCAATTTGCAATTACCTGATCTTCTTCATCCGTACAGAAAAGTTTACAAGGGTTGTCTGCGTCAAAAAGATAGTAAAGGGTTATTTCCAAATAAATTGAATAATACGGAACCAAAGGAAAATGGTGGTATTTCTTTTTGGCAGAAATACCACCATTTTCCTTTGTTGAATAAAAACGATTTTATCGCTAGATACAACTTACATTTATCGAAATATGGCAACCATTTGTACTTTTGACCATCGTAAGTTTCATTATTAAAGCGACTGCATTGTTCAGCACGGAAACTTGGTTCACCTTCTGGGCAAGAATTTGTATTGCATACCACATACCTTCAAAGAAGTCGGAAAATTGTGTTAATAAACGCAGAGAAGTGACTAATTCTGCCTGCTTACCTTTTGCGTTCTCCAATACAGAATGTACCTCCATTTGCTGGTGGAGGATTGTTGCATTCACGTGACTGCATAGAAACTCCTCCTCCACAACTTCTAGAACAGGCGCTCCAATCGCTCCAATTACCCCATCCACCGTTTACCGGAGTTTTTTCTTCGATAGGAACACATTTGCCGTTTTGGCACCACTAGAATAATAAATATATTTTTTTGAATTTGTTTATTTGGTATTCGCAGGTCAATTCTCTTTTTTTTTAAGCCATCGGGCCTTGTTGTGTGACCAGACACGTTTCGACTACTGTAGATTACTCAAAGTAGTCAAAACACGTCTGCTCACACCACAAAGCAATATCCGACGGCTTTGAAAAAAAAAACATTCGTTTGAAATTTAAATATCAAAAACGTAGATCAGTTGCCATTGTAAGGCATTATGTAGGAGTCTTTTGCGTAATGGGCAGCCTTAATTTTCAGTTCAGTTGCGAACAAATCTTCATTAAGCTATTTTTATTTAATTTTATAGAAAAGAACGTATTTAAAAGAAATCGGAAAAGCTACCGAAGTAGACATACATCATGGAGACCGAGTGCAGAAGCTGCTCAAAAAATAAGAGTTCTTCATTAGCAATAAGAAACCATAACAGTTCAAACCAGAAATAATTTTACATCATTGAATTCACTTTTACTTAACCCTGACGGAATACTGCTACAAAGAATTTGACAAAATCAAATCATTTTGAAGCGTCAGAAAAGTGTTTCTCGAATACTAAGAAAATTCTTCTGGAATAAGGCTATATTTACAGTTCCACACGTACATGTATACATACATGTTCCAATACTGGTCATACCAAAACATAGTCTCACATTTTTTTGACGCCCCCACTTTTGCCACCGGCTTTAATTCCTTTAACTTCATTACAACTATTACTCTCCCAGCACATAGGGATTCTTGATTTAACCTCTAATCGGTGAAAATACCTTCCAGGATCATAAGCATTAATCAGGTAAGAAAATTTGTTTATTGCTGAAGAATTCTATCGTGAAAAACACGCTTAAGTAGTATCACTTGTACCACATAAGACACGCACAAGCAGCATTACCTTGATAATTTTTATCTAAGAAGACCACGGCAAGATTATCTATCTCCTGAGCAACTTTGTTTCGCTTCAAAGAGCTTCATTTGACAATCGATCTTTCCACTTGGGCAAATACTTCTAACAGGTATTCTCTGGAATTAACATCAGTCTAAATACTCTCAGGTGTCTCCAAGTTTAACTTCGCACTTTTGACCGAGCATTTTTGATTTTTTTTAAAAGTTGAAGCACATTTAGGTGTCTTATTAAAAAGCATTTTTGGGCTTGCTTCGTTTCTCCATCATATAAAGTTTAATTTTTGAGCCAACAATAGGTGTTATTTTCTGCTCAGGTTATACTCGTATTTAATTTATTTTTTAATAAGCTAGTTGATGATTACAAAAAAATGCTTTTTACATACAATTGTAATATTGTGATGGAAATTTCAAGAGGACTAGGCCAGAACTTAAGGTTAGAAGGAATCCATAAAATCAACTTCCTATTCTCCCTCTGACGTAACCTTGCGCGATAAGGACTGGCTTCTTTCTTGACGACGAAAGTTGCGGGCCAGGAAAGAGATAGGGTGTCCCGGGATGGGTTCTTTCTCTTAGCACCAAACCCACTAAAAATATTTCGCAGGTATGAAAGAGATCGCTAGGTTAGAACTCAAGGACTGACTTCCTATTTTTTCCCCTACCCAATCGGTGAGTGGCAAAGAATGGCCTCATCATGGACGAGATGAGCCGCGGGTCCATGAAAAGAGGTGGGTGCTCTTTGCACCCCTCCCAAACAGAGCATCCTATAAAGGAAAAGCGGGAAACTCTACAGAACGCTTCAAGTGTTCGAGCGGTGGAGGAAAATATAAAGAACATCGAGAATTCGATGGTCACTGCTGCGATCGTTACCGAAGCGACCGATGCAAGGGTCATAAATCCCGACATAATAAACAACCATCCTGAAGTCAACGAGGAGATTACGGCAGGAAAAGAAACGCTTGACCAGGCAAATAAAGCGACATTTTGTGATTGCATCGCCAACGTCGAAAATGTGGCGGAAGTACTGTATTCAGAAATGGAAAGCGATAACCTCTCCCAAGGATGGTTGCAAAGTACGATTGCCGCCCAGCAGCATGAAGAAAACGGCTATTCCGAAAAGCGGGAGATGTTCTGAAAAGAATACAATCTGCATGCGACTCCCAAAAAATCAGCAAAGCAGTAAAAGTTGGGCTCCTTGAACTAGAGAAGCCCATAGACCACATAAGGCATTATCGGAGCAGCTGGTTAAAGGCCGACGAAGACCAGAAGGCTAAAGAAGTGCTGGGGGCAAAATCTAAAGGCCACGTGCAGAAAGCTCCACCATCAAAAATCAATAAAAGAACGGCATCTAGCCCAATCGAAGGAGATCGGGATAAAGGAAGTAAGTAAGAGGCACTTGATGGGCGTGGAGAACCAGATCACTGGTTTCAGACAGTGCTTACAAAAGCAGCGAAGAAAGCCGAAAAGTAACTCCTTCAAAAAGTGCCAGAAAGTAAAATTCGCACGGACGCCCAACAAGAAAAAAGACCTGATACGAAACAGGAGAAACGGGAGCCCCGACGAAGACCCCGGCAGCAGGCACTGCTCGTAAAACCCCAAGATAGCTGATCCTACGCGGAGGTGCTGCGGTGCATTAGGGGAAACGTAAGGCCCGAAGACACCAACACTGCCATTAAAGCAGTACGACCAACGCGGTCGGGCCACATACTGGTCGCATTCGGAGCAGAGGCCGACATTAAGGAAGCATTCTGCGACGCAGTGAAGAAAGTCCTCGGCAAAAGCGCAACTATAGACTCGCTCGAGTCGATGGCAATGATCGAAATTAGAGACATTGACTGCGTCACGGATCTGGCCGAGGTAGAAGATGCCATCAAAAGGAAGTTTCTTAGCGTCGGAAGGATCAACGCGAGGCTGACACCAAAAAACCATAGGGGCAACGCATGGCCATAATTGACTTGACCGAAAAGGACGCCGAACAATTTCTGAACAAGGGCAAAGTACGAATCGGGTGGGTTGTCTGCCTGATACGGCGAAGAGCAACGCCTCTTCACTGTTTCAAATGCCTTGGCTATAGTCACGCCGCACAAGCATGCAAAGGACCCGATAGGAGTTCCCTATGTTACAAATGCGGTGATATGAGACATAAAAGAAAAGAGTGTACGAAGGAGGCACACTGTATTCTTTCTAAGGATGCTGATCCAAGGCCTGATTTTGGACACGTCTTGGGGTCAGGGAAATTCCGCGTTTTCTAGGAAGCCCTAGCCAAGGCAAAATCAGAACTTTGATGACCCGCATCCTGCAGCCAAACCTACATCGCAGTTCACCGCCCAGAATCTGCTTGAGCAGTTTGCGAGGGACATGAAAGCCGACTTCTTGCTGCTTAGTGAGTAACACCATGATAAAAGCTCTGCATTATGGTATTCTGAAGAAACTGGTACTGCCAGTAGCTGGGTTCAGAACAGTGATTTCCAAACGGATAGTTGTGGACGGGGGGATGGTTTCGGGTGAGTTCGGTGCTCAGGGACCACCTCCTTTAGTGTGTACCTTGCGCCGAACGAATCGATATCATCTTTCCAAGCCAAGCTTAATGCTCTGGAGGGCGCCGTCTCGACCGCACAGGGCAACGTGCTCGTTGGAGGAGACTTCAACGCTAAAGCAATCGGATGGGGCATGCCTCAAATAGATCTGCGAGGAAAACGAATCCTGGAAATGGCGACCAAGATGGCGCTCGTCGCACTAAACTTCGGAAATACGCCGATTTTCCCCCTTGTTGGTTGTGAAGGAACCATACTGGACGTGACATTTGCCTCGGAGTCCTTAGTACAGAGAAGGAGGAGGATACACAATTAGAAAGTATTAGAGGACTACTCAGCCAGTGATCATCAGTGCCATCTGCTTGGGATCAAAAGTGTTATTTCTCGACGTCAGTGCTCTCGGCCTTCTGCAATCGGATGGAACATCAGAAAGATGGACGTCAAGAGGTTCGTCGAGGTGCTCACAGCAGGTGAGCCGCTGCAGAGAATAGACGGGCTTCTATGTTCCGTCGAAAACCCCGGCACGGCAAGCCCCCAGTGTACTGGTGGTCGACTGAAATCGCTGAAAAGCAAATAGAGTGTCACAAGCTTCGACGTGAGGCTCAACGAGCGCTGAACCGTGACGAGGCAAGCAACCGCGTAGCAGCATATTGGTTGGCCAGGAAATGCCTTCACAAATCGATCGATAATAGCAAGGCTTGCTGCTGGCAAGATCTAGTGGATAATGTGAAGGAGGATCCTTGGGGCCTTGGCTACAAGCTAGTTATGAGGAAGCTTGGCGCCCCACGGAAGCCTTGCATACGTGATGCGGAAAAGATGGGCGAGATGGTGCGGGCACTCTTCCTTGCCCATCCCGTTCGTGTTGAGGCTATCCACGGTGAAACAGCAGTCGAGTGTCCACGCTTCACATAGCCGGAACTGGAGGAGGCAGTCCTTTCATTGAAAGCGAGGAAGGCTCCAGATCCAGGTGGTATTCCGGCTGAGGTGTTGCGGCTTGTCTATCACCATTGTCCTGACTTGCTGCTCAGCACATTCAACGCTTGCCTACGGGACAGGGTTTTCCCGGTACGATGGAAGGTGGCAAGGCTCGTGCTGATCAGCAAGGGGAAGGAAAATTCCGGACCGCCGTCTGCATACCACCCGTTAAGCATGCTAGACACGGCTGGGAAAGTGCTAGAGAAACTCATCAAGGGAAGACTTAATGGCGCAATTCGTGCTGCTGGCAACCTATCTCCTCAGCAGTACGGCTTTAGAGTAGGGTGTTCTACTATCGATGCGATTGCAGAGGTGGTGAGCGCGGTCCAAAAGGCAGAGGCACATAGTCGCACCAAGCGACGGATCGTCCGGATGGTGACACTCAACGTCAGGAAGGCCTTCAAATCCGCTAGATGGGTAGATGTTCTGGATACGCTGGAAAACCCTTTTCAAGTTTCAGAATATCTAATGCTCTACGACACGACACAGGGCCAACAAAAGATGGCGGTTACATCGAGTGTTGCCCAGGAATCTATCCTTGGTTCAAACCTGTGGAACGTGCCTTACAACGGGCTACTGAGACTGGATATGCCAGATGAGTCGCGCTTGATTGGCTATGTGGATGATGTTGCGGCTCTGGTCACTAGGTGCAGCGTTGAACAAGCGCAACTTAGGCTAGGTATGCTAATGGTCCGAGTGAGAGACTGGATGACTGCTCGCGGGCTGAGTTTAGCACTGGAGTAAACCTAAGTGGTCATCTTGACAAAAAAGAGAATCCCTAGAGTAAGGATGATCAGTATGGGAGACATATTAATCGAACCGAAACCAGCGGTGAAGTACCTAGGGCCACTGATCGACTCGAAGATGAGTTCCTCTGAGCAAATCAGGGCAACGCCTGAGAAGGCTGCTTCGAGAGTCTCGGCTCTGAGTCGACTTTCAGCCAACGTAGGGGGCCCAGCCCATCCAGAGGACGCCTCTTGATGAGTAGTGCAGGGTCAGTGGTACTGTGTGGAGTAGAAGTGTGGGGCGACGCTCTCAGTAAGAATGTTTACCAAAAACGCCTGGCCCAGTTACAGAGAAGAGGAGCGGTGGGGACTGCATCTTCGTATCCGACAGTCTTTGATTCGGTCGTGAGAGTCATTGCAGGCGTGATACGTGTCGGCCTCCTTGCTAGAGAGTGGCTCTCTGTTTATCTGCGTCGAAACGAGGCTGGGAGGGAGATGGTTGTCCGCGAAGAGAGACAGCGCTCACTCATTGATTGGCAGGAGTCTTGGGTGAATTGCACGAAGGGAAGGTGGACTGCGTGCCTTGCCCCGGATGTGAGACCGTGGCTAAATTGAAGGCATGGTGAGACTGATTTTCATCTGACTCAGCTTTTGAAACGGCATGGGTGTTTTCAGTTTTACCTGCACAAGTCACGGTCCCCCGACTGTCGGTATGGCCCAGGAGAGGAAGACAATGCCTGGCACACATTTTTTGCGTGCATAAAATGGAACAGGCTGTGAGGGGCCCTCTACAGGAAGACGGGAGAGCTCACCCCGGATAATATAGTCGCGGTGATGCTCGGATCGGTTGAACAATGGAACCAGGTGGCACATTATGCTCGGGCAGTCCTAAAATATAAAAGGAACCCACAGCAGTCGGGAGCGTTGGCGCTGGAGAATCGCTTGTCTGGCACTTCCTTTTCCCCTCTCGCTAGAAGAGAGATCCCCCAGCTTGAAGGCGCCTCACGGCGTAACAAAACAAGACCTGGCTGGAAGTAATGTGTCAAACGGTTCCAGGCTGAGCTCTCAGTTTGACAGGGGAGGTGTTTAGTGGGTAGTCCAGTCACCTTCCTGCAACCATGGGAGTCGCACACTCTGTGCGTAAATAGGTATTCACCGCCCTACTACAAAAAGAAAACATTAGACATTATCTCACCACACTCAAACTGAACGATTACCTATGCATGGTAAAAGTCAAGTTACTTGCATAAGCAAATACAGCATATAAATTGAAATTGCGTAGAAAATGAAATTGTCCGTTTATCGAATCAGTTTACCATTGTTGTTCTTAATTCAAGTTCTTAGCGCGAACCACTTGTATGCTGTGATAAATGATTACCTTAAAAATTGGGTAGTCCAATTTGAATCCTGCGATGGACCGAAAAAGAAACGAATCACCGCAGGTATAGCTCAAGGATCTATTCTTGGGCCTGATCTGTGGAATACAACATATGATAAGCTACTCTGTCTAGAAATGCCGCAAGATGCTTTCTTAGTCAGATATGTCGATGACGTAGCGGTTGTGATAACATCACTTGCGGTGGACCTCGCACAGATAAAAATTAATCAGGTTACACCTGTATGGCGAATAAGCTACTGGCTTGAAAACCATGGGCTCAAGTCAGCAGTGGTAAAACCGAAATTGTCATCTTAACGCGGAAAAGAATTCTAACCAATCTTCAACTCACGATTGGAAATCTAATTATAGCTACTTCGCATGCATTGAAGCACCTAGGAGTGGCCCTTACCTCAACGTTCACCCACCTACGGAAAACATACTCGTAGAGCAAGTGAAAAGGCAGCAAAGGTGGTAGCAAACCTAAGCAAAGTTATGGCAAACCTTGGAGGACCCCGTCAATCAAAGCGAGGGCTCCTTATTCGTATGTCTAGTACGCATTCCGTAATACTCTATGGGGCAGGGGATGTGCAAAGAATGGTGACACTCAGAAATGCGAGCAGCTACCTAACGGATTCAGAAAGCACAGCACTGGTAAAGGTTGTCCCTATTGACTTGCTAGCCTTAGAACAGAAAAACATCTACATTCAAAGTAATCTGACAGGGTGAGTAGGAGCTGCGACTGCAGCTCGTGTGCACACAGTTATCAAATGGCAGTAAAATTGAAGTGTGATCACTCAAGGCCAGTGGACGGCCAGTCAAATCCAAAACATCAAACCATGGATGAGCCGGGATTACGGAGAAGTAAATTTTTACTTGCACCAGCTCCACTCAGACTACGGGCGTTTTCGAAATTATCTGCATCGAGTTGGAAAAGTAAGAGATCTGTTGCAAACTGGCTTGCAACACGAAAGCAGCGTTGTTCTTGGGCAGTTTGATGAGCACATAAACTCATCAAACTTCGTAGTGCAACTGTGTGGTACTCAGGCACTTTAACCAGTGCACCAACGATGTATTATTACACTTGCCACTTCTATTTGAGGGAACACTAATTAGTTTGATGAGCACATAAACTCATCAAACTTCGCGAAGTAAATGTTTGATGCTCAGGCACTTTAACCAGTGCACCAACGATAATGTTTTTTTTATTACTCACTTTTATGAACTGCACAAAATGCACTAAGCACTTAAGCACTGGCTGGTCTCTCTTGCATATTCACAATACACTCCCACTACACGAAATAAGACAACCGCTTTCACTGGTGGTACAAACTAGATTGAATTTTATTCCACCAACATCCAACGCTTAACAAAACTAGAATGGCTGATTGAACTATTACCACATAGACGCACGTGCTACAAAAGTGTTGACGCTTGTGGACGACGAGAATATCAAGCGATACTTGATATGGTCTAATCGCGGGTAAAAGTGCTGATGATGCGTCTATGTGGGATCCATGCATTACATTTCGATACAAAACTTGAATCCATCAAACAAACAAATGTTACAATGTATCAAATGATACACTGTATGAATTTTAGGATGACTTTTGATGAATTGGTAAATGTTACAATGTATCAAATGATAGATTGCATGATTTTTAGTGTAAATTTTGATGGATTGTTAAGTTTTAAGTGATGTAATTGTACATTCCTCCCCCCCGTTGAGGGGTTCCTCAACCGCTGGTTCACACATTGATAGTGAAATCTGCATTGGAGTGCCGTCGTGGTGCTAGTGTCGGTTTCAAGTTATCGGAATTGTCGTGTCTCTGCCGTTGGCATTGTCCCTTACTGCAAATCATGACAGCAATTACAATCAGTATCCCCAAGGTGGTGTAACTGACTATCAAGGGGTGGTGTGTTGGTTGTTGGACATCATTGGGTAGCTCGAAGTTCCGTTGATCTTCTGGAAGTCACTGTAGTGCGGTGAGGTCATCGATATCGGTAGCGTATGGTGTTGCAGCATGGTACTTCAACGAGCCTAGGGCCGGTAAATTCTTAGATATGTTGAAGTTTGTGAAAGCTGTATAGGTTAGATGCGTGGTTGTATTGAAGACGCTGTAGTTGTACAGATTAAGTTGCACATTTCTTAAGGAACACTCATGACGAATTTCAAGGAGCCCTGCATGTTCCAATGTGATTGGGAATGTGTTCGTGCCACATACTGCGTTAAGTTTGACGGGTTCCTTAAATGCGAATATCCATTGATTCCTGGTTCGCAGCTTCACGCACACATATTGATCGATCACTCGTGCTAAGGGGCATAGTGTGCTGCTTATGTTGTTGAAAAGCTCGATTTCGCACGCTTGATAGCTGGAAGCTGACGTATATATTGTTTGTAGCCTGGGACAAATGAGGTGGTTCGTCTTGCTCTCCATGCATGTTTTGAGTATTTCGGAGGTGATCGGTAAGTGATTGTCCCCATGGTTGTTCACCGCTAATAATGAGAACTTCGGTTCAATGGCAACTAT
Source organism: Odontomyia ornata (assembly GCA_963969285.1). Lineage (NCBI taxonomy): Eukaryota > Metazoa > Arthropoda > Insecta > Diptera > Stratiomyidae > Odontomyia > Odontomyia ornata. Next base: position 275,788,271 of record OZ017742.1, read on the forward strand.
GGTGCTGTTGATTATAATTGGTATAGGCGTAATCCGAAACAGATGAAATTGTTCCTGGGCTGTGAGTGGCAACCTTACGTTGAAGATAAAGTAGTCCCGGGTGGCGGCACTTTTGATGGTCATCAATTTGTAAAATGCGGCTGGATCGTCATCCTGAATAAGTATTTGAAGTGGTGGTGCCAAATGAGATTTTATTTTGTGTATTTCGTGTTGGATCTGGCTGACTGGCAATAGCATTGGGCTGAGTCTTCCATGATGTGTATCAACAAGGACATCTATCAATAGTGCTTGGACTCTTTGTAGGCTGGATGCTCTTATTGTCAGCTGGATGGCAATCGTGGTAATTAATTGAGTGATGCGTTGCTGATTCTCCTGAGCATCGAATTCTTGAATCCTGTTAATTAGTTCTTGGATCTGCTTTTCCACGTCTCCGAAAGTCTCGTTAACTTGTGCCTGATCCTTCTTGATAATATTTAGTGTGGCATCGAGAATTGACGTCTGGTTTTTTATGAGTTTAAGGAGATGACCTTCATTTGCCTTGACGTGGTCAATAGTCCTGGCCATTTCTTGCGCATATTCTGAGTCCAGGATCCCAAAGAGTGAATGGGCGATGTTACCCACCAGGTCAATGGCGCCTCTTTTATTTCGTTTCCTGGTTAATAACACTTCGTTTAGCTCCGATTCGGCAATTATGTAATCGAATTGCTTGACTAAGGAATTATATGTGGCATTAGGTTGTATCAGACCGCATAGGTGTTGTAGCCCGTCTCTACAGTTGTGCATTGCTGTTAAGCCCCTCCAAATGGGTTTGACGTCATAATAAATTATTAGGTTCCATTCGCCTGCCATTGGTTGGATGGTTGCCATTCGCTCAAAATGGATACCTGGTGCTTGGTTGAATTATGTTATAGCAACTGGAGATGCCAGAATAAGTGGTAGCGCAAGCAGTGCTATCAAGATCGTCAACATTCCTGGAGCCATTGTCATCTTTTGTCGTTTTTTTGGAGTGGCTTGATTGTTTGAATCATCGCTGGAGCCAGATAGGCTTTCGTAGCTAGGGTGTGATGGTCCTGATTCATCTTGGACATTTTGCTGGGAAGAAGGCCTGCCTGAATGGGATGGTCCAGGCGCATTCTTAGAGTCCTCAGAAATGGTGGGAGTTGACCGCTGTAGACTGAAGAAATCTTCAGTGGGTAATGGAGCTAATCGATGGATTGATCGTTTTTGCATCCCCTGTGCTGTTTTGACTTCTACAACTCGCACCATTCCATCATCACCCTTGATGACCTTTGAAATTCGGCCAAGTGGCCAATTTTGTATAGGGCAGTTGTCCTCTTTTATGACCACCATCATTCCTGGTTCAATGTTGGCAGATCGATCACGCCATTTTTGCTTGGCCTGTAGCTGATTTAGATAATCCTGTGACCAGCGTTTCCAGAACTCCATTCTTAGCCGTTTTACAAGACCCCATCGACGCAACAAACCGGAGGTATTAGGCCCCGCATTAATGTCAACTTGTGCTGTTAAGGGCTCACCGATTAGAAAGTGACCTGGTGGTAAAGCTTGTAAATCTCTTGGGTCTGTTGACATGGGAGTGATTGGTCTAGAGTTCAATACTGCCTCTACCCCAACCACAACGGTCTCCAGTTCCTCATACGTAAGTGAGGCCGATGAAACACTGCGCACCAAGAGATGCTTCGCTGATTTAACGGCTGCCTCCCACAGGCCACCAAAGTGTGGTGTTCTTGGAGGAATGAATTTGAACTGGATTCCTCTTGAGCTGCATGCCTTGATGATGGACTCCTGAGCTGGTTGTGAGTATATCACTGACTGAGCCAACTTATTCCTTGCGCCAACAAAATTGGTTGCGTTGTCGCAGTAGAGCCTTTCGCAATGGCCCCTCCTTCCTAAGAATCGTATAAGGGAGCCAATGAACGCATCAGTTGACAGATCAGTTGCCAGCTCCAGGTGGACGGCCTTGGTGGCAAAGCAGCAAAATACTACAATGTAGGCCTTCTGAGGTTTTTTACCTCGGACCTTATAGTGCACCCAAAATGGGCCACAAAAGTCCACTCCCGCGTTTATGAACGGTCGAGTAGGCTGAACTCTAGTTCTCGGCAGATTTCCCATAATTTGACTCATGAGAGCTGGTTTTGCCTTGGAGCAGGTTACGCAATGGTGCACAATTGATCTCGCCATGATTTTTCCCTTAATCGGCCAGAATTTCTGCTGGGTTTGGTTAAGCAGCGTTTGTGGGCCGCAGTGAAAGTTTTGATCATGGATGCTCCTCATGAGCAATTTGAATAACGGGTCATTGTAAGGAAGCAGCATAGGATGTTTGGCATCATATGAGCTTGACGAATTTTGAAGACGACCGGAAACTCGGATGATTACGTCTTCATCGATAAATGGTGTCAGAACCAAAAGATGGCTTCCCTTTTTTACCATGTTGTGTTTCTTGAGGTGGCTCAGGTCATCCTTGAAGTCGTTTGCTTGTATGGTGTGAACGATGGAAATCAGGGCCTTCTGCAATTCTTCCGGTGCCAATGAAATATGTTCAGCTCTGTTAGATTGTGGTTGTCTAGCATGACGGCTAAAACGAAGCATGTATGCAACTATCCTCTGCAAGGTTGTGAAGGAGTTGTGGTGGTTGATAAGATACATGATATCGACTGGTGTTGCGACGGCAGCGGCGGTCACTTCTGGTTTCTTCTGTTGGAGTTCTGTTGAACTGCTGGATGTGATTTGATTGATATTTTTGTGGAAAGGGCCTGGCCATGAGGCCTCACTGCCATGCAGAAACAAGGGACCATAGAACCAACTGTTTGATGATGCCAGCCTGCGAGCCGACATTCCGCGAGAAACTATGTCAGCTGGATTATCAGCGGATCTCACATGACGCCACTGATCGGATAATGATCCCTCCTGGATACTAGCCACTCTGTTGGCCACAAAGGTTTCAAACGATGATGATGGTGTATTGATCCATGCAAGAACCGCTTCCGAATCGCTCCAGAAAAACATTGGACGTTCTTCGTAGGTCAGATCCTTCTTCACTCTTGTGGCAAGCTCGTCTCCTAAAAGATCCGCGCACAACTCCAGGCGTGTTATTGGTTGTGTTTTAAGAGGTGCCACTTGAGATTTTGCGCACAGAAGCCGAACAATCACCTTCCCACCCTGATGAATAGATCGGAGGTAAACTGCCGCTCCATAAGCCTTCTGGGAAGCATCCACAAAAACATGAACCTGCACTGATCTGGGCGTCTGCTGGGAGAACATGTGCCGTGAGAAACGTATGTCCTGCAAACACTTGACGTCGTCTCGGAATGATCTCCACGATGCTTCCAAGTCTGAAGATAATGGGTCATCCCAAGAGCCATTTAGTTGCCATAGCTCTTGAATGAACATCTTTGCGGTCACTACTATTGGTGAGAGTAGCCCTAAGGGGTCGAATAACCTAGCCAGTTCTGAAGTAACGGTGTGCCGTGTGATTGCTTGCTCAGCAGACTGGTTGACTCTTATGAGGAATTGGTCGTCGTTTGGTCGCCACATTAGCCCCAATGTCTTGATGGTATTTGCTTGAAGTCCCTCCAGATCCAAGTCAACCTCTTGATGCTCAACTGGTATGTGATCCTGAAGTCTCTGATTGTTTGCGCACCATTTGCGCAAATTAAAACCAGCGAGTCCCAGTAATTCAGACAATTGTTCTTGCATCTTGATGGTCTCGATTAATGAGTTGGAGCCCACCAATCCATCATCCACATAGAAATGTTCCTTCAGGGCGACAGATCCTAATGGATATCTCAGGTGGTTATTCTGTGCGAGATTCAGGAGGCACTTGGCTGCCAAGTAGGGTGCAGCACGGGTACCATATGTGACAGTATTCAGTTGATAGTATTTAGCGGGCTGCATAGGATTATCACGCCACAGGATAAGCTGGTATCTTCTATCTTCTGGATGCATCAAAATCTGACGATACATCTTCTGGATGTCGGCAGTAAAGACGTAGGTTGGAAGGTGGAAACGGAGCAGAATGGTGAACAACTCCGGTTGAACTGTTGGTCCAGTGTGTAATATGTCATTAAGTGACATGCCGGACGTGGTTTTTGATGATGCATCAAAAACCACTCGAAGCTTTGTGGTTGAACTCTCGGGCTTCAGCACGTAGTGGTGTGGTATGACGTAATGATTGTCTGGTAATTCGGAGGCACCTTCCTAGTGTGTTCCACAAAGTGGCTCTCGCAACGCTTCTCGGCCAACGACAGGGATGGTTGATTGTCCGCAACCTCATCAATTCTCCAGAATCTCTCGACAAGCTCGTTGATACTTTGCTCCTCTGGCGTGGATACACCACACGTAACATGAGATGAATTGGCAACGTTGATTCCCCCGGACATCACCCAACCAAGGAAGGTATTTTGGAGAATTGGCAAACCTTCGGCCAGTCTTATTTGGCCTGATCTTAGGAGCTGATGATGAAATTCAGCCCCTAAGAGGATGTCTACATGTTCAGGTTGACTGAAAGCGGGGTTGGCTAAGGAAACTGTTGCTGGTATTGACCATGAACTGATATCAACATGCCTTGATGGTTGTTTGGACACAATCTCTGGAAGTACAAATGCTTCAAGTCTGGTCGAGTAATTTGTGACTCGGGAGAAAACTTCTAACTCGATTCTTCGTCTGGAGTTCCTTGCAGTTCCACCAATTCCTTCAATTTGCAAATCCGCTTTGTGTGACACCAATCCCAACCGTTTAACAAGCCTCTCGGTCGCCAAGTTGACCTGAGATCCGGAATCGAGCAATGCTCTGCATGTTACGGTTAATCCATTTCGCGATTTCACCAGAATTTTTGCGGTGCCAAGGAGAACATATGTGTGGCGATCATGAATGGACGAGGCTGCAAGGGACGATGAACTGGATGGTTGGATGTCCTTTTGAGTACCCTTGTTGTTGTCTTGCCCTGTTTTGGGTTGCTGAACTGTGTCGAGATGGAGGAGAGTATTGTGCTTATGGTTGCACCTGGTGCAGGCTCGTAAGGTACATGCACTGGCCTTGTGCCCTGGTCGAAGACAATTGACACACAATTTGTTCTTCTGGATACACTGGAGCCTGGTTGCAACTGGCATTTGCAAGAACTGCTTGCAAGAAAACATTGGATGTGCTGATTGCTTGCACACAATGCAGATTGTATTTCTTTTGTCGGGGACAGTGGTTGTTGTGAGGGATCTTGCTGAGCTCGGTTTATCCCTGTTACCGATGGATTCAAGTGACTGGAACCGAAACTCCAAAAAATCCAAGAATGCCCGTATTGACTGATTCTCCTTTGGCTTGGTGATGGATTGCTCGTACAGTGTGTGGCTCTGTTTATCCAATTTTTTAACAAGAAAGTGAAGAAGCAGTGGATCCCAAGTCGAAACCTCCACCCCAAGATTGCTCAGTGCGAGAAGGCCTTCATGGACGGTATCATGAAGGTTTTTTACTATTGATGATGTTGGCGTGTCAGTGGTAATGGCCGGCGAGCTCATAATCTTCGAAATGATCGCTGAAGTTAATAGCCTTTTGTTATTACATCGGCCTTGAATTACGTCCCAGGCTGAAGTGTAATTCGCTTCCGTCAATAGAAGGTGTCGAATGAGCTTCTCTGCCTCGCCAGTAAGATGGTTCTTCAAGTACCACATTTTTTGTATGGCAGGCATTGATTGTACGTGTATCATCTGCGTAAACATGTCACAGAATTGACCCCATCTGAGCTAACAACGTTGGAATCGTGACTTTGGGAAGCCGTATTGATAAGATACCTGTGTTGGCAGCAACCTGGTTCATGAATATTGGTTGTGATGTTTCTGTCGTCATCAAACTCTCCCTAACGATGTCTTCCAGCCTTATGTATGCCTCCATGTCGTAATCTGTAGGATCATCATCAAGTTCGAGGATAGAGTAGTGAAGGTCCTCAATTTGGCTTCATAACCCCTTCACCAGATTGTGCACCAAGCTCATACACTGAGGGCTCATTTCTGTTGATAATCTCGTTAAATGGCGATGAGCAGTCACCATGATAGCATTTTGGCGGCGTATTAACGTGGTTATCTCCACTGGTTGTGCGGAGTGGCGGTTAATTGGACTTGGTTTGTGATCCTTCACACCACGATCTCTTTCATCTTACAGCTCAGTGCTCTGAATATTGTCCACTGGTTGTGCGGATTGGCATTTAGTTGGCTTGGGGTTATGATCCTTCACACCATGATCCTTGTCATCTTTCAGCTCGGTGCCTTGAATGCTGTGAGGTTCACTTTGGAAAATCTCCTGGTATTTTTCCACCAAGTTTGCGACCTGGTTGTAGTAATCCGTGTGGAAGTAGGAATGTTCAGTGGGAACTGGATCCAATGCACGGATTTCGTTGTCCGTTTCTTCAAATCTATCCCATGCAGCTGACAGCTCTCGAAGGCGCCTTTCAAAGTAGGAGCTTGTTTTCCTTTGTGCACTATCCTTCTTGTAGTTACGGATCAGTGTTTAGATTTCCTCTCCAGTTTTCTGTTGCTCTGTGGCGAGCTGGTCCATGTTGATTGATATGGTGTGGCAGATTCACCGAATGGAAGTTCACTCGAAGGATCACCAGTCGTACTACTCGAGGTGGCGTGAATATGTATCACGTCGGGGTCACCAAAAAATGTAGCAAACTGGCTTGCAACACGAAAGCAGCGTTGTTCTTGGGCAGTTTGATGAGCACATAAACTCATCAAACTTCGTAGTGCAACTGTGTGGTACTCAGGCACTTTAACCAGTGCACCAACGATGTATTATTACACTTGCCACTTCTATTTGAGGGAACACTAATTAGTTTGATGAGCACATAAACTCATCAAACTTTGCGAAGTAAATGTTTGATGCTCAGGCACTTTAACCGGTGCACCAACGATAGTGTTTTTTTTATTACTCACTTTTATGAACTGCACAAAATGCACTAAGCACTTAAGCACTGGCTGATCTCTCTAGTATATTCACAATACACTCCCACTACACGAAATAAGACAACCGCTTTCACTGGTGGTACAAACTAGATTGAATTTTATTCCACCAACATCCAACGCTTAACAAAACTAGAATTGCTGATTGCACTATTCCCACATAGACGCACATGCTACAAAAGTGTTGACGCTTGTGGATGATGAGAATATCAAGCGATACTTGATATGGTCTAATCGCGGGTAAAAGTGCTGATGATGCGTCTATGTGGGATCCATGCATTACATTTCGATACAAAACTTGAATCCATCAAACAAACAAATGTTACAATGTATCAAATGATACACTGTATGAATTTTAGGATGACTTTTGATGAATTGGTAAATGTTACAATGTATCAAATGATACATTGTATGATTTTTAGTATAAATATTGATGGATTGTTAAGTTTTAAGTGATGTAATTGTACAAGATCCTTTCCGTCGTTACTGCGTAGGAAAATTAGATGATGCTGAGCACACATTTTTTAACTGTGGATAATTCATAGTTCAAAGACTTGCACCAAACAATTGCATTGGTGCCATCGAACCAGACACGATTGTCGGAAGAATGTTGACCAGGGCGGAAAACTGCCTACGGGGTTCCCTATACACTTGAACAGTTCTACTACTGAAGTGACAGGAAGGATGTTTTGCGGTCTCTCAAACCAATGACGGATGATCAAAACAGCTAGTAGGCACCTGAAGATGCCTACCGAGCTGAAGTAATGCGAAAGCGGTTTCAGTTCTGGTAATTGGCAGGTTAGGTTTTTATGTTGATGAAATTCACACATAATTTAGAATTTTCAAAGTTTTCCCTGCTTAAACAAAAAACAAAACAACAAAAATCTTAGGAGCATATTAAAAAATTAAAATCAGAGTACCTACTAGCAATTGGTCTAAGTCCACATATTTACAAATATACAAGATAGAAGTCTACATAGACAATATACTCAGCGATTTTATATACTACAACAATATTTCAGTCAGCTTTACAAAATCACTATACGGAACTTTCTCTACGCGAGCTCAATTTTCGTTTTGGTACTTTAAAAGCAAAAATAAGAATATATACGTATGTATATAGTCAGTTTTTTTCTAATGTTATCAAAATTATAATAAAACTAATTTTTGTTTATACATTAGATATTTTATTAATTTTGTATAATAGCTATTTTCAACTTCTATTTGCAGTTTTCTTCAGTATAATAATTATTGGCTTACAGGATTTTTACTTAAGTAATTATATTTACAATTTAATTAAGCCAAATAACACCGAATAGCAATTACCTTCACCCTTATTCATTATTCGTTTCTCTGGTACTTGGATTATCTTTATTGCTTCCATCGCGTCTAATTTCTTAGGACAATTACTGCTCTTAGTTACGCTTACATCGTCAATATCCATCATGTGTTGTTCTTCGATGATGTGTTTAGCTATGGCCGACCTCATGTGCGATCCCGGGTTTTTGGCTGCGATTCGTGCTTCCCTAATATGTTCGTGGAACCTCACCGGGATCAATCTTTTCGTTTGTCCGATATAAATCATAGGACAAATACAACATGTTACTTTGTAATTGCCACTCGTCTCGTCCATCGTTTTTAGATACTTGCCCGATCCCAATCAATTATGTTCCTTTACGTGTCGTTTTTAATTTTCGACATGATGGTGTCGTTAATGTCTTCAATTACGTCGTTAATGTCATCAATGTCAAGAATTGGTCGTCAATGTCATTTTAATCTATCAAATCAAAATGTCAGTGGGTGTGTGACTTGTGACTTCTGACTTGCATTGTGAAGTGAAGTAAATTTTTATCATTCGTGGATTAAAAAGGATTTAAAATGGCTGGCCGCCCTCAAAGTAAAGCTTATGATGAGCTGAACTATAAAATAGTGAAAGTTAATAATAAACATGCAGCATACTGCCTCATATGCTGCAAAAATTTGTTGAATACTGCGGAAGCTAGATTAAGAGCACACAGGTGAAACTATTTTTATTCTTTCTCGCACATTGTCCTTAGGTTTTGATTCTCTTTGTAAGAAATGTGTGCAAAATCTCAAATGAAACGAGTCCATCCAATCTAAATGAAGAAAATATCGTTTTTTACGTTAACGAAAATGAAAACATTTCACTTATAGAAGCAGGCGAGATTAACGTAGGTTTATGTAAGTATTAAATTTAGCTTACTCCTTGAAAAAAGGCCAAGTATTTAATCGCTTATAGATGGAATCAATGGTAATCAATTGGATACAGGTAGCAGAAACGTTGATGCATGCAGCTCAGATTTGCCTTCAACAAGACCAGGCTCATCAGTATCGTCATTTGAATATGGCTCATATTCAAACAGCGATCAACTGCCATTAAACTCATCCATATTTTCTAGCAAAAACAGAAAGCGGCAAAACTCAAAGCAAAGTTCCTCGTCTATTGCCGCCTTTGCTTACAGATTGACTCCAAAGGAAGAAGAGGAGATTTATGAATCATTGGCAGAATTTTTTTTTGGATGCAACATTCCTCTGAGTGTTGTGGACTCAATTTATTTTAAAAATTTTGTCAAAAAAATGAGACCGGCATATGTGGACAAAATTCCAGGACGGAAAACGTTATCAACAAAGTTACTGGATAACGCATATGAAAAACGTTTATCTTCAGCAAAAGAAAAAATGAACTCTGACTCTGTTTTGTTAATTGATGGCTGGAAAAATTCTTCAAATAATACAAAAACTGTAGTTTCAATGCTTCATAACGCTAACGGCGAACAGGCCTCTTTAGAAGCATGGGATGTTACGGGAGAGAGCGAAACCGCCGAAAGACTTGCTGAGATTGTATCAGAATCAGTTGATTTGGCCGAAAAAATATATGATTCTCATGCATATGCAGTTGTGTCTGATAACGCTAGTGCGATGACCAAAATGGGTAAGATTACCAAGCATTTTGTATGGAAAAGTAACTGCAGCAGCCATACAGGAAACCTTTCAGCGAAAGACGTTCTGAATAAAGAACTAAATCAAAAAGTCTCATCCGTCTTGAAAGAGTTCAAACAGCCAGATTTGGAAAAGAAAATTATTGAGAAAGCTGGAAGCAGAATGAAATTGCCATGTGAAACACGGTGGTGCTTGCACCGCGATGCGTATTATTGCTTTAGAAAAAATGAAAAATACATGAAACTGGTAGCAGCGGAATCAAAAGTAAAACCCAACATAGTTGCTTTACTTTTTGACTCACAATTCATGGATGATATCAAAAACCAAATAAGTTTATCGGATCCTATTTGTGATTTGATCAACAAATGTCAGTCTTCTAATTGTTCTGCAGCAGAGGCAGTTGAAATGTGGCTCGACCTGAAGTTGCCTGAAGAATTTAAAAGGCAGTTGAAATCCCGACAGGAACTAGCTTTGAACACTTATGCCTTGACGGCGTATTACTTGCATCCATTTTTGGACAATGCAAAGCTCAGCAAAGAACACGATCAAACCATTTTTAGTTCCTTTTTAAAAATCTTCATGGCCCTGGCATTGAAGAGTGGGATAGTTTTTGCCATAAATCGGGATTTTTTCAACGACTTTATGAAAAAGACATAAAAAATCCACTTGTTTTCTGGAGCATGGCAGAAATCAAATATTCAAATTTAGCTAAAATTGCTATAAGATTGTTGCAGATACCAGCTTCTTCTGCCCAAATTGAAAGAGTTTTCTCGAGCTGGGCTCATGTCCACTCTTCAGCAAGAAATCGTTTAACATTCCAGCGATCAAAAAAACTGTTATATATTTATTATACACTAAGAATAAAAGATCTAACTCGTTTAGAAAATGAAGATGACATTGAATATTAAGTACATCTAACATTTTTTTGTGTGTGAGAAAAGTTATTAATAAAATGTTTTAATAACATTGTTTGATTTCTTTTGTAAAGGTTTTTGTACTTTCAGCACCTACTTCAATCTCTTCATTTCGCACTGAATAACATTTCAGTAGTGACACGTCGGCTTTAGAAAAATGATTACCAACAATTGGACAATCAACTTCCTTTTAACTCAAAGGTGAATTTTTCGAGATTCCATCTCAGTCTTTGAGGTCAATATTTATGTTTTGGGTATCGTATTGTCTAAATTAAATATTGTTTCCAGGTTGTGTCGATAAGTGTCGTTAATTACCAGTTAACGACATGACATTGACGACATGTCGATAATCATGTAGTCGACATCACGTAGTCTACGTCGCACATCACTGATCCCAATATGTTTCGTGCTGCGCACCCGCGACTAGAGGACACCATTTCCATTCCGTGATGTTTGAACACTTTCCCCATGTCTTTGGAATACCTGGAACATGTCACTGTTATGCGCTTTGGAGCTTCTTTTGTCGGTTTCAATGCTGTTATTGTCCCTATTTTGTTCCCGGATCTTCTTCTTGATGATTGCTTCGGTGCATTTTTCGTCGTATCCATTTATGCTGGCTGTATTTATATATACTCCTTTTCTTTTTTGAATCGCTCTGCTGTTAATGGCACTGTCAGTAAGCGGTGAATCATTGAATGGTATGCTGCCATTTTTTGGGGGTAGCTATAGCTAGAGTCACTAGTAATTGTACGTTGGGTACTCGAGGGCTTCCGGTATGTTAGATGTCGATTTCAATCCTGCCTTGGTTCTTAATGAGTTTCAAATCAAAAAACGCGGTTTTCACGATCAAATGACAGCATACCATTCAATGATTCACCGCTTACTGACAGTGCCAATAACAGCAGAGCGATTCAAAAAAGAAAAGGAGTATATATAAATACAGTCAGCATAAATGAATACGATGCAAAATGCACCGAAGCAATCATCAAGGAGAAGACCCGAACACAAAATAGGGACAATTTAACAACATTGAAACCGACAAAAGAAGCTCCAAAGCGCGTATCAGTAACATATTCAAGATCTTCCAAAGACATGGAGAAAGTGTTCAAACATCACGGAATTGAAATGGTGTCCTCTAGTCGCAGATGCGCAGCACGAAACATATTGGGATCGAAAATAGAAAAAGACAGCTTCCTTTTAATTTTGTGTATTATTTTTATTCTCGAAATCGATTTTCGACCGTAATCGTTCGGTCTTCTTCAGCGATTAATTTATTTTTACTCACATTCCTGCTTATATACTAGCTATGTTTAAAGGAAATTTACTCTAGATCATTAAAAAGTAATTAGGGAAATTTGCTTAAGCTAATAAAAGGTAGGAAAGGTAATTTAAAAAAGGGGTAGTTATAAAAATATTATTTTTACATGATTCAGAGAAGATATTATTATTTAATTAATTTAAATAGCCATGATCTGCAGTTTCCGTCATCCTGATTCATTAACTTTTTCCTTTCCCGGGTAATTGCCAGGCTTTCCATCACATCCAATTCACGTGTATCTCTAGCTTCCTTGATAACTACAGCGTCCTCCATTGTTATCTCGTGTCCCTTCGTGATAATATGTTCCGCTACCGCAGACTTGAAATTCGAAGTTCTTTCTTTCTTTCTTGCTGCTGCTGCTTCGCCTAGATGCTCCTTGATTCGCGTGCCGATGAGCCTCCTCGTTTGACCTATGTACACTTCTTCACAAGTGGGACATTCGATGCGATAGATACCAGATTTCTCGTGTGGTTCGCGCTTGTCTTTCGTTGATCCGAGAACGTTTTTGAGCTGGTTCTTGCTGCTTGATTCGATTAACCGTACAGAATTGAGCTGATTTATTCGCCGCTTGATCCGATTGCTGATGCCTTCGTGATAAGTTAGAGCCTTCCAGTACGTTCTTTCGGTGTTCGCATTTGATAATGTTGATCGTTCCTGACGCTGTCTATTAGTCTGGATCTTCTGTGCCATTCTCCTAATCGTCGAGCCCTTGAAGCCGTTTAGTTTAGCTGTCTCAACAATGTACCTCATCTCCTTTTCCTTAGCTCCCTTGCTTAGCGGCAAATCGAGCATCCTGTGGATCATGGCTCTGTACGGAGAAACCTTGATTTGCTGCGAATGATTTGATGTATTTGGAATCGTTCTTTGTGTGTGAGTTGCTTTCCGGTATACATCGAAAGTTATATTTGTTTGAGTCCTCCTTACTACTATATCTAGGAACGATAGTTTACCGTCTTTCTCTTCCTCCATCGTGAATACTATATTTTTGTGGGCTCCATTCAGGTCAGCAAGGACCTTCTCCACGTCACTCCTTTTCACATATGCAAAAACATCGTCCACATATCGGACCCAATGTTTTGGTAACTGGCCTTTCTCCTGCAGTCCGTCTTCTAGTTTCGTCATAAATATCTCGCTGAAAAATGGTGAAAGTGGATTTCCCATCGCAACTCCGCCTTTCGTCTTATAAAATTTCCCCCGAAAGGTGAAATAATTTTCGATCATGCACAGTCTCGCAAGTTGGATATACTGTCTAGTTTTTATTTTCCAAGATAATGAGTTTTCTTGGTGGGAAAGCCATTCTTCTATATATCCCAGTGTCTCCATCACCGGAATACTCGGGAATAGAGCTTTGCCTAGGATCAAGTGTTTGCCAAAAATACACAAAGAGGGCAACGAAATGCGTGAGATTATTTCGGCTGTGAATGCACCGACCCAAAAACTGGCAAGATGGTTGGTGAACGAATTTAAAGGAATGACCCAAATGAATGGTAGATCTGTAAAAAACAGCAAAGAATTCTCCAAGAAAATCCTGAAGTTTGGCCCACCAGCGCAAGACGAAATTATGGTGTCTTTCGACGTGACAGCTCTATTCCCGAGTATTCCGGTGATGGAGACACTGGGATATATAGAAGAATGGCTTTCCCACCAAGAAAACTCATTATCTTGGAAAATAAAAACTAGACAGTATATCCAACTTGCGAGACTGTGCATGATCGAAAATTATTTCACCTTTCGGGGGAAATTTTATAAGACGAAAGGCGGAGTTGCGATGGGAAATCCACTTTCACCATTTTTCAGCGAGATATTTATGACGAAACTAGAAGACGGACTGCAGGAGAAAGGCCAGTTACCAAAACATTGGGTCCGATATGTGGACGATGTGTTTGCATATGTGAAAAGGAGTGACGTGGAGAAGGTCCTTGCTGACCTGAATGGAGCCCACAAAAATATAGTATTCACGATGGAGGAAGAGAAAGACGGTAAACTATCGTTCCTAGATATAGTAGTAAGGAGGACTCAAACAAATATAACTTTCGATGTATACCGGAAAGCAACTCACACACAAAGAACGATTCCAAATACATCAAATCATTCGCAGCAAATCAAGGTTTCTCCGTACAGAGCCATGATCCACAGGATGCTCGATTTGCCGCTAAGCAAGGGAGCTAAGGAAAAGGAGATGAGGTACATTGTTGAGACAGCTAAACTAAACGGCTTCAAGGGCTCGACGATTAGGAGAATGGCACAGAAGATCCAGACTAATAGACAGCGTCAGGAACGATCAACATTATCAAATGCGAACACCGAAAGAACGTACTGGAAGGCTCTAACTTATCACGAAGGCATCAGCAATCGGATCAAGCGGCGAATAAATCAGCTCAATTCTGTACGGTTAATCGAATCAAGCAGCAAGAACCAGCTCAAAAACGTTCTCGGATCAACGAAAGACAAGCGCGAACCACACGAGAAATCTGGTATCTATCGCATCGAATGTCCCACTTGTGAAGAAGTGTACATAGGTCAAACGAGGAGGCTCATCGGCACGCGAATCAAGGAGCATCTAGGCGAAGCAGCAGCAGCAAGAAAGAAAGAAAGAACTTCGAATTTCAAGTCTGCGGTAGCGGAACATATTATCACGAAGGGACACGAGATAACAATGGAGGACGCTGTAGTTATCAAGGAAGCTAGAGATACACGTGAATTGGATGTGATGGAAAGCCTGGCAATTACCCGGGAAAGGAAAAAGTTAATGAATCAGGATGACGGAAACTGCAGATCATGGCTATTTAAATTAATTAAATAATAATATCTTCTCTGAATCATGTAAAAATAATATTTTTATAACTACCCCTTTTTTAAATTACCTTTCCTACCTTTTATTAGCTTAAGCAAATTTCCCTAATTACTTTTTAATGATCTAGAGTAAATTTCCTTTAAACATAGCTAGTATATAAGCAGGAATGTGAGTAAAAATAAATTAATCGCTGAAGAAGACCGAACGATTACGGTCGAAAATCGATTTCGAGAATAAAAATAATACACAAAATTAAAAGGAAGCTGTCTTTTTCTATTTTCGATCCCAATATGTTTCGTGCTGCGCATCTGCGACTAGAGGACACCATTTCAATTCCGTGATGTTTGAACACTTTCTCCATGTCTTTGGAAGATCTTGAATATGTTACTGATACGCGCTTTGGAGCTTCTTTTGTCGGTTTCAATGTTGTTAAATTGTCCCTATTTTGTGTTCGGGTCTTCTCCTTGATGATTGCTTCGGTGCATTTTGCATCGTATTCATTTATGCTGACTGTATTTATATATACTCCTTTTCTTTTTTGAATCGCTCTGCTGTTATTGGCACTGTCAGTAAGCGGTGAATCATTGAATGGTATGCTGTCATTTGATCGTGAAAACCGCGTTTTTTGATTTGAAACTCATTAAGAACCAAGGCAGGATTGAAATCGACATCTAACATACCGGAAGCCCTCGAGTACCCAACGTACAATTACTAGTGACTCTAGCTATAGCTACCCCCAAAAAATGGCAGCATACCATTCAATGATTCACCGCTTACTGACAGTGCCATTAACAGCAGAGCGATTCAAAAAAGAAAAGGAGTATATATAAATACAGCCAGCATAAATGGATACGACGAAAAATGCACCGAAGCAATCATCAAGAAGAAGATCCGGGAACAAAATAGGGACAATAACAGCATTGAAACCGACAAAAGAAGCTCCAAAGCGCATAACAGTGACATGTTCCAGGTATTCCAAAGACATGGGGAAAGTGTTCAAACATCACGGAATGGAAATGGTGTCCTCTAGTCGCGGGTGCGCAGCACGAAACATATTGGGATCAGTGATGTGCGACGTAGACTACGTGATGTCGACTACATGATTATCGACATGTCGTCAATGTCATGTCGTTAACTGGTAATTAACGACACTTATCGACACAACCTGGAAACAATATTTAATTTAGACAATACGATACCCAAAACATAAATATTGACCTCAAAGACTGAGATGGAATCTCGAAAAATTCACCTTTGAGTTAAAAGGAAGTTGATTGTCCAATTGTTGGTAATCATTTTTCTAAAGCCGACGTGTCACTACTGAAATGTTATTCAGTGCGAAATGAAGAGATTGAAGTAGGTGCTGAAAGTACAAAAACCTTTACAAAAGAAATCAAACAATGTTATTAAAACATTTTATTAATAACTTTTCTCACACACAAAAAAATGTTAGATGTACTTAATATTCAATGTCATCTTCATTTTCTAAACGAGTTAGATCTTTTATTCTTAGTGTATAATAAATATATAACAGTTTTTTTGATCGCTGGAATGTTAAACGATTTCTTGCTGAAGAGTGGACATGAGCCCAGCTCGAGAAAACTCTTTCAATTTGGGCAGAAGAAGCTGGTATCTGCAACAATCTTATAGCAATTTTAGCTAAATTTGAATATTTGATTTCTGCCATGCTCCAGAAAACAAGTGGATTTTTTATGTCTTTTTCATAAAGTCGTTGAAAAAATCCCGATTTATGGCAAAAACTATCCCACTCTTCAATGCCAGGGCCATGAAGATTTTTAAAAAGGAACTAAAAATGGTTTGATCGTGTTCTTTGCTGAGCTTTGCATTGTCCAAAAATGGATGCAAGTAATACGCCGTCAAGGCATAAGTGTTCAAAGCTAGTTCCTGTCGGGATTTCAACTGCCTTTTAAATTCTTCAGGCAACTTCAGGTCGAGCCACATTTCAACTGCCTCTGCTGCAGAACAATTAGAAGACTGACATTTGTTGATCAAATCACAAATAGGATCCGATAAACTTATTTGGTTTTTGATATCATCCATGAATTGTGAGTCAAAAAGTAAAGCAACTATGTTGGGTTTTACTTTTGATTCCGCTGCTACCAGTTTCATGTATTTTTCATTTTTTCTAAAGCAATAATACGCATCGCGGTGCAAGCACCACCGTGTTTCACATGGCAATTTCATTCTGCTTCCAGCTTTCTCAATAATTTTCTTTTCCAAATCTGGCTGTTTGAACTCTTTCAAGACGGATGAGACTTTTTGATTTAGTTCTTTATTCAGAACGTCTTTCGCTGGAAGGTTTCCTGTATGGCTGCTGCAGTTACTTTTCCATACAAAATGCTTGGTAATCTTACCCATTTTGGTCATCGCACTAGCGTTATCAGACACAACTGCATATGCATGAGAATCATATATTTTTTCGGCCAAATCAACTGATTCTGATACAATCTCAGCAAGTCTTTCGGCGGTTTCGCTCTCTCCCGTAACATCCCATGCTTCTAAAGAGGCCTGTTCGCCGTTAGCGTTATGAAGCATTGAAACTACAGTTTTTGTATTATTTGAAGAATTTTTCCAGCCATCAATTAACAAAACAGAGTCAGAGTTCATTTTTTCTTTTGCTGAAGATAAACGTTTTTCATATGCGTTATCCAGTAACTTTGTTGATAACGTTTTCCGTCCTGGAATTTTGTCCACATATGCCGGTCTCATTTTTTTGACAAAATTTTTAAAATAAATTGAGTCCACAACACTCAGAGGAATGTTGCATCCAAAAAAAAATTCTGCCAATGATTCATAAATCTCCTCTTCTTCCTTTGGAGTCAATCTGTAAGCAAAGGCGGCAATAGACGAGGAACTTTGCTTTGAGTTTTGCCGCTTTCTGTTTTTGCTAGAAAATATGGATGAGTTTAATGGCAGTTGATCGCTGTTTGAATATGAGCCATATTCAAATGACGATACTGATGAGCCTGGTCTTGTTGAAGGCAAATCTGAGCTGCATGCATCAACGTTTCTGCTACCTGTATCCAATTGATTACCATTGATTCCATCTATAAGCGATTAAATACTTGGCCTTTTTTCAAGTAGTAAGCTAAATTTAATACTTACATAAACCTACGTTAATCTCGCCTGCTTCTATAAGTGAAATGTTTTCATTTTCGTTAACGTAAAAAACGATATTTTCTTCATTTAGATTGGATGGACTCGTTTCATTTGAGATTTTGCACACATTTCTTACAAAGAGAATCAAAACCTAAGGACAATGTGCGAGAAAGAATAAAAATAGTTTCACCTGTGTGCTCTTAATCTAGCTTCCGCAGTATTCAACAAATTTTTGCAGCATATGAGGCAGTATGCTGCATGTTTATTATTAACTTTCACTATTTTATAGTTCAGCTCATCATAAGCTTTACTTTGAGGGCGGCCAGCCATTTTAAATCCTTTTTAATCCACGAATGATAAAAATTTACTTCACTTCACAATGCAAGTCAGAAGTCACAAGTCACACACCCACTGACATTTTGATTTGATAGATTAAAATGACATTGACGACCAATTCTTGACATTGAAGACATAAACGACACCATCATGTCGAAAATTAAAAACGACACGTAAAGGAACATCATTGATTGGGATCGGGCAAGTATCTAAAAACGATGGACGAGACGAGTGGCAATTACAAAGTAACATGTTGTATTTGTCCTATGATTTATATCGGACAAACGAAAAGATTGATCCCGGTGAGGTTCCACGAACATATTAGGGAAGCACGAATCGCAGCCAAAAGCCCGGCATCGCACATAAGGTCGGCCGTAGCTAAACACATTATCGAAGAACAACACATGATGGATATTGACGATGTAAGTGTAATTAAGAGCAGTAATTGTCCTAGGAAATTAGACGCGATGGATGCAATAAAGATAATCCAAGTACATGAGAAACGAAGAATGAATAAGGATGAAGGTAGTTGCCATTCAGTGTTATTTAGCGTCAATACCTGTATAATTGCCTTTTTTAAAAGTTATTTGTACTTAAGTAAAAATCCTGTAAGCCAATAATTTTTATACTGAAGAAGACTGCAAATAGTAGTCGAAAATAGCTTTTATACAAAATTAATAAAATGTCTAATGTATACAGGAACATTAGTTTTATTATAATTTTGAAAAAGAAGAATTTTAATTCCTACATACCTTATGCTTCCCACAATTTGTTCCCGGCGCTGTGGGTCTCATATTTGTAACGCATTCATCATTAACTTGACACCATAGCTGTGAACAGATTTCTTGCTGCGACGAACAAACCGTCACTTCTTCTTCCGTCAAATTAAATTGAAGCTGACATTGCTGTTCAGCTTTGTAGAGAGCTCCCGGTGGTAAGTCCGATTGGAATTCGACATATTCCGTTGGAGCATCGTCCAAACATCGTCCAAGACCTTGGCTGTAAAGGAAAGAAATTCAGATATCCGCTAAATTGAAACTCTGGTATATGACTCACTCAAGGAAATGCGTAATATACTTCCGGCTGCAATTTGACCACGCGACTTGGACGGTATCCGCTCCAAACGTGGGTGTCATGATGTGAACAATTGGTCCAACACGTCCATGACATCCGATCTTCAGTGTGTCGTGGAACATTCCAAAGCTACAAAAAGAAAAACCAAAAGTGACGATTAAAGGAAAATAATTACAATATAACGCGATCTAATTAATTGCTAGTTCCACTAACCCCTAATTAGCATAACCAATGCCCGATCAAATTTCTACAGAATCAATCATAGAATTCCCCCATTGCATTAATCATTTTTTGCTCATATGTGCTTCCATTCCGAGCCGTCTCCAAGCTATTTTGTATCCGGCAAATAGCGATTAATCTCCTTCGCCATCGATAGGTTCATTCATTCTAAGCATTTCTATCTAATCCCGTACTAGTACTACAGATAAGCGACTCGCGGCGCAATCCATCTAAATATCTAACGAGCAATTGCGCTAATTTGCCGATAGTGTGTGTTAACGCTGATAAATCAATTGGTTGGCTCTGGCTCATTGAATGACTACCTGACTGGCTGGCAGTCGGATCGCGAGTACCCTGTTGCATTGCAGTACATAAATTAAAGTTAAATCAATTATTCACCAACGTCGTCGTCGTCTCTTGGCCGTGAGTGGCGGTTTACAATGAATGATTTAACAAATCAATCAAAGCGCGCGTTCTAGGAGTTTAGGCAGTAAGTCAGCGAGTAAGTAAGTAAGCAATGCGTCTAACGTGGAATCTAAGCGCAAGTCAATAGTAACTATCCTCCATTGATCCGTTGATTGGAAGGGACTATTGCGAACTTTCAATCTTCCGAGCCAATCATTGATTGAGTGAGTGATTAGTGGTGACTCGTTGTGGTGATTGCGGTGAGGGTGTAGGGCGAACAATGTTAGAGAATTGGTCCCTCAGCTCTACGTGATCCACGTCTTAAGTAAAGTTCGTCGATTCACTGTTATTTATGGCTAAGAAATGGCTTCAAGACATGCCAAGACGTACTATTGGCATATTTTAAATTGTTTTGATATTTCGCAAAAGAATATTAAAATTGGCATTTATTGATTTGTGGCCTATTGCTGGTGGTTGCATTGATTTCGGTGTGGTATGCAAAATGCTATTTGAATGCTAGAAAATTTATAGGGAAATAATGTGGAGGGTCTTAGTTCGTTGAAGTGGCGCTTTGGAAATTTAAATAAAATTTCAGTTGAATTGTAGACAGGGATTTACGTTTTCAAATTCCGATTGATTGAAGTACTTTCAGTTTCTTTAGAATAAATAACGGAGGCTTAAGGACACGAATTATTTGAGAAAATATTGTATAATTCTTAATTAATTTTTCATAAAAGTCAGTTTCAAATAATTGCAATATTTTTTTACGAACCTGTCAAAAGCAAATTTGGATTTTATTGAAAAAAACCATCACCGTCGAATTATGCGAGCATACATACATCGAATACCTGAAATTCATTTCCTGAAGAAATATCAAAAGTGGAAAAACGTTCACGGGAAGTCCCGGTCCGAGAACATTCCCTCTAGCCTCGCTGCAAAAGCAACGAGATGGAGGAGTCCGATGGCTTCAGCCATCAACCAGAAGAAGGTCCGTGCCCATCGCCAACGATAACGGGCGAAAAAAAAACTTAAAAAGAAGATACGACGATAAAGAAGAAAAACCGACAATCCTATCGGTAATCGAAATCGAGCAGCTGATCAAAGACAAAGAAAAAGCTGAAAAAATTGAAAAAGAAAATGAAGAGCTCAAGCTTTGAGTTAAATCGTTAGAAGCACTTGTTGGAACGTTAACGTTCAACAAAGATAAAGAAACCAAGAAAGGCTGACAAGCAAATTCAAAAACCGAAGACAAGAAAACTAAAAAGCCAAAGGAAGAAGCTAATCAAGAAGATGTCCTCAGCGCAGGAGGCGCAAACGACAGCAGAAATTACTATGCAGTGCTAGCTGGTCTTGAAGAAACGATGAACATTGAAGAGGATCCAGGTAAAACGTCTAAGTTAGATAATGAGTTCATTGAATACCTTAAAATTAAAAATCGGGAGAAAAAACCAAAAGGTTTGTCTGCTGGTCCGTCCGTTAAGATTAATGAAAAAAAAAAGAAAAAGTCCCAACATTCAATGTATTTGGGCAAACGGGCAAAGATATGGTTCGGCTTTTGGCAGCCGAAAAAAAGTTAAAAGATTTTGAGATAAAAAGAGTCAATGCCGATAAATTGACAATTAGGACTAAGTCGTTGGTTTATTTCTAGGCAACAAAAAGTGCCTTAAATTCTGGAGATGTTCCGCATTTCACGTACACCCCTAAAAGCGAAAAGAACCAAACCTTTTTATTGAAGGGTCTGGACTGTGGTGAGGACACAGTCGATCTGCTTCAGGTGCTTCAAGAAGTTGCACCAGAAATACAATTTATTTCAGTTAAAAACTTTGCAACGAGAAGATCGATTGTGGAGCGCAAAAACTTGCCTCACTACTTAGTTCAGATTTCCAGCAAAAGTAGTTCGAGTGCCCTGCAGAAAATACGGTACTTGAACTTCCGCGTGGCGAGGTGGGAATGCCTCCAGAAAAGGGAGGTCAACTAGTGCTACAGGTGTCAAAGATTCGGGCATTCAGCTGCCAATTGCGCCATGAAATATAGGTGTGTTAAATGCAAAGACATTCATGCTCCCGGCGAGTGCAAATTGGCTCAGGCGGAGCCAAAATAAAAACTATATTGTGTGAACTGCGGTGCCTTTGGTCATCCAGCTTCATATCTAGGATGCCCCCGATATGAAGATGCAAAGGTTAAAGTCACTCCGAAACAAAGTCAAGCACACCGCAGTGTGATACCTACCAACTTCGTCAAGCACGGGGTGTCATTTGCACTTGCTGCGAGAGGACCAGCAGACAATGTAAATAAAATAAATAATGTAAGTGGCAATAATGAGCTGCTCCTTAAAATTTATCAGCAATTAAATTCCTTATCGGAGCGAATCGATAAACAAGATTCGAAAATTAACATTGTTTTTCAGCGTTTAGGGCTTTCAAATGCCTCAAAATAAGTTGTCATCCAGCCACATTCCCACGGATAGGATTCGTCTCATCTCGATCAACGTCAACTCCATTGTTACTTCACATCGGCACGATTATCTCCTTGAATTCATTGCCAGACAAAAGCCTGACATCGTGCTTCTCACCGAAACCCACCTCAGTTCATGGCACTCCATGAGATTCAAGGATTTTGAATTCGTAAGAAACGATAGGGTAGCAGGTGATGGGGGAGGTGGCACCGGGATATTGGTTCGAAGACCCTATCGTTTCCAAAATATTGAAAAAGCCGAATTCAAAAGCTTTGAATCTCTTGAAGTGTCCGTTATCAAAATCTCACTGCCAGGTGGGGATAACCTCTTCGTTATCCCTGCCTATGCAACTGGTGGAACTGTTCTCAAGCTCAAGGAGGAGCTCAATTCCTTGTTTAAAATACTCGAATTGAACAGGCTGCATAGTTATTATATTCTTGCTGGTGATCTGAACGCCAAGCATACATCATGGCTGAACGCCACCAATAATCAGGTGTATTCCTGAAATCATGGATAACAGAGAACCAAATTGAATACAGGTGCAATCTATATGGGTCGGAGTTCCCAACATACCCTAGGACAAATTCATATTTGGACCTTTGCATTGCTGACGCAAGACTCGAATTCAACTTTAATAGTCCTCAACGGAAACTGCAGGTGCTTCCTTATGATAGCGACCATAACGCAATCGTAATGGAAATCAATCATCAAAGGGATGATTTCTTCCTCATTCCAGTTCAACATGAAAATCATCGGTTGAATTTCAAAAAACAGACTGGGGAAAGTTTCAAATGAAGTTCAATCGGGAGTACCAGAAGCAATGTCCTCCTTCTGATGGTGGCAACTGTTGCTCAATGGTTCCTAATGACAGGAATCTAACTAACGATGAAATAGATGTCTATTTGTCGAAGCTAGAGAAGTCGACGTTGGAAACGATTGAGAAAGTCGTTCCCAAGATAAAACATCGAAACAATATGGAAGGATATGAAACACCAACCGTCGCAAGGTTGAAAAGATTGAAAAGCCTTCTTCTTACACGCGTCAACAGTATTTATCGACGATTTTTGGACTACAACCATCCCTCGTTGTCTTTGTTGAAATTACATCTGAAGAATGTCCGGAACTTAATCCGGTCATACTTCAGGAGTGAGGTCAGCAATCAATGGGCGAAAAAATTGAGGGGTATTAGCCCACAGGACCCAGATGGCGTGTTTGCGAAAGTGAATAGCATATTCCGCAAGAAGTCTCGAGTGAAGGTATCGAATCTTGAAGTCACTAGTGATGAGATAAATCTTCTCGATAGGGCTGGTATCGAAATTGATAGTACGACTCCGGATAGAAATGGAAACTGGATTATTTGTGAAGGATTGCATAAACTTGCCCTGATTGGAACACATTTTGAATTGGTTCATCTACCAAACCTTGAGAGAGGGAATGAAATATTTTCAGACGTCGTTGAAGCAAAAATTTCCGAATCAAATCAAACCTGAACGGCCAATCAATTCTTCATTTCAATGAAACATTAACATCTGACCTCATACCGAGCTTGAATCATATTGATTATTTTTTCAGCTATGAAGACTTGTGTTTCATATTTCGCAGGATAAACAACAAAAAATCATGTGGTACTGATGGTATTCCAAATGTAGTTCTCCGACATTTGCCGGAGGTTGCTATTAGGAATTATTGCATATTGTTCAATAACATGTTGAGCAATTCCTATTTCCTAAATGAGTGGAAAAGGGCTGAGGTATTTCCGATCTTGAAGAAAGGAAAAGAATCTTCATGCCCGAAAAGCTATGTTTGAAGTGATACTCAACAGAGCATTAAACGCCCACATTGAGGAAAATGAGTTGATCCCAAATTGCCAATTTAGTTTTCGTGCCAGGCATTCGACCACACATGCACTAACGGAAGTAACCTCAGACATCTGTTGGAATCTAAATGATAGACAATGTGTTGGAGCATGTCTCATTGATATGGAGAAAGCCTTCGATACGGTGTGGTTAGATGGACTAATTTTTAAACTCTTTCAGGACAAGTTCTCCAGACACCTTGTCGCCATGATGTGTAATATGTTATACGGGAAATCGTTTGTTGTAACTAATGGAAATCTGACAACAATGCGCGAATTCAAGGTCTTGAATGGTCTACAGTAGGGAACAGTTACTGCGCCTCTACTCTTCTCAATCTTCATTCGCAAACTATTGAACGGCTTTGATTTTAACGTCTCACCAACGCGATCATTGGTAGCGTTTGGTGATGATCTGATCATCTATACGGCAGACCGAAAAGCTACAAGAGTTCAGAGCAATCTCCAAAAAATGTTCAATGATGTACAGCTGTACACTGACAATTGGCGAATGAAAATCAATGCGCAAAAGTGTGAAACAATCTTGTTTCGGACAACGCTGCAGGGGTCAGTCAAGACCTGAAACGTAATTGGGAAGATTTCCACATCATGACTGGCGAGGGTAGTTTAGAACGGGTTCCACATAAAGCCTGTGTTCGATACCTCGGTGTTTATCTCGATCAGTATCCTTACTATACTGAACATGTGAAAATCATGCTCAGTAAGGCACTTAAAGTAGTCATGGTCCTTCGAAAACTCTTTCATTCCAGATACATTGATCAAAAGGTCAAAATTATCTGTTACAAGACGCTGGTTTGACCAGCTTTGACATATGGATGTCAGATCTGGTACAACCAGAGCGCTATTACTATGGAAAAATTAAGAGTTTACGAAAGGAAATGTCTTCGTGCATGTACTGGTTTGTACAGAAAGCCTAAGACGGATTGGGAACATTATATATCGAATAGGAGAATTTATCAAACTGCTGAAGTGACGAGGGTCGATATCTTCATATTGAAACTTCTTCGGAATCATATCGCAAGATCTGTGATTGTGAGTGAAAACCCTTGGATTTCACAGCCGTTCCACCCTACAGACGAGTATATAGCGACTTGCCTCGCTACTGGCTTCATTCCTCTAGAAGCATTCGTGTATTTGGACATGAATCGATATGTTTTTAATTCTGACGGCGTCCCAGTCATATATCACATACATCGACGGGCCACCGATAAGAAGATAAAATTTCCTCCTAATTTGAGTTCACGAAACCAACGATTTCAATGGAGATACCCATTCGCTAGGTTCGTTGAAGCTGATCGAGTTGAGACGGCGCAATCCAGGTATTGGTGAATGACAATGTCTAAATTATTCGTGTTTATTTTTCAGCTCTGGTGTTTTTCGTTATTTCGTTTTTACAGTTTCAGCTCATTATTGCTACATTTAGTGTTGTTGTTTATTTGTGTTAAAAATTAGGTATAGGTTAAGTATGTGTTATGTTTACTATATTCCATTAGAGATAAGATTAAACACTTAGGTTAGGAACATTGTTATAGAATTTTTTTAGTATAAGATAAAGTTTTTGATTGCACTTTATTAGAAATAAGTAACAACATATTAGGTGTAGGATCAAAGTTTCACTGTTGTGTTTAAATTATAAATAATTTTAGGATAGTGTTGGTTGGTTTTTTTCTCCTTTTTCCAATTAAATTTTGAAAATATTTAATAATCTTCATTAATTGAATTTGCTATAGTTATTTTCTGATGAAATGTGTTAATGATAACCTATAAATTTAGAGAGCCATTAGGGCCATTAAGTTTTTTTATTGCTATTGTTTGGAATTTGCTTTATATTCTTTTAAAATTTATAGCTATTAGTATTAAATAAAGCGCTTTTGACTTTGACTAGATCTCAATAATTGAAACTTATCTTTTGACAAGGCTTTAGTAAGAATGTCTGCATACTGATCATCACTACTAACAAACTTTAATACAATGATCTTTGGAAGATATTTTTCTTTAAAATAGTGATACTTAATTTCTGCATGCTTACACCCTTTACGAACGCTCATATTTTTAATCACTAATAGCACTTTGATTGTCTAAATGAAGACACACTGAGTCTATTTTGAATTCATCAATGCCACATAGAAATTATTTGTCGCGCAGGCTGCCATGAATTCTGCCTCTTTAGTAGATAGGGCTGATATTTGTTGCCTTTGGCTAGACCAAATTATTACTACTCCGTTTTTAATAAAAACAGCTAGTGACTGACCAACATGTGTCCACATCATTTGAATAGTCTGCGTCACTGTATCCGGTGACTTCTGAGGGTTGGGTAGTTTGGGAGTAGCTTAACCCGTAGTCTTTAGTATTTTTCAAGTGTTTGAAGACCTTTTTTATTGCATTCCAATAGTTTTGATTGAAACAATTGAGAAATTGACTCACCAGAGTGACAGCATACGTAATATGGGGGGCCACTCACCGTTTCCAGGTACACAAGAGAGCCAGCTGCTTCTCTGTATTGCATATTTTTATCAGCCGCTCCGTCTTCCTTATGCAGGTTTACATGCGGATTAACTGAAATGCCGTTAGACTTAGTACTATTTATGTTTAATTTGGTTAACATTTGTTCCAAATAGTTGGTCTGATTTATAAATAAGTGTTTACTAAATTATTCTATTTGCATTCCCACAAAGTTTGCTGATGTAAGAAATAATTTCGAAGATTGTTTTGAATTCATTAGTTACTTCGTTTAGTGCTGCTTCATCTTCTGAGACTAACAACTCATCATCAACATGCAAACATACAAGGTGCGTTCTAAAATAGAATTTTGGTGGCGCCATCTGTAAATAAGATAGTGTATTGAAAAGGAAAAGTTACATCCCTCCCTGACTACCAGTGAAAGTTTGGTGACATTCGGTTCAGCGGAAGCGAAGTTATTGCGTATAAAGTGACAGTATGTTTGTGTCATTGGTACAAAAATGAGTTTCGAACAAAGAGCTGATAACAAATTTTGTTTTAAAATCGGCAAAACGTTTACCGAAATATTTGAATTGATGAAAAAAGTTTATGGCAATGATTGTCTATCTCGTGCCAGGGTTCATGAGTGGTTTACACGTTTCAGAGATGGTCGTGAGGACATAAATGACGATGAACATGCGGGCCGCCCAAAATCAGTGATCACCGAAAACTCTATCGAAATTGTGCGTGAATTTATCAAAAATGAGGCGAAATCATCGTTGAAATTCATGGAATCGGAGTTGAATATCTCCAAAACATCGATTTATCGCATTTTAACCGACCATTTGGGCTTACAAAAGGGCTGTGCACGTTTTGTTCCAAAATAAACAAGACATTTGTCATAAACATCCCCTCTTGTGACTGATTTTTTGACTAGAAATCGCATTTTAGCCATTAATCACTTACCGTTTTTGCCTGATATGGCTCCTTGTGACTTGTACCTATTCGAAAAATTGCATTTGGCCTTGGAAGGAAAACGTTTTGCGTCCACAGAGGGCATCCAAAAGGCTTGTACCGACAGCCTGAAGGACATTCCGGTCAATGACCTGAAACACTCTTTCGAAAAGCTTTTGGATTGCACAAAACAGTGTACCGAGGCCGGAGGAAACTATTTTGAATAAATAAACTTGAATTTATCGGAACAAAGCTTCTATTGTTTCTATTTTAGCTCAGTCTCGTTTATTTTGGAACGCTCCTTTTATGTCACCTTCTATGTCCAAAGTCCCGCGTAGCCATTGAAAAAGTTAAGTACTCCTCGGCTTGAATTGTGCCCAGCTCAACTACTGGTAGCATCAATGGAAAAAGTAAGAAAATCACTGTGTAGTCAGATAGAACAGATGTATTATTGGACGAACTCAACAATAATTCTAGCTCGAATTAACAATTCCTACCCCAATTTCAAAACGTTCGTTATATTCAAGACCACACACGAAGTTCACGATGGAGACATTTTCCCTCAGAGTTTAATCCAGCAGACATTCTGTTTAGAGATGCTACTCCAAATGAACTGCTCCCATCGAAAATATGGTTCAATAGGCCTGAGTTCCTTCTTGGTCCACCAACCAAATGGCCGAAAATACCAGCCCAACGGCTTCAACATGACTCAGAACTTCGAAAGGCAACTCTTATTGTTCAAACATCTCCATCAATTTCGGAAGCCATAATTCACAGAAATTCATTTACATTCTTAACCCATATCATGTTTTACGTACACATATTTACAGCAAATCTCCAGAAACCACTGTCTAAGCGAAGAGTGGGCACTCTTTAACCAGTAGAACTTCAGAATTTTCTGCCTAATATGCTGCAAACAATCCAAGCATTCGCCTTCAGTGAAGAGCTGAAGCAACAAAAGAAGAACCGGATTTTGCCTCAAGGAAATTCTTTAAGCGCTCTAAAACCCTTTCTTGATGAAAACGGTCTCATCCGAGGTGGTGGAGGAGTTGAGAAGACAAACGTAGACTACGACGCAAAACATCAAATGCTACTGCCACATTCCAATGGTTTCGTTAAAATGCTTGTACAAGACCTACATGAAAAACAGTTACATGTTGGCCCTCAAGAGCTTTTGGCTATTGTACGACAACGATTTTGGCCTCGCAAAGGCAGACAATTAGCCACATGTATTGTATACAAATGTATTCAGTGTTATAAGACAAATCCAAAGTTTATGGAACAAGTCATGGGTAATCTTAGACCGGAACACATCCAACCGCCTCGTCCATTCAAAAATGTTGGATTGAATTTTGCGGTCCTACCTTCATTCACTACAGAATCCACGGGAAGAATCCTACTACTAATGTTTTCGTATGCTTTTGCACGAAAGTCATACACTTAGAACTAGTCCCAGACTTAACGAAAAAATAATTCCTAAGCGCTCTGAAAAGGTTTATTGCCAAAAGAGGCAGACCAATAAAAATATTTTGCGACATTGACACAAACTTTATTGACACAAAAAATGAATTGCACGAGCTTCACATGCTCTTCTCCAATACAAACATCCAATCGTATAGTATTCAATACTGCACGGATGAACAAATTGAGTCGTGCTTTATTCCACCCAGATCCCCTTACTTCGAGGGACTTTGGGAGGCAGCAAAATATCATTTAAAGAGAATGATTGGTAGCGTATCGTTAACGCACGAGGGATTAAAACCATGATTACCGAAGTAGAGGTAATCCTGAACCCCAGACCACTCACTCCATTATCTAACGACCCTAACGACCTTCGAGCCACAAAACTAGGTTATTTTCTGATAGGAGAGCCTCTAACAACTATTTCAAACCCATCCCTTCACTAAAAGAACGTTTCGCATTTGAAGAGAAGATAATTAATCGAAGCCTGCCAAATAGAATTTCGGAATCAGTGGAGCAAAGAATATCTGCAGCACTTGCAAATAATATCCAACTGGAGAAGTTCTTCATTTCGCTTTCACCCGGAACTTTAGTTTTACTCAAAGAGAAAAACGCTCCCCCTCTGAAATGGCCTTTAGGCAGAGTTACTACGGCTCATAAAGGCCATGGTGGTCGCATCAGAGTTGTCGACGTTATACCTGGAAATGGATTTTTTCTAAGAGCTATTCATGATTTTTATTCTCTTTCATTAGATAACAACAACATCGATGAAAAATCTAGCGAACCGGAACCCTCATCAACCCTCCAGTTCACAACTAGCAGTACTTATCCATCAGTGCTATTCGCAAGCTCTACTGTAGCAAAAAGAAGTAGGATACAAAAAATACAGCCAATCAACACAAATTGGCTTTTTAGTCCAGCTCTTTATAATCATCAAAAACGCCCTTAAAACCTTTACATCCTCCTTGAATCCTTACATCTAGAACCACCCCGAGAACCTGATTGCCTTCCAAAACTTGAGCTAAAGAAAGCCAAAAGAAGTTAATCGCTCTCGATATCTCATATTGCATTGGCATACTCGTATTAGTTATCCCATCCATCACGGGAACACCAACCTTGCATACTACAGATAACACCTTCAAAATTACTCAATTTGCATCAGGAACAATCGCCTATTTTGAAGCCATATCACAAATGTCTATGAACACCGACCACTAGAATATCATCGTTTACTATGACATGAAGAACTATTGGATTGATCTCTTTAACATACAAAGCCAGGTAAAAAGTATCAAGTAAATTTGCGACGGGTATATTCTTGAAAGGCTCCGTGACATTTTTGGCCACACGGAGCCTTTCAACAATATGTCTTCGACAACCAGCTGGCTCCCATCTTATCAATCGCATCGTTAAAGACGAGCAACGAGCTCTGGATGGAAGTGAAAGCGGCTATTAGGACCGTGGCAGAAGAGATGATCGGACATCAATCCCGGTGCAAGAGCAATGACTGGTTCGAAGATGAGTGCCAGAATGCATTAGAATCAGGTGTCCAATGAATTTGTAGGTAGGAAAACCAGGACGAAGAGAGAACACTATGAGAATCTCAGAAAAGTAGCGAATAAGATAATTAGGATTGAGAAAAGAAAATACTATAACAACCAATTGAGAAGTACAGATGTAAGTTTAGCGAGCAACAACACAAGACAAGCATGCAAAGTAGTGAAAAGCCTGAAACGTCGTTATCAGCAAAAAACTAGTCTCCGTCGTGATGACATCGGCAATATCATCACTGATGAAACCAAGATTAAGGAAAGATGGGCATCATACTTCAAGAACCTCCTTAATCCTCTGCACAGCTCCAGAATATCGGAGCCTATAGATGTCTGCGGAGAGCTTCCATTGGCCCCATCAACTCTGGTTGAAGTTTGTTCCATCATCAAATCCGAAAAGAATAATAAAGCGCCGGGCGTCGATGAGATTCCAGTAGAACTCATCAAATATGGTGGCAGTAGTGTTCATCAAGCTATTCACAAAGTCATCCAGTACATTTGGCAGCAAGAACATATGGCGAAGAGTGGAGCCAATCAATTATACTCCCTATTCACAAAAAAAATATAGAGGCATATCGCTACTTTGTACGGCGTAAAAAATATTTTCTAAAGTCTTAGAAAATAAAATTGGATCATACGCCAATAGTATTATTGGGGAGTATCAAGGTGGTTTTAGGGCAGGTAGATCAACAATAGACCAATTGTTCACAGTCAAGAATGTACTTGAAAAATGCTGAGTGTTCAATATAGACGTACACCAAATTTTCGTTGGCTTCAAGCAAGCATACGACAGTATTGATCGTAACGTACTGTATCAAATAATGCTTTGCTTTGGTATCCCAGCCAAATTAGTCCGTCTTACCAAAATGATGACCACCCAAGTCCACATCATTAACCAGCTCACCGATGCCTTTGACACAAATATCGGACTAAAGCAGGGAGATGGGCTGGCCCCACTGCTATTCAATATGGCCCTAGAGTACGTCCTAAGGAAGCTACCAGTCGATACAAGAGGTACATTACTATACAAGTTGAGCCAAGTAGTGGCCTACGCGGACAACATAAACATTTTGTCACGGTCATTAACAACTGCCAACGAACTCTTCCTGAAATTCGACAGCAAAGCAAAACTAGAAGGGCTATAAATCAATGAAAGTAAAACAAAGCTCATGACGCAGTCTAGGAAAAATACATCAAATACACAAAATATCACACTTGGCGAGTACAGTATCAAAAATCTTAGCGAATCTGTATATTTAGGCGCCAAAATACAAAGACGGGTTATGAAAGAGACAAAAAAAGCCAAAGAATACAGCTCGCAAATAAAATATTTTATTCAATTCTGACGATCTTGAAGTCCAGCTGCATACAAACAAAAACAAAGCTCCAAGTATACAAATCTGTGATAGGGCCTGTGTTATGCTATGGGTGGGAAACATGGACCCTAATCCAAGTATCCGCAAACATATTGAAGACCTTTAAGCGACGGTGCCTGAGGCGGATAATTGGAGAAAAGCGAGACGAGGAACAATGGCGGACTCGATACAACTATGAGCTGTACAAAATTGTAAGACTGCGAAAACTGCAATGGGCTGGCCACACGAATCGTATGGACGAACAACG
Source organism: Odontomyia ornata (assembly GCA_963969285.1). Classification (NCBI taxonomy): domain Eukaryota; kingdom Metazoa; phylum Arthropoda; class Insecta; order Diptera; family Stratiomyidae; genus Odontomyia; species Odontomyia ornata. The sequence continues at coordinate 275,820,732 of OZ017742.1, forward strand.
GATACCCAAAAAGGTATTCATTGTTAGAACTGAGCGCAGGGGACCAGTGGGGAAACCGAGGAAACGCTAGTCTGACTCGGTTGATGAAAACAGTTCATCGCTGTTTGGATTTCGAAATCGGAGGACGCGGTCAATGGACCGATACAGTTGGAGGCGCTATTTACAGGAAGCGAAGGCCTGAGAGGGGCTGTAGTACTAAGAAGAAAAAGAAGAGCCATTCATCAACTGTTTTCTCCAGGATCTCATTTTCTTTCGATGCGAATCGACACATGAGGATATTCACCGGAACGACGTCCCTGAGCAATATTGTTGTTTCGACTCAGCTTTTTGCATCACTTTTTGGCGCGTAATTTTTGATTATCGCTTTGATTGTCCAAGCATATCGTGGTGACACGTCAACAATTGCCCCACTCTTCTTTTCGTCCAAATCCATTATCATTTCACTGTTCTTTACATTTCTTCTTAATGATCTTCATTCCTTTCTTGGTAGTCTCTCCATTCAACTAATTTATCGCTTCTATACACAGAATAGAATCAACATATACACCGATGACGTAGTCCGCGTGGCTTAGTGATTAGAGCAATAAGCCCGTAAGCCGAAGGTCTCTGGTTCGAGTTTCGTTGGCGTCAACGAGATTTAGTTCAAGTGATTGTTCGGACAGACTATAAGCCTGTTCAGTTTAGATACGCGCTGGTTTAAAATCAGAACGTATCGCAGCTGGGTGGACGAATACACGGCCAAATCGTGATAATGATCATATCACCCTGTGGAGTGCCAATACATTCGATCCTGACAATGAGATACTCTAACTATCTCTAAGCGAAGGACTGAAAGAGGCATGCGTTTTTATTGGACTAAAACCACTGAGCATCACCGGCATGTTAGTGACCATAGGCTCACCCATTCGGTTGCATGCACTTTCACAACTCAAGCACGCGCTCGACGTTTGCCAATGCGATCAGAAGCACGGGCATTCTTTCATCGGTAAGAATAATGACCTCAGACTCTTTGTCTTTTCACTGTTTAAAGTCTTTTTAACGTTGGCCGAAATCACTACACACAAAGAAATTCGACAGAAATGGTGGGCTTTCAAAAGTTTAGGTCTTACCAAACATTACAAAATTTTTCAATTTTTTTTAATCAAACGTAGTCGAACCGGGTATCAAATGAAAGGTCTTGATTCAAACTTTTAGAATCTAAATTTAAAAAGTTATTTTGAGCATAGGGGGTGCAGGGGGAGGCAAAATGTACCAACATTTTGTGTCCCCCCCCCCCTAGCGATTGGACACCTTTGAGCCGAAAAATCCAGCGAAAATCACGAAGGTGGGCCTTTATGAGTAAAAGGGCAACAAATACCGCAGAAATCAAAATTCACTCAACTTTGTTAATAATATGATTTGTAGATTTTACATTTTCGCCTTTAAAATTAAAACGGTACCTTTAAACTTCTTGAGATTTTCGTTCTCACTAAATTTTATGAAAATCCGATCATAATCAAGTGAGTTATAACCATTTCAATTGTATGGTATTACAACAACAATAACACGAACTCTTGAGTGATAAATATTTCAAATTCACCTAGGCACTTTTATTTTCTTCCAATTTCCTTGAAAATTTAAGGAATAGTGTATAGTTTGAATATCTTTAATCGGCCGAGCATTCAGAAATACTCGTATTATTTAATCTGGAACGAGATTGCGGTTGCAATGTACTTATGTAGGAAACTCTGCATCTTTTACATAGATTTGACCGATTTCTTACCTAAGTATTGGATGAATGATTCAAGTCACCGATTCACGCTGTTAGAAAACTTGTTTCAAGGCCTAGGGTGGTTACAAGGATCTTCTAGCAGGAGCACTCTCCTACTTACTCAACTTGTTTCGATCTGGAATCGAATTTTCTTTTTCCATTTCTTTCGTTGATTACGTATGCCATTGTGCTAAGCCATTTAAAGTACTTCAGAGTAGGAGTTCTTCCAGTAGAAATTTGGAATGGTATTATGCCAGCTTTGAATATTGTTCGTAGTACGGATCGCTTCAGCCGAAAAACTTGGGGAGAGTCGTGTTGTTTTCCACTTCAGCTACACCGTTGTTTTTGGTGTATATGGAACTATGAACTCATATTTGATGTCTTTTTCTTTTAAGAAGTCGTCCATGTGTTTGATGTAATATTCTATAGCATTGTACATGCGCAATTTTTTGACTTTGTCCCGTTTTCTTTTCAACCATAAGCTTGTATTCCTTGAATTTTTTTACGACTTCGTTGTTCTTCTTGATTTGAAAAGCATTTTCCTCGTCAAGGAGATGCTATTTCTGGGACATTGTCTGGTGGGTGACTAACTTAAGCCTAGATTGGAGAAAACACTGGCCATAAGCTTATTCTCACCATGGGCCAATGGTACTGGGCAGGCAGTTTCTCAGGTTAACCGAATTTTTCCACAAATTCCGAAGAAACTCGGCTGCTATCGAATTTGCTTAGAACGAAAGGAGCTCCGGACCTTTCGAAAATGCGTTCCAGCAACACTTGAAGCATCTATAATACAAAGAACAAGTTTTAGTTATGTATGACCCAACGAAAGGCCACAAACTGTGTACAGATGCGAGTGCAAAGGAGATCGCTCGCATACTAGTGCAAGAGATGGAAGCAGACGTTTAGGAACCAGTTTTTTTCTTCAGTTGAATCTGCAACGAGGCTAAGTAAATGTATCATAGTTAAGAGCTCTAGATACTCGCTATCATAGAAGCTCTCGAACGTTTCCGTGTTTATCTACTGGGGAAAGGCTAGTAACTATATGCAGTATAAAAGCATTGAAGTTACTACTATTATAGGGTATGACTGCAAAATTGTCAACTTAGCAGGCACCACGATTCCTCATGTCTTTGCCCTCAGTTGTGCTCCCATCAACGGGAATAAGGGGGTACCCGTCATTGCAAACAATGTCATCATCATCGAAGCGAAGACCCAGGATTGGGTCACCGCTATGCTATGCGGTGACCCCAAAACTCTCAAAACGATTTAAATACTTCACGGTGCTCAATCATCACAACAACCAACAGTTCAAGGCGGACAACAAACTGAAACGTGAATGATTTTTCCACATTGTCAACGGGTGAACAAAATTTGTTGTGACGCATGCGTTTCGTTGACGAATTGTCAAGTTATGACTTGGCCTATTTGGAGAGGATGAAACAATGCAACAAGTTCAACAACGATTTTGGGTTACCTGTATGTGAAATAATATTAAATCATATGTCTCTTCATACCTCCAGTGCTGTTTCAACGAAACTACAGTCAGGAAACCAGAATGTCAGATGCACATATTTGGTGTTGAACCGCTCCCGCTCAGGTTGCTGCATATGAATCATCTCGTACCCTTTCTTCGTAGCCTCAAGGGCAACATGTACATTATCGCCGCTTTAGATTCCTTCACCAAGTTTGTTATTCTAAAAGCCGTCTGAATCATCAAAGCAAGACAAGTCGTCGAAAAGCTTAATGAAATGACGTCATACTTCAGGCTAACAAGTTGTCTTATCGCCGATTGTGGAACCGCATACATGTCGAGAGGTTTTGAGACTTATTGTCATAATCATCGAATTGAGCGTGTAGAGACCACAGTCTGTCCCCGTGGGCAAATAGACAAGTGGAGAAGGTCAACTGAAATATTCACGATTTCCTTTGCACATCAACCGAAAACCACCACAAATAGGATCAACTCGTCAGATATATGCAATGAAGTTTTTATGCAATGAAGAACTGAGCCACAGAGTTCATTCTAGATGAGATTGTAGTAATCGAGCAGGTAAGGTTCAAAAAGCCAGCGTGCAAGAGTTCTATGGAAATCAAACCGAATTTGGCAACATCATTCCTTCGATATGCTTGCATCCGATACATGATTTTGTTGCTTATTCTATTAGAAAATACGTGAAAATATGGGACTGGCGAAATAATCGGCTGTTATACAATTTAGAGGGGAATTCAAGAACCAGGTTCATGAAATTCAATCCTCTAAACAATATGCTCATCACTATACAATCCTATGAACAGTATAGTACAATGAATTGCGAGAGTTTTGAATAAAAATAAAATAATCTGTACCTCTTCCTAACATAATGAAATCGTCTTATATTCTGTGTAGTTCACTGTTTCGTGTTCCAGTGTTTTAATTGTTTAGAATTAGAAAAAATGACTATTGTGGCCGATTGTAGCCTTACGTCAGAGAACTCTGCAAATAATTTATCAGACGATCAAATTCCGTTTGATGCAATTATTCGCATTATTATCAGTTCGCGAGCTAAGGATGGAGCGACAATAGAGGATATCCGTATTGATTATTACGAACATACCGGTGAAAAATTTCCTTACATCGAAGACGTATGCGACACGTGGCACCAAATTCCCGGCGTTGCAGGCTACAAAAACCCAAAATGGCATATTTATATTTAACATGTTTTACACCAATCCTAAATCCCAGCATATCCTGAATATGGTACGAAATCAAAAACCTAGTCAAAAGGGAGAACGAAAAAAAAAAATTATGATTTCATATTCCAAAAATGATATGTGTTTCTTCAAAGATAATTATCATTCTATGAATAAAAACAATAAAAAAAGAGAGAAACAAATTATTGTAAAGATGCGCGTTCTTGCACGCGTTCTTGTTCCTCACTATGTGTGGATGTAGGTTTTAGTGGGATCAAGAATATTTAATCAAGTTTAAAAAAAACTACCTAGCCAAGCGGCTGGGCCGCAGATAAAATAGCGAGGACATAGTGTCCACTACGCTACTGTTACTAAGACGGCCAATGAGTATTAAATTCTTTTGCAGTCTAGACGTAAGCGCAACGATAAGTTATTGCGTTGACAATTATAACTTCGAATTCAAGCAGCGTTATCACGCAGAGAAAAGTGCAAGTTGAAAGTCAAAAGTATAACTGTATTTTCTCTAAAATTCACAACGGTATTTATATCATTTTCTAGAAGTCATGCTCTACTTAAATTATTACACATACAAAAATATCAGTTCGTAAACCTACTTAAAATATTGGTCATAAATTTTCCTAAACCCAAAACCTACTTTCAACACTTCAATTTCAAAACATAATTCTTCGTTCATTTATTATTCATAAATTTTTTCTCCACGACAAGTGTCAACATCCTCATTACATTCTTCACACCTTAAACAAACCCGAAACCACTTGACCTTATTCTTGACTTGGTCAGTTCACAAGCATATGCATTCACATTCCTTTAATTGTCTATCGAAACATAAGGACAATTTCACAGATGCGTCATTACGGCATAGCACGTCGTAATATCAGATCGCATGAATGAAAATGCATATACTTGTTTATCTTCAGCACGCGACTAGTATCGCATTACACAGAAAAGGTCTGTATGAAGAATGCAATGAACGATGCATTCGAATTCAAAATCAAGTGATCATGTTACAAAATAATTATTTGAACTTGACTTTGATTTTCATAAAATGTTTCTTACGATAAGAATTTTATGTGCGCGTTGAAATATAAGTTTGGGTTATATTTATTACAATTTGAATTGCTCGAAATAGATTCTTGCAATTAAAATTTATGTTCCTATGAAATGTATTTATACAAATATGTCAATTAGAATTTATGCTCATGTGAAATGTATTTATCTTTAACTGAATATAAAAATATGTAGAGTTACACAACACCCTAATCCTCTAGATGAGTGTTGATATATTGAAATTTTATACAATATATTAATACGAATCTAAAAAAAAAAAAAAATTTTTATATATATAGTTCACTTATACATAGAAATGCAATATGTCCCATACAATATTGTTACATGTTTTGTACAATTACACTATACGGTTCGCAATAAATTTAATTTCTTATTATTAACATTTATTGAATGATTACATTATATGGTTTTATTCTATTCTTGTGTATTGATTTTTGGAGTCCGTCTATATCAATTAAAACATTGCAATTTTCAACATTTATTACTTTATATGGACCTTTATAAGGGGGTTGGTGTTTTCTACGGTTCTCATTCTTTACTAATACAAGATCTCCAATATTTATGTGTATAGGGTTTGTACGACCTTGTTCTTTAACCCTCTTTGCTTTCAAATTTTCTATTATCTTCCTAGACTTTGAAATAGACATTTTTAATCTTACTTTGAGTTCATTAGCATAATCATCCAGATTGTAAATCTTTTCACCATCCTCAATTAAATCATTTGGAAGGTAAGGCAATTTGCCGAATACCAATTCATAGGGTGTATAATTGGTATCTATATGAGGTGTAGTGTTGTACGCAAAGGTGTAGTACGGAATCCATCTATCCCATTGCTGATCATCAGCAAAAGAATACATGTACTCATTGAGAACCCGATGGTTTCTTTCAACCGAACCTAGCGTTTGGTGATGGTATGGAGTAGAAAAAATTTGTTTTATATTTAATAAGTTGCATATATCGCCCATAAGTCTATTGGTGAACTCAGTTCCTAAATCAGACTTAAGTATTTTAAAGTGTCCATACTTTAATATAAACTCTTCTACTAAACCTACCGCTATAGTTTTTGATTCCTTATTCTCTATTGGGAAAGCAACGACAAATTTAGTTAACTCACATTGTAGTGTTAATATGTATCGGTAATTATTCGAGATTCTTAATGGACCTACAGTATCTATTTGTACAGTCTCAAAGCTTGTTGATGGTGTATCTGTTACAACCATCCTCTCTTTTGTATGCCTTACTTGTTTGTTAGTTAGGCAAGCTGCACAATTTTTGATATGGATTTTAACCATACTGTTCATATTCTTCCAACAGTATCGTTGTTTTAGTTTTAACAATGTTTTGCGAATTCCTAGGTGTCCTCCATGAGGTGAGTTGTGATACTCCTCTATTAGCTTCTTTTGTTCAAGTTTATCTGTTATCTTGGTAGGCGGTTTGTATATCATAATTCGTAATTTCTTTTGCGTACGCGTTTTCTGTTGCAACATATTAATTATTCTTTTAAATACTGTTTTGTCTATAGACCTAAAAATACTGTCTTCACAAGATAGTGAGAGTTCATTGATGTTCTCTTGATTCGCGAATTTAAATAGTTTCTCCAGAATCGAAACGAATTTCGGATTCGGATTATCACTATTTGCCTCATCACTCTTGTTACTTTTGGTACCATTATGCACTGTTAGCTTTTCTTTGACGGAAACGGATTTCACATCAGATATATCGCTACAATGTACTTCTATAATATCTTTTGTACGTACAATATAAACATCTTTATTTTTAACTTCACTGCGCAGGATAAATCTCAGTTTCGTAATACCGGTAATGTCAGACAAACTCGTGCAATCCCAACAATAGAGTTGATCAGGTTCTACTGGAGTTTGGGTGCCCTCGTTGTTGACCACTTCTTTCTGTTTTTCTGTCTTATTCGCCATACCTCTTGTAATCGCTAATAGTTTCCTTTTCGCATTTTCATCAGTTTCTGGAGGTATCATCGCTTTCAAGGTGTCCGAATCCAACTCGATCCTTGACAATGCATCCGCATTAGTGTTCATACTACCTTTCTTATATACAATTGTGAAATCGTAATCTGATAGGTCGACACGAATTCTAGTCAGTTTTGATGAGGGATTCTTATGGGTAAACAATGATACTAGTGGTCTGTGATCGGTCACAACCACGAATTTTCGTCCGTATAGATAGGGTCTGAAGAAATTTATGCCCCAATGAATAGCTAAAAGCTCTTTTTCGATAGTCGGTTTGTTGATGTCGTGCTTAGCCAAGGATTTGCTAGCATAAGAAATTGGTAGGTCTTGGCCAATTTCTCCTTGAGATAAAACTGCGCCCAAAGCATAGTTTGAAGCATCTGTGGTTAAAATAAATGGTTTTGCGAAGTTTGGGTATTGAAGTATCGGTGGTTCTATCAGTTTCCTTTTTAAAGTCTCGTATGCTTTTTGACATTCCTCAGTCCAGACAAAAGTTACATTTTTCTTTAGCAATGCATTCAAACACTTCGCCGTCTCGGCAAAATTTGGTATAAAACGCCTGTAGTAATTGCAGAAAGCCACAAATCTGCGTACTTCATCTGCACTCTTTGGTACTGGGTAGTTTTTGATTGTATTGTTCTTAGCTGGATCAGTTCTGATTCCCTCACTGGTTATCAAATGACCCAAGTATACTACCTCTGATCTCAAAAACTGGCATTTTTCAGGATTTAATTTCAAATTATACCGACGCAACCTTTGTAGTACTTTGCAAAGATTGTCATTATGGTGTTTGATGCTACAACCGAATACAATTATGTCATCGACATACAAGAATGCCTCGTGGCTAAGGCCACTGAGAGCTATGATTAACATCCTTTGAAAGCTGTTGGACGAAATTTTCAATCCGAATGGTAACCTCTTGAACTGATAGTGCCCATCGTTAGTGGAGAATGCTGTCAATGGTCTAGACTCTTTCTCAAGTTCAATTTGATGAAAAGAGCTAGTCATGTCCAGCGTAGAGAAATATTTTGCTCTACCAAGCCTGTCCAAGACGTCCTCAAGTCTCGTCAAAGGAAACTTGTCGTTGACTATCTTGTCATTGAGCCTTCTGAAATCTACAACCAGTCGCCATTTAGCTTTTCCGTCTGTACTCTTTTTTGGTACAACTAACAGTGGAGAATTATACGGGCTAGTTGATGGCTCGATGATATCACTGGTTTCCAGATCTCTGACTTGTTGCAGGATTTCCTCATTTTGGGATTGAGGTAATCTGTAATTCTTAATATAAACCGGACTGTTATCTACGGTTTGTAATTTCTGTTTATAGAAGTTGTTCGTTGCAAGCTTTTCTCCATCCAAATGAAATACATTTTGATATTCTTTTATGATTTTAAGCAAACTTTGCATTGCAGGTTTATCCAGACTATCCTTATTTATAACGTTCAGTAATCTCTTAAATCGATCATTGTCGAAACTTTGTTTTTCCCCTTTGAAGATGTCATAATCTTTCAATGGTTCGACTTCAACATTGAAATGCTTTATGACAATATCTTCGTCTGTTGTATTCATGATTTTAATGTGCCGTACACCTCTTACAGGTATGATTGTATTTGCTACAAATACACCTTTCTCAATCTCCGTGTTCAGCACGATACCATCCTCATCAATATCTATGTTGACCGGAACAATCATTTCGGTTCTTGCCGAAATGTTTATCTGTGAATACTGTTGTCTTCTCGTGTCCATAGGTAGTACAACTTCTTCATCATTTACGTTGAAGGTTATTGTAAATGTCTCATAATCAATTCTGCATAAATAATGGACCATCAAATCTCTGCCGATAATACCATCTGTACTTATCGGAAAATTACTGTCTACAATGTGGAATGATTCCGTTACTTTATGATTCCCAATTAATATCTCTAAGTAAGAAGTACCCAAGGACGTGGTTACCTCTTTTGTTATTCCCGTAAGTCTAATCCTATTTTTACTATCTATAGAATATTCTAAATCCTTATAGACATCGTCTTTGCATATAGACACATCCGCACCTGTATCGATTAAAAATAATAAGTATCTATCAGAGTTATAATTATAAATTCTCACAAAATTAGTACAACTATCGGTTATTCTATATATATTGTGCTCTGTGTCCAATTTTCTTATACCGGGAGGTTCTCCATGTCCTCTCCGGAACTTAGCACGTTTCCCTGGTCGCTAACAACATGGACATTTCTCCTTCTATTGTCACTATTATTATTGTTGTTGCTCCTACCATTGCGCCTATTACGCCTGTGATTATCTGATTGATTGTTGCTATTGCGATTGCTACGGTAACGATTATCCCTATCATTGTTATTATTATTGTTGTAACTTCTATTGTTACTGTGGTTATTGTCCCTATCGTTACTTCTACTGTTCCTATCATTATTCCTATTATAGTTATTGTTATGTCTATTATTCCTATCATTGCTATCCCTATTACGGTTATCGTATCTTCTCCCTTTCTTGTTGGCATTGCCACTAAAATGCATTACACTATTAGTAGCCTGTGTCTCTGCATTTTCTAATTCCTGTGCGAGTGATACAGCTTCGGTAAAACTTTTTGGTCTTGCCGAAAAAATAGTGTTCCTTAGCTGATCATTCAGCCCATTTTTGAAAACGGTTAGCGCATAGGTGTCGTTCATCTGTGCGATAACTTTCTTCTCGTTCGGAGTAGCTTGACTTCCTAACTCCTGTATTTGTAATTGGTTGAGTTCATCCACCAAGTTTAAGATTTTGTCCTTAAAAGAACTCACAGAAGATTTCTTCTGGTAAGTACTACTTAACATGGTATGAATCTGAGGTACAGTTTTATTATTCTTAAATCTTGTTCGTAATGCTGATTTTAGGGTATCGAAGGATGTAATTGAAACATTTGCCAAAGAAAGTCTGACTGTGGCACTTAATTTAACATTGACAACGAAGTCAATGAGACTAGCCCTAGCATTAGCAGACAGGGTTGTATGGAGGATTTCTAGTATTTTGAGGAAAGGGTCCAATTCCTTATACTTCCCATCAAAAACAGGGATGATCTTCATGGCTGTTTCTAAACTAAAATCGGCCATGGTGAATCTTTCTTCATATATCTGTAAACTAGATTCTAGATCCTCACTTATAGAATCTTCTTTGATTTCTTCTATATCCGAATACCCTTGTTTGCTCAGCTGTAACCAGATTTCGCCCTCCAAAATGGATGATAGTGCTCTGAACTTTAACTTGAGATCTAAAACTTTAGAACTTTCATCTTTGCAAGTCTTGAGTATATCATTAAACTTTTCCTTTCTAATTTGCAACTCATCTAATTTAGCCTGGAGTGTCTCAAAAGTGTACAAACTCTTTGCACATTTCTTTAAATTACTCAAAACCTTTTCATTCTCAACCACCAGTTTTTCTAAAAGCTCCATAAATCATTAAATTTGAAGCAAGATATCCTAAAGCCAATGGTAAATAACTCTTAATCCATAGACTCCATAAACCAAAAAAAATAGGCTAAATACTTCTAACATCAAAAACAACTCAAATTTTCAAATATTAATATTTCTATTTAGTCTTTTTACCACGTAATTCTTATTGTATCTGTGGTATACATAAAAAACTATCATTATTACTATGAATACTATGGATGTTGTCAATGATTGTTGATATTCCTCGACGAAACTGTTTCCAACGGAGCAGCTATTCCCCATTGTGCCCAATGTCTATTCGCCGGTTTGAGGTCCAAAAGTTTCCGCTGTAGTACTCTCTTCTGCTCTCCGACCGCTATTTTAATTACACGATGCAGCTCGGCTCGCTGACGCTTCAGCTTCGTTTTACGACCACCTCTTGGTCGTCGCTTCTTCGGTATAGATTCCAAAATGTCCTTCGGCTCCGTTCTTGTTTCCTTCAGGAACGGTTCAATTCGACGTGGCTTTGGTCCTCGAAGATCTGGGGTACCGATTTCAGCCGGAATGTAAGGTGGCGGTGACAAATACCGTTCTGCCACAGGTTCTGGAACGTACTCCTCTACAACTCTACAGCACCTCTCGAAAACAGCGTCGAACTCTTCTTGGTTAGCAATAAGGTCTAACGCGTCCAAATCCGGACAAGCAGGATCGCCATGTAAAGATGCGCGTTCTTGCACGCGTTCTTGTTCCTCACTATGTGTGGATGTAGGTTTTAGTGGGATCAAGAATATTTAATCAAGTTTAAAAAAAACTACCTAGCCAAGCGGCTGGGCCGCAGATAAAATAGCGAGGACATAGTGTCCACTACGCTACTGTTACTAAGACTGCCAATGAGTATTAAATTCTTTTGCAGTCTAGACGTAAGCGCAACGATAAGTTATTGCGTTGACAATTATAACTTCGAATTCAAGCAGCGTTATCACGCAGAGAAAAGTGCAAGTTGAAAGTCAAAAGTATAACTGTATTTTCTCTAAAATTCACAACGGTATTTATATCATTTTCTAGAAGTCATGCTCTACTTAAATTATTACACATACAAAAATATCAGTTCGTAAACCTACTTAAAATATTGGTCATAAATTTTCCTAAACCCAAAACCTACTTTCAACACTTCAATTTCAAAACATAATTCTTCGTTCATTTATTATTCATAAATTTTTACTCCACGACAAGTGTCAACATCCTCATTACATTCTTCACACCTTAAACAAACCCGAAACCACTTGACCTTATTCTTGACTTGGTCAGTTCACAAGCATATGCATTCACATTCCTTTAATTGTCTATCGAAACATAAGGACAATTTCACAGATGCGTCATTACGGCATAGCACGTCGTAATATCAGATCGCATGAATGAAAATGCATATACTTGTTTATCTTCAGCACGCGACTAGTATCGCATTACACAGAAAAGGTCTGTATGAAGAATGCAATGAACGATGCATTCGAATTCAAAATCAAGTGATCATGTTACAAAATAATTATTTGAACTTGACTTTGATTTTCATAAAATGTTTCTTACGATAAGAATTTTATGTGCGCGTTGAAATATAAGTTTGGGTTATATTTATTACAATTTGAATTGCTCGAAATAGATTCTTGCAATTAAAATTTATGTTCCTATGAAATGTATTTATACAAATATGTCAATTAGAATTTATGCTCATGTGAAATGTATTTATCTTTAAGTGAATATAAAAATATGTAGAGTTACACAACATTATTACTACAATTAATTGAGAAAAAGAGGAAAGAGAAATAATAAATGCATTAAAAACAACATTTTGTCTCATCGCAAAACAAACTGCATTCAGCATTCATTCATTACGTACGAACATTTACCCTCACATAAATCCAGCAATCAAGCTACACAAAATCCCATTCAAATGGTAAAGTCTCGAAACGCATCAACATTCAAGAAAATTTTATACCTCCCCCGCCAGATCATCATTTGGTAAAGATCAATCAAAGAAATGGGATTCAAACTTTGGATCGTCGTCAACTACAACACGTCCAGTGAATAAACAAGATGCTGAATATTGGTTGGAAAAATTGAATGCCAGCGATAGCGGGAGTGGGATTTGCTTGTGTTGCTGGTGCTGTCGTGAAGAGATTTTGGGGAGTCCGGTGGCAAGCTTTGGGTGAGGTGGAGGTATCCGCGGAGAATTATCATTTGGCCCGTCTTAAACAAATCTTGTGAAATGTTATAAGCGCGGATTTCCCATGTATCATTTTGTGCGAACGTTTCAAACATTTGTGGACAAGAATATCTCTTTGAATAAAACCCTTTGGGTGGTCAGATATCCGTCGGAATATATGGGATCAAAAAGTCTGGTTGACGTCCCGTGTGTGCGTGTGTGTGCGTGTGTGTCGTCGCCATTAAAAAAGCATCAACCCGTAACCTGCCATTGAATATATTTTAGGATTTGTAATTATTTCCTATGCCAAGTAATTTGCCGAATAATTCGAGATAGTCAAAATTCGTGTGAAAACTAAGAAGTCGCGACCTAAGCAGTGCACGCCATTCACATATTCTCTCGGTGAATCGTCAGAGGTTTTAGCAGAAAGTATCTGTAAGATCTGCAGCAGTAAAACATAATCCCAAAGTTCAGTGCCGCAGAATTCGCAATTGTAACGGGAATAACAGTGAATTTGGTGCATAAATATAGTTGCTCCGGTCATCCCTTGATAAATTTTCTCTCGTTCCCATTCAATTTCCCATCGATGAAAATCACTTTTCCGTGTGGGCAGCAAAGTGCAAGATATCGAGTTTGGAAGCGCGAATCTATTCGCCTATGTATCTTTCGTATCATCCTCTGGTCCTCGACAATTGGAAAAAGCATTGAGACAAATTCATGCAAATTTCGGAAGCAACTTAAGTATCGGAAACCAAATCGTTGCAAAGTGGAATTCGGAACAGCAACCAGTTACTTTTCAATCAACCTTAATTTTAGTTCACGTAGACCACTTTAACTAATTTGTTGTCTTAATTATACGTAAAACGTGTCGGAGAAGATTTGTTGATCGCGGAGTTTTAATTTACATAGATTCAGTCTAAATTAAAAAAAAAAATTGAATAATTGCCAAAATAGTCACAGGCCCTTACCCGCCCCGAACACGAGCGCTCGTAGGAGGAGGTCTGGGTAAGTACCCTTTCTTATCAAATTTTTCTTTGCATGTTTTTCCATTTTTATCAAATCTTTTTTGCATGTTTTTCCATTTAAAAAAAAAGGAATTTATAAAAATATTTCTACTTGAATCATTTAAATAAATAAAAATATATTTATGAAAATTTTACTCTTTCGTTTAAAAATGCTCTACGACACTTTGAAATAAATTAAGAAATACCTAAAATTACGGCTTTAGGTAGTTCTTGTAATCTATTAAATAAAAAAAAAAGATGTTCATAATGATAAATATTTCTAGTCAAAAGTCAAGAACATTATAAAAAAAAAACATTGAGGTCCTCTGACATTAAATAGCGATCAAATTTTTATGCATCCAATATTTAATGTACGACAATAACGTCCGAAACGCTAGAGCAAGATCGCATACGCATTGAGAAAGCTGATATTTGCATATAACATTTGCACTTGATGTGAATAGGAATCAATATTTAGCATACGAGTATAATCGTTTTACATCCAAGAGAGAAGAGACTTGGTTTTTAATACATACGAGTACATTCAGAACAAGAAATGCGAGAGAAGTTGATCTTTAATCTCTAATCGTTGTATTTAAGGAATTACTTAAACAAGTAAAAGAACTAGAGAAAGGCAAATTTAATGAGAACAAACCGTAAAAATAATTATATATATATATATATATATATATATATATATATATATATATATATATATATATGACAAAAAAATAAAAAAATGAATTAATACCATACCCTTCGGTCTTTCCTTTCTTCCAATTCTAACCGGGTATAGGATCCGGTACGGTGGCAGGCTTCCACCTCAAAACATGAGCCAGCCGCCGGGTACTCTTTAATCCTTCTTTTGTTTCAGGTGACGTCGCGGGTTGAGTGGCCCAAGCAGAGTGCCTCTTTATGACATAGAGTTATGTCATCGAATTGCATAATTATATGGCATAAATTGGTCACCGGGGTACTCCTCTTCTGATGGGAAGGCTTATACAAGTCAAATTGTATGAGTTTTCCACTCAGAAGAGGAATACCTGGCCACTGCAACAAATATGGATTTAAATCCGGTTGGGTGGGTGCGAAGGGGTTCCATCACTACCCGGTTGCCCTTCTCTCATTTGTGTGTCATGAGCTTCGTCGGGTAATGACGAAGTTACCCTAAGTCCGCCCCTTTTTACATGTTCCACTTGTTCTCGGAACGAGTCCTTTTTCTCTGGTGTAGTTACCTACACTTTTTGCGACTTCGGTCGCCTCGTTTTAGTTTGACCACGAAAAATTCGTTAGTGCGAAATTTTTTGTAGTGGGTCCTTGTGCTGGGGTAATGAATCCGCCCCACGACACCGCAATGCTAACCTGCCAGCGCATTCACGCGTCCCCAGACGAGGGCATTCTCGGCAGATATCTCCATCTTCTTCTGCCGAGGCAGCAGAACATCGCTGCAGTCCTTTACGGACTTTTGAAACTTATAATTCACTACAAGATCATTGTTGACTTTCCATTGCGAGAAGTTATACATAATCATATGTTGCTGGTTCTCAAAGATGACACCGCCTGAAGAGCAAAGCAACACGAAACCACTCATGACAATAAGACAGAAATGAGAAGAAGCCGCACATAATAGGTCAACAGCATGAAATCGGCGGAAGATCTGCTGATGACCGCCACCATCAACTAGGTACCTACCAACCTGGCGAACTTGTCATTATCAAAAACGCGCTTGCTTCGCCATGATAGTCACGGAAGCTCAGGCCTCGTTATCGTGGACCTTACCGTATTCAAAAAACTCTGCGATATGACAGACATGTCATTGAAGAATTTCCGACCAACAACGATTCATGACAAACTATTTCATTCGTCTTTACGAGCAACAAGTTAAAGCCATGGTGTCAGCTTCATCGCGAAGATGAGCTCGGATCGAGGTCGATTTTAGGATTGATTGAGCTGTCAATCTGCATCATTGGGACGAGAAACGTGGAGAGAGAGATGTGAGAACGCGGGCAGTTGTGCGTTAGCCACCGCGCAGGACAGTCGCCGAGCAAGCCAACCGATAATCAGAAATAAATGAAGATTCCTCACAATCGTTCGTTTTAATTGAATAAATATTTTTCACTCAGACATTTTGTGACTTTTCTCTAGTATTTGACGCATGCCGTAATATAAAATGTCAAAGCAGTAGGGAGTGATCCTGCCAGAAAGGTTTGATAAACCAATTAGTAAGTCATACAACGTTTACTGAATATGAAGACTTGTATCATGCATGAATTCCATAAGATGAGTCGAAAAACGAATATTTGGTTATTATGTGTTTCGATTCGACAACATGTTATTTTCAGAGCGTTGACTTCATTGTTGAGTAGGTATTGTAACATATTAACCAGTAGTGTTAGGGTGTATCTCAGCAGTATCATGTTATTGTTATTGTAAAGTATTCAATCGGCTGTAGCTTAGCTGTGCATGGCTCGAGAGGGGTGGGGAAGTACATACACACACAAATTTATCAGAGATTTCCAATCACTCTGCATCCCTCCTGTTTTGGAAGGATCTAATCAAAATCTTTTATTTAATACCCATATTGGCTATCTATCTTTGGTTAAAAAAAATTGTTTAAGGCTCAGCCCACTATATGACAATGCCCTCTCAAATATTTTATAAAAAAAATTTTTTAGTGTTACTTTGAAGAGGGCATCACGTACAGAATTTAAGTCATTCTAGCATGTACGTTTTGTACGGAAACACTATGATACACCGACGGAGGGAAGGATAGATACGTCACAATATTAGTAGGTAATTGTTAAATTATTTTAAAATACCCTTGAAAATCTAAACTATATTAAGCTATGGACATACTTACTTGTGGCCTAGCTCATGTGCGATAGTATGCGATAACATTATTCCATTGTCTTCATTAACGCTACAGGATTTCCGGGGCTTACACATTCCACCCACATTGGCTAGTCCTAATGTCCTAGCGAGAAAAACGTTTAATAGCAACCGATTAACTCAATTCTACTAATCACAAGAGGCGTTTGAATACTTACATGCAATCATTACCACATATATTCCTTCTCGTCACTAGAATGGCCACATCGTGATGATGAGGATCATTTTCATCATCGGAATTTAACTTATGCTGCCAACTGCTCCATATCATTCAGGATAAGTATATTCAAGCCAATAAGAAAAAAGGAAAGAAAACATTCAAATCAGCAATTCAATTAGCGAAAGTCAATCTACACATGCAAATTACTCAAACAGTATATCTTCAACATATATAGTTTGAAGAAAGGAATCAACATAAAACACATTAAAAATATCTTACGAGCAAAATATCTGCAAATTTCGTTGGGCGTTCTCCGTTAAATTGAGATCAGGATACGCCTCTTCATCCTCGATTAATACAATCCTAACGATTACAATCTGTATGGAATTACCAATGCTTGGATCTTTATAAAGGGACGATACCATATTCATGATAGTTAACATATATTGTTCGGCATCGTCGTGAAATGAAACCATCGAACTATCCACGACAATCAACGTTTCCACATGTCGTGGGCTGCTAATTGAACGTTTTGTACGATGACGTTGACGCGATGCCGACGCTGATTGTGATGAGGATGATGAAGATGGTGACGAGGACGATGCACCATTACTATCACCATAATTATTCAGATGATGGTGAAATTGTGGGTTTTGATGTCGTCGAATTTTCCGACCACGCTGGATAAATACCTGAGAGGTAGATAGATATTAAATGGATGAAAGGATTCAGATGAAATTTTAGTTTGGGTGGTGGTAATTTTCTTTTGCATTAATTAAAAGTGTTTAACAGGCGATACGTGTTGAAGGATGTTGTTAAGTTAACGCACCTTGCCTTGAGGTTGCCATTCAATTTTCGTCTCCGTGCGACGCCGTGGTTCTTTGGTGCCACAATTACTGATCGGTTGATGTTTCTTTTTGTGTCGACCTTTACGTTTTTTCTGTAAAAATGGGAATTGTATCATTTAATTAAATCTTAAGGCTGACATATGGCTGAAGCGTGAGTGTAATATTTTACTTTGGGTTGAGTTATTGTTAGTGAATAATTATCCGCGCTTTACCTTCGTTTGTACTGCAGATCGATGGAACACCACATGAGGGTGTCCATTTGCTTCAGAGTATTCATGATGCTTGGACGGTTCTACGAAATAGTCTCCCTTGTGCGTACGTAAATGACCTGCCTGCAAATAAGGATGAATGTTTAAAATTTTAGCAAATAATTAATTTCAAATGAAATATAAATGATTGATGGCTATTCGTTTTGTAGCTCTTCATTCAAAAAAATTAGCTAAAGAAACAATAAATAATGTTATCAGTTGAAAATGACTAAATATTAATTGGAAAAAGGAAAAAGCCAAACAACTCTACATAAACATATAACAAAAGAACACAATGAAAGAGTGTACTTTGAGCTAACAACTTATACGTATTGACTTAATTCTAATACATGTTATGAAAAAACGTTAACTAATCCTAATAAATCAATATTACAAAAACCTAAATGTCTCTAACTATTTATAATACGAGGGTCAGAATAATAAAAGGTTCACCTGCACCTCTTTTTATCATCCCGCGTGATCATGAGTACAATAGTTGTGGACCACGAGAAAACCCAGGGTATCCCAATAGGATTGATGTCCACTTGTACCCCTCCCAATGGTACTTGCGGTCCCGATAGCATGAGTCAAGCATGCGATGACTCTCCAACATGGAAAAAGTCCCTGCAACCTCAAAAGCTACCGCCCAATGGTTGAGTAAATTGAGGGATAGCCAAAAATCGTGGTGGCTCTCATGCCAATGTAAAAACAGAAAAATGAGAAGACCAAGTCTTGGTTTAATTGAACAATTTATTGCTTTGTTACGAAATGAAAAGAATAAACATATTCAACACGATTAAATTGATTTCAAAGCCATGATTGACATAAATTCTGTTGAATACAACGGAATTCATAAGTATTCTGATGTATGGGAGGATTTGTAACATTAAGGATGTAGCGTGAAAAGGTTGCTAAGTGGCCGTACAGGACTGCAGCCCGTTTTAGAGGAGGAGCCTGCCATCGTTGTAGCCTCTTCACTTTTTTTTTTCACTTGGCTTTAACCAGGTAGAATGCCCTTTTATGATATAGAGCTATGTGATTTCATTGCATAACGCTGTCATAAATTGGTTACGTTTGTACTCCTCATTTGAAGGAAAGTCATGCAAATTATGTTTGTATGTGTTTTTCACTCAAATGGAAAATACATGGCCACGTCTACGTTCGGATCTTGATCCGGTTGGGAGGATGCGAGGGGGCGCCGCTTCCATTTGGATGCTCCACTCTTATTTGTGGGCCATAACGACAAAGCCTCTGTAAGTCCGTCCGTTTTTGCAACGTCTAATTTGTTCTTCGAACAAGCATTTCAACACTTATTAGTATTACCCTTTTAACAAGGGGTGCTCCGGTCAGGCTTTTCTCGGCCCCGGATAGCTCCGTTGGAGATAGTGCAGGCACCACTCGTTCACCCTTGGAGCCCGATCGGAGCCGCCGAACGAGGTTGCGGCTCCCCGGAGAACAAAGAATAAAAATTCCACCATCCCAGAACATATTCTACAAATATTAATCCCCTACAACACCTGAAAAAAAGAAAACGTTGGATACGCCAGGAAATAACTTTAATCGTGAGCTGACCACGACGGGTGCTTGGCAACCCAGCGACTCCAAGACGATGCTAGTAAGTTCCCTTTTTGGGAAACAAGAATATCTCCCCACTGACGAGAAGAAAGTTCACAAGTCGGGAAAAATTCACTAGTAAAATTAAAAGAAACAACCGAAATGAGTTGACTATTATTATTCGTTAACGTTGAAAGTTGAAATATAATGAAATGTCACAGGAAAATCTACTAAAACTGCGCACGAAAATATAATTTTAGAAATCCAACAGAAAAAAAGATCGTTTATAAAAAAAAAATGGTAGGCCAACACTTACGACGGTTATTCCGCTGATGTGGGATCCCCAGATGGTTGGTTTTTTGCTGTTTATTTGATCGGTATTTTCTATTGTCCACTGCCAAGCTCGTTGATTTATTTTTTTGGTTTGAGAACTAATTTCCAATTTCCTCGATTGAATCACCGATACTGCCAATCTCCCTGATGTCTTTTCCTTGCTAGCTCCATGTATCGACTAGCAACTCTTCACCGTACGACTCTTTTGCCAATAAGAAGAACGGGACACCCTTCCAGCGCCCTTTTATTAGCTTCTTAGCCAACGGCGTATTCGGGGAGGTCAAAGACCTTAAAAATCCCACTGCGTGTGGTCAGCTAGGTAGTTTCCCACCACTGGAATAGGCACCTTTGGGTGTTCATGGAACCCACTTCTGATCAGATGTACGGAGTTGTTTAGTATTGTTTCAATTCCACCATTTACCATTCGCACTCGATTTTGAATATTCTATGATATTCATCACTTCTAATTTTTACTTTTAATTATGTTTATTATTCCTTTATAATTCATTGTATTCGAATTCACTCTAATCATGTTCGTTTTAAACAATTCGCCGATCTATTAATTTGATTAGCGATAGAATCCGGGAATTGTTAATCTTTGGCTTCATTTTCTCCTTTCTTGTGTTATAAAGCCTTCATTGTATCGTTCGTGTACTATTTTCTTGACTAATTATATCCCAGTTGCGATTTCCCGTAACAGTAGGTTACCTCGGCTTCGAAACTAGTCGATCGGCATTTTAAATGGTGTAATTCTTGACTGCGATATTTTTTGTAGTGGGTTCCTTATGCTAGGGGGAAAGAACCCGCCCCAAGACACCACGACGTTAGCCTGCCAGCGCACTCACGCGTCCCCAGACAAGGCCAATCTCAGCGGATCTTAACATTCTCTTTCGCAGAGTCAACAGACCATCGCTGCAGTGCTGTACGGACACGTAGCAATCTTTTTACACTATAAAATAGAGCCCAACGTGGGGCCCAAAAAGCCCGGTTGTATCAACAGTCGTGAGCATGAGACAGGCCATCGTCTCTAGGTGACCCTACAAGGTGTTCAGATTTTTGGCGGGTAGGCAACTACTAAGGGATATTGCACAAATCGTGCCCCAGCACCTCTAACAACTTCCGGACGTGTGTTATCGTCGGACATCAATATCGTTTGGACCTGCTTTTGACTTATACTTTGGTGGTTTACCACCATTGTATGACTAGTAAGGCCCTATGTGTATTCGGAAGTTGTTACCCAACATCATATTTGTGGTGGATTCTGATCTGCACTGCAAACCAAGCGGTGCCTAAGTGTCTTCCATTGCATGGATTTTGATTTCACGTGGTTGGCTGCTTAGCTAGTCCGTGACTACCCATGATAAGAAACGCACTGCTTGAGAGTCAGAGTTCACTCTGGGCCTACAAATTGTACCTTGTGAAAACTTGCGAATGAAAGAGCACTTCCGAACCCTGATCCTTATGGTGCCTCAAGAAGGGAGTCCCTGTAACGAAAAGGAAGATCTCACCATTGGTGTCCTTGCCTGTGAAGGGAAAAACGAAATGCAAAGGCTGAGTTAGATATTGATATTGCTACTCTTCTTGTTGTTGAATTTTTCACATTTATTTCCCCAATTTTAATTTAAACATTAATTTTAATACTCAGTTTATCATATTAATTTACCCTTATTTTTTTTTGTCGCCACTGACGGCCACGTTCTCAGTTAATATAAGACTCAGGTCGGATGCCGGACAAACACTTTTGTGCTCCATCTGCCACGAAGACTTGGACGAGCCGAACAGTCAGAATTTACCGTGCGGGTATCGGTTACACCAGCTGTGTTTAAGCCGGCTACGGCAAACTTCGTCTACATGCCCGCTCTGTCGTTAGCCTCTCGAGCAGACACCCATCGCGATAGAATGAAATCCACCTTCCGTTGCTTGTGAAGCAGTACTCAAAGGCGGACTTTCTCCTCCCACTACAATGGATACACGCAGTGATACCAGTGGAGCCCGAGCCCTACCAACGGATAGACCCAGTACCGAACTGCCATCTTCAGCTTCACCCGGGATGTCTCAGCTGCTGGTGGTCATGCAAACTATGGCTGTGAGTATAGAACAGATGAGACAACAACTACAACGACTGTCTGTTCCACAATCACCTACCCAGCCTTCTACATCATCGGAGAGAGCGCAGAGCCACTCTTAACAGTAACTGATGACCCAGTACCTCCTAGGCTCAGGGGTGTCATGAACCCCATAGCCCCAGAATACAGGCCCAGGGGAAGTGTCCCAACTTCGCAACCGCACCAGCGGAATAACATGAGTGTCTAGAGGCCTGAGCGACAATTGTTCGAGCAGGCAGACCGTGGCTAAGTGCTCTAGTATACAGGTACTTGGGATTTACCAACATTAACCCAGCAAGGAGATCGCCGAACGGGCAGGCCTGCTCAGCGCAAAGAGACCGCACCGGGACTGTCCAGCAACGAACGCAATCGTTCGCTGTGTGCTATCCTACGAGAGCAACCGGTGTTCACCCCACGCCACAGCGTGCATGCACTTCGCGCGTCTGCAAAGGAGGTAGAAGTGGTGCAATATACCCAGCAGTCCACACCCCCAAGGTAATTTCTTTAGCCGACGAGAGCAACCAGAACGACGCACAGCAGCCGAGCTCAAATACAGCGTGCCTGCTTTACCCGCGCCAGCTTGTCACATTCCACCCACAACAGACAGCTCACCGGAGACTTTCTCTCCATTATTCACCGAACTAAACCAAGAACATCAGACCAAAGTATATGAACTGGCTCCTAGGACACGAGTTACCACGTGTTGGAACTGCCAGCAGACGAGACACCTTTTTACCGCATACCAGGCAGAGGCTAACATGTTTTGTCTCCATTGTGGGAAGCCAGATACTTATGGGCCAAACTGCACCAATAGCAATAAAATCTAGACATCCGGCACACGGATACTCAATGTCTCCCTTGGCCTTAGAAGAAACTTTTGCTGGGAATTCGTAGTTGCAAAGGTTACCCGGTCGATACTTGCTGCAGACTTACTGCAACATTTCGGACTAGTGGAAGACATCAAAAGTTGCTGCTTGTTCGACCCAGAGACACAAATATCAACCAACGGCTGGACTAGTGTCTACTATAAGCAGCAATGTAGCATTTCTTTCACATTTCGGAGAAATACCCTAACATTACCCACCCCTCACGATGAAGCGGGGCAAAGAATCATACAGTACAATATCACATTGTGACTAATGGCCCACCCCATCGCAGAGCATCCACGGAGAGTCACCCCAGAGAAATTCTCAATAGCAAAAGCAAAGTTTGAGCACATGGCGTAGCTTGGATATTGCAGAACATCCTACATCGCCCTTACACCTCGTCCCAATAAAGGAACGTAAATGATACCCATGCAGGACCATTACGTGCTGTGTCAATGCATTCGCGATTCTAGATCGTTATCCGATGCGGTATATTCAAGACCTAATGTCAAACTTGTCAGGCAGGCAAATCTTATCGAAAAAAGGTCTGCTTATAGTATACCACCGAATCCCAACCGCGGAGAACAATATTCCAAAGACGGCGGTACTAACCTCTTTTGGTCTCTATGAGTTTACCGTAATTACCGTTGGGCCCATGAACGCTGCCCAGTCATTTAAAAGGTTTACGAAGGACGCTGTAAGAGGCCGCAAATTTCGTTCTTGCTGCCTTAGCGACATATTAATTGCATTAGATACACTCGGATAAGATTTTGAACACCTCCGCTCTGTACTCAGAAGATTAGACGACTGAGGAGTTGCAATTGAAATCGTGAAATGTACTTTAGGAGTCAAACAGGTCAGCCATTCCCTAGCGAAACAGATGGAAGCAGTTAGAAAGTTCAGCCAAAAACTATCAACTAACTTTGCTGTTTTCTGGGAGTCATTAACTTTTACCAAAGATTCATCAGAAGAGCAGCGAACATGCAAGCTCCGCTGAATAAATTCTGACACAACTCTAAGAAAAACGACAATACCTCAATAAGATGGACCGAATCGACAAACGAAGCGTTCAAAAAGTGTAAGAACTGTCACAGATGCCACGCTGTTAGTGTTCTTTCGAAGCAACAAGCCTCTAGCCCACCGAAGCACCATACACCGCTCTCGGGAGGGTGCTCGAGCAGCATCGAGGTCAACTTAGGAAACTACCCGTCTATTTGTCTACCCATCAGTGCGTCACAAATAGTTTTCTGAGAAACTATAAAAGCCAAAGTCATCGAACTCTTTATCAGAAAGTTTGATTAAATAGTGGCGTAATGAAAGCCTCTTATTCAAAAAAAAAAAAAATTAAAGGATTTTAAAGGAGGTCTTTCCATTTAAGAAATTGAACTCTTCATTTGAATTTTTTCATTAGTTGCATTATTTTCTGGGAAACAAGATGAACCGAAAAGACAAATGAAGCATTCGAAAAGTACAAGAACTCTCTCACATTTGCCACACTCTTAGTGTTCTACTAGAGCAACAAGCATGTAGCCCTGTCAACTGACGCGCCAGACACTGCTATCGGGAGAGTGCTCAAGCAGCGTCAAAATCAACTTTGGAAGCCACTTGTATTCTTCCAGTGTAAGCACACGATGGTAAAATCACGCTATAGTGCTTACGATAAGAAGTTACTGACCGTATACAGCAGTATCCAGCATTTTCAGCGTCGTCTCGAAGACTCAGAGTTTTTTATACATACCGATTGCAAGCCACTCGTTTTTGCTTTCCATCAGCAGTTCGACAGATCTTCGTAAGCGAACGATCTTGAGCTAAACACCCTTTTACAAACAACAACAACAACTTTACATCCTTACAGTCGCAAGCTGTTAGCAGTCAAAAAGGCAGATCGTACTGTGAATTATTATAATATCAACAGGTCTCATTAGACGCTTTATTTCAATTGCGCTTCGTAAACAAATTTTTAACACATTTCATCGCCCCAAGTGCACGCGCAACATTATATGCAATTATCAAAAAAATTCCCTGGCCTAGAATGAGAAACAACGTTCATCATTGGTGTCTTTGCTGCTACTCCTGTCAAAGATGCAAGGTCTGCAGGCATACAATGAACATTTTACAACCATTTCCAGTGCCAGACAAACGCTTTCAAGTATTGAACTTGGATATAATAGGATCGCTGACAAAGGTGGACAACTTTGTGGTTCATTTTGACAATGGTTGATCGATTTTTACTTCAAGTATACAAATCTGTGCTAAGACCTTGTGCTTTGCTATGCGTGTGAAACATAAACCCTAACCCAATTATCTGGAAACATATTGAATGCCTTTGAGAGATGTCTTGAGGCAAATAGTCGGGACGAAGCTAGACGGGAATCAATGGTGAATTTGAAACAACCATGAGCTGTATAAAATTTCTGCCGAGTCGGAGGTCTCAACGTTTGTCGGACTGTGGAAACCGCAATGAGCTGAACTGAAAAAAAGAGACCATTAGGGAAACCAAGGAACGCTGGGTTGACTCGGACAACTGTTAACGAGGACAGTACATCGCTGCTGGGATTCTGAAATGGGAGGACATAGTCAATTGATCGAGACAGTTGGAGGCAATTTTTGCAGGATGCGAAGCCCCTGGAGGAGCTTTAGTGCTGCTGAGAAAAAGATAGATTTTTAAGATGGCCAGAGGTCGTACCATTGGAAAAGTAATCCGCAGACGTGGTTGCTAAAGTCTTCTACGCCACCTGCATATCCCGATCGGTAGCACCAGAAATTATTGTTACGGGTCAAGAAATGCAGTTTGAGTCGGCCTTGTTCATGTCACTGACTAGCTGGAACCTCACTTTATCATTTTGCTGCGAATATACTGGTGGAAGGGTAGCACCAGAACCTGAAGGTCGCTAGTATGCGCAACAAGGGTGGTGGAAACTAGCCTAATCTACTCCCAAGCACATTTCTGGATCCAAGGAATCGCTTCAGAGAAGACTTAGAAATAAGCTGTGCAGAATAAGTCTTTGAAGCAACGCTAAGACTCCCTGGCGAGTTTCTAGTTGAAGATATCAGCTAAAGTGATTCATCTCTGTTTTGCAAAAATTTCATGTTTCAGATTCTGGAAATCAAACCAAAACCTATTGTGCAAAAAAGCAGTCAGAACACTTTTTCTTCCAAGGATCCAGGGTCATGTACACATGTGTTCCATAAAGTTTACGCAGTTTTTCAGCCATACACAACCTCCTATCACTTAATCAGCAGAATATCTGACAAACTTTTTACAGTCGAAATCAACAGCAAGCACGCAAACAATTCAACTGAACATTTCAAACCAGCATTCTCCGTGAACCAGGATCTATTCACTGACAGTTCATTTCAAGGATCACAAGCATAGATACCGTAGCCTAAGTTATCGTCCCCAAACGTTGACAATTTTCATCCATCAGACTACTTTTTCTCAGCCGCAGCGGTTTTTTTAGAGGTGAATGTCATTACGCACTAAGTGTGGGGCTCCCATACTCGCGAGCGACTAGAATATCCACTAAACACCTCCCCTGTTAACCTGAGGACCTAGTCTGGAGCCGTTTGATACATAACTTCAGGCCAGGTCTGATTTTGCTACGTCATAAGGTGCCTTCAAGCTGGGGACCCCTCCTCTAGCGGGAGGGGAGCCAGGGAGAGGAATTGCTAGACATGTGGTACCCCAACCCGAACGTTCTTGGATGCTGTGAGTCCTTTTTATCTTTTAGGACTCCCCAAACATAATGTGCCACCTGGTTCCATTTACCAATCGATCCGAACATCACTGCGGCTAAACTCTCCGAAGTGAGCTCTACCGTCTCCCTATAGAGGTCCTGTCACAGTCTGTCCCGTTTCTTGCACGCAAAAATGTGTGTCAGGCATCGTCCTCTTCTTCTAGGCAAAATATACGGTCGGGGAATCGTGACTTACCGATCTTGCGCTGGTAAAACTGAGTTCACCCATGCTCGCTCAACAGCTGGTCAGACAGACGTCCGATTGAGCAACGGTCTCAGATCTGAGATGAGTCGCTCAGCCCTTTCCCTTCATGCAAATCACCCAAAACTGCTGCCAATCTTTGAATGGACTGTTCGTCTCCTCACGAGCAACCATCTCCCATGAGCTTTCGCTTGCAATAACCAACTGTCGGATATGAAGACGCAATCCTCAGTGCTCCAATTCTCTGTACCTGTGCGAAGCGTTTTCGGTACAGCTCCTTCCTGAGAGACTTGCCCCATATTTCTACTCCGTACAATAGCACTGATCGTACGGTACTGATCGAGAGGTTCCTTCTTGATGACATGGTTCGCTCATAACAGATACGCCCCAAACAGCTTTCTCAGCCGTTGCCTTGATTTTCTGAGAGAAACTCAGCTTTGAGTTTATCAGTAGCCTCAAGTTTTCCACCGCTGTCGTTGATTCGATTGGTATGTCTCCAATACTGATCATCCTTACTCTAGGATTCTCATTTTTGTTAAGATACCCACTCCTGTTTTTTCTAGTGCTAAATTGAACCCACAAGCCGTCATCTAGTCACTCACTTGACGCATTAGCATACCTAGCCTAATTTGCGCTTGTTCAATGGTGCCTTTGGTGACTAGAGCCACAACATCATCCGCATAGACAATCAAGCGTGACATCTGGCATGTCCAATCTTGATCGTCTGGCGTTAGACACGCTCTACACGTCTGAACCAAGGATAGATCGCTAGGGCAACACCAAATGTAACTCCCATCTTTCGTTAGCCCTAGTCATGCCGTAAAGCAGGCTTTGGTCCTTCAGGAACTTGAAAAAGATTTTCCGGCGTACCCAGAATATCCACCTATCTAGTGGAGTTGAAGGCGTTGTTAACGCCGGGCGGCACAATCAGAACAATCGACTTCGTGCGGCTATGTGCCTCTGCTTTTTGGATCATGCTCACTACCTCTGCAATCGCATCAAAAGTGAAGTGTTCTGCTCTAAAGTAGTACTGCCAAGGAGATAGGTCCTCAGCAGCATGAATTTTCTTTAGCGCCGCAACTGTGCACAATGATAAGTCCATTTTTACCACTTCTGGCACTATCATAGGATGGTTCTATTTTACGGCTCTTGATTTTGCAGAAAATATGTGAATTATAAGTTTTATAGCTTACGTTTTAGTAATTTTAATATTTTAAGCAAAGCAATACAAGCAGGCGTGCATCTAAGTAGAGCAACTGTAAATGATTTTTTTTAAACAAGCAAAGCGTTGCGTGGTCAAACGTAGTGGTTTACCACTATTGCATGACTAGCAAGGCCAAATGATATTAGAGTCCCTTTGCGTATTTGGAAGTTATTACCGAACATCATTATGCGGCAGATCCTTATCTGCACCCCAAATCAAGCGGCGCCTTAGTGTCTTTCAGTATATAGATTTTGATTTCACGAGTTTGGCTGCCTAGCTAGTCGGTGACTGTCCATGATAAGACAAGCGCTGCTTGCGGATCGGAATAAACCCTGGGCCAACAAAATGTCCTTGGTTAATATAAGCGAACAAGAGACCATTTCCGAGCTATAATATTTACGGTGCCTCATGAGAGTAGTACCTGTAAAGTGTAGCAAGAGCTCATTATTGGTGTCCCTGCTCCCAACGAGGGAAAGAAAAAATGGAAGGCTGCAATGCCTGGAGGCACACGTAGGAATTGCACGAGCTTTTGCGACGATGAAAGAGTGATGGAGAGAGTGGCAGGGAATGGTGGTATTATAAAAAAGACCGAATGTAATATTTTTAATCGCCTGCTATCCTAGTAAATTAAAGATTTTCTTAGCATTATATTTTTTTTGTGGAATTTGTGTGTATAGTTTGCCACTGACGGCCTCTTTATTAATTTAACACAAGTTTTTTTTCAGGATAGTATAACGTTTTAGGAGAAATATGCCCACTAAAAGAAGAGGAGAAAACTTCGGTTGGGCGCCGGACCGACACTTTTGTGTTCTATATGTCATGAGGACATGGATAAGTTATCCTGACATCTGCCCTGTGAGCCAGTTACGTCAGATATCGTCAACGTACCCTCTTTACCGTCAACGCCTAGAACCAACACTCACCAAGTCAGGGTAGAATCCGCCTTCTATGGCTTGTGGAGCAGTGCCAAAAAGTGAGCTCAGCCAATTGAACCCAGTGGGTACACTCAGCGAAGCAGATGGAGCAGAAGCGCTACCACCAGTCGGACCTACGACTCAATTCTCATCATCGGCTTCCAAATGGCCTAGCTGCTGGTCGTCATGCAGACAATGACTGCCAGCGTGGAGCGAATAAGGCAACGATTGGAAAAACTATCTATCCCACAGCCACAGGCCCTTCCATCCTACCATCAAGGATAGACAATGCAGAGATCACTGAGTTACCCCTAACATGAGCTAGTGATCCAGCACCTCCAAGGCTCAGTGGAGTGATAAATCCAATGGCCCATGAATATAGGCCTAGATTAAGTGTTTCAACTTCACACCCGCACTACCGGAATAATACGTGTGCCTAGGGCCCTACTCGACAGATGCTTGAACAGATCGATCCTAACCGTAACTCAATGCCTTGGTACACCTGGGATCTCCCGCCATCAACTCAGCCAGAAAGTCGTCGAATGGGAAGGTCCACGTACTGAGATGAGACAGTGCCACTGAGAATGTAATCGTTCCCCATACGCTATTTTACCATCTAAAGTGGCACACATCATAGCTAGCTGGAAGTTGATATTTTCGGGTCATGATGCCCCTGCGACCATAGGCGCTTTCTTATGAAGGGTAGAAAACATAACGTCTTTGCTCCTCGTCACAACGTACAAGCGCTTTGTGCTTTAGCAAAGGAGTTTAAAGCCGTACACTATTTTCAGCGAACAACACTACTTTCAGCGATCAACACTCAAAAGCAAATTCTATAACCGAAGGGAACAACCGGAACAATGTACAGTGGCTGAGCTCGAACACAACT
This sequence comes from Odontomyia ornata, assembly GCA_963969285.1. Taxonomy (NCBI): domain Eukaryota; kingdom Metazoa; phylum Arthropoda; class Insecta; order Diptera; family Stratiomyidae; genus Odontomyia; species Odontomyia ornata. Next base: position 275,850,801 of record OZ017742.1, read on the forward strand.
GCTCTACTTGCGCCACCTTGTTTCATACCATCTATAATGGACAGCGCTTTGGAGACCATATCTCTATAACCCACGGAACTGAACGAGGCCCAACAAATAGAAGCCCATGAACTGGCACCTAAGACACGACTCACCACGTGTTGGAACTGTCAGCAGACGGGACATCGCTTTACCGCATGCCAGGCATAGGCGAGCATCTTTTGTTTTCGTTGTGGTGAGCCAGATACATATGCGCCGAATTTCACAAATTATAAAATGCCAAAAAAATTTGCAAGCGAGTACCCACGACGGACAGCAGCCCTCGAAACAGATCCAGTAACGGAACGTCACTCCGTCCCGTCTACTGACAGTTTCACTACGACGAGCTCTTTACAAGCTCTACATACAAATACACTGACACCTTTGCTGGTCTATGATGCTGCAGATGATACATCTCTTCCGGAGCCCTCTCCAAAAATATTTTTAAAGCAACCACTTCAAGTATTGCCAGAAAAAACCCGACAGCCATGAACTCGTGCATGAAAACCATATCACATTAGGCTGCAGGAATATCTTGCGGCACGGGACCGGATTTTCGCTACAGAAAAGGTCACCCCACGGCAGCACAATACAAAATGGTCAACTTGTCGTTGGAGGAGCTTCTGTAAGAGAGTGTGCATCTGCCATCAAATCCTGAACGTATGCAACATCTTGGAGGCTTCCGAGAATGACACCAGACCTTACGCGCCAATCAAAGTGTCGCATTAATTGACAAGGGTGCAAGTATTAGCTGCCTTGCCTGGAGCCTCGGCTCAAAGGCACTCCATCAACACCCTACGCTGATAAAACCTTGGCACTTTGATGGCAGCAAAATGTGCTGATGGCACCAAATATTCTACCAAGGGTCGATTGACAACACCCGTCAAGTTTAGTGGTCAAACTAAGGATACCACATTTTTTATCATCCTCAATCTGACTCAGAACGTATACCTAGGCGTTGATTTTATCCTACAATTTGGTTTGGCCACAGTTTTATTCTTGGATTTACACGTTAACACTAGACACGTCCGTGAACTTACTTCTGTACCCGACAAATACGAATTAACTCTGAACCAGTGACACCGCCTGGAAGCATCCATCGTTGCTTTTCCATCTTACGGCCTTGGTTGCAATTCTCTGGTCTCACATGTGATTGACGTTGACGATAAGAAGCCAATAAAGTAGAGACACTACGCCATCTCGCCTTCCATGGAAAGCTTGTGTACGCAGAGTTGGACAGGATACTAGAGTGACCTTAGTGGTAAAACCAGGTAAAGTTCGTCTTTTTCTAGACGCAAGGAAAGTCAACGCAGTGACCGTTAAAGGTGCGTATCTTCTTCCACATATCGATGGAATATGGGGAAGACTGCCGAAAGCAAACTACATTATGAGTCCCGACTTGAAAGATGCATTCCGACAAATCCCACTCGATGAGAGATAAAACCACTTTCATAAGGCCTGGACGACCAATCTAGCAGTTTGTCAGAATGCCCTTCGGCCTATATAACGCCCCGCAAATGATGACCCGGCTGGTCGACAAAGTCATTCCACCTCACCTGAAACACTAAGTGTTCGTTTACCTGGATGACCAAAGTCCGATATCTAGGACATGTCATCGGACATGGTACCATTATAAAAGATCCGGATAAAACTCGGGCGATTGACGATTTTCCCTTACCGAAGACCGTCAAGCAGCTACAACGTTTTCTAGGAGTGGCTGCTGGTACCAAGGGCTGTTTGGAACTACGCAACGGTTTCAGCCCCTCTGTCGGACATGCTCCGGAAAGGCAAGATCATCTGTTCCGAGCTCAGCCAAAAAGCATTCGAAGAGCTCAAGTAAGCTTTGACATCTGCCCCAGTCTTGTACAGCCTTGACTTGGAGAATCCCTCGGTCTTTTCATTTCTCTATAACCCCGATTAGGTATGGGATCCATCCCGTTGGCTGGCCCTCCACTCATGAGCTAGCCATCGGGTGAGCTCACCCCTTTTTTGCTGTCACAAGTGCTCTTGCAGGGTAGAGTGGCCTTCCACTTGGTTTCCTATTTATGTTAAAGGCTTATGTGATTCTATCATATAAAACTTTAACAAAGATCCGAAACATTCTTACTTTTATTGAAAGGAAAAATTCACGCGAATAATGTTTGCATGATTTTTTTATTTAAATGGAAAATATATGGCCGCGTCTACAATGGATCTTGATGCACCTGGATGCCCACCTTTATTTGTGGGTCATAAATATCGAATAGTCATCACGAAATCCTCTCGAGCCCCGCGCGCGTTAATCAGGATCAGTCTGTCGTATTGTAGTATTACATCCCTTCTGTAAATTACCTTGGCCTCGACACCGTGAGACCGTGAGCTTTTTTGTAGTTCTTGGATGCAAAATGCTTTTGTAGTCGGCCCATGTACTTGGAAAAAGAACCCACCCTACAACACCGCAATGCTAGCCTGCCAGCACATTCACGTCTCCTCAGACAAGGCGCATTCTGGCGTGCACTAATATCTTCGCTCGCCGATGCAGTAGACCATCGCTTCATTAACGAGCTATGAACATCCCCCAATTACTACAAATGCATTTTATTCGTAAAAGCTCAACTATTTCGAAGGCTGACACAATGTACCTATATCGAGCTACATGTATACTCGTGGTCCGACCAAGAACCTAGTCTGTGAGTTGCCACCAACCGAGTAGAATGTCCAGTGGCCGGACTATTGACTAGATTGGTATGGTTAGTTGACATGCCCCAAAACTTGGATTTGGCTTGGATTTTCTCGGGAAATAATGGAGAATGAAATTTATTGCAACATATTTCCGAAAAAAATTCTAAAGATCGCTTTTATTCTCAGGGGGTTCTCCCTTAAAACGTCAAATGAATCTTGCCTAAGGAGATCGGGATAGAAGAAGGAAGGAAGAGGCACTTGATGGTCTTGGAGCACCAGATCACGGGTTCTAGATAGTGCTTACAAAAGGAGCGAAGAAAGCCGCAAAGAAACTCCTTCAAAAAGTGCCAGAAGGTAAAGTTCGCACAGAAGAAGGACCTGATGCAAAACAGGAGAGGCAGAAGCCCTGACGAAGACCCCGGCAGCAGGCACTGCTCGCAAAACCCCAAGATGCCAATCCTACACGGAGGTACTACAGGACATCAGGGGAAACGTAAGGCCCGAAGACACCAACACTACGATTAAAGTTGTACGACCAACTGGTCGAATTCAGAGTAGAGGCCGGCAATAAGGAAGCATTCTGCGATGCAGTAAAGAAAGTCCTTGGCAAAAGCGCAACTATAGCCTCGCTCGAACCGATGGCAACGATCGAAATAAGACATTGACTGCGTGACAGAATAGGGTGGTTTGTCTGTAGGATACGGCGAAGAGCAACGCCTGTTCAATGTTTCAAATACCTTGGCTATGGTCACACCACACAAGTATCCAAAGGACCCAATTGAAGTTCCCTATGTTACAAATGCGGTGAAATGGGACATAAAAGAAACGAGTGTACGAAGGAGGCGCACTGTATTCTCTGCAAGGATGCTGATCGAAGACCTTGTTTTGGACGGGTGTTTCAGGAAGCCCTAGCCAAGGCAAAATCAGAACTTCGATGACCCGCATCCTGCAGCTAAACCTACACCGCAGTTCAACCGCCCAAAATCTGCTTGAACAGTTTGCGAGGGACATGAAGTTCAACTTCTTGCTGCCGAGTGAGCAACACCATGATAAAAGTCCGGCATTATGGTATCCTGACGAAACTGGTACTGCCTCCATCTGGGTTCAGAACAGTGATTTCCAATCACAGAGTTGTGGACGGGGGGATGGTTTCGTGTGGGTTCGGTGCTCAGGGACCACCTTCTTAAGTGTGTACCTAACACCGAATGAATCGATATCATCTTTTCAAGCCTAGCTTAATGCTTTGGAGGGTGCTGTCTCGAACGCAGAGGGCAAAGTGCTGGTTGGGGGAGGCTTCAAATCTAAAGCAATCGAATGGGATATGCCTCAAATAGTCCGCGGGAAAAACGAGTCCTGGAAATGGCGGCCAGGACGGCACTTGTCGTACTAAATACCGGAAATACGCCAACTTTCCACCGTATTGGCTGTGAGGGAACCATACTGGAAGTGACATTCGCCGTGGAGTCCTTAGTAAGGAGGATTCAAAATCGGAAAGTATTAGAGGACTACTCAGCCAGTGATCGTCAGTGCATTCTGCTTGAGATAAGCGATGTTGCCTCCTGACGTCCGTGATCTTGGCTTTCTGCAACTAGATGGAACATTGGAAGGATGGACGTCAAGAGGTTCGTCGAGGTGCTCACAGTAGGTGAGCCGCTCCAGGGTGCTTCGGAGGGGACAGAAGAACTGGCAGCTCAAGACGTGGTGAACTCAATTATGAGCATCATCACGATTGCTTACAAAGCTTCTATGTCCAGTCGAAGACCCCGGCATGGCAAACCCTCAGTGCACTGCAGATCAGCTAAAATCGCTGAAAAGCGAAGGAAGTGTCACAAGCTTTAACATGAGGCTCAACGGGCGCGGAACCGTGACGAGGCATGCAACCGGGTGGCAGCAGATAATTCGGCCAGGAAATGCTTTTGCAAATTGATCAACAATAGCAAGGCTCGCTGCTGGCAAGACCTAGTTGACAATGTGAACAAGGACCCATGGGGCCTTGGCTACAAGCTAGTTATGCGGAAGCTTAGTGCCCTACAGAAGCCTTGTATACATGATGCGGAAAAGATGGACAAGATAGTGTGGGCACTCTTCCTCACCCATCTCGTCCGTGTTGACGTTGTCCGTGGTGAAATAGCAGTCGAGTGTCCACTCTTCACACTGCCGCAACTGGAAGAGGCAGTCCTTTCTTCGAAAGCGAGGAATTCTCCTGGTCTCGATGGTGTTCCAGCTGAGGTGCTGCGGCTTGTCTATCACCATTGTCTTGACTTGCTGCTCAGCACATTCAACGCTTGCTTACGGGACAGGGTTTTCCCGATACGATGGAAGGTGGCGAGGCTCATGCTGATCAGCAAGGGGAAGGGAAATCCCGAATCACCGTCTGCATACCGCCCGTTATGCATGCTAGACACGGCTGGGAAAGTGCTAGAGAAACTCATCAAGGGAAGACTCACTGATGCCATTCGTGCTGCTGGGAATCTATCTCCTCGACAGTATGGCTTTGGAGCAGGACGCTCTACCATTGATGCGATTGCAGAGGTGGATCGTCCTGTCGGTGACATTCGACATCAGGAACGCCTTCAACTCCGTGGATATTCCGGATGCACTGGAAAACCCGTTTCAACTTGCAGAATATCTAATGCGGCTTTTGATGAACTACCTAAAGGACCAAAGCCTGCTCTACGACACGACACAGGGGCAACGAAGGATGGTAATTACATCGAGTGTTGCCCAGGGATCTATCCTTGGTCCGGACCTGTGGAACGTGTCTTACGACGGGCTACTGAGACTTGAGATGCCAGATGATTCATGCTTGGTCAGCTGTGCGGATTATGATGTGGCTCTGGTCACTGGACGCACCGTTGAACAGGCGCAACTTAGAGTAGGTATGCTAATGCGCCGAGTGAGGGACTGGATGACTGCTCGCGGGCTCAGTTTAGCACTGGAGAAAACCGAAGTGGTCATCTTGACAAAAAAGAGAATCCCTAGAGTAAGGATGATCAGTATTGGAGACATACAAATCGAATCGAAGCCAGCGGTGAAGTACCTGGGGCTACTGATCGACTCGAAGATGAGCTTCTCTGAGCAAATCTGGACAACGGCTGAGAAGGCTGCTTCAGGAGTACTGGGTCTGAGTTGACTTCTGGCCAACGTAGGAGGACCCAGCCCATCGAGAAGACGCCTCCTGATGAATACTGTAGGGTCAGTGCTACTGTACGGAACAGAGGTATGAGGCGACGCTCTCAGCAAGGAGGTATATCGAAAACGTTTGGCACAGGTACAGAGAAGAGGAACACTGATGATTGTATGCTTGTATCCAACAGTCTCTGACTCGGCTTATTGCAGACGTGATACCTGTCGCTCTCCTTGCTAGAGAGCGCCGCGCTATTTACCTACGCCGAAACGAGGATGCGAGGGAGATGGTTGTCCGCAAGGTGAGACAGCGCTCGCTCAACGATTGGCAGCTGTACTGTACACCTCATCCCGGATGTAGATGCACTGTGCACCTCATCCCGGATGTGAGACCGTGGAAAAATCGAAGGCATGGTGAGACTGACTTCTATCTGACCCAGCTTTTGAGCGGGCATGGGTGTTTGCAGTCTTACCTGCACAAGATTGGTAGGTCACGGTCCCCCAAGAGAGGCAGACAATGCCTGCCACACATGTTTTGCGTGCAAAAATTGGGTCAGGCTACGAAAGAACCCCTACAGGGAGACGGGAGAGCTCACCCCGGATAATATAGTCGCGGTGATGCTCGAATCGGTTGACAAATGGAACCAGGTGGCACATTATGCTCGGGCAGTCCTAAAAAATAAAAGGGACTCACAGCAGCCAAGGGCGTTGGGGCTGGAGGATCACTTCTCGGGCACTTCCTCTTTCCCTCTCCCCTCCCTCTAGGAAAGGGATCCCCCAGCTTGAAGGCGCCTCACGGCGTAACAAAACGAGACCTAGCCCAAAGTAATGGGTCAAACGGTTCCAGGCTGTGTTCTGAGGTTGACAGGGGAGGTGCTTAGTGGGTAGTCCAGTCGCCTTCTTGCAAACATGAGAGTCCCACACTCTGTTCATAAATGGCATTCACCTCCCTGCCAGAAAAAAAGGTAAATAAAGTAAAAACAAAGGCCATTTTATATGTAGACGAGAAAAATGTTAACATTTAATCTGACTTTTTAATTTCATCAAATAAGCAATGTTTGGAGATACAGCTGATGCAACTAGTACACGATTTTTGATAAAATCACTTCTTGACATCCAATAAAGTAGTTAATTAATGGTGAAATTAAAAGCGAAAATAGTACTCAGTCATATAAATTATAGACAAACTGAGCAGGATAAAAAAAATTAGTCGATATTATTCACAATATTAGCAACTACAAGAAATATGCATTTTAACTCGAAACACCTCAACAACTGACATTTTCGCTAATGTAACTTAAACCCCATTTGGTCAGTATCTACGTCAATTGAATTGACATTCTACCATATATAAATTGCAATGCGGAAAAAATTAGTAGCGAAAATATTTCAAGTTGCCAAATCTTGTTTTTACTGCAAAAAAAACGAGAAAAGATTAACGTCATCTAATTAATCGGATTGTCATCATTAGTATCTTCCCAAGCTGCATTAAATCTAAAAAAATTCTAGCCATCTATAAATAGTTCTCAATTGATACAATCGTATTTCATATACCACCCATAATTCTATTGACACCAAAACGAAAGACTTAAGCCAGTAACCCGATATTTGAATATTCATACACTATCTACGTATGTAGTCATTCTTTGGCGATGTTACTCTCCTACCCTGTTCTGTTCAGTGCAGAAAGGTAAATTATAGATTTCTGTCATAAATCCTATTCAGGGATTTATTGTCAAAACATTAAATCTACCGCACAAGTAGAAAATTATACAGAAAGCAAAGAAAGAATGAACGTAGCAGACACACATCTAATTCAAAGTTCTTCCATTTGTGTCAACGCTTATCCCGTTTCTAATTTATGATATTACAGCGTTGGAGACCATGTAATTTCAAGATCTATGGCAAACTATAAATTTACGTGATAATTGCTGTGTACGCGTACCATAAAATATCTTTTGCAATTGATCTATGCTATGATATTCTTGTCCAATGTTGAAAATGTTGCAGATGAGAGTTGTGTTACGAGTTTTGATAGAGATCTTAAAGGGTTTATATGGAATGTTGTTATCTTATAAAGAAAGATTTATTGCTATGATGTTTATCATGGCTGGTAAAAAACGAAGCAGTTCAACCCTCCAAACAGATCTTCATAAGGATCAACTAACCTTTAAATAAAATCGTGCAAAATCCAAGAACAAAACCAGTTAACGGATTACACTAATTTGTTTGAATAAACCAATGATACGAGCACACAAATACTCGTATATGTAAATATTCATTCAAAAAATTATTCAACGAAGAAAACATAAATTGTGTATTTCACTCCCGAGATCTACACAAATTTTCAACAGATTAAACCATAAATTAGTAGGAGAGCGCAGAACGTACTCGTACTTAAAAGATTGGACAAGGTGGTGGCAGAACATAAAGTAACTAATGATTTTATTTGATCTTTGTGGAATGACGTTCGGTACTTAAGATTATGTTATGTGATAGGTAACACGACATGGCTTTTTAAGATATGTCTATTAACACTTAGTAGGCGGCTTGAAATTCTTTGAGACAGCCTGAGAAAGTTGGCTGTCGGCTTTAACAAAGAAGTTACTTTTTATCTTGATCAAGATTTAAAGCAGAGTATCTGAATTTAACCGTCTTTTGACCATTAAAAAATCAACTTCATGCTAGCGTGTCTATCCTCCATCTCTCAATTTAGTTTGCATGAAAATGATTATAAATTTATGTACAGCAACTATGCTTTATTTAACACTGATCAAACACTTTTTCAATCTTCACGCCGGCGACGACGATCCGGAGAGGAAGACAACGTCCACGTTAATGTATGAATTAATTACTATATTATACATGACTCCTAATCGCCGTCTTTCAAGTTCAACAAAGTGTCAGGGAATGGTCTGCACACTACAGGACAGGATGAAGTGATTGAATAAATTTCCAAATGACATGCAATAATCATTAAATGCTATTAACTTCAAATTAGCAGCTCGTTAATGCTAATGAAGTGGAGAGAGAAAAAAACAATTGAAAACCATCAGGGTTGGAAGAAAGGGTTTAAATGTGAGATAAATTATGTGTGACGCATGCTAACAGTCCTATTTCTGGTAAGGTAAGAAATACGGCTTCTAGCAATTTTTTTATGATACCTTTTCATTTTTATTTAACTTTATTTATATTCTTCTCAACTTCATTCAAAACTAAACATGTTTCACATAATTCACACAAGATTGGTGAAACAAGGATTCGAAAAAAAAAATAAATCTAATTCTATTCACACGATTGACTAATTGATTGATCCGGTTATTTTTGCGTAGATTTTCATTTTTAAAATAAAAAATGTTTTATGCTAATCGAGCAAATTTAAAACGTCAAATTGATTATATTTATTATAGTATTATTTAAATATTTGAGCTAAATTTTTACTTACGATCCCATTACACGCGGATAGCGCCACTCTTGATCCTTTCTGCCCACGTATTTTACCATGATAATGGCAATTTGTATTTCGTGATGGTCTTTTTCTTGTCTTTATTTCACGCTTGTGTCGCTCGATTATCATACCAGGAGCCATGAAATAGTTGTGAGGCCTGAAATTAAAGATTATCATTCATTAATGAAAATGAATATTTATACGGATTATTTTTTTTTTTGGAGTTAATTTAAATTGGGCTATAGAGCGATAAGATATTTGAAGTTTTGCAGTGAATTATGTGTTGCTTATTGATTTTGCAGTTTTTTTCGCATATTGTTGGAAAGGATGAAAAAAAAAAAATGTTAAAAAGAGTATTGTCTGCGCCGGGATTCTTTTGTCCCGAACCTTGATTTTATTGTTTTTCTTTTCAGTCTCAAATTTATTTATTTTACATTTCTCCTAAAAAGTTAAAAGCTATAATACAAACCAACCAACAATTGAATAATGAATAAATTTTTGTTTTAAAGTTTTGACAAATTAAAAAATGAATGATCGTCCATGAAACATCTTACGCTTGTAGTTGTCATTGCAGTTCCTCGATTTCAGATGCAGACTCAGTGAAATGAGTGGAGTCGTTAAGAGAGTCCACAAGGTTCGTTTCGTTCTGTAGAACACCCAATTCCCGCCAATACGGTCCCAAATCGTAATAAATGAGCAACTAATAGACTCGACCTAATGGTTGAAAATACATACCCGTATGGGGTCTAGTTGTTGAGCCTTGTGTTGGAGACGCGTGCGCTATGGGAGCTAGCAGGCACGTCAAGAGGAGCGCCACAATTGACCGCTGATCTGGGACCCTTCATTCGTCAAGTGAGGGGGAACTTGCTTGTGATGGCTTTTCGTTAGACTGTGCGTTGTCGAGAACTGGTAACGGGGCCAGTTTGTGTTTTGGCCTCTTCAAAGTCCCGGAGGCAGTTTTGAGATCAGCGACTCATACGAAACCATCGACGCCTTCGTACATTTTGATAATTCGCCCCAGTGGAGACTTCATCGATTTGGTGTTATCTTCACTTATGATAACCACTGTTCCCGGGATCGCATTGGGGTGTCTACACTTGACACGATACTGCAACTGCGCCAAGTACTTGTGCAACTATCGTCTCCAGAATTCGAGTTTTAGGTGACTGATTAGCTTCCACCGGGCATGGAGACCTCCAGTGACCGGCTCTGCGCGACCATCCACCATGGCTGTGAGGGGCTCTCCGATGAGAAAGTGTGCTGAAGTTAAGACTGCCAAATCAATGGAATCGTTTGACATTGGAGTCAGTGGTCTAGAATTGAGGATAGCCCCCACCTCAACCCCCAAGGTATGCCGCTCCTCGTAGGTGAAAGCCGCCGACGAAACGCCTCGACGGATTAAAATTTTAGCTGATTTGACCGCCGCCTCCCGCAAGGCGCCAAAGTGGGGCCGCGCAGCTGGAAGCCTGATGTCCTTCCCGAAGGCAATTCACGCACAGCTTCTTAGCACACACGAAACTCAGTCTCTTTGCAGCAGTGATTCTTAGGAAATCCGGGCAGAAGTAAAGCGGGTGATCCTACTCACACATCAAGCATTGAGAAGCTGTCGTGGCGGCCACGGTCGACTTGGGGGCTTTACTATGATTGATCTCCGTTTCCTTTGTTTTATAGCCAAGAAGTCCAACAAACTCTTCAAGAGTGGTAGTTCGCGCGGGTTGGATAAAGATTGTTCGTATGATGCGTGAGTCGCTGGGTCCAATTTTCGGATTAGCGCATGTAGCAGCAGCGGATCCCAGTCCCTTGTGGACACTTGCAGGTTCTCCAGGCCACTGAGACACTCTCGTGTGGTGTCATGTAGAGCCTTTATTGCTGCCATTGATGGCCTTTCATTGGCGTGAGATGGCTGGCTCATCAATTTGTTGATGAGCGTCGCTACCAATAGTCGCCGGTTGTCGTACCTTTCCTTCAAGGTTGTCCAAGCCACCTCGTAGTTGTCATCTGACAATAAAAAATTTTGAATCAAAAGCTCCGCTTCTCCGGTGAGACCAGCCTTGAGGTACCATAGCTTCTGGCACTTGGACATCGATTGGCTATGCATCATTTGCAGGAACAAGTCATGGAATTGTTGTCAATGTAAATAGGTCTCATCGAAAGAGGGGATCTTTATTTTTGGCAGAGGCATGCTAAGCGGAGTCACAGGCAGAACCGCCGAGGGATGTGTGGCGCTGAGTTCATCCATTTTCGTTCCCAGACGTATGACCGAACCTTGGGTAAGCTCTTCCAAATGAATGTGCTGTTGCCTGTTAAAACCATACGCTTCAGGATCGTCATGGACCTCGACGATCTGCTGGTGATATTCCTCCAGCTGTTGCCAACCTCGTTGGAGGGTCATGAGTTCACTCTTGCACCAGATCCGTGTGACCTCCTTTAAGTTCAAACGGTCGATGATGCTCCTCAACGAGCTTGCCATGACTTCGTAGCGACGCAGCATCCTGACCACACTGGCATCTCATGGTGCTGAGGCCTCTGCAGTGTAGTCCTTGTCCTCGCTATCCTGAGTTTCGGTCTTTTTTGGTGGCTGTTCCCCAGTTGGTGTGTCCACGTGTGTTTTGGCATGCATTTGATCGCGGAAGTGCTGTTGGTAATGGAGGTAGTTGCCTTTGGTAGTGTCGTATATATGTTGGGTAAAGTACTCGTGCGACGGAGCGACCTCCGGTAGGGATCGGATGTGACTATCACCTCGTTCAAAATCCTCCCATGCAGCCTCCACCCGCCACAGTCGTTCCGCATAATACCCAGTTTCCTGCTTCCTTGAGGGCGAATCCTTTTTGTAATTTGAGATGACGCCTTCGAGCCAATCCTTTTAGGTCCTCGATCAGGTGATCTACATTCGCTATCACGTAGAAAGTTGGAAAACGGCCGGAAACAGAAAGCGCGGATACACCACAAAACTACACTGAGCACCACACAGCACTTCGCGACCTATTCACAGGAGAAGAAACAATTAATTAGAGATATGTATTGCAAAGTAAATACCAAGGCTGATCTCGCCGGGGCCTCCAGATGTTGTTTTCAGGGCTCTTCTGTCCTGGCAGTTTATGATTTCCCTTGATAAAATTCCGTTCCTTAATATCTCAAAGACGCTTCTTTATAATTAAGAAAGAATTGAATCAATCTGATTTTATTGGTGTTCGGCAAATTCAACTACACCTTGGCTGTTACAATACAAAACTCAATGACCTTTACAAATTGTGATACAGATTACGTTTTTCAAATATGCTTCTTAACGCGTTCAACAAAAATATTTGGCTCTTCGATTACGGATTCACTTCACGGACAAATGCACTGGCTGAATGTGCATGGGTCAGCAATTTGGCTGGGAAATGAAAATAGCAATTCGAACTATAGTGTGTGACAAAATTTAGGATTCATGAATATTGAATTAAATTAAAATATTTGAATTGAATAAAATTATTGAATTTGGGTGAAATGGCGGTGAAAGGCGAATTCAATTGTTCTTAACAGAAACAGTGAATGATTGATCAATCGATCGGTGAAATGATCAATCAATTGATAAATCAATCGAATGAATTACAAATGAGCTAATTACTACAGTGAATTAACTTAAATAACTAAGCGTTGATGTTGCCAGATCAGGCCGTGATGAGATCTCAGGGGTGTTGGGAACTCAACAATGACCACTCGCGAAGACGGCTCGTTACTCAGTCCTTGAAACCTTGAGTTGCTCGATACTAGTCGGCCAAGTCATTGTTTTCAGATTGGCTGAAATTAACAGCTTGACCATTTCTGACCCATAACCGTTCCGATGATCGTTATCGTCCTCGCTATTAATACAGTTAATTTCTGGGCTAGCTGTGGTGTCACAGCTTGAGTCGGTCAGCGCTATATACTACGCTGTATTTTCGTTCTCGGTTTAGCATATCGCGCCAATCTTCCACTGTGTACATATAGTGGCAAAGAACTTTCGTGATTTGAAACGGTCCTTTATACTTCGGCTCGATTTTCAGTGAATCGGCACAAGTGGTAGGGTTGTTGTTGACTACAAGGAAGTCTACTGGTGCGGTTGCTTGTGTTTTTCGTCGAAACGTTGTTTCTAACGGTGTTTCCCGTGGAGGATACGGTCGGTTGCGATTTGTCGGATCTTAGATGTTGAAGTAGTCTCGTCGTCGACAATCAGAGCTAACACCACTTGATTGGCTGCCATATCACATAGTTGAAAGTCGAATAACAACTGGTTTAGCGTAAATTCCGTGGTGGAATGCGGTTGGGTATTGAGAGTCCACTGGATTATCATTAGATATTGGTCCAAATCCGTACGGTCGATCGTCGAGCAGCGTAATTTCGTGAGTACAGTGTGGTCAATACGCTCCGCTTGACCATTAGCACGTGGAGTGCGTACGGGAATTTGAACATGATGAATGCCAGGAAAACAACAGAGTTCGAAAAACTCTTTCGATTTGTAAGCGGATCCTCTATAGGATATAACGCGCGTCGGCAACTCAAAAAAATTTGTTAAGTTTCGTAGCATTGTGATTTCGTGTTTGGCGCTTGTATCTCGAACAGCTCGGAGTATCGTGCATTTGGTAAACGGATCAACTAGTGCTATTGTATGAACATTTCCACGTTTGCTTCTCGGTAAAGGACCCAAATGATCCACGTCTAAGACACAAATAGGTATAAGGACGACTTCGTCGATGAATATTCGCTGCTCTCGCTTACCGGCTGGTATTGCGTTCAGACAACATTGGTTCCATTCTGGTTCCATTGGATTGTACCTTCGCAACCTGGATGTCTTGACTCATCGTGACAACTTCGTACAATCCTCTATCGTATAGTGGCAGGTACAACGAACTTTGGACCGTCCTCACAATTTCGCATGAGTCGTCTTCCCTTTATTACGTAGTCTTTTTTTATTTATTTTTCTGTTCACGTAAGCTGTTGATAATATCGCTTAATTGTTTATTACGTTTTTGCATTGATAGCAACCAATCGTCCACGTTCGTACCAATCACTAACATATTCTTGGCAACGGATTTCGGTTCTACCGGTTCGTCGGCCAGGGTTCGGTTTTAAGCGTCTACGTGGGCCATGCGATTGCTCGCTGTGTGACTTCAATGTCAAACTCCTAAAGTTTAGGCTACCAGGGTGGAATTCGGTTGTTCAACGGAGTCAACAGTTTGGTTGTCGAAAATGTTTACCCAGCAAGTAAAACATGAACCGTTCAAGTGCCTTCACAATCGCCTACACTTCCAATTCGTGACTACTGTATCGCTGTTCTGCTTCGTTACATTGATGGTTGTAGTAAAAGACCTGGTCTGGTGATTGAAACAGCACGGCAGCGGGTCCAACAATGCGGGCGTCGGTGTCGACTTGGTGAAATCCCGATGGATCATATAGTGCTAAAATTGGTTCAGCACTAAGCAGAGTCCTCAATTTTTTAAGAGCTCTATCGCAATCCGGTGTCCAGTAAAATTTCGGTTGAAGTTTCGTTTTTGACAACGCAGTTAAAGGCCAGGCAATGATGGCGTACTCCTGGATGAACTTTCAAAAGAAGCCAGATAGTCCCAAGAATCCTTTGACTTCTCTTGCGTTCGTCGGTGTCGGAAAATCGATGACGGCGTTGACTTTGACATTTCCTGGTTTCATTCCAGGACACAAAACGGTGTGTCCGGAGAACAAAACCTCAGTTGCAAAAAAGTGCACTTGGATGTTTGCAAAGTCAATTCTTCCTCTTTGAGTACCATGAAGGATTCCGTTAACAGCTCGATTTCTTTAGCAATGGTATCGCTTGCAATAATCGCTTCATCCATATAGCTGACGATTTTTTTTTTTGAGCGAAGCTTACGGATGATTGTCGTTATCATCTGCCGAAATACAATCGGCGCGTTCACTAGCCCAAACGGCATGATGGTGTACTCGTAGTGACCCCTGTGTGTCACCAAGACTGTGTTTCGCATCGAGTTTCCGTCCAACGGTATTTGGTAATAGCCTGAGAACAAGTCCAATATCATGTAAAACTTTTTCTTAGCTATTCGCGAGAGTATCTCGTTGATTATCGGAATCGGGAACGGAGTCTGTCATGTGACTGCGTTGACGGCTCGGAAATCTACACATAGTCGGTTCTCTTGGTTTTGCTTCTTCTTAACCACGATCGGAGACAAATATGTAGATTCACAGGGGCAGATGATATTGTGTGTCAGTAGTTCGTTGATTATTGAATCTACGGCAACGCGTTTGGCAAATGGTATCCGGCACGGGCGGCTTTGAATCGGCTTTTCAGACTTAAGCTGAATAGTTATCACTGAAGACTTACTTCGCCTCGTCTCGGATGTTTTGTCGGCAAAACACGCTCGAAATTCGGACAACAGCTTTCGAAATTCTAATGACTCGGATTCCATGAGATTGGACTTTGCAGTAACGATTAGCTTGCGTATATTCTCAATCAAACACATTCCAGACTGCAAGATAACACGTCTTGAATGAGCACATCGGTTCCCAAAAATATCGGCGAGAGAATTGACTCATTCTCGACTACAAGTGATTCGGCTGGTACTGTGCACCTATTCACTCTTAGTCGTGTTCTCATTTTCCGCGTGCGCGTATAAGAACCTCCTTCAAAACCTACGAGTGTGATTCGAGAGCATTTGATTACGCCGGAGCATTCGCTTTCACGGATCAACGAACGGCTACTTCCCAGATCGATCAGTGCATCGATATGTTTGGTGTTCAAAAGTACCTTCTTAACGACACGATCGGCTTGATGCAAACTCGGTAGAGCGTCTACTTTGTTGGTTTATCCATCGCGGCGCGTAAGAGAATTATCAACGAAATGTCCAACTTTCTGACACTTCGAACAACGGGCGCTGCTGTTTTGGGCGATTATTTGATATGTGCCCCAGTGTGAAACAATTATAACACAATCCCTTTGTCAAGCTTATACGTTTTTGTCCTTTGACCGTTTGTTGGGGTGTGGATGGAACTATTGGCGGAGGTTTTACTAGTTTAACTTTGGGCGGTTCATTAATGTCCACGATAAATCATGATATGGACATATATCGTTCGTTTGTGTCCTGGAAATTCATGGAGGCTATCGAATTTTGTAGTGTCGGATAATTTAGACCGCGGAAAATATACCGTATGACGGATCGTTCCAACAATCTACCCCTTTACCCTGGGTACACATTCGGAAGTGATAGTCAAATACGGGTTCACTGATTTTTCTCACGTCAGCGGCCATACGGAAATGAACATCTGACTCCTCCTCATTATCCGGGAATGTTCGCTAGAATTTAATTGCAAACTGTTTGAAGTTTACAAACATGTCACTGATCGAGTCCAGCTAGAGTTTTGTGGGCCCTTCAACTTTGCCTGAATCGTCAAAATCACAAAGGCCCCGTCCCATCCGCACGCGCATATTAACACTCGAACCCGATGTACGAAGGCGCTCGCAGATAAGGAGCTGGTTTTTCGCGGGTCGAGGTCCGGAAGGGTTGTGATATATTGATCGGCAGTCAGTTCGCTTGCCAAAAGAGACAAATTCGATGCAGCGCCTGCACTTTCGGGGAGTAGAGTTGACGTTTGAGCGGGTCATTGATTTCCACTCAAAATACGGACGTCGACACTAAATCGTTCAACAATCGCTGTCAGATTCGTGATTGACTACTGCATTTCCAACATTTCGGGGTCACTTACCTCGTCAATTTTGATTTCAGCACCTCCCGCGGCTTCGGTGAGCTACAATAAAAGTGTAGCCTTGTTGCTGGAGGCATTGAGTCCACGTAACCTTAGCTCATTCTTTATAGATGAAACTAAGAGCAAATTGATTTCCACCAGAGTCATGATAGGTGGAAAACGTTACGTCAAAATACAAAGTACTCGAAGGTCACCGTCGAGTGTGTATCGACAGAGTCCGAAAATCCGAATATACAGGGGGTGATGGTGTGTATAAGCAACAGCTGAACGCGGACGAACGCAGCAACAAGTTGCGAAGCACGGCGGTGATGATTCACGCGACCATCATTGGCGGTACGGTGTTGGAGTTGCATATACTTGACGTTTCACATGGTGACACGATACGGTTACGCTGGTTGCACGCCGATATCAACAACGACATCAACTCAATGAAAACAGTGAAGTGTGCAGCTTAAAACGATGACTGCACAAAACGATGATTGCTATCGGTGCCAACGCCACTACGATGAAAAAACGGCATGTCTAGCTTGAAACGATAGCTACACAGACCGATGTGCAAACAAGCAATCTATCTAGAAAAAAACCGACACGCAAGTAGACAGTGGCGGAGTTTTACAACAAATTCCTGCACGTTGGAACCTGTTGAGTGGACTGATGACGGCCCGCAAACATAATGAATGGCAGCGTGTGCAGAGCCACACACAAGTAAACGGTGACACAGTTTCGCAACAATATCACTTTACGATGAAGTTGTTGCCAGGGACGGATCAAACACACTGCCGATGGCAGTGTGCCTAGACGATGGCGACGGCCGGCCAATAAAATGTGTGTAGATAGAGCCACACAGAAGTGAACAACGGCACGGTACACGAAAAGTTTCTGCACGTTCAAACTTGCACGGGACTGCGTAACCCACGATTTTACAGATTTAAACGATAAACGTTATGTCAAGGATGGCGAGTTGAAACACAATATATTATATTATGTATTTATAGTCAATAATTTTGTTTACTTGGTATCCGTAGGCCAATTCTCTTTTTTCTTTAAAAGCCGTCGGGCCTTGCTTTTTTGTGTCAGCAGACGCGTTTCGAATACTTTGAGTCATCTTCAGTGTCAGCGTATTTATGTTTATAGGCAACTTATGCAAGACAAGAGATAATACGACTACTTACGACGACAGTTACTCAGTCCTTGAGTTGCTCGACACTCTTCGGCAAAGTCAGTGTTGCCAGATCAGCTGAAGTTGACAATTTATGTAAGCACTTACGAGAACCTTTTGGAGCCCGTCGATTGTTTTTGTTATTTTACAAATATTCTTTCAGCAAAGTCTTTCCCAAATTACCCTCGCAGAGGGAATCCCGGTCGACAGGAATACTTTTGGAGGCTAGCATTCTTTGTTGAGTGGATATGGAGATTGCGGTGAGGTTCCTCCTAGGATGACAGGTAAAGACTCTGACTGAATCTGGACTACGCTTTGGACAACCAACTGGAATTGATGCTTTGGGCTGGCGGATATGATGGTTTGGACCTAGTTGCTTTGCATGGTAGCGCCGAGGTGACATTCATGCGCCAGTAGCTCCAATTCAACTATCATACCGTCTATGTCCCGATAAAACTTTGACGGATCCTGGAGTACGTTCAAACTTTGCGCCATGGGGTTGGTGGTGTAGGTTTTTTTGAGACAGATTCCCCATTAGCGCTGGTCTGGCTTCGAGTACTTTTCTCCATATACCAGCCCTCGCATGGCCTCTATACTTTACAAAGATAACCATGGGACCAAAAATGCAACCATACACACGAACGTAGGCAGTGGTTCCAAGGGAGACTCAATCAAAATGGAGCACTTTCGACTAAAAAACATAAAAATAGATAACAGAAAAAAACCCAAAAAAAAGGTAAAAATATCCACAACAACGACGGAACTAACAGTTACAGCCATGGGGTTAACAGCACATTGAGAACGGTACCAATGACAGTGAATACAATGACACTAAAGATGGACGAAAAACGGATATTAAGAGACAACCTTCTCCAAGCTGAAATTCTCACGGCCCTTGGGTGCTGCAAAAAATAAAACAAAAACCAGGGCATACTGAAATGGAAGAGTGGGGAATTCCTCAGGACGCGCCAGATGTTTGCGCAGTGGAAGACAATATGAAGAAAATCAAGAGTTTGATTTTTACTGCTGCGACCGCAACCGGAGGGACCGAAGCAAGGGTCCTAAATGCCGAAACAATAATGATCCTGAATTTCACAAAATGATCACAGCAGAAAAATAGAGGACTGACCAGAAAAACGAAGCACCATTGTGTGATTTCACCGACACCGTAAAAATGTGGTTGACGTACTGTATTCGAAAATGGCAACCGATAACCTCTCCCAAGCAAAAGGGTCATAAAGTGCAATAGCTCTGGCGACATCAAGAAGGTAGTCTAATCCAAAAAGCAGAAGACGTTCTTGAAAGAATAAAATCATGTAAAGAATGGGCTCATTGAACTTGAAGAGCTCCTAGATGGCATGGAGCATTACCGGAGAAGGTGGCTAAAAGTCCAAGAGGACCTGAATGCCGAACAAGAAATGAAAAATTAAAGTTTTTAATAAACATGGCCGTTATATTTTAGCAACACGTAATTTACACAGCAAATGCATAATTTTGTGATACAAATGAAAACAGAGCCCTCAACAATTATTGGGCAAATGAATCAAATAGGATTTGAACCAAAAGCAAAATACGATCAACTAGAATGATACGCAACAAATAATAAAATGCCAAAAAAGGAAAGAAATTAATTATTTACTTACTCTTTTTTTCTGTGGATCTCCGAGGTGAGGAAATTCAATTTGTTTTTGAATTCAAACCCATTAGGTAATTCAAGCCAAAGCTTGCATTAAAAGGAATAAAGTCGGAGAGACCGGAATGCACAACTTCTAGCTGACGAAGATGGCTTACCAAATCACTTATTGCACTAACATTTTCCTTATGCAAGCTTTTGTTTCACAAATGATAATTTACAAGCTATATTTTCAGAATCAGAATGTGATCAACTCAATCACCTTGAGTAATTCGCACGAGTTAATGGTCTTTTTTTCTCTTTTTTTCTCCACTACTCGTACCCACTGATTATTTTTTCGAACAACCCTAGGACAAAACTGTTCTGTTCCAAATATATTCTTACACTTTTTTTTAGTTTTAATCAATTCGGAAAATTTTTTAATTCTTCTTTCTTTTTCAAGTAATTTCCCTATCCAAAAACTGTTTTTTTTGCTGTTAAAAATCAACTTTATTTTAATTAATTTAATTAATTTCCAAAATTTTCAAATTCGACTCCCAATCAAGACGTTTATTCCCCGGATTGAAAAGTCTTCTCCGGATCAAAATCAAGACTGCCCTCCACCAAATCCCGTAATCCTTTACTTCCCGATTCCCGCTGCCGTACCAAGGTAACGCAATTGAAGTTCAATACATTTCGTTTCCCTTTCCCACACATCTTTTCACTTTCGACAAATGCAACAATTTATATTTGCATATATGGCATAACTATGATAGCGTTTGGTTGTATGCAAATCGTCATATCCACGGAAATAATTGCTTTTGCCGAAATTAAAAAGAGTCTTCCTGCGCTCAGGGGAACTTGAACCCAGGGTCCCAGCAGACCCCCCTCCCCCCGATTGAAAGTCCATGACACAAATACTGGAGCTACTTTCTGATAGTCTCCCATTCATCCAATCAGCAACTTCAACTGTTCTCGTCAGAACATTCGCCAATGTACGAGAAATGGACTGGAGACCCTATATAAAGCCGAGCTGAATGAATGGGGGAAAGTAGTAAAACCGCGATAGTAAGAACTGCGATAAGAGTGGAGCGCGAATTGGAATCGATATTGCTTGATAGTCAAGTGATTTTCGTGATACAGACAGTTGGAATAAAAATTGATAGGCAAGTGAAAAATAATAACATTTTAATTATTTATAAAATAGTGAAATTAATGATTGTGCATTCTTTGTAAATAAACTCTTTTAACTTAATTTAAAAGACAGTGCGTTTTCAATTTCCCGGAACATTAAAATTATCGGCCGCGAACCATAACGCGCGACAGTGGTGTCAGCAGTGGGATTGAACATTTTGAAAGTGAAAACTTTTGAACATTTTTTTAAAATGCACAATAGTAAAATGTAACGTCGAAATTGAATAATAAAATCACTACGAAGTTTACATTTAAAAAATTGATGAATTGACAATGTTGGAGCTTAAGGAAAAAGGAATAACACCAAAATCAAAGTAACTAGACAATGTGCTGATACAAAAACTGATGCTCATGCAGAAGGAGCAGCGACAGCCGTCATCCAATTTAACTGCAAAGCTAAATGAACAATCAGCGCAGCTAAATGAACAGTCATCCAGTTTAATTGCGAAGCTAAATGAACGAACAAGCAGTGAAGCTGGACGAACAAACATTCGAAATCAAGGCAGACATCACACAGAATCTGGAGAAACAGTCAACTGATTTGAAAGCAGATTTGCAAAAACAGTCAACCGGAATAAAAGCGGAGCTCGGTAGTCTGAACAATCAAATTAAATGCGTCGAGGAATAGGTATACCAGGTCGAGGAGAGAATTAACCATGGGATCAGCCAGGTCGAGGTAAGAATACACCATAAGATGGAAAAAATGAAAAAGGAATTGGAAGCAGCGGAGGCAGTAGCAACCACCTCACCAGCCCCACTTATGACCGCAGCGCAAAACACATCCAGAAATGTGAACGCACCAATATTCGCCAGGCAAACGGTCTGTAGTATGTACAAAATCCAGTTTGAAGCCGCTGCTAGAACAAATCATTGGAATGAGCAGGAACGAGCAACTGCATTAATTCTTGCTCTAAGAGGCCCAGCTGCCGAGCTTTGACAGACTATCATCGTTGAGTTGCACTCAATCTCGGCTGCCATAATGAATGCGCCCGACATGCGTTATGGAGACAATCACCTGAAGCAGATTTATCAGTCACAGCTATGGCATCGGATGCAGAAGTCTGGCGAAGCCTTACAGTAGCTAGCCTAAGACATGGAGCGACTGGCACTTTTAGCTCACCCAGCTTACGACCCAGAACATCGAGATGACGCAGCAACAGAAGCATTCATCAGCGTATCAAAGGACCAGGAATTGCAACAAGTCGTGCATTTAGCTCAAAAGCAAACGGTTAAGGACTGGCTCACAGTCTTCACTTTGAGGCAGCGAAAAATGTGACACGTACCACTGCCTGGGTTCGCGAGGTAGTAGCGGGCGAGTGCAGGTGTAAGCGCGTGGAAATTAAGCGAGGCCCGCAGATAAATGGTGCACCTAGATGCTGGAATTGTGGTGAGAAGGACCACATACAAAGAGACTGCAAGAAGCGAGGAAACCTGAGCTGTTGTCCCGAGTGTGTGCAGAGGTTGGCTAGGAGGATCAACGTCCCCAACACCACCACCACCGTGTCAAGACTACATCGCGGAGAAGCAGACTTATGCTTTCCAGGTCAAGTTGACGGAGAACATTGCACCATAACAATCGACACTGGTGTAACCCGATCGATTTTACGACTAGGCCTAGTGAGGCACAAATTACTTCATAAGGGTAGAATTTTCTAACTACGGACAGCTACGGGAAAAACTGCACCTGTCCATGAAGAGGTCAACCTCCAGATACAGTTGGGATACCTTGCATTCCGACATAATTTTCTGGTCGCGAACATTATGGATGACTGCATCATCGGCATGGATTTTCTGCGACCACATGGAATCACGTTAGATTTGGGCAAAGGGGTATTGATATTGCAGAATGTCGAGGCATTGATGGAGGAACCCAGCGTCCAAATTGC
Organism: Odontomyia ornata; assembly: GCA_963969285.1. NCBI lineage: Eukaryota > Metazoa > Arthropoda > Insecta > Diptera > Stratiomyidae > Odontomyia > Odontomyia ornata. The sequence continues at coordinate 275,873,618 of OZ017742.1, forward strand.
CAAGATGAATGTGGTAGTACATACCAACACTGATGTACCGAAATCTTCCAAGAGCATTGTATGCGCCAAGCTTGATGGTGATTCTGGAGACCACCGATCTTATCTGATAGAGCCAACGAAGACATCGGCACTGTGCAGTTTGATTGTAGGATGAAGTCTTGTAAGATCTATAAGGAACAGATATGTGCCAGTTAGAGTCGTTAACACCGCATACTTAGCCACGAGCATGAAAGCGGGAGAAGTCATCGGCAGCTGCCAGCCTGTTTCCACCATCACCTCATTGTAAAAGGAGGCAAGACACAGGCAAAGCCCGGGAATTCACGTCTGCAATATTGAAGCAGACCAAACTGCCAGTGCAGCTCGTCAAGCAAGCCTCTGATCTGGTCACCAAGTACAGTGTCATCTTCTCGACAAGCCCGGATGACAAAGGGCGAAAGAGTAACTCACGTCATAGATACGCAGGAAGCCAAGCCGATTCGACAAGCACCGATATGTTTTCCTATAGCGAAACAAGGAGAAGTGACCACACTGATATCGGACATGGAAAAACAAGGTGTTATTGAGCCTTCTGTCAGTCCATGGGCCATGTCAGTAGTTCTAGTAAAGAGAAAGGATGGTAATACTCGTTTTTGTGTCGACCATAGGCAGCTTAATGACATCACTCAGAAAGATAGTTACCCGCTTCCACGGATCGATGACATCATGGACACTTTAACTGACGCAAAATGGTTTTCTACACTCCATCTCAAGAGTGGCTACTGGCAGGTAGAAATCGACAAGAAGGACCGAGAGAAGACCGTATTTTCAGTTGAGACCAGATTGTGGCGATTCGTGGTGATGCCGTTTGGGCTTTGCAATGCTCAAGCTAACTTCGAACGCCTGATAGGATGCGTGCTACCAGGCCTAACCTGGAAGACCTGTTTGGTGTACCTAGATTATATAATTGTTATCGGGAGAACGTTCGAAGAGCATGTGCGAAACTTAAAAGATGTGTTCTCCCGATTGCGGCTGGCGAATTTGAAACTTAGCCCCGACAAGTCTACCCTTTTCGCAGCTGAAGTAAAAAAATTGGGACACGTTGTATCAGCACATGGGGTCAAAAGAGATCCGGAGAAAATTGAAGCCATGAAAAGCTGGCCAACAACAAACCGCTAGCGCCAGCTACCACGTTTTCTGGGTCTAGCGACCAACTATCGAAGATTCGTCAAAGACTTTGCCAAAGTAGCTAAGTGTCTCCATCATTTAACCGAGAAAAATGGTCCGTATATTTGGGATGAACAATGCCAGGCAGCCTTTGAGACCTTGAAGGAGAAGCTGTGTGAATCACTCGTGCTGGCAAATCCAAAATCTGGAAAATTTTTGTAGTTGACACCGATGCGAGCAACGGCGGGATTGGAGCTGTACTCTTCTAGCAGATCGATGGCGAAGAAAGAGTCCTGAGTGGAAGGACGTTTCGGGGCATGGCGCCACCCTGAAAAGCTATTGGGCACAATGGAACTCCCTTCAGGTGGAGGGTGGCGTACTCAAGCGAAAATGGGAGACGGCGGATGGTAGCTCCTATAATATGCAAACTATACTTCCCAAAAGTCGAATTCACGATGTGCTTAAGGAAATGCACGAAGGATCTTCGGGAGGCCAGCTTGGAATTAACAAGACCTTAGCGAAATCACGGGAAAGGTTCTACTGGCTCCACGCTCGAGAAGACGTAGAGGACTTGTGCCGTAGATGCACAATTTGCGCTTACGTCAAAGGTCCAAAGCAAACCTATAACATGGGGGTACCGTTTGAAAGGATTGCTGTTGACATCCAAATGGGGAAATCGATATACGCTGGTTGTGGTCGATTATTTCAGCAAGTGGCCCGAGGTCTACCCCATTCCCAACCAGGAAGCAACTGTAGCCGAGCAACTAGTGTTAAATTGGGTCAGTAGAATTCGGATCAAGGCCAAAACTATGAGTCACTAGTTTTTGGCGGAATATGCGAGCTGCTGGGAATACGGAAAACGAGGACAACAGGGCCGCATCCCTAATCCGATGGAATGGTTCAACGTTTCAAGGGCACACTCAGTAAATGCCTTGCCAAGATGGTTGACGAGAGCCAAAGGGACTGGGAACGGCATATCCCATCATTCTTGATGGCGTATAGAGCTGCCAAACACGAATCGACGGGCCGATTCCCAGCCAAAGTCATTTTTGGAAAGTCTATTTGTTTGCCGGCTGATATAAAGTTCAGAACACTCCCTGAGAAACCCCGAACGATCTCGGAGTACGCAAGTGAGCTAAGGCAACGGTTGGAGCGAATTTAAGGCGATATTGGTTTATAGTGAAGTGATTTTCGTGATACAGACAGTTGGAATATAAATTGATAGACAAGTGAAAAATAACAACATTTTAATTGTTTGCAAAATAGTGAATTAATGGTTGTGTATTCTTAGTAAATAAACTCTTTTAACTTAATTTAAAAGACAGTGGATTTTCACTTTCCTGGAACATTAAAAATTATATGCCGTGAACTATAACGCAAGACAATATAATAGAATATCCTACTTCATAATAGTGTCACATTTTCTAGTAGAATATTTTTCGTTGATTTATTTTAGTTAATAATATTACGGTAGGTATTGATTTATTCCTTATTTTTCAACCGGGATTACAACTGGATTGAATTGTATTGTAATGAGGATTTAGTAAAGGAACAGGTATCGTTTCTGGCCCTCCGTCGTCGTAGGACTGTGGCAGTCAGGGCGGTTATTCTCAACCGTAGAAATGTAGTGAATTTCAGGGAAATCCACTAAAAGCAAGGGGGAAAATGTTACGGGTGAACATTGAGACTCCATAGCCTTACTCACCCCGAACACTAGCATATGCGATTTCGTAAGAGTTTAAACTTCGCAATACCGAGCCGCACTTTATTAATTTTTTTTGATAATCTGACGATGTAACTATTAGCAAGAAATTTAAATTTCTATTCACAAAAGGACTACTAGTTAATTTACGAAAAGGAAGCCATATAATAATTTTAAGTGTAATAATTAGTTAAATTACGAAGAGGAAGCTACATAATAATTTTTGCTTTGTAACTTTATGTAAGTAAGCTCAAGTACTTAGGTCGCTTCCGATTTACATGCCACAATTATGGACAACGCAACCAGCAGCAAGCGTCAAAGGCAACAAGATCCAACGCGAGCTCGAAACGAAATGCAAAGTACACACGGTAGCGGAAACTTTCGTCATCCAATCAATATATGCGGCAAATCATTTTCTAGTGCAGACGGTTTGAGAGGACATCAAGTATTACATACAGATAAATTTAAATGTGAGATATGCGGCAAAACATGTGGTCGGGCAACGCAATTGCATCGTCATAAGGCTTGCACTCTAATCATGCTCTACTCCAATGCAATATTGGCGGACTTTAGGAGCTGTGAGCCGAGTTATCCCTGAGAAGCAACAAGTACATCATTCGATTCGTCGGGCTTTGGATAGTAATAACACGGTTGAAGTTGAAGCTGCTTTATATGCTAGCGTCCAATTTGCAGCTCAATCTAGAACATTTGCCATCAGTATGTGCCCAAAATTTGTTCAATGATTGAATCGCTTAAGCCCCGGTAAGTATGAAATTACAATTCATTCCAGTCTTACGTCATATGTATCTTGACGCGAACACAGCAGTTCTCGTTAAAACCTTATGCTTGACACTACTACCGAAATATTCAGCGGAAAGTTTTGTTATCGCCATTATTGATTCATTGATCAAATTGTCCTGGGTAACATTAATCGATATTCTAGATCAAGTAAATCTACTTTTAACCTACATGCGAGATCCACAAAATCATACACGCTGCAAAGCAGCAGAAGGACATGCCTCACTGCTCTTGGCTCGTCGTAACGATATTCGTAAAAAAGCTTTGGACCATCGTGAAATTACCTCCATTGTAAACGATACAAAGTCTGCAAATGCCTTCGATTATGTATTTAGGACAGGGATGATTTTCTGGAGCGACGTTTCCACACAAAGGATATACAAGCCTCCAATCGATGAGGGTAGGGCAAAACTGTTGTTCTGCGAAATCACTCGGGTACATCGGATGGCCTTGCTGTGGATTAGGCCCCCAACCATGCCTACTTCACTGACACACTCAAATGCACCATTGAGCAGACTAACTTTGATGGAAATGTGGGAAAAGTTCTTATTGAGGACAATTTGGAAATTCGACATGCTATTGCATTGGGTCCTGTTGACGGGTGGATGTATAGGATGGATTGAGGTGCAACTCCGAAAATTGAACGTGCTGGAATGGATGGAACACACCGTCAGGCGATAGTAACGTACGATGTAAAATGGCCGAACAGATTAACCCGAGTCTATTGGGTCGATGCAAAACTGAATACGATTCCATCATGCAACTACGATAGATCATAGCATCGCTTTGTTCTGTACTCAACAGATGCGCTTAGGCGTCCATTTTCCATTACAACATTCAAGAATTACGTGTATTGGACCGACTGGGACAAGCGGTCTGTGGAAAAAGCAAATAAATTTAACGGGGAAGACTTAGAGGCAGCAACAGCATTACATATGCTTCAACATCCAATGACCATACACGTCTACCGTCCTTACAGACAACCAGATAGTGAAAACTATTGTCAGTCCGTAAATGGACAATGTTCACATCTTTGCTTACCCGTCCCAAGAATATCAGATCGAAGTCCTCACATTACATGTGCCTGTCCAACAGGCTTAAAACTGATGCTTGATGGCCTAATGTGTGTGGGAGATGCAGTAGCGTCTTCTAGGAATCAATCAACGTCGTCTAGTAGTAGATCGAGTCATAATAGTTCATCCATATTCAATGATAAAGATAAGATCATGCATGGTGGTGATAATGAGGGAACTAATAAAAGTGTTTTCGATCCATTAAAACAACACAAATACTACGAACTTTACGGTGGCATTTACTTCTTTCAAATGTGCTTGAACCAGCGTCAATTAATCATTAGCAAGACATTCCAATCGTCGAAATCATCTTCATCGCCCAACGCATCGATATGGGACTAAATTTTAATCCAACAAAGCTTCCGAGCTCATAGTAACTATAAGAAGGATACAAACTCATCCTACCCGACAAGTATTGTTCAACCACAACTATTGTCATTCACATCGCTGCCATCATTATAAAAGCCCTCATCATTAACATCATCAGCAATAGCATCATCATTGTTAGCATCCGTCGTCCCTCCTAATTCATCTTTCATGTCGGAGTCATTGATATCAGAAGTTCGTAGTCATCAGGATGATAATAATACTCATACACAAAATTTAAGCTGGCATTCCTCGTATTGGAAGCACGTCCACAGCCTCGTGCTGCGGGCGAACCAATCATCGTACAATCTGGAAGTAATTTAGCTGTTAGAGTTGAAGGTGTTATTCAACATTACGGGAAGTCACCAAGTTTATTCAGAATCAGTTCAACCAACGATGACATCGCGATTGGTCTCGCAAAGAAAATCGATCGATGTACTTGTCGACGCGACGTAAGCAAACATTACTGACAGTTCGAACTGTCAGTCAAATGCATTCAACGCGTAGTACACTCGATTCCCAATAGGATCGCCACCAAGTGGAACTTATGATGAGCGGAATCAAGTGAGGGGAATTACTCGCTTCAACGGAACAAAAGCACTCAAAACAAGTTCTCCCGGTGGACGGAAGGGAAAAACGTTAACCCGGGAGATTATTTAAGCCAGAAAGATTGGCGCGCTTTTTCTCTTTTCTTCGGAGAAGGTTTTATGTGCGAGCAACGGCGAAGCTGCGTGACATCAATTCTTGGGAATGGAAAAAAAGTTAGTCCAACGAGTGGATTTAAGGGAAGAAAAGGAACGAGTGTCCAGCGAACGTTTGTCTTCTGCCGAGGAATTGGAGTCGGCAGTAAAAAAAATATATCAACACACGGAGACGAGACGACGGTGGTAATTTCAAGCGGATGAAAGCAAGGGGCCCCTTTACTAAGCTAGGGATTAAATGTAAGTGGCTTTCCTTAAATATTTAAATTGTTGAAACGTTGTTTTGAAATAAAATTAACGTAGTTTTAATTGTTCATCTTTTTCTTTTCTTCTCGCAACACAAATACTTAACCTTTTTTCCAGTTGTAAGGAGTGTGGCTCGGGAAATCTCTTCCCAGGTGGTGACCAGGCAGGAAGACGTTGGAAAATTAATTAAGGTGGTAGTGTTCGGCAAGTGTAGTGAACGTTAGTGTCGTTTCAGCTCTATCTCGGGTTTTCGGTGTTAGGAGATAAGGAGGGCTTAATTTCAGTTGCCCTGGTGTGGAAACTATGAGTTTTGCGTGGCGGTGTTATATTCTAACTCGTTCCGAGTGGTAGGGTTCGTGGAAGGTGATCCTCGCAGCTAGGTGTACTAGTGATAATTTTACTACGGACGGTCATCTTCTCGTTCGGACGACCCCTTGGGAGGCTCGGAAAAGCGGACGAGGGCGCCCACGACCGTCTTCGGGTGGGCTAGATTGGGTCGGGTAGCCTCCGCCGGAGTAGCCGCAATAAAGCGGTGGCAAGTAGGGGGTATTAGGGAATTTTTCGGGTAATATTTCCCCCCTTGGGAATTTATCAGGTAATATTAAAAAAAAAAAATTAATAAAGTGCGGCTCGGTATTTAACATATACTCATACGAAATCGCATATGGTAGTGTTTGGGGTGAGCAACGCTATGGAGTCTCAATGTTCACCCGTAACAGTATCCCATTGAACTGATTAAAAGAAAAATATTGAACTGATTTTTTTTTAATATAATAAATATACAATCAATGTTACACTACTTACTCCAATTCCAAATGCAACGTTTCATCACCAACGTCGATATGATAGTGCAATTCATTGCCATGTATATCATGATGATGTGTTAAATTATGTGATAAATGTTGTCCCTTATTATCTACTTTTCGAGGAATGACTAAATGTCCTGTTGTTATATCGTGTGTATATTTGCCTGGAAAAATAATAAAAATGCGATGAAGTTAGCTTTTAATTGATATTAATTAACTATGGAATAAAATAGAAAGTAAATCAAATAACACATTATTATCTACATGTTTGTTACTAAGCTTACTTGGCCAAAAATAAGTCTAAGACTACCGGAGTCTCCTACAAAGTGCGAAAATAAGCGATTGTTTTATCAAAATTAAGGCTGTGAAAGAAACTCAAACCAAAGATATTAAAAGAATGGTAATTCACTTTTCTACTATCATTAGTCATGAAAAATAGCATCTGCAATAATTTCAGGCATAAAATCTCAAAATATCAAAAGGCAACGTTAAAAAGCTTTAAAACTGTTTATATGTGTGAATTCTAACACACAAAGCGATTTCCTACTTTTTAAATGCATTCTTCAGCAATGAAACAAACGAAATATGTTCTTTGAAATTGATTTGTGGTGAAGATAACAAAAAAATCTTCCTCCTTAACCAACGTATCTGCTGGACAAATCTAGCTGAAAATCTGGTATTGCAATCAAGTACTAATTAGCATATTATCATTTAAGAGAACGGAAGTCTAATGACCACGACTTTAGCTTTTTTTGCTTCTGCTAAACTTGAGAGCTCATTAAGACCTTAATGGGCGCGATTTAGATAATTTGTTTAGTGAAATTATATTAAAATTCTCGCTTACTCAGTACGTATAAAACTGCACTGATATCTTTTAAATTCGCTATTTACCATCCTTATAAACCAAAGTATCTACTCGTATCAAACGTTAAAATTCTCAATTGCAACTGTATCTATAAATCAAAACTGGGTTTGATTTGAATTGATTGGCGTCATCGCTATTTAAAGAAATCATTTTATTTATTTTATTGTCGCGCCATGCTTGCGCTTTTATTTTAATTTTAAGACAGCGTTTTATTGCTTATTGTGTAAACTTCTATAAAATTTAATTAAATTCTATATTCTCGCCAAATGCTATAGTATAGTATCATTAACGCACATCATAGTGTTGATAATTTTATGAAATCACTTGCAACTTTTCGGCATACGAATTTCAATAACATTCATAAAATGCGTTCTGAGTTTATTGCATAGCCTTAAAAACCAGCAGTAATCGCAAATTAATTGCAATTTTTCATATGGTTCAGCCATAATTTATTTTTTTTTCCTCCAAGACCATAAAATCTCTTTCAAAGTTTTTCCTCCAAAATTTTATTAGAGCGTGTCAAGAATCATTATTTTGGCGACATTCAAATACGAGTATAATTGCATTTTGTCGTCTTCCTCCTTGAAAGTCTCCTGAAATATTTTCATTATAAAAGCGTATCATCGTCCTCTTGCACCAAAAATTATTTATTATTTAATCCAACCGCGGCTACAGATACATTTTTATGAGTTTAGTTTAGAGCGAAAAATAGAGGATAGACAAAAAAAAAATGAAATGGAAATTTTATTACGTTTTGGGTGATAATAAAAATCTATGTTAATCGGTTGCTAGATGAAGACATTATCAAAAATACTGCTGATGATGATTTGTAAAACACGATGTAATAAATGTTTGGATAAATCAGATCTTATCCATTAGAACGATCAGTATAGGTGTGTGGAAGGGGAAAAAGTATTTCGCGATTTTACTGGCGCATGTGTTGATAAAATCTCGATATAGTTTTGACGAATTTAAATTTATATTTAATAGCATGTTATAAATAAAGATTAATTGGAAATTTTCAACGTTATAATGGAACACGTGAATTTTATATCAGCGGCGCCCAATGTGGGCGTGATGGTTTATGAGTCTGGAATTTTAATGAGTTCAGGGGTTTTTTGCGGTTTTTAGTTTATTTTAGTCCAAATGTCTAGAATCTGGGAAGTGATAAAATACCTTTATATAAACTGCTGAACATGATGTTTCTTTTAAAATTTTTTAATTTGAGGAAAAATTCTTTCCCAAAGTAGGCTAAAATAATCGGATTGTAGTAATCGAGCAGTTAATTAAATTTACTATCTTTTTTTTTCTTCTTTAAATTATTTGATAAATTCACATTTCAAATTTTATTTATGTCAATTTATAGATTTTTTTTTATATTTTTATATATTCCGCACAACTAAAACTGCTCGATTATTCGGCGCCGGCAAAGGGTTAAAAGAAATTCATGCATAATATGTCCCAGATCAACTTATCAAACTAAAAACCAGTTGCTTTGTACAAATTGTATGCGACATCAATTTCCCTCCAATTTCATCACAACGAACGCAGCCCATTAAGATTGATCTGGTACAATTCGGGAATTGGACAGGCGCGGGCTCATGTGGTCGTATCCGGGGAGAATTGTCACTTGGCCCGTCTTAAAAACCACAATAAACAAATCTTGTGAAATGTTATAAGTGCGGGTTTCCCATGTATTATTTGTGTGAACGTTTCAAACCTTTGTGGACAAGAATATCTCTTTGAATAAAACCCGTTGGGTGGCCGGAAAGCCGTCGGAATATATGGGATCAAAAAGTGTGGTTGACGTCCCGTGTGTGCGTGTGTGTCGTCGCCCTTAAAAAAGCATCAACCCGTAACCCGCCATTGAATATATTTTAAGATTTGTCAGTATTTCCTATGCCAAGTAATTTGCCGAATAATTCGAGAGAGTCGAAATTCGTGTGATAAACTTAGAAGTCGCGACCTAAGCAGTGCACGCCATTCACATATTCTCCCGGTGAATCTTCAGAGGTTTTAGCAGAAAGTATCTGTAAGATCTGCAGGAGTAAAACCTGATCACAAATTTCAGTATCGCAGAATTCGCGAATGTAACGTAAATAACAGTGAATTTGGTGCATAAACATAGTTGCTCCGTTCATTTCACGATAAATTTTCTCTCGTTCCCATTCAATTTCCCATCGACGAAAATCAATTTTCCGTGTGGGCAGCAAAGTGCGAGATATCGAGTTTGGAAGCGCGAATCTATTCGCCTATGTTTCTTTCGTATCATCCTCTAGTCCTCGACAATCGGAAAAAGCATTGAGGCAAATTCATGCAAATTTTGAAAGCAAATCAAGTATCGGAAACCAAATCGGTGCAAAGCGGAGTTCGGAACAGCAAACAGATACTTTTCATTCAACCTTAGTTGTAGTTCACGTAGAACACTGTAACTAATTGTTGTCTTAATCCTACGTAAAACGTGTCGGAGAAGATTTGTTGACCGCAGCACGAGTTAATAGAGACCGTGAAAATTTGACCACTAAAGCTAAAAGACAATACTCGTAAGCGTGGTGGGTAGCATACTGAAAAGGTATCCTGATTGCTCCCTGCAATAACATTTAGTATGGAATCGGTTACTGGAGATTGAAAGTATCTGAAAAGGCGTCTGTTTCCATAATCTGAAGTAGAAACTGTGTCGAAGATAGCTTTCTCTGTCAATTAGGAATTCGATAACTCGGCGAGACAGCGATTGAGTAGGGGGAAAACTGGATAAAACTCGAGGAAACGGGATTACAGTGAGGGAACATCCATCGAATTTCATGCAAATCTTCCAAGTGAACTTAATGGTCCTAGTGAAAGGCATATCTTCGAATCAGCAATAACGGCACTTAATGATCATTTTTGCTGAAGCAGAGAAAGGATTTGGCAGCACATACTGCGAAGTATTTTTGGAATGTTTAGCAGCTTGTTTAGTTCATATGTGCACTGAAACTCACCATCTTTGAAAGATATTTAAAATTATTGCATCCCAAAGTGAAAAGGGAAATTTTGTATTTGAACATAATGAAATTATTCACACTTAAAGAAAACTTCATAAAATTTAATAATTGCCTTGGCAGGATGCATAGTTTCAATAAGGGCCCCTGCGTCGTCAATGAGCGCTCGTCGTCAGACAAAGGATGAAAGTACCTTTTTGTTTTTGTACTTTTTTTTCCAAATTTGCCTTTTATATTAAAATATTTTTATAATAATATAACAAAATTCTTTTCGATTTTAGTTTATTTATATATTGATTTCATTTATTAAAAAAGTTGGTCAAATTTATGTATCGATATCATTTTAAAAGGTTAGTTAAATTTATATATATTCATTTCATTTTAATAAAAAAAAAGTTGGTTAATTTATAAATTACGTACAGAAAAATAAAAAAAATAATTAATACCCCATACCCTTCGGTCTTTCCATTACGTTGGTTCTGACCGGGTATAGGACTCGGTACGGTGGCAGGTTTTCCCCATAAAACATGAGCCAGCCGCCGGGTACGTAATAATCTTTCTTTGTTTCAGGGTACTTCCCGGGTTGATTGGCCCAAGCAAGGTGCCTCTTTATGACATAGAGTTATGTAATCGAATTGCATAATTCTATGGCATAAATTGGTCACCTGGTTACTTCTCTTCTGATGGGAAGGCTTATGCAAGTTAAGTTGTATGAGTTTTCCACTCAGAAGAGAAATACCTGGCCACTGCAACAATTACGGATTTTAACCCGGTTGGGTGGGTGCGCAGGGGCTCCATCACCACCCGGTTGCCCCTCTCTCATTTGTGGGCCATGAGTCTCTTCAGGTAAGGACGAGGTTATCCTGCTTCCGCTTCTTTTTACTAGTTTCTCTTGTTCCATGAACAAGTCAGTTGCCCCTGGTATAGTTACCTATACTTTTTACGACTTCGGTTGCCTTGTTTTTGTTCGACCCCAGAAATTCGTGAATGCGAAATTCTTTGTAGTGGGTCCTTGTGCTAGGGGAATGAACCCGCCCCACGACATCGCAATGCTAGCCTGCCAGCGCATTCACGCGTCCCCAGACAAGGGCATTCTCGGCAGATATTGACACCTTCTTCTGCCGAGGCAGCAGACCATCGCTGCAGTCCTTCACGGATTTTGAACTTACCTTATTTCACTACAGGATCCTAGACAACTACTTCCTCTATTTGCAGTTATTGTGATTTTAATAAAGATAAATCAACAGCCAATTAAATGCGGTTCAACATGCACTGATGGGGAAATGAGGAAGCTTTTTTCTTTTTCTTCACCCTCATCACTGCCTGGCTTCTATAACCGCACGGCTTTCACCAGCACGCCAGTGGTAGTGTTGTGGCCATAATGTTAATAGAGAGGGTGTTGGCACCATAATCTAAACACCTCCTGATCACTTGTGGGTCGGAGGTTATTTTCACGCTATAGCTCGAGTTTGTGGCTGTCGTTCCATTCCTTTTCCAGACGTCCGCATGTACGTTTCTCTCTTATTGAGTATACGAAATATCAAAAGTATGAACTCTCGTTTGTAAACAGAAATGTTGTGGTGACCTAATATAACCTCGAGACATAAGGCTCGGCAAATGTCTCGAGCATTACAAACGCTTCGAACATTGGTTCTCGTAGGTAAACTGCATCATGCGCAAAAGCTTGAGGAGTAAGTGTATGCGTGATTATGCCATATACTTCGTCCTCGTCCAGTTAGCTTGGCATTGACCAACCCACAAAGCTGTGGTAAATCGAAATAATTCATATACACAGTGTGTCTCATGGAAAACGGAACTGTTTCAAAACATGGATTTATATTGGCGCCACCTATTGGTGGATGTTAGCAATGGAAAGGTCCATTCTTAACTGACATCCTGTCAAAATCATATGACATTTGGCTCAATGTGAACCAAAATATCGCGCTCAAAGTGACAGTGTGTGTTTGTGGTATCGGTCGAAAAATGAACTTCGAACAAAGAGCAAATATTAAGTTCAACATTGTAAGGATTTGATTAAAGAGTCAAAAAGGACCCAAACTTCAAATGTTCGATTGTGACTGGTGACCGGATATAGAATTTTCAATATGATCCCGAAACAAAGCGTCAAAGTGCTGAATGGAAGCACCCAACCGAGCCCCATCCGAAAAAAGTCTAAAGTGAAGACAATGTTTATTTATTTATTGATTTACACTACTTTACAGATCCGTGAACCCAATTACAAAGTAGGTAATGAAATATAATACAATACATGCGAATAAACAAAGTTATATTAAGAAAAAAAATAACAAGAATATAAAATACGGATAAACTATTGGAAGCTAAGGAGAATATTATGTAATATGCTTTTAAAAGCGTTTAAGGAATGTGGCAGAGGACCCAGCTGGAGCTCATTGTAACGACCTGATACGCGTACAAAAAATGAATAAAAATAAATATCGGTACGAGCAAAGGGCACAAAGAATATGTCAGTTGAACGCGTTCTTGAGGTGGGACGTATATAAAGCCTTTCACGAAGGTTGGATGAAAAAATACCGTGATATAATTTAAATAAGCAGCACAGGTCAAGAAATTCTCTCCTATTTTAGAGTGATGGAATGTTTAGGATCTGTAAGCGCTCAACGTAGGAGCAGTAAGTGAGGTTATATTTGTAGAATAGAGATCGTGTGAATTTACGCTGTACAGTTTCAACAGCATTCGACAGATTCGTTTAGTGAGGAGACCATACCTGGGAGGCATACTCAAGGATTGACCGGGCTAGAAGTACAAATAGATGGACGCTGGTTGAAATACTAAAAGACTTGCAAGAGGATCGTAAAATAAAACCAGTGACACGTGAAGCTCTTGTGGTTATGAATGAAACATGGATGTTGAATTTCAAACCAGGGTCAAGTACTACTCCCAAATCTTTAAATTTGTCCACAAGTGCGAGCACCGATCCTTCAATCTGATATTCATATAAAACTGGATGACTTTTGTTGGTGAATCTGATGCGACAGCATTTGGAAACGTTAAGAGGACGTAAATTACTTTGACACCAATTTTGAAGATTATCAAGATCATTTTGGAGGTATAAGCAGTCTTTGCTGCGTAAAGAAGACAATTAGAGGACAGGCATTGGGGAAGATCATTGATGAAAATGTTGAATAGCAAAGGGCCTAAAATTGATCCTTGAGGAACACCAGATTTTGGGCTAAATGAGCCCGACGAAAAAAAATTATTCCATGTAACGGTGCAGGAGCGATGGGATAAGAAGGATAAGATCCAAGAGAGGACAGAGTCGGAAACACGGAAAGATCGGAGTTTGTTAGCCAAAAGGCCATGATCAACACTGTCAAAGGCTTTAGCAAAATCGGTGTATATGACATCGACTTGTTGAATCTTGTCGAAAGCAAGAGAGATGGTATTCATAAGTTCTAACAAATTAGTTACTGTCGAACGACCTTTAATAAAGCCATGTTGTTCATTTGCAAACAGGATACTCATATCATCGTACATTCTGTTATGCACAATTCTCTCAAGGAGCTTGCCAAAACAAGACAGCAAAGAAATCGGACGATAGTTAGCGATTTCACTTCGATCTCCGGACTTATGGATCGGAAAGATGTTAGCATGCTTCCAGACGTCAGGGAAGCAGGAGGAAGAAAGGCTTATATTGAAAGTAATTGATAGTGGGGTAGATAATGAAGAAGATAATGACTTAACGAACAGATTTGGTATTCCATCAGGACCCGGACCACCATTAATGTCAAAGGTAAGCAGTACATTTTCAATTTCTGATGGAGAGGTCATGATAGGATTCATAATATGGGAAGGAGAAGGACACTATGAGTACATAGTGGGGTTCGAAACCTTAAATGTGGAGGAAAAAATAATGAGCGAAAAGGTCACAGATAGCTTGCCCATCAGAAGCTTGGCAATTACACCATGAGAAGATATTAGGAATATGGGATGTTGTTTTCAGAGAATGTATGTATGTCCAAAAGGGCTTAGGACTATTAGATTGCAATGATGTTTCAATCATATAATAATAAGATAGCATTGCGTTCTTAACCACTTTTTTGGATTCTTTACGAAGCAGTCGGTAGATGGTGAGGTCAGTGTTAGAGTTGGAATAATGAAGCTTTTTGCGCACCTGGTCCTTAAAATAGAGAGCGTCTGAGACTTCAGCGGAAAACCAGATGGGGCTCTTTTTCCGGGGGGATCGGCAGATAGGTACATGGTTTGCAATTATGCTACTGAGAATGTTGATTTGTTTCTACGATTCGGAGGGTATTATTCATCGTGAGTTCATTCCACCTGGTCAAATGATTACTGCTGTGTTTTATCTTGGTGTTATGAAGCGTTTGCTCAGCTGTATTCGTCGTGTGCGGCCAGAATACCGTGAAATAGGGAGCATACGTTTGTTGCATGATAATGCCTCGTCTCATCGATCGAACTTGATCACGGATTTTTTTATCAAAAATTCCATTTTAACCATCAACCATTCACCGTACTCGCCGGATTTGACTCCGTGCGACTTTTAATGGTTCTCCAAATTGCACTTGCCTATGAAAGGAAAACGTTATGCCGACGTAAAGGCCATCCAAAGGGCGATGACTGACATACTAAAGTCGATGGATAAAAATGATCTCAAAAACTCATTCGATATGTTAATTGATAGTGCAAGACGTTGTATTGATGCGGAAAGTTACTATTTTGAATAAAATAAATGACATTTGCCGGAATATTGAGTTTTTGCCTTTATTTTGAAAAAGTTCCGTTTTCCATGGGACACATCTTGTATAAAATCAATTCTCGAAAAGCTTAAGCATTGTTGCTAGTCACCGATAGATGGTCACGTGAAAATTACCCAAACAATCCACTGACCTGATTTATTATAGATATTAATCATTATTTTAGTTGACTAAGCAAAGAGGTTAATGCACTCAATAAGACATGCAATTGATTGGCAACAAAGATAAACTTGAGGTAAGCATTATTTTTGTATAAATGTCCATGGCCATGAACAAAGGAATCACTCTTGATACTACGCCTTTATCCGAGTAAAATCGTCTCAAGGCATTTAGCCTAAAACTGACAGACCTCAAGAGGGTTCCCGCCCAGATCCAAGTAGCCGTACTACTAACCTGTGGCGCATATCAGCCAGCTGGTCAACCAGCCCGGACCAAAGCAAACGTACAAATAACCTTACGCACATCAGCTAGCTAGTCACCCAGCTCGGACCCAAGCAGACGCACGGATAACTTGACGCACATCAGAAAGCTAGTCAACCAGCCCGGATCCAAGCAGACGTACGGATAACCTTCCACACATCAGCCAGCTAGCCAACCAGCCCGGATCCAAGGAGACACACGGATAACCGGATGCACATCAGCCAGCTTGTCAACCAGCCCGGATCTAAGCAACGTTACTTGGCCTACTCAAGGCTCTTGGCCGAGCAGTAGTTTTTCTAAGGCATTATGCCCAGGAACGAGCAAGTTAACGCGATTTCAATTTAACCACCTGTGGTTGTACAATCAACACGCATCGCCAGCGACCTTGCAGGTGCCAGGCAACACCAGCGATCGTGAGACTATTACAATTTGGGCCAAATCACCACCGGCAACAAACGACTTGCTCGCGCTTCCAGCAACCACCACGACCGACATATGCGAGCGGCGACTGGATTGCCGCTTTCTAACCATCGGCGGCTGTACGACCAACACGTATTGCCAGCGGCCTTGCAGCCACCACGTAACATCAGTGATCGTGCGGATATGACGGTTTGGGGCGAATGGCCACCACTAACCAAACGACCAGCTCGCACTGCCAGCAACCACCACGACGGACATACACGAGTGACGACTGGTCAGCCACTAACTTACCGCCGGCCTGTGATGACATCTCAACCCCGTCCGCCGCTTGAGGAAGCAATGGCTGCGACGGCCGGAGAGGGTCCGAAGCCAATCATTATTGAGGAATACCGGTCACGCTTGGCTAAGCTGCTTGATACGTCTGTAGTCGAGCCGGAAGAGAAGCGGCAAAGAGGTGGGCGCATTGTGGAATATCGCCACAAGAGCAGCAACCTACCCCGATTGGCATGTCTCGCTGTAACCAAAGTGAAGTGGGACACGTTCAAAAGGCAAATTAAAGTGCTAGAATTAGAGTTTAAGGCAGAGCAGCGCCGTAAACGGGAGGCACCCACAACCATCGAAAACCAAGATAACTGAATGTATTCTGAAGAACTAATAGATGTATGTATTTAATTAGAAATTCGTGCGTTTCATTGGGAAAGCTCTAGAGTGGCGTTGAGTGGAGTTTTTAGGTATTTCAAGTTAATTAAGTGGATTCACGTACGCACCGAAAATATACAAGTGGGTATATTGGTGCTACGCCCAACCAAACTCGCCCCAGGTGGTTGGGCATTTGAAAAAAGTTTAACACAAATAAACTTTATTATAACAATACTGTACGGAGCTATAGCGTCATGCGTGAATACACTTTTAAGTATGAGTCAAGATGGTTGGTGCCATTTATATTAATCGATTACGGAGTACATTCGGTACGTCTGGACTCGACTAGATGTAGATGAAGAGTGAGTTGACTAATAGTGATTCTGCAACACCGCTGCTGTGGTCAGTGACATCTACTTGTCGTATATGTCATGACCGTCACACTCTCTTATCTTTCAATCTGAGACCAGAAGCTATAAGTGAGTTATTTTACACTTGAAGCAACTTTTTTGGTAGGTCGCCGATGCTGGATTAATTTTTTTCTTTAGTTTTGTTATACATTTTTCCCATAAAATAAAGACGTACATAAAAACAATAGTGGAGCCAACTTTAGAGGAGCTAGTGAGGCCATGGGGCTTAAGAGTGTAAGGGGGATTTTCCCCCGCTCAGTTTCTGACTATGAAGTACGCTATAAGGATTATTTGCGGGGACGGTGATAGTACAGCGTTCAAGAAAATATTAGAAGAGTCTCCCAATGGTGAAAACTTGACAGTAAACAAGGTAGAATGTGTGGAATATGTACAAGAACGCATAGGCTAAGAAGGTTGAAAATTGAATAGAAAAATTTTGAAAACCATGATACCATGGAAACAGCTTTATTTTTACATGTTGGGTCATACAATGGTGCCCCAGTGCACCATTCTGCTATACAGTCTGGTACAAGTTCAAGATACGAGTATTACAGTCTGAGGAGAAAAAAATATGAACCTGACGAACAATTTCATGTGTCAGCACCAATTATGAATTTCATAAAACCAACATTCCGAGACTTCGCGAACCCGAAATTATTGAAAAAATGGCTGAACGAAAAAACACAGAACATGAACGAAAGTACCAATAATATACCTCACTTAACTTTCGCAGGTGTTCCAGCCTGGTCAATGTCCCGGGAAAAGAATTCCCGAGCTACACCCTTCACAGCTGAAAAAGAAAGTATTTATTATCTTTACTCGACTTGAGTAATACTCTATACATTATTACAAATTCGACCTATATAAAATGAAATTTAAGCCACTTACATTTATTCCCTACTCTAGTAAGGGGCCCCCTTTCTTCCGTTTTCTTGATTATCGCAACGGAACAGTTGTTCGTTTCCAATTTAATGTTCCGGTATCCAGGGCTCGTCTCCAATATCTTGTCAAATGTTATCGCTGATAAACATTCTGCTATACCTCCTCCGATTGCTCGAAAAAACTTCCAAAAGAAAGGAAAGCGTGCCAATCTTCCCAGGCTTAAATAACTTCCGGGTTAATGTTTTTTTCGTCTCATCCACCGGGAAAATTATGTTTTGGAGTGCTTGTTTCCCGCTTGTTCAAGTAATTTTCCCCTCTCAAGTTCCACTCGGTGGCAATCCTAGTAGGAAGTAAGTGTATTACTCGCTGAATGCGCTGAATGCATTTGACTGACAGTTAAACTGTCAGTAATGTTTATTTACATCACGACGCGAGATGACGATTTCGCAATAACCCTCACTTTTCCTTTTTCCCTTCAGCCAGCGCTAGTATTTCATAGTTTTTCTCATCCTTGCCGATAGTTTAATCACCGCGCGAACGCGTGGAGTATCGTGTGTGTATATTTATGCACCAGTTTTAACTAATTTCGGTCGTTGAATCTCTCTTCGGAAATGGTGCGATTTTTTCTTCATTTAGATTTCCGTGGTGGATTATAGTGAATTTGGCGCGAATAAGTGAAAAGTACAAACAAACCAACTTCTGAAAAAATCAATACGGTCATGAAAATGAGATACTATAACTATCTTTAAGCGGAGGCCCAAGAGGGGCTGTAGTGCTTGAAAGAAGAAGAAGAAGTGAAAAGTACGCTTCGGCACGATGTCGATAGCCAGTTAGGAGAGGAGGTGAGATATTCAACAGTTATATCCATGTTTCTTTCGTGCAATTTAGTGGATTCATCAGCTTCCTCTAGTTTGAGCTTGTCGTTATGGGCGGTGATTTGTTGGTGTGCCAAAGTGAGTTTTTGGTTGAGATTTTTAAACACATATATAGCCTCTTGTTTGGCTGAGAACTCATTACGAACTCTGCAAATCGTTTTGTGTGGGCGTCACGTAGTTCTTCTATTTAATAGCGAACATTGCGCGTAACGCTTCAGCATTAATTGTTGAAACATGCTCAGCTGCTTTCAGTTTCGCACATTCTTCCCGAAGACCATCGATTTACTCTTCAAGAGTTCGCCTCTT
The DNA here is from genome assembly GCA_963969285.1 of Odontomyia ornata. Taxonomy (NCBI): domain Eukaryota; kingdom Metazoa; phylum Arthropoda; class Insecta; order Diptera; family Stratiomyidae; genus Odontomyia; species Odontomyia ornata. Next base: position 275,893,002 of record OZ017742.1, read on the forward strand.
CTTCTCGGACTCTTGCATTGATTCCTACAATTACTTCATTCTGGCTTCATGTTGTGAGCTCAACAAACGGCATTCGCCTAATTCTTTTTATTTGAATCTGTTTGTAGTGCCTCCAGATTCTGACATCTTGTGCGATATTTTTAGCTTCCGATTTAATTTTACTAATACATATACGAGACACATTGAATTCCTCTTCAACATTACCACCTAGATTCGGTGTATTCATTTCCTTCTGACCGATACTATCCATGCATAAGGCTTGCCCAACTTGCGATAGATCACGCAAAAGATTTGAGAGCATTCCATAAATTCATTTCTTATGATGCGCTGACAATATTTCAATTGTTGCACGACGTTCAATGTGGCCTGTTTCTGTTGTAATTCCTCATTCATAGTATCAATATCTTTGTTTTTGGTCTCGATTCCTGGTGATTTTTGATCGTACAGTCATTTCTTCTATAGCTTGAAGTACTTCTTTCACCTTCTCCTTAGCACTTTCGTTTTCTTGTTGCTGCTACTTCTAATTCACGTTACGCCTCGAGTTCGCCCTTTTCTCGTCCTTTGCTTGCGACCAATGGAGTATTAAATTCGCAAGTGTCTTTCTTCAGTATGCATGCTATTGCTGCCTCAGCAGCATCTCTGGCTTCGTTACTCGGCTCGTTCCTCTTTGGTGGCATGTATGCATCTCTGCTGGATCTGCGTGAGCATGAAGATGTTTGCGGAGGGATCGTTAAGTTTGTGTCCTTGGCCGGAAGCCGGTTTGACGACAGTCTCACGTTTAGATCTGCACTCAAAATCGTTTCCCTATAAATTTCGACAGCACTCAGGTTCGAATTTGAATAATGTCGAATTATACACTGCATCAAAATTCATTGGGAGTCTATGTCAGAAAGTAGAATCAATGAAAACACAGGCAGTATGGAACCTTTATTTGAGGAATCACGAACTCCTCTTGTCGTATGACGGGAGCAACGATTCAAATTCGGATTTCCTCCCAGCGTTGCGTGTTATTTTATTTGCGACGCAATTCCGATCGCTTCGAGGGGTTATATGTTTTATGCTCCCACATATGTTGATTGGATGACGAAAATTTCGGCTACCGTGTGACCTAGTTGTAGTACCGGGAATTTGCCTTTCGTTTCAAGCTCACGTTGGTTCTTGACGCTTTCAGCGCTTGTTGCTGCTTGTGTTGTCCATAATGTGGCATGTAAATTGGAAGCGACCTAGCTACTTAAGTTTAATTACATGAAGCTAAAAGGCAAAAAATATTATGTGGCTTCCTTTCCGTAATCTAACAAGTAGTCGTTTTATGAATGAAAATTTAAATTATTTGCTGTTGGTTACATCATTAGGTTATCAAAAAAAAAAAAAAGTGCGGCTCGGTATTGCGTAGGTTTAAATCTTAAGAAATCGCGTATGGCAGTGTTCGGGGTGAGCAACACCATGATATCTCAATATTTGCCCATAACAACTTTTTATGTTTGAGAACTCTAAAAATGTGTACCATATGACTATTCAACGATGGATGCATTCACCGATATATGGTGCTAAAAAACTTCGGTTCGCTCTGAAGCTCTATTGAGGTTAGATAAAATAAGTTGGGTAGACAGGCCAACGCTCATATCAGAAGGATTTTTACCCAACTTCTCGGAAATGCAGTCACCAACAACGAATAAAGTCAAGAAACATGTCAAACAGATGTGTACGTTTAAAAGAAAATCCATTGTTCCTCTATCTGCAACGGTCACGATTTTGTTGCAAACCTACAAAAAGCACTCAAATCATGAGTTCCCAAAAATGTTTATGTTGTTGATCTTATTTGAAAATTTCAAGAAAATCAAATTCGAACTGCAGTGCTGATTCGATGGAAAGTCCACATAATTCCAAAATCGTGTCTTATTGTTGTATTTGGAGAAATTTCAAATGGCTATAACTTCCGTGAATATGATTCGATTTTCATCGAACTTGCAGAGCATTAGAGCCTTATCCAAGACTACTTTAATATCTAACTTGATTAAGTTTAAGGGTATCCATACGATTTTATTAGTGAAAAGGTGAAACTAGAAGATCATACTATGATTAACAAAGCTGAGCGAATTTCGGTTTCTAAGGTAATTGTTGTTATTTTACTAACACTACTACCTTCATACTTTTTTCAGATTTTCAAGTTCACGGGTTTCCAATCGCGAGGGGGGTACACAAATTTTTCGTGTATTTACCCTTCCTGTGCACCCCCTGAAGCAAGTTTAAGACCTGTTTTGGAATGTTCTCTTCAAGACCTTTCATTTGATACCCATATTTTCGGGGGCCACTCCCCCATATGAGGAGACCCTCCTTAAATACCTTAAAAAAAATTTTTGTAGTATAAAATTTTTCTGTTTCTAGCTTGTATCGTTTGCGAGAAAAATAGGTGTGACACACAAACGGACGGATGTTTGGACGGACAGACAGGACGCGATTTTATCAGGGCTTTGTACAATTATTTGACAAAAACCTAAAAAGGATAAGAGAGGCTAAAAGTAAGAAGAAGAAAATTTTTCAAAAAATACAAAAGGAACTTAGTAGGGCAAGGAAGAAGCTGGAGGAGTTCTACCAGCAGCAAGAAGAAAATGAACCTTCGTATAGCGCAGGAATGAAATTATACACAATACCTATTTGTGGTAATCGAGCAGCTACCTAGGCAAGCTGCTCGAAAGACCTTTGCGAAAAAAATGCCATGTTTATGAAAATAACAACGCAATAAGTGCGGAACAATTTGATACGCAACTTATTAATACTGTTATTATCTAGCCCGCACTAAAACACGCCGCTACCGGCGCTACTATTATCAGGAAACAATTTTGCCTAAGAAACAAGTGAAAAATTAAATAAAACTACAAGAAAAATTGCTCATGGCAATCCCCTTTGCGACGCAATTGCTAGTTTATCTCGACGAGAAAAACCTCCATTACCACCGTGAAGAGGCCCGTCGAGATAAGCGGAAAGATTGCTACGAAGCGGGACTCGCATTTTAAACATCAAGCGGGAGTGATTCGCTAGCGGTCAGTGAACGCGATCAGGTGTGTGCCATTTCAAGGGTGTGCAGTGGACTTTGGATAATTTTAAATTCGTGTTTGTTTTATCGACGGGTCTCGCGTGATTATTTTCAATCTATTTTGGAATTGGTTTTTTTACCAGCAAATTTACTCTGTGTTTATTTCGCTTGGGTCGGTCTGGTTATCGTTGAACGTTCGTGGTGAAAGGAGGAAATTCGTAGAAAAGATTGAGTTCCGGTGAAAATCTTTAATTTAGTTTTCCTATCTGTGGCAGATTGACTCAGGCGTTATTGAACTTGAGGTTCGAGTTGGTTACAGCCTGGTTGCTGAAAAGAGCAGTGTAATTTTCGGGGCAGAAATCGCATTTTGATGTTCGAAATTAAATCTCACAGTAGACAGAGGAGTTATCGACTCTCGAAAATTGTATAATCACGACGCGTTCAGATTCACCGACGATGTTGAATAACAGGTGCCAGCACGAGTCGAAGTGCCGTTGTCATTCGGCGGATTGACGTTTCGTGTGCGGTTGACAGCAACCCTCGGCGACCTTATTGACGATTTGTATTTACGTCTTGGGGAAATCGCTTCGGAAAGAGCAAAAGTGCATACCAGTTGAAATAAAGTGGTGAAATTGTGCAGTTGAAGTTTGGTGATTGGTTACAGTAAAGTAATTTAGAACAAGGGACAGCTTGAAAATATAAGAGCTTAGAAGAGATATTCATGAAAGTGAAAATTTGAAACCCTTCAGTAGGATTTATTTAAAGGGCAACTTTTATGCACTAAACAATATTTTCCTACGAAAAATTTTTTCCAAGTGTCACAAACATTCTAACTGAGATTATGCATTATTTCAGGATTTGTCTCAATTTCGATCATTTTTATTTTGCGAAATTTTGATCATTTTTAATTCGCGCGATTTGGATCATTTTTAATTCACGCAATTTTGCGAAATGTTTCGATAAATTGAAATGTTTAAACCTTAAAGGAATCAATAAAAGACCTCTCTCTATTTAACGCGTAAATAAAAACAATAAAAAAAATACACGCACGCACGGCTCTGCTCCGAATTCAAAGGCAAAACAGGGGCATCAGTACAGGTTCTTACCCACCCCAAACACGAGCGCTCGTTGGAGCAGGATAATTGGGTACTCTTTTGTTTATCAATAGAAACATAAATATTTGTCTTATTATATTTTTCCTATATGGAATAGAATTTCTTACATCAAACATATACTTCCAAAAAAAAAATATAAAATTTTATAACGAAATTCATGAATAAAACAATTAGGATAAAGTCAAAGTAAAAGTCAGCGCCAATGTAAAGACAAGCGTATGTTTTAGTTTGGTCCTACGATGTCTAATATTTTCACGTTACCAATTCATTTTAATAAAAATTAGTGTGAAGTTTTCACTGTAGCTATTTGATTTTTTAAATAACTGCTGATTTCTATATTTTTTAAAAATTATTTATATTATTTTTTAGAAATTGATTTAATGATTTGTAAATATGCGAAAAAATAACATGAATAGCTGATCGAATCTCACTTTCAGTCTTTTTACTTATATGGAACTCGGACCAGGTGTGGGACCCGCCACGTTGGGTGGCCCTTCCACTCATGAGTGAGTCATCGGGTGAGCTTACCCCTTTTTCTTTATCATTGCAGGTGCTCTCACAGGGTAGAGTTGCCTTCCGCTTGAGTTTCCTATTTATGTTAAAGTGTTATTTGATTCCATAATCTAAGATTTTAACATAAATTTGAAACGTTCATATTTCAAAGGAAAAGATTATGCGAATTATGTTTGTATGAGTTTTTCATTTAAATGGAAAATACAATATATGGCCACGTCTAAGATGGATCTTGATCCAGATGGAGGGTTGCGAGGAGGCACTTTTACCACCTGGATGCCCCACTCTTATTTGAGGGTCGTAAGTATAAATAGTAAAGACGAAATTCTCTCGAGTCTCAAATGCGTTCGCCAGGCCCAGTCAGTCGTTTTGCTTTGGCAATCTATCCTTTCAGTGGGGTACCTTGGCCTTGACACCGTCGAAACGAGTCCTTGTAGTAACTACGACACCGCAATGCTAGCCTACCAGCGCAATCACGCCTCCCCAGACAAAAACAAAAACGGCGAGTACCAACACCTCCGCTCGCCAAAGCAGCAGACCATCGCTGAAGCCCTTCACGGACAATTATATTCCTTGAATTCACTACGCATTATCGAATTAATAGTTTCTAAGGTAGAACACGAAGTCTCAGATAAAGCTCAACGAGGATGTGATAGATATCTTTAAAATGGAATCAGATTTACAACACGGAGATGGATGGTTTTGAGATAGTCGCATTGGTGGAGATTGGTATCTTGCCTTTGTGCGCAAGAATACTTGGATCGTTTTGAAAAGGTCTGGACACTTGCAAAAGGCAAAGACAGAATTTGCAACTGATCCTACACGCCTTAGAGCCATAGAAGAAAAGGAGAAAGCATTTCAACGTGTCTCTGGTAGCACAGGTTGTAAATCAACTACGCTGTTGACATGAGTGTCAGTTAGTAATGTAACCCTACTTCCTCTAATAGTGTACAAAGGTGTGGCAGTTCAGCTCCAATAAATTTTTAAAAAGCATATCCACATTTGTACCTAATGAAATTCTAATCAGAAATAACCAAGTGGGCAAAACAGCCGTATTATTGTACGATGGACATGGTGGCAATATAAGCATAAGAATTAAAGAACTGGCTATTAACAACGATATACAGCTTGTAAAATTTCCTAGCCATCTTACCGATCGTCTTCAACCCTTAGATGTCAAGGTCGTCGGGAATACTCTTGGAGGCTAACATTCTTTGGGGAGTCCCACTCCCACGAAACCGAGGATATGGAGGTCACCGTGAGGTTCCTCCTGGGATAACAGGTAACAAGCCTGACTGAATCTTGGCTACGATTTGGACAATGAACTGGAATTGATGCTTTGGACTGGTGGATATGATGGTTTGGACCTAGTTGCTATGCACGGTAACGCCGACGTGAAACTCGTGTGTGAATGGTATCAATTTAACGATCATACTGTCCCCGTGCCGGTAAAATTCTTTCAGGCCACGGAGTTCGTTCGATGTTCGCACAATTGGGTTGGTGGTGTAGGGCCGGTCATGATGGACTCCCAATGAGCGCTGGTCTGGCTCTGAGCACTTGTCCCTAAAAAGTCTTGTGCCCACCCTCGCATGGCCTCCCTGCTCTGCAAAGTTAACTATGGGACCAAAAAGGCGACTACACATACGAATGGAGATAGTAGTTCTGAGGGGGTCCCGAATCAAACTGGACCAATTTCAACTAAACAAATTAAAAATAGATTTAAAAGATCTCAAAAAAAAATATCAGCATCGATGACGGAACCAGCAGTTATAGCCACGATGTTAACAGGACATTGAGAACGGTACCAGTGATGACAAAGTAACTGCTGTGAACACTTCCGAAGCGATTGACACAAGGGTCATCATATGCCGAAATAGTAACAAATCATCTTTAAGTCCACATAGTGATCATGGCAGATAAAGAGAGGAGCGACCTGACGAACGAAACGTGGTGGAAGTACTTTGCTCGTAAACGGAGGCCGATAACCTCTCCCAAGAAAGGAGGTCGCAAAGTGCAATATCCGTCTAGCGAAATCAAAAAGAAAGGCTAATCCGAAAAGCGGGAGACATTCTAAAAAGAATAAAACCAGCATACGACTAGCTAAAAATCAGCAAAGATAAAACGAATGGGCTGCTTGAACCAGAGTGGCTCTTAGAATGCATAGGGCATTGCAGCAGGAGCTGGTGAAAGGCCAAAGAAAAGGAAAAGGCCAAGTCTAAAAGGCACATGCAGTTAGCTCCACCATCAAACATCAATAAAAGAAAGGCACCAAGCCCAATCGAAGGAGATCGGGATGAGAAAAAGAAGGAAGAGACACTTGATGAACGTGAAATGCTAGACCAGGGATTTCAGACAGTGCTGAAACAAAGAGCGGAGAAAGTCACGAAGACACTCCTTCAAAAAGTGTCAGAAAATTACACATTTTTCACAAGCTGGAACTGGAAGAGGCAGTCCTATCATTAAAAAACAGGGAGGCTCCCAGCCCACACGGTGTTCTAGTTGCGTTGTTTCAACTTGTCTATCATGATTGTCCCGACTTGCTGTTCAGCACATTCAACGCTTGTCTATGTGACGGAGGAAATTTAAGTGGCTGTTTTGACAAAAAAAGAGAGTACCAAGGGTAAGTATGATTAGTATTGCAGACATGTTAATCGAATTCAAGCCCGCGTTAAAGTGTTTGAGGCTATTGATCGACGCATAGAATAGTTTCTCTTAGCAAATCAGGCAGATGGCTCAGAAGGCTGCTTCGGGCGTATCGGTTCTAAGTTGACTTGTGGCTAACGTAGGAGGATTCAATCCATCAAGAAGACGCCTCTTGACGAGTGCCGTAGGGCAAATGCTAACTGTATGGAGCAAAAATATATGGCAAAGTTCACAGTAAGGAGAAGCACTCAGGATTGCATCTTTATATGACAATCTCTGATTCGGTGGTGAGATTTATTGCAGGCATGATATCTGCCGCTCTTCTTGCTAAAGAGCACCGTAATATTTATCTGCGTTGAAGCGAGGACACAAAGGAGACGGTCGCGCGTCCACTCAACGACTGGCAGTGGTCTCGGGTGGATTGCACGAAGAGAAAATGGACTGCGCGGCTCACCCTGGATCTGAGACCGTAGCTAAATCGAAGGCATCGTGAAACTGTCTTTTATCTGACCCAGTTTTTGAGCGGGCTTGGGTATTTTCAGTTTTACCTACACAAGATTCGTAATTCACGGTCCCTCGACTGAGGAGAGGAAGACGATGCATACAAAAAATGGAGCAAGCTCCTCTACGAGGAGGCGGGATAGTTCAACCCGGATAGTAAAGCGGCGGTGAGGCTTAGATTGGTTAGTAAATAGAACCAGGTGGCACATTATGTTTGGGCAGTCCTTAAAGGTAAAAGAGACTCAGCGGCCCATGGCGTTGGCACTGGAGGATCACTTGTCTGGCAATTCCTCCCTCCTAGAATAGGGATTTCCCAGCTTGAAAGCGCTTCAAAGCGTAGCAAAACAAGACCTGGCCCGAAGTAATGTGGCAAATGGTTAAAGGCTAGGTTTTCAGGTTGGCAGGGAAGGTGTTTAATGGGTATTCCAGTCGCTGGCAAGCACGGAAATCCCACACTTAGTGCGTAAATGGAATTCACCTACCACCCACAAAAAAATAAAAATAAAAAAAAGCATCTAGATAAATGCACCTTTGCACCCGTCAAAAGAGCCTAGGAGAGAATTCCAGTCAACCATGGAAAAATCAATATGGGTAGCGGCCCCTCAAGTCTTCCTAAACCAGAGTCTTCTGAGTTAGATGGCATGGTTTGCTCGTCCATAAAGTCTATGAATATTGTGAATGGTTTCACCTCTACAGACTTGTTTCTTTTAAATGAAATCAAAATCACAGAGGATCGTTTTGAGCCACAATATTTGTCTGGCTACCGAGTGTGAAGAGTTGCTCAGCACACTATTAAATCAAAAAAATCTGATAATTAAACTTGCATTTCATATTTGAACGCATGATTGTAGACAACAGATTTTTCAGAGTTGGTGAAATTATTCCTTCTGGTAATGATTGATATCAACGTAACCCTAGATTTGAGTTTTAACAAAGCGAGGGAGTTAGAAGGAACTTCTGGCAAAGGCAAGAATTCGTTAGAGATTTTTCCATAAAATATATCAAAGAATACAGTTACTTTTGCAAGGGCAGTGTTGAGTTCCTGACACCCCTGAGCACCCATCATGGCCTGATCCGACAACATCAACACTTTAATCAACTTACATAGTTATTTAAGGTTAATTAGCACTGTAATAATTAGCCCATTCGTAATTAATTCAATTAATTTGATTGATTAATCGATTGATCGATCATGTTAATTCAATTCACCAAAAGTGAAAATACTTTAAGTTTCGAATACCACATTTCATTTTAATCAATCGAGTAACCCATTTTTCATTCATTCTTTAATTTGTCAGGACTTTGAAATAAAAGACTGTTCATTGTTCAATTGTTGGCTGGTCTGTATCATTTATCAAAAGATTTTCAACGAAGTTTTGAGTTTTTTGATGAATGTATTAAATAAAAATGTGTCAAGACATGAGATCGCACTTAATATTCAAAAGTAGGAAGCCTACTGGAAAACGAGGATTTGGAGTGGCCTTCATTGTGGATAGGAATTCAAATCTCACGTAATTGGTTTTAAGGCAGTCAATGAACCAACATTTCATGGAGACCCAAAAATTTTACGGAGACCCTTGACAACCAGCTGGCTCCCATCTTATCAGACGCATCGATAAAGACGAGCAAAGAGCTCTGGATGGAAGTGAAAGCGGCTTTTAGGACTGTGGCAGAACAGGCGATCGGACACCAAGCCCGGTTCAAGAGGAATAATTGATTCGGTGATGAGTGCCAGAATGTGTTAGACAAAAGGAATCAGGCGTACAAAGAATATGTAGGTAAGAAAACCAGGACGAAGAGAGAACATTATTGAAATCTCAGAAGAGTGGCGAATAAGATAATTAGGACTACGAAAAGAAAATACAATGATGACGAATTGAGGAGTAAAGATGTAAGTTTAGCGAGCAACAACACAAGACAAGCATACAAAGTAGTGAAAAGCCTGAAACGTGGTTATCAGCCCAAAACCAAGCTCTGTTGTGATGACATCGGTAATATCATCGCTGATGATACCAAGATTAAGGAAAGATGGGCACCATATTTCAAGAACCTCCTTCATCCTCCGCACAGCTCCAGAACATTGGAGCCTGTAGATGTCTGCGGAGAGCTTCCATGGACCCCACCAACTCTGGATGAAGTGTGTTCCATCATCAAAGCCCTAAAGAAAAATAAAGCGCCGGGCATCGATGAGACTCCAGTAAGGCTCATCAAATATGGTGGCGGTAGTGTTCATAAGGCTATTCACAAAGTCATCCAGCACATTTGGCAACAATAACATATGCCGAAAGAGTGGAGCCAATTAATTATATTCCCTATCCACAAAAAAAGGTGACAAGTTACAATGCGAAAATGGTAGAGATCAAAGATCTTATAAAATAAAATCGGATCATACGCCAACAGTATTATTGGGGAGTATCAAAGTGGTTTTAGAGCAGGTAGATCGACAATAGACCAACTGTTCACAGTCATGCAGGTCCTTGAAAAATGCTGGGAGTTTAACAACGACGAACACCAAATTTTCGTTGACTTTAAGCAAACATACGACAGTATTGATCGTAACGTACTGTACCAAATAATGCTTTGCTTTAGCATCCCAGTCAAATTAGCCCGTCTTACCAAAATGACAATGACGTCGATGACCTCCTGAGTCCGCATCAATAACTAACTCACCGATGCCTTTGACACAATTATCGGACTAAAGCAGGGAGATGGGCTGGCCCCATCGCTATTCAATTTGGCTCTAGAGTACGTCATAAGGAAGCTGTCGATACGCGAGGTACATTACTATACAAGCAGTAGCCTATACGGACGACATCAACATTTTGTCTTGGCTATTAACAACTGCCAAAGAACTCTTCCTGAAACTCGACAGCAAAGCAAAACTGAAAGGGCTACAAATCAATAAAAATGAAACAAAGCTCATGACGCAGTCAGGGAAAAATACTTCAAATTCACAAAATATCACACTTGGCGAAAACAGTACCGAAAATGTTGGCAAGTTTGTGTAAACCAAAATAACGAAAACGGGTAATAAAAGAGACAAAATACGCCCACGAATACAGCTCGCAAATAAAATATTTTTTTTCAGTTTTGCCGATCTTAAAGACCAGCTGCATACACAAGAAAACAAAGATCCAAGTATACAAATCTGTGATAAGACCTGTGTTATGCTATGGGTGTGAAACATGGACCCTAACCCAAGCATCCACAAATATATTGAACGCCTTTGAGCGACGGGTCCTGAGGCGAATAATCGGACGATGCTAGACGGGGACCCATGGCGAATTCCATACAACCATCAGCTGTATGAAATGTTTGACGAACCGGAGGCCTCAATGATTGTAAGGCTGCGGAACGTACGATGGGCTATGCACATGAATCGTATGGACGATCAACGGATACCCAAAAAGGTATTCGTTGGGAGCGCTGAAGGCTGTAGACCAGTGAGGAAACCGAGGAAACGCTAGTCTGACTCGGTCGACGATGACAGTTCATCGCTGCCCGGATTTCGGGATTGGAGGACGAGGTCAATGGACCGAGACAGTTGGAGGCGCTTTTTGCAAGAAGCGAAGGCCCGAGAGGGGCTGTAGTGCTACAAAGAAGAAGAAACCCCAACAGATATTGACATAGTAGAAGTACAGTCAAGAGAATGCTCAGTAGCTTCATCAAAGCGAAACTGACGATGAAGCTACTGAACAGAAAAGCATCAATATTGGGGATGCAATAAATTCGTCAAAAAATATGAAAAGATTTTCGGGAACAAACGAGCTTACGGGAGATGGTATCTTAGAAGCATCTCTTTTGATTAATGGCTTTCTGAAAAAGGAAACAGTAAAAAGAAATAAATAAAACAATGCAAGATACGAGGGTCCAATAAAAAGTTTGCGACTTTATCGGCAAAAAGTCATGGTACATTCAAGTTCTCTTGCCGACCAACAGATCGATATATGTATTCCATAAAAACTTCAAGTCATTACGATCAGTACAAAACACATGGTACCCTTCCAAAGTTGACAGGTGACGTTTGTTAAAAGCAATGGGTAAAGTCGAGTATCGCGCGGTGATAAGGTACCTCTATTTGAAAGGGAAAAAACTCAGGAAGTTAAAGAATAGTGAGATCCGTGTATGGTGAATTGTTGCCCTCATTTACAACCGTGAAACATTGGGTAGCCGAGCTCAAACGCGGTTGCACAAGCATTTTTGACGATGACCATTCTGGACGTCCAAAATTGTTTCAACCGTGATGGAAGATCGCTGACTAACTGCTAAGAAAATTGTTGAGGCTTGTAGGATAGCAACTGAATAGGTGTAAAAGATTTTAAATGAAGATTTATGCATGGAAAAGTTATCCGCGCGATGGGTGCCGCATTTGTTAACGATCGACCAAAAGCGCGAACGGATAGAGACTCTTCAGCAGTTTCAAAAGAATCCTACCGACTTTTTGGGCAAATTAATTACTGTCGACAAAAACTGGATCCATCACCATACTTCGGAAATTAAACAATAGACAGTGCAGTGGATTGTGGTGGGGGAGCCAGTTCTAAAGAAGGCGAAGGTCATTTTTTACTGGACGGAAAGTGATAGCAACAGTTTTTTTTGGACAGACGTGGAGTAATTATGGTTGATTACCTTCAAAAAGGTAAAACTATCAACGGACCCTATCACGCTGTGTTGCTGGACCAATTGAAGATGGAACTCAAGAGGAAGCGACCACACTTGGCCAGGAAGAAGATGCTGTTTCATCAAGACTACGCGCGAGTCCATACAATGGCGAAAGTGGACGAATTGAAGTTCAAATTGCTTCAACATTCATCCTACTCACCAGACCTAGCTCCCAGTGACATTTTTTGTTCCCAAACTTGAAAAAATTTCTGGGTGGGAAAAAACATGGGTCAAATACCAATGTTGAAGTGGCAGCCAATCTGTATTTTTCAGGTTTACCTAAAGAATTATTTTCTGATGGCCTGAAGGGTTGGGAAATGCAATTGACTAAATGTATTGAGTAGCGTGGAGACTTTGTCGAGAAATAAATTTTTATTTGGCTTGAATTATGTGTATTTCTTCAAAAGGCCGGAAAATTTTCATATGACCCTCGTAACTGACGTTTGAAGCCTATTAAAATAATACTTAGTAGACAAACGGTAGAATCCTATCACATTTCATAATCCTTTTTGATTTAACAGTCTATACTTTTATATTATGCATATATGGACTTTTTTCTTTAATAAACGACAATTTCTGTGATTGGATACAACCTTTTTTCATAAGTTGGTTATAACGTACTATCGGTTGTAACGTTCTACTTGTTAGAGTCCTCTTGAGGTACGTTATAACCGAGTTATACTGTAGTCATTTGGTACCCTCCCCAGGATATGAAAAATCGTATGTGAAATAATATTCACTAGGATTATTGAAACAAACCTTTTTAATTTTACTTCTGTTCAGACTGGTGAAAGGACTCTACTCTACTCTAAAAGTAAAACTAAAGGGATCGTTTGCTGGGGCCCCAAGTTAAGGATAGTTTAGCGAAAAGTAGGAAAAGGTACCTTCTTTTTTTTTTTTAAATTATATTTGTTCTTACATTTATCTAATCGAATTCGTTTGTGTGAATATATTGATTTAATTATCACCGGAAATATTCTTATTGTTGTTAATGAAAAAAGGTAACTTGGATTGTGCGCGACGTACAAGCGGGGAGATTTTCTTTTTCCTCGTTCGGATTAACATATTTTCTTTCAGGAGGTTGTGGTGTGGGCAAACAGGGTAAGTTGGGGAAGATTAGGGTCAAGTGTAGATAGAGGAGGTGACACGTTTTTCTTTTCTTCCCTTTTGTTCTAGTGTTTAACCCTCGTGCGTGCGCTGACGGATCGTCTACTCGCTGACGATCCTATTGTTGAATCCATCCAGCCTAGGGATAGCGAGTTGGCGCCTGCGCCGTCTCCGACGGAGCGAACCGGGCCCGCAAGGCTGGACAGCGCGTCTACCCTTGAAGTGAAAGGATGACAAATTGGCAGGTTTTAAGGGGTTAACAGTTTAATTAATTGAATTCAATTTGACAACTGATTGATAGTGACACTTGAAATATCAGCTCTACAGAAAAATCTATTAGGAAGTGAAATAAAAAGTGAAATCAGCTGTTTTTTTTTCTTTAGTGAAGTTGGTGTTAGGTTCTCTGCTATTTCTCGGTGGAAATCACGGATAAGTAGTATTCATCTTAGCCAAATTTTTCACTTAAAGTTTTCTTTGTGCTTAACATTGCTAACGGTTATTTTCATTTATTATTTGTACGAGGGGAGGGATTCTCGTGTAGTACAAATTGAACACTTCTGAATATTATTAATAGTAAAATTTTAATTTCTATATAATTATTTCCTATATGATATAAAATAATTCATTTGCAACATAATCCCAAAAATACTGATAAACCAAAAACTAACAATATTTTCTATAATAAATAAATCGATTCATATTTTTTTTTCATCTTGCTTTTTCCCTCGTTTGGAAAATTTTAAACATTCTTTTTAATCATAATTCAATTCATTCTTGTTTTAATTGGTTGAAATACTGTTTCATATTATAAATCGTTAATCCTCATTATCAAATTTAATAAAAATCAATTCAAAAATATAATATATAATACCAATTGAAAATCACCAATCATGGCAACGCCACCTGGTGCTGACAAATGTGGTAAATGCAGAAAACCAGTGGAGGAAAACCATAAAGGCATGGGCTGCGATGGCATTTGCAATAAGTGGTTTCACCTGAAATGCATAAAAATGAGTGAGGAGAGATACCGCAAAATCATGGATATATCTAAGGATGTGATTTGGATGTGTTCCTCGTGTAAAAGCGACCATCAAAAAACGAAAGAAGATCGTCTCCTTAACCAAATGAAAGAGGTCGAGAATCACATTCTAGAAATGAAAACCACTATAACCTCATTGGTTGCAAAAGCAGCTCCTATGCGTCAAACCTCATATGCTGATATCACAAAAAGTATCTCCACTTCTCCAAGAGAACGGAACTCTAACACAACGTGCCAAAAAGGGATTTTAATCAAGCCAAAAAAACATTCGTCCTCGGAAAAAACACTTGCAGATTTTAAGTCGAAGATAAAGCCGTCCAAATGTAAAATTCCTTTGCAACTACTGCGGCCAATTCGTGATGGCGGTGCCATCATAAAAACATCATTAAACGAAAACACAACCACGCTTTACAACATGGCAAAAGAAATAATGCGGGACGAATATGATATTATGGAGACCAAATCCCGTCAACCAAGACTGGTCATTAATGGCCTAGAAAAAGAGTTTTCTACTGAGGAGTTAACGAATGAAATACGTTCCTTGAACCTTAATATTGGGGAGAATGAAAAAATGGAAGTAGTTCACGCCAGGAAGACAAGAAATGGAAAGTGGTTACATATTCTGCAGGTGAATGGGTGTATGTACCAAAGATTGGTAAACAGATACGTCAATATTGATTATGGGTCTTATTTTAACAAGGAAGACTACAATATTACGAGGTGCTATAAATGTCAAAAGTTTAATCACAAGACGTTAAAGTGCGAAGGGGAGCAAACATGTGCTAAGTGTGCAGGAAAGCACGAAACGAAGGCCTGTAAAAGTGATTTCGAGAAATGCTTCAATTGCGCGGGTAACAGTAAGAACGTTGATTACTCCCACAGATCAGACTCTACTCAGTGCCCAGAATACCAACGTAGGATAATGATTGCCAGGAGGAGCATTGACTACGACTGCAAATGAATTGTAACGATACAAACCGACTAAGTGGCAAGCAACTGACTCTCCTATATGCGAATATTAGAAGCTTACGGCACAAACTAAGTGACATTCAGATTTATCTGCAGCATAATCCCAACATAGATGTGATCATACTAAATGAAGTCTGGATTTATCCTGAGGAAGCTAAATATTTTAACATTCAGGGTTATCATTCAGTTTTCTCCTGCAGACCCGGAAGAGGTGGCGGCACAGCAATTTATATTAAAAACTCAATAAATTTCACCACTAATCGTGTGACCCCTGATAAATATAATATGATAATAATCGAGTTAATCCAAGCTGGTAAAAAAATAAAAATCGGCACTTTCTACAACCCCAGCCGTTTGAACGCGCAAGATCTTTGCTCTGTTCTAGACAACATATACTCAGCAGAAAAAAATTTACTCACAGTAGCTGACACAAACATTGACTTAATCACCGAGTCCTCAGAATCAAGGCTATATAAAGATACTCTCGATTCAAATGGTGCTGTTGTTATTAATAACGAAACAATTACTCGTCCTGTTTCGAATACTTGCCTAGATCATATAGTCATAAATGACAAGCTTACTGCGGAAAAAATTAATTTCAAAGTAGAGAACTGGCCAGAGCTAGACCATCAGGTTCTAAAAATAAGCATCCAAAACTTCAACGTTCATAAACAAAAGCCTAGTTACAAATCGTTTCGATATGTAAACAAGGACCTCTTCAAAACGCATCTTCAACGAGTATTGGAAACCCAGAAACCTACTAATCTAACAGAACTGACAAATATGATCTCTGAATCCAAACGTCACTCGACCATCGAGAAAAAACTTAGATGTCGCCAGCAAACTTGGATTACGAAACAAGTTATAGAAGCCAGTATAAGAAAGAGGAAGGCGTATACGGATTTCAGACGGAACATGGAAGATCTGACGCTTAAGTACATATATATCCAAGCGAAAAAAGAATCAAAGCGTCTCGTAAAGGAAGCAAAATTTTCATATTTTTCAAAAAGATTGGAGGCAGCGGCTGATAATAATCGCGAAATATGGAAAATAATAAACGAAGTAAAAGATAACTCTCTTCCCCGGACTTTTTCACCTGATTTGCAGATCATTCCAGTCTCTCCGCCTGATTCTTCGCAACAAAATGAAGCAGCAACAATTCTAAATAACTTCTTCTCAACTATTGGTGAAAAAATAACGAGCAAACGCGGTGCTCCTCCAAAAAGTATAAGGAATGATACAAATACCTCGCCTAGATCCGCATTTCACATCCATCCAACCAACAAAGACGAGGTGCATAAAACCATCGAGGCAATGAAGAAGAACACTGCTCCAGGCAGTGATAACATAACAATGGATGAAATTATGCTCGTCAGAGACAAAATAGCAGGTCTGCTTGCTGACTTTTACAATGAGCACATCAAAAACGGGACGTTTCCTGAGGAGGGGAAGCTAGCGAAAATAATTCCTATATTTAAGGGAGGTGATCGTTCGGACCCGAATAACTATCGCCCGATTGCGCTTCTTACAGGATTCAGTAAAATTTTTAACATCGTTCATTGTGGATAATTCTATCCTGAATTCCCATCAATATGGTTTTCAAAAAACCAAAGGAACACTTGATGCTTTGATCTCAGTAACCCATTTCATCAATGAAAGGCTTGACAATGGAGACTATGCTGTTGCCATTTTTGCGGATCTGAAGAAGCGTTTGATACGGTCGACCATGAACTTCTGCTTCGTAAATTAGAATCATATGGTGTACAAGGCAAAGTGAATCAGTTATTTCACAGTTATCTAAAAGGTAGATTGCAG
This sequence comes from Odontomyia ornata, assembly GCA_963969285.1. Lineage (NCBI taxonomy): Eukaryota > Metazoa > Arthropoda > Insecta > Diptera > Stratiomyidae > Odontomyia > Odontomyia ornata. The sequence continues at coordinate 275,910,400 of OZ017742.1, forward strand.
ATAACAGAAGTCAATAATTTTTTGAGTGACCCAGCACCAATGAAATCAGGAGTTCCACAAGGTTCCATACTAGGCCCCACTTTGTTCCTATTATACACGAATAATTTGATTACATGTAGACTAAATGGGCATTACACATTATATGCTGATGATACAGTACTCCTGTACTCGGGATGTAACAAGAATGACATTGAAGACTCCATCAATGAGGATCTGAAAACATATAGTTTGTGGTTAAACGAAAATAAACTAGCGCTGAATGTAACAAAGACTAAGTTTGTTATTTTTAAACAAAAGAACAAGGAAGACATTGATATTGATACAAAAATTAACGGCGAAAATCTGCAAAGGGTATTTGAATTTAAATATCTTGGCCTAATCATTGACCACCGTTTAACTTGGTTCCCACATATAAACAGCTTAAGAAGGCAACTAGCCCCCATAATCGGCTTATTACGTAGGTACGAGGGATTCCCGAGGAACATCAAACAACTGGTTCTAAATGCATTCGTATTGTCGAAATTACATTACGGAGTGGTAATCTGGAGTCAGTCATCAAAGATAAACATTAATATCATCTCCAGGATGTTAACTAAGGCATATAAAAATATGCATAATCTCCCAAGGCTCACGTCAACAAAATTAGTGTACCAATCGTGTAACGCATTAACTTTTAGCCAAATCATTATAATGGAGCAAGCTAAGTTTATCTTCAAATGCTTAAACCTCAACTTGTCCCCACAAGTGCCATTTGTTAGGGTATCACAAAAGAATCAATACAATGCTAGGAACGCAGACCGATTTGTTATACCATTGGCAAGAACAGATCGTCTAAAGAACGATCCTACAAATGATGCCCTTCGTATATACAATGATCTTCCGGAATCAGTAAAAGAAGCGAATTCACTTATGATCTTCAAGAAAAGACTCAGGAACTATTTAATGAATAGCGATTGAATCTCAGCGCAGAAACTTTCAACATAGCATTTTAGGGCAATTTTTTTTTTTATCCTATCATCGAGATGCCTCAAGACACAGCTAGCCTTATGATTTATTATTATCTGTCCAGTAACTTCAAAATAGCATCTTAGGGCATTGTTGACCCTATCGTCGAGATACTTGAAGAAACAGCCATTCTTTTAACTCAGAGTTTTTTTTACTGCGTCGAATTAATATTTTTTTTACCTCTGAGAGCTGTTAACGAATCGGACATGAAAAGATTAACAGGATGACTTCACATATTTTTTGTGTGCCCCCTTATACCGATGTTTTACACATTGTCTGGGTGGCACACCTGTAGAAACGACGAAATGTGAAGTGCAGATCGCACGAGCGTTGTGCGACGAAGAAAGTGTGATGGAGAGAGTGGAAGGGAAGGAGGTATTTAAAAAAAAAAAAATTTAGAGTTTATTAAAGAATTACCGACAGTTCAAGATTAATGTTAATGAAAAATTTTTTTGAATATACACTATATCAATAGTACAGGTCTCAAATTTAACGATTTTAATCGTGCTTTTCAAAGGAACTAATCTGTTGAAAGAATTTCCTATGAAAACCAACAAATGTGAACCCTGAACTCAAAACTAAATGGTGTTTAATGAATATTTCGATTCTCACAGCCTTTTGAAATTCTGTAATTTGTTAAGGATATGAAATCGCAAAAACTGATTTTTTGTTATTTTTAGAACCCTGATTGCTTAGAAAAAATTAAAAATAAATTCCAGTTTCCTTTCAGTATTTTTAACCGATTTTCTTGTTTAAAACTTTATGTTCCTGTTCTATTGAACTATTTAAAAAAAATTTAGTGTGCTAAAAACTGCAAAACAAATAGATACTGAGTTAGAATAAAATCATTAATTTGGAATGGACCTGGACGACAAAAAAATAGGAAGCTATACCTTACTAATTTCAATATTTTTAAGCTATGTTTCCTAAATAAGTGATTAATATAAAAGTCAAATCCCTATCTTTCAAATAAAAACTGTTCAGAATTATGTCCAGAGAGAAATAATCCTGTCATATTTTTCTTAACAAATTGCTGTTTGTAATGAACCCTTTTAAACAAATACAATGAGCTTAAAAAATTATTTTATTTAGTATTCTGGATTTAAGGGCAATTAAAATTTTTTTTTATGGAAGGAATCAATTTCAATCAAATATATTTAAAATGCATGGTGGTAATTTATTCATCTTGTCTGGAGATATGATGGTGAAATACGAGAAAACTTATAACACTTTTCAATATTTTCCGAAAAAAATTATTTGAGTAAAAGCTGAAACTTACCTTTATACGGCAAAGCTGCATCTACATCCAGAATACACCACAGAATAATAAAACCCACAGCACAGCTAACACTTTTACAACCGGTCATTGCGCTTATCATTACACCAACACTTTTCTTAATCACTTCAATTGTAAGAATTATAGAATAACATATAAAACCTTAAATAATTTCTTTTTTGTTTGCACTTCACAAGATAATTTTATTTTATCAGATTATTTTTATTTCACTTATCTTTTAATTGAATTTATTCGTACGAAATTCGATAAAAATAATTCTTAAGAATTTTCATCCGTTTCACAATACTCTCGATAAGATTGATTTGTTATTGGAAAATCACCGGAAAAAATATATGAATTCACCGATAATCTCAGTTTCGCACGATCACTAAAACTCCCGAACAAGTTAACCGTGCGGAAGTTTATAAAGCACTGTCTTCACTGCTTTCTTCACCCATTGTCGATTAGCTTGGCAATTTTCTTGTTTACCGAGAACATTTCAAGATCGTCCGATTGACTGCCATCTGGAAATCTGGTCAAGGCTGCACAGTTTTTTCTCTTTCCACCACTAACAATCGCATCAACCACCACCACCACCACCACCACTAGCGGCGCTACCAGCAAACACGAAGCTGCGATGTACCAAACTAAATGTTACTATACCACAATTCTATACTCTTAACTTAGATACGAGTATCTTTGGAATGAAACAAATCTTCCAAGTCAAGACGCAACACTTTTCCTTTCGTCACACTTTGAACTTCCTGGAATGGGCTTTCAAGCTCCTTCAAGACGATGACGACTGCTTTGAATGGCTCCAAAGATTCCACGGATTTCCTCTTGAGTTGAGTCACAGGCAGCGGAAAAATCGACAAGACGCTGAGTATGTAGATCGGAAGATAAATGATCCAAATCTGAAAAACAGACAGGAAAAATGTGGGTTTTAATTAAGAAGTTTTAATCGGAAATGGATTTTGTTGTTTTTCATTCATTCATTCAACTTCATCCTCTGCCGTTGCATGTGTGCTTCAGATACACAAATATTTTCCATCAATTGGAATTTCCGAGATCTAAATAATATGCGGTTAAATTTTTGTGGTTTTTCAGAAAAAAAAGTAAAAAATTAATTTCCACCCAATGCATTCAGATACGTTTTTTTATTTTCGCGGAAAACTAACTTACCGCTTGCGGCACGTTCTGTGAATCGTGGAAAATTATTTTGTAGTATCCAACTAACTATCTTTTGAACTATCTAATGACTATCATGCAGTGTTTTCGTTTCTAATCTTTAGATGCGGTATACGAGTACGAAGCAGACGAGCTTGTTAACATAAGGGGGCTGATCGACTTAAAGCTTCTTAGCAGGTTGATTGATGAGCCAAGATACTGCAGACAATATTCGCAAGTTGATGTAGCAGGAGAGTGCTCCTACCAGAAGGGTTTTGTAAACAAAACAATGTCTTTTGAATGGTAATTATTTTGCTGAAACTTATATTCATTGAAATAAGCACGAAAAATTAATTGAGTGTATCATTTATTAATTAAGTGTGTCATATATCTATTTATTTTTTGCAATTTGTTGAGTTCATTTATTTGTTAGACTTATTGGCAGAGGAAAGAAAAATGCGTCCGTTTTGGTTGAATGCTGGAACCAGAAGAGCATAACTTTTATTCACAACCATTGGTACAAATGACAGATCGAATTAATTCACAATAGTGAATTGTAAATTTGAATATCATTTTTATTTAACTCTCCAACACTATAGTGAATGAGGAAGTTTCAATAAGTCCGTAAAGGACTGCTGCGATGTTCTGCTGCCTCGGCAGAAGAAGATGGAGGTATCTGCCAAGAATGCCCTCGTCTGGAGACGCGTGAATGCGCTGGCAGGCTAGCATTGCAGTGTCGTGGGGCGGGTTCATTTCCCCAGCACGAGGACCCACTACAAAAAAATTTCGCACTCACGAATTTGGTTGTAGATCAAGAGGCGACCGAAGTCGCAAAAAGTGTAGATAACTACACAGAGGGAGATAGTACTTGTTATGAAAACAAGAGGAATCTGAGAAGAAAGGCGGACTTGGGGTAACCTCGTCATTACCCGACGAAGTTCATGGCCCACACATGAAAGAGGGGCAACCGGGTGGTGATGGAGCCCCTTCATACCCACCCAACCGGAATAAATCCATATATGTATATTTTGTTGCAGTGGCCAGGTATTCCTCTTCTGAGTGAAAAACTCATACAACTTGAATTGCATGAACTTTCCCATCAGAAGGGGAGTACCCCGGTGACCAATTTATGCCATAGGATTATACAATTTGATTGCATAACGCTATGCCATAAAGAGGCACTCTGCTTGGGCCACTCAACCCGCGATATCACCTGAAACAAAGAAGAATTAGCTATGTACCCGGCGGCTGGCTCATGTTTTGAGATGGAAGCCTGCCACCGTAGCGGGTCCTATACCCGGTTAGAGTCGGAAGAAAGGAAAGACCGAAAGGTATGGTATTAATTCATTTTTTTAATTTTTTCCCTCTTTCCGAACAACACAATTATGTTTTGAAATAAATTGTTTAAAAGCAATATAGGAACAATATGACAATATTTGATATTTCTTATATGACTAAAGCTTCATGGATAATAAATTTGTTGTCAATTAATTGTTATTGTGTTCGATTCAAGTGATCTACGAAATACATCAGTCCGTAACATAAACATTATCCATCGAAGTTTAGAATATGATAGCAGACTTCTAATACAATGTTTCCATTTCTTCTCTTTGACCGTTTTTTTTGAACAAAATAATTATGTATTTGTTTTGTCTTTATTTTATTAGTTTTTGCGACTCTTTTTTTTGTGTCTTAAATTTTTTTGTTCTATTTCAGCGCAATCGGTTTGCGATATTTTTAAATAAATTCCTTTTTTTTTAAATGGAAAAAACATGCAAAAAAAAAAAAAAAAAAAAAATATATATATATATATATATATATATATATATATATATATATATATATATATATATATATATATAACACAATAAAAGGGTACTCTCCCGCATGGTCCTCCGAGCGCTCGACGACGATGCAGATGGTCCTGTAATTCCGACTCTGTAACATCTATTTCACCTCTATATACAAAATCAATTATAGTCTTTAGATCTCTGTAGATTATATCTGCGGGTAGTATAATTGTTGGATGTTTGCATGGATTCTCTAATAACAGTTATTGAAAGTATGTTGAGCAAGCTCAACAAATGATTGATCTTCTCGCAATTGTTGAAAAACGGTGGTAATAGTACTTTGATAGTTGTTCCATCTTCAACTAAAATACGGATGACTTCTTACGGCCATTTTAATTGATTTTATTTCCTTAGATGAAACAATGCAGCATATATTTTATAAGGACGATTAACTTGGTGAAGCATACATTAAAACTTTGCACTGTTCCACGCTCTGTTCAGTTTTCACTTGTTCTGTCAGCACCCAAGCATTCACCTTTAGTCAGTTGTTTCGTCACCTCGTTCACTTTCTTCGTTCTCTCGTAACAAGCTTGGTTCCCCGCCGCTGCGCCCGATACGATAATGCTTGCGCGACTAAAACAAAAATAAAAATTTCACTACCAATACAACAACGTTCAATCGCGAGGGAAGCAGGGGTCGACAAACAATCGACAATCGTTAAGCGGCTAATTATCTCTGCCCGATAAATATTTAAATTAATCGCTCGTTGGCTTACGACAACTTCCATTTTTATCTTATCGATTTTCTCGTCCACGCTTTATCGGTCTTTTCCGTCGGAAATATGCGCTCACACACACTCGCCCACTATCATGCGCGCCCTGAATGCACATACAAACACGATCGCAATTGTTTCCCACTTGCGAACGAGGACGACGAACGGCAGCGATCACACACCAGACGACGAAAAAAAAGAAAAACTCCTTTTCGGTGCATTGAGCACTTTTTCATTTCAACATTTCAACTGCGCTCGCCTTCGCCTTCCACCAAATACGTGCGCCAATGCATCAAGTTCAATGTTCAGACGCGGACCTTCTGCACTCGCGTTTGACATTTGCCCCGGCGGCAGCAAATTTCATTTTTGACACTTTACACGCCTTTTCTTGCATGTCCCTGGACGTGGGCAAATAAACACTTGTCGCAGCACTTACTGAGAGGAATTTATGCAGTGGTCCGCCATTCGCATGTCTAACTCGCAATTCAAGAAATTCCTCAGCACCAAAGTACACGTCCGAACCCCAGGTCGCGCATATAAACATGGAACATCCACGGAACCGCCACACATAAGTCGTAAGCCTGTTCCTGGACCTAAAATACACTTTTGGACTCTGCCTTTTGCAAAAACGTTCGTGTTTTAAGAGCGATTGTTCCTTACACCGCCGTTCATTCGGAATTTTGCTTTGCACGACAGATGAGCCTGTTAAAATATTTATTCATGCATGTAGATTTACATGATTCCTGAATATTTGGCAATAGGCCATATGTTGATTTGTGTAAGCGCGAAATTTCGTCCTTTAGAAGGCGAGGTTCGGTCTTTGGAATGGAATCAACTTGTTCTGTGAATGTAGGTTGAGTGTAAATATGCTTTTATTTATCGTGCATAGGATCGACTTTTTTAGATGAAGCTTCCATTCAGCCGGAGACGCAGTCGAGCCAATCGGGGCACTCCATTGGTGATTAAACTCAGTCAGTCAAACTGGTTTTAATACCGTTCAAAGGACCGCTTTCACTCGTGTGGTGCGATTGATTCGCCTGACTCTGCAGTGAGTCGTTCAGAAGACCGATATTACAACTGTTGTTTATTTTACGGTACTTGCTTCTACTGCTACTACTACTGCGTGCATCTTTCGAATCACTCTTCACACGTGGCCGACAGGCGGGATATGTTTTAACGTTACCGTTCGCTAGCAAGGACTTGGACTGGGCGGTTTTCTCGTCCAAATAGAGACTCAAGTACTTGTCACTTGGCTGCAAGGAGTTGTCAGAGACCGTGTTGGATTTCCCTATGATCTGGCTCTTGGGGTGTCGCTTGTCTGTACCGCTGCGCGCCTTGAGAGAGAAATTGCGTAACTTCCGCGAATGTTCTTTGATTTTGTTAGCATTCAGGAACGATGGGCTTTTGGCAATATTTTTAAAAATATTGTTTGATTTTTTCACCAAATGCTGGGACTTGCTGCCAGTACCGTACAGGCTAGGTTTCGAGTAGATATTGCAGTTCCTGTAATGGGTCTTCAGAAGGAGACTGTTGGGGTCAGCTTCATCGAGATGACTGTAGCGCGTTATCGGGTCCGAACTGCTCAGATTATGGGCACTATGTTCCTGTACTGGGTGTTGCAGTAGATGTGAGCGTCAGTGTAATTTAAATTATGGAAATCATTACCTGAACTATCACCAGCACCGGCACTAATTCCCAAACGTGGGTTATCTGTCAAGTCTCCTTCCTCACTCAATGACAACTGCCGCTGTCAAAAGTATTCCATCGTACCAGATCAATCTCAAATCGTACCAGTTCGATCGCAAATTGTTCTAGTTCAATCTGAAATTGTTCCAGTTCAATCTGCAATCGTACCAGTTCGATCGTTTCAATTGATCTGGGACATTTTATGCTTGAGTTTTTCTTTATACCCTTTAACTGCTCGATTACTACAACACTCCCACTAAATAAACATTCTATTCATTTTTTGAGACTAAGCACTGCTTCGAATTTGTTATGTTTTCTGGAATCTAGTCTTTTAGTTGAAATATCAGCAAAGTTTTCTTGTGTTGATGTTTAGCTCAGTTCAATTTCTGCTACCTCGATCTTCTCTTTCACAAAAGCCTTTTGAATACTAATATATTTCGTACGCTCCGAATTTGAAATGTTCGTGCCGAACGATCTGGCTTATTGTTACAATATATATTCAACTCTTTCACTCCGCTCTTATCTTTTCATTCACATGCTCTAATACTTGAATTGTTCTCCTTTTGTTTTATTAATTTTTTCTCTAGTAAACCTGAATTTAAACGCATCGGACGCATATAATTTTGTCTCGCTAATTTTTTCGCTCGGGTCGTTTACTCCTCGCCTTAATTTTTGGGTTCCTGCGTTATCAGGTTATACATATAACAAATGCCTGGGCATAGAAAAGTATATTGAATATTTAATACCGCAGTAGTAGATTTACGATTCCGTCACGTTGAGGTGATTTCTTCGAAATGGCGCAACATTTTGCCTCCTTCGCTCGTCTGGAAATGCTATCTCGTGATAAGTACGATACCTGGGAAATCCAGGGAAAGGCCATTCTGGTGAAAAACGACACATGGGGCTACGTAAGTGGCAATATCCCAGAACCACCAATGCAAGGCACCGGCATTGAATTAATAGCGTCTTACAAAGCACATGCGGTCTGGCTCTCGCAAGACATAAAAGAAAAATCCGACATCATCCTCATTATTTCCTCTTCGGAGTAAAAAAAAATTTCGTTGCTGTGTCACATCAAAGAAAGTTTGATAAAAAATTGACTCAATTTGCGCCTCAAAAGGCCCGACTCGCTAAGCAACATTGTTGAAACAACTCACGCAGAATAAAATGGCGGATGGGGGAGATGTGCAGGAGCATCTCGCAAAATTTTTTGACATTGTCGACAAATTGCATTCGATGGATGTGGAAATCAATGGCGACCTGCTCTCAAAAATGTTGCTATATAGCTTGCCGAATAGCTTCAAAAATTTCCAATTTGCGATCGAGACTCGAGATACTCTCCCTGATCTCGAACCTCTGAGAATGAAAATAATTGAAGGGAACAGTGCGAAAAACTACCCTCGCGATAGCAAGACAGCTGCTTTGTTCATGAAGCACCATACGAACAACAGCAAAGAAAATAATGTGAGAAAAGGAAACACTCAACAACACAAACAAGACTCAAAGCGGCACCCCAAACCCAAGTGCAAATATTGTGAAGGGTGGTCCAACCAAAACACACGATGTTAGTTGTAAATATAACAAAAAGTTTTCAGAAATTGTCAGGCTACTGTTGTCTGCTAGTAGGATTAGGAGCAGAAACTACAAATAAGAATTATTTCGTGATGTAAATAAAAAGGTCATTCATGAGTCGATAGCAACCTCAAGATCATACTATAAGACTGCTTTACAGGCTTCTTTTAGTTTAGAGGTAGATGCCATTTACACCCAAAGTATGGGGCTCCCAGACTGCCTCTGGACTGCCCACTAAATACCTGTCTTGTCAACCGGAGAGCCTAGCCTGGGTTTTATTTGACTAATTACTTCGGATTGGGCCTTGTTCTTTTACACCTGAAGACACAAACAGGTTGCAGGGATCCTTCTCTTAGCAAGAGTTGAAGAAGGGAGAGAGAATGCTAGAAAGGAGACTCTTCCTTTTTTAGCAGCTAAAACGGCCTGATCATAATATGCTGATTGGCTCCATTTGTCAACTGATTTGAGCATCTCTCCGACTAGACTATCTAGAGAAAACTATCCTAATTCCTTCACGAAGTCACTGTGCAGCCTGTCCCATTCTTTGGACGCCATAAATGTGTGGCAGGCATCATCAAGCTCTCCAGCCTAGAACACACAATCTAAAGACCGTAACATCCATGCCCGCTCAAAAGCTGCATCAGATGGAAGTCAGTTTCACCATGTCTAGGATTAAACCATTGCCACAGATTAGAAATGAGGAATGCAGTCCATCTCTCCTTCGTGTCATTCAACAAGGATTGTTACCAATTTTTGAGTTAGCGTTGTCTCTCTTCAAGCGTAGCTGCTTCCCTACAATTTTCGTATATGCAAAAGTAAGTATTACGACGCTCTTCAGCAAGAAAAGGCTGTCTGATTTCCAGATGGAGTCCTCTGCTTTTTTATCGCTGTAGCTGTGCAAGGCATTCTTGGTGCAGCTCCTTGCTAATAGCGTCGCTTCATATTTTCAATCCATACAAGCATAGACTGTACGGCACTCATGAGAACTCGTCTTCTTGATGAGGTGGGCTCCCTATATTGACCTTCAGTTAGCTGAGTGCCGACACACTCGCTGCAGAATTATCCACCATTGTCCTGATTTGCTCAAAGAAATTCATCTTTGAGCCGATCAGAACGCCCAGGTACTTCACTACTAGTTTCAAGTCAACTTGCACTTTCGCAGTGCTGAAGGTTTAAGGTTTTGGTGTTCTTTGCCAAGTCAGAATCACCATTTCAGGTTTCCCCAGCTCAAGGCAAAGACCGTGAGCAATCATCCAGCTCCTCAATCAGTAAATTAGCGTTTCTAGTCTAAGTTGTGCATATTCAGCTGTTTGTCCAGTGACTAGCTGTATAACATCATCCACATAGTCCATCACACTAGATGTTTCATAAATCAAGCCCGAAGATGGAGCCCTGAGTGACACTCAATGGAAATTCCATTCTCGGCCTTGATTTGTGTCATAGAGCAGAATCCGGTCCTTCAGGTATTCCCCCAGGAGTCCCGAAGTTGGAAAGGGCTATTTAGTGCTTCCAGAATATTTGCCCATTTAGCGGAATTGAAGGCGTTTATGACATCAAGTGTCTGTTAGAGCGGCTGTAAGTCTCCGCTTTTTGAACCTCAAGTTATGTATCTGTTCAGTTTTTTCCTTCAAGTTAAGACCGCAAATGTAAGCGGGAACGTCCCAACAATTCCACATGTTGCTCACTCAAAAACAGAAATGGCTTGCGATATGCACTTGATTCAGCAGATTTACTTAAAAACAGATAACTTTGTTGTCACACTGCATTGGAAGGTTTCTTTTATAAAAATTATTTGGATTAAATTTCAAAGTTGGTAAAAAAAAACATTGGCAGTTGGAGAAAGTGTTAAATAAATTACGTGATAGTAAGTGCAAACAATATGTTTCAAACAAAGTTGATTTGTTGCATTTATTATTACGGAGATGGTCTGATGGTTAGATTAGAGCCATTCGCAAATGAGTGTTGTTTTGTAAGATACTGTGAATTGCAGTTCTTCTTTATAGCTCTGAGTACCTTTGATATGACTTCCCAGCACAGAGCCGCATTGAACCCAATAAGAGCTCATTTTGCTATAAATATGGTGAAACGGGACAAACCGTAAAATAAAAGAATCCGCGTAATCTGCATCTTCTACAAGAACATTAACCATAGATTTGATTATTTCAATTAAGCCACCAGGGCAATGACATAATAGATCGTAAAAAAGCCGTAAAAAAGAACAACATTACACTGCAATGAGCCATTTTTGGCAAGCGAATTTACACGAACACATGAACGCCCAGGATCTGCTTTAAATTTGTTCATACATGAAAGCCAGCTTGCTACAGCCTAATAAGGAACAATGCCAAAATACCCTCATGAATCCGGTACCTCCACAATCTGGGCTAGGACTAACACAAATTCAAAGTGGAAGCCCATGGAGAAAGCAATCTTTTTGTGTACGTTTGGTGTTATGGAATAAAATGTATTTCGGTATATTTAACGCCGAACAAACTAATGTCATCTATATGAGCTAAATATTTGGAGAAAGCTATTTCAAGTGCGAACGGTTCTCCGCTGGAGAAACTTGTAGTGAAATGTGTATTGAGTCCATAACGGAGAAGAGTGCTGATAGTTTGGCCTAAATGTAAGTGCTCTCTAAAAAACCCACGTTCAACTGACTAGCTTAGCGTACACTTGCTTCTCATTTGACTATTTAGAGGATCATATGGGGCAGGTTCTATATCGTGCGCCAAAGATAATCATTTTTTTCATCCCGGAGATGCCACTTGTAAGCAAAAACCCACCACGTGAAGATCACTCGCTACCTTGGGGTTCAAACTTCGGTGCCGCTTCCTACTGTAGTCTTACTAACTGTGAGGTAAAAACCACTACTGATTACAAAAGGGCTTTATATCCTAAGCTAATTTCAGCTTGGAAAGACGGAAGAACTAGCAGAAGAGGACAATCACCCAATCCTTGACCCTTCGCTATGTTGTGGACATCTTCTCTCCATAGTAACTACATTGTTTGTCAAATGCTGAGGTCACGGGCTTTATCGCTGATTGGCTGCCAGTGTGGCCAAAGAGACTCATTGAGGAATATTTTGTTTGGTTGTCACTCTACAATAAGTAAGCCTACCCTAAGAAGTGGCACGACAACTTAAACCTCTTCAATACATCTACCTGAAGCTAGTTAGCTAAGCTGTGAGTTTTTTTTACCTTGATGGCCTTTATTTAAGACTTTTTGTACCCATATCCATGCGTTTTTTATTTTTTATGCATGGACCCAACACACATTTCACTAAGATTGGTGCTAAAACTTTAGTGTTTATAGTCGTAAATATTCAATTTGTTGTAAAATAATAGTATACTTGGGATTCAAAAAGCAAAGATAGGGTCATGTATAAAATTTCCACTCTGGCGTTGTGTTTGTCTTCTGGAATGCAATATTCCCTATCAAAACTCAGAACGTGGATTTTATTGATTTTTACTCCCATACCTGTCGGGTGGTAATGAACATTGTACCCTTGAGGATTAGTGGAAAGGTGTTTTAGAAACTTTCGTACGTTGTTTGAGATCTGACAGTTCTAATATCGAACAAGACGTAGTACAAAGACTTTAAAGTACACACTTTAAAGTGTCATCAGTTTAATTAGTTAATCACATGACCAGCAGTGACAAAGTCAATCCTGTAAATTAGTTCTGTAAGATACTCGGTCTTACTTTTGACTTGGGTTGAACGGTTTGTATAAGTGTACCTTTGCGTAGTTGAAGCTGTCGCTCAGGGATGAAGAGTCCAAAAAGTCGAACAACAATGGCACCAATAGGGTACGTTGAGTCCTGGAGCCAGGAAAAAAAATCTATCAACCATGAGTAATGATATACAATGAAATAAAATGGTATATCACAACACGGAGCTGATGTAGAGCAACTGCACTGTGTGCTAATAGAGCCACTGCATTGTGTGATTTATTGCCTGGAGGTACATGTGTATGATCAGCTGATGCCTACCCCATAAGGTCTTCAATGTAACTACAGATGCATTAATAACTGGCTTAAACGGACAGGATCTGTCTTCTGTACAAATACCCCCTGACCTCAACTAATAGACTCATTTATACAGTTGATTGGTTCGCGACTCATTACGCCGTCCAAACAACAAGCGGCAAGTAAGGCTTTTGAATGACATCTAGACATAACAGCACCGCCACCACCTACTTCGATCCAGGCTAACAGAGGAAATCGATGAACTACGTTCATGGAGATCTACACGTGATTTACAGGTCGGCATAGCTAACCCTAACTCCAGCAAACTCTCCGATGGAAACGTCTTTCATTGACTCAATAAGGTAAACAAGGTATCAAGATGCAGCAGTGGTTAAGTCTCCTTCAGAGCCCCCCCCCCCCCCCACACAGTTGATCCCGAATTCACTGAGCGCCAAATAACGTTCACTGATTTTGGAGGCAAGCAACTTGTCCTATTCCTTATTAAGGGTATCTATCCCCACACTCGTTGCTATATTACAGTCGTCTTTCTATTTTAGCTTACCTCATCTCAACTGATGAAAACAAATTCGACAGGATATTGATTGGACTGAAAATATGACGTGATTTGCACTTACAATTGAAAGCGTCTCCATCTTGCACGTTTTTTTGTACCAGTGTGTGTCTAAACACCCATCTGTATTTGCATTCGACTGGTCCGGGCTTGCTTCTGTCTGTCATGACTTGTCTCCTCTTTTTCTTTTTCTTCTTAGCACTACAGCTCCCTCTCAGGCCTTCGCTTACTGATAGCTAGAGTATCTCATTTTCATGACCGTATTGATTTTTATGGAAGTTGTTTTGGTCAGTACCATGCTCCCATGTGTCTGCTCAGCTATGATATGGTCTGATTAAATTAGTACATATCACCACTGAGTGAACACTCGTGGTCTGTCCGAAAAATCCCCTGAACTAAATCACGTTGTTCACCAACGAGATTTGAACCTGGGACCTTCGGCTCATGCGTTTCATGCTTTAACCACTAGACCACACAAACTACGACTTGTCTCCTTCTATGATATAAATACCTTCTGGTCCTTTGCACGGCAGGCCTTCGCATTTTTAGCCTCCTAATTCAGCAGCCGGTACATATCGGCGGAGATCTGGTGCTTCACCACGTAGGGTCTAAAGTACTCGGTGTCAGTTAGGAAGAATAGAAATCAGCTACATCGGATAACAGAAAGTTTCCCCTCCATAGTTTATTGTTAGGAACTAATGCCAACGCTACAGGTTGTACCATGCCTTGATTGAGCAAACCGCCGTCTGCGTTTTCTCCAACACTTCTTGTCATATACCCGCTAGGACCTGTGACTTTTCCCTAGGTTCCATCGATTCATACGAGCCTTCCCTCGCTGCTTCGTAAATACCGCCATTTCTTACACGAAGTGTTACATTCATAGCCTCTTGGGTGTTTGTGCGAAGGGCACAGCCAATTCGAGCCAGGTTCTCATCTCACTTATGATAGTTATCTGATGCATTCATCCTCAGCATCTTCTTTATCTCCCGGTTAATGAGCTCAGCTAAGTTCGCTTGTGGATGGAAAACGACAATGTACCTCAATGCGGTGCCATACAATTCTATCATCTGACTGAAGGTTTGAGCGAGGAACTGAACAGCATTGTTGCATATTAGTGCTTGTGGAACACCAAAAATCATGAAAACTCGCTTTTCGGTGATTCGAGTGACCTCTGAATCCTTTGCCTTATAAAGTAGGAAAAGCAGTTAAATCTTAGAAAAGTACTCCACTATTGAAAGGATATAAATGTGACCCCCTTTGAAATGTACGAAAGGATTTTCCGAGTCCACACAAATCAATTTCCATGGCTCATTTGTAACCCCAAAACGTGAAGCCATTCCACTATTTGGTATTTTTCACTTTACTATAACAGTTTTACATTACTATAACAGTTTTACATTACCCCTCCTATCAGAGACTTCGATGTGACTTGTTTCCAGGTTCTTTATTTCTCCAACTTGGGATATTTCATCAGCCCATGCATCCACAGCCTGTAGCCTACTATAAATGCTCTCATGCCATTTATCCTTAACTGGTTTTGTAGTCACAACGCTACTGATCGAAACCAATCGTGTGAGGCCATCAGGTACAGCATGACCCTTCTTCCCTTTCCAATGGAGGATCTCGAAGTCATACTGCTGTAAACGCACAGCCCATCAAACAAGGCAAATCATGGAACCTTTGAGAATGCTGAGCCAGGCTAAACAGTGATGATCTGTCACCACTGTGAACCTGGTTCCTTCAACGTAAGTTGTCAGTTTTTTGATAGCCCGCAGTACAGTAAAACACTCCGTCATTAAGTAATTTTTTGCAGCCTTGCTCAATGCTTTGCTCAAGTGGAAGATCACATTCTCTCCTTCTAAGGGCACCTGAATCAGTACAGTGCTCAGACCGGAGTCTGAGGCATCTGTTCGAATGGTGAACAGTAGCGGATAGTCTGGGTAGGTTAAAACTGGGGTAATTGAAAGACGCATATTACAAAAGTATGCTCATATTCCTTGTCTAAACGAATTTCTTATTTTTCTTAAGTAGTGACGTCAGAAAACTCGCCAAACTTGTTAAGCCGGGGATGACCCCAAAAATCATACATACCCCGTAGTGACGACCAGTCCCACCCGGCGTTAAAACCGCAAAGAGGGACGTGGATAAGTAAGAAAGTGTGCCACTCGTTTGCGCCAGGGACTGCCTATAGACCGGCAGCCAAATGAGAAGTCGTTCAGTCTAGACCTTTTTTTCTAAAAAAGAACAACAATAAAAAAGTACTTCCACTTCACGACCCCTCTACACACACACTCTTGACCTCAAATTGATTATTGCCCATCCTTAGTCTTCCTCGAGTTTTTCAAATTTCCTTCTTTCTGGTAAACAGATTTAATAATTCTTTTTGCTGGTCATTGGATTCAAGATTTTCACCTGGTGGTATGATTAAGGTTGAATGTTTATGATGGGATCCCATATAAATTGTTACGCAGGTGCAGGGGCAATTCAATGGTCCTTAATGCTTTTACTTAACTAAATTGCCTTCATGGCTGATTTATTTTGTTTTTCGAACTAGTCTTTTAATGTCTCTTAAATATTAAACTTATTATTTCTTAGGTACGACTATCCTAAGCTTAAACTTTTTTTATTTTAGTTTTATTCCTTTGTAAATATTGTAATATCGAATCTAACAGTATTTACAATGTGATAAATCTATTCTTAACTATCTTAAGCCTCATCATTTCATATTTTTTTACAAATAATATAAATGCTATTACTTACAATTCCTTCTTCTTCTTCTTCGTAGCGCTACAACCCCTCTCGGGCCATCGCCACCCATCATGCCTCAAGGTACATCGCTTTCCCTTCCTACTAGGCTACGTCGTTCATCGGGCTTCACTTCCCCTTCAGTTACCTCGCCTTCAGATCTCGGCTTCCCTTCGCTACTAGGTTATCGCATCCTTCATTTGGCTCCATTTCTCCCTTCATTGAACATGTACCACGACCCTACACGCCTCAACGTACATTGCTTCCCTTTCCTACTAGGCTATGCATTTCGCCCGGTTCCACTTCCCCCATCAGCCTCCTCGCCTCTAGATCTCCACTTCCCCTCGTTAGTAGGTTTACTACTCCTTTCAGTTGGTTCAACTTCTCCCTTCAACAAACATGCAATCACCCATCATGCCTTAGGCTACATCGCTTTCCCTTCATACTAGGCCACGTTCATCCAGTTCCACTTCCCCATTCACATCCCATCAGCCATCTTGTCTACAGCTCTCCGCTTTTTCTTGCTACTAGGTTGCAACTGCTTTCGCTTGGTTCCACTTCTCCCTTCAGCCACCATGCACCACCCCCCTACATGCCCCAAGCTACATCACTTCCTTTTCCTTCTAGGTTCCTCCGTTCGTCCGGTTTTACTTCTCCCATTAGCCTTCTTGCTTCCAGGTCTCCGCTTCTCCTCGCTGCTGGGTTTACTACTCATTTCGCTTGGTTCAACTTCTCTCGTCTGGCCATCTAATTCTTTGGTTCTTCCACACATCGATACACTCGGTACTTGCATCCCTTTGGTACGTCAGTGTAACTTTATCAGCAAAATCTCCTAATTCTCCGGCTTCCGGTTTGCTTCCCTTTCAGCTCCGCAACCTTCCGACTACAGGAATTCAAAAAATTTCACTTGACTTCCACCTTTCTCTCCCCTATTACACTGGGTTCATCATGTCATCATGGATGGACCGGGGCACATCCGCTTGGTGGAGTTGATTCACAAGGCTAGCCCATAGCAGATTCTGTAGTTTTACAATCATTGAGACCTCGTGCTTATCAAAAATTTCATACGGCTCATGGTTGTATCAAATTTGCCATTGGTTGCCGTCTAGCCTAGTCTAGGCTAAGGGGCTATAGCCATACACACAAAAATTACGTGTACAATATTACTGAAGTTTGCTTCTTTAAAATAGAAGAGGGTTTTTTATTTAATATTATAGACGATATCAGCAAACCAGCTACGAAAATATCTTCCTCCATACTTTGCACATAAACATTTCCAAAGTAGTGGAAAAAATCAATAGTGGAGATTTTCTCTTGCAACAACCCAAGCGCGCCATCCAGCTGATCGTCATATCCACAGAGCAGATAGAACTAGAACACAAATTAGTTGCTCTTCTGTTCTTCTTCTATTCTGTGGTAGAATCGTCACGCTGTCCGGATCGTCATATCGTCAAGCTGTGCGGTTTTGTGTACATTGTGACAAGTGTAACATACTTTGTAACAGTTATGAAATGGCTTTTAACTGATTATTTCAACAAAAAAAGAATGAGACTGTTACTGGCGGTGAAAAGGTTAGTAAAAATTTACAATAAAGAGAAAAGGAGATTCGATTTTGTGTGTTGAGGGAATTTTTTTGAATTTCAATGGGAAATTGTCAAGAAAAGGGTGGTGTTTTCGCAATATTGAGTTTCTGTGTACTGCGTTGATATCTTAGTTTCAAAGGTTATATACCAGGATTATACTGCGAATTCGCGGAATTACTAGATTTCTATATCACATTCAAGCTAGTATGCTGGGGATATTGAAATCAGTTAATAAATTACGATTGAAACCTCTTATATACATGAGAGTTTTTATATTCAATACGGTTGTAAATTTTGAATCAATTCGTGTAAAAAAGTGGATTTCACAAAAATGTCATATGGGAGGTCTTAAAGTCGCAACGACGATATCTTATATGCATCCTTTATATTATTATGCTCGTAATTGGTCATCAACAAACCACACAAATGAATTGTTTTGTTATAGGATGGAGAACCTCTCCAAACGAAACTGGCCGATTATTCTGTTGCTCAACCAGATTGTTCGTGCTTCAGCAAGTTCAATGATCAAGAAAGCATGAACAAAAGGAACGTAGATGGACAACATAGCAGTATTCTGGACATTACTTTCTACAAAAATAAGAGGTTATCCGATTTAGAGAAAATATATGTTTTGGACAACTTGTGGACTCCATCTAAATAGTCCAAGTTTACAACGACAGCATTGTACATTTTTGATATATGAATAGCATTCCATGTATGTTGATATGGAAAGACAGATGAAAGAAAAATTAATGCACGGACAGCACTTCATATGAGTAGCGTTTCTTTTGGTTAACTACATGGTCGATGGAATTGGGGTGAGTCCATGGAAATTGGTTCATCAGCATTTTGCTCCATTCACCGTACCAGGTATTGACTTAGACAAAAACTGCCTAATCGGCAATTAATTCGGATGAAAATCCACGAGGTGCATGAAGAAGCGCATTTCGTCGCCAGACGCGCCCAGAGTGGAACTCAGGTTTTAGTAGGACTTCCAGGAACGTCTCCAAATCAACTCCTAGTAGAACTTAGGCTATCTAAGCGCCCTTCAAGGTTGAAGAGCAGGAATTGTACGACCTATGTGGAACACAGGCTGCTCGCGCAGAGATCCCTCAACAGAAAACCCTGCTTAAAAGGAACTTGGGCCGCTCAACACCCTTCCGAGCAGGTCAACAACGATATTTCCGAGTGGAACTCCGGCTGTTTCAGCCCTCCAGAAAGACCCGGATGACGCTTGTCAAGGCGGCACTTCGGTTTTTAACAAGCCCGCCAATGGTAAGGAATATTTGGGCAAAAGCCCTGCTCTAGGTTTTAACATTTTAAAATTTTCCAAGCTATTTCTTGAACTCTTTACAGGCAACATCTACCAACAAGAACCCTCGGAATTGCTTGGAGACTCCATACGCAGTCCACCCCATCGGACCGACTAAGACAGCGGAAGTGAAGACTCTGCCCCGAAACCTACACTGGAAGAAGCGCTTCAATAAAATTCCCTTGCTGCACCTCGGCCCCTGACTCGGCAACAATACCGAGCACGCCGGCAAGTAGTATCCAGCGCAAACGTGACACCAGAGGCATCTCCTGCGATATCGTATAAACACCAAAGGGGTAGCCTATGAACCAAAATCAGCAAGCAGGTAGCGGAGCTCCTCCGACTTGCATTGATCACCGCCACTCCAGAGGAGTGGGCCCGTTTTAAAGACCAGGCCACCACCGGACTCAACGCGAACAAAGTCGCAGGGGACGGCAGGTATCTAGACCACTATCACCTGCTTCAACCACAGGCCAATGAAGTCCAGTTCAGTCGCTGATTCTGACATCCACCCGCCGACGCTGAAGCAATCTGGTTAAACTTTAGTTCTGTTGTCTATCTTGCTTAAAAATGTTGTATTTATTAAAATTCATTTTTATTATAACGTTTTAAGAAAACAACCAGTGTTCCATTTCTCTAGTTTCCCGATTACAGGTGTTCCAAAGGCAGGGAGCAATTTTTGGTAATAGTGGTTGTGAGGTGGAGGTTCCCTCATACTTCTTTCGGGTTGCCTCCCACCACACCAGCTCCCATTCTGAGCTGAAGGCAATCCCAACAAAACAAATTTAAAACAGAGGCCATAGAGATTATGGGGAGTTCGACATAAATGAAGCACCTAAAGGAAATGATGGAAACTTTAGAGCCTTGCTACGTTTACGTGTTGATTCAGGTGATGTAAAATTAAGGAAACATATTGAATCGTTTGACAAAAATCTAACATACATAACTTGGAACATTCAAAACCAAGTAAAATAATTAAAGATGTAAAAGTCGCCGTCCCTTTAGTGTGTTAGCTGACAAAATGACAGATGTGACGACTCAAGAACAATTTTCTTTATCTGTGACGTATGTCTCCAAAAACGACAAAGATGACTATACAATCTGTGCAGAATTTTCGCAAATTATGCCTTTATATTCTATGACTGGTAAGGAACTGGGCAAAGCGCTGTTAAAATGGCTAGAAAACTGTGAACTGGAAATAAAAAACCTAAGAGGGCAACGTTATGATAGAGCGTCAGCCATGAGTGGTAAGATCAAAGGTGCCCATAATTTTGTACAAATATGTTGTTTGAAGATAATCTACGTACGCTGCGCTTCACACAATTTTAACTTAGCCATTACAAATGCTGCAGAGATCAGATTAATAAGGAA
Source organism: Odontomyia ornata (assembly GCA_963969285.1). Taxonomy (NCBI): domain Eukaryota; kingdom Metazoa; phylum Arthropoda; class Insecta; order Diptera; family Stratiomyidae; genus Odontomyia; species Odontomyia ornata. Next base: position 275,931,218 of record OZ017742.1, read on the forward strand.
TTGGAACGATTGAAAAAGTATGGTATTTTTTTCAACACACCTAGGGGCAGACTGTTCTCATTCAAAAAAATTGAATCCATAGCAACCGGTACGAAAACCAAAAAACTCAAGCAACTGTGCCCAACTAGATGGGTGCAACGACATGACGCTGTCCTTGTCATAAGAGACATGTTCTACCCCGTCATTGCAGCCTTAGAAAAAATAAAGTGTTGGAACGACAAAGACGCGTCTTCAGGAGCTAGCATGCTGTTGATTGTCATATGTCAATCTGAGTTCATTGATATTCTGTGAAAAGCTACTCAACTACACTTTGAGACTGTGTCAAAAGTTGCAGTCCAATGACTCAGATCTGTGGATTGCATTGAATTATACAGATAGTATTTTGACGAGCATACATTTAATAAGAGACAGTACCAATAATGAATTTGAAATTCTGTTTAAAGAGGCACAAAAGATGGCTGAAGACAATGGTACATTTATAAGTATTCCAAGAGTTGTTGGAAAGAAGAATCACAGAGGCAATGCGCTTGCAGAAACTACAGAACAACTTTACAAAATTAACATGTTCATTCCCTGGATTGACAATTTTGTTTCTTGCATCCAAGAACGACTGTTGAAACACAAAAATATTTTGAAGGGGTTTCACTACCTGTTACGTGTGACTGCTTCTTAAGGGAACACTAAAGAAGCCAAAAAATTGAAAGAGGCATTTTTGAAATTGGTAGAAAATTTTGAAGAGGATTTAGAAAGTGACAAGAGTTTCTCAAGTACAATAAAACAAAACCAACCTCGCCAATGCAATCGACATATTGAACATTTTTGACAAAACTATGTTTCCAAATTTGCTACTATTCCAGTATCAACTAGCACAGCGAAGCGCTCCATCTGCACTCTTCGATGAATCGAAACTTACCTGAGAAACACGATATCCGAAAATAGACTAAGCTAAGCAAAACTGAACATTCACAGAGATATTCCGGTTTTAACTAACGAGGTACTATCCATACTGAAAAACTCTCAAAGGAGACTTGATTTAGTTTTAGCATTTTGGCTCATTTAACTTTAAATTGAAATATTGTACATATATCACAACTACAGGGTTCTCCAATGAGAGGTGCTTTTTCGATATTAAAAGGAAAATGCCATTTTTTAATATAAATGATCGGATGTTTATTTCATAATAAAGAAAAAGATATGCCGTTAATAGTGAAAAATAACATCGGCAAATTACCACCACGACCACGCTTACACGATCATATCCTTTTCATGAAATTTTCGATAACCAAATCGCAAAGTGGCTGCTCTATGTCCTCGATATCCTCACGAATTCCATTTTTTAGGTCTTGAATCGACGCTGGGCTGTTGGCGTAGACCTTTTCTTTCACGTGGCTCTAAACGAAGAAGTCGCAAATCTCGGTGGCCAATCGTGATCACCTCTTCGACAGATAACACGGTCCGGAAACTTTTCCCGCAAAAGATCAATGGTTTCGTTGCTTGTGTGGTACGTAGCGTCGTCTTGTTGAAAGTAAATGTTGTCCAGATCAAAACCATTCAATCTCGCCCATAAAAAATCATTGATCATCACTCGATAGCGCAATCCATTCACCGTAACTGTTGCTTCACCCTCATTTTCGAAAAAGTAAGGTTGAGGGTAGAGAGGCTTTTCAACAATAACTTTTGGGTTTCCCGAGCCCCAGATGCGACAGTTTTGCTTGTTGACGAAGCTACCGAGATGGAAGTGGGCCTCATCACTCAAGATGATTTTTCGATGGAATTCCGGATCATTTTCATGCATTTCATGGATCCAACCAGCAAAGACACGACGCTGTTGATGATCGACCGGCTTGAGTTCTTGTGTTAACTGAGCTGTGTTAGCCTTAGGACCCAAACTTTTATGCAAAATACGGTGTAATGACGTTTTTGGAATGCCTAATCCCAAAGAACGACGAGGAATGGACAAATCTGGGTTTTTTTCAACACTTTCGGCTACAGCTGCAATATTCTCGGCTGTCCTTGAGTGCCGTACACGGTTTTCATTCTTCACATCACTAAGTTGTCCCAATAGCTCGAATTTTTCCACCAATTTCTGTATTGCGGTCCGACAAGGTGCTTCACGACGACCCAAAAATGTTCGAGTTTTATGAACCGTCTCTGCCAAATTTTCACCATTTTTATAGTGAATTTTAATAATTTCAGTGCATTGTTGAAGCGTGTGTCGTTCCATTTTTATCAATGGCGTAGTTTCTACTTGTCAAATGTCAAAAAGTGACAGCTTCAAAAGTGACATCTACCGAAATAGGGGGCTATTCAAAATAACACCTCTTATTGAAAAATGTTTGTCCACAATAAAACCTACATACAAATTTTATCTCCTAGTTTTATTATTTGCCCTCATTACGATATTCTTTTCGGAGAGCTTGAATAAGCTTTAAAATTTGAGTTTTTTGGGTAATTTTTCAAAACTCACGGTAGCTCCCCCCAAGTGCAATCTCCGGGGTACGCTTCTGTTTCTAGCTTATGTAGTTTTCGAGAAAACTTGCAGTGACGCACGGACGGACAAACAGTTACCGATTTTACTGGGGACTTATTAAATTATTTCACAAAACCCAAAAAATTACTGCAAAATGTTTACGCATTGTTTATGCAGAATATTTCGCAGATTATCGTATCCTAACACTGAATTTTTTGTTTTGGCGGAATATAATTTGCAACTCCCGCTCGACCCACCCCCCTTAACATCTTCTTGTACGTGTATCTATTAGAAATTCAAGCACGTTTATCTTTAGATAGTTTCCGAATTTAATTCAAATTTCGTTCATTTCTTTCGGGGGGAAAATGAGTCATCTTTGGTCTTATCGTCATCATCAAAGTGGCCAAAATATACTACAAACAAGACCTGCATGAAAATAAGATTGCAAAACAAATAAATAATAAATGAGTAACGCAAAATAAAACAGATTAAAGGGGTAAAAACAAAATATCTCTAAAGTATCTTAAAGTATTTTGATGTTTTCTTGGGAAAATGTTAAGAATGTTTGCAAAGCTTTTAATTTTTAATTTTAGCCCGTCAAGGTAGCTCTATAGAAAGTGAATGTGTGTATCTTCTGTTTATACGAGTATGTGCCCCCTAGTTTGAGAAAAAGCGAGAGTGCATTCCCGCTCGCTACTCTCGTGGTTGCAGAGTTAGTTTGGTAGTCACCAGCATGTGGAGTCTGCACTTTGTATGCTACTGATATCACTAATGTTTCAATGATAAATTACGGGATGCGTGATTAAGAAGGTTGTTCGTATGGTTGATTGTTTCCTTGTGTGCTTAATTTTGATAATAATAGTAATTACGTACGTACGTTAACTATAGATGGGGGAACATCAGGGTTGAGGAGTTGGCTAATGTGGTTAATCATCGTGTGGAAATCGGTCAGTTGAGTCTGGCGAGTTTATTTTTGGGGAAATGTTCTCATTGCGCTGCTCATGATGGTGATGATGAAACGCTGGCGCTATAGTTAACAATTTATGTTCGTTATCGGTTCATGGAAAGAATTAAAATCAATGTTTATTTAAGTTGATAAGTGACAATGAATTGAGGACATTTGTTTGCGCTATTTTTTTGGAAGTTGAATGATTGAATCATTTTTTATTAGATTAATTGATTGCTTTTATTGATATGCGGCATGCATAGAATTTTGAGTTCAAACTGGATTTTTTATTGGATACAATTTATGTGGTGACTTTGTCAATTGTTTGGATCCGACTGCAGCATCACATTTCGAATGACTACTCGTCAGGGGCGAGGTAAGAAAAGCTGCTCAGAGTGAGGCGATGGGGACCAGAAAGATGCTGTCTATTGATGTTTACACAAACCAGTGTATTCAATGCATAAATATTGCATAAATTAATTTAGTTGATTTAAGGTTTGCAAATAAAAATTTACGGGAAAATATCATATGTATTAGCAACTAGCGGAAATAAAGAACATTTTTTTTCGGTCAATTGATTTGATGAAATCAAATCAAGCAACTCCAAATAGTTGGACAAGTAAGTTTGTTTTAAAGCGAGTTAGTGTACACTTAGTTGATGGGATAAGTGCACTTTGAAATTCTACAATATCCTTTCCCATATACCGACAACTGCAGTTTCCCCAATACATAAATTAAAGAGTCGATAGAAAAGCCGATAGCAGTATCGGCTTTCACATTGCCGTCCAAGAGAGGTGTTTAACAAAAAAAATCGTCGATAAGCGACACATAAGTTAACAGCAATTCTATTATAAACAATACATCTGGAAATTACTGCATCAAACGGGGGTTCCAGCTATCCATTTCCAGGCTGTGCCAATGGCATTGATCGATCTTTTGATCTTCCGCGGTTTATATTAAGGTTGTCGATCATATTTGCAATCTGCTGAGCCTCATGCATTAGAAAGGGGGAAAGGCTATGGTGTCTGGTGGTTGAAAGGTTCAGCAAACCGTTGATTTCGTCTACTAGTTTGGAGTATTGGTCTAGATCGATAATGTGTATTAGTTTAAAGTTTCCGTTTCGTAATTTTGTACGTCCGAGATTGAAGGTAGCAATGTGCGCATTTGAAAAATCTAATATCTGGACGTTCGCCTGAGTAGTGCCGAGAAAACATCTGAAAAGGAGTACCGATTTTTAGCTTTTAATTCTATCCTCATGAATAACTTTGCCTGATTCTGTTAGTATGGTAGTGTTTTTGTTTTCTTTGACAACTTCCCGACGGTAACGTGGGGTTAATTTGAATCTTAACCGTTTATTCTGTTTAACATATACTATTTCTCCTATCTCGTAGTGCTTTGGCGGGCGTCTTTTTTTGTTGTGATACTCTAAATCTTTATCCTGCTTATTCTTTATTTTGTCCATGTTTGATAAGCGCACCTTCTCGAACTCTACAGGGGTTATGTTGGGGATTCTGCCAAAATACAGTTCTATAGGCTTTTATCCGGTAGTGGAATGAATGGAATTATTATACTCGTTAACGGATCTATCTAGTAACTCCTGAAATGAGCAAGAGGGGCCATCTTTTCTGAAGCAAGACATGATTTCAGCCAAAGTGGAATGCAATCTTTCGATCTGGCGATTTGCTTCGCTTTTGTAAGCCGGGGTCCTGTAAATTTTAGATTGGAGGTCGTCCTCCATTAGGGATATTAAAGATATTGACGTGAGGGCTCCCTCGTTATCGATGACGATATTTTCCGGGATACAGAAGAAATTCAAGATGTCTAAGAGCGGTTGCCTTATGTCTCCAATTGACTTTGAGGCGACAATTTTATCCTGCGCAAATTTGCTGAATTTGTCGATTGCGGTAAGGACATATTTTTTTCGGTGATAAAGAGGTCTAGGTGGACAGTGTGTCCCGGGTATTTTGGAATTAGGATGTCTATCATATTTGCTGAATTTGTAGGTCGTGCAGCGATTTAAGAAATTTTTGATTTTAGAAGGCATTTGGGGAATGTAGAAATATTCCAGCAACTGGAGACGATTTTCTTCGGCGTTGCGGTGCGTCGCTAAGATTTTTTCCTCCTGCTCGACCTCGCTAATTATGTCTTCAACCAGAGGAAGAGAATATATTTCCTGGATTTTGCCCGTGGTTTCTTCGTTCTTTAACAGTCCGTTAACTATATTTGGGTTAAGGTATCTTTTGACTAGTACTTGAGGACTACTCGGCTAGTGATCACCAGTATATAGCGGTTGAGATTCACGACAGTGCCACTCTGCGTGCATATGCCCAAACTTCAATCCTCGGATGGAAGACTGGGAGGATGGACGTTGAGAGGTTCGCTGACGCGCTCAAGGCAGGCGCACCGTTGCTGGGAGCTCCGCCAGGGAGTGGAGGGCCTACAGCCAAGGACTTGGTGAACTCAACTATGAGTACCATCATAGCTGCTTGCGAGTCTTCCACACCCCGTCGGAGACCCCGACACGGTAAGCCTCCAGTATACTGGTGGTCAAACGAGATCGCCGAACAAAGAAGCGAGTGTCACAAACTTCGGCGAGAGGCCCAGCGGGCGCAAACACGGGAGGAGGCAGACACTAGGCTAGCAGCATACAGGTCCGGCAGGAAATATCTTCGCAGGCTTATTAACAAGAGCAAGGCCCGATGCTGGCAAGACCTCGTGGACGATGTAAATAGGGATCCGTGGGGCCTTGGCTACAAGCTGGTCATGGGGAAACTTGGTGCCCTACGGAAGCCTTGTATACATGACACGGAAAAGATGGACGCGATGGTGCGGGGACTTTTCCACGCCCATCCCGTCCGTGTTGACGCTGTCCATGGTGAAACAGCAGTCGAGTGCCCACTCTTCACACAGCTGGAACTGGAGGAGGCAGTCCTCTCCCTGAAAGCGTGGAAGGCTCCAGGTCCAGATGGTGTTCCAGCTGAGGTTTTGCAGCTCGTCTATCACCATTGTCCTGACTTGCTGATCAGCACATTCAACGCTTGCCTACGGGACGGGATTTTCCCGGTACGATGGAAGGTGGCGAGGCTCGTGTTGGTCAGCAAGGGGAAGGGAAATCCCGAATCGCCGTCTGCATACCGCCCGTTATGCATGCTAGACACGGCTGGGAAAGTGCTAGAGAAACTCATCAAGGGAAGACTCACTGACGCGATTCGTGCTGCTGGGGACCTATCTCCTCGGCAGTACGGCTTTAGAGCAGGACGTTCTACCATTGATGCGATTGCAGAGGTGGTGAACGCGGTCCAAAAGGCAGAGGCATATAGGCGCACCAAGCGACGGATCGTCCTGTTGGTGACACTCGACGTCAGGAATGCCTTCAACTCCGCTAGATGGGTGGATATTCTGGACACGCTGGAAAACTCTTTTCAAGTTCCAGAATATCTAATGCGGCTTTTGAGGAACTACCTAAAGGACCGAAGCCTGCTCTACGACATGACACAGGGCCAACGAAGGATGGAAATTACATCGGGTGTTGCCCAGGGATCTATCCTTGGTCCGGACCTGTGGAACGTGTCTTACGATGGGCTACTGAGACTTGAGATGCCAGATGAGTCGCGCTTGGTCGGCTATGCGGATGATGTTGCGGCTCTGGTCGCCGGACGCACCGTTGAACAAGCGCAACTTAGGCTAGGTATGCTAATGCGCCGAGTGAGGGACTGGATGACTGCTCGCGGGCTCAGTTTAGCACTGGAGAAAACCGAAGTGGTCATCTTGACAAAAAAGAGAATCCCTAGAGTAAGGATGATCAGTATTGGAGGTATACAGATCGAATCGAAGCCAGCGGTGAAGTACCTGGGGCTACTGATCGACTCGAAGATGAGTTTCTCTGAGCAAATCAGGGCAACGGCTGAGAAGGCTGCTTCGGGAATATCGGCCCTGAGTCGACTTATGGCCAACGTAGGGGGACCCAGCCCATCAAGAAGACGCCTCTTGATGAGTGCTGTAGTGTCAGTGCTACTGTACGGAGCAGAGGTATGGGGTGCCGCTCTCAGCAAGGAGGTATACCGAAAACGATTGGCACAGGTGCAGAGGAGCACTGAGAATTGCATCTTCGTATCCAACAATCTCCGACTCGGCCGTGAGAGTGATTGCAGGCGTGATACCTGTCGCCCTCCTTGCTAGAGAGCGTCGCGCTATTTACCTGTGCCGAAACGAGGATGCGAGGGAGATGGTTGTCCGCGAGGAGAGACAACGCTCGCTCAACGATTGGCAGCAGTCTTGGAGGAATTGCACGAAGGGAAGGTGGACTGCGCGCCTCATCCCGGATGTGAGACCGTGGCCAAATCGAAGGCATGGTGAGACTGACTTCTATCTGCCCCAGCTTTTGAGCGGGTACGGGTGTTTTCAGTCTTACCTGAACAAGATCGGTAAGTCACGGTCTCCCGATTGTCGGTTTTGTCCAGGAGAGGAGGACAATGCCTGTCACACATTTTTGCGTATACCGAATGGGCCAGGCTGCGAAGGGAACTCTACAGGGAGACGGGAGAGCTCACCCCGGATAATATAGTTGCGGTGATGCTCGAATCGGTTGACAAATGGAACCAGGTGGCACATTATGCTCGAGCAGTCCTAAAGGATAAAAGGGACTCGCAGCAGCCGGAGGTGCTGGGGCTGGGGGATCGCTCTTCTGGCGTTTCCTCTTCCCCTTTCCCCTCCCGCGAGGAAAGGGACTCCCCAGCTTGAAGGCGCCCCACGGCGTAACAAAACGAGACCTGGCCCGAAGTAATGTGTCAAACGGTTCCAGGCTAGGTTCTCAGATTGACAGGGGAGGTGTTTAGTGGGTAGTGCAAGGGTATCCCCTCCATGGGAGTCCCACACTGCCAGACTCGGCGGGCGTAAATGCCTTCACCTCCCTACCACAAAAAAAATGTATCTTTTAAAGATAACTATAAGGTTAGAAGGAGAATAGTCTGGCTTTATCATAGTATGTCTTATATAATTGTCGAATGGATGGGTGATTTGATAGCTATCTTCCTGGCCTATTTGGAGAATAAGTTGATTCCTGAAGACAATCACAGGCGTTTCTACGGTAGGGATTAGGTTGTGAGAGGAACTGTCGTCGCTGTGTTGGGTTGCTGTGAGGGAGTTTAATTCGTTGGTTTGAGGTGGTCTCGAAAGGGCGTCAGCCACTATCTCTCTTTACCCGGTTTATATTGGAGTTGATAATTATGTTCCTCAAGAATAGCCTTCCGTCGTTCATCTTCCCGTTTGTATTCTTACTGCTCAAAGCGTACGTAAGAGGTTGATGATCGGTATATATTATTACTTTGCGTGATCCGTAAAGATAACTTCGCAAAGATTTCAAGGCCCAGATGATTGCCAGCATTTTCCTTTTTTTTGTAAAAGGGTTCTAGATAGAAAGGTAATTAGCCTATTTTCCAGGGAGAGCTCGGCACCTAGAGCGTATTCGGAGGCATCAGTAGTAAGTTCGAAAGGTTTGTTAAGGTCAGGATGGGCTAAAATTACTTCTTTAGAGATTAGTGAGTTTTTGGAGAGCATTCAGTGCGGCTTCGTCCAGATGTGTTAATTTTTTCTTAGAAAGGATTTTTGGACGTACGTCCATCCTCCCCTCGTAAGAGGTATGTCAAGGGCTTTGCCATTTTGGTGTAATCACGTATGAAGCGTCGGTAGTAGCCAGACATTCCAAGCAAGGAGCGCAGGTCCTTCAGTGTCTTCGGAGGTGGAAAGTCAACAATCGCTTGGACCTTTTTTGGGTTTGTTTTAATGCCATATTTTCCGACAATAGACCCCAGGAACTTTATTTTTTCGTGTAAGAACTCACACCTGTCGAGCTGGATCTTTAGATTTGCTGCTTGCAAAATTTCAAATACCTTTTCCAAATTTCGAAGATGTTCTGCTTCATTTTTGCCAAAGACGCCAAAGACTATAATGTCGTCGATGTATATGTAACAACGTTTCCCTATTTCGTTGCGTAGAACATCATCTAGAGCCCTTTGAAATATCGAAGGGGCATTTTTTAGTCCAAAAGGTAAGCGGATGTACTCGTACTTACCATTATTTATGGAAAAAGCTGTTTTTTCTATGTCGGACTCTTTGAGGGGGATTTGGTGAAAACCACTCTTGAGATCTATAATGGAAAAGAACTAATTTTTCCCGAGATTAGATAACACTTCGTTTGTCTCAGGTATAGGGTACCTATCGGGGATGGTGATGGAATTCAACTTGCGGTAGTCCACCACCATTTGGTTTTTTTTTCGCCCGATGCGTCTTCCTTTTTATTAACAATCCATACAGGAGAATCGTATGGAGATTTCGATGGTCTAATGATCCCGTCGGCGAGTAACTTTCTTACTTCTTTTTCGATTTCGTCCTTCAGAGCCATTGGATAGGGATATGCCTTTTAATAGACGGGATCATTTGATGTTATCCGTATCTCGCCTTTAACTCTGGTGGTGAAGGTCAGACTCTCGTCGTGAAGGTTGGGAAAACGTTTGAGTAAGTTTTTCAGTTTGTTTGAGGTTGTTTTATTTAGATGTTCCGTTCTTATGTTAATATTGTTTACGGATTCAGAGATATGTTGCTTAAGGGGAACGGTGACTTTGTTGTTAATAGTCATATAGTTGCCCTTCGTATGAAAAACAGCATTTAGGTCTTTTAGGGTATCATTACCGACGATTCCGTCGGATGAAATGAGACTAGGCAATAAAAAGAATTTGATTTTAGGTGTGGATAATCCGAAAGGTTGAATGTATGAATGGTGGGTAATTTTTACGCTGCCTGTTACGGATTTTGCGAAGAAGCCTCGACTATTGGGGATAGGGTTTTTTATATGGTGTGGTTGGATGTAGTTTTTGTTTAAACCGGTATTTACAAGGAATTTCAGTTGCTCCCCACTTCTCAATCTAAGTTGGAAGTAGGAAAGCGAAGAGCGCTTCAATCTAAAAAATATACGTCATCTAGATGTTCGGTCATGTCTGTATTCGGGTTGTGAGTCTCACTGTTTATATCAGGAGGGTTATTGTCATTCTGGTCCGTCTGTTGTCGATCGTTCAGATCCGTCGGGAAAAGTTCGGTGTTGCCTTGCTGTAAGTAGTCTACGAAATCTTCCTCGTCGGCTAGTCCTGGGTTACCAAACAGTTCCTCGTGAATTTCTGGTTCTATGTTATAGTTGTTGGTCGTAAAATGGGTTTGTCGGTATTTGTTAGGGAAATTCGGTGTGTTTTGTGGTCTTTTCTGCCCATATCTTTATTCAATACGAGGTCTATTGATATAATTTGCGTTGCGAGATCGAATTCTTCGATCTACGTCCGTTGGTTCCGGTCTATTGGGTTTGGGAGGCAACTGTCTTGAATTTGGACCAAAAAGGGGTGGTTGCTGGTTAAAAAATCGAGGTTCCTGTTGATGAAATTATTGGGGTACTTGTTGATTGAAAAATCGAGGTGGTTGCTGGTTATAGAAACGAGGTTACTGAGGAGCTTGCGTGTTGTTCACTAGCTCTGGATGAAATAGTCGTCTTGGTGCTGGAATTGGAACTGGATTATGAACATTTGCAATTTGTCTCCTTGGAGGTACTGGTGGGGCGTGCTCGGAATGTTTCAGCATTTGGTACTGTGAATTGTTTGCATGCTGGGAATGGAAGTCGATATTCTGAAGCTTTAGGCAAAGATATAAGGCCAGCGGTAAGTCCACAGGCTCTCGGATGCTGAGAAGCCTAGGGAAGTTGCCTCTAAGTCCTCTCACAAAGGTATCTAATGCCTTGTCCCTGTATGATTGGGTCATTACATTAAGTTGGTCCTGATTCAAATCTAAGGATCCAAGCTTATTAAAAATAAGGGACAGCTGATGATACACCGTTTGGTAGAACTCCGGGATGGAATTGGTACCTTGGACCAAGGTGGTCATTTGGTACTCGAGCGTACCAAGTTCGCGCTTATCTGCGTTATGCAGCGTCAGGCACCTTGAGATTTTCTCCCAATTAAGGGGAGTTTTGTACGATTCGAGGGCGATATCGGCGTGCCCCACTATCTTATTTCGAATTACCGAAAGGATACCATAATATTTTGGTGATCCCTTCAAATGTTCGTATATTCTCAAGATACGGTCGACCAATTTTTTCCAGTAGCTAAACTCTCCTGGATTTCCGGAAAAGTCTCGTAGACTTTTTACAACGTCGGGTATTTTATCCATATCTGTAAGATTCCGGTCTACTCCGACGTTGATTGGGCCATCAACATCATTGTTAATATCCGAAGCCGTGTTAAGCGGGGAATTAAATATTTGTCTACCCTGCGTTTGGAGGGTAGTTGCGACTATTTGCGCGATTATATGGCGCATTTCTACTCCTACGACTTGATTTCGGGGTGTATTATTTGGTGCGACAGGGGGCACCGGCGGTGGATTCGGTGGATCCGCACCGAATTCGAGACGAAAGGGTCTGATAAGATTATTTTCATTAGCCATTTAGAAAAAGGAATTCGACAAGTTTACTGACACACAAATTCACCGTATGGAAGAAGTACTAAGGATTAACCGATTCTTAAACCAAAAGTGGAAACGTTCAGCAGATTATAAATTTTCGTTCGAAAAAAGATGCGAGATTAAACGAATTTCCACGCAAGAACCGTTTTTAAATTGAATGTAACTTCGAAGATGTTGCCACAACAATCACAATGTTTCACTTCACTTAATAATATTTGTCAAAAAGATCACCAATTAAAATGCGAAAACAATATATATATATATATATATATATATATATATATATATATATATATATATATATATATATATATATATATATATATATATATATATATATATATATATATATTGTTGCATGGTTTGGTTCGCGGCCAATCATTTTATGTTCCGGGAAAGTGAAAACGCAATGTCTTTAAAATTAAATTAAAAGAGTTTATTTAATTTGTCAAAAATGCACAGTCACTTCACTAACAATTTAACAACTTTAATTTTAACTATTATAATTCAACCTCCTACATGTCCATAAATTTCTATCGCAATTGTCTACTTTAAAATCACTTCACACTCAAACAATCAATATCGTCTGTACTTCGCGTATCGCAGTTTTCTATCGCGGTTGTAATGAATGATGATCCCCCCATTCATTCAGCTCGCCTTTATATAGGGTCTGTAGTCATTCAACCCAGTTCTCGTACATTGGCGAATCCGCGGGAACATTCGAGCGACTGCAAATGAATGGAGCAGTGACTCACTTTCAGATGTTTATGCTTGGTGGGTTCAAGTGGTTTCGAGTAAATTTTTGATGTTCTTAATTGTTGTGAAAACAATTGCGACAGTAGCTCGCAGAATTGTTTGTACATGTAACAATATTTAATACGAGCTGACCCAAAGAAATTTTTTTTGGTCAATATATTTGATGATATCGAATTAAACAACCACAAATAATTTGCCAAGCAATTTTACTCTATCCAGCTTATTTTTAAGCGAGTTAGTGTACACATACTTGATGGAATAAGTGTACTTTAAATTTATAGAATATCTTTTCCCATTTAGAGACAACCTCAATTACCCCAATAAATTCAAAGACAAATAGAACAGCCGATAGCAATGCCGGCTTTCACATTGCCTTCCAAGAGAGGCACTAAACAAAAAAAAAAAAATCTCCAACAAGCTACATATACAACAGTTCGTGCTTCCGACCAAGATAATGTCGTAGCCTTGCTTAAAGCCAACAAAAATTTTGTGTTAACCAATATTGAACTCCCAGCATTTTTCAAGTACGTGCTTGACTGACTGACTGTAAATGATGGGTCCATTGTCGATCGATGGCTCTAAGGCCGCTTTGATACTCCTCATGATACTGTTAGCGAATAATCTGAATTTATATTCTATGATCTTTGAAAATATTGTCGCGTGTTATGGTTCGTGGCCAATAATTTTACTGTTCCGGGAAAGTGAAAACGCAATGTCTTTAAATTTAAATTAAAAGAGTTTAATTAATTACAAAAAAAAAATGCAATATCACTTATTTAACTATTTCACAATTTCAATTTTCACTATAAAAAGTCTAACACTTGTCCATAAATTTCTTATCGCAATTGTCTTCTAAAATCACTTCACTATTACTCAATCAATATCGCTTTCCACACACTATCGCCGTTTTTACTATCGCGGTTGAATGATTCAGCTCGCCTTTATATAGGGTCTCCAACCGTTCAATGCATTTCTCGTACATTGGCGAATGTTCTGCCGAGAGGTATCTGATATATTCGAGCAGATTTAATGAGTGGCGTGACGTCACTTTCAGATGTTGATCATGCTTGGTGGGTTCTCTTCGAGTAAATTCATTTTGTTGATGTTCTTAATGGTTGTGAAAACAATTGCGACAGTAGTTCGCAGAATTCTTTGTACATGTAACAATATCTTGTACGCCGTACAAAGTATTGTTATGTCTCAATAGTTTTTGCACTGTAGCTTACTTTTTGTGTTCTGTTTTGGTTGGGAAGTGAAGGCTATTTACGCCATGAGTGTGGGATTCCCAGAAGTGCGATGTGTCTGAACTACCCTTTTAACAGCCTGGGACCTTTGGATACATTAGCTCGGGCTAAGCCTCGTTTTGCTTCGCCGTAAGGTGTCTTTGATTCAGGGGATCCTTCTTCTAGCGATATACGAAGGACGAAAAGGTATTGCTAGAAAAGTTATGAGCCCTTTTTATCTTTTAGGATTGTCCAAGCATAACGTGCTACATGGTTCCACTCGTCAACGTATACAAGCCTTTCCCCAATTAAACTATCTGGAGAAAGCTCTCTTGTTTCCTAACAGAGGTCCCAGCACAGCCTTTTACATCTTTTGCATGCAGAAATGCGTGGGAGGCATCGTTTTCCATCACAACTTACCAATTTTGTGCAAGTAAGACTGAAAAACTCTCAAGGGCTCGGTCAGGGAGAAGCCGGTCTCTCGATGCGTTTGATTGAGCCACGATTTCAGATCAGGAATGAGGTGCGCAGTTCATCTTCCCTAGATACAGTTCACCCAAAACTGCTGCCAATCATTCAGTGAGCGTTGTTTCTTCTCATGGGCAACTTTCTTCCTAATGTCTCCGTTTCGACGCAAATAGATAGTATGGCGCCCTCTAGCAAGAAAAGTAATGCGTATTACAACTGCGATTCAAGAACCACTAAATAAGATTCTGTCGAATATGAATATCTTATCTTCAGCCTTTCTTTTCTCTGTACCTGTGCCAAGCGTTTTCGATATAGCTCTTTGCTGAGAGTGTCACCCCATATCGCTGCTCCCTTTAGTCTCACCGACTCTACGGTACTCATCTAAAATTGCCTTCTTAATCGGTTGAGTCCCCTTACCTTGACCATAAGTCGACTCAATGCCGATACGCCTAAAGCAGCTTTATCAACCATTTCCCCGATTTGCTCAAAAAACTCAACTTTGAGTCGATCTGTAACCCCAGGTGCTTTACGGATAGTTTCATTCCAATTAGTACTTCCTCAATACTTTATTGACAGACTAAAATCCACTTACAAGATTGGTTCAAACAATACAAACGGAAAAGCACAGCAAAATATATCTACTAGGCTAGGTATTTAAAATTAAATTCTTAAGTCTATGCTTATAAATAATTAAATATGGAGGATATGGACCAAAATCCATAGCATTGTGGTTTCTTGGTAGACGCAGCAGTGGTGAATTGTAAAATGTTTCCACTCTTGCAAGTGGAATTTCGCATGATCCCTCATTTCTGGAGGAATAATTAGATGTCTGTATTGTCAGTAACCCTCTTACATTTGTCTGCAACTGATGTTGGTGAAGCTTATATAGAAGACACTCATCAAAAAAGAGTCTACGGGATGGTAACGAAGGGAGGTGCAGAAAAGAAAGTCTTTCTTCATAAGACTGGTACGGGGCTTTAAATTTAAGGAATAATATTCGGGTGAGCTTCCTTTGTACAGATTCCAGTAACTTGTCTAAGTACTTATAATTCGGTATCTAAATTTGGGAACAATACTTGAGGATAGGCCGAACAGTTCTTATATAAAGAGGTACTGGAGACAGGATGTTTCCAAAGATGCAAGAGTGACGGAGAGCAAGCCCGGAAACGCGATAAGCATGAAACATGATGTCAAAAATGTGAGCTTCGAACTTGAGTCACGGGTCGAAATTGGTTACTACAGATAGCGGCTCATTGTGTAGGCTATATGGAAATTTGATTGGAGTCGGTTTTAAAGAGAAAGTCATTGTATGACATTTTTGTACATTAAGGGAAAGAAAATTTGATTCGCTCCAGTTGCACAAGACGCTCAGGTCATTTAGGAGGGATATGCAATCATCAATACACCTAATCACTTTGAAAAATTTAAAATCATCATCAAAGAGAAGACAAAGTGCGCCTATTAAAGAGGGCAAGTCGTTAAGGTAGACGAGGAATAAAAGTGGTCCCAGGAGGTCCCTTGAGGGGCTCCAGTCTGTGGATAGAAGGAGTGAGATAACACTCTACAGAGCCTTACTCTACATGAACGATTGGTTACGTTACGTTTACCCCAAGGGGGCAAATGATCAGAAATTTTATGTTGTGTTAGCTTTTCACACAGTACATTATGATTTATTGTATCAAACGCCTTGGTGAAATCAGTATAAACGACGTCAACCTGAAAGTGCTTATCAAAGGCTTCACCAAATTGCGCGAAGGGAAGGTGGACTGCGCGCCTCATCCCGGATGTGAGACCGTGGCTAAATCGAAGGCATGGTGAGACTGACTTCTATCTGACCCAGCTTTTGAGCGGGCACGGGTGTTTTCAGTCTTACCTGCACAAGATCGGCAAGTCACGGTCTCCCGATTGTCGGTTTTGCCCAGGAGAGGAGGACAATGCCTGTCACACATTTTTTGCGTGTACCAAATGGGCCAGGCTGCGAAGGGAACTCTACGTGGAGACGGGAGAGCTCACCCCGGATAATATAGTTGCGGTGATGCTCGTATCAGTTGACAAATGGAACCAGGTGGCACATTATGCTCGGGCAGTCCTAAAATATAAAAGGGACTCACAGCAGCCGGAGGCAGTGGGGCTGGGGGATCGCTCTTCTGGCAATTCCTCTTCCCCTCTCCCCTCCTGCTAGGAAAGGGACTCCCCAGCTTGAAGGCGCCCCACGGCGTAACAAAACGAGACCTGGCCCGAAGTAATGTGTCAAACGGTTCCAGGCTAGGTTCTCAGAATGACAGGGGAGGTGTTTAGTGGGTAGTCCAAAGGTATCCTCCATGGGAGTCCCACACTGCCAGACTCGGCGGGCATAAATGCCTTCACCTCCCTACCACAAAAAAAAAGGCTTCACCAACAAAGTGAGCAAACTCAAGTAGGTTTGCAGTCGTCAATCGACCTGGAAGTAAGCCATGTTGAGCAGGAGATATCGATGAGTATATAAGTGCATAAATGTGATTATGAACGAAACTTTCTAGGATCTTCGTTAAACACGATAGAAGTGAGATTGGACGGTAGTTGGAGACACACGAAAAAGGACCAGATTTATGAATTAGGAAGATGTTCGCTCTCTTCCAGGAGCGAGAAAAAATTCCGGAGGACAAGATGGCATTAAAAATAAAACTGAGGGGAACACTTAATGAAGAAGACAGAGATTTGACAAAAACATTTGGAATTCCTTCTGGCCAAGAGCCAATACTGGCATCAAGATTATTAATTATGTACTCGATATCTGCAGGGCTAACTGCAGGAGCATTATCAGCCAGAGGAAAATGAAGAGCGAAATCATAAAAAGAATTGGATGTTGAAGAGGAAGTTATTGTGGAAAAGAATTCTGCGAACAAGTTGAAAATGGATTCCAATGCTGAACTTTGTTTGTCCTTCTAATACATGGTGCTTAGAAAGTGCGGGGAGGACTTGAGATGATTAATATATGACCAGAATGGCTTTGACTGGTTGGAATAAAGTGACTGCTCTATGTGCGTAATGTAATGGGAACAATTTCGAGCCATGTACTCGTATGTCACTCTTCAACCAAGTCTTAGTTAAGCAAATAATATTATCATTCGTGAGAATATATGAAACACTAAAAGTATGTAATTTGGTCTATAAGCCACTTACATTTTGATAGAATAAGTTAATATTATTATAAATTTTAGTGTCTGCTATGCTTTCATTTTTCGATGTGAAGTTCTTAGAAAATTTCGCCTTCTGGGAGGATTCTAACGCATGACTAAAGTTGCATTCGGCCACAAATGTTGATTGACAAAGTGGTACGTTCTGGTGGTACACTAATTTTGAGGAAGGTGATCTGATGATACGGAAGATTTTCTTTTATTAACTTAACATAATCTAAGACTGGAAAAGTAGAACCAAGTTTACGTTTCACGTGTTTAGTTAACACTTCGACCGTAGTTTTATATGCTAGCCTTGAAACAAATCGCTGCAATGGAGGAGCGACAGCGACATCGATAGCTATATCAGGTTCGTTTATGGAAATTACAGAATATGGAGCTTACGCTTCTTGTGATGAACTGTGACCTCGCAGATGTGGATAAAGGTGAATTATCGCTTGGTTGGATACGGAGTGCTATTGGCATATTCAGTACTGTAATGAGCTCCTTCTCTTCAATATTTTCACTCATAATTTCAAGTCTCTGGTCACCAGCTATTGACTTCAGAGATATTCCAGGTTGTTCAATATCGGCGGTTCTCATAAGCTCGGTGATTTCCTTGTTCGATGTTTTCAATTGATCTTTAAGCTTTAGCAATGAATTGGAAAGACTAGCAGTCATCTAGTCTCTTACTTATTAGTTAGCGTATTAGCATAGCTATTCTAGTTTGCGCCTGTTTGATGTTACGTCCAGCAACTAGTGCCGCAACATCATCCGCATAGTCGATCAGGTGCGACTCAACCAGCAGTACTAGTCTCAGTAGCTCCCGTATACGATATGTTTCACTGGAGTACTCTTGGAGGCTAGCGTTCGTTGGGGAGCACCGCGTCCTCAAACCCGAGGATATGGAGGTGGCCTTGAGGTTACTCCTGGGATGATAAGTAACATCCCCCAAAATAGACCAAGAAAAACTAAAAAAAAAACGCAAGTAAAAGTAAAAACAACGACAACGCATCCGGCGACTGCAGCCGCATTGTTCACAGAATATTGGGAGCGGTACAAACGACGACAAAAACGACGATGAATACAATGACAGTGAAGACGGGCCAAAAACAGAGATTAACAGATAATCTTATCCAGACTGAGATTCCTGTGGCTTCAGGCGCAGCAAAAAAAATGGTGCAAACACCAGACCATCCTAAAAAGGGAAAGTGGAAAGCCCTGCAGGATGCGTCAGATGTTCGAGTGGTGAGATAAATATAAAGTGCATCGAGAATCAATGGTTACCAAAGTGACTGAAGCAAGGATTTCAAGTCCCGAAATGATAACAAACCATCCCGAAGTCCACAAAGTGATCACGGCAGAAAAAGAAAGAAGTGACCAGACAAATAAAGCGCCATTGTGTGATTTCATTGCCACCGTCGAAGATGTACTGTAATCGAAAACGGAAGCGGATATGCTCTCCCAAGAAAGGAGATCGCAAAGTACAATTGCAGTTCAGCGACATCTCGAAGACAGGCTAATTTGCAAAGTGGGAGATGTTCTTAAAAGAATAAAATCTACATGCGACTCGCCAAACCCCAATGAAGGAGTGAAGAATGAACTCCTTGAACTAGATGAGCTCCTAGGCCGCATAAACGTATTACCAGAGGAGCTGACTGAAGGCCAAAGAGTACCAGAAGGCCGTAGAAGAGCAGAAAGCCAAAGAAGCGCTGAGGGCTAAGCCTAAAGGGCACGCGCAGATAGAGCTTCACCATCAAACATCAATAATACGCTAGGGTCTAGCCTAATTGAAGGAGACCGGAATAGAAGAAGGAAGAAAAAGGGACTTGATGGGCCTAGAATGCTAGACCAGTGATTTCAGACAGTTATGACTAAAGAAGTGAACAAAGCCGCAAAGAAACTATTTCGAAAAGTGCCAGAACATAAAGTTCGTTAAAAGTTGAAGCCCCGACAAAGACCCCGGCAGCAGGTACTACTCGTGAAATCCCAAGATGGCTGATCCTACGCAAAAGTGCTGCGGAATATCAGGGGAAACGTAAGACCCAAAGACACCAACACTGCCATTAAAGCAGTACAACTAACGTGCTTGGGCCACATACTGGTCAAATTCAGGGCAGAGGTCCATAATAAAAAAGCATTCTTTGACACTGTAAAGAAACTCCTCGGCAAAAGCGCAAATATAGCCTCGCTTGAGCTGATGGTGACGATCGATATGAAAGACATTGACTGCGTCACGGACCAGGCCGAGGTAGAAGAGGCCATCAAAAGAGGAAGTTCCTTCACTAGGGCGGGATCAAGGCGAAGCTGCAACCAGAAAACCATCGATGACAACGCATGACCATCAATTGACTTGACCAAAAAGGACGTCGAACAATTTTTGAATGCGGGCAATGTAAGAATAGGGAGAGTTGTCTGCAGGAAACGGCAAAGAGCAGCACCTTTTCAATGTTTCAAATGCTTTGGCTATGGTCACATTGCACAAGCATGTAAAGGACTCGATAGGAGTTCCCTTTGCTACAAATTTTGTGATCTTCAATGAAATGGGACATGAAAAAGAAAATATGGTACAAATGCGGCACACTATATCCTTTGCAAGGATGCTGATCCAAGACCGAAATCTTGGGCACGTTTCGGGACCAGGGAAATGTCGAGTTTTCCAGGAAGTCCTAGCCAAGGTAAAATCAAAACTTTGACGACCCGTATCCTGCAACTAAACCTACACCACAGTTCAAGTGCCCAAAACCTGAAGATCTGATTAAGTGACAATACGCCTTTTCACTCGCTGCCTCACCGGCTGTCATGCCACGAGAAAGCTGAGCCACGGAAAATCACCAGTGACCTGCTAGTGAAGAATGTCATCAAATTTACCAACTCTGACCGCCGTTGTGTTGGGAAGAAAAAAAAATTACCGACCATTGAATAAGGTTACTATTAGAGATAATCATCCGCTGCCAATAATCGAGGGTTGTATTGAGTATTTAGGTAGTAAGAAGTACTTCTTCACGCTTGACCTGAAAGCGGGTTTTTTATGTAAAAATGGCACCTGACTCCATCAGGTGTACTTTTCCCGTTACGTAATATGACAATTCAAGTATATTTGAATACCTTTTGCCTTTTCTGAAGTACAGTGGCTCACAGCTTATTTGATGCACTTCAATAAATATTAAACAAACTGTTGTCCTTATGCAGATAAATAAAAATTTACAAATATTTTGATGCAGATTTTACAGTTAGTATAACTGAAATTCGAAGCACAAAAGAAAGTAAGAAAAAATGTTTCAAATGTCCCGTTAGCAGTAATGAAGCAAAATCATTTGCATAGGATAGCTCACAGCTTATTTGATGCAGTTAGTTCTTTGTATCCTAGCATTAAAAGTGCACGATTTTCACCGGATTTTTTTGGATATATTGTACTTAGTGCGTTTCTTATTTTATTTTTAAAAAAGTTATTTGACCTTGATAGTTTAAAAGTGGATAAATTGTGTAATATTTAAAATGGGCCGTAGGACAACACTTGAACAGCGGGAATTAGTCATTCATCATTTTAGAAATGGTGAATCTCATCGCAAAATCAGCGAAGTTGTCAATTTAAGTTCATCAACAGTTCAGCATATAATTGAAAGGTTTACCAATGAAAAAAGGTTGGAAAACAAGGGTAGAAATGCACCAAATAAAATTTTGAATGAGTCTGATGAACGGTGGATCGTCCGGAAAATAATGCAAAACCCTAAGTTATCAGCTCCTAAATTGGCGAACGAAGTGTTTACTGGAATTGGTAAAGAATGCAGTGCTGAAACCATACGTCGTGTGCTAAGAAAGCATAATTTTAATGGCCGAGTTGCACGAAAGAAGCCGTTCATCAGTATCAAAAATCGACAAAGCCGCCTGAACTTTGGAAAACCGTGATTTTCGCTGACGAGTCCAAATTCAACATATTTGGCTCAGATGGAATGGCGTACGTTTGGAGAAAGCCAAATACAGAGCTCAAAAAAGCAAATTTACATGAGACTGTTAAGCAAGGCGGTGGCAGCGAAATGGTTTGGGCCTGTATGTCAGCAGCCGGAGTTGGGAAGCTAGCCTTTATTGAAGGAAACATGGACAAGATCATGTACAGTAATTTCCTAAAGGAAAATCTCCTGCAAAGTGCTAACGAACTCGGAATCCGGCGTGAATTCAGATTCTACCAAGATAATGACCCTAAACATAAGTCAGAAATCGTGCAATCTTGGCTTATTTGGAATTGTCCTCATTTGATGGCTCCCCCGGCACAGTCACCCGACTTAAATGTAATTGAGAATTTATGGGCTTTTCTGGAGAAAAAAATTCGTAACCACGCAATTTACAACAAAATTGATTTAAAGAAAGCTCTTTTAGAAGAATGGAGTAAAATAACGCCAGAAATGACAGGAAAGCTGGTTGAATCTGTTCCAAATAGACTCAAAGCTGTCTTGAGCCAAAAAGGAAACCATACGAAATATTAGTGTTGAACTGGAAATCCTCTACATGTATAAATTTAAGGAAAACGTGGACTGCATCAATTAAGCTGTGACATAAAATTTTGCCTTTAATTTTGTTTTTGTTATTTAGTTATTTAAGAATCAATTGTTGAAATAAATTAAATTGTTATTTTTAAAAAAGGGCTTTTATTTAATTTATTGCAGTTTAAATTTTTTCAATACCTTTTCTAATACAGAAGTTATAGTGCTTTTAGTTACTGCATCAAATAAGCTGTGAGCCACTGTATGTATCCGCCATATTTCAAAGGTAAATTCACGACATTTTCAAGGGTTTAGTTGATACTGACCTGATTATTATTTACATGGATCTCATAGTAGCCATCATCGACTTCCAAACGCATTTGAAGTTAATAGCTGATGTGCTGAGTTGACTGATAGAAAAGCGTCTGAAAAACATTACGACCAAGTACAATTTTCGATACTCTAGGAAAGATTACCTAGGGTACTAAGTAGATTCAGACGGCGTGAGGTCCAGTGATGCCCATATCGAGGCAATCAAGACGTATCCGCTAGCAAACGATGAGAAGAGTATGAAAAACTACAAAGGGCAAATCACATATTTCAGAAAGTTTATTATAATTTCGCACTGACTGTTCCATCGCTACATCAGACGGTCCATAAAGGTGTCAGATTTGTACTGACAGATAACATCCGAGTTTTTTATGAGCTGAAGGAAAGGTTCTCGTGCCCCCCTGTTTTAGCGATCTACAATCCGAAGAGACTGACCGAACTACATTGTGATAATTCCGGCTTTGGTGTCGGACAGCTTCAACGACAGGTGGACGGTTAGCTTCATTTGGTCGTATAGTTCTGGAAAGCCACGATCCCATTGAAACGCGCTACTACACTCTTGAGCTGGTAACGCTGACAAAAATCTACGCACTACGCTGATTAAGAGCTCAATTGAGAGGAACACCATTTAAAATAGTGACTAACTGCAACTCGTTGACACCAACGCTGAACCGAAAACAGTTGAACGCTAGGATTGCCAGATGGCCATTCGAACTGGAGAACTTTGGAATACTTCAGTAATTATGGGAGGCCTAAGCAAATAGTATCAGATCGCAGCTCGTATTTCACATCTATCAGTTTCGGGGAATTCCTGGTGAAAAACAATATCACGCACATAAAAATTGCGACAGCATCCCCGCAGGCGAACGACCAGGTTGAACAAGTTTACAAGGTGCTGAAGGCTTAGTTGAGCAATAAATAAGCCATGAAGCTTGGTCTAGCATGTTGAGCCAATACTGTCCACTCCAGCATTAAGCTGACGCCTAGCAATCTACTTTTCGGCGTTGAGCAGAGGGAAAAGGTTGTAGACGAACTGACTGAATATCTGGAGGAAAAGTGTGGTGCAGCTAGTATGAGAAATTGAGATTGTATTTGGTCGTTTGCTTCGGAAGCTATAGATAAATCTCAGCAGTACAACTTCAAGCACGTAATGCGTAGGAGTAAACCGGAGAAGACGTAAGCTGAAGGTGACTGCTTCGTAATCCGCAATATCAACACTACGATTGACGCCAATGAAAAGTTGATACCGTTGTAACGTGGGCAAAACTTGGTCCATAGAGTCCTGTTGAATGACCCTTACATGATTCGCGATGTAGAGACTGAGTCGGGCGGTCTACTGCCATTGGCAGACAGTAACACTTCCTGAGTATGGTAACGTCTAGGTACTGCTTCACCTCTTTATTGTACATTTGGTAAGTTGAGGGCAGTTTTCGCGTCAGATTGCCCAAGTTATAGTGCAGTGACAAATCCTAATGTACTGATGACGCGTTTGCTCTCTTCGATGTGTGATCGCTCTCTTTAATATTTGATCACTGTCGTTGCCTGCCTGTGCTCTTAATTATTCTGTGCACTACACGAGGCAAGAGGAAGAATGCGAGCGGGCCCATAGGGTGACTAGAGAGCATTAAATGCCTAAGTATCTTGAGTTGAGTCTACATTATTTTTGTGATTTGTTGGTAAGTTTTTGATTTGATTTTTGTGCAAAAGTGCAATAAGACTAATGCATACAGTGTGCATCAGCGAAATCCGAAAAGGACATGTGGTTTATAATATAATTTATTACTTGTAAACTAAAATTTACCACAACAGTTATTATACCAGTTAATAAAATTACCCGGATGTTAGCTTAAAAAAATATATTTAATTCATGGCTGAGCCCGATCTTTACAAATTGAATCGTTACAAAAGACTGATTACAAAAATGACAATTATTTCTTAATAACTAGTAATGTGCAAAACTGATTCGCTAGCATATTCATATTTCCACATAATTGTGGAATCGCATTGCATTGTGGTCACGTTGGATGCAGCCATGGTGTCAGCATAAATTGTGGAATGGTAGCGTGGGAATCCGCTAACTCGCTCACCTTTAGATGCGATTGTCCATGATCGCTAGAAGAATCGAATGTCGTTAAACCTGACATTCTTGGATGTCCTCGGTGGATCAATATTCGGTGATGATGGTGGTGTTGGGAGATGCGCTGGAGAATCAAAACAAGCACCAGAACCACCATCAGGTGGTTCTGGTGCTTGTTTTGATTCAATCTGCGTAACAACAGCCTTGTTTCGGAATTTGGGAACGGATTTGCATACGATGAGTATTATTAAGTAGGATCCCATGATGGTAATTATTCCATAGGTAACCATTTGATGAACAGTAGTTTCTGTTTGAAGCAATTGCATTTCTCTGGTGTTATTGATGTGCAGATTCTTCATCAATTCCAATGAAAGGACTTCCTGATATGCGCTGCTCTCCGGAGATGGTTGCAATATAGCAGGCATTGCCTTAATCATTGTTGCTTCTCGGCTGACAAACGTTTGTCCGTTTATTGCTACGCTGGTATTGTGAATTTTCAGGAGGTAGGTCCCATTAAGTTCGTGCGTGACATTCTCCGCTTCGATTGATCCGGTGTATTGGTTTAATAATATGGTGTCTGATGCGATCTCTTCGATTGTAGGGACGTGAGCGTTGCTGGTTTTGTTGCAGCTGGCTGTAAGGCTCCTCAATAGGTTGGGTATGCAGGATGTTTGCGAGATATCCAAAATTTCGTTTGATTTACAGATTGTTACAAAGTTTATATTCTTACAATTTTTAATTACGCCAAATATCTTTTCATTTGCCTTAAGAATTTTGTTGTATTTAATATCATTTATTGTTTGCTTCTTTTTTACTGCTTTAATTAGTAATGTTTCAAAAATGAGGCTGGTAGTTAATGGAATATTGATTATATAAAGTAGAGATGACAAATTTGTTATTATTTTTACTTCTGCAAAGTCTAAAGCCTCTTCGATAGTAGAATACGGAAGCAGTTCCCTATCTATGATTTCTGTTGCCAGTTTTATTTCGGTTTTAGATAGAATTATTGAATTAATGATTCCTAATTTTGCCCAATGGATGGCTAAGTTAATATTCTTCTTTTTTTATCGACAATTTAAATTGAACATCTAATACGATCTCGTTGTTGGTTTGGCTATTTTCTTTAAATAATTTCAGGATTTGATTTGCAATTTTTGTTACATTATTAATTCTTTCTTTATACATTTGGTTGATTACGACTTGTTTGTTACTATTTTCCAATACGTTATTGATTTTAGCCTTTATGGTAATAAAATCTTCATGATCTGGATTGCCTGCAATCCATTTCCACGTGGTACCGATAAAATCGAGTGATCTTTTCAATTTCCGCGGTTTAAGATTTTCAATCAAGTTTCGGATCTGCTGGAGCTCATAGGAAAGATGAGACGAAGAGGGGGAGTGTCTAACTTCTGCAAGGTTAAGAATTGGTTCGATTTTCTCGATGAAGTTCTCATACTGGTCAATATCGATAGCATGGATCAATTTAAAATTCCCGTCCTGAATTTTTGCTTTGCTTTGACAATTTGGGAGCTTGAATAGTCTAGTATTTCAATTTTGGCGTTGACGATGAAAGGTAAGAGCCTGAAAAGGAACATCAATTACGAATGTGACTTTTATGGATAATTTTTCCAGATTCGGTCAAAACGGTTGAATTGTTGTTTTCTTTCACAATCTCTTGTTTGTACCGTGCTGTTAATTTAGAACCTTTTCTTTTGTTTTGCCTGACATAAATGGTTTCTCCTATTTCGTACTGTTTTGTGGGTTGTCTAGTCTTATTGTGGTTTGCCATGTCCTTTTTTTGTTTCTGTTTGAGTCTGTCAATGTTTGATAGTCGGATGTGTTCTAAGTCCTCTGGGTCTATAGTTGGAACTCGGCCGAAATGAAGCTCGAGTGGTTTCTTTCCGGTGGTAGAATGAATTGTAAGATTATATTCGTGTACTGCTCTCAAAAGAAGATTTTCAAAGGATCTGGGTGGTCCATCTTTCTTTAAGCATCTCATTATTTCAGTGAGGGTACTGTGCCATCGTTCGACCTGTCCATTTACTTCACTCTTGTATGGAGGAGTTTTGTAGACTGTGATCTTGAGATCATCCTCCATTAGAGAGGTTATAGAAGCTGAGCGAAGGGAACTTTCGTTGTCAATGACGACCACCGCTGGAACACAGTAGTAGAAAAGCAAATCTGTAAGGGGCTGCTTAATATCTTCAATAGATTTTGAAGCAATTATTTTAGCCTGGCCGAGTTTAGAAAATTTATCTATGGCAGTCAGCACTCGATGCTTTTCTGTACTGAAGAGATCTATATGAATTGTGTGATTGGGATAATTAGGAATTGGGGTAGGATTTAGTACTGGTTTGTTAGGGTGACGATCGTACTTGTTTTCTTTGCAAGTACTACATTGCTTAACGAGAGCTTTTATTTTCGCGGACATTTTAGGAAAGTAAAACCGTTCAAGGAGTTGCAAACGATTCTCTTCTGCATTACGGTGTGCTCTTTTATGTGTTTGCAGTATTTTTTCCTCTTGCTCAATTTCGTTGGGAATATCTTCAACAATTTTTTGTGTAAATGGTATTTGATAACTCCTGAAATGATTCGGATAGATTCTTTGTATGCGACCCATAGTTTCTTCGCAAGTTAGAAGTCCATTTATGGTGTGTGGACTAAGGTAGCGTTTGAAGATATTTAAGATGTCGTTGTCGTTGTAATGAGGCTTAATAACGGTATGTCTAAAATAGTTTGGGAAAGGATTCTGTATCTGGTAGCTATCCTCATCACCAAGTTTTGGAATGATTTGGTTCCGAAATGCGTTAATGGGTGACTCTACAGTGGGAATGAGATTGTGCGACGAGCTGTCATCACTATGCTCCGTCGGCGTGAGAGAGTTAACTAAAGTTGTTTTGGGGGGTCGTGATAAGGAGTCTGCGACAACGTTTTCTTTTCCTGGCTTATATTCCAATTCATGGTTATATTCTTCCAAGATGGATTTCCATCTCTTCATCTTGCTATTTGTATTCTTAGGACTGAGAGCATAAGTAAGAGGCTGATGGTCGGTATAGATTTTAACTTTTCGAGAACCATAGAGATAGCACCTCAACGAGTTAAGAGCCCATATGATGGCGAGCATCTCTTTTTCGTTGGTGGCGTAATTTTCCTCTGTTTTGGTTCGGGTTCACGAGAGAAAAACAATTGGTTTACTATCCTGAGAAAGAACTGCACCAATGGCGTAGTCAGAAGCGTCTGTTGTTAATTGGAATTCCCTATCAAAGTTTGGGTGCGTCAATACCACTTCCTTAGATATAAGGCAGTTTTTCAATGTGTTGAACGCGTGTAAGGCCTTAGAGTCGAGGTGTACGATTTTATTTTTGGACTGAGTTTTGGACACCCGTCCGTCTTCCCCTCTTAAAAGAGAGGTCAGGGGCTTTGCTATTTTTGCATAACCCTGAATGAAACGACAATAATAACCAGACATTCCCAAGAATGATCTAAGGTCTTTCAACGTTTTGGGTACTGGCATGTTCGCAATCGCCTGAACCTTCTGGGGGTTTGTTTTAATGCCGTCTCTACCTACAATGAATCCCAAAAACTCGATCTCGTTCTTGAGAAACTCGCATTTGTCCAACTGGATCTTTATGTTGGACTTTTCCAAAGTTTTCATCACTTTATCCAGATTACCGAAGTGTTCAGCTTCGTCTGTACCAAAGATGATGATATCATCGATGTACACATAGCAGCGTACTCCTATGTGTTCTCGAAGTATGTCATCGAGCGTTCTTTGGAAAATCGATGGGGCGTTCTTCAACCCAAACGGAAGACGAGTAAACTCAAATTTTCCATTGTTAACCGAAAAAGCAGTTTTCGGTATGTCGCGTTCTTTGAGTGGGATCTGATGGAAACCACTTTTGAGATCGACCACCGAAAAATATTTATTCTTCCCCAAGTTGGCTAAGATCTCGCCTATTTCCGGTATAGGATATTTATCCGCAATAGTGACCGAATTGAGTTTACGATAATCGATCACCATCCGGTACTTTTTCTCCCCTGAAGCGTCCTGCTTCTTGGGAACAATCCAAACTGGGGAATTGTAAGGAGATTTAGATGGTCTAATTATTCCGTCTCTTAAAAGCTTGTTTATCTCCTTTTCGACTTCCTCCTTCAGGGCCATGGGATAAGAGTATGACCTGGAATACACGGGATCGTCGGTTTTTGTCCGTATCTCCCCCTTGACTGCACTGGTGAATGTCAATCTCTCATCAGGTTCCATGAATAGCTTGGAATGATTTCTAAGGATGTCCTTGAGTTTAGCTGCTTGTTCTGGATTTAGATGTGTTGTCCTGATGTCTATGCTATTTACAGTTTCTGAAACGTGTTGCTTTAAAGGAATATGTAAATTTGGGTATAGGGTCATATAATTTTCGTTGGTATGGATCACGGCTTTCAATTGTTTAAGGGTGTCATTACCAATGATGCCGTCGAAGGCGATTAGACTCGGAAGGATAAAGAATTGGATTTTATCGAAATGTGGACCAAATAAGTTAACAAACGCGTGATGCGTTATCTTAATATTGCCTCCCACCGAATTTGCATAGAAGTCTTTATTGTTTCGTAATGGATTTTTGATGTGTCTTGGTTGTACGTAATTTTTGTTGGACCCTGTATCCACTAAGAATCTTAATAGCTCTCCACTTCTCGTAGTATGCTCGAAGTAAGGAAGTGAAGAGCGCCTCAACCTAAAAAATATATGTCGTCTAATTGTTCTACTTGTTCGGCGGTTGATTCGTCGTTTTCGTCTATGTACTCAGTTAGAGTCTGGTCATGATTTTCGTCCTCTTTGTTTACGTTCGTTTCGTATTCCTGTTCGGTCACGTCATTTGTTTCGTCAGGTTCCGTGTAGTAGAGTTTTTGAAATTTCTGAGGTTGGTGTCGCCTTTGCGAAGGTTGTTGAGAACGCTTTTGAGCGAAACGTTGGTTTTGAGGCCTGTTGGCGTAGTTAACATCATGACTCCTTAGTGACTGATCAACGTCCATTGGCACTGGTCCTCGCGGTGGCCGAGGAGGGGGTTTTTCGAAGGTTTGCCGATAATAGGGTTGCTGGTTCTGGGGTTGCTGATACTGGGGTTGCTGATACTGGGTGTAAAATCTTGGTTTCTGTGGAGCTTGTGGATTATGCAGTAGCTCGGGATGTATCTCCCGTCTAGGCGCTGGAACAGGTGCGGGCCTGGAATGGTTATGCACAATTCTGCGAGGTGGAATTGGAGGTGGAATGTGCTGTGGTGGCCTTCGCGCACTGTAATTTGAATTGTTCGCGTATTGAGCACGGTAGTCCATGTTCTGAAGTTTGAAACATAGATGTAATGCCTGCGGTAAGTCCACTGGCTCACAAATACTAAGCAATCTTGGTAGATCGCCTCTTAGACCTCTAACAAATGTGTCTAGAGCTTTATCGCGATATGACTGGGTCATGATATTCATAGCGTCTTGTCCCATTTCGATCGATCCTAATTTATTCAGGATGAGCGACAAATGGTTATATACTTCCTGATAAAATTGCGAAACTGTATTTTCGCCTTGAACCAAGGTGGTCATCTGATATTCCAAGGTGCCCAAGTCTCTCTTATCAGCATAATGGAGAGTCAAGCACTTGGAAATTTTCGTCCAATTCAAAGGCGTATTATAAGATTCTAACGCAATGTCTGCATGACCGATAACTTTATTGCGTATGACCGATAGAATCCCATAATATTTTGGGGTACCCTTCAAATGCTCGTAAATTTGTAAAATCCTGTCAACGCTTTTTCGCCAAGAGCTGAGTTCACCTGGTTCCCCAGAGAACGTCCTCAGACTCTTGACTACATCTGGAATTTTGTCCATATCTGACAAATTCTCAATAGCACCGATATTGATTGGCACGTCGACATCATCACTGATGTCACATGATGGATTTATTAACGAACTTATAATTTGTCTCCCTTGAACTCGGAGAGCATCTGCGACCATCTGTGAAATGATTTGCATCATTTCGTTGTTTGGTGCATTATTGGGCACATTATTAGCCGGAATATTAGCTGATGCATTATTTTCGATCGGAACATCGAGATTCGGTAATGCGTCTGCAAGAGCGTCAACGTTTAACCGAGGGGGACGAATCAAATTATTGGGATTCGACATATTCACGAAATTCACTTATTGAATATAGATTGAACGGAGCTCCAATGAGTACCTCGATTTGAAATATTAATGGTCACTTTTCCCGTATCTTAATAAATTTCCTCAAAATTACCCACCGTCGAAATTTTGCAGATCCCTTGAATTCGAAACAGATCCAAAATCTAACAAAAATCCAATAAAATTGTTAACGATGATTTTATCACTACCACGTTTTAGGGGACTCGGAATTTAATACACGGCTTCGCCTTAAATTTTATTCGATCACTTCACTATTTTATTTTGACTCGTTCACGAATTTCCGATAGACAACAATAACGTTGGAATAATATGCAATAAAATATAATAAAACATGTAGATTCAAATAAAATAAATTCAAGTTGTTAAAATAGTAAATACTTTTACGAAAATTGGTTGTATTCAATATATTGTATATGTTTTTTTTCTCTTCCTTTTTCCTTTTTTTTTTTTTTTTTAGCACACTTCGCTTACATTAATCGATTCTGCTTCGTAACCTTCCTCACATGGTATGTTTGAATAACTTTTCTCAAATCCTTAATAATTTTTCTCATTTATTTAATAACTTGCACTTTGCTTCAATATTCACATTTCAACTTTGCGGTATAAGTTGTACATTTCATTAAATAAAATTTTCTGTTTTCAACCGAATCTGGCACTTTAATAGTAATAAGCTAGTACTTATTTGGCGTAATTTTACAAATCAAATCTTACTTACATAAGAAAAAATAATTTGAAACTCGCTTCCATCCTGGTTTATCAACGATTTGATCCTTGAGTCCTTGAATCGTATTTGGTTGGACCGCTTACTTCCTGCTGGGTGGCTGTCGTTACGAAAAGTCCTTTTTCTGACGACGTCCCTTTTACTTCCTTTGGCTATGGTTGTTACTTGGGGGCCAATCCAGTGAAACACACGTATATTCGAAATTTTGTTTAAAATTCGTTATTCGCTTTGGCTACACGCACGTTTAACTTTTGGTTATTCGATAAACTGTTTTACGCGTAGTCGCGACGAAATACAAACAGGACCATCGGCCAGCCTCAGCGCGACGTTAAGGCATTAGAGCTTAATAGAATAATTTTAAATTAAACTATTTTGCCAATCCTTGTTGTATTCTTTATACACGCGGTGAAGCGGTCCCTGCTCGGGCGCCAGTTAATAAAATTACCCGGATGTTAGCTTAAAAAAATATATTTAATTCAGGGCTGAGCCCGATCTTTACAAATTGAATCGTTACAAAAGACTGATTACAAAAATGACAATTATTTCTTAACAACTAGTAATGTGCAAAACTGATTCGCTAGCATATTCATATTTCCACATAATTGTGGAATCGCATTGCATTGTGGTCACGTTGGATACAGCCATGGTGTCAGCATAAATTGTGGAATGGTAGCGTGGGAATCCGCTAACTTACCATAGTTCCAGGTACTCTCCTTAAATTTATAACGCAATGTATCCTCCGCTTGCTTCAATGAAAGCTTCAATTCTCCGCTGGAATGGCGAGCATGCCTTCTTTAACAGCTCTCGTTGTAAATAGGTGAATGCTGCATCAACAGCGGCCTGCAGGGATGCCACATTAGGATGTCTGGACTTGTTAATAACCTGCTCAATAACTTTCCACACGTAGTGGCCTGAGAGGTGGGAGGGAAAAAACGGATGCAACCCGCAGCTTCCTTCTTCCGTGAACACAGAAGCAAGGGCAGCGGACAATTCTTTTTGTTATAGCAGCCTCGGAGAGCATATGTAGCACCTTTATTACGTACGACGTGTATCTCAGGTCCTCTTGTGCGATTCGACGCATGGAAACATCAATTGCACCCAAGATGACCGCTATTTTTTTTGAGTGAAATTAGGTCCTGGGACCTTCAAACAACTTCCGGGATCCTTACCGTCGTCACCTTCGCATGAGTTTTCTCTGCTGGACTGGGAGAACCTTCCTCACAATTCTCCGTGTCCGCATACTTCTGAGAAATATCGTAAACTTTGGGACACCCAAAAAACCTTATAATTTCTATTGGCGACCATCTAGCGCGAAAACTTTCAATAACCGCCGCTCTTCGATTGCATTCCGCACTCGATACCAGTAACTCCACCATTTAGAATTCACGCGCGAGTGCACACACGTTTATTCAGTTGAAATGACAACAAATGACTGCTGGCGTTGAGATCCACTACAGCGAAAAATTAATCTGAAGTTTCTCCAAATTTTGCTGAGACACCCGGTGTATAACAAAAAAATTTTCTTAAATAATCTTTGACTTTCAAAGTGGTGGCTAATCAAGTAATTACTTGTTCTTTGAAATGAAGGGGGCTAACGAGAAATTTGCTTATCTGGTTGGTGGTGCCATCGGGATTTCTTTTGACTGTTCATCAGATTTTCAAATCGAAAGAAGAAGGGGTTAAGGATTACCTGCAAGTAAAGTGTAAATGGATGGTTATATGAAGTTTTTCCTAGTGGCCAGGTAGATATTTTGAAATATTCAGCATTTTGCGTGAATTTCATTGTACACTATGAACATTTATTTTGGCAACAGAATTTGACTTTTTCGGTTACAACTAGAAAGCATTTTCAACTATGTACGACTTAAGTTTAGTAATATAGTTAAATTTCAGGCCAGTTTTTAGCAATAATATAATAATATTAGTAAAACGGTTACCCTCGCAGATAATTGACATATCAATGTATACATATATCCTTCCAACTAAATTATTAATATGTTGCATCGTATAATTTTAAGTGTATTATATTGTCTATCTTCAAACGCTTTACTTCTATCACGTAAAATCATCTATCACATTTCTAAACAATAATCATTGAAGTGGCGCTAAATCTCTAATTCTTTTAAATTTAGCTCGTGCGCCAAGAGCGTATTAACAAACAAAAAGCGCCAGCAGTATCTTTTCTGATAGATGCAAGTGATCATGAATCTTAATAGGAGGCAGTACGCGAAGATTTAAGACACATAGCGCCAAACAACAATGTTTCGGGCGCCACATGATCATACAATGGGGCATGATGCCATCAATATTTGAGATACTGGCGGCACAAGACAATCCCCCGAAGAAGACATTGCAGACTAGACCAGACGCCGCGCCGGTCATGGCGCAATCTTAAGAGGATTTTTATCTTCATCGTCTCGTACTTGAAAAATCTCATTTTAATATTTTTTTTTTACTTTGATTCGTTTCATTTGTATGATGATCATCTTCTTCCACGTATGGTTGGTGCAGCATTAGCATCAGCTCCACCAGCTCCTCATTGGTCATGGATCTTGTCCTATCCAATTTCCTTTTAAAGAACATTACCAAAACGATAGACATCAACATTCGTCAGCGCCACTATTGTCTTCAATGAAAATCTTAAGTTGGCGCTGCACCCTAGGACACTTTTACATTTGCCACAGACGGCTCGCGGCATGTAAGTAAGTCTTGTAAGTTTGGACCCCGATGGAAACCAGATTACCACCACCGGACGTTACATTACAAGAATGGAAATTGGAATTGGACAGGCCTCTTGCACTTTCGATGAGGGAATATTGTAATTGGTCGCGATCAGTTGATCTGTTTTAAGTAATACGACTTGGAGCAAGATCAAGATTTGTAAGACCAAAGTCTTGGATTTGTCACTATTTTTAGATTGGAATGCTTGTGGTGATTTTCGTTTCAAGATAATTTTCTTCTTGGGGTTTTGTGGTGATCCCTAGGGAGAGATACTTGAGCGTTTCTGTTGAAGTGCTGTTTTAAGAGGTTCTTTATAGGTTGTGGTTTGAATTTTGATTCAGTGGATTTTAAATTGCATTTCTAGGTCAGATTTTATGGGGAATCGATTTTCTTAAAGATTATATAAAGCTTTTCAAATAACATTTTTTTAAGTTCTTGTTTATGAGCTTTCATTTTACGATTTAGGTATTAAATCTAAGAAATTCTAATAAGGCAGAGAAAGGATGTATTTTACGTGGCCATTGGGGTGAAGTTCCAGTTTAGCCGCATTTAGGATATCTGCAACACAACTGACGTGTGTTCAAAAACTACTTTCTACACTCTGCGAACCATAGCCACCACCATTGCTCTCCTTACCCGTGGTACAGATCAAAGGCCTGCTCAGCTTTTCATGATACTCTTCCTTAGTATCATTTCCTATGTGGCTTCTTTTGATACAGCTTCGGCTTCAAATTTTTAGTGTTTCTAAAGTGTATCGATGCAGTAAAGGATAGCAGTGATAGAATGCAGCCTCAGCGAGCTAAAAATCGGTGCTCAGCTGAAATTGGCTTGCCTGATGGCGTATACTTGTGCTGGCAACTAGCTTCTGCGGTAACTTAGGGCGAATTCTTTCCGCCAGCACAGTGACCCACTACAAAAATATTTCACGCTCACGATTTAGTTTATGTACTGGAAAATCTGACCAAAAAGAAAAGGCCGAGGCCAGAACTAAAGGAGTTTATTTAATGATTCAACTACTTTTCCTATTTTTACCGCGCGTGATGAGGGGTATGACCTGGTCTTTGACGAAGGAAGTTGTGGCCCACAACAAGAGTTGGGGCATTCCGATGGGATGGGTGCCCCCTTACCCTTTTCCAGCCGGATCTAGTATCCCGATTGCGACGAATAAACAAGCAATACCTCCCCATCCCGGCAAAAGCCCCTACAACGTCAAAAAATTACAGCCCGATGGCTTAGTAAGTTGATGGATAGCCAGCCATCGATACGGGTCTCACAACCGTGTGACAATTACAAATGAGAAGTCCGATGGTTGTTTTATAAGCATTGATTTTATTCAGGTGCCTTATATATGTACAATACTTTTTCATTGTAATATGTAGATTGAGACAGGCTGGCGCGGGTAGAGCAGGCACGCAATGTTCAGCTACTGAGCATCGTTCTGATTGCTCTCGTCGGCTGGAGAAATCACCTTGGGGTTTGGCGTTTTTGCGGGCGCGCAAAGCGCAGGCACGTTGTGGTGCGGGGCAAACACCAGTTGCTCTCACAGTTCGGGCTGAATTTCCTCCCAGAGCAGATTGAAAAACTCAGACTCCAGCATGCGACTCATCAGACGTTCCAACAGGCAACACAGGGCTTCGTAGTAATCGTCTACGGTCCATGCGCCTGTTGGTGTCTGTCTCTTATCCGCCATTTTAAGGTGTCGTCTCCCGCGACTGATGCGAACTCCTGCAGTGCTGCACGTCTCCCAGTCAAACGTTGGAGAAAGGTCCACAAACCGCCAAAACCAACGGAGCGCGCTCCCCATGGATAATATTTGGGCGCAGCGTGTGACTTCTCTCATATTTCCCCCTAAATTCAACCACGTTATGTTGTGGACCCTTCTCAGAAAGGTCCTGATGATTTTAGGGTCATTCTGCCCGGTAAATAGGGTGACCAGACGTACTATTTTAATAGTACAGGTACTATATTTTAGCTCGATGTACTAGTGTACTATTTTATTTCTAAAATAACACGAATGTACTATATTTTTGACCACGTACGAAATGCCGCAATTTCTCGAAAATTTCTGCGAAATGCAACATTTTTTCCACGTTTTTAATCATTATCTACAAACTAAGAAAAGTCAGCAATTCTGGAGGACGTATTTACTGATGCAAACGATTTGAAATTGGCGCGTTTCAGTCGACGTAAGCGTATGCAACTTGGTCAGCGAATGCCGGATCACAAATCACAATTCACAAGCCTTGTCTCTTCATGGCTCGCGCGCGTGTGGGTGTAAGTGCGTGTACTGTCCGTGCAACTCTGTGTCAGTGAGAAGGGCGTTTGTTTTGCTTACGTTCCGGCAAAAACATTCAGAATGTCGCGACGAAAATGTCACGTTCCTGATTTATTAGGAAAACAAGAAGGAAAATACTCCTGCTACCGTAAGACCGACAACGATACAGATGCAGAGTGTGTTGTTTGTAGAAAGAATGTTTCTGTTGCTAACAGTGGTAACTTATTTTCTTTTTTCTTCTTTTTTCTGATGCGTATGGAACCTACTGCTTCTCTTTTTCTTTGTTTTTCGGTTTTGGACTTTGGTCTTTGTTAAATAAAGATTAAAAGTTTCTAACTAATGCCTCTCAGATCCGATACTTTTCATATTGAAATATAATGGGTTCGTAGTACACAACAGAATTTTTTTGCGATTGTCAGAGACGACTCAGTTGGACCAACATCTCAATACCAAAAAGCATAAGGAAAATGTCCAACAGAATTCAACGACAAGATCAGCAGCCAATTTCATGATACCTCGATTCACCCGTTTAGAAGAGAAAATACATGCATGCGAAGGAGCCCTCGCATTTCATGTCACCGTGCATCATCAATCCTTCCGTTCTCAAGACTGCACATCGGTTTTGCTTCGTGAAATTTTCGGGGATTCGGAAATCGCGCAAAAAATGACATGTGCCCGAACCAAAACTGAGGCCATTTTGTGCAATGTGATTGCACCTCACGTGATTGAAAACGTCGATAATCAACTGGCGAGAGCTTTATATGTCAGTATATCTACGGACGCAAACAACCACGGCCATATAAAGTTGTTTCCAATCGTTGCCCAATTTTTCGATTACACCCAAAAAGGAATCCAAGTTCGAATGTTGGACCTCATCGAAACGACAAACGAAAAAGCGGACACTGTCGCAAAAGCTCTCGAAAATGTTGCTGATGGCCATGTTATCAAACCAAAACTGACATGCTACACTGCTGACAACACGAATTCTAATTTAGGTGGTCTCAATCGTGGAGGCAGCAACAACATCCACGCCATCATAAAGAAGGATATCAATCCTAATATCCTGGGTATCGGCTGCTCAGCGCACATCCTTCACAATTCGGCCCAGCATGGCTTAAGTCGATATGGATTGTTCGATATCGATTCGCTTGCCTTCAAGGTTTATCAATTTTTCTCGATTTACACTGTTCGGACTGAGACACTCAAAGATTTTTGTGATTTCGTCAACATAGCATATAGAGATCTTCTTTATCACAGCAAAACTCGGTGGCTGAGTCTTTTGCCAGTTGTCGAACGATTATTGTCTATGTTCCCGTCACTGAAATCGTATTTCTTGTCTGAAGAAAAACCCCCGAAGATGCTTGAGAAATTTTTTCGTCATGATTTCGCGGAATGTTATCTTTGTTTCGTACATTCCTTGATGTCCGTTTTCCACGACAAAATTAGAAAATTGGAGCAAGAAAATAACAGTGTCGTTGAGATTCTCAATATTGTTGATGATGTGGCTCAATCGATGCGTGACAGAATTGTACACAAATTTCTTCCAATTCCTGTCAGAAAAACTCTGTCGGACCTGAGAGCCGAAGGGAAAGATAGGGAATGCAATGACTTCATTCAAAATACGATGACTGTCTACGAAGAAGCTGAGAATTATTTGTTGAAATGGACTGCATCTCTGTCAGAATTTCGGGTAAATTCACTATTGATTTCATGAACTTATGCATGTTGGAAGATATGATTTTGAAATTTAGGTATAATATAGTATAGCTCATCCAAGTATCATTCCAGATTTTCCAATGGCTGGATTTCAAAATAGAATGCCTATTGACCTACGAATGCATTGAGGACACCGTTGACTATCTGGCGGGAGAAGGAGTTCAGATTGATGATACTAAAATTTTCGATCAAACCATGAACTTGATCAGATTCATAGAGAAAAAACAGTCTACTGCCGATCTCGAATTTTTTAGAAAAAATTGTAATGATAAAATCTGTGCATTCTTCGCGTCGAATTCATGCACTGACTGTTTTACTGAAATTTTGAGGATCGCATCATTTTTTTCTCAATACCAGGTCACAATGCGAACTGTGAAAGAATTTTTTCTTTGATAGAGGCTCAATGGACAAAAGAAAGGAATAGACTCAGCGTCAAAACTGTGCGAGATATTGTGTCCGTGAAGTTCAATTTCAAACAATTTTCTTGTTCCGAGTTTTACAAGTATTTGTTGCGACCAGAAAATTCCAAACTTCTCAGACAAATTGGTGACTCGCGAAAAGACTGACTTTTTCATATTCGCAAACTGTCATCTTTTTCTATAACTGTGCAGTACTGTTTTCGATTTTTGTGAATAACTAACGATCTAACATTCGAATTAGAAAATCTTTTTTTTTTGTGGTAGGGAGGTGAAAGCATTTATTCCCGCCGAGTCTGGCAGTGTGGGACTCCCATGGAGGATACCTTTGGACTACCCACTAAACACCTCCCCTGTCAATCTGAGAACCTAGCCTGGAACCGTTTGACACATTACTTCGGGCCAGGTCTCGTTTTGTTACGCCGTGGGGCGCCTTCAAGCTGGGGAGTCCCTTTCCTAGCGGGAGGGGAGAGGGGAAGAGGAATTGCCAGAAGAGCGATCCCCCAGCCCCAGTGCCTCCGGCTGCTGTGAGTCCCTTTTATATTTTAGGACTGCCCGAGCATAATGTGCCACCTGGTTCCAATTGTCAACCGATTCGAGCATCACCGCAACTATATTATCCGGGATGAGCTCTCTCGTCTCCCTGTAGAGTTCCCTTCGCAGCCTGGCCCATTTGGTACACGCGAAAAATGTGTGACAGGCATTGTCCTCCTCTCCTGGGCAAAACCGACAATTGGGAGACCGTGACTTACCGATCTTGTGCAGGTAAGACTGAAAACACCCGTGCCCGCTCAAAAGCTGGGTCAGATAGAAGTCAGTCTCACCATGCCTTCGATTTAGCCACGGTCTCACATCCGGGGTGAGGCGCGCAGTCCACCTTCCCTTCGTGCGATTCTCCCAAGACTGCTGCTAATCGTTGAGCGAGCGTTGTCTCTCCTCGCGGACAACCATCTCCCTCGCATCCTCGTTTCGGCGCAGGTAAATAGCGCGGC
This sequence comes from Odontomyia ornata, assembly GCA_963969285.1. Taxonomy (NCBI): domain Eukaryota; kingdom Metazoa; phylum Arthropoda; class Insecta; order Diptera; family Stratiomyidae; genus Odontomyia; species Odontomyia ornata. The sequence continues at coordinate 275,970,644 of OZ017742.1, forward strand.
GCTCTCTAGCAAGGAGCGCGACAGGTATCACGCCTGCAATTACTCTCACCGCCGAGTCGGAGACTGTTGGATACGAAGATGCAATTCTCAGTGCTCCTCTTCTCTGTACCTGTGCCAATCGTTTTCGGTATACCTCCTTGCTGAGAGCGTCGCTCCATACCTCTGCTCCGTACAGTAGCACTGACCCTACAGCACTCATCAAGAGGCGTCTTCTTGATGAGCTGGGTCCCCCTACGTTGGCCATAAGTCGACTCAGGGCCGATATTCCCGAAGCAGCCTTCTCAGCCGTTGCCCTGATTCGCTCAGAGAAACTCAATTAGAAAACCTTAAATGTCGAATGTGTGTTACGACGATACCTGCGATCGGTACAACATCACAATAAAATAACGAAACAATTTATTAGGCTTATTATTTGTACCCTTCACTTTGAAAATACTTCATTTCCATTTTTCTCAACCTTTTTTTTTTTTAGAGATCAAAATGTCCTATATTTTCAGTGGTGTCATCTGGTCACCCTACGGTAACCACCAACTTCCAGCCAGCCACTATCTGTGCCACTTTAGACGGTGGAAGATCTCATGGCTGGGTGGATGGTGGCTGATCCAAGGTTTCATCAGGCACGGGTCGCGATGGTGGATCCGAAGGTGGTGGATGGGGCAATTGCTCTGCTTGCTACCGCATTGGCTCCATGCTGGCAGTCAATTCCTGCATGGCGTCTAGTATTTGTGACATTTTGGTTGTTTCTGATAAAAAACTTATTTTAAATTAAAAACGGTGGCCATTAGTGGCCCACAAAAAAAAAAAAAAAAATATATATATATATATATATATATATATATATATATATATATATATATATATATATATATATATATATATATATATATACAGGGTCTGAATAATAAGTAACCGGACTGACCTCAGGAAATTTTTTATTGGTAAAATATGTACAATTTTTCTTTAGAAATCTTCAAAGTAGTCCCCATTGGAGTCGATAACATACTGATACCGGATTTTCCAATCCCCGAACGCTTCCTGGAAGTCGGCAACCTCGATGCTGTCTAGAGCCCTCGTCGTAGCACGTTGAACGTTTTCCAGAGACCCAAACCGCGTCCCCTTAAGGTGTCTTTTGATCTTGGGGAACAGAAAGAAGTCCGCTGGTGCCATATCCGGACTGTAAGAAGGATGTGGCAACGTTGCCCTCGACTGTTTGGCCAACTGCTCGGTGATGAGCAGGCAGGTGTGTGACGGAGCATATTCGTGACGGAGGATCCACGAATCGGCAATCTCCGGAAGGGACTCGGTGAACCCGGGCGGTTAGTCGACGAAGCACCTCTCTGTAGTACTGGCCGTTTACAGTTTGGCTGGGTGGCACAAACTCTTTGTGAACAATGCCTTTCACGTCAAAGAAAGCAATGAGCATCGATTTCACCTTCGGTTTGCTCATGCGCGCTTTTTTCGGTCGTAGTGACGCCGGTGTGTTCCACTCCGAACTCTGCCGCTTCGTCTCAAGATCGTATTCGAAAACCCATGTTTCGTCTCCTGTAATAACGTGGTTAAAAAACTCTCTCTCACCATAAGAACCAGTGATAAGAAGAAGTGATCTTTCATAACAAGTTTCGATCAGGTACAATTTGCTAGCCCAGGGTGAATTCTGACCCGCAAGCAGTGCGTGTCTTATCATGGATGGTCACGGACGAGCTAAGCAGCCAATCCGCGGAGTAAAAATCCATGTAATGGAAGACACGTAGGCACCGCTGTGTTTGAGGTGCAGATCAGAATCCGCCGTCAATATGATGTTAGGGTATCAACTTCCGAATACGCGAAAGGACTCTAATATCATTTGACCTTGCTAGTCATACAATGGTGCCACCAATGTATGAATCAAAAGCAGGTCCATACGATATTGATGTCCAAGGACGATTAGTGCAATATCCCTTAGAAGTTACCTACCCACCAAAAATCTGGACACCTTGTAGAGTAACCTAGAGACGATGGACTGTCTCATGGACACGACTGTTGATACAGCCGTGCTTTTCGGGCTCCACGTTGAGCGCCATTCTGCAGTGAAATAGGTATGATAAAATGTCCGTATAGGACTCGCATCGATGGCAGGCTCCTGCGCTAATACGGGCAAGCCATCGGGCGCGCTCCTCCGTTTTTTGTTGTTAAGAGGGGCACTTTCCGAGTAGAGTGGCCTTCCGCTTGCGTGCCCTTTTATGATATAGAGTTATGATATTCGATCACATAATTCTATAACATTAATTGGCCGTGTCTATATTTCTCATTTAATGGGAAAATTCATGCAAATTATGTTTGTATGAGTTTTCCCCTCAAATGGGAAATACAACGCTGTAGTCTTGTACGGACATTTGTATACCTTTACACTACACGTCTCCCTTTTACATTGTTTTTTAAGTTACTTGATTCATAGACAATAATTTACAAAGTATGAACTAGTAAATCTAACTTGACAATTGTAATGGCAATAACAAATCAAATTAAATAGTGATATCAACATACCTGCCTTATTCGGCGACATACTTTGTTCAGCCATTTCCCAGTATTTTGATGCCTTTTCTGCAGTACGAAACGTCCAAACCTTCGAAATACGCGTCGGTATTCGCAATGACTTCCTCATTAAATCTAAATCTCATTCCCTGGAACCACCGCTTGAGGATTGGGAACTTAAAATAGTCACTGAAGGCCACGTCTGGAGAATACGGTGGGTGAGCAAGCGATTTGAATCGTAATTGGTCCGATATGGCCATCGGTTACAAAGGCATGGCTATGCGTTATCGTGATGATACAGAACTTTTTTTTTGCCATATGGGGAAGTTTTTTCTTTAATTCGTCATTCAGTTTGTCCAATAACACTGTATAATACTCTTCTGTAACTGTTATCCCCTTCTATATGTAATCAATGAAGAATATTCCATGTGCATCCCCAAATATGCAGGCCCTCACCCTCCCGGCCGAGCGTTTGATATTTGGCCGCTTTGTTCAGCTTTCGGGCTTTTTAGCAACTCTGTAGACTGCCTATTGGACTTTGATGTATGATAATGGGTCCACGTTTCATTTATTGTCACGAAACTATAAAAGAGTCTGCTCAATAACGCTGCAGCTGTTGAATCATCAATGAGCTGCTGCTTTTGGTCGATGATCGGTAAATGCGATGTACTTTATGCCGATTGCTTTTTCATCTTCAAAATATCATGCATAATGCAGCCCATCCATTCCTTTGAGGAACCCATCTTTACGATTACTCAAAATGATTCGATGCACTAGCGTTACAATTTACGCATTCGTAGCCTGTTGTGGTTTTCCAGAGTGAGGCGCATCTTCGGCACTTATATGACCCATTTTGAATTCACTAAGCCACCAATAAACTATTGCCCTAAAAGGGACAGATGTAGATTAACATTTCTTTATCCATTACAATGATTGTTCAGAAGTTGATCCCATTAAAAAACAATGTTTAATCAAGATGCGATATTCCAGTTTTTCCATTTTTTACGAAGGGAAAAGTAGTGTCTTCTAAGAGCTGTAGCTTTTAAATGAATGGGCAAAATGTCATGAAACTTCATACACAAGCTAGTGATAAATGAGTTTCTTGAAATGAGTCACGTTCATTTTCCAGTGTCACCATCTATGAGGTATATCAATTATATAATGAGACTGATTCCACGATTTTCCAAGCTTCGTAACATTTCTAGAACGTTTCAACTTTGATGTCCACGAGCACTCTCGTCACGGCCGCCCGGATATCCGTAATCGACTGAAAATTGGTTCCTTTGACCACAGATTTTGTTCTAGGGAACAAAAAAAAAAAATCACAAAGTGATATATCGGGCGAATAAGGTGGCTGTTGCAACACGGCGATCCTTTTCGAGGCCAAAGACTGGGACACGCTGACGGCGGTGTGGTGTGGTTCTTTAGAACGATCTTTGCTAACAACTTTTTCATCTCAAAATCGTCGGTCAAGATTTGTTCCAAGGCCAACATTCGAACTGTTAAACGCCGATCTATACGGATTAGGGTGCGCATACGCACCTCGACATGTCTCCCGCTCCGCGCCTCGTCTTCCACGCTTTAACGCCCCTCTTTAAAGTCTTTATGCCATCGAAACACCTGGGCGCGACTAAGAGCAATTTTAACGTACATTTCCGAAGCTGTTTCGCCCAATCTGGCGCAAAATTTTATCGCGACGCATTGCTCTTGATTTCGCTTCGCCATTCTCGTGGCGAGCACCACCAACACACGTTTACTCAACACGACACAGCAGCCGAATTTAATAAGCTAGAGCAATGGTAAATATATCAATGGAGAGGGGAAAGATGCCGGGGAAACAGAAAGGAATTTCAAGGTCGCAGGTTTACCACAAGTGCGGCAATAAAATAAGTCTTATTACTTAATTGTCACACCTCGTATTGAAAAATCCCGGGACTTATAATTAAATAAAAATTTGGTTTACTCAAGATCGTTATGGGGTAACACAAAAAAAATTAGATCGCTTGAGGAAGGAGAACAAATTGAGCAGTTATCATGATATGTTTATAGTTCATGACCACGCCCTTCCAGCCAAAAATAAGACGTAACAAAGAGTGAGAGAACTATAAAGGTTGAAAAAACTTTTCTATAACGGATCACTACGTCAGCTTACTCGTATTACCGAAAGGTCACCACCTATTGCGGCAGATGTTCTGGATGCGGTCTACGAGCCTAAAAAGCTCGCCCGTAGACACTTGCCAGTTCATATGAGCCTCGGTATATCTGCCATGTGAGAAACGTAGCTTGAGAGAATAATCCACTCAATCCTGCCTCCACTACACATTTTCAAATCCAATCTATGTCAACGCCTCTAATAAGCTGCTGTCACGGGCGGAGTAGAGAAGCATCAACACTAGCTCACCCCGAAAACTACCATACTAGTCATGTTATGTGTTAAACAAGAGAATTCCGAGCCGCACTCGATTAGTGATAATTTAAGTACTTGCAGTGATAATTTAAAAAAACTGGTAAGTAGATAAGTTTCCGTTAAGGTGTACGCTACATCAGATCTAGCAGTAACCGAGCAACAACATAATTCGGAAGAAACGTTTTGAACTACTTACCCACCAGAATTCATATTTTGAACAAGGAGTATATCGCCACATACCCAAATCTACATCAGTAGTACAGCAGACGATGAAAACGACAAGTTTAAGTTGCGTTTGAGTATTAAACGACCGTTCCACCCCATGCACGATTAATATATATATATATATATATATATATATATATATATATATATATATATATATATATATATACATACATATATATATATATATATATATATATATATATATATATATATATATATATATATATATATATATATATATATATATATATATATATATATATATATATCATCTTCTGCAGCTTGTTCAACCATCTAGCCTCCCTTACGTATTGATTCCTCATTTATTTCCAGTCGTCTCTATATTGTGCTATCCTTGTCATGATGTCATGATTCCATCTTATTTTTGGTCTTCCTCGTGGTCTTTTCATCGCTCTTGGGTACCATTGGTGATCTTGGCAGTCCATCTGTTGTCAGTTAGCTTTGCCATGTATCCGGCCAATCACCATTTTAGTGATCTAATTCCATGGACTACATCCGTCACTTTGGTTCTTCCTCTTATCCAAGTCAATGTTTTACGGTCTCTTTTACTGATGCCTAGCACGCACCTTTCCATTGCTTTTTGTGCCGCTTGTAATTTCCGTGTGACTCCATCCATGTCTCACAGCCGTATGTCATGACAGACAGGATACATTGGTCAAACGTTTTCTTTTTCAAGTCGAGTTTCATTCTAGATTTGAATATGATGGAGTTTCCCCCGAATGCGCTCCATGCTAGCTTGATTCGCCTATTCATTTCAGGTGTTGTATTTCCAGATTTATGTACTAGCTGGCCTAGGTAGATATATTCTTCTAACATACTGTTTCTAGCCTGGTGTTGTTCAGTGCTATTTCGATCTGACCTCCTAAATGTTCGTTGGGCATGACCTCAGTTTTACTTATGTTCATTCTAAGGCCAACTCGCTGACTTCGCTCAGCTCATTTAGGAGGAGTTGTAGTTCTTCTTGGCTGTGAGCAATTATGACTATATCGTCGGCAAATCTTAAGTGATTGATGCGTTCGCCATCCGTTTGTAGGCCCTTCTCTTCCCATTTTAGCTCTCGAAAGATGTTTTCCAGGGTGGCATTGAATAGCCTTGGAGAGATTGTGTCCCCTGGTCTAACACGTTTTTGTGTGGGGAATTCTGGCGTGGCATCAAATATTTTGACCTTTGCTTTGGCGTTTCTGTAGATGTTTGAGAGCGTTTTCATGTATATTTTATCTATACCTTGATTGTATAGTGCTCTTATAATCGCCTCAGACTATATCGAGCCAAAGGCTTTTTCAAAGTCTACGAACGCCAGTCTTAGGGCTCACGATTTCTCTCAAGGTGTGGATGTGGTCTATTGTACTGAATCCACTTCTAAATCCATCTTGTTCCCGTGGCTTTTTTAGCCTCAGACTATATCGAGCCAAAGGCTTTTTCAAAGTCTACGAACGCCAGTCTTAGGGCTCATGATTTCTCTCAAGGTGTGGATGTGGTCTATTGTACTGAATCCACTTCTAAATCAATCTTGTTCCCGTGGCTTTTTTAGCGTCGAGGGCTGCTTGTATTCGATTGCTAATTATTTTGGTGAATACCTTATAGAACAAAGGGAACATACTTATTGGCCTGTAATTCTTGATATCTTCTTTATCTATATTTATCTTTTTCTGGATTAGTACAATGTTTGTGCTGTTCCAGTCTTCAGGTATGTGTCTGGTTCTGAGACAATTGGTATATATTTCAACTAGTGTTTTCTAGACCCGTTTGCCAGCGTATTTCAACAGTTCCGCGGTTACGCCGTCCTTTTCATCGAATTGATCGCATATCCCACTTCACCTGTGTTGACTTCAGGGATAGGTTTGCCTACTGTCTCAAATGTTGTTGCTACACAGTTGGGAGCTATTTCTGGGGACTTGCATAGGTCGCTGTAGAAGTCCATTACGATTTCTATTATTTCTATCCTATCTGTCACCCTGGTGTTTCCTTGTTGAAGTGCTATCAACTGTTTTTTGCTAATTATAAGTGCTTGCTTTGCCTTCTTTATGCTATTGTTGTTCTCAATGGCATTTTCTACTGATTTTTCATTGTATCAGGTGATGTTTTCCGTTATCTTCTTCCTGATTGTTTCACAAACTTCCGTATATTCGATTCTCTGGATGTTTGCAGATTATTTCATTTCTCATCTTTTCTTTAGTAGTGCCTTAGTTTCGCTAGATAGTTTGTGGTGTCTAGTTGCTGTTCCTAGTCCGCTAACTTCCTTAGCGCATGTTGAGATGCCATTTGCGAGGTGCGATGCGTCTCTGTTTTTCATTTCCTCCTCTAACATTGACTGATATTGGCCAATGCTATTCTTGATGCTCTCGTCGTTGAAGCCTGGTCTTGTTGGCTTCCTAACTAGTTTTGCTCGTTCGGATCTTAGGCCTAGGGTTAGTTCCGCTCTGACGAGGCGGTGGTAACTGCCTGTCCTGAATTTGCTAAGCATGGAGACGTGTTTGATAGCTGTTATGCTATTCGTTAGGATCAGGTCGATCTCGTTCCTTGTAACCCCATTGGGGGCTTGTCAAGTCCATTTCCTGCTTTGTTGTTTCTTGAAGAATGAGTTCACTATGTATACGTTGTATTGATGGGTGAATCGGACCAGTCTCTCTCCTTTCTCGTTTCTCTGGACTAATCCGAATTTTCCTACCCGTACCTCCTATTCTTCTCTATTTCCTACTATGGCGTTGAAGTCTCCGATGAGGAATTTGAAATGGCTATTATTGTTGTCCCAAACTTGAGTTATCTCATTGTAGAAATCTTTGATTTCGTCGTCTGAGTGATTAGATGTTGGTGCGTAAAGTTGGATTATTTGCATTGTGTATTTTTGTGACCACTTGACAGTCAAGCTCACCACTCGATCCGATGTGCTTGAAACACTAACTATTTTGTGTTTCCATTTCTTGTTAATCAAGAATCCTAACCCGTTAGTTCTGCCTGGTTGGGTTCCCTGGTGGTAAAGGATCTTGCCTGAAGCGAGTGTAAGATTTCGCCTTTGCGCGCTAGTTTCACTCAACCCAATGATGTCCCACCTAATCTTAGCTGCTTCTTCTTCTAACTCCGTTAGTCTTGCCTGGCTGGATATTGATCGGCAATTGTATGTCAGTATTTTTATCGCTGCGAGTTGTTTTTGGTAGCAGTTTAACCTCCACGGATTCTTAACACCCTCTGCCTTTGTGGATGGTTCCTGGGAGCTACCGATCTCACGTCCACTCAAGCCTACGGAGAATGAGGGCTGGTTCCTTTTCCGACTTTCCATAAATGGGGGGGGGGCATACCTTACAACGCTGTCTCATTAAGGGTTGGTAAGGGTCCATTGGGATTACCATTTCCCTATGGACAATCTACACTTTTTATTGATGAAAAAGCCGTGCATGGGATTTCAACTCGGTACCTCCCGGTGGGAGTCCGTCGTTCTACCCCTTGAGACAGCTAGTATATATATGTATATATATATATATATATATATATATATATATATATATATATATATATATACATACATATATATACATATATATATACATATATATATATATACATATATATAAATTTATCTATATATACATGTATATATGTCTATATATATATATATATATATATATATATATATATATATATATATATATATATATATATATATATATATATATATATATATATAGGGTGGTCCAACCAAAACACACGATGTTGCTTGTAAATAAAACAAAAGTTTTCCAGAGAATTATGTTAATATTTTACTATAATAGAAGGATCTTTGCCAATTATGTGTGAAACAAAATATCGCCCAAGTGCTCACCACGGCTAAGGCGGCATACTTCTATCCGATCTTCCATATTTTCAATGACTGAGAAATAATTGAGGTTCAATGTCGTTAATGTGCTAAATTATCTCATCCTCTAACTCTTGAATTATTCTTGGCTTATTGAAGTACACTTTTTCTTTTAAATATCCCCAGAGAAAAAAATCCAACAGTGTCAAATCACATGATCGTGGCAGCCAATTAACATCGTGCCACTGTGAGATAACACAGTCATTGAATTTCTCGCGCAAAAGAGCCATTGTTTTGTTGGTTGTGTGGCAAGTGGCACCGTCCTGTTGGAACCACATATCGCCTAGGTCTACAACCTCAATTTCTGGCCACATGAAGTCCGTTATCATCTCGCAAAAGCGAGCACTATTCACGGTAACTGCTTGGCCGTCCTCATTTTCGAAGAAGTACGGCCCGATGATGCCGCTAGCCCATAAACCGCACCAAACAGTCACTCTTTGTGGATACATCGGCTTTTCAACAATCACTCGTGGATTCTCATTTGCCCAAATGCGGCAATTCTGCTAGTTAACGAATCCACTGAGATGAAAGTATGCCTCGTCGCTGAAGATGATTGTCTTTGTAAAGTCACTATTCCCTTATGTCTTTTCAACGAACTATTCGGCGTATTACTGACGATTGAAATGGTCAGTAAGCTTCAGTTCTTGAGTCAATTGAACCGTGTAAGCGTGGAAATTCAAATCTTTATTCAAAATTCGCATCAGTGATGTTCGTGAGATGTTCAATTGTTGGGCACGAAGACGAGTCGAGGTTAAAGGCTGTTCTGCAAAACTATCACGAGCAACAGCAATGTTTTCCGCAGAATGAACTGGGCGAGCATGCACAGGTGATTTTACACTTCCTACAGATCCGGTTTGCTGAAATTTGCGCACAGTTCTCCCGGTTGTGGACACATTTGGTCGATTATGCTAACCAAAAAAAAAAATCACGGAGTGCACGAAGTGCATTTTGATTTGAACGCCAATTTTCGTAAAAAGCTTGAACACCCTTAACACGCTGCTCAATTTTGTATCTCTCCATGGTTGTATTTGTCAAATACTGAAACAAACGAACGTCAAATCAAGTTAGGCAGAAAACTTGACGTTAAGGTGTGAACATCGTGCATTATGATTAGACCACCCTTTATATATATAGGACTCCAAATTCTACTTTTTCGTAGCACTTCAGTCCCTATCGGGCCTTCACTTCTTACAACACGTGCCGCCAACTGTCCCAGTCCATTGACCACGTCCCTCAATTTCAAAATTCGAGCAGCGATGAGCTGTCTCCGTTGACCGAGCCATACCAGCGTGTCCTGGGCTTCCCGACCGGTCGCCGTCCTTCAGTTCTCCCAACGAATACCTTTTTGGTATTCGCTGTTCGTCCATACGATTCATGTGTCCAGCCCATTGCAGCTTCTGCAGTCTTACAATCGTTGAGACCTTCAGCTCGTCAAACATTTCATACAGTTTATGGTTGTATCGAACTCGAAATTGGTCCCCGCCCAGTTTCGGTCCAATTATTCGCCTCACGATCTGTTTTTCGAAGGCGTTTAGTATGTTTGCGAATGCTTGGGTTAGGGTCCATGTTTCACGCGTATAGCATAACACAGGTCTTATCACAGATTTGTATACTTGGGACTTTGTTTTCCTGTGTATGCAGCTGGTCTTCAAGATCGTCCGAATTGAATAAAATATTTTCTTTGGCACCTAGATACACAAATTTGTCCATAGCCTTGATACTGTATGTATTAAGTGTGATATTTTTGGTATTTAAGGTTAAAAAAGATTTTTTTCAATGGTCGCGCCTATTTTGAGAGACCCCCTTATACACCTTATAACGCTTTTGTTTTTAATTGGTGAAGTCCATGTGGAGCAGTTGGTTAGGGAACACTCCCGGGCTCAAAACCTCAATGGCGACATCGAATTTGAGCTTCTGATGTGGGCCGCTTCTGACCACAATCGAAGCAAGGGTGTTTGCCCCCCCAGATCTACCGCTGATCACCAGCTCCCACAGATTATTCTCGTTTTGTTTGCTATGCACTAAAACTATGTGTGTGGCTTATGTGGGGATACGGCGTGGACTGGGCTTGAGGATAATGTCAAACAGTTTCTTGTTTCTGTTGAAAATTTCACTAAGCTGCTTGATAAATTCGAATCTCAGTGTATATAGGCTAGCTGAGTTTGTTGTACGTGTGTATAACGTGAAGCAAATTAAAAATTTTGGTAATCAAATAACTTATCTTATTTGTAGCTGTTGCTCTGGAAATTATTGCCACATCCCTGCGAATCCGAGTTATTACAAATTCTTAGTAAAGGATTTTTCTAATTTAAAAATTACGTTCAAAAAATCTTCTCAGGATTCACCACGGTGCCGCCAACATTAAATACCACCCACGAATCATGAGAAACCTTAAAGCTTCCCACAATAAAGCCATCAATCTACTCGTATATCTGTAGGCTCGTGCTAATCACTCATCATCATGCATACGATACTGAATAAAAGATTCTTTTCCCGTCGCCCTTCCTTGAATTCGTTTTCCTTGGAGCTGGTGCGATTTAGCACCCTAGCTCCCTTCTACCTGTGAGCAATTATTTGCCCACCATTATTAACGAGATTGTGCTATTCTAATTATTGTCAATCATAGTTTCTTGAAGTTAGCGCGGATAGTTGGATAAGTTTCTTTTGGTAGTGTTTTGCGTTTTAGGATTCCCAGGGTAGTGTTAGGATGGTTGTCTACTTTGTCGAGCAGTTTGAGTGCTTTGTTACGTACGAATATGTCGACAGGTTATATTCTAAGGTCCTTGTATATGTCCGTATTTCTAACAAACCATGGGATTCCGAAAATTTGCCGAATGCTTTTGTTTTGGATGGATTGTAGTGCCTTTTTGTTGGTCTCTGTCGTCTGGTAGAAGGCTGTTCTACCATATAGTAGCGTCGGTCGTATTATTTGTCTGTAAATCAGCAGACGGTTCTTGATGTTGAGTTTCTTGGCCTTAAGGAGTGGAAAGAGTTGGGATAGCACATTGTAGCAATGTCCTCGTTTGTTGCGTATGTGGTCGGTCCAGGAGAGTTTGTTGTCGAATGTCAGTCCTAAGTATTTGGCTGTTCTTGACCAGGCAATATTTTCGTTTTCTACAGTCAAAGTTTTCGGTTGTTGTTGTCTTTTTCTGGTTATAAATAATGCCTGGGTCTTGTCTGAGTTTAACTTGATCTTCCACTTGCGAAAATACTTCAAAAGTATGTCTATGGAGAGTTGCAGTTTGGTGGTGATGACTCTTGCTTGTCTGGATGAGTATAAAACACAGGTATCGTCGGCATATAGGGACTTGTGGACATTCAAAGGCAGCCGAGGTAGGTCTGCAGTAAAGATGTTGTATAGTATGGGGGAGATGGGTGATCCTTGTGGGACTCCAGCTTGAATTGGCCGCATGGTTGAGAGGTGGTTGTCAATTTTGACACGAAATGATCTGCCTTTTAGAAAGGAGCCAATGATTTGGATGAGCTGCAGTGGCATTTGGGATTCATGCGTTTTGTAAATAAGTCTTGCATGCCAGACTTTATCGAAGGCTTTGGCTATGTCAAACATAACCAAACCCGTTGATTTCCTGCGGTTTAGTCCTGTTCTAATGTGTTGGACCACCCTAGTAAGCTGGAGTTCTGTGGAGTGTAATGGCTTGAAGCCAAATTGTTCTTCTGGAAGTATTTCTTTTTCGGTAACAACCTCAGTTAGTCAATTTAGTAGCACCCGCTCTACTATTTTCGACAGAGAGGATAATAGGTTAATGGGTCGCCAGTTTTGTGGGAACATGAGGTTTTTACCAGGGTTTGGAAGAACAATAACTATTGCCAATTTCCATATTTTGGGGTATTTTCGCAAGCGGAAAATTTCGTTAATTATGAATACTATCCGGGGGCCATTTTAACATGGTGTTTGATATTAAATCAAATCCCGGTGCTTTCCGTCTGTTCAGTACTTGTATGATGTCTTTAACCTCTTGAAGACAGGTGCTTTGTATTAGATCGGAGTCTGTAATGTCTGACCTCATGAGCCTGTTGGTCAACTGATTGACGTGGTCTTCGTGTTCGTCAAGGTCCTCCTCATCGGATGAATTTTCACAGAACTGTTGTTCTAGAGTATCTGCGAAGGCCTCCGCCTTACCAGAACTGTCGAATTTGATACCGTAAGGGCCGTGAATTGGTGGTATTATAAGTTTATTTTTAATACGAAAATATTTGGAAACCCTCCAGAAAGCATCGCTCCCAGGCTCCAGACTTTGCAAGAAGCTCTCCCATTGTTCATTGCGGAATTTTGATATCCGATCACGTATTTTGTTCGTAATTTGATTTGCTTCCTGGCGTAATCTAGGATCACCTGTGTTCCTTGCCCTTCTCCGAACTCGATTTCCCCTCCTTATTAAATTTTTGATGTCGTTAGGGAGTTCATAGGGGTTTATCACCCTTGTCAGAGTTGTGACTGTGTTGTCTTCTTTTGCCTGTATTATTTTGTCTGTGATTTCTTCTATCATTTTCTCGGTGTCGCTGGCTGTTTCAGGTGTTTGAATAATGGTTTCTTTAGCCAGTGCGACTTGGAAAGCTTGCCAATCAGTTTTCATCTTTACTTGTAGGCGTTCGTCTATGTATATTCCTCCTATTAAGAAGAGCACCGGTTTGTGATCGGATGAAAGTTCATCGAGGACTTCAATGCGTACATCGTGTTCAAAGGTACGTGATATACCAATATCGAGAGGATAACTATTTCGGTAGCCGTAATGTGTTGGTTCATTGGGCATATGCAGGCTTAGTGGATTATCTGTGATGCATCGGTTTAACTCAGTCCCAGCACGATTGCTTCTCACAGCTTCCCAGCTTCGGTGATACGCATTGAAGTCTCCGGCAAGGAGTATGGGACCCTGAAAGTCCAGAAATTTTTTAATATCTTCAATGAGCGTAGCTGCCTTTGGGCGGCTGTATACCGAGACTACCATGAATTCAAAAGAATCCGTCCGCACTTGAATTGCAGTAGCTTCTAGTGTTTGTAATGTAGGTGTCAATACGAGATTATGGTTCACATTCCTTCTCACAAGAATGGTCGTTCCACCTCCTCTGCCTGTTGTTCTGTCATTTCTGTACAGAAAATAGTTAGGGAAGCGTAGGCGGTTTCCAGGCTTCAGAAAGGTTTCCTGGATGAGAATGATGTCAAACTTATAATCAAATATAAGTTGAGTCAACTCATCAGTCCTATGAAGCAGGGAATTTGCATTCCATGTGAGAATGGTTAAATGATCCATAAAGCTCATTATTGTTTCTTTGTCAGTGTGCTGTTGAAACTGTTTTGTGATGCAAACATTCCCTGGATCATTTTCGCCATCATGTTTTGCATCGTGGTTTGGAATTGTGTTTGCATGGTGGCAAAGAGTGTGTCCATGTTGTTGTTTGTGTTTAGTGGAGTGTTTGCTTGTTTTTGTTTTTGTGTGTTTTTATTTTGTTGTTGTGTAGATGTTGTGGTGGTTTTGTTGTTATTAGCAGCTGCAACTTGTGCGAACGATTTCCTGACATTCACCGGGTTCCGAGGACATCCACCATAGTTGGCTGGATGTTCTCCACCACAGTTCACACATTTTGGCTTTTCCTCTGCTCTTTTAACGCATTTGAAAAAATGGTGGAGCCCATCGCATTTAATACAACGGGCCTGAGCGTGATAATTTCTGGAGGATTGTCCAAACTACTGACAGTTGTGGCACATAACTTGTCCTGTACGGGGGCGTTGCGCTTCAATAGTGCATATGAGGTGACATATTGCCCTTATATTGTATATGTCAGTCTCGCTTTTGGGAAGGAGGACCTTCACCAACCTGGATGGCCCATCTCGTAACTTAATATAGTGGATTTCAATGGGGTGAAATCCCTGGTTCTCCAGATCTTCTTTAATGTCGTCAATCGATAGTCCATACAGACCCCTGATTACCACATTTAGATTCCTTTCTTCAGGAAGGATATACGTATGGTATTGTATCGTCATTTCTGTCAAGTATCTTGTAAGTTTCCTGTGGTCTTGTGGTGTCTCTGGAACTATCTGGATCCCTAAGTAGACCCTTTTGGCGGATTCGTGTTTTATTCCGAGGTCTTACATGTCCTTTAGGATCTGGGTCCACTTTTCAGGCTCTCGGAGGATGACAGGTACCGTTGTCCATTTCTTGTCGTCGTCTGGGGATTTGGATGTGGTGGGCGCTGTGGGATTGGTCTTTTTTTTGGTGGGATGGCCAGCTCTGGTAGAGCCATTGAGGGACCCGGCGGTGGCAGAGCAGGAAATTCCTCATCCTCCTCAGCAGAGTCTTCCTGCATCGACTCGTTTTCTTCTTCTTCTTGGATTGCTTCCTCTTCCATCGCTTCTTCTTCTGAAGAAGGACGAGAGGGTGGCGGGCCCTCTGATGAGGAAGATGAAGCCTCCACTTTTCTCTTTTTGTTTTTGGTTTTCAATTGATCCATGAGCTCTTTGTTAACTCGGCGTTGTTCTGCCAACTCCGAGTTAACCTCTATCAACTGCTATTGAGCCTGCCTCAACTGCTCTATGATTCTTCACACGATTCACCACGGTGCCGCCAACATTAAATACCACCCACGAATCATGAGAAACCTTAAAACTTCCCACAATAAAGCCATCAATCTATATCTTTAGGCTCGTGCTAATCACTCATCATCATGCATACGATACTGAATAAAAGATTCTTTTCCCGTCGCCTATGTATTCTACTTTAAATATAATTCACATTCAAATGTCTCTCATTTTTTCCATTCTTCTTCCTACAAAACTAATATAATGGAAATTTCATGATTAACAATCTATACGGCCACAATCCACGTTTAAAAACTTATTTAGAATTTCAGGTACGAGGCGGCAAAAAAACAAACGAATTGTATTGTCGTGTCACATATACGTAGTTGTATTGTCAGTAATTTGCATACAAAAGTTGTCACAAGTGTTTCATGACATGATAAACAGTATCCTATCTATCTTGTTATTTATATCAGAATTGAAAAAAATAAAATAAAAAGATAATGCGGTGAGGAAAACAAAAAATTAAACACATTAAACATATTTATAACAATAAGTTGAACATATTCAACAATACAATAACGTTGTTATACAACTTTTGATAAATGTCTGAGATATTTTTAGATAGAAACAATTAGAACAAAAGGATCAAATTGAATAAACGCTGCGAGAAAAGGAAATCATTTATCTGCAATGGCAATATAATATGGTTAGAATTTATTTGAGATCAGAAAAATGTAGGAATTTTTTTTTCGAAGTCTTAAAAATAATTTTCCCACGATTTTAGCATTCAAATTTAAAGTTCAATTACTGGAAAACTAGTTGAATGTTAGTCCTTGAAATTATTCAAAATAATATTTCTGTTTTCGCCAATCAAATATACATGAGAGAATGTAGAATGGTTTAGTTTTATACGGAAGTCAATTATTCAAAATGTTGGCTCATTTTGTTACGCACATTGTCATGTCAGGTTTAGTTTCCTAATTATTTCCACGCATGATTATTCCGGAGCTATACAAAATTAATAACCAGAATTTTAAGCTTTCAAATCTCTCAGCTATTGAAGTTGAAATCAATTTTGTTAACATGCAAATCCTTAGTGGAGCATTTAATTGCAGTTGGATAGATATTTAGAGAGCTTAAATTTCCAAAAAAGATCAGAATATAAACAACTTAACAACAAGTAAAATTTTTTCAATTAGCTTTTTGTAGTACCTGGGAATACGTTATGGTTTTTTTCTCAGTAAATTGTGGCTGGCAGTCATAGGCTTGGTGGGACAGTGGGTTTTGGCTGCAAATGGGATCGTGTTTGTCTTTTTGAGTTGAATTTTTTGGTTTAACAGCTTTTTGCCACGTAGACGGGTGAAGAAGAAGGTAAAAGATTTTTGGACGGGTATTCTTATCGAATTAAGGACCACTTTCCGCGCAGTAGCTGCTGGCAAGGATACGTCTCGATTATTTCTTCATGACGGGAGTTGATTAATAACCTGAACGGCGTCGTCGTGGTAGTTGTTATGATGAGTTTTGTATCAAAAGAAGAGAACCAACTTGCTGCGTTTTTGTACATTATCCATATTCATATCAGCATTCCCCGTGGGGTAAAATGATTCGTTTTGCGGAATTTAGTTTCTTAAATACTATGTTCTGTGCTTTTGTATCTACCACTATTAATGGCTAACCAATTCAGCAGGAACCGTTAGTGCTCCCGTACTTGTAAAGTCAACGGTGAATAGATTACAAATCACTAGAATTTGAAATGCTCCCCAAAAGTGTCTGGGGTTACTTTTTCCTGCATCTGGTTCGCGTGTAAGACCTTTTAATACCCACATATTGACAAAGAAAAGAAAGAGGGAAAAAGTACCGGCCTCGATTTAAGAGATGCCTTTTGGCAAATTTCTCTCGATGTGGGATCGAGAGATAAAACCACTTTCACTGTGCCCGGACAACCATTTTATCACTATGCCTTTGGAATGTGCAATGTACCGTAGATAATGACTCGGCTGATGGAAAAACGTGTCTCACCTCACTTTAGACACCATGTGCTTGTGTACTTGGATGACTACCTTCTCATCTCCGAAACGTTTGGCCTACATCTACTACTACTAGAGGAGGTGGTCTAACACATTTTCAAGATTCGACTCACTTAAAAATACCCCAAAAAGCTAATTTTTTATGAAGAAGGTCCGGTACTTAGGACGCATCATCGATCACGATACCATTAAGACCAATCCTGACAAGACTAGGTCTATTGATGAGTTCCCCTTGCCGAAAACAGTTAAGTAGCTGCTACGTTCCTTGGGAGTGTGAGGATGGTATTGGAGTTGGGCAAGAAACTATGGAACAGTGTCAGCACCGCAGTCTGACATGCTGCAGAAAGGTAAGTTCGGCTGATCTGAGCACAGCCGAGACAATTGGAGGAGCTTAAACAAACATTAACATATACTCCAGTGTTGGACAGCCCGGTGTAGTGAATTTCAAAGGTTTCAAAATATCCGTCAAGGACTGCAGCGATGTTCTGTTGCCTCGGCAGAAGAAGATGACAATATCTGTCGAGAATGCCCTCGTCTGGAGACGCGTGAATGCGCTGGCAGGCTAGCATTGCGGTGTCGTGGGGCGGGTTCATTTCCCCAGCACGAGGACCCACTACAAAAAATTTCGCACTCACGAATTGGATGTTGCTCACGAGGCGACCGAAGTCGCAAAAAGTGTAGAGACCAAGGCAGATAGTGCTTGTTATGAAGACAAGAGGAACCTGAGAAGAAAGGCGGACTTGGGGTAACCTCATCATTACACTAGCTGTCAACACCTTCAACCGTGTTCACTTCGACGTCTTATTTTTCTTTAAATTTCTTGCGAATATAGTGATTCCTGGTTCGGTTATAAGTGATCTTATAGTAAAAGCCTTAGCTACGGTGCAATTGCTTCATTATTGAGTGTTTTCGGTTCCCTTTGCTGCCCTGATATCATTTTGAATATTGGGTTTCGTATCTTTAAACTTTAATTATAATCGTAAAACGAAAACAAAGCAGCGTTTCAGTGCCACCTATTTGCTGAGTTGAAATTTGCGCAGTAGTGTTCACAACCCTTTATTTAAGTTTGCAACCTTACTCATCCGTTGCATTATCAGATGTCATCTTGCCGTCGCCATCCTTCTTTGGAGTCTGAATTGAATATCTCGATCTTATAATCCAGTTATAGTGCATATAGCGTGAACATTTCATTCATGTCCCCAAAGTTCAAGTGAAATTCATTTTTCCGTGTCGATTGATAACACCTGTACACAGTAACAGTACCATCTGTGCGGTGACTAATATTTTAATAAATTGCACTCAACTATCGTGTCGTTATTCTGTTCATCAACCGTGAGTTATTCCATGTACAAAAGTTAATTCCGACGAGTTAAGTTGTTTGAGTGAATTTTTATTGGAGTCGTTTATACGTAACACTCTAGACTCTATTTATCAAATACAATGACTTCTTGCATGTCATCATCTTGCACCGATAAAACAAACAATAAAAACATTCTGACGTGCTCCGGCTTGTGCGAACTATCGTTCCACGCAAAATGTTTTGAAATATCCAGTTCAGTAGCTGATCACATTATTAGAAACGAGTCAGGTATTTTGTGGTTCTGTGATACCTGCAGAAAGTTTTCTATACCAACGTACATCTCTAAACTTCGGGCAGCACAATTAACAATTGATTCTCTCCTTTCGGAAATCTCTAGTTCGAGTTACATCAATTGGTCCCGCAAAATAATCAACATCTTCAGGAACAACGTAAGCAACCAACATCTCGAGCGCTCACTGAGGAAGTTACCGAACATCGTGATAACCCAGTTGACACGCATGCCGATCTCCAGTCTTCCATCACACAGCCATTGCAGGCTATCAATCCACCTTCAAGAGTTTTTGTATCTCGTCTAGCGCCGCACACGACTTCCGAACAAATGGAACATCATATAACATCAAAGCTAGGTAATGTTCCATCTATACTTACTTGCAGAAAGTTGACTGGTGAGCAGCGTTACATTTCATCCTTTAAAATTGATATTTCGCCATCCAAAGCGGATATTATTATGAAGCCTGAGTTCTGGCCCAATGGTGTGCTTGTAAAAGAATTCATCTCATCCCGTAATATGAATTTCCGGAAAAGGCGTCACGCTCCAACCTCCAAAAAATAGTATAAATGGTCTTCAATGCTACTATCAAAATGTTAGAGGGCTAAGGACCAAACTTTCTAGATTTTTAACCGCCTCCACTATTGCCAACGATGATATTTTCTTCATTACCGAAACCTGGTTAAATGATTCCGTGAGTGACTTTGATTTATCTGGTACGCACAATATTTTTCGTCGTGATCGAGACATTAGTGTTTCCTTAAAATCAGATGGTGGTGGAGTCATGGTAGGTGTCAAAAGATGTTTTCCTGGCTCCATTTGTTGTGATTTTCAACCATCTCCTCCTATTGAATGTATCATGGCGAAAATATCACTAAAGCCAAGTTCATACTTATTAGTATTATCTACATATATACCTTGCAATTCTGCATTACAAACCTACACAGTATTCTTTGATGAAATATCTAACTACGTGCTCTCTAGATTTCCTCATGATACTCTGTTGATATGTGGAGACTTTAATGCACCTTCAGTTTTATGGAACCTTGATAGCTCCATACCTATCACGTCGAACAACCCTATCTCCTTCGATTTCTTGTCTTTTCTATCCTACTTGTCCCTCTCTCAGATTAATTCCATTGTTAATTTAAATGATCGACTTGTTTTCGTCAGCCCGGCGGGATATAAGGTTCTTCAGCTGAACCTTAAATACCGCCGGACCCCCATCACCCTCCGTTATGTATAGAGCTGAATCTTCCGGTAACTCGTGGTAAAGAGAAACTCTTACCTCCATCTTTTAATTTCAATCGAGCTAATTTTGAAGCCATATCCATTGCCCTAAACTCTATTCACTGGCCCAATTTTTTTCATAATCTTTCATGTGATGATGCTTTGGCAAAATTTTATGATCTCTTAAATGAACAAATCACTGAATTTACCCCTTTATATTCACCGAATAATCGGTCTGATGCCCCCTGGATTACTGCCGATGTGTACAATGCCCTTAAAAATAAAGAGAAAGCCAGATTGATATCCAAGAAATCCTGTTCAGTGGAAGCTCGTTCAGAGTATTGTAGATTGCGCTCCTTAGCGAAGACCGAAGTCAAACGAGCACTAAAAAATTATTATTGCTCTATTGAGCAATCTATTTCGTCTAACCATCCTAAACGTTTCTGGTCATACATACGATCCTTAAAGACCTCTCCTCCTATACTTAATAAAATGTTTCTGGATAATTTGCACGCAAACACCCCAGAAATTATCTTAAAATTGTTCGCTCAATTTTTCGCCTCAACGTTCAATGCCCCCTCAGCTGCTGGTAATTATTTTCCAAACTTTTTCCATCCAACCTTCCAGTCCTTTTTTTCGATCTCTCCGCCCGAAATCGAATCAATTATCCATAACCTAAATGGATCTGTCGGCCCTGGCCCGGATGGGATTCCTTGCTTTTTTATCAAATCACTTTCTACTGCTTTGTCTTTTCCCCTATCCTTTCTTTTCAACCTTAGCTTAACTGCTGGCTTATTTCCTGAATGTTGGAAAGTTGCCTTCATTACTCCAATTTTCAAACAAGGCAATCCATCTGATATCGCAAACTATCGGCCAATATCTATCCTATCGTGTTTTTCAAAAATATTTGAAAGAGCTATGTACCTCAAATTAATCCCTGTGCTATCACCCATCTTTCATGAGCAGCAACATGGTTTTCTTCCGCGCAGATCAACTACTACGAACCTACTTGAGTTCTCTAAGAGTGTTGCTCTAGCTCTGGACTCTCAGGCACAAATGGACGCTATCTATACGGACTTTAGCAAGGCCTTTGACACAGTTCCTCATAACATCCTACTTATTAAGCTCAATCATTATGGTTTTCCGGAAATATTAATATACTAGCTCAAGTCCTACCTTTCTTCCCGGTTGTGTTGTGTGCGTCTGAACAGAAATTTGTCTCCATATTTTAGTCCTACTTCAGGAGTTCCTCAAGGTTCTATTCTGGGACCACTCTTATTTATCCTCTTTATCAATGACCTCCCACCCATGCCAAATTCGTCATCTTTGCTTTATGCTGACGATCTGAAACTATTTAGACAAATAGATAGTACTGCTGATTGCAGCATTTTGAATAACGATCTGATTACGTTAAGCAACTGGTGTTTATCTAACAATTTCCATTTAAATATCCCAAAATGCCACGTAATGTCTTTCTCATTGAAACGTGAACCTATAGTTTACCAGTATAACATAAACGATATGCCCCTCGCGCGTGTTTCACATTGCAAGGATCTTGGAGTCATCTTCGATTCTAAATTAAAGTTTGAGAGACACATCTCTCATGTTATCAATAGGGCTACAAAAATGTCTGGTTTTGTGCTGCGTCATGTCCACATATTTAGTGATATTCACACTGCGTACCTTCTTTACGTTTCTCTCGTACGAAGTATTTTAGAATACGCTACCCAAATCTGGTCTCCACATCAAGAATATCTTACTACTGCCTTAGAGTTAGTTCAACGAAAATTCACTAAATACTTATTTTACAAGTTTAAAATTCCGTATTGTTCCAATTCAGATCGGCTTAACTTTTTGCGTTTACCATCTCTTTGTGATCGACGTCTTTTTTTAGATGAATGTTTCTTGTTCAAACTTTACCACCGTCTGATCGACTCATATCTTGTAGACAATATACATTTACGGGTTCCTGCAAGAACTACTCGATCATGTCAAACCTTAGTCACTCCTTTTGCACGTACCGATGTTTATTTTCACTCTGCTATGGTGCGCCTCCCTAGAGGCCACAATAATCTTGAGCTTGGTCCATTTCCTTCTTCATTTTTTAGTTTTAAGTCTTTGCTAAGAGAAAAATTATTTAACACGTAATTCGTTAATATTTATTTGTACAGTTCCAACTAATTCATTCAGTATGTTTTTGGTTTTTATCATTATTGTATTCAATATCTTGTAATTGGGCTAACCGCCTGTAAGATTTGGAATAAAAAATAAAATAAAAAATAAAAATCACCCGACGAAGCTCATGGCCCACAAATGAAAGAGGGGCAACCGGTTGGTGATGGAGCCTCTTCTCACCCACCCAACCGGAATAAATCCATATATATTTTGTTGCAGTGGCCAGGTATTCCTCTTCTGAGTGGAAAACTAATACAACTTGAATTGCATGAACTTTCCCATCAGAAGGGGAGTACCCCGGTGACCAATTTATGCCATTGAATTATACAATTTGATTGCATAACGCTATGCCATAAAGAGGCACTCTGCTTGGGCCACTCAACCCGCGAGGTCACCTGAAACAAAGAAAAAAGGATTAAATTGCACCCGGCGGCTGGCTCATGGTTTTAGGGGGCAGCCTGCCAGTTGTCGGAAAGGAAAGACCAAAATTTGGAATTTACTCAAACATTATTATTTCTATTAAATCAAAAATTCTATAAACATAACTTGACGATAAACAAATTCTTCATTACTATTCAGCTTTACTTTAATAATTTCAGTGTTCAGCATACGTTGCAGTTAAATAATTGCGTCGTTCTCTTGTGTAAGATTTATTTACTCTAACATGAATTCAAATTTCCTTTTTTTTTTCAAAAATAATAATTTATAATAGAACCTTACCGTACAAATGGGATTATTACAAACCGAATTTTATGTGCTTTGTCATTTGCTTAGCGCAAGGGACCAATTGAAATTTAGGCAGTTTAGTAAATAACGAACAACATGTGTTTAATAACATTTAAATACTAATATATACAAAAAAATATAAAGTTAATTCGAAACAAAGGGCGTACTAACCTACGTGTCCGCGAGCGCTCGAGGAGATAGGTTATACGGTGTTGCCTTCATCTGGTTGGAGATAATTCATGGTAATAACGATAGATATTTACATTTAAAAAAAAGTTACAATTATTATTATTAATGAAAACTTCGAGCATCATTAATGAAAACATGAAATGAAATTAATAGCACTTAAAAAGGTCCTATCAGTTCGGCAAGAGTCACACTGCTTGAATTTGTGTCCACCTTCAACTTATTGAACATAACATTGAAGCCCTACAATGGAGGTATTAATGTACTGATTGATTAAGATGGAATCCTATCCTAATCTTCCGTATTGTATAAATTTGTCCAATGTTAGGAATAAGGAATCGCCAATCATCACACTAAGATTGTTTCTTTATCCTCTCATCATTTTTCTAGTGAAATCTTCTGTTCCCTTCGTTTAAACTTATTCCCACACATACAGAGTATCAATAATTCACTTTGCGTATCACAATTGCCATCCAACTCGTTACGCTCGCTGTGTTAGTTGGCTTCTCTCTTCCATTGCTGAAGCGCACCTCGTAAAACATTAAATCACCCTCAGCCAAATTACCGTTACAAACAGAATGCAACCTGATCTAGTTCAACTGTTCGCGGAAGTCTATAACTCATTCCCACCTGAGCTGAAAAGCGCAAAATCTTTGCTCATATTTAAAACACTGAATTTGATGCGTTTGTGTCTATATTATGGCTAAATTCTGTTTTCTTAGTAAACACTTAGAGTTTGAAATAGCGAAATTAGATGCTTCCTTTAAATCAGCACTTTTGGGCAGTCTACAAAGTTTTTACTTTTAATTTCTTTTAAACAAACGCACTAAATGAGCTTCAATATAACTGAATGCCCCTTTCATACAAAACAGACCGCTAACGCTTTTACAAGCCACTATCTTCCAAATTCGACTCACGTTTTTCAAGCTAAACACGTTCGAATAATTAGCATAGTCTTCACTATTTTCATATTCCACAATCAATCCGACATCGTTTAAATGAAGCCTGTTTTCGCTGCCAATCCACTCTGGCCAATACATGTGAACTTTGATTTGTTTCTTCTGTAGTAATATATTGCGCAGGACAATTGCTTTTCAGTTTTATTCCCAACTCATCTACCCAAAAATGTCCACTGTTTCTCTTAACGGTCCGTGTGTTGAAATAGGTTTGCATAGATGTAATCAACATTTGCGCGATGGATAATTATTCGATATTTAGATTTTTATTCGATGTACTCAGGAAACCTGATTTTCTTTTCCTCTTTTTCGGATTTCTCTTTGCTTCACAAGCCTATATCCATATTGCAAAACTTTTGCACTCCCCTTCCGTTATATTCCTCTAGCACACCTTTATTCCAATGATCCCATAATTCATGTTACGATTCCGCCTTACAGTTTGACATTCTATCCCAACACTGGTTTTAGTTTCTACACATTCATTTTTGCCTATATTAGAAATCAACGACAACCAGGACAAACCCAAAACTGTTTTCCCCTGGGATGGTTATAAGTGTTCAGACAAAATAAAAAATCCGCTCATTTTTGCGGATTTCACTATTTCCTTTGCACTATGAGAAAGATGTCATGATTCCACCTCGAATGTAACAAAAATTCGCCTTCAAGCGCTTCTTACGATGACGACCGCCTGAATCGGGAACAATTTGAAATCTCTCCGTACGAAAAGATCACTCCCGTATTCAACACAAATTACATTTTTCTCACCGTGGGGTGACTGTTCAAATAACGTGAAATGGGGCGGAAAGAAAAGGTTACGAAAACACAATACAACTGGATAACCGCGAGCTGTTTGGTAAAAGGCAATATTCTCGTGCCTTCTGCACAATTTTCCGTGACGATGAATGGCGAATTGTGTAAAAAAAACGTTTTGCGACTAAAACAAAAATATCCGCGGCAGCTACAAGTTAAAGGTGATGGAAGGGAAAAATATATAATTTTGAGTCACTTGGCAGATGCCGCACGCACGTATTTCGCACAAGATTTTTCCTCTCGTCACGGAGGTTTCTACGCGACTCCTCCTAATCCATTCTTTTCTTCATTTCCATCTTGACGAGATCCGTTTAATGCAATGTACTAACCAGTTCTGCGTCGATATCGTTCAGCTTAAATTTTCCATTTCAACCACACTCCGCGAGCATTATCTTGATCCACTTCTTGTTCGTGATCTATTTTTGTAGGTAAATTCAATATTCGTGGCATCGTCACAAATAGAGTGATAAAACTTATTTTTTTTTTTTGGAGCTGACGAAACGATTACCACTGGAAATGAATTATTTTCACGAAAAAACGATTGAGCGGATGTAGGAGGTAGATTTAATGTTTGTTGTTCTGAGATATTCAATCCCAGACTGAATTTGCTATTATAATCATGAAGAGAATCGATAAAATTTTTCTTGTAGGGGAAATCAGTAACTGAAAATATTGTTATGTTTTGAAGATCATCTTATGTTCCTATCTCAATCATGAACTCAATATTATCTAAAGTGATGATATCTGTATGTGTGTTTTTCGATGGAAAGCTTTTCGTTTGAAGATCATATACGAAGCGTTGTGATCCGATGTAATCATACGACTCGCCGTTGAACAGCATAAATAAAACGTTTTTCTGACCTCCTTTTGGGCCATTAATGATTGTGGATAATAAATTTGCTATGCTCACTACAACTGAAAAATGAAACGAGAGAATCCATTACTCCGAGTCCTATTCCATCGAAAAAAATGAAGCAGTATCTAATGGTGCAGAAACTACAATAAACTTTTCGAAATTATCCACTTTTCTTTCAGCAGGGTCTACAATCTTTCGTGGGAAAAGAGTTGTGTAAATATTTCTACCGCTTAGGGGATCGCAAAATTTTGGTAGGAGCTAAGTTATTTGTCACAGTTATTCGACGCATGCAGACTTCTGAGGTCACAGCTACCGACATCAGCGCATTCACTTGAATGTTGCATAATGATCGATATTTCTGATTTGGCATATCAAAATTATTGAATTTTTCATAACAATAAACAATTTTTGTAATCTCTTCATCATCACCGACGTAGTAAATAGGAAATGGAAAGTCCTCATGAAGTAAACCTGTTCCGGCTGGATTGTAACGAGACAAACTCTCGCATGCTGGCTTTTTGAGCCATACCTACTCGATTACTACACCGGACTTTAAAAAACTTTCTCTATCCATTGTGATGCAAGTTAACATGAAGTTGGTGCTGTGTTATGTTAATTACGGGAAGGCGGGGTAGATGGAAATTATTTGGTTTTAAAACAACAGTGAAGGACTTACAATATAAATGTATATAGTTTCGCTTCCATTTGTATGCTGGAAATTCGTTCATTTTTCTGTTTTTCGGTTGTTAATTCTAGCCTTTAAGGTTTTTCTGCCTTGCCGGTGTCAATGAATTTGTCTTCGTGTGCTGCGGTTTGGTTATTCCAGGTTGTTCGTTTATGGACCGTTTAGCTGTGCCCAATTCGCTGAATCCTTTTTGGACAGGCTTGGTGTCCTCTCTTACTGGGGGGCTACCTTGGACGACGTCGTGTAGAACTATGAAGCGATTTCGACCGTTTGCAATCAGGGCGATTTGATTCGCGGCGGTACTTCGTTTGCACTTAATTTTCCCGCACTTTTCTAAGTTCACTTATGGATTCTTTTCCGAAAAATCCTTTGTATAAATTACACGACGAGCTAGCACGGTTCCTGCTCGGGCGCCAATTAATTATTATTTACTCATTTAATTTAAAAAAAAATACAATTTATTAGAGTCGGTGACAATAATTTAGTTACACGTTACAATGAATGAAAATATACTGGGTTGAGTTGATAAAAACAATTCTAATTTATAGACAATGAATGCTACAATTGCATTTTCAGAATTTGCAAGAAATTTAGCGTTCCCACGATGAAGTCTGCTGACATTGCGTCTGGTTATCCAGGTATTTGGTCACGTTGGTCTGTAGCCAGGAATTTGGTCACGTTGGTGTGTAGCCAAGTTTTTGGTCACGTTGATGTATAGCCAGGTAAAATGCTGACTTCGTGGGAAGGTGTTGTTAACTAACATACAGTCGGGAGACCGTGACTTGCTTATCTTCTTCAAGTAGGATTGAAAATACCCATGACCGCTCAAGAGCTGGGTCAGGTATAAGTCAGTCTCAACGTGCTGTAAGCATCCTCCCAGGAAACTTTTAATTTTCTGCTTTACGAAACTTATATTCTGGCAACTCTTGTTTACTTGTTTTATTATGTCAATACTTATGTACATATGCACTTACGTATTGGTTTCCTACTTTACGAAACGTCTATTATAGTTGTGTATTTTGTGCGAATAAAGGGACTTATGATCGGATCGTCGAAGCGAAAAGACGTGTTTTAACTTTAAAGGTTAATAAAACGCTCACAAATTCTCAGAAGTGGGATCGGAAAAATTGCTTGCGGGTGTGTTTTCAATTGTTCCTTTTCGGTGAAACAGTTTTGAACAAGTTTTTCTGTGTTTGCGAGAAAAGTTAAATTATGGTTCGGATTTTTGATTTGGTGATCATGCGTCGCAAGGGATTGCAGCGGCTGTGTAAACAACAAGATATTAGTGCGAGTGAAAAAAAGACATTGAAAAACGTTTAGTGAAATCTGCATCCGTTATGAGTGCCGATCGTGAAATCGAGTTGTTAAGGCGTGAAAAATCGCTGATGGAACGGGAGAACGCATTTTTAAAACGGGAAAATGAGTTATTGAGGAGCTCCGAACATAAGTCCGCCACGGAAAAACTCCTCCAACCGTTAGAATTGAATGAAATTATTCCATGTTTCGATCCTAGCAGCGAGACATGCATATCTTCGGAATTATACCTGTCGAAGACTGAAAAGTTAAAAACAATTTTCAATTGCTCGAAGGATACGGCAATTCATTATGCTACAGTTAGTATGAAGAGCTGTGCATAATTATGGCGACACACATCGGAAAATGAGGCAAATACTTGGATGAAATTTAAGAACCAGTTTTTGCGTGCGTTCCTAGCACATGGTGACGATGCCGATGTACATCAATGATTGACGGAGTCGTTTGAGAATCCTGTCTTTGCAATGGCAAATATTGCAAAACGTGCTGCGTTAACTGAACGCGCAACAATCAAATGTATCATTCGTGGAGTTGAGAATCCATCAATTGAAAATATATTGAAGCTTCAACATTTTGGTAGCATACTTGAAATGCTGCAAAGTTTAACAAACTATGAGAGCTGCAGGAGCATATATGGAGCAAGGTTGGGAGCAACTGCTCCCATCACGAAATCAACGGAATCACAACAAGCGAATCAGCACTTCGATGCGTGTGGTAACGCGAAGAGCAGCAGACAAGTGCCGAAACGATGTTTTAACTGCAACCAACCTGGTCACGTTATCGGAAGTTGTCCGCAACCTCGGAGAGAGAGGGGGACTTGTTTCAAATCTAGAAAATCTGGCCATTTCATCGAAAATTGTCCAGCGAAACCGAACGTATAACTTATATCTGAACGTTTTGAAGATGGTAATGATTTTGTAATTAATTGCAATGCATACTTTCAACCTATTAGAGAAGTTAAGATAATTGCAAACTGTTTAATGTGCACTGGAAGTCCTATAAGCATAATAAAGGAAGGCTTATTGCCCCGATTTGTCAACATACAAATGAACGACATATGAAATGCATATAATAGCATAAACAGCACTAAACTAGCTAGACTAGGTTTATGTATAGTTAGCGTTCAATTCAATAACAAACATTACGATGTTAAATTTTTCGTCGTTCCAAATGGAACAATGGCACATAGTGTACTACTTGGTCATGACTATTTAAAAATTAGTCAGATATGCTCTGTTGATACAAAGGTAAGTAGCATACATATTTCAGACACTGATCATAAAATTCTTAATATCGAAACCGAAAACTTATTGCAGGAAAACAACTCGGAATTGGATATCAATGACAGGCTACCTTTTGATGTTAAAACAGAGGTTATGATTTATTTAGAAAAAATTGTGTCAGTCGTGAATGTGGATCGTCGGCTGTAAATTATGAAATGAATATTAGGCTTGTTTCCGAGAAAATCATATCACAATGACCTCGGAGATTGTCGCTATTTGAAAAACAGCAAGTCAAACAAATTACTGATGGACAATTAGCGAATAGCACTACTAAGTCAAGTGATTTGCCTTATTCTTCGCTGATAGTTCTTGTTAATAAAAAGAACAATGAAACAAGGATGTGCATCGATTATTGGAAGAAAAACGGGATAACCGAGCGTGATAACTATCCGTTACCGATTATTGAGGATTTAATCGATACTTTAAGAAACAAAAAATATTTTACAAGTCTTGACCTTAGAAGTGGCTTCCATCAGGTCAGAGTTGCTGAAGACTCCTTCCAGTATACTAGCTCCATCACACTTCATGGTGAAGGCGAGTATATCAAAATGCCCTTCGGGCTTACGCAACGCTCTTTCTATATTTCAGAGATTCATTCAGAAGGTTTTTAGGAAAATGCTCGATGGGGAAAAATATTGATTTCTTCTTCTTTTTAGCACTGCAGCCCCTCTCGGGCCTTCGCTTAGGGATAGTTAGATAGTTAGAGTATCTCATTTTCATGACTTTATTGATTTTTTCAGAAGTTGGTTTGTTCAGTACCATGCTCCCGTGTGTCTGCTCAGCTATGATATGATCTGATTAAATCAGTATATATCACCACTGAGTGAACACTCGTAGTCTGTCCGAAAAATCCCCTAAACTAAATCACGTTGTTCACCAACGAGATTTGAACCTGGGACCTTCGGCTTATGCGTCTCATATTGATTTATCTGGATGATATTCTTCTTGCAACAGAAACCTTAGATGATCTTCTCCTTATTTTAAAACGTTTGAAGTTAAGTAACAACTCTTAAGAACTTCGGTTAGATAAGTGCAAATTTTTGTACGAAGAAATTAATTATTTAGGATATGTGGTTTCTTGTAAGGGTATTCAGCCCAATGCTGATTAGTTAGTTGTCGTCTCTGGATATCCTATTCCGAAAAATACTAAGGAGTTAAAGAGCTTTCTGGGAATTGCTCTTATTTTCGTAAATTTGTTGAAAACTTTTTAATTATAACTAAACTTCTTTATGATTTGGTAAAGAAGGATATCATTTTTGAAATGAACAAAGAGCGCATAGAATGTTTTGAAACAGTGAAACAAAAGCTCCTTGCGCATCCCATTCTTCAGATCTACTCTCCACTTGATTCTATAGAGTTGCATTGCGATGCAAGTACCTTAGGTGTTGGTGCAATACAAATGCAAAAGAAAGAGGACAACTTAATGCATCCAGCATTCTATTTCTCTAATTATACAACCGGTTACGCTCTTTTACACGGGACTGGAACTCATCCATAGTAAAACAGGTTTCGCGCTTACGCGCTTATGTTTACACGATGTCATAGTTCACCCAAGCTATTATTGTATACGATACACGCCTTGCGAGTGTATGTGTCAAAAGGATCATTTGATCGTTAAACATCGTACGGACAATATGAAAGCGAAGGCTATTTAAACTTCTATTGGATTTATTTGAGTCCTCAGTGTTTTTCCGCTTTCTGAAAAATATATTTAAAATTTATTCTTCCAACAATACAAATAAAAAACTTTTTGTACTTTTTAAGACATCGTTTATTTTCAATGGATTTATAATAGGCAATAAAACATTATTGAAATCACGATATCTGTCGTGTTGTTTCTTGAAATTGAACATGGGCTCTGCTTTTATAAATTTATTAAATAACGCGTAGCCTCTCGCGTCCACTCATCCATTCTTGCACGCAAATTCAAGAAAGGTAACCGTTTTATGACGACTACCTCTTCACCAAATGTTCAATTTGGAATGATCACCGGTGTTTGTATAAAATTTCCCCGACCAAATGA
This sequence comes from Odontomyia ornata, assembly GCA_963969285.1. Taxonomy (NCBI): domain Eukaryota; kingdom Metazoa; phylum Arthropoda; class Insecta; order Diptera; family Stratiomyidae; genus Odontomyia; species Odontomyia ornata. The sequence continues at coordinate 276,002,059 of OZ017742.1, forward strand.
TCAATAAAATGCGTTTGTGTATGTGTATTACGCTCGTTCACGTTAGAAAATTTTGGGTGTTTTGACTATCAAGTTTCCTCAATGCCTCTCTCTCTTCTTGCCCATATAACCTGTTTCTTGCTTACTGTTCACGCTGCATGTAAAAAAGCCCGTTATGAGTCAAAATATCATAGCTTCGAGCTTGAGACGCCCGCTGTGATTCATGCTTTGAGAACATTTAGAGTATACCTTCATTGCATACATATACATACATAATTTTATCTTGTGAGATGCACAAATACATCCGAAGTTATTTCCTGCTTGAAATAGTATTTCAGTACGTTCAGTGTTCCACTTAAGATAATTAGCGATCGCGGTATTGCTTTTACGTCAGATGCGTTCAAAAAGTTTTTGGCAGCTAATGATGTCTCTCATACTCTAGTAGCATCAGGTTCTCCAAAGTCTAATGGTCGAATTGAAAGAATCAACAAAGATTTAAGGCCTATGTTCGCTAAACTAAGTGATGTCGAAAAAGATTTATTGAGGCCAAATTTTGACAAAAGTAGAATTCTCGTTCAATAACACTTAAAAGTGAATCTGTAGATATGACGCCTAGTAAACTATTGTATGGAGTAAATCAGAGAAACCCTGAATCCGGTTAAATTTTAGAACTATTCGAACGTGTTAATAATGGAACTGATAACTTAGAGAGCATAAGACAGCATGCGATTGAAGTGAATAAGAAATGTCAAGAACAAAATAGGATTAGATTAAACCAAAGACGTAAACTTCCCAGAACTAATAGTGTCGATGAGCTAGTCATGATTTCTAATGTTGATACATAGAGCCGAAACAATTAGCAACCTTCGCTGAAGTTGTGTGAAGATGAGGTTTGAAGTTATATGCTTTTGTTTTTGCACTTTATTCACTCCGAAACACGTTCACGTTTAAAAAGTTTTTAATTTCGGCACTTTAGTTCACTGTTATTATTAAAAATTTACGAATTTTGACACATGAGTTTTGCCACCGTTTTTGCGCCTCTGTTTTACAAATGATAACGAAGGCGCGATCGTGTGCACGTGAAATGAAATTTTGTCGGTGTGCGCGGGTGTCAGTGGGGGAAGTGATTCTTCTGAAGAGAGGAAAGAAAAACCTGTCTGGAAACAAAGGGGAAGGAGAAGCAGAGGGAATCATATTGTTTCGAGAGCGTAAGTTATTTATAACTTATTTATGGGGCAAATTTGCTTTCACATGGACGAGTACACAGATTCTCGTTGCTAGTCCATTTATTTACACATATGTCTTTCTGTCGATAAGACTCCTGGCTTTGACAAAAAGTTAAGTCCTAAATATATTAAGTAAGCAGAACTTAGCCCATTGAAACTACATCATATCCGAGCAGGAATGTCTGGCAGCTCTGATGGCTATCAAGAAATTTGAATCGTACAAAGAAGACTATCCATTTAAGATCATCACTAATCATGCTTGGCTATAATGGTTGATGAGCCAACCTGGTCCTATGGGCTCCTAAATTGCAAGGCTTTAAATTTACCATCAAGCACAAACAAGCAACGCGAAACATTGCAACTGATACCCTCTCTTCCATGTTTTCACTGCAAGGAGTGGAGCTGGCATAGAATGCTGACAGTCCCCTCGAAATAAATTTCGCCAGCCTCCACTTCAATTCGAACAACTATAATGTGCTTGGGTAAACAATTGTGACCCAATAATGACTGTTGCCCAACTTGAAAGTGGTGAATGTTTATATTTATAGATGAAATGAGTATGCAACCGGTGAAAAATTGCAGGAAGAAGAATCTTGGAAGCTTCGGGTGCTGCAGCGGATGATTCAACACCTGATCCTCTGCGCATATAACCAGCCTCTCAGTACTCACGATGGCTACAGACGAACACTCTGGCATCTAAAGAGATAGTTATTTTGGCCCAAAATATCACAACATGTCAAAGAGTATGCAGGCATTTGTGAAACCTGCAAAAGTACTACAGCAACGAACATAGGTCTACGAGTGCGCATTCCATCTGGAGTGCGAATTACTCAGTCTATACCCTCGGTCACCTACGGGACACGTCAATGCAATCAAATCCCTAGTGGTGGAACCCATTCGGAAATTCACGACTCCAACTATCGGGAAGTTTTCAGAGTTGGATTCTCCATGAGTTTGGTGTGCCAGAGAGCCTCTACTCTGACAATGGAGTTCAATTTCCATCTCGACAATTTAAGAGTCTACTTGAGCGGTATGGTGTCAAACACCAACTGATACCAGAGTATTCTTCTCAATCAAATGCATCGAAACAGCTTAACCGTACCTTACTGGCTGTGATCCGTTCGTATCTACATCCAACTCAGAAGGATTGGGATAGTGTGATTTCCAGACTGCAATCTTCATATGATTCTGTCATGGTTGTCTCTCCATAATTTGCTACCTTTAGACAATGTATGATCTACCATTGCAAATTATACACACTACTTCAGCAATAAAATGTTTGGAAGATTCTGCCGTTGCGCTCGAGCCTCACAAAAGATTAAGACTTATATGCCAACAAATTTGATGAAAGACCAGAGACGCAGGACCTTTAAATGAAACGCATAATAACCTCTGATCTTGACCTTTTGAGTTTAAAGAAGAGGATGAAGTTTAATATCACAACTTCCACCAAAGCCACTACAACGTTAAGTCTAATAGTTGCTTTCTAAAAAGCTAAGTGTTGTGGGTCGTCGGACCGGGACGTTACCTTTAACCGACTAAGCTGGAAGAGAAGTTGGATTCTACCATGCTAAAGATATTCGTCGGTAACCATGAACCAGAACATAATCGATCCTGCCGACAGATCGCTTCTCGTCCAAACTATTGGCTTTTTTTAGCATATTGTCATTATTTACTCTCATTTGACCTGTCCCCACTAAGTAAGTTTGCTACCCATCCGTTAAAGTACGCCTATTAGTCCATGTGAGTTACCTCTTTATACATAGTTTTGTGTACATATCTACATCTACGTTTCAAGCTATTGCAATTAACATACCTCTGATTTTTGTTCCCTCAGGTTCCTTTTTACAAATCCTTGCCTCCGTAAGGGTTGTGAAAAGTTAGCTGTTCTGAAGTACCTGGGTAAATATTATGGCTTTTTTTCAGTTAGCTGTGGTTAGTAGTCATAGGGTTGGCGGGACGGTTTGTTGGCTGCAGGTGGGATAAGTGGCTCCTCTCGTTCGTCTTTTTAAGTTGAATTTTTTAGTTTGACAGTTTTTTTGCCACGTGGACGAGAGAAGAAGAAGGAAAAAAATTTTTGGCCGGGTATTTTTATCGAATCAAGGAACGTTTTCACGTTGTAGCTGCTGACAAAAGTACTTTTCGATGATTTCTTTGCGTAGGGCATTAATTTAGTTCATCTGAACGGAGCATTGCGATGTCGCGGTCGTCGTTGTGCTGGATTTTGTGCCCAAAGAAGAAAACCAGATAGTTGCGTTTCTCTAGATTTTTTAATTCCCGTTCGGCGTTTTAACTCCACATCAGTATTCCCTGCAGGATAAGCTAAGTGATTTTGAAGGTACTCGACCACTATTGGTGACTGCATAATTCAGCTGGAAGCACTGCTGCTCCTGCACTTGGTTACTCAATGGCGCAAAGAGAAAAATCATTAAAATTTTGAAGGTTCCCCAAAAGTAACTTGAGTTTCCAATTTTGGTATTTGGTGCGCATGTAAACCATTTTAATATCGATGTATTTACAGAGAGAGATGGAAAATGAGATAACTATGCTTTCTTATCTATGTGAAAATAGTTTCTGTAGAACCACATCTACCCCCCTTCTTGTTCGAAGCAAGGGCTACCAGTATTTTTGTGGTACCTTTGCCTGTTGACATGGTCTGGTAGTGCTTGACTCCCGAGGCTGCTTGGGCATTTCTTATTGGTTCACCTATTGTTTTGAGATTGGTTTTGCCGCTCTTCCATCGAAAGAGACGAAGTTTTTTAGTTTCTTTTCTTTTGTACCGGATTTGATCATAGTCGGTATACCGTTTTTGATACATGTCGCTACTTTCTTTTCTGTTGAAGTTGATCGTGGAGATTTTTTCTTGGTTTGATAACACTTTGTATGGTTCACCGTATGGTGGTACGAGCAAAGCTTGTATTTTGTCGCTTCATACAATACGAATATGTGAGTAGCTGCTCCAAGAACCTTTTGCAAGAAGGTTTCTGCATTGGAATGATTGAGTTTGGTCATCTGTCCTTTAAATCGCTTGACAAATATGGTTGGTGTTTGATCTGATTTTCTTTCGTTGAGAAATTTTCCGGGCAATGTATGTGTTTTGCCAAAAGTTTGTTCGGCCGATGATGATCTTAAATTTTTTCGTAAGGGTGAGTGGGTTCTCAAGAGTATGAGTGGTAAAACTTCTTTCCATTTTCTGGTACTGTGGCTCGTATTGGATGCCCTTAGTTCCCAATGGAATCATGCGATTTGCCCGTTCGTTTGGGTATGTCATGGTATTGTACAAATGTGTGATAGCTTGGTCGAAGATTATTTTTGATGGAACACCGTATCTGGTCATCCATTTCTCGATCAGGGCTTCAATAACAACATCGTCTGTTCTTTTTGGCAATTTTATGACTTCGAAGCAACGTGTAAATTTATTTATTTGACCAAACAAGGTATACATTTTACATTCTATTAAAATACATATCACCGTTTTTTTTTAATTTTTTTTAAGAATATAAATTTACATTTGCAGTGAAGGATTAGGAACCGAGGGATTTCGATGAACTGGATTTAAATTGGGATCTGGATATGGTTGGGGAAGAAAGATGGCTCATCTTGTTGAAAATTTTGACACACCTATTTATCGGCTCATTATCACCATAGATAGTATGATATTTACTTTCTACAAGCAAAGGTGAATGTCTCGAGCATGGCAAGGAAACGCATCATGCCTTGTGATGAAGGTAGTGGTCCAATCAAATCAATGTAAATGTGGCAGAGTCGTTGGTCCGGAGTCGGATTATTTCCGAGTGCTAATTTTTTATGACAATGTATTTTTGCTTGCTTTAATTTGCCAGCATTTTTCTGGCTTTGGGTTGTTTTTGCGTGGCTTATGGTATTGGAGATGAGATTGTTTGTGATGCTTTTGATATGGTTCAAGGTGTCGGCTACGATGTTCTTGGTTCCGGGCAGATGCCTTATATCCTGGAAATACTGTCCAATAAAGTCAAGCATAAAGCTTTGGCATTTGCTGGGTTTCTCAGGTTTTCGTCGAAAGCTTCGGTGAGTCGTTAAGTGCTGGTATAGGTGGTGAGCCTGTGATCTTTGATTATATCCTTGAAATACTCGCGGCCCTTTTGATAGCGAGAAGTTCGCGATCATATATTGTTCATCTCGATATCTGGAACTGATGAAGGACTGCACCTTTTGCAGTTTGTGATGCATCCGCCTCAAGGGCTAATGGTACGTTATCGATGGAATGTGCTAGTTTGATTGAAATTGCCAATTCATACTTAACATTTTGGATTGTGGTGTTGGTTTAAGTTGCCCACTGCTAGGATGCTTTTTCGTTCTCTTGTTTTTGTGGAGCAGTCCCTGTGGTTTTGTTTGATTCACAGCAGCTTGGGGAATAAATTCCCGGTAAAAGTTGATCCAGCCTAGGAAACTTTGGATGGATTCAACCTTCACAGGGCAAGGTCTGATACCGTATGGTGTGATGATAACACATAGAAAACTTATTTATGTATGAATAAAATTACATTTGGAAGTGTTGATGGTAACGCTTTGTTTCTTCAGACGTTTGAACACCTCTCTGGAGTGCTGTCGGTGCTTTTCTTTGGATTTCGAGGCTATGCAGATACCGTCAATGTACAGAAAGCCGTCATTGAGGTCACTTAAGATGTTGTTCATGTATCATTGCAGTGTTCTCCCGGTTTTGTGGAGACCAAACAACATGTACATAAGTTTGAAAGGATCCAAATGGCGTTATATGGTGTGAAAGCTATTTGATGAAAGGCGTTTTGTAGATAGATCATGCTGAATATCTTCTTACCAGATAACATCAGTGTTTTTTTATGGTTGGGAGGTGTATACCATTCACGCACTGAGTGTGGAGCTCGTATGCTCACAAGCCGCTAGACTACCCGCTAAAAATCCCCCCCCCCCCCCCCACCCGAGAGCCTGGAACCTGGAACCGTTTGACACATTGCATCAGCGTTAAATCCCTTATGTATGCTATAGAGTATCGGTCTAGTGCTCATATCTTGTTCAGTCACCACATGGATGCCAGACTTCTGTCGAGTTGGTATCGGAATTGAAGTGGACTCGTCCACTCGCTGTTTAATGTTTGCCAGACACCAAGATTGGTGAGTTCTTGGAAATATTTTTTACCCGCTTTGTATTTTCTGGCATTCAATCACCGTGGTCTAGAGCCAAAAGGTTTTCTTATTTTTTTGGATATAATGTATACCAGTTGGACTACCTGTCAGTTTTTATGGTAAATTCTTTGAATTTATCTAAGAGCTTGATGTACGATGTTTCGAGTGTCGTAACTTCTGTTTACAGGGTATGAGTTTGGCATCAGGATTTGTGGCCCTGTTGATTAATCTGTTATTTTTTAAATAAACCAGCAATATGTAGTGCTGATAAAGTCCGATCCAATTGTACGGCTTCTCACGTAAGCTATCACGAACGTCCATGAGAAGGCTCTACACAGCCGAGGTTAATTATAAAGTGCCTATCAAGTGTCATTTGCGGTGAAAAGTTTTGTGTTGATGTATGCAGGTTTCAATCGTTCTATGTTCAAAAAGAAACTTTTTTTCGAATTTGGATCAGTAAAAAATCTCTGACAAATGTGTGATAATGCTTTTGGTAACGGTGTTTCAAATAGTGGAGATAGCGGTATTCTTATTTCTATTATTACTGTCTTTATTATTCACAATTAATTTTATTTTTAATTAAGCGCAATTGTACAAAAAGAAACAAGAAAAAAAAATGGCGAAAACCCATAACTATTTCACCATATTCAGAAGGCCAGAGTATCCATTGCCCAGGTCATCGCTGAGTCTTGTTTCGGTTGGCTGCCTCATAATCTACAATACTTCAATACCGTGAGATCGTCCCATTCAATTTGACGTTTTCACAAATATGTTTAGCTACTGAATATTTAACGTTGCTCATGTTTCCTTTCCTCATCGCCATTTGTGCCTCTTTTGTGTGCTCCTCGAATCTTATTTTGATCGTTCGTGTTGTTTGTCCAATAAAGCATATATTAGACAAACAAGATTTACGGTCAAAATAAGATTCGAGGAGCAAACAAAAGAGGCACAAATGGTGATGAGGTGAGGAAACATGAGTAACGACACAGTGTTGACATTCGATTTTGTAGGCACCAGACTTCTCTTTTTTGTGAACCTACTCTTTAGTTGGAACTGGGTGCTACTTGAAATTAGCTAGATGTTAATATACTTAAATAATATGTTTAAGCCTCCTGTTAGATGCGAATGTACCACCTTTGCTCTTTGTTTTTCTTCTTGATGATGCCTTCTGGTTTGAGTACAGAGCGTGGTGAAACTATCCCGAGTTCTTCTTGATTTAATCTTCTTCATCATTCATAAGATTGTCCTAGCTTTATACCCTTTTTTTTCGCTGTGTCCAGGATGTAATTTATTTCCTTCATTCGATTTTCCACGCTCAATGGTACTGACAGCATTCTATGTATCCAAGCTCGGAAAGATACCATTTTTGTGAGAATCCATTTTTTGATGTCTTTGGTACGGTCCTTTGAGTGCCTGTCTCTTTTCGTAATATGTCCAGTTTTAATTTGCCGCTAGCCCTTATAATTTTCAAGTCGAGGAAAGGTGGTTCATTGTGGGTTTCTAGCTCAATTGTAAAATTGATATACTACAAGCAGAAGTCTGGAGCACCGGTGGGTAATCCTCTGTCACCATTTTTAAGTGAGGTTTTCATGAGCTGGATTGAGAAAAAAATGGAACAAGAAGGTATTGCGCCCAAATTTTGGGCTCGATACATAGACGATATTTTCGCCATATTAAACGAAAAAGATGTCGTCCGCGTAGCTTAGTGGTTAGAGCACTAAGCCCGTAAGTTGAAGATCTCTGGTTCAAGCTTTGTTGGCGTCAACGAGATTTAGTTCTAGTGGTTCTTTGGATGCACTATAAGCCTGCCCAGTTATGATACGTGCTGGTTTAAAATCAGTCCGTATCGCAGCTGGGTGGACGAACACACGGCCAAAGCGTAGTAGTGATCATATCACCTTGTGGAGTGCCAATACGTTAGATCATGACAATGAGATACTCTAACTATCTCTGAGCGAAGGCCCGAAAGGGGCTGTAGGACTACTAAGAAGAAGAAGAAACGAAAAAAATATCAACAGCTTGCTGCCGAAATTAAACAATATCCGCAAAAATATCAATTTTACAATTGAGGAAGAAACCAACAATGAATTAATTTTCCTCGATTTGAAAATTATGAGGGCTAGTGACAAATTAGAACTGAACATATACCAAAAAGAGACAAGCACTCAAAGGACCGTACCAAGGACATCAGAACATGGATACTCACAAAAAATGGTATCTTTCCGAGCTTGGATACACAGAATGCTGTCAGTACCATTGAGCATGGAAAACCGAATGAATGAAATAATTACATCCTGGATGCAGCGAAGAATACGGGTACAAAGATAGGACAATTTTAAAAATGATGAAGAAGATCAAAGCAAGAAGAACACGGGATATTTTTACTATGCTCTACACTCAAAGCAGAAGGCAACATAAGACAGAATAATAAAGAGCAGTGGTCGTAAATTCGGATCTAACAGGAGGCTTAAGCAGATTACTTATGGGGGTCTTACTATGTAACAGTTTCCAAAAATCGGTTCTTTTTAAAACATTTTTTTCATCTAAATAGTGTTAGAAATACGCTGTTAAAAGGATTTAACTGTGGACGGGCTCGTTTGGCAGTGACAGAGTATTTTTCACGGTCACGCGTTGTCGTTTTTCGCGTTTCTGCTGTAGTCCCGCGTGGGACTGTTTTTCGAGGTGCGGAACTGATTTTGTGAAAAGTTCTGAAAACCATTTTACACTTTTCCCATTAGTTAGTGTTTGAGATGCTCTTATGAAAAAATTCTTTTTTTTTTACTTTGCGTTCAGTCTGAAAATAAAGTTGGCACCTTGAATATCTCGCTTGTTTCGAAAGTGTTTCGATCGGAGTTTTTATTCAGTTTTTTCGCTTTTTTTTCATTTTTCGTGGAAAATGGATAAAAAGGATCGCGAGGTGTGCGTCGTATTCGTGTTGGCGGTCATTTCAAGAAAAGAAAAACCCCGAACCCGCATGTTGCAGACAAGGAAACAGCGTATGCAAGCACATCGGCGAAAAAACTCGAGACCAGGCGATCAGTGGAAGTGAAAACTACTGCTGGTTTTTTGTATTGCATTTTGGATTTCATGACTGTTTTCTCCGCCATTGCGGAAAATGCAATATGCAAGGTGTGCAAGGAAAAATTGAAATTTTCCCAGAGTTCGAAACGTGGCGCGGGATTCATAATTATTATGAAGTGCAAGTGCAGGGAAAAATCTATTCCTTCATGTCCATATATAAAAAATGCGTATGAAATTAACCGCAGATTAGTTTTTGTATTTCATTTGCTGGGAATCGGTCGAGAAGGCATTGACCAATTTTGTGGTTTAATGGACATTTGTAGTGGAATTTCGGTCTGTGCTTATTACGCGTGTCTGAAAAATATTGAAACCGCGGCGTCGGCTGTATACAAATCTGTTTTAAAAAAAGCTGTCGACGAAGAAAAAGAACTACGTGTGTTGCGTGGAAACGATGAGAATAATTTGACAGTTTCGGGGGATGGAACGTGGAAGAAGAGAGGTTTTTTTTCTTTGTTCGGTGCCTCAACACTCATTGGAATCTACAGCAAATAAGTAATAAACGCGATAGTGAAATCTAGTTTTTGCCAAGCCTGTAAATCAGAGAAAAGGTTGACAAACGGCAGCTCAGATGATTTCGAAGCATGGTATAAAACCCATGAACAAGATTGTCACGCAAACTACGAAGGAAGCTCTGGAAAAATGGAAGTTGACGGAGGAACGGAGATGTTCAAACGATCCACAGAGAAGTATGGCGTGAACTACGTTACGTATGTAGGTGATGGTGACAGCAAAACGTACAACGGAATCGTTTCATGAAAACCATACGGAGACAGTATTCTCGTTAAAAAAAAAATGCGTTGGCCATGTGGAAAACCGGATGGGCACTAGGCTTAGGAACATGAAAAAATCCAAGAAAAGTCTAGGAGGGAAAGGAAAGGAAAAGCTGACAGACAAAATCATCGAGGAACTTACGAAATTTTATGGTTTGGCGATAAGAAGAAATCCCGATTCCGTTCAAAAAATGAGGGAGGCGATTTGGGCTACGTTAGATCACTGCAGCTCAAGTGATGATAATCCTAAGCACTCAAAGTGCCCACCAGGCAAGGAGAGTTGGTGCAAGTGGCGTCAGGTCGAAGCAACAGGAACTTTGGCAACTTTTGAACATACACGTGTTCCTCTGAGTCCTCAAGTCATAGAAGCTATGGAGCCGATTAACCGAGACTTGTCCTCGACCGATTTACTACAGCGCTGCATCGGAGCTTTCACGCAGAACAGCAACGAATCCTTGAATAATTGCATTTGGCTAATTGCACCCAAACATTTGCACTCAGGTAAGCAGGTGGTCGACATTGCTACCTGTTTGGCAGTAATGATATTCAATGAAGGATACCGAACGATCCTCAAAACCATGAATACTATGGGAATCACATTGGGGCATGAAGCAGAGGCGTGCTCCGCGCGACTTGACGAGCAACGCATCGACCGCTCGGAGCGTAGGGTGACTGATGCAGCGAAAAGGGCCAGGATCGAGCAAAGAGAAGAGCAAGTGGCTCAACGTGAGTTTTTCCTCGAACAAGAAGGTAAACTCTACGGACCTGGGATCGCAGATTGATCATAAGAATTTTTAACAATATTTTATAACTTTGTGGGGTGAACGTTTACGAAAAATCTACCTGACCGATCTTGCCATACTAAACATTTTTATTATCAGAAAACATGTCGCAACAGATAAACACGAGCTTTTTTTGAAATTCTTGTCCAAACATTTTTAACAGCCTTGAATAGCAGAAAAAAAAGTGCAAAAAAAATTGTTATTTTAAATTGCTATTACTATAAGGATTTTTTGAGTTTTTGAAAAAGCTCGTGTCTATCCATAGCCAAGGAGATGAGAAAAATAAATTTTAAAGGTTTTTTGGTTTCAGATCATCCGATGAGTCAAAATCGTTCACCACGTGCGCCCTGGACACTTTTGACAAGGACGCAGTGAAGGACGTGTAGCGGTCACATAAGTCATTTTTATGTAAAACCAAAAAAATATGTAAAGTTCAATAATGAGTTATACCATTACAAAAAACTGCTTCCCGAAATCATTTGTAGTTTTCTAGTAATCAATTTTTGAATATAGCGCTCGGAAATGAGGTATTACATAGTAAGACCCCCTTAAGCAAATTATCATCCAGCTAGTTTTAAGCAGCGCCCAGTTCCAACTAAAGAGTAGGTTCTGTAGTTTTCGGGAAAATATGCTCGGTTACATGGAAAGATGGACAGAAAGGACGCAAAACTAGTGGGTCTTTGTAAAATTCGCTCAACAAGGCCTGAAAAATGGCACAACATCCAATAAGATTGAACAAAACACACTCACGTTATTTTATTTTACAGTGTGATTGGCTTCATTTGAAAGAAATTGTTAATATTGAAAAATAATACCTCTAGTCTTAATTTCGAAACCATTGAGTAAGACCAGCAAAAGCCAGCATGAAAATTGGCAAAAATTAGTGTTTGGAAAGAAGTTACGTTATGTCTCGTCGATACTCTCATATCTTGTCACTGGTAGACTATCATTAGGTTGATCAAACAGTATAAGTCGTTTAGCTGGTCTGATAAGCTGTTTAGTGTATTTGCAAAAGATTAAAAATAACAAAGCTATCTTAGATGAAACAGAGTGCAGATAAAAGCAATTCCATGTTACATATCATATCCAGATTGCCTTTACAATGCACTCTGTATGGTGGCGCCAAAATTCCGTTTGCTAACGATAACCTTGCCAGTCTAACGGAGGTAAATTGGCAAAACTCATGTTGATATGTTATGAATCACCAAAACATATTTATGGCTCTATCCTTCAAAAATATTTGTCATTTAAAAATATATTTTTAATTTCTTGGAAATTTTTAGATACTAACTTGTTTCAAGATTGTTCTTGGGAAGTCCATGAGAAACTTACTTATCAGAATTCCATGTAGCTAATCCCACGTTTGGCGCCATATAATTAAATATTTTCTTGATAATATCGAAAACAAAATAACAGTTCAGGCGCCACTCTCAAGTAACAGCAAACCATAAAGCACATATGCACTCATATTATTCCACAAAAATCGTATTATGGCCTCGAAAATAAACACAAACGATCAATTTTCAAAACATAGCTCGAGAAAACCCTCTGCAAGACCATTCATGCAAATATTTTCTTTTTCGAAAATCTCTTTACGCAAAACGAAAACGATATCGTCCAAAGACGTTAAAAATATAATTGAATCAAATGTTTACCCATTCTCCTCAACCGCACGACAGACTTTATTTACATTTGACCAATTAACGGCAACGACGCGGCGTTCTACCTGATCGCACCGACAATGGTCACGACAAAAAGCGTCGTCGACTTCTCGACAGGCGACAAAAACTTGTCAATTTATTGACGCCGACGTGTCGTTGTTGCTCTAATGAGCATCGACGACGACGACGACAAACGTCGGCGCTACATAAAATCAACATCCAAACTAGCGCCACAAACGACCTTAGCCATACCTCACTCAACATTTGAAGGACCTTCAACGTTTTCTTTGGCATTTCCATTAAGAACGCGCGAGTTTCAAGCAGCAAAGCAAATACGGTTCTAGTGCAAACATTGTGTGAGTTCGCGCTGATTGGGAAAACTGTTGAAATGTTGGCAAACATAATCTGCACTAACTGCGTCTGCTCAATTGCGTACTAACTGGGCTAGCTCAATGCTGCTGAGTCTCAGGCTCTGTCAATCACCATCCCTGACCAAGCCAGAAACCTCAAAGCCTACTATTTGATTTTGGTTTCGGTTAAGGCAAATCTGTCGAATCTGAGAGGTTTCCATGTTTTCAGATCCATTAGCCAGGCCATTTCAACACGTCATGGTTCGTGCCACTAAAGAGGCTCTTAAGATGTTTGAATTATTTAATTAAGGTAGGAAACGCCAATGGTTTGGCAAATACACACGTCTGAAGACTTGAAGCGTTTTACATGTAAGTTAAACGAATAAATGTGTAATTAGTACACTTGATTTACAGCCAAGTGGTTCGAAATTGAGCGAAAAATCGTTGTGAATTCATATGGAGGCTCTAGCACGTATCTGATATTCAGAGTGTGGAAATAATGAATCAACAAGGAATGGGTAGTACTGAATGAGTTCTTTAATTCAACGACATATGCTAAACAAGACTGGACACTTGTTGGTGATATTAAAATGGTGATGATGTTATTAGTTTTATGTGATCTCGTTAACCTAATTACCATTATTTTATGACTACTTAGTCAAGTTATTAATTAGTTGGTACTAAATGATGTAAACAGTTGTAACTTATATTGTTTAATTGCCTGATTAATGAACATTGCAAATAAAACTGAGTTTTTACAGGAAACAAGTTTTTAAATAAATAATTTTTTCAAATAAATTATTCAAATAATATACTTGGCGTACAAATGACTAGGTGGGTAGGTAGCTTTAAGGGTAGCCTGTTCCCAAGGGCCAATTAGGTACTCTATGGCTAGTTGTGATGCCCCAATCAAATGGTCACGATCTTCGAATTATGAGAACCCCCTTGGGCTCTTAATAAACCGAGTGATTCTCGTTAAATTTTCCGATGGTATTTGGGCTAGGACAGTGAAGAAGTGGGAGCTGACTGATTGCATTCTTCTCCTTGTACGTACAAGTGGTAAAACACTGTTTCCTCCTCCTTCTAGCATCTAGAGCTCTGACATAAGTCGTTGCTAAGGATGCTCATGCACACCACATGCCTCCCAAATGGACCATGACTAGTTAAGATAGACACCATTGTACAGAAGGACTCCCTACCAAATTTAAAAAGCTCTCTGGTGCAACCGCTGTTGAAAGTTGTCCAAAACTCTCTAAAGATTGCGCAGCGTACCCATTAACAGTTTTCATTTGATGGCGAGCTTAACAGAAGCCGTCAGCATACAAATCAGAAAATTACAAGACACCTCTAGCAGAAGCGTACTTGCTTTAAATAATTCGTCTGCACTCACTGAAAATATAAATATTTACTCCAAATATCTGACAATATAATAGCCACCTGACCACTTCAAGAATCACAAATACCTCTATTTGAAAGACACTACAGTGGCCCGGCAAGCGTAGAAAATCTTTTGGTTTTTTTGTGGAAGGCCATTTACGCCCTGAGTGTGGGACTTCCAGATGCGCAAGACGTCTGGACTGCCCGGTAAACCGCTCCCTTGTCAATGTGGGCGCATATCCTGGAAACGTTAGACGCATTACTTCAGGCTAAGCTTCGTTTTGCTTCTCCTCTAGCAGTAGACAAGGAAAGAAGAGTTATTGCTAGAAAAATGATCTCTTGACTCCATCTGCTGTGAGTCCTTTTTATCTTTTAGGACATAATGTGCCACCTGGCTCCATTTGTCAACCAATGCAAGCATCTTCCCAATTATACTATCCAGGGAGACCTTTCCCGTTTCCTTGTAGAGATCCCTGCACAGTCTGTCCAATCTTTTGTATGGAAAATATGTATGGTAGGCATCGTCGTCCTGCACAAAACCTACATTGGGGCACCATGACTAACCACTCCTGTTTTAGTACTCGAGTCGGTAAGGCTCAAAAGCCAGCGTGCGAGAGTTCTGCACAAAGCGATTGAGTTATTGTTTGTTAAGGACAATTTTTCGTTCGTTACAGCTATAATGACGTCAAACTCAGTCTTAAAGCTTGACATTGAAGAAATCGAGTCGGACGAATTGCCGCTGAAACTATCAGCATTAACCCATGTCGCACGGATAGGTCAGATACAGTCCGAACGTTGCGTAGGAAACACGAAAAATACACCTAATAACAAAATGAATGGAAATGGAAAGAATATGGAAAATGGACAAAAATCACCCCCAACAAAGTCAAATGAAAGTGATCCTCTATCATCTATGAAAATCAACAGAATGATTGATTACGAAATCTATGACAAATACGGGCTTCTCAAGTTGCCGAGAAGCAGCGTCGTAACATGGTGCGTAAAGAGCTCGAAGAAAAACGTAAACAACTCCTGATCGCGCAAAACCAAAAGAACCTTCAAGATAACAAAAATGCCACTGTGGAAGAATCCCGAAACGACATTAAATCAAAAATCGAACAATTAATCATCGGAGAAGCAGAAAATGTAGCGTCAGCTCTCACAGCTGAAAACGAGCATAGAATGCATGAACAGAATGAGGAACACAGAAAGATAATTGAACAAATTAAAAATCAACATGCCCTTCGACAACATCACGCTCTATGCAGGCAATAATTGACTGCCAAAATAAATTCGGGGCAAGTTATGAAGAGTTCAGTAAGAAGATTCGTGCATCGAAACCTTCAGAACGTCTTGAGAAGCTAAAACAGTCGATTATTGCTTTATTGGTGAAATATAATACTATTAGTGAAAAATTAAAAAAGTCCGCGGTAGCAGATCTAGTCGTTGCTGATTTGCAACAAGCTGAGCAACTCTGTATTGACCTGGAGGCTTTGCGAAAACAATTTGAAACTGATGCGCTTGCAGATGGTGCGGAAACTGTTGTTGATTCGCTCGCAGCCGTATCGACTGCTAATCCACCACAAGCAAGCGTGACTTCAAGCCAAGTCCAAACGCACCAATCTATTCCACCACAGAACCAACATACTGTTCAACCACAAAGTCAACAACAACTAGCGCCTCAAGATGCAAGTGTAAATGCTTCTAATACGAATATAAGTAGGAGCAACAATTTCATTTCGCCACAAAATCTAGCCTGTTATAATGATATTCTGGCATTTTATCAGAAAAGTTGACGGGGTGAAACCGTTGCAAGCAGATGATGGAATGAAAAAGTATTGATTGAATTGCCAAAAGGCGATTAATATTCGAGTGAATGCTATTTCCGCGGTGAACGCAGAGCACTTGCATGATAAATACGATAAGCTGTATGGATAAATCGCAGGGGAAGATCGATAGCGGTGGTGGGAGTGGGATTAGGACCGGTTGGTTGTTGCGGATGCTGTTGCCGGGAGATTCGGGGAGTCTACTTCAGGTCGTCAAGCAGTGAGGTTCGGTTGGAGAAAAAGAAGGTGGATGGAACGAGCGGGAGCCATCATGCAAAGTTAAATGGAATGTGAAACGCGAAGAATTTCTGCATCTCGTACGCGACCGTTTGAATTCCATCAGAATGCGACGCGTTACCAGTTTTTCGGTTTGAGTCCCATTGTTTGTGTGGCAAGCAAAAAGTGTGTACTTGATTTTCCTAACTTTGGCGTGGATGATTCTCCTTATTGTGCGTTTGTGCCGTAATTCCCTCGATCTGTTGCCATTTCGCCGTTATTCCGTCTTTATGGTGCACTGCCGCCTAATGAACACGTGGTTGCGAATGGAAAATTGCGGGAATTCTGAGACTCAAACTGAGCGGTTGATGGATATATTGGAAGTACATCGTGTTTAAAGGAACAGGAACTCTGAAAGAACATTGGATTTTACAAACTGATTTCCATGCATATTCTTACGATATATATGATAAGTCATTTAATGATTAACGCGCATTAAAAGAACATTGTGCAATTGTTCTGTGCGCGCCACTTTGACCCGAGTAATATACCGTAACTTCTTGTTTGCCCTGTTTTGTGTTAAAAATAAACAAAATTAATCGACTCCAACGAATTTACTTCCTGTATGCAAATTAAGGATCGAATGCGTGCAAAGACCTTATAGAGTGCTGATATATAATGTTGTGGTTCTGGGAAATTGATTATTTGATTGGGTTCGAGTGCAATTATTGCTACAAGTGCACTTCATAGCGGCGATAAGGAAGGAAAAAGAAAACTCGTTTGCGATTGTTTCTTTTTTCATGTGTTTGGGACGTGTTATTTGTGAAATCTTTGCGGTTTACCGTTACTTTGGTCGCTTCTTAGTTGACATAACTCGCAACTCGCCTCCAGACGGACCTGTGATTAATGTTATTCTGGCAATTGGAACATCGATTCTATGGGAAAAATTCTCGCTGACTTGGCATATTTTTATTGTGCTGTGTGGACCATTACTTGCGAAAATTGACTTCACGGAATATTTTGATGTCAAGGCTGTTTCGTTAGCAACATATGCTGATAATTGTTTAGTGACCGTATCTGGCGATTCTGATTTAACTTGCTCTGCCAATAATTGTAACGTAGAGGATTATCATAACTTTTTGTGAGTGTCCCAAGCCCAGTACTTAATTAATATATCTGTAAATGTTCAGTTTTAAAGCCAGGACTTACGCACCCCACCTCGTCAACGAGCGCTCGTCGTCGGAAAGGCTGGGTAAGTACTCTTTTGAATGATTTAAAATGTTTTGACAGACGTTTCAAATTTTCTATATACATGTAATGTTTTTTACACATATTTCACATCTGATATGCACTTTACCTCTACATACAATAATGGACTTTGGAAACAAAACAAAAATTCATAGGGACGGGGTGTGACATACTTTATGAATAAATGAAATGAATCTCTAACATCGACATTAATAGAATCACACTTCTGTTCCCTTGTTCCCCTTTAATTCTTTACATCGATGTTTAAATAGTAACAGAAGAAGATTAGATTTATTATTAGTTTATAAATCATTAAGATCGAATTCAAACTTGATATTGCTTGTGTTTGAGAATTTTTGTATCGATCTTCAATCTTGAAATTATTGCGTGAATAAAAATACAAATGAATTTGTAACTTACAAATGAAATCGGTCTTTCCTTTCCGATAACTCTGACCGGGTTTAGGACCCGGTACGGTGGCAAGCTGCCCCCTAAAAACATGAGCCAGCCGCCGGGTACCTTTTAATCCTTTTTTTTCTTTGTTTCAGGTGACATCGCGGGTTGAGTGGCCCAAGCAGAGTGCCTCTTTATGGCATAGCGTTATGCAATCGAATTGTATAATTCTATGGCATAAATTGGTCACCGGGGTACTCCCCTTCTGATGGGAAAGTTTATACAAGTCAAGTTGTATGAGTTTTCCGCTCAGAAGAGGAATACCTGGCCACTGCAACAAAATATGGATTTATTCCGGTTGGGTGGGTGCAAAGGGGCTCCATCACCACCCGGTTGCCCTTCTTTCATTTGTGGGCCATGAGCTTCGTTGGGTAACGACGAGGTTACCCCAAGTCCGCCTTTTTTTTCAGGTTCCACTTGTTCTCGGTACAAGTACTTTCTCTCTCGGTGTAGTTACCTACACTTTTTGCGACTTCAGTCGCCTCGTGATAGACTGACCACCAAATTCGTGAGTGCGAAATTTTTTGTAGTAGGTCCTCGTGCTGGGGAAATGAACCCGCCCCACGACGCCGCAATGCTAGCCTGCCAGCGCATTCACGCGTCCCCAGACGAGGACATTCTCGGCAGATATTTTCATCTTCTTCTACCGAGGCAGCAGAACATCGCTGCAGTCCTTCACTGACTTTTTTGAAAATCTTAAATTCACTACACTGTACAAGTAAAACTGAAAACACCCATTTCCGCTCAAGAGGTAGGTCAGGTAAAAAGCAGTCTTAGCGATTTATCATTTATTATGTTATAAATTTACATGGCAAACAAAATGATAGTTTATATGTTAGATCAGTTGAATACCTTATTATGCTGTCACTTCAAGTTCGCAGAAACATATTTCACTGCCTTGGGGATGGCAGAACGTGTTGCGTTTTCCGTATGTGAATCGGTCTACAACGGATCCAAGGAGACAAGTGGTTAAATCTAGGTAGCTATACACCGTGGGTATGCCAAAAAGATGAAGGGGGCTCACGGCTAATGCTTTTACCTCACAAATTCAAGTTTGATTTTTGCTACTGCTGTTGAACATTATGTTTGTTCTTAGTTTGCTTATAATAAAGAAAAAAATCTGCGATCGCTTGGTGCACTGCACGCTTCTGGAATACCACTGATAGCTAAGTACTTGAACAAGAGCTTATTAATGGTCGTGTGGCAAGTTTTAACTCCAATTTCACCCGGAAAACTGCTCAAGAGACGAACAAGTGTATTTCCATTCAACAAAAGCTCTTCCTACCTGCTTCGTCTCGCTTGCTTATAAATTAAGAAAACCAAAAAGCAAAAGAGGGAGGAAAGCTTTTGATTCAACTGCCGTGTGCAGCATTCTTCTCTTCGCAGTTTTCAGCTGGCTGGTTCGTACGAGTATATCCTCGCGATATATATTCAGCTGCTGTCTCTCCTGAATTCGCCGCATATTCTCTGCACTTGATACTGCATTCTATTGGATGTCTTGCATTTACTCACATGATACGTTTTGCTGCTGTCTTTTCTGTATTCGCCGCATACTTTCTGCTCTTAATATAATCACAAGATGCTGTTGGCTGCCTTATGTCTTACGCTAGCGTACGATCCTATTTTCTTTTTGTGGTTGGGAGGTGACTGCCGTTTACGAACTAAGGGTGAAGCTCCTATGCTCACAAGCGACTAGACTGCCCCCTAAACACCGCCCCTGTCAACCTGACGACATAGCCTGGAACCGGTTGAAACATTACTTTGGGCCCTGTCTCGTTTTGCTAGGCCATGAGGTGCCTACAAGCTGAATGAACCCGTTCCCGTTGAGGGACCTTTTAGTACTGCACGGACATAGTTCCATTTGTAAACTACTCGAAGCATCACCGCGACTATACTATGCCGGAAGAGCTCTCCTGTCTCCTTGTTGAGGTTTTGTCGCAGTTTGTCCCATTTTCGGCACAAAAAATTGGTGGCAGGCATCGTCCTGATGTACCAATCTTGTGCAGGTAAGACTGAAAACACCTATGCTCACTCAAAAGTTAGATCAGATAGAAGTCAGTCTCACCATACCTTTAATTTAGCCACGATCTTAGATCCGGAATAAACCTCGCGGTCCACATATTCCTCGTGTCATTCACTCAAGACTACTGGCAATCATTGAGTGAGTGCTGTTTCCACTTGCGGGTGACTGTCTCTCTCACGTACTCGCTTCGACGCAAGTAAATAGCATGGTGCTCTCTAGTAAAGAGGAGAACAGTTGTCATGCCTAAAATAAGTCTGGTCGACGAATCAGAGGCTGTTGGATATGAAGATGCAGTCCTCAGTGTTCCTCTTCTCTGCACCTGTGCCATGCATTTTCGATACACCTCCTTAATGCGAGTATCGCCTCATATGTCTGCTCCGTATAGTAGCACTGACCCTACAGTAATCATCAAGAGGTGTCTCCTTGATGGATTGGGTCTCCTCACATTGGCTATCAGTTGACTCAGAGCCGATATGCCCAAAGCAGCCCCCTCAACCGTTGCCCTGATTCGCTCAGAGAAACTCATCTTTGAGTCTATCAGTAGCCTTAGGTATGTCTCCAATACTCTCAATCTCTACTCTTGGGATTCTCTTTTTTGTGCAGATGACTACGTCGGCTTTCTCCATCCTTCATTGGCCCTGTGTCGTGTCATAATACAGGCTTCGTTCCTTCAGGTAGTCCCTCAGAAGCCGCATCAGATATTCTGGAACTTGAAAGAGGGTTTCCAGCATATCTAGAATATCCACCCATCAAGCGGGTTTGAAGGCATTCCTAACGTCAAGTGTTACCAACAGAACGATTCATCGCTTGGTGCGGCGATATGCCTCTGAATTTCGGGCCACTCTTACCACCTCTGCAATTGCATCAATGGTGGAGCATTCTGCTCTAAAGCCGTCCTGCCGAGGGTATAGGTCCCCAGTAGAATGAATTGTGTTAGTGAGTATTAATTTGATGAATTTCTCCAACACTTTCCCTGTCGTGTCTACATAGTATGCATAATGGGCAATATGCAAACGGCCACCCAGAATTTGCTTTCCCCTTGCTGATCAGCTCAAGCGTTCAATCCCGAATCCCATTTCGTAGGCAAGCGTTGAATGTGTTGAGCAGCAAGTCATGACAATGGTGATAGACAAGCGACAAAACCTTAGCTGGAACACCATCTGGGCCTGCAGCCTTCCGTTTTTTAATGATAGGACTGCCTCTTCCAGTTGCAGCTGAGTGAAGAGTGGGCACTCGGTTGCTTTTTCACCGTGGGTAGCGTCAGCACGGACGGGATGGGCAGTGAAAATGCCCGCATAATATCGTCCATCTTTTCCGCCTCATTTATACAAGGTGGCCGTAGAGCACCAAGCTTCCACAGATCTAGCTTGTAGCTTAGGCTGCACGGATCCTTGCTTATATTTTCTACAGGATTTTGCCAGCAGAAGACCTTGCTGCTGTTAATGAGTTGGTGAAGGCGTTTCCTGGCCTACTGATATGTTCCTACTCGGTCGCATGCCCCATCAAGGTTCCATAACTAATGAGCCTCGCGTCAAAGCTTGTGATACTCCCTTCGCTTTCCAGCGATTTCAGTCGAGCACTAATATACAGGGGCATCGTAATGATGCTCGTCAAAGCTTGTAATACTCCCTTCGCTTTCCAGCGATTTCAGTCGAGCACTAATATACGGGGGCACCGTAATGATGCTCGTAGTTTAGTTCGTCATGTCTTGAGCTGCCAGTTCTTCTGTTCCCTGCGAATCATTCTGCAGCGGAGCACCTACCGTGAGTACATTGACGAACTTTTTCATGCCCACCCTTCCGATGTTCCACCCAATTTTAGAAAGTCGAGAGCACGGACGTAGGGAGACGAAATCACGACTCTCAAGTAGAATTTTGCTGATGATCACTGGCTGAGTAGTCCTCTTGTGTATCCTCCATAATAAGGACTCTAAGGCAGCCAATACAGCTGAAATACAGTGTTTTGCCAGTCTTTAGTACGATGAGCGCCGTACTGGCCACTATTTCTAGGAATCGTTTTCCCTGAAGATGATGGCAGTACCAGTTTTATCAGGATACCATGATGCAGAGCTTTTATTTCCGTACTGCGCACTCATCAACAAAAAGTCGGCTTTTATATACCTTGCAAACTATTCAAGCAGATTTTGGGCGGTTAAATGTGGTGTAGGTTGAGCTGCAGGATACGGGCCATCAAGGTTCTGATTTTGCTTTTGCTAGTGCTTCCAGGAAAACCCAACATATTGCTGATCCCAAAGCGTGCCCAAGATCCAGTCTTGGATCAGCATCCATGGCCATGCGTTGTCACCTATGGTTTTCTGGTGTCGTCCGCACTTTGAATCTGTACGCGCTGTGGAGCTGCCTTTTGATGGCCTCGTTACCTTGACCATGTCCGTGACGCAGTTAATATATCTTATTTCCATCGTTGCCATCGGCTCGTGTGGGACTACAGTTGCTCTTTTGCTGAAGACTTCCTTAGTTGCGTTGCAGAATGCCCTCTTATTGTCGGCCTCTACTCTGAATTCGGCCCAACCGGGCCAGCGGGCTTTAATACCAGGGTCTGCGTCGTTGCCTTTTTCGCTCCAGTTTCGTGTCAGGTCTTTTATTTTCTGGCACTTTTTGAAGGCGTTTGTATGCGGCTTCTTTGCTCCTTTTGGCAGCTTTGTCTGAAACCCCGAATTTAGCCTTCCATGTCCATCAAGTGCCTCTGCCTTCCTTCTTTCAACCTGATCTCCTTTGATTAGGCTAAACGCTATTCCTTTATTGATGTTTAATGGCGGAACTATCTGCGCATACCCTTTAGACTTAGCCCTCAGCGCTTCTTTAGCCTTCTGCTCTTCTTTGGCCTTTAACCAGCTCCTCCAGTAATGCCCTATGTGGTCGAGGAGCTCTTCTAGTTCAAGGAGCCTATTCTTCACCCTTTGTTGATTTTTTACGAGTCACATACTGATTGTAGCCATTTTAGAACGTCGACCACTTTTCGAATTAACCTTTCTTCTCGATGTCACTGGACAGGAATTGCACTTTTCCAACTTCTTTCTTGAGAGAGGCTATCAGCTTGCATTTCCAAGTACAGTAATTCAGCCACATTTTTGATGCTGGCGGTGAAATCGCATAACGGTGCTTCGTTTGTCTGGTCACTCCTTTCTCAGGATGGTTCATTTTTATTTCGGCATTTACGACCCTTGCCTCAGTCGCATCAGTAGCAGTTGCAGCAGCAACCATCGAATTCTCGATGTTTTTTATATTTTCCCACACCGTGTGCATATTTTATGCGTCTTGCAGAGTTTTCCGCTCTTCCTTTCATGGACAGTCTTGCGTTAGTATTAAGTCAGTGGTTGTTAGCAATATTGTAAGTGCGAGTATGTATTTGTTGTAGATTTTATTGAAGTTTTTTTTGAGTGTTTTTATTATTGGTTTCTGCTTGTCGTAAGTTGAGAATAAAACTCTTCTGATATGAGCGTAGTTCTGTCAACCCAAATTGTTAAGTTTTAGACTAATGTACCAACCTCCAATCTCGCGGAGCGATACACGACAGAGATCTGTCATCCCTACGTAATTATTAGTCAGCTGACAAGTGATAGATAACAGATTTCTGCCTCTGAACCACCACGTGACGTCGGCCATATGGTGAATTGACGTATTTCGAGAGGCGGTTCAGACTAGCAGTTTGTGTACTGCTAAACGAAGGACCGCGACTTTAATTGTGCCAGGTTTCACACGTTCGTGAAAAAAGTAAAAGAGAGAATTGTTGCATTAAAAAATTGTTGAAAAATAGTGCTAGAAAGAGCTTCGTCTGATTTCAGAGAAGAGAAAATGATTGCAGCCTGCGATCATTTTTCGCGAAGGAAAGGTAAGGATTTGGTTTTGTGGACAAGAGTGACATTTGGTCTGGTACCATAATGAAGGAAAGGAAATGATTAAATATATGTTAGTCAGTCTGTCAGGGTGGGAGGCTGGCTCTGAAGCGAGGATTCTTGGAGCATTTACTAGCCCCCAGGTGAGTAGAAATACGTCTCTATGCAAGCAACAACGTTTGTTGAAGATGTAGTTGAGTCAATAGAAAAAGTGTCACAATTTTCGAGTACTGACGATAAAACCAAAGTCATTTGTCAGACAAGAATATCAGAGTTTATTCAGAGGTTGCCTATTGTTGCGGATGATGAAGAAGAAGAACTCATCGATAATTTATATGCAGTTGAACTTGCATCAAAAGCTTCTGATGATAATTCAGATTTACAAGTTTCTGAGCTAAAATCGCTAAAAAGGATGATCCAATTGAAAAAACATCACCTACGAAAACACCACGATAATCACGATAAAGTGCTCGTGCTATATCAACATGTATAGAACGACCTAATCAATAAGCTCACCGGCCCTTCTTGCTATTCGACAAATCGCACGACTTTGTGATAAGCCTGTAGAAAAGATTTGCAAAGAAGATTTAATATATGTTACAGATCTGAAAGGAGGTGATATGAAGAGAATTTTTTTTAAAGAACCGGAGATTTTACATTTGTTTGTTAAACGTGATATTGAATGAAGACAAGAATTCAGTGGTGCATTTAAGGAGAACTTTGAAGCGAGTGGAGGAGTTGCTATCATGAATGGATATCTGTACGCATTAAGCGGTCATGATTGCCCTGCCAGCAACCCAGCACTATGTTGAACGGAGACCGTTGAACGATATGATCCCGGAACAGATTCTTGGACATTGATTGCATCTTTGAGCGTTGGATGCGATGCAATTGGTGTTGCGCTATAAAGTGATCGTCTTATCGCTGCTGGTGATTTTGATGGAAGTCACAATTCAAAGACTGTAGAAAAATACGATCCAGAAACGAATTAATAGTCTCTCATATCACTATTGAAGCTCACCCGAGCCGGAGCATGTCTTGTGTAATTCTAAATGTTCTTCCATCGGCCCCAATATGTTCAGTGGTTTAGTGATATTTTTTTTTCTGTACATTTAATTTTTGTATACTTATATTTTGAAACATCATTTCAATCGATGTTTTGATGCATACTATTTTTCGTTTCTACTAATCTCGCATGAGCTTAATGAATATTTATTTTGTTTGTCTTGTTTGTGGCTGTTTGGCATTAGTTAACAGAGAATTTCAGTGTATAATAATGAAATTTGTTTTACACCATAAATTACACTTGAATTGCTTGCAGTAATCGAGCAGTCACCTAGGTAAACAAACACCATTATTCATGATCCAGTTTTAATTGTACATTTAAGAATAAAAATATTTAAATTCACAATTAACATTGACCACGGCAACCCCTTTGCAACGCAATTAATGCCCATGAATTGCGTTGTCCCGCAAGGCAAATAAGTGTTGACGGCATGACAGGAACCACCGTTGCGACACGAGGAGTCCAGTTTGGTTCACCACGTCGTCATCACAGTCAAGCACTTATCTGGTGCCGGCTTTCGTTTCGGTATTTTGCTCGTTTGTGATTCAGTGCGTGCATTTATCGCCAACTGTTGGATTCATTTGGATCACGTGGACATGATATTTGAATTAAACAAATTGTCAGGCCTTTGTCACGATAGTTACTTTCAGAATTCACGAAGTCACATTTCAGTCGAAAATTTGCCTGGGCTTAGTGATGCATTCCAAACGCATTTAGGTCTTCCGTACTGATTTTCAAATCCTTGATGAGTGCTAGTAGGAAGTGAGGCATTTTGTGCTAGTAAAAAAAAAAGTTCCAATTTACCATTGTAGTTCCAAAAATTAAAGCAATTTTAATCGAATTTCAGCAACATCTGATTCGGTAGCTGATTTTTGTATTTGGACTTAGTCTGGTCGCGGAAGACCTGCGACCGAAATTCCTTTCCAAAGTAGCTAGCCTGGTAGCACTTGATGCATATAGTCTGTTGGCATGGTCTCAGACTTTACAACTATAACCGATGAAAGGTCTGTTTAGATTTCCTTCGGGAAATCTCTATCGAACGAACGAGAAGTGAAATTTAGCATACTAGGACTTTTTTATCTTCTGCTGGTCTTAAATGACATATCTTATACCATGACGGGAAAAGCATTCATCACAACCCTTCCACATTGAAGGTAGAATGGACATCGATAGCGGTGTTTGATGTACACAAGGGGTCTTGTCATTCTAACTGTGATCAGCAAGTCCTATAAGTTGGAAGTTCCGGGTGCCACCACAAGGAGGTACATTCACTTGGCCACTTGTAGTTGCTGCTTAGAACAATCTGCTCAAGTAAGTAAGTAAGTAAACTTTATTGAGACTTTTTACAACTTGACATGACAGAGTATGCTTAGTGACTATTTGACATTTGACAGTAAATGGATGTCAAATAACCTTTGACGGTTAGAATATACATACTTATATTACATCAGTGTTTTTGAATATATAGACTTGGCCAATGGCTCTTATTACTTACGACTTGAACAGTTTGACAAATAAATACGTTAAAACTTTAAATCTATTCCTACATCTAACCTAAAACTATAAGCTGTTTGGTACAGCACTCGATCCTATACTTCTATTTTTTTTTGAGTATAATTTTTTTAGGGCTTATGAACTAACCAAATTTACATGTTTAGTTCAACCACGGTATGCGATTGGTTCGCCTGAAACGTAAAACGCAGTAGGGATTATTTGCAGTGGTACGTTCGAAAAGTACTCCAATACATCAAAGAGGGTACTCCAGCCTCTTCTCTAGGCATTTTTTAGTCGTTGCTAGCATGTAGTGGAGAATGGGTTCTATACCCGTATCTCTGTAAAGGATAAAGTTCCTGTAGTACTTCTTATTAGGCCATCTGGAAGCATTTCCCAAGGATCTTCCTCTCGAAGATTTGGATTTCTTCGGCAGCAGTAGGCGAAATCGTTAGCCATGCTGGAAACGCGTAGGTAATGATTGGCCTAATAAAAGTTTTATACATTAAGACCTTAACTTTTGGGCAGATTGATTTCGAGGAAAATAGGGACGAGATAATTGCGGACGCTGCTTTCGCTTTATTAAGGGTATTTATTATTAAAATTGACTCCAAGGTTTCCGTTCCCGCTGGCATTTCTAAAGCAGATCAGCTCCGCTTTGCTGGCATTTATTTCAAACCCCCAATCCTGCAGATATTAAGCGATGTTGTGGACAGAGCACTAAAGCTTTATTTGGGCCATCGCTGGGAGGCTATGGGTGACAGTGAGGAGGATATGGTCTGCATACGTTGCTATATCGATAATTGAGCAGTTGGGCATGGGATATCGTGCAGGAAAAAGTGGAAAAGGGCGGGACCGAGGATAGAGGATAGAATTGATAGGGAAAGGATTTGGAATGAGATTCGCCAGTTTAATTTAGGATGTTCTATTCGAAAGGAAACTTTATACGATTCTGAGGATTGCGACCGGACAGGATGACATTTTCAATTTGCACTTGAGACCGTTGATCCAAACTGAGTCGAACGCTTTTTTCAGATCTAGAGCGTAGGCAACTGTGGACTTTTGCCACCAATGTTGCGGCTGACTCTATTGTGCAATAGCATTATTGTTTGCTCCGTAGCGTTTAACTCCACTCAAAAAACCGGGGACAGGCAATTAGTAAAATTGTTAAAGTATTGCAGAATAATCTTTTCAAGGGGTTCGCGCGTGTTAGGCAAGAGGGGAATTGGCCAAAAATGGTTGATGTCACCTTCGCAGCCTGACTTTCAAATGTTTTGGAAAGTATCCATTATTAATACAATTATTGTATAATATCGTCAACAAGGAGGAAATGGTGTTCATGTACTTCTTGAGTATTCTGTTTGAGATGCCGTCAAGGCCGTGAGATGCTTGCCATTTAACGCTTTCAGGAGATCTTCTACTTCTGTTTTCGAGTTGAAAAAAGTGGCGAAGCCTGGATGCTGGGGAGAGTATGTTTTAATATTACTGGAGAATACAGTAGCATAAGATTCCTTGTATCCTTCCATCATTAGTAGAACCCCTGCTTTAGTTGTTTAAAGTATCCCTCATATGCAACGATCTTGTCAGATTGTGCAGTGAAGACTTCATTCCTTCGCTTTATAGGGTCTTTCTCAATATTGAATTTGGAATTTTTACGGCCTTTGAGTTGATCTATAGTTTTAAATACATCTGAAGATGGTGGTAGTGATATCAGTCTGCTTTTATAGAAACTGTTGACTTCAGATTTGATGCGTTTTTGGATTTGACGGAAAATGCTTGTTATTTGCGTTTTAAGTTCCAAATACTACTCATTCAATCGCTTAAAGCTTCGACGATAAAGACGCTCCAGCCGTTGGAGCATATGCTTCCGAATTTTTATTAATTGACGAGTCTCCTGAGTTAGACACCTATAAAGCGGGCTGCAGGGTTTCTGGGAGGAGGCATGCTGGTCTAGACAGTATAATGGCAGATGTTAGTGCCGATATATGAGAGTCTATTTCTGCGTTTGAAAGAATGATGTTTTCCGGTGGGAGATTCGGAGGGATGTCTGTGAGGTCTTTTCTGAAGTTTGGCCAGTCTATGGAATTAAACGGTCTGTATGGGCAAGTAGAAACTGGTGTGTGTAATCTAAGGGTTATGTTGAAATGGAGGCCATGATGGTTCAATAACGAGATAAATGTGGAACAAGTTAAAGGAACTGTGGGATCGTTGAGGTCAGAGGATACTTTGAAGTTATCTAAAAATGAATTACCTCAGGAAAATGTTGGGACTCCAGCATTTGCAATGGATGCTGAGAGGAGAGCGTCTACATGGAGCCACTCAAAAAGGTAGTTCCCATTAGTATTCCTTGTGGGCCCCCCGCCCCCCAGTGATCGTGTCTGGCATTAAGGTCTCCTTCAGGTATAAATGAATCGTGGGATGAGGCTGTTGCGAAGATTTGGTTAAGTGTAGATCGGATCTGGGAACCTAGATTACACGGGAGGTATAGAGAGCCAATAAGAATTTTGTGTCGCAGTACCTCTGCCACTGTCATTACAAAGCACATGATAGTTTTCTATACGAACCTTATGTTGAGGGTTAAGAACTATCTCGTTTAGAAGGAGGATGTTGGATTGGTAGGATTTGCCTAAATCAGCAATGTAGAGCCTCTTATTCTGGGAAATTAGGGAGTTGATATTTAGGGAAAGAATGGTAAGTCTATTTGCTAGCATAAAGATTGAAATAGAAATTGAGGAGAGTCGTTGACTTCTCTTGGTCAGGAGTGGCATCAAAGGATGGGAAGAAAGCCCTGACCTTGGAGAGGAGTTCACTGGGAGAGACTTACAGCCACTCTATGGTTAGCTATTGTAGGCGCTCGATGGAATTAAGAGTCGGTGAAATTAAAATGTGGTGCGGATTTCTGTTTATTAGGACTTCTGCATATAAGGTCCGGTTGGAAAGAGGAGCAAAGTGGTGTGGGGTTGTAGGGGTTGGTGAACTATTTTGATAGCTGAGGAGCGGTAAGTGTATGATCTGAGGTACCATCCACTTGGCTTTAGCTTCGATTGCTCTGTCCAACAATTTTTTTCGTTCCGGACAGCCGGAAAAATTGGCTGCATGTCCATGCATCTTACTCATAGCGCAGAATGGAGCGGTTTCCGGCTTATCCGTATTTTTTCTCGGGCGACTTTCTGAAGTATGCTTCTCCCCACATGCTACACATTCCATGTTAAATCCACAAATGGTGGATATGTACCCGAATCTTCGACAACGATATCATTGAATCAGATGGCTCCTTTTGGGGCGTTCCCATACGGCTCGTTGGTTTGGAGTGTAGCGCAGTTTTACTAATTCATTCTTATCTGCGTCCAATCCCACTGTTAGCCTTAATAAGTCTAAGTCGATCTTATTTGCTCTCGACCATGCAGTGGTAAGTGGGCTGACAGACTCGAGGCCTAAAGTCGAAATTTGGCTGGCTTTGTCCTCTCAAACCGCCTCAACTCCATAGTCTAAACTAAATCTGCAGGGGGAATGCCGGTCGGCAAGACCACTCTTGGAGGCTAGCATTCTTTGGGGAGTTCCGCCCCCACGTACCCGAGGAAATTCCCGCAGGGAGAAAGGCGGTCGACAAGAACATTCTTGGAGGCTAGCATTCTTTGGGGAGTGCCGCCCCCACGGACCCGAGGATATGGAGGGTGCCGTGAGGCTCCCTCCTGGGATGACAGGTAACGACTCTGATTGTATCTGGACTACGCTTTGGAATACGAACTGGAATTGACGCTTTTGGCTGGCGGATGTGATGGTTTGGACCTAGTTGCTTTGCACAGTAGCGCCGAGGTGAAACTCGTGTGTGAACGGCTCCAGTTCAACTATCATACCGTCTCCGTCCCGGTAAAACCTTGGCAGGCCTCGGAGTACGTTCGAAGTTCGCACCATTGGGTTGGTGGTGTAGGTTCGGTTGAGACGGACTCCCGATTAGCGCTAGTCTGGCTCTGAGCACTTGTCCCCATAAGGGCTTGTGCCAACCCTCGTATGGCCTCCCTGCTCTGCAAAGATAACCATGGGACCAAAAAGGCGACTACACATACGTACATCAAAAACATCCAAAAAATGAAACCAAAAATAATAACGACGACGCAACCAGCGGTTGCAGCCACGATGTTAACAATACATCGAGAGCTCTGCTAACCACGAAAAAAACGAAGACTAACACGACGACAGTGACGGTAGACGCAAAACGGAGAACAGCAGACAGTCTGGTGCAGACTGAGATTCCTGCGGCGTTTGGGCGCAGCAAAAAAATTATGCGAACTCCCGAGCGTTCTATTAAGGAGAAGCGGGAGACTCGGCAGGATGCTTCAGGTGTTCGAGCAGTGGAAGATAACATAAAGAGCACCGAAAATTCGATTGTCACGGCTGCGATCGTTACTGAAGCGACCGATGCAAGGGTCACAAATCCCGACATTGCAACGAAAAATCCAGAAGCCAACGAGGAGATTACGGTACTTAAAGCAAAGAGTGACCAGACATCGCGTAATTGTACCGCCACCGTTGAAAATGTGGCGGAAGTACTGCACTCGCACACGGAACGCGAAAACCTCTCCCAAGGATGGTTGCAAGGTACAATTGCGGCCCAGCGATACAAAGAGGAAAGACTACTTCGAAAAGCGGGAGATGTTCTGAAAAGAATACAAGCTGCATGCGACTCCCCAAAAATTAGCAAAGTAGCAAAGGAAGGGCTCCTTGAACTAGAGGAGCTCCTAGATCGCATAGGGCACGATCGGAGGAGCTGGTTAAGGGCCGAAGATGAACAGAGGGCTAAAGAGGCGCTTGGGGCAAAATCTAAAGGCGACATGCAAATAGCTCCATCATTAAAAGTCAATAAAAGAATGGCGTCTAGCCCAATCGAAGGAGATCTGGATAAAAGAAGGAAGGAAGAGGCACTTGACGGGCGTGGAGCACTAGATCAGGGGTTCCAGACAGTGCTTACAAAAGTAGCGAAGAAAGCCACAAAGACTTTCCTTCAAAAAAAGCCAGAAAATAAAATTCGCACGAACGCCCAATCAGAAAAATGACCTGATGCAAAACAGGAGAGGCAGAAGCTCCGACGAAGACGCTGGCAGCAGGCACTGCTGGTAAAGCCCCAAGATGGCCGATCCTACGCGGAAGTACTGCGGGACATCAGGGGAAACGTAAGGCCCGAAGACACCAATACTACCATTAAAGTGGTACGACCAACGCGGTCGGGCCACATACTGGTCAAGTTCGGAGCAGAGGCCGGCAACAAAGAAGCATTCGGTGACGCAGTAAAGAAAGTCCTCGGCAAGAGCGCAACTATAGCCCCGCTCGAGCCGATGGCAACGATCGAAATACGGGACATTGACTGCGTGACGGATCTGGCCGAGGTAGAAGAGGCCATCAAAAGGGAGTTCCCTAGCGTGGGAAGGATCAAAGCGAGACTGACACCAGAAAACAACAGGGGACAACGCATGGCCATAGTTGACTTGACCAAAAAGGACGCCGAACAATTCCTGAACAAGGGCAAAGTACGAATAGGGTGGGTTGTCTGTAGGATACGGCGAAGAGCAACGCCTCTTCAATGTTTCAAATGCCTTGGTTATGGTCACACCACACAAGTATGCAAAGGACCCGATAGGAGTTCCCTATGTTACAAATGCGGTGAAACGGGTCATAAAAGAAAAGAGTGTACGAAGGAGGCACACTGTATTCTTTGCAAGGATGCTGATCCAAAACCTGATTTTGGACACGCCTTGGGATCAGGAAAATGCCGAGTGTTCCAGGAAGCCCTAGCTAAGGCCAAATCAGAGCTTCGATGACCCGCATCCTGCAGCTAAACCTGCACCGCAGTTCAACCGCCCAAAATCTGCTTGAGCAGTTTGCGAGGGACAGGAAAGCCGACTTCTTGCTGCTGAGTGGGCAACACCATAACAAAAGTCTTGCATTATGGTATTCTGATGAAACTGGTACTGCCGCTATCTGGGTTCGGAACAGTGACTTTCAAGCGGAGAGTTGTGGACGGGGGAATGGTTTCGTGTGGGTTCGGTGCTCAAGGATCACCTTCTTTAGTGTGTACCTAACGCCTAACAAGCCGATATCATCTTTCCAAGCCAAGCTTAATGCTCTGGAGGGCGCTGTCTCGAACGCAGAGGCTAAAGTGCTCGTTGGGGCGACTTCAATGCTAAAGCAATCGAATGGGGCATGCCTCAAACGGATCCGCGGGGAAAACGAATCCTGGAAATGGCGGCCAGGGCCCTCGTCGTACTAAACTCCGGAAATACACCGACTTTCCGCCGTATTGGCTGTGAGGGAACCATACCGGACGTGACATTCACCTCGGAGTCCTTAGTACGGAGGATACACAACTGGAAAGTATTAGGGGACTACTCAGCTAGTGATCACCAGTGCATTCTGCTTGAGATAAGTGATGCTATCTCCCAACGTCCGTGCTCTCGGCCTTCTAGAACTGGATGGAACATTGGAAGAATGGACGTCGAGAGGTTCGCCAAGGTTCTCACAGCAGGTGAGCCGCTGCAGGGAGCTCCGGAGGGGACGAAAGAACTGGCAGCTCAAGACGTGGTGAACTCTACTATGAGCATTGTCACAACTGCTTGCTGCGCTTCTATGCCCCGTTGAAGACCCCGGCATGGCAAGCCCCCAATGTACTGGTGGTCTACTGAAATTGCTGAAAAGCGGAGGTAGTGTCACAAGCTTTGGCGTGGGGTTCAACGGGCACGGAACCGTGACGAGGCATGCAACCAGGTGGCAGCATATAAGTCGGCCAGGAAATGCCTTCGCAAATTGATAAATAATAGCAAAGCTCGGTGCTGGCAAGACGTAGTGGAGAATGTGAACAAGGATCCGTGAGGCCTTGGCTACAAGCTGGTCATGGGGAAACTTGTTGCCCTACGGAAGCCTTGTATACATGACGCGGAAAAGATGGACGCGATATTGCGGGGACTCTTCCCCGCCCATCCTGTCCGTAATTACGCTGTCCATGGTGAAACAGCAGTAGAGTGCCCACTCCTCACACAGCTGGAACTGGAGGAGGCAGTCCTCTCTTTGAAAGCGAGGAAGGCTCCATGTCCAGATGGTGTTCCAGCTGAGGTGTTGCGGCTCGTCTATCACCATTGTCCTGACTTGCTGCTCAGCACATTCAACGCTTGCCCACGGGGCGGGGTTTTCCCGGTACGATGGAAGGTGGCGAGGCTCGTGCTGGTCAGCAAGGGGAAGGGAAATCCCGCCGTCTGCATACCGCCCGTTATGCATGCTAGACACGGCTGGGAAAGTGCTAGAGAAACTCATCAAGGGAAGACTCACTGACGCGATTTGTGCTGCTGGGGACCTATCTCCTCGGCAGTACGGCTTTGGAGCAGGACGTTCTACCATTGATGCGATTGCAGAGGTGGTGAACGCGGTCCAAAAGGCAGAGGCATATAGTCGCACCAAGCGATGGATCGTCCTGTTGGTGACACTCGACGTCAGGAATGCCTTCAACTCCGCTAGATGGGTGGATATTCTGGACACGCTGGAAAACTCTTTTCAAGTTCCAGAATATCTAATGCGGCTTTTGAGGAACTACCTAAAGGACCGAAGCCTGCTCTGCGACACGACACAGAGCCAACGAAGGATGGAAATTACATCGGGTGTTGCCCAGGGATCTATCCTTGGTCCGGACCTGTGGCACGTGTCTTACGACGGGCTACTGAGACTTGAGATGCCATGTGAGTTGCGCTTGGTCGGCTTTGCGGATGATGTTGCGGCTCTGGTCACCGGACGCCCTGTTGAACAAGCGCAACTTAGGCTAGGTATGCTAATGCGCCAAGTGGGGGACTGGATGACTGCTCGCGGGCTCAGTTTAGCACTGGAGAAAACCGAAGTGGTCATCTTGACAAAAAAGAGAATCCCTAGAGTAAGGATGATCAGTATTGGAGACATACAAATCGAATTGAAGCCAGCGGTGAAGTACCTGGGGCTACTGATCGACTCGAAGATGAGTTTCTCTGAGCAAATCAGGGCAACGGCTAAGAAGGCTGCTTCGGAAATATCGGCCCTGAGTCGACTTATGGCCAACGTAGGGGGACCCAGCCCATCAAGAAGACGCCTCTTGATGAGTGCTGTAGGGTCAGTGCTACTGTACGGAGCAGAGGTATGGGGCAACGCTCTCAGCAAGGAGGTATACCGAAAACGATTGGCACAGGTACAGAGAAGAGGAGCACTGAGAATTGCATCTTCGTATCCAACAGTCTCCGACTCGGCGGTGCGAGTGATTGCAGGCGTGATACCTGTCGCCCTCCTTGCTAGAGAGCGCCGCGCTATTTACCTGCGCCGAAACGAGGATGTGAGGGAGATGGTTGTCCCCGAGGAGAGACAACGCTCGCTCAACGATTGGCAGCAGTCTTGGGGGAATTGCAC
The DNA here is from genome assembly GCA_963969285.1 of Odontomyia ornata. Taxonomy (NCBI): domain Eukaryota; kingdom Metazoa; phylum Arthropoda; class Insecta; order Diptera; family Stratiomyidae; genus Odontomyia; species Odontomyia ornata. The sequence goes on from OZ017742.1 coordinate 276,037,014, forward strand.
GAAGGGAAAGTGGACTACGCGCCTCATCCCGGATGTGAGACCGTGGCTAAATCGAAACCATGGTGAGACTGACTTCTATCTGACCCAGCTTTTGAGCGGGCACGGGTGTTTTCAGTCTTACCTGCACAAGATCGGTAAGTCACGGTCTCCCGATTGTCGGTTTTGCCCAGGAGAGAAGGACAATGCCTGTCACACATTTTTGCGTGTACAGAATGGGTCAGGTTGTGAAGGGAACTCTACAGGGAGACGGAAGAGCTGACAAATGGAACCAGGTGGCACATTATGCTCGGGCAGTCCTAAAATATAAAAGGGACTCACAGCAGCCGGAGGCCCTGGGGCTGGAGGATCGCTCTTCTGGCATTTCCTCTTCGCCCCCCCCCCTTCCGCTAGGAAAGGGACTCCCCAGCTTGAAGGCGCCCCACGGCGTAACAAAACGAGACCTGCCCCGAAGTAAAGTGTGAAACGGTTCCAGGCTAGGTTCTCAGATTGACAGGGGAGGTGTTTAGTGGGTAGTCCAAGGGTATCCTCCATGGGAGTCCCACACTGCCAGACTCAGCGGGAGTAAATGCCTTCACCTCCCTACCACAAAAAAAAACTAACATCCTTTAGGATCATGACACACTTTTCCTTTCTTTGGGGGATGAACGGGTACCCCACTGCTTCAGTGTTTTTAAGTACGTCCATAATGTAGTCGTGGCCCTCGAGCCTGTCCACTGTGATTTTCAGTCTGAAGTTTGACAACTTTGTAATTCTGTACTCTAGATGAGTACCATCGGTAGGGGTGTACCTATTCATAATGTCTTTAAGCCCTGTTGCCTTCAAATTTTTTATAAAAATTGGTGGGAACCACTTCCGCGTTTGTTTTATTATTTTGGATATCGTTCGCCAGTGCGCTGAAAGGATTAGTGCTAGGTGTGGGTTGGATTGGTAAAGGAGCCGGGGTTTTAAATTTACGACTAATTCATCCTTCGCTAATATAAACGTTACAGTTAATTGGGTTAGCGTCTTGGTTATAGCTTGAATTCTATGCTGTCATATCGTCCCATTCATCGTGTCCGAAGGCATTACCTTGCAAACGGCTTTGGTCTTTGGTTGCTCCACCATCCTGTTTGCTTGCTTCGCCATCGCGTTTGCTTGTTGACAATATGAGTCCATTTTGCCGCCTCTGAAATTATGTCCACCGTGTATGTGATGGGTGCTCTCCAAAGATGAAGTTTATGCTTTCTCCCGGCCTTCAATTTTCAATCTTTATGTATATGATCTTGTGTTACGACAGCAATCATTAGCTTATGAGAGTACTAATTGCTCGGAATTCAATCACAGCTAATCACGCCTCCATGCCACGCTTACGACAACAATCATAAGCGTATGCAAATACTAATTGCTCGGAAATTCATAACAGTTGATCCCGATCCCAATGCCTCGTTCATCGCACAAGCCAACAAGCAATGTATGCTTCACCGTCCATACTTAGGGAACGGCGACACCCTAAGCAGAGTACATAGTCGCAATTTATTGTATATAAGAACCTTATATCTTACGCTTCATTGGTCAAGACACTAAATTGGCTCCCCGGCGAATTCCATACACATACATGGTAGTCCATACAATTACCATATTGAGAGCATATGGGAACATGTACACAATTGAATGTGTGTACTATGCGCAATCCGCTCAACTGAGTATTAATTTGCTGCGACAACTAACTCAGAAATCATATGAGGAGAAGTTGTCGAATATTCATATATATAGCCCAGTCATATTAGGGCTTTCACCTCGGAATAAAAGATAATAAGCTGCAAATTGGTATGAACCTTTGTTTTGTCATTCTAAATGTTGTCTCAAAAGTCACAATCGTTATCGTGTCCGCGTCTCAAGATATTCAAGGTCAAAGGTCACAAAAATCGGTTTTTCGCGAATATCTGGCTTCCTATCGGTTAAATGAGATTTGCATTTATTATAAAAGTTGTAGGCTATAAAATTCCCTACAACTTTTGTTTAAACTTTTTTTTCATACGACCAACCGTTTTGAAGGTAGAGCGCGAAGAGTGCACATCGTACAGTCATATACGGCCTAATGCAAGGTCAAGCGTGAGTTATGGTTATCAGTACGTTATAAAGTCAATTATTTACTTGGAAATTATAATTATTAAACAATGCCTATTATTTATGTACTAACTATTAATTATTTATATTTAATTAAAGTAAGTAACTTGATTATTTATATATAATTATTCATATTTAACTATTTAAGTATAAAATATTATTAATTCTGGATTATATATTTTAGTTTTATTTTAAGTTAAAATGATAGTAAGAGTATATATTTTACACATATTTTTATTTATTATTAAATACGGCATAATATACATTTATCAAAATGTGAGTTCAAATATCAAAAGTATCTTTGTTGATTTTAATTGTAATGAAATTGGAAATGGAAGCTAATTATCTTCTTCTTGTTCGTCGTCTTCTTCTTCTTGTCGCTCAAAAATGTTCGATTCATTGTCATCATCCTCATTATCTGTCATGTTCATCTCCAAACCTTCCAGAATATCGGGATCATATGTATTTTCTTCATCGGGATTACTTGGATACAGTGAAGCGTTGAGGCAAGCTTGTCCGTTGCACTGGCCGCAAGCTAAAGAACATTGTAGCCCTGATTTTCTGCATCCACAGCGGGAACCACAACCATTTTTGCAATTGCAAAATATTACGTCAACACTTCCACCAACAAGTGTAGCAGCTCATCAACACATAAAACGTGTCTACTACCAGATTCAAACGTGGTTAGGGAAGGACTTAGAACCTAAAGAATGAGGCTGGATGCTTGAAAATGAAATCCTGGAGCCCATACGAACGTTATTACCTCCAGCACCAGCCGAACTACTAAACGTAATATTTTGCAATTGCAAAAATGGTTGTGGTTCCCGCTGTGGATGCAGAAAATCAGGGCTACAATGTTCTTTAGCTTGCGGCCAGTGCAACGGACAAGCTTGCCTCAACGCTTCACTGTATCCAAGTAATCCCGATGAAGAAAATACATATGATCCCGATATTCTTAAATAGTTAAATATGAATAATTATATATAAATAATCAAGTTACTTACTTTAATTAAATATAAATAATTAATATTTAGTACATAAATAATAGGCATTGTTTAATAATTATAATTTCCAAGTAAATAATTGACTTTATAACGTACTGATAACCATAACTCACGCTTGACCTTGCATTAGGCCGTATATGACTGTACGATGTGCACTCTTCGCGCTCTACCTTCAAAACGGTTGGTCGTATGAAAAAAAAGTTTAAACAAAAGTTGTAGGGAATTTTATAGCCTACAACTTTTATAATAAATGCAAATCTCATTTAACCGATAGGAAGCCAGATATTCGCGAAAAACCGATTTTTGTGACCTTTGACCTTGAATATCTTGAGACGCGGACACGATAACGATTGTGACTTTTGAGACAACATTTAGAATGACAAAACAAAGGTTCATACCAATTTGCAGCTTATTATCTTTCATTCCGAGGTTGACCCCTATTTTACCTAATATGACTGGGCTAATATGAATACTGAAGCCGAAAAGAACAAAAGCATAAGCGTTCCTTTTCATACAATAAGATTATTCGCGAGGAACAAGAGAGGAATGAATTCGTAAAGCAGGTTAAGGGGAACTAGCACACTAGCAAACTCAGCGTTTTGCGGTTAACTGGATCGAAGGTCTACGACTCCCACTAGCAATTCAAGCAATTTGTTTGTATTTAAACTACTAGCGAATTGGACGAGGGAGTCAGCTTTAACGCAAGTCTCGAGAAGAGACTGCCGAAGTCGATTATTTTATGAAGTAGTTCGCCGCAAAGAAGTGTTATTTTCCACCATCAACAGAACATAAGTATAACGAGCTAAGACTGAGTTTCTTTAGGCCTAAGCCGGTGAAATTCTAGTTTTAGCCAATTTATGATTAAATAGTGTTCAAAAATAATCTTTAACGTAATGACCTTTTTGGCAATCTCCAATTCATTCTACAATTCTTTTTTTTACGTATAGCGAAGGCATCCACGGGAGTCGAAGTGGACACTTGCTCGAGTTGGATTCAGAGTTTCTTTGGGCCCAAGTCGGTGAAACTCTGGTTCTAGCCTTTATCCACGTGCACCATTGTATGCAAACTATGGTACGAGGGTCACAAGCCCGGATTAATCTTAGGGCGCACTAAGACCAGCTGTAACCCCCCTTTGCCTATTTGCAGGCCGCGCTTTTCGGATCCAAAAGCCCAGTCGAGGAGCTTGGTAGCAACATCAGACCCCTAAAATCGAGGTTCACCAACCCAAGCCTGGAAGAGGCACTCCGCGCTGATCCGTTAGCGGGTCCCCAATCGATAACAAGGTACCCGAGGAAAACGGAGCCAGTTCGGATCCCACTCAAGGTAGCGACAAGCGATCACCCTCGAGGCATACCTAGCCAGCCTGGCAGTCCCGTTGGATGTACCAGACAGGGAGACACCGGAGCAACCGAAGCGTGGTGGTAGACGCGTGAGGCTGCGGCAAGAGCTGGGCAACCTACGACGCCTCGCGAGAGGCGTCAAGTCTGACGAGGAGCGGGAGTTTTTCGCAGCCCGGGCCAGGGCACTCAAGAATCAGATCAAGGAGGAGCGAAGAATCAGGCTAGCGATGGCAGCAAGAACCTGAGCGCTACCGGCCAAACGAGTTTCAAACGTAGGATGTAATAAACCCATGTCAATTGCCAGAGAAAAATAAAGATCTATTGTAGTTAAACGAAAGAAAAAAGGTTCTTATTATTTCTAAAGGATCTAAACGACAGCCCCTTCCCCCTCTATGTATCAAGGATTGTGGTAGGACCGAAGCCTGCTCTACGACACGACACAGAGCCAACGAAGTATGGAAATTACATCGGGTGTTGCCCAGGAATCTATCGTTGGTCTGGACCTGTGGAACGTGTCTTACGACGGGCTGCTGAGACTTGAGATGCCATATGAGTTGCGCTTGGTCGGCTTTGCGGATGATGTTGCGGCTCTGGTCACCGGCCCCTTCCCCCTCTAGGTATCAAGGATTGTGGTAGAGTGTGATGAGGTGCGATCACCACGTCAACACAGGCAGGGTGGTTGCATATTTGTATGGTGAGAATTACTTATAAATTATTGTTTTCTAAAAAAAATTTATAATTTTGATATTGACGAATTCACTAAACACTATGCTCAATACTTTTGACAATACCACACCCTGATTTGGCGTGCAGCAGCTCTGAGAAATAAATACTTGCAACAAACAAATCGAATATCGTATATGTGTTGATTTCTACTTAACGATTTTAATTTAATGATCTGAACAAGATCTATTTCAAAGAACATACCTAATTGGGTCCAAATTTGTGAGAAATTGCGGTATGACTTTTGCTAGATTTTAACTTACTGTAACGACCCGTCGAATCTGCATGCTTAACTTAATATTCATCAATCTGTTTTTTCCTTCTTACCAATTTCGCTACGAGCACAAACAATTTGCCAATCGTTTATTATTTCTAATTTTTATCTACAATAAATTAAACTTTTTACTAGGGCAAATTCTGAAAATTCACATAAATATTTTTTGGCGCCACCATTGTGTCATCTATTTTCTAAAGCTTTACCGACGCCAAACCAGTTAATTGATATTAAATTGATGTCAATATGAAGGAAATAAAATGCGGAGACTAGGATTATACAAGAAGCAAATTACTAGCGAATCTAAATAAATTACACTAAGAAGAACATGTACGCCAGTTTCGCGGAATTTATTCGATGGCGCTTCAAATATGAATTTGATTAGAATTGTTTAAGATCTCACGTGACTAGGGGACCATTAAGAGGATTTTTTTCTTAGAATTTATTTTTAATTCTAATTTATATTTACCACATTTTTGTCTTATCACAATTCGGCTTTACTGTAAGGTTCTTATCTGGTTGAGCTATTTTCGTGATAATTAAAATGCAAATGTTAGTTTTGTGCAAATATTTATTAGATTTGTTGGCAACAACTCTGTCGTATTAGTCATAAAATAATAAATGACTCTAGACAAAATAAATTAATGAATAATAAATTCTTGTCACCCTTTTTTTTGAGCAGTGTGAAAAAATGGTTTTTTAGGATTTTTGAAGATTAATTTTGGGTTATTCTTTGTGAAAGGAATAAATATTATAAGTTCTCTATCGACCGTTGAAGTTACAATAAAATAAACATTTTTTCAATACCATTCTTGGGTATTACATTTCTCCGCAGAAATTCCTTTGAAACCAATAATAGGCTCAGAACTCACTAAAAATTTATTAACTCAATAAAATTCTCAGCACATGATTTTAAAAGATCAATTTTATACTTATTACGTCAACCAGCAATCACTATGCAAATCATAGTCGATAAAAGTGATCGATTCGTATTAAAACTCATCTATCTTTAATTCAGATACAAAAACAAATAAACAAACGCAGGAATTAGATCATAACAATACTCTACTACATATATAACATGCATGTGCTGTTGCACTTGAACAACTTAAAAAATATAAAGCAATAGCTCGATAATATTTGTTTTATTCGTTTTGGATATGAAAGCTCTTATGCCTGGTTGGTCACTGGTTAATAATTGTTAATTGACCGATCATTTTAATCGGACAGTTTAAAGAGATTTTATTCTGTCATTGGATCTTTAATTAGTTAATAAATAACGATTTTTCCTTCAATCGCATTTAACATGTGACAATGAAATATTCCAAGATTTCTATGAAACTCGTGAGTATTAGATTAAGATTACCACATGTGGATTTAATATTGTGGGACGTTAATCGATTAATGGCCCGTTTGTGTTGTGATTGTTAATGTGCAATTTGTGTTAAAAACATTAATGAATTGATAAATTGTATGCATATGGGGTTTGGTCTTTGATGTAATAGATGACTGAATATGGCGTGATGTGAATGTTGTTGTTTTTTTACTTTTAAAGCGAATATTGCGGGTAAGTTAAGGGAATGTTTAGTTGGTTTTAAATATTATTACAAAAATGATTGATCAAATTACCTAGTTGGAAATTCTAAACGTAAAAAAATCTATTGCCCCTTGTTACATAATGCTGGGTAAAGTTCAGTTGAAATACTACCTGGTATACTATTGTATTTGGTATCCGTGTAGACTTTCGGTCTCCTATCAGACGCGTCCTCAGGTAGCAGACAGAGGGTGCCCTAACCGACTAGCCGGCGGGTATGTGGCAAATAAAATACCATTCATGGGCCAAAAAGAGGTGAAGTCAATGGTGACAACGCTCCAGTTAGTATTTATTTGTCATGGAATCAGTTAAACAGCCTCGGATCAGACTGGATAAACGGCAACGACTATCGAAATGTATAAAGGACTATTCTTTTGGAACTTGGATTGTTAGATCACTAAACAGACCGGGTGAACTGCAACAACTTCTGGATGAAATGAGGAAATACAAAGTCAACATCTTCGCAGTACAAGAAACCAGATGGCACGGTGAAGATATATTTGACATGTAAACGCACACTGTATTCAAAAGCGAAAAATCACAAGGAAGGTGTAAAGTTAGGGTGGCTTTAATTGCCGAAATAGTCGCCGGCTTCAAGCCCATCAACGCACGGATATATGCAATTCATATCAAGACCAATTTTTTATATATCTGGCTGGTCAAGTGTCACATGCCAATGGAACGCAAGGAGGAGGCAACCAAGAACGAATATTACAGCATCCTGCAACGTACTGTTACTGCAAAAATCGGCCGTGAAACAACTCAAAGAGACCTGTGACAATGTACAGCACCTAATAGACTCCGCCACTAACAGAGGCTTCACAGTCAATTTCACACACTTCCTGCATAACGACATCCCCAAAAAGCTTAGAGAATCTCCAGACGGTCACAAATTCAACCAGATCGACCAAATTTTCATGCGAAAATGAACGGCCACTAGCACTATCGATACATGCTTGTCCAGCGGTGCTGTCTGTGATTTGGAGCACTACCTTATAAGGATCAATTTCTGATGCTGCATCTCTAAGAGCTGTAAACATGGAAGATCCTCCGCAGAAGGAGTGTAAGTCGACAGAAATACTCGTGAAGGGTAGCATTCTTTGGGGAGTGCCAAACATATGGACCCGAGGATATAAAGGTCATGAGATGACAGTTAACGAACCTGACTGAATCTGAACTCCACTTTCGACGATGAATTGGAATTGATGCTTTGGGCTGGCAGACATAATAGTTTGGTCCTAGTTGTTTAGCACTATAGGGCTGTGGTGAAACTTCTACGTTCGACGGTTCCAATCAAACGATCATACTGCCTCCGTCCCGGTAAAACCTTGGCAGGCCTCGGAGTACGTTCGAAATTCGCACCATTGAGTAGGTGGTGTAGGTTTGGTCGAGACGGACTCCTGATTGGTGCTGGTCTAGTTTCGAGTTCTTGTCCCCATATGGGCTAGGGCCATCCCTAGCGTGGTGTTGGATCAGAATCCAATATAATTATGAAACATCAATTATTATTTGTAAAACTAACTAAGCTATGCACTCCAATGGACATTATTTCGAATTCGTTCGCGCCAATAAATGCGCAATCCAAGTTGTACTAATTATATTTTACAATTAGCTTATAACTTCACTTAGTATACGAAAATATAAACATGACAGCGTGCAGTTCGTTTTGTGATTCGAAGAAGGAAGGTCGGACTCGCCGACTAAAACTTGTAACCTAAAATCCGTGTAAATTAAAACCTTTAGTAAAATAAAATAATAAATAGAAAAGCCTATCTATTTCAATTCATTTTTGGTCCGTCGAGCCGGATACGGCAGCTTCGTTTGTAGTTCGATTTCGATAATCGATCGGGATCAAAAAAGACATTTTTTCGTCGGGAATAGTTCACTAAAAACCTAACAGTAAGATTTCGGTAATCGATCGGAATCTGAAAAGAACAGTTTTTTCGTCGTGAACAGTTCAATTAAAACTACTAGTAGATTTCGGTAATCGGTCGGAATCTGAAAGAAAAGTTATTTTTCGTGGACATTTGTATAAAAACTCAAACTGTACGTGATCGAACGTGCCCTAGTGAATTTTAGAGGTCAAATTGTGACATTAAACAGTTTGATTGTGTGAAGATGACTAGTGAGTCTGAAGATAATGGAGATGATCGGAAAGTTCTCGGATCAGTAAATAAACTGAAAAGAAAGCGGGCCGCTGCGCAATGAAGCATCACACGCGTTAAACGGACCATTGATTCAAAGGGTGAGAAATTAAATATTCATGAGCTTAACACGAGGCTAGAGCTCTTGGAGAGTTCGTTTACGACGGCTACGGAGACCCATCTTGAAATCGAAGATCTTGATGATGATGCGGCCCAAAACGCAACTAAACTCGCGGAACTGGAAGATTTATATTGTGGAACTAAGGCAGCCATTCTTGGGTACTTAAATCGATCAAGACCAAGTAAGGATGTTTCTAATACGACAGGCACATTTTTAACACCTCGATCGCGGTCTAAAAATCTTCCGCGTCTCAAATTGCCACTTTTTAATGGTGAGCCTACGTCATACTTAGAATTTTGGAACAAGTTTAAGTCATTGGTTGATAATGATGACGAGTTAGAGGATTTTGAAAAATTCCAGCTTAGGCGAGAAGGTGCGAAAAATTATCGAACATTTAGAAGCGACTCCTGAAAATTACAATCATGCAAAAACGTTATTGGACAAACGGTTCAATAATCCCGCATTAATACTGACGGGTCATGTTCGACAGTTATTCGACCTTCCTGCAGTAAATTCGACAGCAGCGTCTCAGCTACGACAATTATCTGATAGTGTTATGGCCCATATTCAGTCAATGTCATCATTAGCTAAGCCCGAGCAAATATATCACGGTTTATTATTGCATCTGGCATTACAAAAAGTCGACTCGGAGACGCGACTAAAATGGGACGAGATTCGTGATCTAAAACGTTTTCCTGAATGGGATGAATTTTCGGAATTTTTAAACAATCGCTGTCAAATTCTTGAAGCTCGCGCGATGGATGGCAGTAATCATCAAAATGAATCGGCTTCGGCACCGCGGCTGTCTCGTTCTAACGCAAAAAATCGCACAGTACTCATATCGGCGCGGAGTTCGTGTATCATTTGTAGTGCAACAGACCATTACATTCAAAAATGCCCACAGTTCACAGCGAAATCACCCGTCGAACGGTATTGGGAGGTAAAACGACGATCGCTTTGCATTAACTGCTTAACAAAGGGTCATACGACCAAAAACTGCACAAGGTTAAAATGTCGAATTTGTGCAGGTGCTCACCATACCTTATTACATCGGGATCAATCGAAGCAAGTGGAAAACGTTAATTCGGACGTCAAGGTTGTGCCTTCAGAGCACGACGTTAGCACAAGTCATGCAAATAATTCATCGTTGATCATATCGTCGTCGTCGTCATCGGAATTTTATGTGAGTTGCGACAATGAAATAAACCACGTAATTTTAGCAGCTGCAGTAATCTATATAAAGGATAAAGTGGGATCTTTCGTGCCCTGCAGAGCGCTCTTAGACTCAGCTTCGCAGTTAAAAATAATATGGGAATCGCTGTCCAACCGATTGCAGATAAAGAAACAAAAGGTCAGCGAGTCTATTAGCGGGATTGGAGCTGTGAGTGCTGTTGCTAAATTTAGAACTAACACAACTATTAAATCTCGTGTTAACAACTTTGAAACTAGTTTGGAAATGATAATTTTACCCACAATAGTGGGCCCTCAACCCCACTGTTCTTATAGTATCGATAATTGGAACATTCCAAAAAATTTGCCACTTGCTGATCCACATTTTTATAAAAGTCAAGGAATAGATGTTTTGATTGGAGCATCTGTCTTTTTTGATCTTCTTTGCGTTGGCCAGATCAAACTCCAAGAAACCGAGCCAACTTTACAGAAAACCTTATTGGGCTGGATAGTGTCAGGATGTTGCAAGAATATGAAATATCGAAACAGTAACGTGCTTTGCAGTTTAAAGGCCGTGACTGAGGACTCAGAACAATCAGTGCTGCAACTTTTGGAAAAATTTAGGGTACTGGAATCAACTGAAATGGATAATCGAAAATGGAGTTTGGAACAACAAGATTGTAAAGATCACTTTCGTCAGACCTATCGTCGAACAACAGATGGACGATTTATCGTTAAATATCCCATTAAGGACGACCTTTCGAAGTTGGGCAGTTCTTACGACCTCGCACTTTGACGGTTTTCGAACCTGGAGCGCAAACTGAGAAAAGATCGAGAATTAAACGAACAGTATTCTGCATTTATGAAGGAGTATGAAGACCTAAATCATATGGAGCTCATAGACACTGAAGATCGAAACCGAGTACGTTATTGGATCCCTTATCATTGCGTTTTGAGACCGGAGTCTTCGACAACGAAACTTCGTGTAGTATTAGATTGTAGCTGTCGCACTAGTACAAATATATCGCTAAAGGAAATGATGATGGTTGGGCCAACTATAAAGGCCGAGCTTTTCGATATTCTCATTCGTTTCCGTTTTCATAAATATGCTTTAACCGCGGATATATCGAAAATGTATCGTCAAATAATTATAGATGACGATGACAAATACACTCAGTTCATTATCTGGAGAAATCACTCATCAGAAGAAATACGTCATTACAAGCTAAACACAGTTACTTATGGTACAGCTGCAGCCCCATTTCTAGCTACTCGTTGTCTGCAGGAACTTTCAAACTTATATGGAAAGGATTATCCAGCCGGTGCAACTACTATTCGTCGTGATTTCTACATGGATGATCTCATAACCGGGGCTGACTCGACCGAAGAGCTTTCAAAGATTAAATCGGAGGTAAAGTATATCCTATCAAAGGCAAAGTTTGATTTGAGAAAATGGTGTTCGAACGATGAATACTTGCTGAAAGGCGATCCGGTAGAGGATCTAGCAATGAGTTGCTCATTCGAAAAGTCGAATAGTATTAAAACTTTAGGAATTGTTTGGCAACCCGTACCAGACTTATTTAGTTGCTGCTATAAACACAATATCGATGGAAGAAAAATAACAAAACGCACAGTTTTATCGGATGCTGCGAAAATTTATGATCCATTGGGAATCATTAATCCTGTAACAGTCATAGCTAAAATATTCCTACAAGACCTCTGGAAATTAAAAATAAATTGGGACGAGTCATTGCCTACAAGTTATCATCAACATTGGGAAACATTTAAGGCACAGCTGAGTTTAATACAAAATATAAAAATTCCTCGTTTAGTACTTGCAGATCCGGAAAAAAACAACCTTGGAGTTACATGGATTTGCCGATGCCTCGCCCAAAGCATATGGTTGCTGCATATACGTTCGTTGCATCGCATCTTCTGGAGCAATATCTGTAAAATTGTTATGCGCGAAGTCTCGAGTAGCGCCGGTGAAATCGATCACCATACCTCGATTGGAACTCTGTGGAGCTCTACTTTTGGTGGAGCTAATGGACCGAGTTCAAAAAATCATCAATAGACCTATTCAGGATGTTTTCTGCTGGACTGACTCTACGATTGTCCTGGCATGGCTTGCTGATCATCCGTCTAGTTGGAATACTTTCGTGGCGCATAGAGTCGCCAATATACAAGCGTTGTCATCGAACATGAGATGGAAACATGTACCCACAACTTCTAATCCTGCAGACATTGTTTCCAGAGGCATGCTCCCCGGATCGCTCGTAGATTCAACTCTTTGGTTCAATGGGCCTGATTTTTTAATGGAATCCTTTGATAAATGGCCAATCCAGAAGAGTTAAGATCGTCCTCGCCGCAACTATAGTTGATCGGGAAGACTTAACATCAAATGTAAAATTTATAAATGACTATCAAAAACTTCGTCGCGTATTTGGATTCATTTTGCGATTTGTGAACAACTCGAGACGAACAGAAGATAGGAAAATAGGTCCTCTTTCAGCGGAAGAGCTCGACACTTCGCTACATTGAATTATTTGGATCGTTCAGAATCAGGAATTCGCTAAAGAAATTAGACTACTTGAAAGTCAATTGAAAAGTCCTTTAAGGAGTTCTATCGCAAATTTAAACCCTTTCCTAGATAGCAATTCCAAGATAAAACTACTAAGAGTAGGAGGACGTCTACAGAACGCAGACATTACCTATGAATCGAAACACCCAATCCTTTTGCCTAAAAACCATCCGTTTGTCCTTTCTCTTGTCAAACATTATCATGAACAAAATTTTCATGCAGGTCCTCAAGCGTTAGTTGCTGCCATCCGCCACAAATATTGGATCGTTAACGCCAGAAGCTTTGCAAGACAAGTAGTGCATCAGTGCTATCGTTGTTTTCGTTCACGGCCGCGAGTCTCACATCAACTAATGGGCAATCTTCCAGCTTCTCGCTTAAAACCAACTCGGCCTTTTCTCGTTTCTGGAGTCGATTTTTGTGGTCCAATTTGCGTGCATCAAAAGGGCAGAGGATATCGTTCGTATAAGGTTTATATTGCAGTGTTTGTTTGCTTCGCAGTCAAGGCGGTACATTTAGAGGTCGTCTCGGACTTGACATCGCAAGCCTTCATTGCGGCTCTAAAAAGATTTATCGCTCGAAGAGGTCACTGCCGTCACCTGTACTGCGATAATGGAACCAATTTCGTTGGAGCAAAGAGAGAGATGAGAGAGCTTCATCAACGTTTCAACAGTCAGCAAACTCAAGATTCGATTATCCAGCTGTGTGCCGATGACGGAATCGAGTTTCATCACATACCTCCTCGAGCACCACATTTTGGTGGACTCTGGGAGGCGGCGGTTAAGATAGCTAGGACGCATTTATATCGTACTTTTGGACTTGCCTCTCTGACCTATGAAGAATTGTCGACGGCAGTAACTCAAATCGAAGCGATCCTAAATTCTCGGCCGTTAACTCCACTTTCGTCAGATCCGAATGATCTGAACCCACTAACAACAGCACATTTTTTAATTGGCGAACCGTTGAACTCGCCAGCCAAACTCGATGTTACCAACGTTAACATTTCTCGTCTATCTCGTTGGCAGCAATTATCCTGGTTACAACAGCAGTTTTGGTTACGTTGGTCCAAAGAATATCTCTTACAACTGCAACAAAGAGGCAAATGGCATACAGAAACGAAAAACATCCAATTGGGTCGATTAGTTGTCGTCGTCGATTCCAGTCTACCACCACAACGATGGCTACTAGGTCGTATAATTGAACTCCACCCAGGTGCGGACGGGCTAGTCAGAGTGGTTTCCCTTAAAACCAAGTTGGGAACTCTGCGTCGGCCAATCGCCAAGGTATGTCCTTTACCAAGTAGCGATCTGGAGAATTGAAGGCAGTAGCCGTTCAAGGTTATTATTTGTAAAACTAACTAAGCTATGCACTCCAATGGACATTTTTTTGAATTCGTTCGCACCAATAAATGCGCAATCCAAGCTGTACTAATTATATTTTACAATTAGCTTATAACTTCACTTAGTATACGAAAATATAAACATGACAGCGTGCAGTTCGTTTTGTGATTCGAGGAAGGAAGGTCGGACTCGCCGACTAAAATTTGTAACCTAAAATCCGTGTAAATTAAAACCTTTAGTAAAATAAAATAATAAATAGAAAAGCCTATTTATTTCAATTCACGTGGTCTCTTGGCTCTGCAAAGATAATCACGGGACTAAAAGGGCGACTACATACACAAACGGAGTAAGTGGCTCCAGAGGGGACCCAGTCAAACTCGAGTAATCTCAACTAAAGTAATAAAACTAGTTCGAAAACCCTAAAAAAATATCAACAATGAATATGTATTTACAACTACAGCTGGGATGTCAACCGCACATTGTAAATGGCATCAACAATGACAAAAACAAAGCTCAATGAGAATGAAGATGGAGAACAACGGACAGCCTTGCCCAAACAGAAATCCCTGTGGCATTCATGCATAGAAAAAATATTATGTGGACGCCAGAACATGTTAAAAAGGCGCGGTGGAGAAAAATATGAATAAAATCGATAATTCGATGGTTACTGCTGCGATCACTAGCAAAATTACCGAAGCAAGGGTCCTGAATGCCAAAATAAGAACAAGGAATCCTGAAGTTCACAAAGCGATTACGGCAGAAGAAGCAAGGGGTAACCAAACAAACGAAGCACCTTTGTGTGATTTCACCGCTATCAACGAAAAAGCGACTAAGGGATTGTACTTGAAAAAGGAAGCCAATAACCTCTCCCAAGCGAAGGCCAGCCCGCTACAAAAATTTGACATCGAAAAGCTGAGGCCAAAAATTTCACGGAGACTCTAGACAACCAGCTGGTTTCCATCTTATCAGACGCATCACTTTATACAAGCAACGAGCACTGGATGGAAGTCAAAGCGCCTATTAAGACCGTGGCAGAACAGACGATCGGATATCAAACCCGGCGCCTGAGAAATGATTGATGAGATGCTGCGTGCCAGAATGCGTTAGACAAACGTACAAAGAATACGCAGGTAGGAAAACAAAGACAAAGAGAGAACACTATGAAAATCTCAAAAGAGTAACGAATAAGATAGTTAGAACTAAGAAAAAAATACTATGACGACCAATTGAGAAGTATAGATGTAAGTCTAGCGAGCAACAATACAAAACAAGCATGCAAAGTAGCGAAAAGCCTGAAACGAGGTTATAAGCCCAAAACCACGCTCTGTCGTGATGACATCGGCAACATCATCGCTGATGAAACCAAGATTAAGGAAGGATGAGCATCATATTTCAATGATTTCCTTAACCCTCCGAATGGTTCCAGAACATCGGAGTCTATAGATACCTGTGGAGAACTTCCATCGGCCCCACCAACTCTGGATGAAGTTTGTTCCATCATCAAAGCCTAAAAGAATAATAAAGCACCGGGCATTTGTGAGCTTTCGATTAACCTCATCAAATATGGTGGCAGTAGTGTTCATAAAGCTATTCACATCCAGCACATTTGGTAACAAGAACACATCCCGGAAGAGTGGAGCCAATCAATTAAATTCCCTATCCACGAAAACGGTGACAAGCTACAGTGCGAAAATTATCGAGGCATATCACTACTTTGTACGGCGTATAAAATATTTTCAAAGATCCAAGAAAATGAAATCAAATCATACGCCAATAGTATTATTGGGGAGTATCAGGGCGGTTTTAGAGCAGGCAGATCGATAATAGAGCAATCGTTCACAGTCAAGCGGGTACTCGAAAAATGCTGGGAGTTCAACAGAGACGTACACCAAATTTTCGTTGACTTTCAGCAAGCATAAAACAGTACTGATCGTAACGTACTGTACCAAAAAATGCTTTGCTTTGGCATCCCAGCCAAATTAATCCATCTTACCAAAATGACAATGACGTCGTCAACCTCCCAGGTTGGCATCAATAACCAACTCACCGATGCCTTTGACACAAATATCAGACTGAAACAGGAAGATGGGCTGGCACACTTGCTATTCAATTTGGCTCAAGAGTACGTCATAAGGATGCTTCCTGTCGATACGCAAGGTACATTACGATATCAACATTTTGTCACGATGGTTGACAACTGCCAAAGAACTCTTCCCGAAACTTGACAAAACACATGACGCAGTCGAGGAAAAATACCTCAAATTAACCAAATGTCACACTTGGCGAGTACAGTATCGAAAATGTGAGCGAATTTTTGTATTTAGGTGCCAAAATGACGAGAATCTGGCAATGAAAGGAACCATATACGCCGAAGAATACTACTCGTAAATAAAATATTTTAGTCTGTTTTGACGATCTTGAAGACACACAGGAAAACAAGGCTCCTAGTATACAAATCTGTGATAAGACCTGTGTTACACTATGGGTGTGAAACATGACCCTAATCCAAGCATCCGCAAATATATTGAACGCGTATGAGCGACTGGTACTGGGGCGAATAATTGGATTGAAGCTAGCCGGGGACACATGGTGAATTCGATACAAACATTAGCTGTATTAAATTTTTGACGAATCGGAGGTCTCAATGGTTGTCAAATTACGGAGGCTACAATGGGCTGGTTACTTGAATTGTATTGGCAAACAACGGATACCGAAAAAAGTATTCGTTGGCAGAAATGAGGGCCGGAGACCTGTGGGGAAACCGAGAAAACGCTTTTGTGACTTGGTCGACGAAAACAATTTATCGCTGCTTCGGTTTAGAAATCTGAGGACGCGGTCAATGGACCGAGACACTTGGAGGCGCTACTTGCAGGAAGCGCAGGCGCGAGAGGAGCTTTAGTGCTTCGAACAAGAAGAGAAAAGAGACTATAAACTTAGAGTATTGATGACTTTAGCTTTCATGGAGCGCGATGTCTACAAAGAAACAGGAGAGCACTCTCCAGATAGTCTTCATTGTAGCATGGTTCCAGTTGTCACCCACTAAAAGTATAACCGGTTAATATATGGAACCATGTGGTATATTATGCTCGGGCAGTTCTAATAGAGAAAAAGTACTCACAGTACCCGGGGACGTCCAGCTTCGGAGATCACTTTTCTAGCAATTCTCCCTCCTTTCTCTCCACCTACAAGAAGAAGGATCTACAAACTTGAAGGCGCCCCACGGTGTCGCAAAACGAGGTTTAGTCTGAACTGATGTGTCAAACGGTTCCAGCCTAGGTTTTCAGACTGAGAGGGGAGGTTTTTAGTGAGAGCCACACATTTAGGGCGTAAATATCTTTCACCTCCCCTTCACAAAAGAAAAAGCAAATTAATTTGTAATGAGAGTAGCAATCCATGAATCACCATTAAAAATTGATGGAAGGGCTTATATTGTATTGAAAGATAAAATAAAAACGAAAAATAATGATACAATTTTTTTTAGTAAAATTAAAGCAGGAAACCTTTTCTTATGCTGGTTACTTTCAATTTAAGTAACATAAATGTAAGAGCCTGTCCTTCAAACTTCAAAGTTATCACTTATTTGTAAACTAAACAACATATTTCTAGCAATAAAAAAGTCAATTCGCTAGTTTTTCGTGGTATGGAGGTGAATGTGATTCACACAACGAGTGTAGGACTGCCATGCTCACAAGCGAATGAGCTACCTCTACCCTCGCAACTCAAGAACCTAGCATGGAACCGTTTGACACATTACTGCGGGCCAGGTCTCGTTTTGTTACGCGAGGCGTCTTCAAGCTGGCGGATTCCTCTTCTAGCGGGAGGAGGGAGTGGAAGAGGAATTGCCAAACATGCGATGCCAAGTCGTTCCATTTGTTAAACGAATCAAGCATCACTGCAATTAGACTATCCGGGATGAGCTCTCCTGCCGCCCTGTAGAGGTCCCGCCTCAACCTGTCCCATTTTATGTACGAAAAAAATGGGTGGCAGGCATTGTATTCCTTTCCTGCGCAAAACCGATAATTGGAGGATCGTGACACCAATTTTATGCAGGTAAGACTTAAAAACTTCGTTGGCCCTGTGTCGTGTCGTAGAGTAGGCTTCTGTCCTTTAGGTAGTCCCTCAAAAGCCGCATTTGATATTCTGGAACTTGAAAAGAGTTTTCCAGCGTTTTCAGAATATCCATCCATCTAGCAGAGTTGAAAGCGTTTCTCACGTCGAGTGTCACCATCAGGACGATCCGTCACTTGGTGTGGCTATATGCCTCTGCCTTTTGGACCACGTTCACCACTTCTGCAATCGCATCAACAGTAGAACGTCCTGCTCTAAGGCCGTACTGCTGAGGAGATAGGTCCCCAGCAGCACGAATCACGTCAGTGAGTCTTCCCTTGATAAGTTTCTCTAGCACTTTCCCAGCAGTATCTAGCATACATAACGGGCGGTATGCAGACTGCGATCTGGGATTTCCCTTCCCCTAGCTGATCAGCACGAGCCTCACCGCCTTCCATCGTACCGAGAAAACCCCGTCCCGTAGGCAAGCATTGAATGTGCTGAGCAGCAAGGCAGGACAATAGTGATAGACAAGCCACAACACCTCAGGTGGAACACCATCTGGACCTAGAACCTTCCTCGCTTTCAATGAAAGGACTGCCTCCTCCAGTTCTGGCTGTGTGAATAGTGGATAATCGACTGCTGTTTCACCATGGACAGCATTAGCACGGACGGGATGGGCGGGAAAGAGTGCCCGCACTATCTCATCCATCTTTTCCGCATCATGTACACAAGACTTCGGAGGGGCGCCAAGCTTCCGCATAACTAGCTTGTAGCCAAGGCCTCACGGATCCTTGTTCACACTGTCCACTAGGTCTTGCCAGCAGCGAACATTACCATTGTTGATCAATTTGCGAAGGCATTTCCTGGCTGATTTATATGCTGCCACCCGGTTGGATGCCTCGTCACGGTTACACGCCTGTTGAGCCTCACGCCGAAGCTTGTGAGACTCCCTTCGTTTTTCAGCGATTTCATTTGACCACCAGTACACTGGGGGCTTGCCGTGCCGGGGTTTTCAACGGGGCATAGAATGTCATAATGATACTCATAGTTGAGTTCACCACGTCCTGAACGTTTCACAAAGATCGAATGACATTTAGCGAAATCATAGCGATTTAAATTTTCCTGTATTACTATGGAGCAATATGCGCTGTATTACTATGGAAACATATGGCTATGGAACAATATGCGCTTTTCATCGACTCTGACACTACAGCTTTGCTAGAATTTGCATGAAAGTTTCAGGAATGATAGGTATCATGAATATCTTTGAAAAACGGTTCAGCTAGTGCTGTCAGTAATCGTAAAATAAAATAGTGGCTGTTTTAAATACGAAAGTTGAATAAGTTTCAGATATTTTTCCCCAACTTCAACGTTTAAGGTGCATACACGAAAAATTTTTTCCCCCTCCCGATTGAACACCTGTGGTCTGAAGAAATCTGAAAAAATTATCAAGGGAGATATTTATGAGTACAACAATAACAAATACCTCGGAAGTCAAAATTCGTTCAACTTTGTTAATAATAATATGATATTCGAATTTAAAATTTTCTCCAATAAAATCGTATGGAGCATTTAAACTCAAGCAAACTCGATATTTAAGTAGCCTTACACAAGATCCTAATACTCTGTGAGCTTGATGAAATTCGAATCATATTCACGGAAGTTATATCCATTTGAAATTTCTCCAATTATAGCAACAATAACACACTATGTTGGTATTTTATAGACTTCCCATCTAATCAGAAGCTGCAGTTTTGATTTGATTTTCTTAAAATTTTCATATTAAAATGATGATATGAATTCTTTCGGGACTTCATGTTTTGAGTGATTTTCGTTAGTTGAAAATTGAGAAACAATGGATTTTCTTTTAAACGAGCAAACCTCTTTGACACGTTTCTGGATTTTATTTGTTGCTAATGACTGCATTTTGTAAGTTGAGTACATAACCCTTCTGACATGAGCGTAGGACTGTCTATCGAAGTAGTTTAATTGTTACAGGTGCTCTCACAGGGCTGCTAGGCCTTTCACAACTGATATGGGCTAAGGCAGCATTGTGAGGGGTGCGTGGGGGCACCGCCACCATCTGGATACCCCACTCTTTTTGTGGACCATGATCGTCCCCAGCAAGGACAAAATCAACTTCAATATTGCGCACGGTTAATAGGTTACTTATCGTCGTTTTCTGTTTGTAATCCTTTTTGGAAGGGTGCTTCGGCCACTGACACCTTTCCATCAGTCAATCGGTTCGACTTTTTGACTGCAGCCACCTTCAAATTCGTGAGTGCGAAAATATAATTTGTAGTGGGCCTTTTCGCTGCGGGAAGAGAGCCCGCCTCCCGACATCGCAACACTCACTTGCCAGTGTATTCACGCATCTCCAGATAATGTCAATTCAGCTGAGCACTGAACGTTCTCTCGCTGCAGCAGTATAAGATCGCTGCAGTCTTGAACGGGCATGTTAACATTCATATAAGATCACTGCAATTCGTGCTATGGAAGTTTGAGTCGAAACGTTGAATTAAACCGCATTAAAGGGAACGTGCCTAGTGAACGCATAGTGGAAGCAACTTTGCGAATTGGCTGGTGGTGGTGGTCTTTCAAATTGTAACTGGTAGACTGTGAATTTTTTGATAATATAAGGAAATTAATGTAAAGAGTTTGGATTTAGATTCAAATTTGCTGATTATCTAAATAACGATTCAGATTCCAGGTTGTGAAAAGTGTGGCTCTGACGTAAATTTCCCAGATTATTTATCAGGTTATAAGAGCCTGAGTCGTGAAGGGAAAGTGGTAGTGCTCGGTGGTGCGACTGAATATATAATTTTGCTCTATCTTTACCATGCTACAGGAGCCTAAGTCTACGAGAGAAAATGGTAGTGAAGACCTACTTTTAATTGTAGATAAAGTGGTGACGAAAGTAAGGAAGAGTGGTTTAGCAACTTGTGAACAGCGTTTTAGCGCTCCAGGAGGCATAAGAGCAACCATCGGTTTTAGGCTTTCCTGTGGAGGTTCCTTGTCAACCACTTTCTGGTCGGCCGCATTCTCTTTTAGGAGGCTCGATAAGTCAAACGAGTGACAGCAACGCCTGTCTCTGGGTGACTTGACCGGGACCGGAGAGCTTCAGCCAGAACAGCCCAAATAAAGAAAAAAAGTAGTGATGCCAAAGTTGGTGACACTCGGTACGGAAGTTAGTTATAACTACTAAGCTGAAGAGTGAAATCAGTAAAAGGTTTTGTTCATTCTACGATTTAAATGAAAACCTTTTACGTTATATGCATATAATAGCAAATTTGGTTTATTTAATATAGTTTAATTTCTGCAGTTAAATTGCATTTTTGAAATCATATTTATTTTCAGACTCACTAATTTGACTGTGGTAAATATTTCAACTAAATCATTTTATGATATGGACATTTGTTCATATCCAAGAATATCAGCTTTTCTTGGAATTAATTATTCAATGGTACAATAAATAACAATTATTGATAGAGTTATTGTACGAGTACATTTGAATTCATTACAATTTCCATGCATGGAACGATGGGGAGGAGCCTATTGACGCGCTACCGTTCAATTATTTCTCGGATAATTGAAACATTTCTGGATAATTGAAGGTATAACATTAAAACACTGAATTATTTGTTAACTCGTTGCTTCATTTGCATAAACCTATAATAATTCTGATATAAAAACGCTTTGTAAATTACAGAGAAAGATTTGCCGATCAATTAAATATATTAAAATCCAGTTAATTTATGTAATAATTCTGATTGGAGCAAACGTAGGTAGTTCAATGAAAAATAATGAACAGTTTGAATAATAAGAGCAATATGATATGAGTTATGATGTCAGATGAATAATTATAGGATATATATGCTTCTGTATTACATTCAATAAATTCCTGAAAAAACGACGGCGAAAAATATCTTTAACAGAAAATGAACAGGGAGATTTGATTATTTTGTAAATAATCTCAACTTGAGATTTATACGAAAGAAATCTTACCAAAGATATTTTCGTCGAAATTATAAGGGCTACAATGATTAAAATTTGCCAAAAAGGATAGCAGTGGGAGTCCTTTAAAAATTTTGAAGCTAAAAATATTCAACCGGTTTTAATGGAGATCTGACTGAACATATGTATATGGAATAGATCCTTAACGTTTTGAACATATGTAGGCAAGTGGTTTACCTGATTAAATGAGACAACAAGAGCTTTTGAACTTGTTTTCAAAAGTACGTTGCTCAAGCCATACTGTACGTAAGGGGTCACAAATTACATCTTTACAGACTGCGAAAAAATTCACATAAATTGCTTGGAAACCGTGAAATTTGTAAGGTATTGCGGTTCCAGACAAAAACTTGTTACACACGGTAATCGAACCAAGTGTAGTAACTGAGCTAATAGTACCCGAGGCCATGTAGTAATCGGTCCGTTGCCTAAGCAAACTGCTTGAAACCACCCCCCCTCCCCTTCACAACGGAGCCTATCCCCGAATTGCACTTCGGCAAGGCAATTGAAAGTGGATGGAAGGCCCGTCTACTTCCGTTGTGAGGAATCCCGCAAGATGACAACGAATGACAGGATAGTCTTTGTGTTATCGCCAGACGTTTTGGACGGAAAAGTGACACATTTGTGCTTTAAAGAAAGAAAGAAGTTTTTGATCCCGTGTGGTCACGAGAGCAAGAAGTGCATTGCAAGTGCTCTAGCCCAAGCACATCGACGAATCGCGACCAAAATTGTATAAGTGAAATTGATTCTGTCTGTACAATCTTCTCCCTGTATCTGTTGTGTGCGCTAACATGCCGTTGTCGGTAATCAAAACGGAAAGTTTCGCGTGAATTTAGTGAAAAACTGAAATTTCTTGGTGTTTCAATTGATGATAACCATAATCCACAGCCAGTAAACGTATGCGCGACAATAGTCGCAAACATTGTAATCCTTAACAAATTGCTGCCAATTAATACAATCAAGTTAATACAATCCCAGTTAGATTGGCACCACACCGTGACCCCAAAAGGATTTTCTGTGTGAAATATTGATGCAGAGAAAAAAAAATGAAATCCATTTGAGGAGAAATCAAGTTCCCGCAAACATCTTTTCCCAACCTGAATTTTCCGTTAAATTGCCGTTCGTGGGCTGGGAAAGCGTTTCTAAAAGAATTCGGAACAAGTGACGGTGGATTTAAAGAGGCATTTACATGTGAATGAGTGAGAAGAAAAGCAATTTCCGTACAGCAATAACCGTGCCGGAAAAGTGCTGGACAAGATTCTGTGAGATCTTAACTGATTATTGCGAGAGAATGAAAAAGTTGCCCAGTTATCAATCACTGCCGAAAATCATTTACAGACATCATCTAATAATTGAAACTGAGCGAAAAACGATGAAAAATTTAAACACAAAGGACCATCATAAAACGATTACATTAATGAAAAATTATCATATAAAAATATATATAATACAGGTAAAAGGGAAGAGTTGCTTTGCAAAAGCGGCCGGGCGACACAATTCAGTTTCGGTCGTGGTAGAGAAAGAGATTGCGCCGGAAGCGCATGCGGTACAAGATACTAGTGAAACATTGGAAACAACAACAAAACGCTGAATAGAGCGAAAGCAAGAGTTTTCCAGTAATAGCTTGAGTTGTAGCCAAGTGAAAAAGAAAAATCCGAAATTGATGATTTTGCTGTGAAAATTCAGAGTTCTCTTTGTGCGTTCGTCGTGCTGTTTCTGGGAAGTGTTGAAAATTGCGAAAAACTTAGTGGTGCATTGCTGCGAAAGTGCGCGCGCCGGAAAAGCAGGAAGAAGTGGTAATTTGTACGAAATTGGTGGAAAGGTGTGAAAAGATTTCCGGTGTGTCACCGAGCGTGAGTGTGAAGCCAAGTGACTCAGTGGAGTACAGAGAAAACCTGATCGAGTTCTGTCGTCAGCACTAGTGCCTATGGAAGGTTGTGTACAGGCAACTTGAATCACTTTGGGACCTGACCAGGTATGGGACCCGCAACGATGGCCGGACCCTCCACCATAATGAGCTAGCCATCGGGCGAGCTCTCCCCTTGTGATGCGTTTTAGGCACTCTATCTCGGGTAGAGTGGCCTTCCGCTCGCGTGCCCTTTTATAATAAAGTTTTATATGAATCCATCACATAATACGATAACATAAATTGGCCACGTTTATATTTCTCATTTAATGGAAAAATTCATGCAAATTATGTTTGTATGAGTTTTTCAATTAAATGGGAAATATATGGCTACGTCTAAAATTGGATCTTGATCCCGTCGGGAGGATGCGAGGGGGGCACCGTTTCCATTTGGATGTCCCACTCTTATTTGTGGGCCATAAGTATCGTCGGTAACGACAAAGTCTTCTCAAATCCGTCCGTTTTCTCCAGGCCCGATTTGTCCTCTGAATCAGCAATTTAGTAGCCCTTAGTAGGTTACCTCCTTTTTCAACTCCGGTCGATAATTTTTGAACCCTCTTCTAAAATTCTTGGATGCGGAAAATATTTGTGCAGTGGGTCTTGTGCTGGGGAAAGGAATCCGCCCACGACACGGTAACGCTAGCCTACCAGCGCATTCATGCGTCCCCAGACAAGGCCAATCCCAGCGGATCCTACCACCCTCTTTCGCCGAGGCAGCAGACCATCGATGCAGTCATTTACAGACAAGTATCTACCCATTTTCACTAGAGCCATGTGGTTGAATTTGGGGAGTTTCGAAGCTTATATTCTCTGTAGATCCATTTTGTGAGAGAGAAAAGCGCAATCCGAAAGATATATCAGATATCACAGCCACAAAAAAAAGTGGGTTATACTTTTGATGCCACATATCATACCCGTAGTCTTTTGGCCTGCTGAGCACGAATCCGGCTCCAGAATTGAGCCATCACATCCTGATTTTTTTTCTAACTACACTCGTAAAATTCGGAAAAAAATTATTTTTGACATTTAAACCTATATTCATATGAATGAAGACCAACTGAGCACAAATCCGTGACCGAAATCGAGCCATCATGTTCTGATTTTTTTTCTAACCTCAAAAAATGGGTTGAAAACCAAAAAATGCGGAAAATACACTCGTAAAATTCGGAAAAAAATTATTTTCAACCTTTAAACCTATATTCATATGAATTAAGACCTGTTGAGTACGAATCCGTGACCAGAATTCAGTCATTATGTCCTGATTTTTTTCCAACCTCAAAAATGGGTTAAAAGTAAACAGTAAACATTGAGGTAAATGCGCTCGGAAAAGTTCGAAAAACAATTTTTTTTCACATCTAAACCTAAATTTATACGAACGGGTATTGGCAGATCCAAGACGCAAACGCAGTTTCTGAGATGCAAGTAACTTACATTAAATTTCATGTACTGGGGATGTTGAGGTGATTGGGTTATAGGCAATAAATTTCAATCAAATACCACGCACACGGTTTTTGATAGTTGGTTTTATTATGCTTTTTCAAGCTGCATGGTTGTAATTCAAAATTTAAATATCTAAAAACCCAGTTGAATAAAACCAATTGTCGTTGTTCAGAAAGATGGAACTAGCTTAAGGTTATATCGCTTTCTACCTGCATCCAGAGCAGACTCCACGCAGTGACGGTGGGCAACGGTGTTGCTCCACTATCCGGCTAAGTTCCTGAATAACGGCTTTTATGCCGTCATGGCAGGTAGAAGGAATAGAACTACGATGCAGGGACTCGGGAACCCAGTACCGGCGATTGGTCAGGGTATAAAAACGGGCCCGCAATCGTCGTCATCCAGCGACCGTAGCTCTTTATGTGTGGATAACTTGGCTCATGTTGACTATAGTGCTACAAGAAAAAAGTTGCAGGTTAAAAGGGCAGTTCATTACTGTGATAAAAAAAAGTGATATGTTTTGTTATACGAGTATTTGTTGTAAATATGTATTCATCAAAATGAGAATAGCTATAACAGTTAAGATTAAGAATCTTTATAAAGATACCTTCGGCCTAGAGTTCTGCACCAGAATTCAGTTTGGGTCCCCACATCATTTGCAATTCTTGCAAAATAATGCTGTACAGGGTTATCCATTTCATGGTAGAAAAGTATAACCTTGCCATTTGACATCTGTTAGGATTAAATGCCATCCAAAGTGTAATTTTTTTTTAGTTGAAGGTTGCAAACCATATTTCATTTAGAAATATGGATCGCTTAACAGTTGAAGAACGCGGTAAAAATATTAAATTTTATTATAAAAATGGTGAATCTGCTGTATCAAGATTAAGGGCTTTACAAGCCGATTACGGTCGACATAATCGACCTACACAGCAAATAATTTCGAATACAGTGAGAAAATTTGAAGAGACTGCATCGGTTATTGATATTGCAAGGCCTTTGCTTCATCGCAACATTCCTTCTGCTGAAGATATCGCAGTCGTTGCTCAAAGTGTGTTGAAATACCCGAATTTGTCGATTCCTCGACGTGCTCAACATTTGGGCTTGTCTTACGGCCCATTATGGCGGATTTTACATTTGGATTTGCATCTCCATCCGTACAAAATCCAACTCACTCAAGAAGTTAAGCCTCAAGACCATACACAACGCAGAATGTATGCGAATTGGGCGATTGAACAACAAGCCATTGATAACGATTTTTCGAACAAAATTTTCTTTAGTGGTGAGGCTCATTTTTCGCTCAGTGGTTACGTATGTAAACAGAATGTGGCTCTCAAAATCCTCAGGTAATTGCAAAAGGCCTTGGCATCCGGAAAAGGTGACCGTTTGGTGTGCATTATGGTCTGGTGGTGTTATTGGCCCGTATTTTTTGAAAACGATCAAGGAAGAGCCATTACAGTCAATTCTGACCGCAATGAACGGATGTTAACCGATTATTTTTGGAGAAAAATTGAAGATTATGACCTGGAGAATATGTAGTTCCAACAGGATGGAGCCAAAAGCCACACAACACAGGCTTATCGAGCACTTTTGCAAGAGAAATTTCCAGATCCTGTGACCAAACACCTTTGGATTTCTTTTTATTTTGTTTCCATTTGAATATTTGATGTGTTTTCTTTAGCTTTACTTTCCCAAGCGTAAAATGGATAACCCTATATAACTCATGAAATATACCAAACCTGCGATATGGAATAGACCTTCCAGTGAAAGTGAGTGTTTCTTCTGTATGAATGTTGTGGATGACAAATTTGGTAATAACTGAAAGAATAAAAGTAGCATGACTTATACAGATGTTTTGACAGTAAAAAGACCAATTGAAGCTATTACATCTACTGAACTAAGTAATGTTGTGGTTGCTGATGTTATGAAAGTAGATGATTCTACCTTATCAGATAATGATGAGTACAAATCGATTGACAACTCAAATAATCGTGATAATGGTATAGATAGTAGTGAATATATATATATATATATATATATATATATATATATATATATATATATATATATATATATATCTATATATATATATATTGTTACATGTACAAATAATTACATGTACAAATAATTCTGCGAGCTGCTGTCGCAGTTGTTTTCATAATCATTAAGAACGTCAACAAATGAATTTACTCGAACCCACGAGAACCCAACAAGCATGATCAACATCTGCAAGTGACGTCACTTCATTCATTAATTTGCTCGAATCTACCAGGTACCCCTCGGTAGAACATTCGCCAATGTACGAGAAATAGGTGAATAGGTAGAGACCCAATATAAAGGCGAGCTGAATGAATGGGGGGATCATTCATTACAACTGCGATAGAAAACTGCGATGTGGTGGAACGCGAAGTAAAGACGATTGATTGTTTGAGTGCGAAGTGATTTTAAGTGGACAGTTGAATGACAAATTTATAGACTTAGTGAAAATTAAAATTGTGAAATACTAAAATAAGTAATTGTGCATTTTTGTGATTAATTGAATAAACTCTCTTAACTTAAATTAAAAGACATTGCGTTTTCACTTCCCCGGAACATTAGAATTATTGGCCGCGAACCGAAAACACGCGACAATGGTGTCAAGAAGTGAGAAAGAAAAATTTTGGAAGTGAAAACGTTTAAACAACTTTAAAGTGCACAATTGTGAAAGTTAACGTGGAAAAATAGCCGAAACAATAAAAATGCCAGGAAATTTAAATCTAAAAATTAATGAATTGACCATGTCGGAGCTTAAGGAAGAGTTGGAACAGCGAAACCTGGCTACGCAAGGTAAAAAGGCCACACCGATTGCACGCTTGCGTGACGCGATCGAGTCGGAAGGCGTGAATCTGGACTCGGGTGAGTTCTCAGATGCGGAAAAAGGCGCAGAAGGTGGAGAAGTACCAACACCAAAATCAAAGGAGCCAGAAAATGCGCTGATGCAAATGTTAATGCTGATGTAGCAAGAGCTGCGACAACAGTCATCTAATTTAACTGCGAAGCTGGACCAACAAGCAATCGAAATCAAAGCAGACATCACACAGAAGCTGGAGAAACAGTCAACCGAAATAAAAGCGGAGCTCGGTCATCTGAACAAACAAATTAAAGGCGTCGAGGAAAAGGTTGACCAGGTCGAGGAAAAGGTTTACCAGGTCGAGGAAAAAGTCAGCCAGATCGAGGAAAATGTCAGCCAGGTCGAGGAAAAGGTCAGCCAGGTCGAGGAGAGAATCAACCGTGATATGGAACACATGAAAAAAGAATTGGAAGCAGCGAAGATAGTAACCGTCTCACCAGCCCCACTTATAACCGCAGCGCAAAGCTCATCTAGAAATGTGGAAGCAGCAATATTCGATGGGCAAACGGTCTGGACTATTTACAAAATCCAGTTTGAAGCAGCCGCTAGGATAAATCACTGGAATGAGCAGTAACGAACAACTGCGTTAATTCTTGCTCTAAGAGGCCCAGCTGCCGAGCTTTTGCAGACTATCCCCGTTGAGCTGCATTCAAACCCGGCTGCTATAATGAATGCGCTGGACATGCGTTATGGAGACGATCATCTGAAGCAGATTTACCGGGCACTGCTACGGCATCGGATGCAGAAGTCTGGCGAAACCTTGCAGCAGCTAGCACAAGACATTGAGCGACTGGCACTTTTGGCTTACCCAGCGTACGACCCAGAACATCGAGATGACGTAGCAGCAGAAGCATTCATCAGCGCCTTAAGGGACAAGGAATGTCAACAAGCCGTGCGGTTAGCTCAAAAGCAAACAGCCAAGGATGAATTGGCTTATAGTTTAAATTTTGAGGCAGCCAAAAATGTGACCCGTACCACTGCCCGGGTTCGCGAGGTACTGGCAGATAATTGCAGGTGTGAGCGCGCGGAAATTGAGCGAGAGCTGCAGGTGAATGGTGCGCCTAGATGCTGGAATTGCGGGGAAAAAGGGCACCTGCAAAGAGACTGCAAGAAGGGAAGAAGACCGAGCTATTGTCCAGGGAGGTGGAGATCCAGATCGTGTCAGGAGTCTAGAATGGAGGCCCATCAAACTGCAAGGGCCAACTTCGTGGGGCGAACGTTGGCTAGGAGTATCGACATCCCCAGCACCGTGCCAAGGCAACATCGTGGAGAAGCAGACAGATGCCTTCCTGGTCAAGTTGATGAAGAACAATGCACCCTAACAAACGACACTGGTGCAACCCGATCGACGATCCGACCAGACCTAGTGAGGCCCCAACTGCTTCACAAGGGCAGAGTTCATGGAATTGCTGACGCCCTATCTTGTCATCCATGTCCAGCTAACTGCAAACATTGCCAACGGATTGAGGAAAAGGAGCCGCCCGTTGATCTACGAGTGATAACGGCCAAATTCGATTAAGGTTGGTCATCGGAGGAGATTTAAAATGCCCAGTTAGCCGATGAAGATATCGGACCATTGCTCGTATGGAAGGAGACAACTGGGCGACCGGAGTGGAAGGACGTTTCGATGCATGGCGCAACCCTGAAAAGCTATTGGCCGCAATGGAACTCCCTTCAGGTGGAGGGTGGCGTACTCAAGCGGAAATGGGAAACGGCGGATGGCAGCTCCTATAGGATGCAAACTATACTACCCGAAAGCCGAATCCACGATGTGATTAAGGAAATGCATGAAGGATCCTCGGGAGGCCACCTTGATGTTAACAAGACCTTAGCGAAATTGCGGGAAGGGTTCTACTGGCTCCACGCTCGAGAAGACGTAGAGAACTGGTGCCGCAGATGCACAATTTGCGCTTCCATCAAAGGCCCAAAGCGACGACTGAGAGGACAAATGCAAACCTATAACGTGGGGGTACCGTTTGAAAGGATTGCTGTTGACATCCCAGGTCCCTTTCCTGAATCCGAATGGGGAAATCGATATATGCTGGTTGTAGCCGATTATTTCAGCAAGTGGCCCAAGGTCTACCCCATTCCCAACCAGGAAGCAACTGCCGTAGCTGAACAGCTAGTGTTAAATTGGGTCAGTAGGTACGGCGTACCTTGCGAATTACATTCGGATCAAGGCCGAAACTTTGAGTCACTAGTTTTTGGCGAAATGTGTGAACTACTGCGAATACGGAAAACGAGGACAACACCGCTGCATCCCCAATCCGATGGAATGGTCGAATGGTTCCACGGCACGCTCAATAAACATCTGGCCAAGATGGTTGACGAGAACCAAAGGGACTGGGACCGACATATCCCACTATTTTTGATGGCGTACAGAGCTGCCGAACATGCATCGATGGGCCAAGCCCAAGCCAAAGTCATTTTTGGAAAGACTATTCGTTTTCCAGCCGATATAAAGTTCGGAACACCCCCTGAGAAACCCCAAACGGTCTCGGAGTACGCAAGTGATCTAAGACAACGGTTGAACCAGATACATCGGACAGTGCGAAAACACCTGGAATCGGCTACTGACCGCATGAGGACCAGGTACGATCTAAAGGCTAATTCTACTGGCTTCCAGCAAGATGACTTGGTGTGGCTTTATAACCCGCAACGGTGAAAGGGTAGGTCTCCAAAGTTGCAACATAATTGGGAGGGCGAATCAAAGACGTCGTATACCGAATACAGAAACATCGTAAGCCGAGAGCTTAAAATGAAAATCGTGCATCTGGACCGTCTTGCCCCATATTACACCCAGGGAGAATTGACTACAAATAGCGACACATCTTTTCGGGGCGAAAAGAACTGAGGTGGGGGCAGTGTTACATGTACAAATAATTACATGTACAAATAATTCTGCGAGCTGGTGTCGCAGTCGTTTTCATAATCATTAAGAACGTCAACAAATGAATTTACTCGAACCCACGAGAACCCAACAAGCATGATCAACATCTGCAAGTGACCGGACTCCATTCATTAATTTGCTCGAATCTACCAGGTACCTCTCGGTAGAACATTCGCCAATGTACGAGAAATAGGTGAATAGGTAGAGACCCAATATAAAGGCGAGCTGAATGAATGGGGGGATCATTCATTACAACCGCGATAGAAAACTGCGATATAGTGGAACGCGAAGTAAAGACGATTGATTGTTTGAGTGCGAAGTGATTTTAAGTGGACAGTTGAATGACAAATTTATAGACTTAGTGAAAATTAAAATTGTGAAATACTAAAATAAGTAATTGTGCATTTTTGTGATTAATTGAATAAACTCTTTTAAGTTAATTTAAAAGACATTGCGTTTTCACTTCCCCGGAACATTAAAATTATTGGCCGCGAACCAAATAACACGCGACAATATATATATATATATATATATATATATATATATATATATATATATATATATATATATATATATATATATATATATATATATATATATTACCATACAATCGTAAACCACAACCAGTACCCATATCACAGTCAGAACTCAACAATCTAGTTAGAGACTTAGACTAGCAAAAGATGGTTCAGAGCATCTTGAAGAAAAGAAATCTGCTCAAGCCAGAAACTAGAGTATCACTTTACAGAAATAGGGATCAAGAATATCGCAAATATTTCAAAGTAGATGGTGATTTGTCACTAGCATATTGTACTAATATTAAAGGCTTAATAAATGAATTAAAGGGAAACCTTTATAATCCTGTTGATTGGAGATTGTTTATAGATTCTTCTAAGCGAAGCATCAAGGCAGTTTTGTTGCACAACACTAACGTATATGCTCCTGTTCCAATTGCACATTCCACAGTTATAAAAGAACATTATGATAAAATGAAGAAGGTTTTAGAAAAAATAAAATATGATAATCACAAATGGAAAATCTGCGGACATCTGAAAATCTTAACGATATTGCTTGGCCAACAGTTTGGCTTTACGATTGATCCCGGCTATTTATGCCTTTGGAACATTAGAGATAGAGAGAATCACTTTAAAAAAAAATTTGGCCAGCAAGAGAATCATTTATTCCTGGTGAAGAAACTGTAATCTTTACGCCCTTTTTTTTTTTGTGGTAGGGAGGTGAAGGCATTTATGCCCGCTGAGTCTGGCAGTGTGGGACTCCCATGGAGGATACCTTTGGACTACCCACTAAACACCTCCCCTGTCAATCTGAGAACCTAGCCTGGAACCGTTTGACACATTACTTCGGGCCAGGTCTCGTTTTGTTACGCCGTGGGGCGCCTTCAAGCTGGGGAGTCCCTTTCCTAGTGGGAGGGGAGGGGGAAGAGGAATTGCCAGAAGAGCGATCCCCCAGCCTCAGCGCCTCCGGCTGCAGTGAGTCCCTTTTATATTTTAGGACTGCCCGAGCATAATGTGCCACCTGGTTCCATTTGTCAACCGATTCGAGCATCACCGCAACTATATTATCCGGGGTGAGCTCTCCCGTCTCCCTGTAGAGTTCCCTTCGCAGCCTGGCCCATTTGGTACACGCAAAAAATGTGTGACAGGCATTGTCCTCCTCTCCTGGGCAAAACCGACAATCGGGAGACCGTGACTTGCCGATCTTGTGCAGGTAAGACTGAAAACACCCATGCCCGCTCAAGAGCTGGGTCAGATAGAAGTCAGTCTCACCATGCCTTCGATTTAGCCACGGTCTCACATCCGGGATGAGGCGTGCAGTCCACCTTCCCTTCGTGCAATTCCTCCAAGACTGCTGCCAATCGTTGAGCGGGTGTTGTCTCTCCTCGCGGACAACCATCTCCCTCGCATCCTCGTTTCGGCGCAGGTAAATAGCGCGGCGCTCTCTAGCAAGGAGGGCGACAGGTATCACGCCTGCAATCACTCTCACCGCCGAGTCGGAGACTGTTGGATACGAAGATGCAATTCTCAGTGCTCCTCTTCTCTGTACCTGTGCCAATCGTTTTCGGTATACCTCCTTACTGAGAGCGTCGCCCCATACCTCTACTCCGTACAGTAGCACTGACCCTACAGCACTCATCAAGAGGCGTTTTCTTGATGGGCTGGGTCCCCCTACGTTGGCCATAAGTCGACTCAGGGCCGATATTCCTGAAGCAGCCTTCTCAGCCGTTGCCCTGATTTGCTCAGAGAAACTCATCTTCGAGTCGATCAGTAGCCCCAGGTACTTCACCGCTGGCTTCGATTCGATTTGTATATCTCCAATACTGATCATCCTTACTCTAGGGATTCTCTTTTTTGTCAAGATGACCACTTCGGTTTTCTCCAGTGCTAAACTGAGCCCGCGAGCAGTCATCCAGTCCCTCACTCGGCGCATTAGCATACCTAGCCTAAGTTGCGCCTGTTCAACGGTGCGTCCGGCGACCAGAGCCGAAACATCATCCGCATAGCCGACCAAGCGCGACTCATCTGGCATCTCAAGTCTCAGTAGCCCGTCGTAAGACACGTTCCACAGGTCCGGACCAAGGATAGATCCCTGGGCAACACCCGATGTAATTTCCATCCTTCGTTGGCCCTGTGTCGTGTCGTAGAGCAGGCTTCGGTCCTTTAGGTAGTTCCTCAAAAGCCGCATTAGATATTCTGGAACTTGAAAGTTTTCCAGCGTATCCAGAATATCCACCCATCTAGCAGAGTTGAAGGCATTCCTGACGTCGAGTGTCACCAACAGGACGATCCGTCGCTTGGTGCGACTGTATGCCTCTGCCTTTTGGACCGCGTTCACCACCTCTGCAATCGCATCGATGGTAGAACGTCCTGCTCTAAAGCCGTACTGCCGAGGAGATAGGTCCCCAGCAGCACAAATCGCGTCATCTTTACGCCCTAAGTAGATGCAGAAAAAGTACTTATTCCTCCTCCTCACATAAAACTTAGACCCATGAAGCAATTGGTAAAAGCGTTAAACTAAAACGGCCAATGCTTCCAGTATTTGTTGCAAAAGTTTCCAAAATACTCTGATGCAAAAATCAAGGCAGGGGTGTTTGACGGCCCACAAATAAGGAAATTGTTTCAGGACACAATATTCGTTACAAAAATTAACGAGATTGAAAAAGCTGCTTGGCTAAGTTTTGAATAAGTCGCACCAAACTTTTTAGGAAATAATAATAGTCCTAAGTACAAAGAGGTAGTTAAGAAAATTGTTAAGAATTTTTGAAAATTAGGATGCCTAATGAGTTTAAAATTACATTTCTTAGACTCCCATATCGATGGTTTCCCCGACAATCTCGGTGACTGCAGCGAAGAACAGGAGAGCGATTTCATCAAGACATTAAACTCATCGAAAACCGATATCAAGGACGATTCGATGGCCATATGTTGGCTGACTATTGCTGGTCACTTAAAAGATAGACAAATCCAAAGCTAACAAATGAATCGGGAAAAAAATCTGTAAAAAGATCTTTTGAGGGTAAGAGAACTAGATATAGTCGTAAAAGAAAGGTAGGCAGTAATATTCGGTCACTTAATCAGGGTATTGAGTTTCAAAGTTTTAGGTTATTCAAGTTATTCAACTCGGGTGTTGGGTGTGATTTTGTGGTTATGGGTTAAGTTTATTAGGCATCAGATTTTGGACATTAGGGTTGTTGGAATTTCAATTTATTAGGTGTAAGTTATTGGGTATATAGGTATGAATGATTGGGATTTGGACATGGATATTAAAAACGGGTAATTTGGTAATAAGATGACAGGTCTCAAGTTTTTAAGTATGGGTTGGTGGTTATGTATTATGAGGTATTGATTTTTATGTCAACAGCGCCGGATTTAGAAAGGAGAGGGACCGGGGGGCTGGCTTGACCTGACCAGGGTTTGAGGTTTACAGAATAAAGGCTCAAATATGATAGAAAATGTTTTTCAATGTATTTTATAACCTAGGTTAGGAAAAAATCTACCCGTGATGCTCTAAACCTGATCATAGATTCATGTTTAACAGGTCCAAATCCATATGAGTATGGGTTATAAGGTGGAAAAAATGTTTTTCAATGTATTTTTGTCGATTTTCACTATTTTTAACCCATTTTTTGAGGTTAGGAAAAAATCAGGTCACGATAACTTAATTATGATCACGGATTCGTACTCAACATGTCTCAATTCATATAAATAAAGGTGTAAAGGTCAAAAATAATTTTTTCCAATTTTTACGAGTATATTTTCTGCGATTTTCAGTTTTTACCCCATTTTTAGAGGTTAGAAAAAAAATCAGGACATAATGGCTTAATTCTGGTCATGGGTTCCTACTCAACAGGTCTCAATTCATATAAATATTGGTTTAAATGTCAAAAATAAATTTTTCCCGAGTTTTACGAGTGTATTTTCTACGATTTTTTTCGGTTTTTACCCCATTTTTTGAGGTTAAAAAAAAATCGTGCTTAACAGGCCAAAAGACTACGGATACAACATATGGCATCAAAAGTATACTCCACTTTTTTTCTGGCTGTATAATTATCGTTCTAGTCGGAGTTTACTCCTGCCATTCCATCTTTTTCTAAACAGTATTGAACTTGAACGTGAGAGTGCAAAGATTTCGTCTCAGTGGGAATTATATGAATCCGCTCCATCTCAAACACCAGTTTTCCACACAAACTATTCTCCTATATTAAAACTCAAACAAAGTCAAGGCAAACAATTCAAAAACAACTTTACCAAATGGACAATTAAATAAATTACTTCTACTGGCGTCACATTCAGCATAATTAAAGCTTCAACAAACTATCAATAAACATTCATAATAACAAATCGCCAACAAAATCTACAAAAATCAATAATTACATATCCACCTTACATCGAATCCTACAACATAGCAACAACCGTAAGAGAATAAGTAATAAATATTTGAAAATTAGTTATTAAGTACTCATATTATTTTTCCATTTTCCAAATAACATTAATCATTACGTTTGCGAGCAAAAAACAAATAGTAAGAAAATGTCCGCCTCTGTATCGACAATTTTACACATATGTAGCCTAATTATTGACATGCGTAACTGGGCGGATAGGAAATTTGCTTTGGCGGTTTGTTTTAAATAAAGTATTAAAATCCACGGAATGTACTTGTAAGAGATTGAAAAGTAAAAAAAGCAAATTGCAGTGTGTATATGATACTTTCAACAGAAAATAATAAAGTTTAAACATGGATTATTAAAGAAAAATAGTTATCATAATTGTTTATATCGATAAAATGAAAATTTATCGACAAGAAAATTAAAGAAAATATTAAAACAAATTGGAATCATATATCAAGTGCATAAACCAGGCTGTGACAACAATTAACGAAACATAGATCAAAGCAAATAATCACAATTAATTAAATTGGTTATAAGCTAGTTGAAATTGCCGAAGGAAATACTGAAAGGCTCGGACTGAAAAATGGATATCATACGAGTAATAAATGAATGCAAATGTTAAAAGCAAAAGCGAATAAGCCATTGATAATTATTAAAACGATTTATCTGGCGCCGTTACTTGTCTAAAGATATGTGCGACTCGTATGCGTATGAGGGGTATATTGTCGGTAGAGGTGTTAGATCAATGAGGCCTCAAGCAATGTCGTTTGATTGTTTTTTTCTCTATTTAGGAACACACTCGTATTCCTAAAAACAAATATTTAATTATACTAGAGTAACTATAAATGTTGAGATTTTCGTCAATATTCATGCTACCAAGTTGGCCGAGAGAAGTGTTCTTAGAGGCTAGAATTCTTTACGGAGAGCCACACCCATGTACCCAAAGAAATGGAGATTTTTTGGACGAACTTTTACGAACCATGAGATATCTGTAAGGTTCCTTCTAGACTATTGGGAAAATGATCCCCAATGATATATGGACTACGATTCGAAATATTAACTGTAGTTGTCGGCTTGGGCTGGCAGACATGATGTTTTGGCCCTAGTTGCTTTGCACAATAACGATAAGGGCACCAACAAGATCAACAATGACGATCAAGAAATAGAAGGCAAGAACACTAATGATAATGACTAAGCCAACACACGTGGGTAAAAAAAGGTCGAATGATAGGAGAACAATCAACAACCTTATCCAACGGGAAGTCCTTGCAACGTACGGGTGTAGCAAGAGGCTAAAGCGCCGTGCAAAAGAAAAGCAGAGACCTCTGCCGGCCGTGAAAGTCGAGTATAAGTTAGAGGAAAGTGTAAGGATCGAAAAACGCACACTACCAAATCGAGTGAAGCACGTTACCTAATTAAGGAAACACTTCCTCCAGAGAGGATGCAGAGCAATTCAATCATCTTCGGTTGCTTAGAAGAAGAACGGCTCTAACGTAAAGTAGAATCGGTTCTGGAACACATCATAGCTACCTTAGATGTACAAATGAACCATTGCAGGCAGGCTAAAAATGAAGTTTTGGAGCCTCCAAGCCCGAATAGATTACTGTAGGCTCAAGTAGCTCAAGGTAGAAGAGGAGGAAAAAATTAAGCCCTCTGAAAGTGTGGTTATTTCTGCAATGCCTAGTAACAGCGGAAGGTTGGCTTGCAGCCCAAACATAGCAAATCGGGAAAAACGAAGAAAGAAAGACGGCGAATCATCAAAGGAACACATTTAATTGGAGGAGGGGTGCCAGGAAACGCCATCTAAGGTAGCCAAACAAGAGACTTCAAAGACGAAAAACAACGAACCTTCCAAAGGAACAAAATACAAGGGGTCATCGCATACGGCTTCAGAAATTGCTTGAACGGCTCCAATCCATGTATCACACTGTTTCCATCCCAGTACAACCTTAACAAGTCTCCGAGAACGTTCCAAGCTCGTACCATTGAGTTGGTGGAGTCGGTTCAGTTCAGACGCACTCCCGGTTAGCGCTAATTGAGCTCTAAGTGCCTGGCCCCAGAATGGGTTGTACCAACTCTCGCATGACCCCTGTACTCTACAAAGATAATGATATGAACACATAAGAATAAACACAGCAGGAATCCAGCAGATATAGCATCTTTGAGCTCACTAAAAATAATTCGGCATATTTCCAGAGACAAGCGCCATCCTGGTCACCATTTCTAGGATTCTTTTTACCCCTCGTGGATCTGTTCGAAGCATGACCCATTCAATTGCTTAAGCGTTGAAGTCTTCCCCAACGAGCCCGTTGCCGTCTGCGTTCGAAACAGCACCCTCCAAAGTATTAAGCTTGGCTTGCCTCGGACAACGTACAAAGCTCGTACCGTTCAGTTTGTATGTTCAGTTGGGACACACTCTCGATTAGCGCTAATCGAGTTATAAACATCTGCTCCAATAAGAGGTTGTGCCAACCTTCGCATGATCTCCCTGCTCTGCAAAGATAACCGTATGAACAAGCGCTAGTTGTCCTCAGCATGCCACCCCGGGCTACGCACTGCGCTGCTGCGGTGACTACCGTGGTTTCAACAACACGTAAGCAAAGTTGTAAGAAATGGGCTCCTGGAGCTAGATGAAGAAGAGTAGAGGGCTGAAGAAAAGCTTCAGGACAACACTATTGTTAAACCACAGATAGCTTCACTACTAAATACTAAAAAAGAAGGTTTCTAGTTCAATTGATGGGATAGGGGAAGAGGAGGCATGAAACGTTTGACCAGGTATTTCAGACAGTGCTAATCAAAGCAGTCAGGAAAGCTGCCAAAAATCACCTCTAAAATATTCCAGAAAATAAGGACCTCATAGTACCTGATAGGAGACAGAACGGAAAAAAGTCACGACAAAGAACTAAGTAGTAGGCATTGCTTGTGGAACCCAAGGATGACCGATCCCACGCAGATGTTTTAGGGGATATCAGGGGAAGCGTAAGGCCTAAGGACACTAAAGCTGCCATTAAAGTAGTGTGACTAACCCAGTCTGGTTACATACTGGTCAAATTTGAAGCAGAGGCTAAAAATAAAAAATCATTTTGCGATGTAGTCAAGAAGGTCTTCAGCAAAACTGCAACTGTAGCTTAGCTTGAGCCAATGGAAATTCAGGACAATGACTTCGTCATGGAACAGGTTGACGTGAACGTGGTTGTCAAAAGGGAGTTCCCTAGCGGGTTAAAGCAGGGTTAAAGTGAGGCTGACACAAAAAAACAACAGAGGGGAAAACATATGGCCATCATCAATCTGACTGGGAAGGAAGCCAAACTTCTGAGTGAGGGAAAAGTAGCTGCAAGGTACAATAACGAGTAGCAATACACTTACACGCCAACACATCAATACACTTACACGCCAACACATCAAATTTTACATTGCATTTGCATTAGTTTTTGAAAATGTTTTGTGTTTTAAATAAATATTCTATTGTAAAAATTAAATTTTTATATTTACAGTTAAATAAACGATTGTTACCCAATAAGTCTCATTCCAGTTAACAACATATATTAAGTTGTATTAGAAAGACGTATGACAGAGATAAACTGTATCCTTTGTAAGGATGCTGATCCGAGGCCGGATTTCAGCTAAATTTCAGGATCACCAAAGTATCAGTTTTTTTAAGAAAGCCTAGCCAAGGTTAAAGTAGAACTTCAATGGCATGTATCCTGCAGGTGGACCTACGCCATAGAACAACTGCCAAAAATATGGGATATGTAAGTTAACTTTTTTCCGCTGAGTGAGCAACACCATGACAAAATGTCGCCCTGACGTTACCCTGAAGTAACTGGTGCTGCTACCATCTGGGCCCGCAACAGTGCTGATCACCTAGTGAAGGACTACAGACAGAACGATGATTTCATGTGATTTTGGTGCTCATGGACCACATTTTTTAAGTGTGTACCTAATACCAATATCAATTTCCAATCCAAGCTTGACGTTAATTTTTTAGTTTGTTTTATATCTGTAGACTAGCTTTTTTTCACTGCAAAAGCTGATGAGCTTTGATTATTACGGTAAGAAGACACATTTTGACTTGCTTGAGTCATCTTTCGTTTCTAAAGGATATGCGAAAGGAAATAATTTTATATAGGTGTAGGGTGGCTTAAGCAGGCTTGCCCCCGAAACCACCCAGCCAAAAAGAGTTTTCTGCACGATAGGCCGATTAACACCTAAATCAATCTGTCCAACAGCAAGTAATTTGAAAAACAAGGCAGCACCAATCAAAATATCAACTTTCCGAGGTATGTCGAATTAAGGGTCCGCTAGTGGAGTGTTCTTAAGAATATTCCAGTCTGATGTATTGATCCTTTGCAATGGCTGCAATCCGACGTAATTTGGTACGATGAAAAACTCTAGCAATGAACTGAAATCGTTTTGTAGTGATTGCACGGTGGCAACGGTTTTCGAAATACATCGGGATGTCGTCATACAAATTCCACTAATAGCCACATCAGCTTTTTCTCGTCGTAAACGAAGTTGCTAGGCGAGTCTCTCTGTCATGAAGTGCAACTAGGTACTATATATTACTGCTAGATTAGACCATTCTCCGCAGTTTTTGGACTTGATTAAACTTACACGTGACGACCGCCCTAATCGTGTTGTAGGCTCTTTCAAGTTAACGGTTCCGGCAAACCTTTCATTTTTGCTTAACCTAGACTTTTGGCCACCCGGTATTTTAGTAAAGCGTTTTGAACAGACTCCTCGAAAAAATTTTCTTCCCTCCGGAAAATCTCGTCGGAAAGACTAAATCATTCTGACTCGTCATTCTCTCTCAACGTCTTTTATCAAAATGTTCGCGGTCTAAGGACCAAGCTGAATGAAATTAATCTTGCTTCTTACATTGCCAATGATGATATTATCTGTTTTTCGGAAACTTGGCTTACAGGCGATTTTACGGATGAAGAGATCTTTCCTCTTCATGTTGTCTTTAGACAAGATAGAAACCGACGGTTAACTGGTAAATTAGACGGCGGAGGTGTGCTCATAGCAGTCAACAGTAGTCTTCAGTCTTCACGTTGCTCCGATTTGAACATTTCTTTACCTGTTGAAAGCATCGCAATCCAAATAAACTTATCTCCCAGTCTTCGAGTTTGCGTCTTATGTCTATATGTTCCCTGTAATTCGCCAATTCGTTCTTATGAACGGCTGTTTAATGAACTTGCTTTATTTATAAATAATGCAAAGCCATCTCTGCAATTCCTCATCTGTGGTGATTTCAACATGCCATCGATATGCTGGGAAAACTCTTCTATAACCTCAGTTAATGAAGCTTCTATCGCTCTTTCGTCCTTTTTATCCCTATGCTCCCTAACCCAACTTAATTCTGTGCCAAATACTAACGGAAAAATTCTCGACCTCATTTTTTCAAATAATCCCTCCACCGTCAGTCCAATTTCCTTAGCAATGACACCATATGTTACTCCGGATCTTCATCATCCTCCCTTAGAAATGCAATTATCGATGCATTCAATACGCTCGCATCGGAAAACAAACCCTCGTCGTTTTAACTTCTTTAAAGCAGACTACAAAAGCATAGAATCAACTCTCGCGAGCATTGATTGGGTTTCTCTTTTGGATCCAATTAATCCCAACCTAGCTGTACAATCATTTTACGCTACGCTCTACAATATTATTACCCAGTTCACACCATCAACCCGTGCACCAAGTCATAAACGTCCAGCATGGTTCAATGCTGAAGTTGCAAAAATATTACATGTAAGAGACAAAGCCCGAAAAATCTATCTTCGATCGGGCTCCAATATTGATCTTATAAGGTACAAACTTCTTCGAGCGGATGCCAAAAAAGCCATATCTTATGCTCTGCTTGCCTATTACAAATCCATTGAAACATCCTTCTCCTCCAATAACCCTAAACCTTTTTGGTCTTATGTTAAGTCCCTTAAATCTTCCAAGAATCTCCCTAATTCAGTATCTTTGCTTGATAAAACTGCCACTAATGATCAGGACATATGCGATCTCTTTGCCGTTTTTTTTTCATCCAATTTCAAATCCTCCTCTCCTAATTCCTCCAACTCTGGCAATCCACCCCACTTTGATTTCAGCTCTATCTCAACCAGCTCTTCTGAAGTGGAAGATATCATCAACTCGATAGATACAAGCGGATCTGTTGGACCTGATGGCCTTCCTAACTTCTTCATAAAATCGCTTTGCTCTTCTTTTAGTTTTCCTCTTGCATTAATATTTAATTTGAGTCTCTCCACGGGCGTCTTCCCTGATACATGGAAACGTGCCAATATTTTTCCAATCCATAAATCCGGTGACCGTAGTTCCGTCTCCAATTATAGGCCAATATCTCTTCTCTCATCTTTTGGCAAAACTTTAGAGAGAATCGTCCAATCACGAATTTACGAGGCCTTCCATATTTATCTCTCCACTAAGCAACATGGGTTCCAAAAAGGCCGTTCAACAGTTACTAATCTGCTCGAGTTCTCCAACTTCGTAGCCCTTGCGTTAGACTCCAGGTGCCAGATCGATTTGATTTACACTGATTTTGCCAAAGCGTTCGATAGCATTGACCACCAAACATTACTTAGCAAACTCAGTAGATACGGAATATCCGGTCACCTCCTTGCATGGATCAGTTCCTTTATCCTCAACCGTTCTTGCTCTGCAATTTGGAACGGTTTCTCCTCTGCCCCCTTTTCCCCAACTTCCGGCGTACCTCAGGGTTCTATCCTAAGCCCACTCCTATTCAACCTTTTCATCAATGACCTTCCCAGTAGTTTTACCTCCGAATGCCTCCTCTATGCCGATGATCTTAAGATCTTTAGAATCATTCGCTCGACGAATGACTGCTTGGCACTCCAAAATGACATCAGTTTATTAGACGAATGGTGTCAAGTCAATCGTCTTGCGCTTAACGTTCCTAAATGTTTCCATATGCGTTATTCTAATAAACATAATCCTCTTAGCTTCGACTATTCGATTGGTGGGTCTATACTTTCATCAGTTGATCACTTTAAGGATCTAGATGTGATGTTTGATGTACAGCTCAAATTCGACCACCATATTGCACATATGACATCCAGGGCAGCTCGAATCGCGGGCTTTGTTCTGCGTTGTTCACACATTTCTTTTAGCACCCAAACATGTGTCCACCT
Source organism: Odontomyia ornata (assembly GCA_963969285.1). NCBI lineage: Eukaryota > Metazoa > Arthropoda > Insecta > Diptera > Stratiomyidae > Odontomyia > Odontomyia ornata. Next base: position 276,080,658 of record OZ017742.1, read on the forward strand.
ATATATCTCACTCGTGCGATCTATTTTAGAATACGCATGTCAAATATGGTCTCCCCATCACACATACCTTTTGTACGCGGTTGAGTCCGTACAGAGAAAATTTACTCGCTCGCTTTTTTATAAATTCAAACTAGCTTACCGTTCCTATCATGATCGTCTTATCTACCTTGGCATCCCTTCCTTAGAGGTAAGGCGAAAATACCTCGACCAATGTTTGCTCTTCAAGCTTATTCGGGGTTACTTATCATCAAATGTTCAAGATGCTATTTGCATACGTCCTCCATCTAACACTAGATCTACCCAGTTCTACTCCATTCCTTTTGCACGGACAGATATTTATTTCTATTCGCCATTGGTCCGACTCGTCCGTGACCATGAATACCTCCGACTCGTCCGTGACCATGAATACCTTCAGCTTGGTCCTCCTTTGGAATCGCTTGGAATTTTCAAGTCCAACCTACGGAGAATTCTTAACATGTAATTTTCAATTGCGTTTTCTTTTCATAAATATTGAATTGTTATTTTGATAAATGGTAATTTCTTACTTCATTTTCTGAATCTATTTTGTAATTGGAAATTTTTCTGTAAAATGGATATAAATAAAATAAATAAATAAACTGCTGTCCAATATCGCTCGGCATTCGATTGAAGCTCCATCAGGTGATTTGACTCTGATAATAGCAGTACCCAAAAAAAAACGTTGTTGGGCTGAGCATCTTCTTCCAGGCGGGACATTTAATGTCTAGATCTCGTTTGACCGATCAGCGACGAATGTTCGCCGGTTGTTGGAGTTTCAATTTCAGTCGACTGATGAGATCTTTGAGAGATGCCTGAATTCTTTACGTTACCGTGGAGTAGAGTATGATGGCTGCGGTTACATGTACATGCTTAGCTCTTTGGTAAATTTGGTCGGGTGGTATGCTCTTTAACCCATTGCAGTCGAATAATGTGTGTCAGCTGCGTGAATCACAAAAATTGCACTTCGCTCTCGTATCACAGTTACTAGCAATAAAACTAGTCCACTTGGATTTATTGACGATTTGTAGTAATCGAGGAGTAGGGCTCTAAAAGCCAGCGCTGCCACAGGCACACAGCACAAACTCAATTTAACAATGAGTAACCATTCAGTCACCTTCCCTCCGCGCTAGTTGGCGCTCACATACCCGAAACTATATTCAAATAAAAATGGTAGGGAACTATATTTCCAATAAAACCAATTTCATGACAATCAATACAATTTATCTGTATTTTATTTCATTTGAAAATTGTATACATCCTAAAAAACACCCTATATTTTGGCTTCATCGAAGGCATAAACCACCGGTGGAGTATTCACCACAAACGAAAGCGAGGTGAACGAGATGTCAATTTTACGCAGATGTCTTCGCGCGTTGTTTGATATCTTGCGGGTTCAAGGAAAGTACTGTTAGGCTGGGCTGGTCGAGATTGCGCACCAACGCGGACGCCGCGGCGGTTCGGTGTGATGATGAGAAAAAAAAAGAATTGCCAACTAAGTAAAAGTGCCTTTTTAATAACTTTTCTCTTAACGGATTTATCAGTGAATGTTGTATAAGGGTAGAAAAGTGATTTCCCGTTTTTCTTTTGTGAAGGAAAGAAAATTGTAACAAAAAAGTATTGTAATTGGTGCGCTTGCATTTATGTGTGTGCTTGTGGCAGTTGACCTTGAAAAGCCGACACCAATACTTCAAACATCGCAAATATTCACACCAAGATAGTGTGGAAAGTCGTAAAATTAGTGAATCCGGAACAGAAATTCCAAAATATCGATTCAGCCTGAAGACTCGGAATTGGAGGAAGCAGATCTTAACGAGCTAACATCACACAGATCCGAAGATCCGAGAGGACACAAAGTTCATCATTCGTCAGGCAAACATAAGGACTTTACTATCAGTGTGCCACCAACTTTGCATGCAAAGAAACGATTTGATCATAGCCCACATGAGGTGTTCGTACAACTTGACGAAATTATTGGAACCGGTGATGATCGTGAATGGAAAGAAACCGCTCGTTGGATCAAGTATGAAGAACATATTGACGAAGGGTCAGATAGATGGGGCAAACCGCACGTTGCTTCACTTTCCTTCCACTCTCTCCTCAATTTAAGACGTTGCCTTGAAACTGGTGTTGTGCTTTTAGATTTAGAAGAAAAGGATCAACCGGCCGTTGCTTATAGGATTGTTGAACAGATGGTTGTTGAAGAATTGATTAGTCCAGATGATAAGCCTACAGTTATGAGAGCTTTGCTCCTCCGACACAGACATGTTAATGATTCACATGGTGCATTTTCTGTTGCCAAGAGAAAATACAGCAGCTATACAAGCTTGCAGAACTTATCAGAAGACAAGAAACCTCGAATCATTCCTGCGGCTGAAATAAATGGTGGTAGTCGCAAAGCCTCAGATTTCAAAATCGAAATGCGTGACGACTTGTACTCGTCATCGCAAGAGGACCTAAAGAAACTTCAAAACGGCGCTATTCTGCGTAGAATTCCAACTGGAGCTGAAGCTACCACGGTGTTGGTCGGCTCAGTAGACTTTTTAAAGCAACTCACTATTGCCTTTGTGAGATTGTCCGAGGGTGTGCTGATGCCAAGCATAACCGAAGTCCCCATTCCAGTTCGGTTTGTTTTCATTTTATTGGGACCGAAAATTGTTGATTTGGACTACCATGAAGTCGGTCGTTCCATCGCTACTTTGATGGCCAACGAGCACTTCCACGAAATTGCATATAAAGCGACGACAGAAAGGAATTGCTGTCAGCCATCAATGAGTTCTTAGATGATTCAATCGTTTTGCCTCCAGGTAATTGGGACCAACACGACTTGTTGCGTTCGAAGAATTGAAAGCTGAAAAGGATTGGATTCGACCACGTAAGACAAAAGCTTTAGAGGAAAAACATAAAACGGAAAAGATCATCGAAGAAAAGCCGCTACTGATACTTATGGAGAAAAAGGAAAGAAACCTCCTGTGAGCCCTCTTGAAAAGACGCATAAATGGTGGGGTGGTTTACGAATTGATTTAAAACGGCGGTTACCAATGTACAAAAGTGATATTATGGATGGGGTAAACTCAGAAACTTTAGCCGCGGCGATTTTCATGTACTTTGCAGCTTTGTCTACAGCCATTACATGTGGAGGTGAGTGACAACGACCACGACGGATACAACAATACGTAATAAACAGTGAAATAATGCTAATTGAGCAATTGGTGAATGAAAAATGGAAATCTTCAGATTAAACAAGTGGTGAAATAATTTTATCAGAAACCTGTCTATGGAATTTATATGACCATTGGTGTAAATTGTTGGTGAATTTTAGTATGTGGGTGTTGTTATGAATTCAAAACTTTTTGGTGTAAAGTTTGAGTTTATTGAAAACTTGGCTGTCAAGAAAAGCTTACCCCGTTGGTGAAGTGATTTAATGTTGTTAAACTGCATTTCACCAATACATAGTGAGAAAATTGGCGTTAGTGAAATTTTTCAATGAGGATTGCAAAATTAAAATTGAATTGTTATACTTAAATTTTTACAATGATTCATTGGTGCTTCTCCCTGGATTCATGAAAGTTTTGAACAAATATTTTTATTAATTAAAAATTTGTGAATTTCCCCACGTGAGGCAATGCATCGTTCTATAATATGTCATAATCCCTTATTAACTTAAGATACCTTCAATCAAAAGAAAAGAAATTCAACCGCTTACAGCCTGCATCCATCGGGCGCTTGGAGGACCGTGCCGGTAAGTGCTTTTGATTTGACTTTACTTTCTTTACCTAAATTTGTTTCTTTTTTAAATTAAAATTCTTGTCAATTTTTCAATCATATCTATATGTATAAATAAAAAAAAAAGGAAGGTTTTTCTTTTTTTTTAAAGTTAGAATTATATTAAAGAGAAAAAATATATATTATTTCCGATTAAATAAGATTGATACATTGATTCAACGTTCAAAATTTGTTCAATTACAAATTTAATGCCTGTCTTGCACGACACATACAATTTCTTGGTTCAATTATAATATAAAGTTCACTTAATGCGTAGATTACATATCGATATTTTCCCTGTCAGTGAAAATTTGAATAGTTAACAAAATGAATTAATACCCCGTAACTTTCGGTCTTTCCTTTCCTTTAGTTCTAACCGGGTATAGGACCCGGTACGGTGGCAGGCTTCCACCTCAAAACCATGAGCCAGCCACCGGGTACAAATTAATCCTTTCTGTTTCAGGTGACCGTTTTGGGTTGAGTGGCCCAAGCAGAGTGCCTTTTTATGGCATAGATTTATGCAATCCGATTGTATAATTCTATGACATGAATTGGTCACCGGGGTACTCCCCTTCTGATGGGAAGGTTCATACAATTCAAGTTGTATGAGTTTTTCACTCGAAAGCGGAATACCTGGCCACTTCAACAAGCTATCTATGGATTTATTCCGGTTGGGTGGGTATGAAGGGGCTCCATCACCACCCGGTTGCCCCTCTTTCATTTGTGGGCCATGAACTTCGTTGGGTAACGACGAGGTCACCCCAAGTTCGCCTTTCTTTTCAGGTTTCACTTGTTCTCGTAACAAGTTACATCTCCCTCGGTGAGGTTATCTACAATTCTTGCGACTTCGGTCGCCTTTTGAGCTATCGACCAATTCGTGAATGCGAAATTGTTTTGTAGTGAGTCCTCGTGCTGGGGAAACGAACCCGCCCCACGACACCGCAATGCTAGCCTGCCAGCGCATTCACGCGTCTCCACACGAGGGCATTCTCGGCAGATACCTCCATCTTCTTCTGCCGGGGCAGCAGACCATCGCTGCAGTCCTTTACGGACTTATGGAAACTCCTCAATTTACTACAGATTGAAAGAGGTTTGTTGTTGGATTTTGTTTCTTCTACGAATTCTAGCGCTGAGCATTGTGGATTCAAGAAATCAGTAAACTTTTCCCAAGTTGGAAATTGAGCGCTAGATTCTATGGATGATCGAGAACAGCTGGTAATTAATTCTTGCCATTTGAGCTGGGACTCAGCATCAAGCTTTGATACGAGAATGTGCAACAAGAATCCATCTGCGATATTTTCCTTTGCACCGAGGCTCAGCAAACAGCGCATATGCCTTTTTATAGCATCAGTCATCTGACGCAATTCTTTCGTAGACGGATGACAAATGGATTGTGCTTGAAGCAAGTAGTTGATATGTGAAGAGAAAATGTATGGCTTGTTGTCGAATCTCCTTTTTAAAAGCTCCTTTGCCCTAGAATAATTTTCTTCGGTAAGCTGAATCCCCTCTATCACTGAAGTGTTAGTGCAGAACGAAGATATTGGAATTTTTCCAAAGAAAATAAGTGGGTATTGGAGTCGATCAATTTCTCGAACATCCCAAGAAAACCTAACCACTCACTGTACAAACCTGAAAACTTGGTCAAATTTAGTTTCTGCAAGTGAAGTCTGGTTGATGAGGCTTCGGAGGCAGTGGTCAAATTCCAAATGGCGGATGCATTGACTTATTGCCTCGGGCGAAGCTTCTCGATAATTGATAGCAAATTAGCCTTGAGTTGGCAATAACTGTCTTCATATAAGTCCCGTTTCCCAGATGATGGCTCTTCTGCGTCTAAAACCTCGAGTTGGCACTGAACAGTTTCAAAGTTTTTGAACTGTGTCTCAAGTAGACCGAGTTTGCTTTCGGCCTCGAAAACGGATATATTATCCACTTTGCCATCGAGAAAGGTTTTCATCCGAGTTTGCTGGGCCAAGATGACGGCACGTTTTATACGCAATTCCGATATTACCTTTGCACTTAAGGTGACCTTGGGGTCGAGTTTTGGATTATCGTCACCGGCCATTTTGCACAATTGAATTCACTGATAGCGCGATGAATTTTCACGAAAAGTTTCAAAGATGATCACGCAAATCACAAGGGGAAATGAGAACTATGCGATTACTGATAATTGTCAAGCGAAAAACGATGAGCGATAAATGCTTGAGATAATTAATTCCGAGAACGAAAACTCCATTGCGACAATTATCCGGCTAGACGGACCATGTAGAAATGTCAAGCGTTTTTGAAATTTGTTTCGAGAATTTATTTAATTTAAATCGATAATGAAGCGGAACAAAGGCCGAGAAAAAGGCTACAAACGAAAAGGGTAAATTGCTAATGTCCGCACTATGATAACGACAGTATTAGCATCACTCCCGATAGAAAAGGGATTTACTGTTGTCGTAAGTATGTACTGGGGTGATGCCAGTACTGAGAGTAGCTTGTACATGATGCAAAATTATATGTATGAGTATGAGGCTGGAACTATAATAGTATTGCTCGCCGCTGCTTTGTCATGAGAAGACTGAACAAGGACTTCATTTACATAATCCATATATTAATTTGACGTTTTGGTTGAATGAAGCTGTCTTGGCTGGGGATGACGTCAATACAAGTTATTTGCGTATACTCACAAATAATACTTTAATCTCTAACCTTGAAACAGTGCGAGGCTCCGGTTCTGCCCAAGCAGGGGCGTAGCGATGGGGGGTGTGGGGGGGTGTTACACCCCCCCCAAATATTTTGGGAGTCGGCATTTTCACAATTTCTAATAATATATTACCGAAAATTCAGCCATGAAATATTTCTTTTCAGGAAATTTTTCAACTTTGAACTTCACCTAACTTAATTTTCATTTGTATAGCCTACCAAAACTCAAAATAAGCAATTTTTGTAAGTAATTTCAATTATATACATGAACATAGCTCCTCTACAGTCTTATACCTCTATGGTAACAACTCATCTGATGGGCCATGTCATATGCATTGAACGAATAATATGTCATTTACTCTTCGCTATCTAGAGACTACCGCTAGTCCGTAGGGATGTTTGTGGCGCGGCGTCCATAGAAAGACATATAATTTTTGAGTGCTTCGAAGGTTTGCAACTGAAAACAACTGAAAGTGAAATGCCTTGAGTATAATCATTTTGCAAATCACACATTTTTAGTATTTTTCTTTTGTAAACTCGATAAACATGTGCAAATTAGTTCTAGGTTAAAAAAATAGTGCCTTATTTGACAATAGATTCGATTAAGTGGCTTGGTAGAAGAATAGAGAGGGAAAAGAATAGATCAACAAGGTTAATCATTTTTTGAGACTATTTTCAAGGTAAGCCGTAACTTTAATTTAAAATGAAATCACAACTACACAACTCACTATTATATCGAATCATTTTAGTAGAAGTAAAACACCAAATCAGTAAATTATTGTTTCAATATAAATGCTGCTTTTTTATTTTGCTGAGATTAAAATTTGAAAATACTAAATTTTTCTTCGTTTTGAATAAACTTGATAGATATTTACTTTTACGATATTCAAACGCAGCTACTTTGAAAGTAACTTTAATGTTACAATTCTGTAAATTTCATTTTCGTGATAAATGTAATACCTACGCATCTAGTAGAAATCTTTTCACTTAATGCAATGGAAACATTTCTTCATAGGTTTTATAATAATGTCAAAACCACTAAGGAAAAGGATGAAAGTAGAATGTGAAGATTGTGGGAGTCAGTTTGACGATGACTACAAGTCTCGACATGAAATTTCTAAACATAATGGAAAATATGTTAGAGTCAAACATGTCGGAGCTCCATCAAATCCATTCGAAGCCTCTAAAAGAAAAATTGTACCTTCAACAATTCCATCATCAAATAGTCATACTGTAGTTGCTGTTATAGAAGAGAATGTTGCTAAACTACCTGCAGATGATTTAGAGCAGCAATTGGCTGGAGCCAGCAAACCCGTTATTTCAACGACAATTTTTCCTGTGCAACAAAAGATAGGACAACGACCATTTTCACTATCAGCATCCACACGATTACCACCCTCACCTCCAGTGACACTACCGCCATCGTCGCCAGCTTCACCCAAATCTCCTTCACAACTTTCACCGCAACAATCAAATGAAGTACCATTACCTAAAGAAGCTGAGGCTGATCCGACTTGGATCAAATTTTCCGGTAAGGTAGCAGAATTTCTAAGTAACTTTGAAAGAGTAGGTGAACTTTTGAAGAATGTGACAAGTGATGCAGCTCCGAATGTAAAAGCGTTTTTTATCGATATGATCGATAGTTTGACCCACATCCATGAAGAAAGTGAGGAGTTGTTGCAATTAGCAAAAAAAGAAGAAGAAAAACTGTCATCAAAGACTTTTGATCTGCATATTGTGAGTGAAAGTTTCATAAACCATGATCCTGGAAAAAGGGGAAAAATATCAACCACCAATCAGCGAACATTTTTAAGTTCGCTAGGACCATACCAGCCGAAACTTGCCATTTATCCAGCGAATCCAGATATTCCTACCAATAAACAATGCCGTTTTAATCCAGCATGGTATAATGAGTTCCCATTTTTGGAATATAGTCCTTACAAAGATGCAGCGTATTCCTTCGCTTGTTTTTTGTTTGCCGAGGGAGCTAGAAGGGCTCACGGTAGTAAAGAGTGGACGTCAGTAGGTGTTCGCCAGTGGCATAAAATGAAAAGTAGACGTCAGAATAAAGAAGGAAAACTAGTTCAGCACTTCACTTCAGAATCTCATCGTGCATCTTTAAGTGACTACTGTAATTTCATCAACGAAGGAACCCATATCAATGTATTCTTAGATAAATCTTTGCGGCAGAATAAAATTAAAGAAGAGCAGGAGAAAGAATATCACTTTAAGGTTCTACAAGTTTTGCTTGATGTAACAAGAACTTTGGGGAGACAAGGGTTGGCTTTTCGTGGTCACGAAGAATCGCCAGAAAATAACAATGGAAATTTTTTTTAAATTGTTTCTTTGATTTCGCGACATTGCCCATTGATGAACAAATGGTTAAATGAAATCTCTAAAAGACCACATCATGTAACGTACTTGAGCCCCACTACCCAAAACGAATTCATCGATTTACTGGGAGCTAAAACTCAAGAAGCCATCGTTGCCGAAATTAATGAAGCTGGCATCTTTTCTGTCATGGCTGATACAACTCCTGATTTGTCACACCAAGATCGATTAGCCATCAACATTCGGTATGTGCTCCCAACAAACGATGGACCTGTACCTGTTGAACGCCTTCTCAAGATGGATGTTATTCTAACAAAAAAAACTGGTGAAGAACTGGCAGAAAAAATTGTAGTGGCTCTTCAGTCATTGGGGATTTCAGTGAAAAATATCGTTTTTCAGTCCTACGATTTTGCGGCCAACATGAGTGGAAAATATAATGGCACGCAGAAGAAATTATCTGAAAAATGTTGTAAAAATATTCCCTACGTTCCGTGTGAAGCTCATCGAATCAACGTTTTTGTAGAAACATCTTGCAAACAAAGTGCTCTAATGAATGATTTCTTTAACGTTTTAGAAGCTTTGTATGTTTTTTTCTCAGGAAGTACGAAACGTTTTCAAAATCTTCGGGAAGAGTTGAAAAGTATTGAAAATTCATTGCAACTGAAATGTTTATCGAAAACACGCTGGACTGCTAGAGCTGATATGGTAAAAGCTGTATGGATTTCATTCGAAGGCATTGTACATGCTTTGGAAAAAATAACACAAGGTTCGGAAAATTTTGATACTAAATCACGTTCTATGGCTGCCGGCTTACTTAAAAAAATTCTAGATTTTGATTTCATTTGCTCATTATATTTTTGCAAGAATGCAATGTTTAAAGTTAAAAATTTGACAGAAAATTTGGAAGCTAATGAATTAAATGTCATTGATGCTTTATTGTTAATTCAAAGTACTTCAGCGTCACTACAGCAAATGAGCGCTGACGACGACCAAATCAATGCATTGATAGAGAGCTCAGTTTTATTTGCTAGAAAATTGCAGATTTGTCCAGAAAATGATTTTTCAAGGCATCATAGAACTCGCTATGTCTCAAAAAAAATTGATGAGAGTTCAGAAAATGCTTGTCATTTCGAGTTCAAAACATTTTACAGGAAGGAATTTAAAATTGTGCTTCATGTTTTCACATCTGCCATTCATGATCATTTGCATGAATCTTTATCAACGTTAAAACCGATTCAGGAAATTTTTAAAATTCCCGTTCATAGAAATAATGTCACTCTTGAATTGATAAAATCAATTCGACTATTAGAACCAGAATTTTTTAAAACTGAGCCAGAATGTTTGCTTGCTGAGTCACAAATTCTATTTGATTCGTGTGAGAAATGCACAAATTTTGCCGATGTTTCTAAAATTGCATTCAAATTGAGGAGTGCAATACCACTTGCTTATAAAATGATTTGTTTTGTTTTAACTGCTCCTGTAACATCAGCTTCTTGTGAACGTTCATTTAGCAAACTGAAGATAGTTGTCAATCATCTGCGGACGACAATGGGAGATGATCGTTTGAATTCTTTGATGTTGCTTTTTTCTTCGAAAGATAAAGTAGATAAACTGAACCTTCGCGAAATTATTGAAAAATGGTCTCTATTGAAACACCGCAGAGTTAAAATATGAATTTTTTATTTAGTATTCGATATAAAGCTACAATACTTTTAATTGTTCAGTGTATTGTTTTTCGTTTTTGTATATTTTCAAATAAATTGATTTTACTATCAACTATTTAGATGTCTTCATCATTATTTTTTGTTTTCAAAGCGTTCTTCTAGGCAATGAAAGTTAATTTCCTTTCTCGTTATTTCATTTTACATGCAAAACCTATGCAATGTTTTTCAGCAAGTCGGCAAATAAATGAGTGTCACCCCCCCAATTTCATGACCTTCGCGACGCCCCTGTGCCCAAGTTCACTGTAACAATCTCCTCCCGCTAGAGAAGAGATCCACCAACTTTAAGGCGCCTCGTGGCGTAGGAAAACGAAGCTCAGCTGAAGTAGTGTATCTAACAATCCCAAAGTTTGTTCTCAGGTTGACAATGGAGGTGTTTAGTGGGTAGTCCCGACATCTTGCACGCCTGGGAGCCCCACACTCAGCATCACCTGCTAACCACAAAAAAACTCTTAAAATCAATGTCTTCAATGTTCTACGAAATTTTTTTCTGAAACACTAAAAATTTGCGTAATACTCAAAGTAGAGCACTTCTGAAAAAACCTCAAATCATCAACAAAACCGCTTTCTAATCGTTTTCTTTTTGAAATGTCATTTTCAATAATAAGCTCCCAGCGTAGGTGAGTCTGCATACAAAAACTCGCTATACGATGTTAGCCTGACGCCATCCAGACATTAGACTGTGAATTCAGTCAAAAACATTTTCCATCATCGCAATTATCATTACCACATCAAAAAGTCTAACGATCTAAATCCTTAGAACGCCTCATTTCCAAACCCATTCCGAACCACTTTTCCCCAACGCCATTCACAACACCTCAACCTCTGGCCGTAAAACTAAATCCTAAAATATGTCGTCTCTATGACAAACTTAATAGCATGGCGTTTACATAAATTCCAAATATATTCAAATAATCCTGTATTTAATGTCCGCCTGATTCCACGCTCCATTATTGATGCATTTTAACACTAATCCCATTGCTTAAGTGAATTAAATCCGGCAAACTTACCACCAAGACGGAAACCCATCAGATCCCGCGACTAGCACTTTGAATGCCACAAGAAATCTGCAAATCCACTTTGCAAATCCTCGAGAGCATGAATGCGAGCGCGTAAACAACTTCATTTCCTGCTACTTTACAATCGTATGTGGTGGATAGGTACCACCAGTGCGAGTGCGAGTATGAAAAAAATAACAGTAACGGCGTGCGTAGGACGAACAAGTAAAGAGACATGAATGTGTGTAGCTTAACAGTCCGAGCAACAAGATTCTGATCTGAATCTTTAGATTAGCATTCAAATCTACAAATGCTAAATAATCTCTTAGCGCTTTTTAAGTAGGTACACATGTTTGTACAATTATGCATACTCCGATGTATTAGAACATGTTCGAAATGAAATATTAAAGAGTCTCATTAAGTGTCGACTGCATGATATATTGTCATGTTCGCAATAATTATTTCCATTATTTACCCCAGCTCGTGTCTTATTCCTTATTATTCGTTTTTCCGCGTACACACACTTGACGTGATTTTCAAATATTTTTTCCAAGACATTATTCGCGACTGCATAAATTTGCTACAATTTATTTATTTCATAGAAAGGGATGCCGCCACGAATCCTCCATCCACGCCGTCGACGCCACTGGGTCGTCGTTATTCAATTGCAAATTATTGATAATAAATAAAAATCGCGAAATCTGACATTCTCACATTCTCAGTCTGGCTTCCAATCTACAATAATATTCAATTAATCTATAAATTTTATTAGAATAGCAGCCACCGATTGTCTGACGAGACGACGCGCGGCTAGAAGTGATTTGCGTTTTTGCGTCTGGTATGTTGGACTAGGATTCTTCAGCGATTTAAACGTACGAGCAAATGCATCCACGTATCCGATGACCGCATTTGATTTCGTTGTTTTACTTGGGCAAGGTGTATCGCAAAGTATTTGAGCGCGTTCATGTTTTATTCAAATTGAACTCATTAGAAATTCGCAATGCGCGCCTAATAAATCAATTTTACTGCAGTTAGTTAACATAAATTAGCCGGAATTGAGATAGTCTACTCGGAAATATGAAGTTACGAATTTGTTAGTAAGGAAGGAGATCAAGATACTTTGTTGAGCATTGGAAGCAGGAAGAAAACTATGCTTCAAAAATCTTCTGTAAAATTAGTCGTAGGAGGTATGTAAGTATGAAACACAAATGTAAAGTAAATCATAGATAAATTAGTTTCACCATCTTATCGTGGCGGGAAAGTTTATTAACTGCAACGATGGATTCTATAGGAGTATTCTTAGAGCCTTGAGTTCTTTGGGGAACGAAATCCCTACGTACGCGAAGGAGTATAGGTTGCCGTAAGATTCCTTCGTAGAAAGCAAGTGTTAGTCTTACTTTTGATGTAATTTTAGCTTAGAGCGAGGATAATACATTGCCCCGATCCTTGGAGTGTTAAGCGACTCGTGCGCCTCAAAGGAAGGCAGGCAAGGGCAAAAATGGCTTTCGCGAATAGAGCTTCTAGCCTTGGTGAGCCTTTGAGTATGCAAAGTAGTAGGTAAAACGCTTTTGGAAGGAGCCTAGAAAAAAAGAACAATGAAAGTTGAAAAGGGGATCGGATCCCAAGTACCGGCGGCAGAGGGTAGTAGGCTCCCGGCCGTGGTCATCCAGCAACTGCAATGTAACTGAAGTAGTGAACTTGGCTTCTATAATAGACATATCTACAAGCAATCTTGGGCCAGGTGGAGAAAATCCATCTAGGCGTAGACCCTTGTTGGTGCCAACACCGTCAAAACTAGAAGCCAAACGTGGGGAAAGCAAGCAGATCCCAAAAATTAAGCCGCAGCAAATGTCTTCAAAGATAACGCAGGTTCCGATAGGAGAACCAATAATTCTGGCGTTATCTGTAGCAGCAGCAATGTCAGCTAAAAACTCAGGGATAAAACGGAGAACAATGGACAGCCTTGGCTAAATAGAAGTTAAGATGCTTGTAATGAATCATGTGACGCCACTGGCGACCACTACTAACACACCTTGCTGCTAGGTGGCTTGTCACTTTACGTTGGTTGTGACAAGCACACATCCCACGTCAATTTTGTCGTGGGATGTCAAGAGGAATTGACAGCCACATGGCAGTGAAGTGTGTACGTAGTGGCCGTCACCCAAGAAGAGTCGGGTTGCACATGTTCGCGAAGAATCAGTTTACGAACCAACCGAAAAGGATCATTTGCTGGATGAAAGAGCAGCCCGTGAAAATTTACCATCTGATATGCATCATGGGGTTAGCGATTCAGTTCTATTCAAAGTGACATTAGAGGATCGATTGGCAGTTGGTTCATCAACGATTATCAAATGACGAGGACTAGCAGATTTAACTAACTAACAAGCAACAAAAGCTTTAGTTTTGGCCAATTGGGATATCCGTTTGGAAGAACAACTCATGTTGAAGAAATTTAGAGCTGTATCACACCAACAACAGCAGCAGCAGCAGCAACAACAACGGCAGGAGCAGTAGCAACAATAACAGCAGCAGCAACATCAACAACAGCCTCCTCCACAACAGCAGCAACAACAAAATAGTCCTGGAGATCCAACCCAAACAGTTCCCACTGCCATCATACAAGCTGGCAACCATACAACAATAACGAGGGCATCAATTCAGCTGCAACACCTCCCCCAGGTTTGGATCACCATTCAGTTGTCTATTAAAAAGTCCTAATAAGAGGCAAAGCAAAGGTCAGTTTTAAAGCTAACACAAAGATAATTGCACCTGATCTGTTACGAGTGATACAGTTTATGCTTAAGAGAAATCGAATAATGAAGCAGAAACTTAAGTTGAGCAAAAATGCCAAATTATCTTTAGTTCCAAGTATTTTTGAAAAATTGAAAATTGTGACTCTTTAATTCGCTCGTCAGCAATTGGCCTGTGCTCGCACAAGTAACCAAAGGTTGTTGTAATCGAGCAGGCACGGTTGTGAACTCCGTCCAATACGCAACATGCAACCGGAAAGGAATTGCAGAACTTATACGTATCAAAGGTGGAGTCAGACATTGATCACATTAGATTGTCTAATGTGTTCCGAAAACGTTCAAAAATTTTAACAAAGGGAAATGTAAATGCCGAAATTTTAGAAATTCAATGTTTCAATGGGATGAATGTTTCAGTGAAAAGACGAAATTTCATGTCTTTATACACTTTTGAAGAGAGTACTCTTAAATATCGTTTTCATCTCTACAACGGCTCATTACCGTTTATAAGTTCGACGAAGGCTGACAATTCTGGCAATATAGTAACATCTGGTATGCAAAAACAAAAAAAAAAAACAGTCGCCAGATGGGATTTAAATATTTCGGCGGTTAAACCGAAACAACTTCTACATTCATTACCAAAACCATCTAAAGTCCCCGATTATGCGTATAAATCTTTACATGGTTTTCTAGCAATGGTCAATTTATTACATCACGATCGTGCTGTTTTAGTCTTTCAAACGATGGCATATGCATTGAAGGAGTTTGCAACGGATGGCACAATTTATGCCAATCCTAAAGCTGATACGGATTTATTAGTCAGAATACCAAATTTATTATGAGCAATTTTAGTTGGATTGCTGTAGTGAATAAGAATTTCCTTAATGTCCGTAAAGGACCGCAGCGATGTTCTGCTGCCTCGGCAGAGGAAGGTGTTGATTCCTGCCGAGAATGCCCTCGTCCGGAGACGCGTGAATGCGCTGGCAGGCTAGCATTGCGGTGTCGTGGGGCGGGTTCGTTTCCCCGGCACGAGGACTCACTACAAAACATTTCGCATTCACGAATTGCTTGCAGAGATCAAGAGGACGACCGAAGTCGCAAATCTGTAGATAACCTCCACGAAGGAATTACGACTTGTTGCGAGAACAAGTGCAACTTGACAAGAAAGACTAATTTGGGGGTGACCTCGTCTTTACCCAAATACATTCAGGGCCCACAAATGAAAGAGGGGCAACCGGGTGGTGGTGGAGCCCCTTCATGCCCACCCAACCGGAATAAATCCAATGTTAAATCGTTGAGGTGGCCAGGTATTCCTCTTCTGAGTGGAAAACTCATACAACCTGAATTATATGAGCTTTCCCATCAGAAGGGGAGTACCCCGGTGACCAATTTATGTCATAGAATTATACAATTGAATTGCATAACTCTATGCCATAAAAAGGCACTTGGCTTGGGCCACTCAACCCATAAAGTCACCTGAAACAAAAGAAGGAATTAATCTGTACCCGGCGGCTGGCTCATATTTTGGGGTGGAAGCCTGCCACCGTACCGGGTCCTATACCCGATTGGAAAAGACCGGAAGGGAAAGACCAATTTTCCGTTTAATCCATCATTTTTTTGTTTTTATTCGGACAACGTTAATGAAATGAAATGGATATATCTCCACAATATGATTTTTCTATGGCAATCAGCACAGCAATTTACAACACCATATTGAAAAGCATTTAATCATTGAAAGAGGGAAATTGATATTAAAAGAAGATTAACATTAGAAGAAAATTCATTTTACTCCGATTTCCTGTAGTATTATAATTATTGTGGTTAGCTCTTGTAGATGCCGCACTTTCACCCTACATACATTATGTTTCAAAAAATTTTTACATAGATTTATACGAAATTAAAAAAAAAACGATTTTATACGACGATTCTTCTTTTTTTTTTCATCTAAATAGACGGATGCATTGGGATGACGATTGTCGTCCTATTACATTTTTCATCTTGATCGTTTAATAAATTAAAGTTGTATATATATGGCATATAATTTTCTATGTGTAATAAATATTAATTTATATATATCTGATATTTTCTTTTTAAAAATTCAATAAATATTTAATTAAAAATTCAATAAATATTTTTTTTTTAAATTCAATAAATATTTAATTAAAAAAAATATTAAGAGGTTACTTACAGTACCTTTCCCTCGATGACGAGCGCTCGTTGACGATGTGGAGGTAAGCAAGTCCTGGAATTTTTGGTAGTGAAGAATCGCGTTCATACATCAAATATTAACACACGAGTATTAAGACATAAAATAGATCCTAAGGGTGTATAAAATCGCATAAAAAATTCAGCTATCAAAGTGTAAATACATATAGACTTCCTTGAATATCACAACCGTATGGTCTTCGAACGTGGTAATGCTCGTTGCTACTTGTTCTACTGCTTTTAATGTTTAATATTTCGTTTTCAGTGGCGTCTTGAGTCTCAATTTTATTCACAAGTTTATCGACTTCCTCAGCGTTTAAACTTTTGATTGTTTCATTCCACGAATTGTTAGTCTCTCTAGATAAGTTATCAGCTCCTTTATATGCAATCCGTTGGTCACTATATGGATTGAGGGATTTGACTAATTCTTCTGGATCTAACTTTTCAGTGGATTTATCACTCTTCGTTGAACTATGTTTGAATACACAATGCGCCTTTTTGCATCCAAACGGTGTGTTTTCCCAGAAACAGGAAGTATGGTCCCGCCGTTTCCCAATCAACATATGCCGCTCCTTCCAATGAAAATCTTCACATCGGCCTTCCAACCACCTGTTGCACATCACTTGGTGACCTAATGCTGATGGCTCATGGCGATATTGGCAGCTGCTATCGTTTTTTTTTTTTTTTTTAACAGGCACTGTCGTAGAAAAAATAGCAGTCTTGTGAAGTTTTTTTCGCTGTGTATCAACAGGATGGTAAGAGTTATCTATCTGCCGACAAACCCTGAAATAACGGCATATTGAACTTAAAGTAGCAAAGCACTTTTTCCCACAAATATATTATATTCCACCACAAACACGATATGGATTCAAATTTCTGATTTAATCCTTTCTAATATCAACCCTACATACATAACGTGAGTCAAACGACCCACACGCGAAACGTTTTTATCTGCCTCTTTCCTAACACCTTATACATCGCGCGAATTTTTGGAGGAAAAACCAGAACTGTCGATGTCTGTAGTGAGAAGGTGGATACTTTGAGTATAGATGATGTGCAAGGTGACTACGTGGATCATTTAGAGATCAAAATTACATCCGCTCTGGTATATATATATTATATATAAACATTTTTCTTATCATTTATCTTTGCATAATATAATATATATTAAAAATTAAAATATGAAGACGTTAGACGTTCTATTAAGCAGGAAGAATTTGATTCGTTCTTATGATTTGCGTCTCTTTTTTTTTTTTTTTTTTTTTTTTTATCAACAAGTTTCATAGAAATCAATTCTTCAGCAACATCATTGTTATAAACATCCCACAGCTGTAAATCCAACTGGCCAATATTGTTTAAAACCTGAGCTTTAATTGCTAAGTTAAGAATCATTTTGCGCAGTTGTTCCGCTGCTTCTAAGGATTTGTTGCGCTTCTCTGCTATACCAGCTATTTTGCAGCAAATTGCTTAGAATGGTAGAAATTCGAATTGTCGGTCCCACATACGTACATCGTTAATGGATACAACACGAGAATTCCCATAATCAACATAAAATACCTTGACGGTATCGTCGTCCATAACATTTAAATTTTTTTTTGCACGATACCAAAATCCGTCCGTGTATTTGGCTATCACCAGCTCAAAAGAACTGGCATTGACTTCAATGGTCGATAAAGCTGTGTCTTTTCGGGAGAATTCATTTTATATATTAATTCTTGTAACGTTGGTTCATAAACGTGTTTCGAGTTTAACTACTTGACCAAAAAAGTTTTCGACATTAATAATATGCGTTGGAATTATTGTTATCTGCTCCCCGACTCGCGGGTAAACAAGTTGATTGGCAATGTCAACAATAGTTGTTGCTTGATCTCTAGTCCAACCTTCTTTAATTTTTCAACATGCTCCATTCTACATTTGGCTCCCTTACAACACGATTTCGTTGCCGGATTGTAAAAACTGCATATTCTTTTATCATCTTTTGGCTCGTATCCCATGACAGCTTTCATTGCGTTTGAAGTATTGAACGGCTCTTCGTACAATATCTTTCGTTGGTCTTCCGTTAAATTGCTCACACCGTTTAGAGGGGTTTTGTACTCTATAGGAGCATTTATTAACTTGTGATTTTTCATAGTTTCGTTTAACACCCGAGTCAAGTAATTCATATCATTAAAATTCACTGTTTTAACAAGTTCATTGTTTCTGTTACAATCAAAACCATTCATTGCAGTGTCATTATCAGAATTGTTAGCCTTTAAAGATCCCTGATATTCACTGCCATGACTGCTGCTCCTTGCATCATTAAATAAAGAAGCATCATTAATTATTACACTATTTTCAATGGAAACATTCGAAACAGATTGTCTTCTATTAATGTCTGAAAAATCAATTTGACAACGATCAATTTTATTTTTCAAACATAAATACCTTTTAAAAGGATTGGTTAATTCTGGTACTGGTTTATCTTGTTTCACTGAATTGTCTCTATCGCTCATCATTTTATTTCTAAATGGGTTTGTATTTGCGTACAAATTTACAAACAACATTGTCCTGTCCTTATCCGTTATTCGAAATCGGTATTTTACGTAAAGGCTTTGATTAAGATAATCACTAGGATTGACATCGCTTATGTTTAGTTGTTCTAATTTGCAAAGAACTGCTTGTGCGGGTAGCTCTTGATAGTCAATTGGTAAAACATACATCTGCATAGATTCGTTGATTGTTACAATTTCACCAACATCTATTAGGTACGCCTTGAAGTTGGAGAATTTATCAGAATTTCCATTCTCTTTGACAGCGCGGAACATGTAACCTTCTAAGTGAAGACCAGATACTTCCCCATTCTTAGGTGTCAATTCATACTCTCTTGGATTATCTTGGAGATATGATTGCATTTTTCTCACTATTTGCTCAGTGCTGCTGTTTTCTCCCGTTTCAGTTACATAAAACAGTTTGTTTTTTTCGCATCTTTTATATAAGTGATCACGCATTCAGATTCATATCCAATATTATATTTCAAGCATTTTGGAGATGGATATGTAAATTTTCTTCCTGGGATTGTTCTTTCAGCTTTTGAAACGATTCCAACTCCAGTTGTATATTAAATTTGCGTAATTTGTCCGACATATGCACTAAATCCATTAAACTTTGTCATAATTTTCAAGACAAGTTTGCATGTCAGTTGTTGATTCCCACTGTCGCCGAACATGTTCGTATAGAGGGTCCGCCTTTTCCTTGCACATTTCAATATTACGCACTGAAGTATCATATTCCGCTTTAAACATCTTATAGAACAAATCGAGATTCATATTCTTGCTAGCAACCGCCATTTTTCTTTTTCTTTTACGACAAAAAAACTCGCAAACTAGCCCGCATCAACAGAACCATAGACACTTAACCTCACTAAAACCACTCATCTTCATCTTCCTCACTTGCGTCGTAATCATCAGATTCATTTTCATATCGGTCTTGACTCATTTCAGACTCAGTTTCTGACGTTACAGGCATATTTTATCAAAATTTATTTATGAATCTTCGATGAAAACACAATAAAGATCTAATTTCTCAGACTGCACGTGTTGCACGCTAAACGATTGCCAAGCTCCTGATCTGAGTCGCAGACTCCGCGAAAATATACAAAATGTTATGTATATAGGGCTAACATTAGAAAAGATTAAATCAGGTTTTAACTTACATCCACCACGATTTTGTTGTGGTTTTAAAAGGTTTCCTCCACTACTGTAACTATGTCCACTACACTACAATGGCCACCACGCGTATTTTTTTATTATGCACTCGCCTTCCTCTCACGAGGATCTTGTGCGACTGCGAACTAACATGGCGGGACCGAGCCATCGAGCGACGAAACAGCAAAAGTTTCGTTTAATAATGCCATCTATGGGTGAACATGCGGTGGTGATAATGCACACTCGTTTCGGTTTCTTTTTTTTTAAATTTTAAGTCGTCCCTTAAATTATCAATTGAAAGCAATTTATGTTTATAATTATTAGGCGTAATGAAGAGGGAAATAAATCGAAAGAATAAGACAGGCACGCGTTAATTACCGACAAACAAAACAATTTTTAATTAATATTATGGTTGGAATGGGTAAAATTGGGCAAATTTTGTGGGGTTTAAATGATACAATGATTTTATCGTTCATATAATTAAAAGGGTTAACCGTTTCGTTCTAAGCATTTGTATACCGCGTTACACCGCAATTCGTTAAATTATCTTCAAAAGATATTGTAATAAGATACTACACATTAGAAATTTTTTTAACATTTTTAGAATTTTGTTTCCCGGGTGTTAAGTACAAAAGAAATTTTTCCACTTATTTTTCCTGCGAGAGAGAAAGAAAAAAAAACGAGTGTTGCGATGGGGAAGGTGACTGAATCGACTCAATCCTTGTTAAATTGCGTTCGTGCTGTGTACCTGTGTCAGCTCTGCTTTTAGAGCCATAGCTCCTAGATTACTACATTGCATGTGCTCATTCATAAGTACAAAATAACTTGGAAGGAATCACTTGAATCGACGTACTTATTGCATTTTACAATGGCGCTCCTGAACAATCCGAATATTACTACAATTCTAACTGTTCAGGCATTAAAATCAACGCAAATTAGTATTGAACACTTTTATCGCCCAATCTCGCTCTTTTAGTGGATAATTTTCAAGGCTCTGCGCTTCAGCATTTAGGACCTATGATGCTGAAACGATTGCACGATAATTCGTGGGAAGTTCGTGATAGTACGATCGAACTGGTTACTTCGATGACTTGTATTTCATGTTTGAAATTTCCAGCATTCCAAAAACACATTCTCGACAGTGGAATATGCCCAGTTGTTTGGTCGATGGCCAAAAGTGACTCTGAACCCTACGTGCGTGCCTCAGCCCTGAAATGTATGGCAGAAATAAATCCTTTGTGGGAATGTTCTTTGAGTCAGTACGATATGATGGATCATCTTCTCAAAGTAATTTGCATAGAATCTGAAGGCATCGTTCGAAAAGAAGCCGCCCTCCTTGTGTCTCGAATCTACTTCAAGCGTAAAATTGCTCCCCAATATCTTGATTTGCTTTTCTCCACAATGGTTCATTGTTCCGTGCATGATTTGCATTCGGAAGTCAAATACAATGCGTTGATATTCTGGAAGGTGATGCTTTGTGCTGATATGAAAATCAAGGTATGATCGATGGAACCTTTCCGCCAGTTACTTTCTCAAAAGAAAAGAAAAACATTATTACCCTAAACCAGAAAGAAAATCTGTTGCGCATTGAGAAAATTCTAATGGAATCATCAGAACGTGGATGTTTAGGAGTAATTTTAGCATGCTTTAATGATACTTGCGATTTGGAGGTGCACACTAGCAGCAGCATTAATAACAATAACACAAACATCAATAATAACATTATTAACCGTTCGGTGGGGGAAATCAAAGAAAACGAGCCCGTGACGGATTTGGATTCATCAAGCCCATCGTGACAAAGCAAAAGCAAAGAGACGAGGATAGCGGTGGCTGTAGCGGGAAAGGGGTTTGCTTGTGTTGCTGGTGCTGTCGCGAGGAGTTTTGAGGGAGTCTGCTTGAGATCGTGAACGAGCGTGGACGTCGCGAGAAATAAAGGGGAGTCGGCTCGGAATCGCGACAGTGATCAAATGAGGTGTGGTAATCAAGTGAAGTATTACAGCTTCAAGGTGATCAGCGAGAGACCATTTGCGAGTGGCTAACGAAATCTGGACTTGCGAAGCCAGATCAACTCAAGGTGCACGGTTTTTTTCTTAAGCGAGACGAAGGCGCGTATGATCGAACAAAATTTTTGGACATACTGTAAACAGAATTTATTCGTCATTATCTTCATCCATCCCAAAGATAAATTCCCTGAAGCAACTAGTGAATGCATTTCGAAACGTCAAAGATGGCGGAGTTTTGTTGTCTTTTCATCGCAGGTTGACGAAATTTAGCGGAATTGTAATATATTGTGAACGCGAATTTTGGTTTAGCCTTTTAGCTAAGTTCGGAATCGGATGTGGAGTGGGACCCAAAGAAACTGTTGAATGTCTAATCGGGATTTGTGTAAAAGCAAAATAACATCCAGCTGAGCGAAAGACAATGTTTTTGACTACAATACCTCGAAAAGGCTAGATAGAAGGCAGTTTGTTTCATTAATAGATTTGTTCCGTGCCGTTTCGTTGTAAATTTAATAGTAGTTTGGGCTGGATTCTAGTGGGCAGAACTGTGAAGCCTCGCATTCCGAACTCTCTTCTTAGGGCTGTCGCAAGTATGAAGTGCTCGGGAACGTCGCGTTGCTCAAATTATTGTTATTGCCGAAAGCAAGCACTTATTAACAGTACGTAAATTTCAACAATTAAAGGAAGAACGATACAAAGAGGCAGACGTAGTGACATTAAAATAGTCTAATACACGGTGCCCCAAAATCGTTTGGTAAAACTAGGAGCCAATTGCACTGTTTCTATCGATTTGCCGCTACACATAGAAGCTCCAATGTATGCCCGAAATATCGGTGTCTTCAAAGGAGTAGGAAAGTCACTACTTCGTCAACTATTCTTATGGATGGAAACTAGCAAGGGCAGCAATTATCAAAGAACAGCTGTTTGTCATTAATCTCCGAAAATTTTGTTGGAATTTTTGTTGGAATCTCAGTATTCGTCGTTGCATTTCAACGTTAGAAGTAGCTATAACGAAAAGAAATTTGCATTCCAGGACCACCCACATCGTCAGCGGGCGCCCGACGAGGATGTTTGGGTGAGTACCCTTTTTGTTTCATTTTCCTATATTCCTATTATTTTAAAAATTTTTATTAAAAATATTTATATTTGGTTTGTTTACATAAATATAAATTATATTTTAACCAATTTATTTAATATAAATAAAAAAATAGAAACCCCGTATAAAATCATATTATAAATGTAAGTTGTATTCGTGAAAGTACATACTATATATAATATTTTGGCCTCCGGAAATAATAAAAAAAGGTTGTAATGGAAAAAGACATAAATTAAACATGAAAAGGATGAAAAAATTTTGAAGTTAGCTTTATATTTACTTGTCGAGACAATAGCTTTGCATAGGTTTTTTTTTTATAAATTTTATAACTGAATATAATATCTTCTGTTAGAGTGAGAGAGAAATAAAAAAAGAAAAATGTTCAATTGGTAGAAAAAAAATTACGGTCTTTCCATTTTGTTCGACATGACCAGGTATAGGACCTGATACGGCGGCAGGCTGCCCCCCAAAAAAATGAGCCAGCCTCCGGGTACAAATTAATCCTTTTTCCTTTGTTTCAGGTGACATCGCGGGTCGAGTGGCCCGAGTAGAGTGCCTCTTTATGGCATAGCGTTATGCAATCGAGTTGTATAATTCTATGGCATAAATTGGTCACCGGGGTACTCCCCTTCTGATGGGAAAGTTTATACAAGGCAATTTGTATGAGTTTTCCACTCAGAAGAGGAATACCTGGCCACTGCAACAAAATATGGATTTATTCCGGTTGGATGGGTGCGAAGGGGCTCCATCACCACCCGGTTGCCCCTCTTTCATTTGTGGGCCATGAGCTTCGTCGGGTAATGACGAGGTTACCCCAAGTCCGCCTTTCTTTTCAGGTTCCACTTGTTCTCGGAACAAGTACTATCTCCCTCGGTGTAGTTATCTACACTTTTTGCGACTTCAGTCGCCTCTTGAACAACAACCAAATTCGTGAGTGCGAAATTTTTTGTAGTGGGTCCTCGTGCTGGGGAAATGAATCCGCACCACGACACCGCAATGCTAGCCTGCCAGCGCATTCATTTCTTCTATCCTGTATCAAGGCAGATGGGTTCCAAAAGGGTTAGCCATGTGTTTAGTTAAGAGTCTATCTTTTTACTGCAAATAGTCTGCTATTCAGGAACGGTGCGGTGTTTCGGAACCCGTATTTTTATCGTTAGTGATTGAACATCTCATAATATTTTAATAATTTTTCGTATTTGGGTATTTGTTGTTTATCGTTTTCTTCTTACTTTTCCATTGATTGCATGATCAAGCATTTAGTCTTTAAGAGGGGAACAAAAAAATGAAATGTTATTTTCCCCCAACGTTCCAACTGTTAACGTTGTTTTGTATTTCGAAGCAGCCTGCATGTTTGTTCGAAATGGGATTCAAAAACATAATTGGACCAAAACAATTGTTCCAAAAGGATATTAGATAATGCGTAGGAAGATAGGAGAAGGGATTTTACAGAAGTTTTTATCTAATTGCAATTACTCTTCTAAAGTGCAGTTGCAAACTAATTAAAATTGCGTGAAAATATACACGCATGAAAAATATTTTCAATTTCAAAATAAAACAACAAACATTATTTCTCAGAAAATATTTAGCAAAAAAAAAACTTAATGACGTTTATTAATATTAAGTATAATAGAATATATACCCGATAGGTTATCTTCCTTTATTTTCAAGCGCTTTTAAATTTTAGAAATAGCTAATATTAATTATTTTACGGTAGACTTTATTTCTACCTCCCGTTTAAACGCGTATAGAAGAAACAAGTTAAATATTCCGCGGCCTGTTGCAAGTGCTTCGGTATAATAAAGAAAGAGATTCCATTGAAATATTGACTATATTAAATTGCGTTGATTTACACTAAACAAACTTTATTTTGAAGTGGACGATATATATGCATTATAATTTTTTTGTAAATTTGGAATGTTATGGAATTTTCTTGTTTATGTTGAAAAGAAAACATGAGAGCAGCGTTAGTTAAGTATTCAAATGGTTTTGATGAAAACGATGTATTCATTTTGGTTCATCGAATGTTTAACGTACACTGACATTAATAGGTATCAATTGTTGTGAAAATTCATCATTCAATTTCAAAAAGAAAAGACTATTATAATTCTTTAGTTTTTGTTCCACTCCCTTAAAATGCCGAATGTTATAAATTAGGTGAAAAACGAAAGAAATTTACTTGTAATGGAAAAAAATTTTATTTTACTTGAAATAGAATAATACGAATTGCTAACTCAAAACACGATTTTCCTTTCCAGTGGTCCTTTCTTTCAGTGGGAAACAGAGTGCATGGTAAGTATGCCGTCGCGAGGGTAGGGTTTAAGAAAATCCGCTGAGGTCGGTTTCGCGTTGCGCGCGGTACGCGGTACCTTGGTTGATTTTGGTTTTTCTTTAGCGTAGTTTTTTTCGGATTTACGTTAACGTGGTATATTCTTCGGGACCGCGTCGAAAATTCGGGAACGTGAAGTAAAGATTAGATCTTTGTCCTTTGACTGGTTGTATGAAGAAATACGGAGTAACGTAAAGTAGGTTTCCTCTCCGTATGGTTTTGTTTTGGTGACGCGTTTCAAAACGGGCATGTATTTGTGGCTAAAGATTGTAAATGAGCGTAATCCATTTGGAGACCCGCGACCGAAATCCTCTCCGATCTAGCTGGCCGACAAGCAGCCACCGCGAAAATGGATTACGGTGCACGGATTGGTTGACCGGTTGGTACCATCCGTTGGCACTACTCAGATTTAACGTCTAGAACCGATGAGAGGTCAGTTCCTCGTCCGGACTTAGACATTAAAATCATTACATGCTGTTTGAGCGCAGAAAAAAAAAACGATGCAAATACCAGAGCGCCCTTAAAAAGAAGATGGAGAATTCTGCAAGAAGCGCCAGATATTCGCGTGGTAGAAGAAAATACAAAGAACATCGAGGATTCAATAATTACTACTGCAGCCACTACCGAAGCAACCAAAGCAAAGGTCTTAAATGTCGAGATAATAACGAACCATCCTGATGTGCACGCAAAGTACAATCGCCGCCCAGCGACATCAAGAAGAAAGGCTAATCTGAAAAGCGAGAGACTTTCCAAAGAAAATCAAATCAAAAGCTGTAAAGAATGGGCTCCAAGAACTAGAGGCCCTCCTAGAAAGTATGGGGTTTTACCGAAGGAGCTAGGTAAAGGACCTGAATTCTGAAGAAGACCAGAAACCTAAAGAAGTGCTGGGGCCAAGCCCAAAGAGCATGCACAGATAGTTCTACAATCAAAAAAGATCAGGATAAAAGGAAGAAGGAGCAGGCAATTGATGGGCGTGGAATGCTAGTACAGGGGTTTCAGACAGTGCTCACAAAAGGAGTGAAGAATGCCACAAAGAAACTTCTTCAAAGCGTGCTAGAAAATAAAGTTCGCATGGGTGCCCAGCAAGAAGAAAGATCTAACGCAGGACAGAAGAGCAAAAAAGCCCGACAAAAACCCCGGTAGCAGGCACTGCTCGTAAAACCCCAAGTTAACTGATCCTATGCAGAAGTGTTGTGGGATATCAGGGGAAATGTAAAGACTACAGACACCAACACTGCTTTTAAAGCAGTACGACCAATCTGGTTGGACCACATACTGGTCGAGTTCAAAGCAGAGGTCGACAATAAAGAAGAATTCTGCGACGCAGTAAAGAAAGTCCTTGGCAAAAGCGCAACTGTAGCCTTACTCGAGCCGATGGCAGCAATCCGAATAAGAGATATTGAGTGGGTCATCTAACTAGCCAGGGTAGAAGAGGCAATTAAAAGGTAGGTCCCTAGCGTTGCCAGGATCAAAACAATGCTAACACCAGAAAACTATAGGGACAACGTATGGCCATCATTGACTTGGCCGAAAAGGACGCGGAACAATTTGTGAGTAAGAACAAAGTAAGAAAATGTAGTAATCGAGCAGTCACCTAAGCAAACTGCTTGAAGACCTTCATAATGCTGATCCAATTTTAATTGTAAATTTAAAAAAAATATTTATTTTAATTTACAATTAAAATTTGGACACGGTAACCCCTTACAATGCAGCTTATCCACAAATTGCATTGCCGTAATGCAATCTCTATTGGATGGATGAGGGTTCATCATGAGCCACCGTTGTGGCATGTACCGTACGGTGGCTGCTCGCAACAAGTGAGCAGATCTGCTTGGGCGGATTCAGAAGTCTGTCACGGATCGCTACACATACCGCATGCCACGAGAACTGCGCCGGAAAACGAAAAATTAATTTCAGCGACGAGTGAACGTCGGTCTATGGCATAGAATTTCGATTGCCGCGGATATTTTCGTTTAATCGCAAAACGTCGTTTACCCAGTTCGCCATTTGTCGTCCGGGAAAATGTGCGGAAGGCGCGAGAACGTTGACTTTTGCCAAATAGTTCGCATAACCTTTTTCCTCATGCCCCTCATTCCACATTATTTGAACTGTCGCCTCACAGCAAGAAAATTTAATTTGTGTTGTGCACGGGAGTGACGTTTTCGTGTGGTGGAATTTCAAATTGTTCGCGATTCAGGCGGATCAAAAGCGTTTCACCCAGGGAATTTTCTCGTTGCAGAGAAATATTTGCAGACGCCACCGACGTGGATAAATCGCCAGGTGCGCATTCACTCAAAAGTGCGCTTTGCTAACTCCAGTCCGCCCGAAAGGTATCGCTATCGGCACAAAAGGAGTTGTAGCAGTGCGAGTGTGAGGAGTACGATCGAAACGTAAACCATACATCAGTGGGCTCCACGGCTGCTGCACTAGCGAAGATAATCACGGTGGTGGCGGCTATTCATTCAAGGCTTTGGTAATGAAACGACAATCTGAGCTCAGAAGGACAAGTGAGAGATTTCGCTTGAGACAACACGACGAAACGTAAAATGTTGGCTGGCGTTGAGCAGCCTAAGTGTCGATGAATTCATGCCACTCGTGAAATGGACAACAAAACGTAAAATTCGATTTCGCCCGGCAGTTGGGAAATGTCAGTGCGGGTAAATCAGAGCGTTATCATAGCAACGGAATATTCTAATTGAATCACAACAGGTTCAAGATTTTTCAAATCAAACAAAATAAGTCTCATCGCGTGTCCTCTAATTTATGTTCATCACTGTCCCTTTAACAGACTTTTGAAATTATAATAATAAACTATTGCCTGACTGTCGCTTTGTAACAATACAAGGCTTTCCAACGACCAGGTGTGATTTTACTCATAAAACAGGGTAGAGTAGCCTTCCGCTCACGTGCCCATTCATGGTATAGTATTATGTGATTCCATCACATAAGACTACAATATAAATTTGCCACGTTGATGTTTCCGATTTGAGGGTTAAGTTCTTGCGAACTATATATGCATGAGTTTTGCATTCAAATGGAAAACATCTGGCCATGTCTACGCTCGATCTCAATCCATATGGGAGGGAGAGAGGTGGCAGCCCCCCCCCCCCCTTGATGCCCTACTCTTATTTGGGGGCCATAATGACGAAGTCCTCCCAATTCCCGTCTGTTTTCACCTGGCCCAGTTTGCTATATGCTTTAGCAATTTCAACCCTTAGGACGTTACCTCGGATTCGACTCCGGTCGAGGGTGCTGTCTCGAATGCAGATGGCAACGCGCTAATATGATTGGAAAGGATATGCATCTAATAGATCCGCGGGGAAAGCGAATCCTTGATATGTTGGCCATTACCACGATCCTCGAGATAAATGCCGGAAAACACCAACATTCCGCCATATAGGCTATGAAAGAACCATACTGGACGTGACATTTGCCTGGGAGTCCTTATTTTGGAGGATATGTACTGGGAGAGTAGCAAACGACTACTCAATTCTATCATAGACAGTCCCGAGCCCGGTTGAGGAAGGAGGAGGGTTTCTCATTGTTTCCCCAATCTACGACTTCCACGAATCCTCATCCTAAACCCCTGGAAACAAAAAGTAGTAAATGGCCTCGGGGTCGTACATTGGGTTTACTGGTTTCCCAATGATGGGACACTAAATGCTGGGAAATACCAATAACTGCAAAGACATTTGCAGCTCTACTACTAAATCCCAACTAAGCTTCCTTTGTGGTGACGTAAGAAGGCGAGTCTTTCCACTCCTGATTACGGAATCGAAAGTACGGAAGTTTGGCGACGGGCTGACTCCCCTTCCCTGTAAAACCTAGCATTGTTTCGAAACCTGCAATAAAACTTTGGAATGGATTGGATCAACGGGAACTACCTCGCTACTAAAATATAGACTTTAGCATTGAACCCTGGAATATCAGATCATTGAACAACCCTGGCACTGTTATGGAGCTTTTACAACGGGGCAGTCAATATAAATTAAAAATACTTCCAATCCAGGCAACGAACTGGACTGGAAGTGATATTCAAGATATTAGATCGCATACAATATTCTACAATCACTTGAAAAGACTAGTCGACTCATTCCCTTACAAACGACACAAAAATAATTCTGAGTGATTCAACGCCAAGGTTGGTAATGAGCCATCTCATCAGGGAGGGACTGGAGGGTATGGACTTTGCATGTAGCTTAAATCTAGTCATACGTTCGACTTGCTTCCCACATTGAGACATGCGTAAAATGACCTGGGTATCCCCAGATAGCAACACATAAAACCAAATCGACCATGTTCTGACCCAACAACATTGGGGCTCGAGCATACTTGGCGTCCGTACATACCGAGGAGCCAATTGTAACTCGATCATTACTTGATCAAACTAACCTATCGATGTTGTTTGTCAAAGGCATATTCAGTGAAGACCAGCCCACTACCAAAATTCGACATCAAAAGACTCCAAATGGCGTCCGGGGCTAAAAATTTCAAGGAGAGCTCGATAACCAGCTAGCCTCCATCCTATCAGATACATCGCTGAAAACAAACAACGAGCTCTGGATGGAAGTAAAAGCGGGAATTAAGGCCGTGGCAGAACAGATGATTGGACATCAAGCCCGGCGCATAAGGTTAAAAGAATCAGGCGTACAAGCAATATTTAGGAAAACCAGGACAAGAAAAGAACACTACAAAAATCTCACAAGAGTAGCGAATAAGATAATTAGAACTAAGGGAAGAACATACTTCGATGATCAATTGAGAAGTGTTGATATAAGTCTAGCGAGCAACAACATAGGGCAAGTATACAAATGAGTGAAAAGCCGAAAAATACAGCTCGCAAATAAAATATTTTATTTAGTTTTGACGATCTTGAAGACCAGCTGCATACAAAGGAAAATAAAGCGCCAAGTATCCAAATCTGGGATAGGACCTTGGCTATACTATGGGTGGGAAATATGATCCCTAATCCAAGCATCCGCAAACATATTGGATGCCTTTGAGCAACGGTTCCTGACGCGGATAATTGGAGTGAAGCTAGATGGAGGCCAATGCCGATTTCGATACAACCATGAGTTTTTGACGAACCAGAGGTCCCAACAATTGTAAAAATGTGGAAGGCACGGTGGGCTGGCCATGTGAATTGTATGGACGAACAATGGATATCCAAAAAGGTATTCGTTGGTAAAACTGAAGGGTGGAGATCAGGGGTAAACCGAGGAGACGCTGGTCTAGCTCGGTAAACAGAGACAGTTTATCGCTGCTGGGATTTGAAAATTAGAGGACGTGGCCAATAGGCCAAGACAGTTGGAGGCGTTTGTTGCAGTAAGTGAAGGACCGAGCCAATGATCATCACTACGTCCGTGATATTATCTCCCGTTGAGTGGTTTGCTGAGGTACCCACGGCAAGTGCTTCCCTGCAGGGTGATTTCTAGGGGCCAGAAAAAACTGGCAGCTCAACACGCGGTGAACTCAACTATGAGCATCATCACATTTGCTTACAGCGCATCTATGCGCCATAGAAGTACTTGTGGTTTGTAAACGCTGAAAAGCCAAGTGATTGCGACAAATTTTGGCGTGAGGCTCAAGGGGCACGGAACCGTGATGAGACATGCAACCGCGTAGCAGCTTAAACGTCAGCCAGGAAATGCCTTCGCAGACTAATTAACAGCAGTGAGGCTCGCTGCTGGCGAGATCTAGGGGCCAGTGTGAACAAGTGTCCCAGGGGTCTTGGCTATAAATTGGTTATGTGGAAGGTTGGTTCCCTACGGACACCTTGCACAAATGAAGTGGAAAATGTGGACGAGATAGTGCGGATACGATCCAGCTTCCAGCTGAGTTGTTGCAACTTATCTATCACAATTATATTGACATTCAATGCTTATCTACGGGATAGGGTTTCCTCGGTCAATGGATGGTGGAGAGGCGCATGTTGATCCGCAAGGGGAAAGGAAATTTCAAATCGCCGTCTACATACCGCTCAATATGCATGCAAGACACAGCTGGAGAAGTGCTAGAGAAAGCCATCAAGAGAAGGCTCACTGACGCAATTCGTGCTTCTGGGAAACTATCTCCTGAGCAGTATGGCCTCAGATCACAACACTCCACCATTGATGCGGTTGTGAATACAATCCAAAAGACGAAGAATCGTTCTTTTGGTGACACTCGACGTTGGGAACGCCTTCCACTCCACTAGATGGGTGGATATTCTGGGCCCGCAAGAAAACCCTTTACAAGTCCCAGAATACTAGTATATAATGCACTGTAACCTGTTTCACCATTAAAGGTTGGAAGTTACATCGGGTGTTGCCCAGAGATCTATCCTTGGTCTAGACATGTGAAACGTGTCTTAGGATAGATGCTGCTGCAGCTCTGGTTGCTGAGCGCAACAGTAAACAAGCGCAACTTAGGCTAGGAACACCAATGCACCAAGTGAGAGACTGAATGGCTTCTTGTCAGTTCAGTCTTGCACTGGAAAAAACTGAACTTGTCATCTTCACAAAAAAGAGAAGCCCTAGAATAAAGATGATCAGCATTGGAGACATACTAGCGGTGAAGCATCGAGGGCTACTGATCGACTCAAAAATGAGTTTCTCTGTGCAAATTAGTGCACAATTAAAGGGAACACGTGATATTAGTACGGTGTTTTCCAATTCTTCGCTTCAAAGAAAATTCACGTCAATCCGGAAGACGTGGTCGGATGACAGTTCAGTGTTCGAAAGAAGCCGCATGTTCAATTTGTCGAAGTAATGGCAAAATGATTGAGAGTTTTTTTAAGTGTTTCGTTACCCAACTTGGGTGTGTTCAATGCATGCAAATTTATTGAGCCTTTTCAGGTGTACGTAGTGGTCATAATAGGTGCAGGGTATAAAGGCTCAATAAATTTGCATAGATATATTGTTACATGTCTAAATAATTTTGCGATCAACAGATGAATGTACTCGAAAGCACAAAAATGTACCAAGTAAATCTGTGATCAATATCTGAAATTGACGTCACTGCGTGTATTCGTCAGAACATTCGCCAATTTACGAGAAATGGATTGAATGACTAGAGATCCTATATAAAGCCGAGCTGAATGAATGGGGGCAATAATAAAACCGCGATATTCGAAACTAAGATAGTGTATATCACAAGTTGAAGGCGATGTTGATTGATAGTGAAGTGATTTTCGTGATATAGACAGTTGGAATATAAGTTGAAAGGGCTTCAAAAATTAAATTTAAATGCGATTTGTAAAATAGTTAAATTAATGATTGTGCATTCTTAGCAAATAAACTCTTTTAATTAATTTCAAAGACGGTGCGTTTTCACTTTCCCAGAGCATTAAAATTATCGACCGCGAACCGTAACACGTGACAGTGGTGTCAGAAATGGGAAAGAAAACTTCGTAAAAGAAAACTTCTAAATATTTTCAAAGTGCACAATAGTGAAATTTTACGTGGAAACTGGTGGAAAAATAGCCAAATTAATAAAAATTCCACGAAGCTTACATCTAAAAACTAGTGAATTGACCCTATCGAAGCTTAAAGAGAAGTTGAAACAGTGAAATTTGGCTAAGCAAGGTACAAAGATCACACTGAATGCACGCTTGCGTGACGCGATTGAGTCGGAAGGCGTGTATCTGGAGCCCTTACATGCGGGAAAAGGCGCAGAAGGTGGAAAAACAGAACACCAAAATCAAAGGAACCAGAAAATGCACTGACGCAAATGTTGATGCTGATGCAGCAAGAGCAGCGACAACAGTCATCCAGTTTAACTGCGAAGCTAAATGAACAGTCATCCCGTTTAGCTGCAAAGCTAAATGAACAATCTTCGAGGCTAAATGAACAATTATCAAAGCTAGACCAGAGCTGGATCAACAAACATTCGAAATCAAGGCAGACATCACACAGAAGCTGGAGGAGCAATCAACGAAGCTAGACAAACAAGCACTCGAAATCAACGTAGACATCACACATAAGCTGGAGAAACAGTCGATTGATTCGCAGGCAGATTTGCAAAAACATTCAACTGAAATAAAAGCGGAGCTTGGTAGTCTGACCAACCAAATTAAATGTGTCGAAGAAAGGGTTTACCTGGTCGGGGAGAAGGCTAGCCAGGTTGAGGAGAGAATCAACCATAAGATGGAAAAAATGAAAAAGGGATTGGAAGCAGTGAAGGCAGTTGTAACCACCTCACCAGCCCCGCTTATAAACGCAGAGCAAAGCACATCCAGAAATGTGAACGCACCAATATTCGACGGGCAAACGGTCTGGAGTATTTACAAAACACAGTTTGAAGCCACCGCCAGGACAAATCACTGGAGTTTGCAAAAACGAGCAACTGCATTAATTCTTGCTCTTAGAGGCCCAGCTGCTGAGCTTTTGCAGACTATTTCCGTTGAGTTGCACTCAAACTCAGCTGCGATCTTCTGAAGCAGATTTATCGGTCACAGCTACGGCATCGGATGCAGAAATCTGCATCCCTACAGCAGCTAGCTCAAGACATTGAGCGACTGGTACTTTTGGCTTACCCAGCTTACAACCCAGAACATTGAGATGACGCAGCCACAGAGGCATTCATCAGTGCATTAAAGTACCAGAAATTGCAACAAGCCGTGCGTTCAGATCAAAAGCAAACGATTAAGGACGCATTGGCTTATAGTCTGAACTTTGAGGCAGTGAAAAATGTGACTCGTACCACTGCCCGGGTTCGCGAGGTAGTGGTAGACGAGTGCAGATGTGAAATTAAGTGGGAGCCACAGGGAAATGGTGCGCCTAAGTGATGGAATTGCGGTGAGAAGGGGCACCTGCAAAGAGACTGCAAGAAGCAAAGAAAACCGAGCTATTGTCGAGGCTGTGCAGCTAGGAGGAGATCCAAGCCGATTCAGGAGCCCAGAATGGAAGCCCGTCTAACTGAGGGGTCAGGAAACATGTAAGAGCCAACTTCGTGGGGAAGAGGTTGGCTAGGAGGATCGACAACCCACCATCACCTGCAAGGTTAAATCTTGGAGAAGCAGACTTATGCCTTCCGGGTCAAGATGACGGAGAATATTGCACCATAACAATCGACACTGGTGCAACCCGATCGATTACCCAACCAGACCTAGTGAGCCAAGAACTTCTTCACAAGGGCTGGATTTTTCCCCTACGGACAGCTACGGGAGAAACTGAATCGTTCCATGGAGAGGTCAACCTACAAATACAGTTGGGAGACCTTGCGTTCCGGCATAATTTTCTGATCGCGAACATTATGGATGACTGCATTCTCGAAATGGATTTTCTGCGACCACATGGAATCACGTTGGGCATTGATGGAGGATTCCAGCATCCGAATTCCCAAGATGAATGTGGTAGTATGTACCGACACTGATATACCGAATTCTTCCGAGAGCATTGTATG
Organism: Odontomyia ornata; assembly: GCA_963969285.1. Taxonomy (NCBI): domain Eukaryota; kingdom Metazoa; phylum Arthropoda; class Insecta; order Diptera; family Stratiomyidae; genus Odontomyia; species Odontomyia ornata. Next base: position 276,115,617 of record OZ017742.1, read on the forward strand.
GACCAAGCTTGATGGTGATTCTAGAGACCACCAATCTTATCTGATAGAGCCAACGAAGACGTTCGCATTGCGCAGTTTGATTGTAGGACGATGCCTTGTAAGTTCTATAGGGAACGGGTACGTGTCAGTTAGAGCCCTTAACATCGCAGATTCAACCACGAGCATCAAAGCGGGAGAAGTCATCGGCAGCTGCCAGCCTGTTTCCACCATCACCTTTTTGGAAGCCACTCACGACCATCATTGAAAAAGGAGGCAGGACACAGACAAAGCCCGGGAACTCACGTCTGCAATATTGAAACAGACCAAATTGCCAGTGCAGCTGTTCAAGCGAGCCTCTGATCTGGTCACCAAGTACAGTGACATCTTCTCAACAAGCCCGGATGACCAAGGCTGAACGAGTATGGAAATTCACGTCATAGATATAAGGGAAGCCAAGCCAATTCGACCAGCACCGAGACGTGTTCCTATGCTAAATAAGGAGAAGTAAGCGCACTGATCTCGGACATGGAAAAACAAGGTCTTATCGAGCCTTTTGGTAGTGCATGGGCTGCGCCAGTAGTTCTAGTCACCTATAGGCAGCTTAACGACGTCACTAAGAAAGATAGTTACCCGCTTCCACGCATCGACGACATCATGGACACTTTAGCCGACACAAAATGGTTTTCTGCACTCGATCTCAAGAGTGGCTACTGGCAGGTAGAAATTGACAAGAAGGACCGAGAGAAGACCGCATTTTCAGTTGGGACCAGATTGTGCCAATTTGTGGTGGTGCGATTTGGGCTTTGCAATGCTCCAGCCACCTTCGAACGCCTGATGGAATACGTGCTACGAGGCCTAACCTAAAAAACCAGCTTGGTGTACCTAGAGGACATCATTGTTATCGGGAGAACGTTCGAAGAGCATGTGCGGAACTTAGAAGAGGTGTTCTCCCGGTTGCAACTGGCGAACTGGAAACTTATTTCCGACAAGTGTACCCTTTTTGCAGCTAAAGTAAAATACTTGGGACACGTCGTATCAGCAGAAGGGGTCAAAACAGACCCTGAGAAAATTGAAGCAATGAAAAGTTGGCCAACACCAGACAACAAGCGCCAACTACGAAGCTTTTTGGGCAAACTACTATCGAAGATTCGTCAAAGACTTTGCCAAAATAGCTAAGTGTCTCCATCAGCTAACCGGGAGAAGTCGTCTGTATATCTGGAATGAACAATGCCAGGCAGCCTTTGAAACCTTGAAGAAGAAGCTGTGTAAATCACCTGTGCTGGTACATCCACAGCCCGGACAAATGTTTGTAGTTGACACCGATGCAAGCAACGGTGGGATTGGAGCTGTACTCTCCCAGCAGATCGATGGCGAAGAAAGAGTTCTCTCGTATTACAGTCGAGTTCTCTCGAAAAATGGGAGGAACTACTGCGAGACTAGGAAGGAGCTATGGGCTGAAATGGAGGACACAAAGCAGTTCCACAAGTACCTATTTGGCCAGAAATTCATTCTTCAAGCAGACCATGCATCGCTGAGATGGCTGCTTAACTTCAAAAACCCTCGAGGGAGAAGTTGCGAGATGGATCGAAAGATCGAAGTCATACGATTACAAAATTGTTTATCGGAAGGGCGGAGTTCATGGAAATGCTGACGCCCTATCTCGTCGTCCATGTCCAGCTAACTGCAAGCATTGCCGACGGATTGAGGAAATGGAGCCAACCGTTGATCTGCGAGTGATAACGGCCGAATTCGATTAAGGTTGGTCATCGGAGGAGATTCGAAACGCCCAGTTAGCCGATGAAGACATCGGATCATTGCTCGTATGGAAAGAGACATCTGGGCGGCCTGAGTGGAAGGACGTTTCGATGCATGGCGCTGCCCTGAAATGTTATTGGGCACAATGCAACTCCCTTCAGGTGGAGGATGGCGTACTCAAGCGGAAACGAGAAACGGCGGATGGCAGCTCCTATACGATGCAAATTATACTTCCCAAAAGCCGAATCCACGATGTGGTTAAGGAAATGCACGAAGGATCTTCGGGAGGCCTCCTTGATGTTAACAAGACCTTAGCGAAATTGCGGGAAAGGTCCTACTGGCTCCACGCTCGAGAAGACATAGAGGACTGGTGGCGCAGATGCACAATTTGCGCCTTCGTCAAAGGTCCAAAGCGACGGCTGAGAGGACAAATGCAAACTTATAACGTGGGAATTCAGTTTTTGAAATGGGCTTTGCAAGGATGGTTGGAACAAAGTTTCAGGAAAATTCAGCCGAATTGAATGGAACTAAGTTTATGCGTTTATTCTAAAAGTTAAGTATCATCAAAGATTTAATGAGCTGATTTTACTTGCAATATATGGTAAGTAAATATATCTAGTAACTGAGATAATCTGGTAATAATGAAGCCAAATCTCTGATAACATAACTACCAGGTTTATTTTTTTTGCTTAAAAAAGGGAAATTGTTCTTCCTATCCTAAATTTTTGGCGTTTGCATTTTTAACGAACCTGCGTTTCTCAATTCACTTTGTCATACCCAATCAGCCTGTCCTTAATTTCATCCATCCGTAATCTCTTCAATCGCTAATTTTTCTCACACTCCTCCGTGGGAATTTATCCGATTACACAATCTGAATGCAAATTAATTGGCAATGCCACAAATTACCTCAATAGTTGGTCTTAAATTCACGCCAGTATCTTCCGGGCACGAAACATTTTTATATTCCACTTAAATATAAACGATTTACCATTGCAGGAGTTTTTGCCGGGCCGAAAAGACGAGTGACCAAATTTAATTGACCAGATCCCAACACGGCACCGCTGCGCATGATTCAACTTCCCAGCATATGTAAGATAGTTAAAATTATATCTACCAACAATAAAATCTTACGAAAGATATGCATGTCACAATAATGATAAAATCATCATCAACAGCAAAGAAAATAAATGAAAAGCAGCAGGAACCGCAAAAAGACCAGCAAAAGCATCAAAAAAGTTCTTTAACCTCCTTCGCGTGTCAACAGCTTTGAGCAAATATCAGTAAGTCCCTCTTCGTTGCTTTCCTTTCCCAATTGGGTGCATCATTTGCACACCCTCTACAATTCGTGGCAGAGTTGGGAAAAGATGGAAAATCCGCCGCGATTGACGATGATGTGGAGGCGGAAAAGAAGGTGATTGGCGTGTTATTGAGTCGTTTTCATGTTGCAACAGTTATGGTAGCGCGAAATCGTGTCGCGGTCGTTATGCGATTTTCCCTGTTAAGTTTTCTTCAATCTGCTAAATGATAATTGGCAATACTGTACTGTTAGTGGTGAAGTGAACATATGAAGGCAACTGTTTGGGGGGCAATTATACTTAGTGCTCATATGAGTTGATGTTGGCGCGGAACATGGGACAAGTTGGGATGAAATGACCAGGTGAATGGCTGATGCTGATTTTATCAATGAAAACGAATGACGATCGTGCAAATAAACGGTCGTAAAACTTTAGAGAGTTGACATTTTTATGTGGAGGTGTACGATATGGTATTAGCTGCATTCTTGAAAGTTTAGGCATGAATGAAGTTGGTGATGAGTTTGAGGTAAATACAGTACGCCCTCGGCAAAAGCAACCGCTGAAAAATCGGGCAGTTGCGTTGATTGAGGTTGTTACGATGACCAAGTCGTCAAAAAGTTGAGCCTTGGATGGGAACTAAACGACAAAAATTAAAAACGCTGGTATTATTCGTCGTTAAACCAAATTAAATTAATATTATTTTTAAAAGTATTTAAAAAGATTAAAAAAAAAATTCTTAGCGGGTAAATTTTTTTCGACAGCCAAGTCTCTCAGTTTTTGAACGGTCAATGAGTCTTGTGCTGGGACCAAGTTTTCTTCAGCCCATTGAATAAATGTGCTGAATGCTTGAATAGCTTGTTCTGTTTTGATTTTTTGCCAGAAGGATTTTTAGAAAGAAGGCATAGGGTAATTTCGCCTGTTCGCGTCCATCGCCCAATTCGCGTCCATTTCGCGGATCTCCCTTTAAAAATACTCGAAAATAAGTCAACTAACACACCAATCGAACGAAAAGTCATTATGCCGCTAATACTTCAATGCATAAGAGGCACGCACACATGAACAAAAATTCTGTGCGTCAAACCTATACCGTTTAGAAAAAATAGTTAGTCTCGGTTGTTCAACAAGGAAGGTCGTACTCGTGGGATATTAAATAAAAATTAGTGTGAAGAGGCGTGTTTGATGGTAAGTTTTTTATTGTTTTATGTGAATTTTAGGATACATAGCTGTTTCTACACTTTTATGATGAAAAAAGGAATAATATTAATTATGAATTTGCTTATGTTTTTTATATTTAACGAATAAAATAAGGTGGACGCGAATTACTACATCGAATTCTAGAAAACTTCCACTTTGCGTCCGCAAACTATACCTACAGGGGATAATAATAAACCCAATTGCGTCCACTATTTTCGTTAAATACTTGCTTGTAAAAATGATTTAAATAATAATTTAAATAATAAAAATAATAATTTAAATAATAATTAATAATTTAAAATGTATTGTTTATTATTATTGTATTCTTTATTAAGACTACGTGTTTATAACTCTATTTTGTAATTGGAATGCGTAATTTCTTTCATTCTTATTTTTTCCCATTTAAGATGAGTTCTTCAGAGACAAGAAAGAAGACGGAAAAGAGAGCATACACAGAAGAAGATTTAAAGAAAGCGTTAAATGAAGTTCGAGAGAATAATCAATCGATAAGACAAATATGCAAAGAATATGCTATTCCCAAGACCACAATATTGGACTAAATCAGTGGGCGCAGACCCGATGGAGTAAAGAAACTGGGACCAGAACCAGCGTTAGGAGTAGATGGTGAAAAAAAAGTAGTTGAATGGCTTCTTAACATTTCCAAATGTGGATTTCCAGTGAAAAAGCAAGAATTGTTGGATACTGTTCAGAAAATAGTTCGAGACGGTGAGTTTAAAAATAAATTCAAGGATGATCGCCCAGGTGAAAAGTGGTTTCAAAAATTTTTGGCCAGAAATAAAGAAATCACACTTAAAAATGCGGAGGGTATTAATAAAGCTCGAGCCCAAGTCACAGAACAGTCAACCAGATTGTGGTTTAAAGAATTAGAGGAATATTTGGACAGTATACACCAAAAAGATATTTTGAGTGACCCGAAAAGAATTTTTAATGGGGACGAAAATGGTTTTGCTCTTTGTCCAAAGACAGGAAAAGTTTTAGGTCCAAGTGGGTTCAAAAACTTATACCAAATAAAGCCAAGCAATGAAAAAGAAAATATAACGGTATTATTAACATTTAATGCGAATGGAGATATGTGTCCACCTTGTATCGTGTTTCCATACATTAGACCACTAAGAGCTGTGGTGAATAGTATGCCTCCAGAATGGTGCTTAGGCAGATCGGAGACAGGTTGGATGAGAGGAGATGTATTCTTTGAATACGTCACCAACGTGTTTCACAAATGGGTAGTGGAAAATAACATAAAAAACCGGTGCTTTTGCTGGTAGATGGGCATAAATCGCATATGTCCTTAATGTTAAGTAAGATGTGTGAACAAATGGAAATTATTTTTTATGCTCTTCCGCCCAACACCACCCATATTTTACAGCCAGCTGACGTTAGCGTATTTGCACCGGTAAAAATATATTGGAAATCTACAGTCCACGCATTCCTATCAAAACCAGAAAATTTGAATTCTGCCGTCACAAAAACAAACTTTTGTAAATTGTTAAATGACGCATTAAGTCATCCTAACATGCCCGACAACATCAAAAATGGGTTTAAGAGATGTGGTCTTTACCCATTCGATGCTAATAGTCCAGATTACACTAAATGTGTAAGAAACACTTTGGAAAATGTTCGGGCCGTTGATCAACAGTCACAGGATGTTACTCACTCGGACATTAAAAGTTTTAAAAAAGTTTTGAAACACCTGAAGCCGACACTACAAGAAAAAAATATTGACATTAGAACTATAACGAAAGAAGTCAATAGGTTGAAAAAGTCTCTCCCTGCAGAAGTAGGATTTGCAGAGATTTCTACCGAAACTGAATCTGAGAGGTCACCTATGGAACTTTCAACAGAAAAAAGTAGTACTATTTTTAGTCATACTGATGGCGAATTGGATGCAACTAAAGCAATTACCATCTCTTCATTTCACGAAGACGCCGAAAACAAAAATGATGAAGCTAAATCCGATCCTACTGTACAGGTTCAAACAGTATCAGCCGAAATACATTCTGCACCAAAACAATTCACAGAGCCTTGCACATCAAACGCAAGTGTTGAAAAAGAAACTCTCATCAAGGAACTAACTCCAGAACTGCTTCTGACTTCATCATCAGCATCAACTATGTCGCTACCATCCTTTTTACCTACAGAGTCTCTAGTACAACCAGGTTCAGCAGCAACGCAAAAGAAAATTTCTGATTCATTTAAAGACCACCTGATGCTACCTGAAATTTCTAACAAAGCACGAAAAAATAAGGAAAGAACTCCAGCATCCATATCTTCTGCTGCATGGAGAAAGTATTATGAAGATAAAGAGCAGACCAAGAACAAAAAGCAGGAATTAACACGAAAAAGAAAGCTAGAACGACTACAAAAACAAGAACAGAAAAAGACTTTAAAACATTCTCAAACGGTTCGTAAAATTGCTCCAAAATGAAAAAAGAAGATACAAGAAGTCACACAGGAAACGGTTAATGAGGAATTTGAGAAAGAAAATTTACCAGCCGTGGAGCGAGTGAAATGTTCTAAATGTGACGATATACTAATTTCAGATGTAGAAGACGACGATGAAAAAAACATAGGCTGTGACAAGTGTATCAGATGGTATCATCTGAAATGCACGCGATTTGCAGGATTAAGTTATTTAGAGGCCAAAGATAAGTCTTTTAAATGTGACCTGTGTTATTTATTGAAATCCTAAGGCTACAATATTGATTACTGTTTATTCTTTAAGTTGCAATCATTATTTGCCTACTACTTACCTAATTTTAAGTTCAACCAATGTTGAGAAGAATTATTTTTATTTTTTGAAAGTGATTTTTTTTAATGATAATAATGTGGATTTTTTAATATTTATATTCTTAAATAAATGAATTTTTAAAAAACAATCTTTCTTTACAAATTTTTTAAAATGTCACCCCTATATTCCTTTTCTAAGCTGCTGGACGCTAAATGGTCCACGGGGGGACGCAATTTGGATTTTGTGGACGCAAAGTGGGAAAAACGCCTAATTCTGAAGTTTATCTATTTAAAAAGAAAACACAAGATGTTTCTAATAAATTTGAAAGTTAATCTTAAAATAGACTATATAATGAATACATCACATACATTTTTCATAGAAATTAGTGCTGGGGCCATTTTTATTATCGCCGTCAAACTTGCCAACTGCACTAAATGGACGCGAACAGGCGAAATTACCCTACGTTACGTGAACATACGTCCCGCTTTGGATGGGACAGTGCCGCTTTCAGGCAGTCTGTCCCGGTGTCCCCAGCGAGGCCGACATAGTCCCGCTTTTGGTTACAGACCGATGATAATTTAAAATGTACTTTTTTCGCTCGACATGCGTGGTACGGCACCCCGCACGGGAAGATAGATTGCGAGAGAGCGCACCGCGCCATCCGCCGCGCTATCGCGTGTGAGCAGGATAGATGAACCCCTCCTGTCCGTGCTTACTCGATATTCAGTCAACGACTGCAACGTTTTGTTTTAGTTCAAGTTAGACGAAACTAGGATCGTGCAACGCAACGCAGTGATTTGTAACACAACAAAAATGCCTGAACGCTAGTGTTCCTTCAATATTAGTTTGCAACAGAACCAGCCATTTATAAAACAAAGAAAAGATGACATCGCAGGCGTTACGTGTGAAAAGTGACGTATTGATTTTAGTGTTGGACATGGTTGTGGCAGTGATATAGAAATACATTTAAAATCTTACCGATCAAGCTGCTGCTTCAAGCTCGTCAATGATTAGTTGTTTTAAGAGAACCGATTTGCCGACTTCCAAGGATTTGGATAAAGCTCCAGCTGAGGATATGTGGGCATTTCATACATTTCAAATCCCACTGCATAGTCTTAGCAGCGGATGCTTCAAACCATGGTTCAATCAAATTACTCCTAGTTTTTATTCGCCATATTTTTCCATACGAAGACGTGAAAGTCAAGGTTTTAGAGTTTCAAAAGCAGCCAAGCGAAACGCTGGATATTATTGTCGATTATTTGAAGGAAGTATTGCTTTTCAATGACTTGAATAAAAAAATTGTTGCGTTTTGTGGAGACAACAGTAACTGCAATTTCGGGGGAAAGAATAGGAAAGGAAGTAATAATGTTTTCTCAAATTGAACAAATCAATCGGCAGACAGCTTATTGAAATTGGATATGGAGCCCATACAGTCCACAACGCGATTCAAATTGCCGCTGATTGTTTTCCTGTTGTCATGGTGAAAATTTATTCATTTTCTACATCTATAGCATTCGAGTAGAAGCTTTGAAGAGTTTTGTGATTCTACAGAGACCGAGTATCACAAACTGCTGGGCCACAATAAAACAAGGTGGCTTGCGTTAATGCCCGCGGCTGAGAGTTATAAAAATGTTTCAGCATTTGAAAAACTTTTTTCTGAGAATCGACAAATGCCCATATATTTTAAAAACGTTTTTGGAAAATCCCAGCTTAAAATTGTGGTTATATTTTTTGCACGCACAAGCAGTGACCTTCCGTGAAGCTGTGCTAAAAATCAAGGGGCAAAATGTGTCAGCCATAGAGTCCGCCAACGAAATCAATCGTCTCCAAGATAACCTGGCCCACATCGTCCGTAACCTGCTTGTAAAATTACAAGAAAGAGAAGTTGCTGTTGACCAGCAGAATGTAAAAACTACGGCGAATTAGTTTTTTAAAACAAGCAAAGAATACTTGAAGCAGTGGTGTCAATTCAAACCAGAACTAGAAGTGTTTGAATGGGCAAATTTAACAAAAGTGCCCACGTGGGATGTACCTCTTCCCTGGTCACGCAGGGGTTACTGATCACGCAAGGGTTTATTAGCAGCAGCCAAGATACGATAGTCTTTGACAAGTTTTAATTTATTTCCAACTTTGCGATGGATGAAAAAATCTCTGGCTGGAATGCCGAGAATGTTTCTACTGAAAACCGTTGGGTCGAAATATTCTAACACTTTCGTACCGACAATCTTCATTTAACAAACTTTCCCACAATTATTGAGTACGTTATGTGTCTGCCTGGAAGTAACGCACCTATTAAAAGATTTTTTTCTCAAATAAACAAAATATGGACAAGTGATAAAACGCAGTTAAGTTTCGCAGCAATGAAAGCATTTTTGATTACGAAGATAAATATAATTCAATCACATACTGAGTTCCAAACTTATCTAAAAGCCGATATTTTAAAACAAATTTGTTCAGCTGACAAATAGAAGATTATCACTTAGAAGTCACGCCTCTGCTGGGGCTCAGTTAACCGTGCCTGCTAAACTATTTTGTGTTTAGTGCTTTAAGTGTTTTGTGCTTTTCTATCTTCTATCATAAAAAACTTAATTCCACAGATACCCCACTGTGGTAAAAAATAAATAAATGGTCACGTTAGGCATACGGCATGCCTTAATTTGAAATTCTTAATTTTACTCTCCAAATTGGCGCCTCGATTCCCAACTAAATACATCAAAAGTCCTTTTTTGTAATACAGTTTTGTCAAGTTGATAACGTTTTGATCCATTGGTTGAAGAATAGGAGTGGAACTCATTGTGACAACTTTTCCATCATCACTAATTATCTGTCACCCTTTTGGAATGACACGACGTGGTACCAAATAGTAAAAGGGCCATTTTTTAGAGATTTTTTGATCCTAGAAACTCTCTTACCTAAACGGAGCCAAAATATAAATCAAATTATAATATTCATTCAAATCAATTTAAAAGCAATTTCACCCCTGGCACGAAAACTGTGTGAACCCAATTTTATAAAAAATTCATATGTCATCGGCCCAATTTTTTTGACTTGCTAAATGACCAGCTTATTGTCGAAGTTCTTAGATACTCTTGAACTTGCAACTTTTCCAATAACGACCAACTTTGCTTTGTGAGCACAAGATGCATTAGTACTAGCTAGAAAGGTGATACAGTCTTTGTATACTTTCCGACCAGGAACGGTGGCATCTTTACAACCCACAAATGTTTTCTCCCAATGCAAAAGCACTTTTCGTGGCGCAGGCAGACACCGTCTACAGGTTTCATTGACATCATTTAAAGGTTTCGTCGTCATCATCATGATCATCGTCATGGATCAACGACATTGTCTGCATTCGACAGCGCTTTTATCACTGGCATCATTGGTCAGCGTCGTTCTCCATCAGGAACTGCCATCTCCGACTATCTGTTTTTTTGTCTCTAATGAAAAGATTTAAATTGACTTCTAAAGTGGCAACCCCGAGTAGAGAATTAGCGTGGTGCTTGGGTGAGACGACGTTAACACTGCCCGCAACGCTTACTGCGGAACTCAGATCAGCAAGTCAAGCCCGACAATTCAACCAACAGGCCAACGGTATCGGCTACTAAAAGCCGCTATCATTCTAATGAGCTAGCCGGGAATTGTGGTTTTTCCAGGTTGAGTCCCAGTTCCAAGTGCAGCAGGTCACAACAAACTCAACCTGGTACCACCTCACGGTCTCATTATGAGACCACGGCACAATTGCTGAGGTGGCTGACATCATCCGCCCACCGCTGGAGCAGGACAAATACAGGAGCCTCAAGGCAGCCATCACCTCGCACTTGATAGATTCTCCTGACACCCATATCCGTCACATGACCTCCCTTGCTGAAACGGAAGGAAGTGACGATGAACTGCGGGTCAAATATTTCAACCTCCTGTCTCAGCAGATGTGGCGCATGCTGTCGTTGATTAGGAGGAGCTCGTCGTGGCTGCGCACGGGGCACAGGGTATATCCCCGGCAGTAATGGCAACGTCTATAGAGGCAACCATGCGCTCCAAGACACCCTCATCTAGCCTTCCCTCAACACGCAGCTCCCCGGACCAGGTTACAGTCGAGCTAGCAGCCCTGCACTTGGCAATTGCACAGTTGACAAGTTTGACCCACGAGGCATTCCAGCAACCATTCGCCAGTGCTAACATGCTGTGCGGGCACTTCTCGTCATGAGACGGCCTTCAAAAAAGGGCACGCCGTGCCACTCCAGGTCCCCAACCATATACGGGATACTGCTGATATCACAGCAAACACAGATCCCAACCCTGTTCATTTCTAGCTCAGGGTACCACTACCAGGTGTTCAAAAAACTAAGATTGCTAGTGGTGTACTCAGGAAACACCGCTGGCAACAACCCGCAAAAGCGCCTTTTTGTCTCGGACTGCACCACAAAAGCTCATTTTCTGGTGGATTCTGGCTTCGTCTTCCCCTTCGTTCCGAGGCACCTCATCACCTGGCCTCTCCAGATGTAGACCTTCGTGTTGCTGGCAGCCAATGGTATGCCGATCGTCACCTTCAGCACCCAGCTACTCACGCTGCACTTTGGAGTACGCTACCCATTCCACTGGCCTTTCGCTATTGCAGACGTCTAGACAGCCATCCTGGGAGCCAACGCACTCAACTTTCATGGCTTGCTTATTGACCTACGAAGTCACAGCACACCAGCCTATCTACAGCCTGCGTCTTCGGCTCAGCTCCACCAGTGCATAACTTCAGCGCCGTGGGAAAGCCAGCTACCTTAGAGGGCCCTACCGGAGGAATATACAGGCAGATCATCGCAAAGCACGCAAACACATCTCCAGGGCCCGGTGAGTTGGCCTCGATCGCAGACCTTATGTACAGTCCACCTGTCTTTGCAAGACTCAACGCCTCACGGGAGAACGTCTCTCTGTAATGAAAGCAGAGTTAGATTTCCTGCTGAAATGAGGTATAATTCGACCTTTGTCAAACCAATGGGCCAGTCCCGTGCGCATGGTACCCAAGGACGGTGGCCTTTGACGAGCTTATGGGGATTACCGTCAACTAAATGCACACACTCACTCAGACCGCTTTCCATTGCCCATTATCGAGAATCTGATTCTGGAGGCTAGAGACTCAGTATTCTCTGTCATCGACCTCCAGCGGGCCTCTTATCGAATCCCGGTGGCTTTGGGATATTTGGATTCATAGGAATGCCTTTCGGCCTACGCAACACAGCCCAAACCATGCAGCAAACACTAAAGTACCTGCTGAGAAAGCTTGACTTCATACGTATCTACCAGGATGACATCCTAGTATTCTCGGCTAATCACGACTATCACCAGCATCACCTCGAGCAACATATTTTTATACTGCAAGTTGCAAAGCTCCATCCCAACTAAAATAAATGCCAGGTCAGCCTACCCAAGGTTATCTTTGCCGGGTATCACATCTGCGAGACAGATTTCCAACCACCAGCTCCCAAGATGAAAGCCATCAATAACTTTCCCAAGCCCGCTGACTCCTCACAGTTGAGACGTTTCTTTGGGATGCTCATCTTCTATCGCCACTGCATACCACACGCCGCCGAGTTACAAGCACCACTTTCAGAGCTGCTGAAAGGTTGTACCACCAAGAGTTTGCAAATCACTCGGACACTCGACGCTGAAGCCACTTTTGGATGCTGCAAGCAAAACATCGCCACAACAAATGCAGCAGAATTCCTTTTACCCGGGCAATAGTTGGCACTTCGTACCAACGCATTCAACACTGCCGTTGGAGCAGCCTTGGATCAGCAACGGGATGACGGAACTTAGATACCCCTGGGATTTTCCTCGAGGAAGATTTTGGCAGTTTTCACCACAATCAAGTTTTCCCAACGCAATCTGGAGAGAAGGCACTTCATGGTCTAGACCGATCAGTGACTACTCACCTTTGCCCTGATACAACGCTTGGACAAAGCCTCACTCCGCCAAAGCAGACAGTAAGATTTCATCGGCCGATTCGAAACACGATTAGAATGTACATCAGGATAAGATAACATCGTCGCCGACGCGCTCTCCTGCGTGGAGACGGTTGCGGTATCCACCACACTTACTGCTCGAGCCATCAGTGTGGCCCAGGTCACATATGACCAGTTGCCGCACATTCTGGCGAGCCCTCGCTTTCAGCTGTAGCTGTATCAGTTGGTTTTGGATGGTGACTCTGCGCACTACATCCAGTTCAGCCGTGCAATTAAAACTTACTTGCCAGCAGTGCTCCGCCGCCAAGCCTTCGATACCGTCCATGAGCTCTCGCACTCTAGCGCGTGAGCTACCGCAAAACACATAGCACTGAAATTCTTCTGGCCGAGTCTACGAAGGGATGTTTATCGCTAGGCCAAGTAGTGTGTACCATATCAGCGCCTAAGGGTCCGGCGCCACAACCACTCTGAGCAAGGTAGCTTCAAGACGTCGGATAGGTACTTCAACCACATCCCCGTCGACTTAATTAAACTACCGCAGTGTGACGGCTACGAGAACTGCCTTACCATCATCGACCGGTTTACATGCTCGCCTCAAGCAATACTAGTGCGCAACATCAAGGCCAGCACCATCGCGCGAGCATTGTTTGACCATTGGATCGGCACGCCACGTCAGCTTGAAGCCAACCTCCTCAATAGACTTGGTCACCTTCTGGGAGCCAACTGCGTCCATACTACACAATATCAACCACAAGCCAATGGTATGGTGGAACGAATGCATCGAACGTTCAAGAGCGCTTTGAAGTGCGCTCCTGAAACCCCTTGGCTGCTAGCACTTCCTGCGACCCTCTTGAGTTTACGCACTACCTTCAAGGAAGACCGGCAAGCATCCCTAGGAGAGATGGTTTTTGGCACGTCGCTACGAGTCCCAGGCAAACTTGTCGCACTTAAAACAACACCAACCAGTTTCACACAGGATTTTGTCGCAGACTTACGCCACCTTTTCAAGCTGATTCATCCGGTCCCACCAGCCATGCACACCAAACACCGTCCGTTTGTCTTCAAGGATCTCGCCACCTGCGAACATGTGTTCAGCTGCATCAACGCAGTCAAGAAGCCGCTCGACCAGCCACACTCCGGACCCCTCAGGGTCATCAAAAGGGTCAGGAAACGCAGCTACCTCACGGACGCAAACGGCGTTGTCAAGACCGTATTCACGGATCATCATAAGCCAGCATACTTGGAGTACTCCGATGCCCAGTTATCAACGCCACCATTAGTACCACTTCAACCACCTTCACCACCACCACAGTTGCCCACGCCATCGCCCTTGCTGCCAACTCAGCATGCTGGAAAAACAAAAGCCAACTACCAGCAAAATGAATGTCACCTTGTCACTCTCTTGGTCGAACGCGAAGGTCATTGAGGAGAGTGTGACTGTGGCGACATGGAATGTCCCCACGCAAGCACACTCTTCACAGTGCAAGCAGATCCTCGCCCCTCGAGAAATCTTCATTTGCCGCCGAGCTCACAAATCAGCGGTGCAAGCAACGTCCCGCGAGAAAAAGGAAGATTTGCTTGAGCCGTTCTTCTAAGTTCTCATAAGTCAGTGTACCTGAGAGAACCTAGGCAAACTTTCTACAAGTTTCAGTGACATTGTCCACAAGTTTTAGCGACATCATCTGCAGGTTTCGTCATTATCATCGTCATCGACATAGTTCAATGACATTGTCTACGTTCGGCAGCGCGTTGTTTTACATATACAAAAAATTTCAATTGCCCCATCGATATGAGGATACATGTATTATATTGTTTCAATGACTGATAGTACAGTCATTTGGTTCGAAAGATAGAGGCTACCTGGAAAGCCTTCCGGGAGTTTCGAAAATTCGTAATTTTATAGATTTTGATATGCTCTTTCCGAACTCCGACGTTGCCACCTCGTCTTTTTGCCGCTCAAACTGCCATACTGGAAAAATAGTGCCTAAAAGCATGTTTTTGGCAATGTGACTTTAGGCGATTCGTTTTACCATAAAAACAAACTAGAGCCAATTACCGACAATTTATGTATCAATCTTTTTTTTATAAAGTCAATAGTTTAGGCGTACGAGCGCCACAAATTGTACTCCAAACATGTTTTGGTCATTGCTCATTATTCATCCAACCTGTGGCATTCTATACCAGAAACTTGACGTATTTTTAAATCAGGGATCTATCTTTGGTCCGGACCTGTGGAACGTGTCTTACGACGGGCTACTGAGACTTGAGATGCCAGATGAGTCGCGCTTGGTCGGCTATGCGGATGATGTTGCGGCTCTGGTCGCTGGACGCACCGTTGAACAAGCGCAACTTAGGCTAGGTATGCTAATGCGCCGAGTGAGGGACTGGATGACTGCTCGCGGGCTCAGTTTAGCACTGGAGAAAACCAAAGGGGTCATCTTGACAAAAAAGAGAATCCCTGAAGTAAGGATGATCAGTATTGGAGACATACAAATCGAATCGAAGCCAGCCGTAAAGTACCTGGGGCTACTGATCGACTCGAAGATGAGTTTCTCTGAGCAAATCAGGGCAACGGCTGAGAAGGCTGCTTCGGGAATATCGGCTCTGAGTCGACTTATGGCCAACGTAGGGGGACCCAGCCCATCAAGAAGACGCCTCTTGATGAGTGGGTCAGTGCTACGGTACGGAGCAGAGGTATGTGGCGACGCTCTCAGCAAGGAGGTATACCGAAAACGTTTTGCACAGGTACAGAGAAGAGGTGCAGCGAGAATTGCATCTTCGTATCCAACAGTCTCCGACTCGGCGGTGAGAGTGATTGCAGGCGTGATACCTGTCGCCTTCCTTGCTAGAGAGCGCCGCGCTATTTACCTGCGCCGAAACGAGGATGCGAGGGAGATGGTGATCCGCGAGGAGAGACAGCGCTCACTCAACGATTGGCAGCAGTCTTGGGGGAATTGCACGAAGGGAAGGTAGACTGCGCGCCTCATCCCAGACGTGAGACCGTGGCTAAGTCGAAGGCATGGTGAGACTGACTTCTATCTGACCCAGCTTTTGAGCGGGCGCGGGTGCTTTCAGTCTTACCTGCACAAGATCGGTAAGTCACGGTCTCCCGATGGTCGGTGTTGCCCAGGAGAGGAGGACAATGCCTGTCACACATTTTTTGCGTGCACAAAATGGGTCAGGCTGCGAAGGGAACTCCACAGGGAGATGGGAGAGCTCACCCCGGATAATATCGTTGCGGTGATGCTCGAATCGGTTGACAAATGGAACCAGGTGGCACATTATGCTCAGGCAGTCCTAAAATATAAAAGGGACTCACAGCAACCGGGGGCGCTGGGGCTGGGGGATCGCTCTTCTGGCATTTCCTCTTCCCCTCTCCCCTTCCGCTTGGAAAGGGACTACCCAGCTTGAAGGCACCCCACGGCGTAACAAAACGAGACCTGGCCCAAAGTAATGTGTCAAACGGTTCCAGGCTGGGTTCTCAGGTTGACAGGGGAGGTGTTTAATGGGTAGTCCACTCGCGCATGGGAGTCCCACACTCTGTACATGAATAGCATTCACCTCCCTACCACAAAAAAAAAACCTGTGGCATTTAAGCTTAACTGATTATATTTGTAAACTATACTAACTATGGATATTACGTTATATCTAACGTTGAAAAACCGACTTTCTATGGCCTGTTCTTCGCAGGTATAAGGGAATGCATCGTCTTTGTGTCGAGTCCCCTTTTCTCTCGTCTACAAAACATCTGCCGCTAAACTAAATAGAATATTTAGTCTGAGTCATCAGCAGAGGTCTATCGTTTCACAGTGTCGTTTACATTTATAAAGCCATGGCTTCTAATACAGTAAGAACAAAAGATAGTGAAGTGATTGAGGTAAGGGAAAACGGATTGGAGACTTTTCGTAAGTCAAGTATTAAATGAATGTACAATGAGGATAAACTGTTGGTGGGACTGAGTTTGATATTGGTTCACGATGCATGTCGAAAACGATATAATATAGATAAGTTAATTGCATTTTTGCGTAAACGATATGTCGTCATGAATCCTCAACCACAACTGCGATCTACGCACCCAATATTCTCATTCAAACCAATTGCTTTTTGTGTGCTCGTGAGATAATAGCGGAGCTTATAGCGAAGCAAAAACAGACACGCGTATGCAGTCGTAGCCCTATTGGCCTCTTTCTCAGTTCTGGCGTTACGATAGCCTCCTCCTCGTCACTACTGTCCGTGGAACTTCAACCCTCCTCCATCTCTTTCTCACTGGAGGCTTTCGGCATTTGCAGTTGCAATCAAGTTCAAAATAAACCCCTCCTTTATGTCCTCCCTAAGTTTCTTGCAGAAACGCTGCAAGGTTTTCCTCGCTTCCATGTGAAGCTAGATTCATTACTTTCCCCCACACCCACAGATTCCAAGACAGAACTTGGAATACTGTCGCGGGAAAATAAAAGAAAGCAAAAACTGAAACTCTGATTGCCTAGTAATTAAAAGGAATTGAAAATACCAATTTCTTCCAAATTTCAATATTAATATAAACAACTTCTGAAAAATCCTCCAAAAATATTTTGCTGCTCAATCCGTGCTGCCTGGACGACTGCTCGGCTCTGACTCGCCCTCACAACATCAGCATATGAAAGTAAATTTAATATTGCGCTGCTACCACCAACAGAAGCAGCAGCACGACAATATCCCTTCCGAATCTACCACCAGGTTCAGCAGTGGTATGGGAATGAACAAAATGCAGAGCGATAGAGGTGGAAAAAAGCAACGATGGGCTAATTCCTGTCGCCACACTCGAGCCCGCAGCTCCAAAAAGCTTGTTGATACTGATTTCTTGTAAATGCAAAAAAGATGTAAGAAAGCTTGTAGATGCAGGAAGGCTGGCTTAAAGTGCTCTGATATATGCACAAACTGCAGTGGTACCTGTGGTAACTCGCAAGTTCCATCACCAGATAGCGATGATGAAGAAGAAACAGAGACTATTATTGAGTAAACATATGATGGAATCGAGAACGAAGAGGATTGCGATGAAACTGATATCCCCATCGCGGATGATGTAGATGAAATTCCGGTCTATGACGTTGTGATTGGCCCCACAGACAATGAATCTCCAACACCTGGTCCATCAAGAACAGTGAAGCGAAGGAGAATACGTTAAATTTCAGGATATTGAATCGCATGTAGATTAGGCCTATTGGGAATATCCCATTAAAAAAACGCGCCACTTAGGGGAAGGGGGGGCAAGACGGGGCCCTTAAAGTTTGAAGAGTAATAAAATGGATATTTTTATGTAATTTAAATCTTTATTAATTTTAAATTACTCCTACATAATTCATCTTTGGAAATAAGGAACTTTTCACGCATAGAAAAATTAGAAAGTGGCCAATTATGTCAAACATGTCCAACACCCGATCTTACCCTTTACGATGGATAAGACGGGGTACCCTATGGGGTAACATGGAGTATAGGAAAGACATTCTATTTTTGTGAGTGAAACTCGCAAACAAATACTACCTCGTCATCTATGCCAGCAAAGCTATAGTGTGCCCAATTCCCGCAGAGAGAACAAGCGGCCCATCCTTCATCTAAGTATTTTCCATGACAGTAAAAACAAGGGATATTATTTTCATCATTGTCCCTTTCTGATGGAGAATTGAACTTTCTGTTGGTTTCCTTTTTGTTGTTTTTCTTAGGCAATATGGTTTTCTTATTCTTTCTTGCTCTTTTGCGAGCCTTTTTTTCTGCTTGTTATCTTCTGACAGTTTCTTTTTTTGCATTACTTCCTCCAATACATTTTTAAATGGGAAAGACGTTATCATAGCCGGTTTTCCTCGTTTCCTTCGCACGCACGAAATTTTGCGAGTTGCAGGATAAGGCACCACTTGCTGAGGGCTAACAACAGAAAACACTGATCGCTCTGGTGGAGTAGTTGGCCTCTGGTCTATTTCTATATTTCTCGTGCAAGTCGAGCATCCGGACTCAGGATTCATAAAATTTACAAGCACTGAGCTAGCTGTTGTTATAAGGGGTGTCAAAGGGACAAGAGACACGTGAGATGGCTTTGCTTCAATATCAGATGGTGCTATAGCAACAGGCATAGTATCTATCAGCGGTTTATCAATAATTTCTTTATCAAAATCTCCAACTGCCAAAATTGAATTTACTGTTGCAGTCGTTACCATCTCAGGAACAACGATTGGTCTATTTAGCGAAGTAGCACGATTGTTCGTTGTCGTTATTTCAGACAATCTTTCATTGATGAATAACCTCCCTGTTTGTAGGATATCAGTCCTTAATGATGGAGCAAAGTCACTGTTGGAAAAAGTTGTTGGATCGTATGGCCAAATGCCACATTTCTTGAAGCCATTCACTGCCGTTGCCATTGTAGAAGCCGAATGAAGGCTTTACTATATACTTTTGCTACTTGCCGGATAGTTACAATCATCCCTGGGTTGCTGTGAAGCCAAACTGTGATTTGCTGGACGTAGTATGTGCTCAAGGGCCTCATGTATGCTACATCTTGAAGTCGATGAGTTGTATGAAGGGGGAAACATAAAATAATAACCCCATTGGTACGAGCTTCATTAATGAGGTCCAAGTTTTATGTTTGGGTGTTGTGGCTATCTAACAACAACAGTACAGGTCGATCAACCGTTGTCCCACTAAATTTAACAAACTTGTTAAACCAGCCAAGGAATAATTCAGCTGTCATCCAGCCAGAATCGCTGCAAACACCCCAAGCTCCAGGAGCAGCATTGAGCATTAACTGTGGGTCCATTCTCTTTCGTGGTAACACCAGCATAGGAGGTATGTATTGACCACTCGCACTAAAACATAGCTCCACAGTTATTGTCGTACCTCTCTCCGCAGAATTTATAGATCCCACTTGTTTTCTACCTTTTCGTGCAATCATTTTTGACTTGGTTTTTGGTACCACTGAAACTCCTGATTCATCACAATTAGAAATTCTTTCTGGTGAAAATTTATGCTCATCATAAACGTTGCCCAGGAAGTTGAAAAACTCTTTAACAGCTTGTTTATTAAACCCAGCATCACGTGCAGCTGGAGTGCTTTCTGGTTTTCATATCGACAATTCTGGATGTCCGCTTAACCCTAGAACATTACACTTACTTTTCTTACTCTAGAACGTTACATTCGGGTACAAACGTACCCCACGCGTTATACCGCAGTTTTCGCAGGTAAAAATGAAAATTGGGGAAATTTTGTTATACATTGCCCAGACGAAGGCCAAAGGCAAACTATTCTTGCCATCATTCCCTACTCCCTTTATGATCTTTAAATAGAATTATGGTTCGGGTCTCCGGTTGATAAATGTAGGACTCTCGTTTCCGCACAACCCTTAAGATGGCGCGGGGTACATTTGTACCCCAGTGTAACGTTCTAGGGTTGAAAATAGAAAACGACAGCTTCCTTTTAATTTTGTGTATTTTATTTTTATTTTTCTTCTCAAAATCGATTTCCGACCGTAATCGTTCGGTCTTCTTCATGGCTATTTAAATTAATTAAATAATAATATCTTTTCTGAATCTTTTAAAAATAATACTTTTATAACTATCCCTTTTGTAAATTACTTTTCCTACCTTTTATTAGCTTAAGCCAATTTTCCTAATTACCTTTTAATAATCTAGAGTAAATTTCCATAAACATAGCTAGTATAAAAGCAAGAATGTGAGTAAAAATAAATTAATCGCTGAAGAAGACCAAACGATTACGGTCGAAAATCGATTTCGAGAAGAAAAATAAAAATAAAATACACAAAATTAAAAGGAAGCTGTCTTTTTCTATTTTCAGTTGGAGTATTTTGTGAAGGTGAAAACGAATTCGATTACAAATATTGAAATAGCTACCAGGCATCAATTAATATTTTTTAAGTTTACGAAGTACAAAAAATCGTTAGCTAGGATCAGGGAAGACATAAACTTTTTGAAAACGTGTCTTGAGAGAAGACTCACTCCGAAGAGCCATTTGGTGAAGATATGCTGTGGCCTGAAAAACGCGGTTAGCCAAAAGATAGTAGTGGAACGAAATTTAATGAAGATCAGCATCAAGGAACTGTACACGAAATTGAACGATACGACTCTCAAGACTTACGAGAAGCATCTGGAGCTTATGCGAGAATCTCAACACTGTGGTAAAGGTTATATGGAGGACTTACTGGAAAAAGCGGACTTAGCATATCAATGTGAGAAAGAAAAGAAAAGGGAAATACATCGGAAAAAGTTGAATCGGTGGGAAGAAGCGGCCAAACCAGTGAAATAATTCGTAGGAGTTCAAGAAATCCACGGACTGGTTGTCAACAAATCGAGTATAGTTTTTAATGAAAAGGAAATGCGTTTACTCAACATGGGATTAAATTACGCTATAAAACCATCAAAAATACCTATAGAGGAGATCATCGTAGAAACGGAAGCAGCAATGAGCAGACTACCGGAAGCACAGAAAACGATGGCAAGGAATGATATAGCCGAGGCGATAAGGGGAGCGAAAAAGGTGGTAAACAGTGAAGAGGCGAGCATAGCTGCTGACCTGAAGAAGAAACCTGTTCACTTTGTCAAGGCAGATAAAGGAAACACAGTGGTAGTGATGGATGCAAGCAAGTATGCTGAGGCGGTCATACAAAAGCTAAACAGCAGTAATTTCTTCAAGCTATGCCGGAGCCCGTTAGAGAAATCCATGAAAAGATTCGAAAGGACAATTAAAAGTTCTGAGTCATTAATTGGCGAATTGACGAAGATTAGAGTGAGCAACCCTACTTTGCCTAGGATGAAGTGTTTGCCAAAAATACACAAAGAGGGGAACGAAATGCGTGAGATTATTTCGCCCGTGAATGCACCGACCCAAAAACTGGCAAGATGGTTGGTGAACGAATTCAAGGGAATGACCCAAATGAATGGTAGATCTGTAAAAAACAGCAAAGAATTCTCCAAGAAAATCCTGAAGTTTGGCCCACCAGCGCAAGACGAAATTTTGGTGTCTTTCGACGTGAAAGCTCTATTCCCGAGTATTCCGGTGATGGAGACACTGGGATATATAGAAGAATGGCTTTCTCACCAAGAAAACTCATTATCTTGGAAAATAAAAACCAGGCAGTATATCCAACTTGCGAGGCTTTGCATGATCGAAAATTATTTCACCTTTCGGGGGAAATTTTGTAAGACGAAAGGCGGAGTTGCGATGGGAAATCCACTTACACAATTCTTCGGCGAGATATTTATGACGAAACTAGAAGACGGACTGCAGGAGAAAGGCCAGTTACCAAAACATTGGGTCCGATATGTGGACGATGTGTTTGCATATGTGAAAAGGAGTGACGTGGAGAAGGTGCTTGCTGACCTAAATGGAGCCCACAAGAATATAGTATTCCCGATGGAGGAAGAGAAAGACGGTAAACTATCGTTCCTAGATATAGTAGTAAGGAGGGCCCAAACAAATATAACTTTCGATGTATACCGGAAAGCAACTCACACACAGAAAACGATTCCAAATACATCAAATCATTCCCAGCAAGTCAAGGTTTCTCCTTACAGAGCCATGATACACAGGATGTTCGATTTGCCGCTAAGCAAGGAAGCTAAGGAAAAGGAGATGAGGTACATTGTTGAGACAGCTAGACTAAACGGCTTCAAGGGCTCTACAATTACGAGAATGGCATAGAAGATCCAGATTAATAGACAGCGTCAGGGACGATCAACTTTATCAAATGCGAGTACCGAAAGAACGTACTGGAAGGCTCTAACTTATTACGAAGGCATCATCAATCGGATCAAGCGGCGAATAAATCAGCTCAATTCTGTACGGTTAATCGAATCAAGCAGCAAGAACCAGCTCAAAAACGTTCTCGGATCAATGAAAGACAAGCGCGAACCACACGAGAAATCTGGTATCTATCGGATCGAATGTCCCACTTGTGAAAAAGTGTACATAGGTCAAACGAGGAGACTCATCGGCACGTGAATCGAGGAGCATCTAGGCGAAGCAGCAGCAGCAAGAAAGAAAGAAAGAACTTTGAAATTCAAGTCGGCGGTAGCGGAACATATTATCACGAAGGGACACGAGATAACAATGGAGGACGCTGTAGTCATCAAGGAAGCTAGAGATATACGTGAATTGGATGTGATGGAAAGCCTGGCAATTATCCGGGAAAGGAAAAAGTTGATGAATCAGGATGACGGAAACTGCAGATCATGGCTATTTAAATTAATTAAATAATAATATCTTTTCTGAATCTTTTAAAAATAATATTTTTATAACTACCCCTTTTGTAAATTACCTTTCCTACCTTTTATTAGCTTAAGCAAATCTCCCTAATTACCTTTTAATGATCTAGAGTAAATTTTTTTAACCATAGCTAGTATATAAGCAGGAATGTGAGTAAAAATAAATTAATCGCTCAAGAAGACCGAGCGATTACGGTCGAAAATCGATTTCGAGATTAAAAATAAAAATAAAATACACAAAATTAAAAGGAAGCTGTCTTTTTCTATTTTCAGTTGGAGTATTTTGTGAAGGCGAATATGAATTCGATTACAAATATTGTTCTAGGGTTAAAAACCGGTGCACCCAATCTTTGCCAGCTTCTTTTCTTCCAGAGTTGAAGTAGTTTTGATTCCCATTTTTTACTGCCAGAGTGTACGCCAAAGCCCTCAAATCTTTTGTTGTAAGCCCGTAAAGGCGACTCTTTATATTCATTATATAGTTGCAAAGCTCTTTCTCTTCATCATCAGTAAATGTTCGCTTTTTGGGCCTAAAGGAACTTTAATCGAAGTTACAGTAGTAGTAGGGTCTTCTAGGGCTACACGAACTACTTTTACTTTTCATTCAAGGGTCGTTTTTGGCATAAAATCTGTTTTCGCCGCTAATTTGTACCCCATTTTCCCCTCTACGACTTTCTTTGATAAGATTAAAAACAAAGAAGTTATGACGAAGCACAAACTGTCATAAGGAAATTGTTGAATTTCTTCGAGGGGCAAGATGGGGTATGGAGGCCAATGCTTATTTGAGTAAAATAGCATGCCTTTAGTGACCAATTCAGAATATGGATATAAAAATTTTCTTATCTGCTAGTGTAATCATTGATAAACGAGAATAACCTTCAGTTAGTTCTAGAAAACTAATATTGAGGTACATAACATAATCGATGTATAACGCGGAAATCACAACTAACTTGACAAAAACCGAGTTTTTGGCGCCAAAGCAAAAACGCGTGCACTTATAAGCCGGTCACTAGGCTGACTGATGAGCAACATGACGGCGGATCATTGCAAGCCGGAGCGGCTGGGATTGATCGTTTGTGTGGCCATTAAAACGCGTTGCCCCGTCTTGCACGCTACCCCGTCTTGCGTCCCCTTTCCCTACTCTATCCCAAGGTGGTGTGGAAATGAGTTTTTTGGGCAAAAACACGTTTTAAAGTACACTTTACGGCGCTCGTATTGACTTTATAAGAAAAAAAGAAAAAAAATAGGTACATTAATTGTCTCTAGTTTCATTTTGTATTAACTTTTTTCATCGTAATATGAGTCGGAAAGGAGATATTGCCAAAAAACTGCTTTTTGGCGCCATTTTTCCAATATGGCGGTGCGAACGGCAAAAATACGAGGCTGCGAAGCCGAAATTCAGAAGGAGCACATCAAAATCTATAAAATTACCAATTTTTAAAATTCCCGGAAATCTTTCCAGGTAAAACTTCCAAATGACTGTACCACAAAAAATTTAAAAAAAAATTATTTTCATTGAAATCTTTTTCTTCGTGATTTTCCATTAAAACTTATAATCTTCATGATTTTACTTTCATACCCTCATCAACATCATTGAAACTTTTCAACGCTTTTCAGTGTCTTGGCTGCTTTCATGCCACTGCAATTAAAAATGGATAAAACAAAAACCCATTGTATTAAAATTTAAGATTGCTAGCATGCACACTAGACTACCCTACTCACACTCGTAGCATGCTAGCGATGTACCTAAACTTGTGTACAAGATAAGCGCAATAGCTTTAATAATGATTGCCATCTAATCATTCGATTACTACGAGTAGTTTTCCGGCGTAAAATGAACTTTCCAATAGATATTAATTGTCACGAATGTGTGATATATGATAGTGACACTTAATACGCGGGTTCATGAACGCAACAATAAATCACCTCCACGGAGACTTGGAAAGGGTGGATGAATGGTATAGTGATATTGTCGCTGCTGGCACATACTCCTATGTTGATTGTGAGTAATTGGTTTGGACAAGAACATACTAATGAGTAAATATCGAATTGTACTCAACAAGTTCGATAATGAATATGGTTTTACCAGCTAGCTACTGGCGGTTAGGTATTTAGTAGTGATTAGATTCAGGTATAGAAATATAGAACATGTATGCAAATTAAATTTTTTTTTCCAAGCCGCACGATTCAATCTTATCCAAACTATCTCACAGATAAATCTTACTAAAGTTTCTAAATCCCATTTTAATCCACCCACAACTTTTGTCCTACTTTCAAGACATAAAAATCTATTTATCTTATCTAACATTACATTATCTTTCAATCGACAAGTAATTTCATTAACATTGCACCCAGCAGCAGTAACGACGCGAGAACGGTTTGAACACGACAAAAACGCAACGATGTGAAACGTTGCGTTTTTAATTTAACTTCTTAAACTTCAATTTCACGTTTAATTAACTGCATAAAATTTATTACTAGTTACAAATCGCCGCCGACACTACCATCGCCACTGCTACACCGCCACACCGCCGTTAGCAACAATGTTGAATGGATTTTACTATCTATCAAATCTGCGTCGTATGTGAACATATGAGTATGCAACATCATATGCGATCTAGTCATTATTGTTACTATTCTTAGTTGTGCGCGTTCGGTCTTATGTGACCGTTTTTGCTTTTGTTGGTTGCGTTTTATTTTATTATGTCTTTTATAATACTTTGACTCCTACTGTTCCACCTTGTTTCGCATCCAATGATGATGTAACCGGCCAATTGGTAACTAACTGACCATCACATAGGTGGGATCTTCCGCTAGTGATAGATTTTTCATTGATAAAATGTTGTATTAATTGGATACAGTTGGTGTTGTGGAATTGGGATGGCTTTAAAAAGATTTTTAATAACGGCATAAATTTGAAATGATGGTAACATGATGCTTATTTGAGCAAGTTTCTATATCAAATACCAATTAGAATTCTTAACAGGTTGTGTAGGCAGATGTTTGCTTGTAAAAGAAGGACTTAAGCAATTCATGAATAAACTCAGCCAACAGATTTTTTTTTTGTGGTAGGGAGGTGAATGCTATTTATGCACAGAGTGTGGGACTCCTATCGCGACTGGACTACCCACTAAACACTCCCCTTGTCAACCTGAGAACCCAGCCTAGAACCGTTTGACACATTACTTCGGGCCAGGTCTCTTTTTGTTACGCCGTCGGGCGTCTTCCAGCTGGAGAAGAGGAAATGCCAGAAGAGCAATCTCCCAGCCCCAGCGCCCCGTCTGCTGTGAGTCCCTTTTATATTTTAGGACTGCCCGATCATAATGTGCCACCTGGTTCCATTTGTCAACCGATTCGAGCATCACCGCAACTATATTATCCGGGAAGAGCTCTCCCGTCTCCCTGTAGAGTTCCCTTCGCAGCCTGACCCATTTGGTAAACGCAAAAAATGTGTGACAGGCATTGTCCTCCTCTTCTTGGCAAAACCGACAATCGGGAGACCGTGACTTACCGACCTTGTGCAGGTAAGACTGTGCAGGTAAGACTTTAAACACCCATGCTGGGTCAGATAGAAGTCAGTCTCACCATGCCTTCGATACAGCCACAGTCTCTAATCCGGGATGAGGTACGCAATTCACCCAAGACTGTTGCCAATCGTTGAGGGAGCGCTGTCTCTCCTCGCTTCCTCGTATCTCCCTTGCATCCTCGTTTCGGCGCAGGTAAATAGCACGGCGCTCTCTAGCAAGGAGGGTGACAGGTATCACGCCTACAATCACTCTCACCGCCGAGTCGGAGACTGTTGGATACGAAGATGCAATTTTCAGTGCTCCTCTTCTCTGTACCTATGCCAACCGTTTTCGGTATACCTCCTTGCTGAGAGCGTCGCCCCA
This sequence comes from Odontomyia ornata, assembly GCA_963969285.1. Lineage (NCBI taxonomy): Eukaryota > Metazoa > Arthropoda > Insecta > Diptera > Stratiomyidae > Odontomyia > Odontomyia ornata. Next base: position 276,142,668 of record OZ017742.1, read on the forward strand.
TACCTCTACTCCGTACAGTAGCACTGACCCCACAGCACTCATCAAGAGGCGTCTTCTTGATGGGCTGGGTCCCCCTACCAGAGCCGATATTCCCGAAGCAGCCTTCTCAGCCGTTGCCCTGATTCGCTCAGAGAAACTCGTCTTCAAGTCGATCAGTAGCCCCAGGTACTTCACCGCTGGCTCCGATTCGATTTGTATATCTCCAATACAGATCATCCTTACTCTAGGGATTCTCTTTTTTGTCAAGATGACCACTTCAGTTTTCTCCAGTGCTGCATTCCCCTTGCTGATCAGCATGAACCTCACCACCTTCCATCGTACCGGGAAAACCCCGTCCCGTAGGCAAGCGTTGAATGCGCTGAGCAGCAAGTTAGGACAATGGTGATAAGCGAGCCGCAATACCTCAGCTGGAACTCCATCTGGACCTGGAGCCTTCCTCGCTTTCGATGAGAGGACTGCCTCCTCCAGTTGCAGCTGTGTGCAGAGTGGGCACTCGACTGCTGTTTCGCCATGGACACCGTCAACACGGACGGGATGGGCGGGAAAGAGTCCCCGCACTATCGCGTCCATCTTTTCTGCGTCATGTATACAAGGCTTTCGTATGGCACCAAGCTTCCGCATGATCAGCTTGTAGCCAAGGATTCTTGTTCACACTGTCCACAAGGTCTTGCCAGCAGCGAGCCTTGCTACTTTTGATTAGTTTGCGAAGACATTTCCTGGCCGACTTATATGCTGCCACCTGCTTGCATGCCTCGTCACGGTTCCGCGCCCGTTGAGCCTCATGGCGAAGCTTGTGGCACTCCCTTCGCTTTTCAGCGATTTCAGTTGAGCACTAGTACACTGGGGGCTTGCCGAGCCGGGGCCTTCAACAGGGCATAGAAGCGCAGCAAGCAGTCGTAATGATGCTCATAGTTGAGTTCATCGTTGATGGCCGATGTTAAACTAATCTCGCAACAAGAAATCACCAATAACGATGAAGCAGCAGTACCAACGAAGAAAGCGTGCAGCATTTGAGCGGACTTTCACAACAAAGTCTGCGATCTGATTAAAAATGTAGATTCTTCTGCAGCAAGCTCGATAGAGTTTGACAAGTACCTTCAAGAGCTTTTATTGCACTGTCATTTAGATCCTCTAAAATGGTGGGAAGATAAAAGGCATGCTTACCCCAGGCTATACTCAATAATGAAAAAGCCAGTGTGTTTACCCGCTACTTCAGTTCCATCAGAGCGTATTTTTTCAAAATCTGGCCAAATTTTAGTTGAAAGACGAAATCGACTGACTGGAAAAAAGGTGTCACAATTAATGTTCTTGAACTTTAATATGTAAATCTAATATGTACTTACATTTTTTAGGTCTTTGTAAAAAATTTTTTTACAAAGACCTACTAGTTTCGCGACCTGTCTGTCCGTCTGTCCGTCTGTCCGTCTGTCCGTGCGTCACAGCTGATTTCCTCAGAAACTAAAGAAGCTAGAATGCTCAAACTTTGTGAAAAGGTCAGAAGTGATGGTCTTTCAAAAGTTAAGGCCTTAACAAAAATTTAAAAAATGTTTAAGGGGGGTCCCCCCCTAATAACGAATTGGCCCTTAAAAATTTTTTTTAATCAAAGGTAGTCGAGTGGGGAATCAAATGAAAGGTCTTGATTAGAACTTTTAGAATCTGAAATAAAAAAATCATTTTGAATTAGGGGGTCCAGGGGAAGGCAAAATGTACCCAAAATTTGTGTCCCTCCCCCCTCGCGATTGGACACCTTTGAGCCGAAAAAATCTGAAAATTATCACAAACGGGGGGCTTTATGAGAACAAGGGCAACAAATACCTTAGAAATCGAAATTTTCTAAACTTTGTTAATAATAGTATGATTTGTAGATTTTAAATTTTTGCCCATAAAATCAAAACGGTACCTTATTTATTATATAGACTGACATAAGATGTATATGTTCACAAAATTTAATTGAGATCGAATCATAATCAAGTGAGTTATAGCCATTTCAATTATATGGAATTACAACAACAATAACACGTGTTTATGGTTGATATAGGGTTTTCCAATAAGAGGTGTTATTTTGTTATTAAAAGAAAAATGCTATTTTTTAATACAAATGATCGGATGTTTATTTCATTATAAAGAAAAAGGTATGCCGTTAATAGCAGTAACTAACATTGGGTAAATAACCACTACGTCACGCTTACAGGACCATATCCTGTTCATGAAATTTTCCATAACCAAATCGCAAATTGGCTGCCCTATGTCTTCAATAGCCTCACGAATTTCATCTTTGAGATCTTAAATCGACACTGGGCTATTGGTATAGGCCTTCTCTATCACGTGCCTCCAAAGGAAGAATTCGCAAGGTGTTAAATCAGAAGATCTATTCAAAATAACACCTCTTATTGGAAAACCCTATATATATTTATAATTGACTTAGGCACTTTTATTTTCTTTCAATTTTCATGAAAATTTAAGGAATAGTGTTTGTTGTTCAATCGGCCGAGCATTCAGAAAAATTTTCTGAAATGAGTACCTCACTCAAACTCACTAAAATATGAGGTGCGGCACAACACTACACCGTGGTATATTAGCTTTGGGCACCGTTCGGTGAAACTGTATCCCGAACTGTAAATTCCCAGAAGAAAAACAGCCGAAAAAACAGCCTAGAGGCACATCAGTTAAACAGGTTGCAAGTTATGACCTGGAGATACAATAAAATTGTGAATCTAGCATCCAACTTTGCTGGCGTAAGTAGATTCGACAGTCCGCAAAAGAAATAAATCAATGTTGAACGGCCCTATATTGTGGCAGAATATAATCGGCACATGGGTGGTGTAGACCTCATGGACTCCGTAATGGATCATTATAAAATTAGACTTCAGGGCGAACGTTGGTTTATAAGGCTCTTTAGCCGTTTCCTGGACATGGCCATGACTAATTCTTGGCTATTGTATAGAAGGATTCATGCTGACACGGGAAATAATGTAAAGGTGCTAAATCCTGCTGATTCCCGACTAGAAGCTGCTGAAACTTTAGCCAAATATAAAAGTTCGAACCGGCTGAAGTGCACTAGCGATGTAAAAGAACTCATCCAGGACAAAAAGAAAAAAGGGCCTTGTCAGCATATCCCGCCAAAAGATATCAGATTGGATCAGTTAGGGCACTGGTCTGCTTGTCCCGACAAAAGGCTTCGGTGAATTTCGAGGTGCTTGCGATCTATTTCGAGGTGCTTGCGATCTTGCAAGCAACATCGTAGTTTCGTGCTCCTTTAACTCTTGTTTACTTTTCGTATCTAAATATCTTCTAGCTAAATTTTTTACTGTGCAGCCAGTTTCTTTCGATCGTTTGAGTGCAGTGATCATGTGATTGAGAGTTTTCATGAACTAGAAGTGAATTAATTTGAGACTTAAAGTTTTCCTGGAAAAGTGACTTTTTTTGAAGTTTAACTTGTTTACTTTTGTCGGTTCAAGATCGTTACTGATCAAAGTGACATCTGTTGAGTTTTAAATTTTGTGCTCGTGCTAAAATAAGTGATTCAGACTTACTACTTACGAAGGTAGCCCAGACAGAAACCTTTTTTACATATCTTCTTTATTTTCGGCCAACTTATTCCAGTGCCATCTTGTGCAGAATACAGTTTCTATATTTTACTGCAGCAAAGACCCTTTGGTTAGTAAATTCTTATCTTTATATATCTGTGGCGTCCACATGCTCACCGCAAGGAGCGCATCAAGCAGTTAGTGGATGCCATGAATTTCTCAACTCATGTCAACGAGACGGCATTTCGTTCGCAACCTCCGACGAGTCAACATCGCGCGCGCCAACATGTAGTCCTTCACTACATTCGATTCTTTGTACATAATCCTGTCAATAAAGTTATATTTGTGTTTGCCAATAAAGTCATATTTGTGTTTAGTAAAGAAACATTCTTTCTTCTTATGGGGATCGCGCATAGCTTATTAATAATCCCCATATATCTTTTGGTATTAATTATGCAGTGCCGTGCAACAAAGTGCCCTAATTCCACCGCAAACTCGCCTTTCATAGTGTGTTCGGGTTTCTGCGGACTTACTTTCCAGTGCAGCTGTGTGGGCTTGTCAGCACGGATTGGAGATGCAATTATTGTAACCTCTGGAACATACTGGTTTTGCAGTCGTTGCCGTTCATCATCAATGCCGCATTTCGTGGACAAATTGAAGGTGGCAAAACTAGCTTTGGAAACTACTTTAAAACAAGCTACATCTATGCTGCACTCTGTGCAATCTGCTCTGCAAGATGTCGATAAAATGTTCTTAACGGACGACTCATCTTATGAAGAAAATGCTGTTGCCTCTTGCGTGCTGGCTGGTCCTTCTTCACATTCACATACGGGGGTTAAAACGCGCCAAAAAAAAAGTTAAAACAGCAGGAAAAAATTGCAAAATCTCCCCCTATAAAAGTCGTCAATACTCTTGTGCAGGCAAAAACTGCAAAATCACCCCCCACAAAAGTCGTCAACACTGTTGTCAATGATGAAAATATCATTTTTACTACCGACAATGCCTTCCTACATCATCGCTCAATGAATACATTGGCCGAACAGCACAGCCATCATCAACCTGTATTGATTGCATCTTCTGAAGTTATTTTAGTGGATTCTGGACCTCATGATGTCCTAGCCACCTTGTTTCAAACTGGATCAATTCGGCAGAGTTTAGCAAAATTGGAGGTACAGGTACAAGGTGCCATTTGTGTTCCATCGATTGCAACACTTGATCAACCGCCAATACCTCTAACCACATCACTATCATCGATTTCTGAGTCTCAGAGTTATCTTCCGCCGCTCGATATTATCGCTCCACCGACTCAAATTTTTATCTCGCGTTTGAACTATCATACAAAGCCAGAATTGATCAGGAGTTACATCGTGGCAAAGTTTGCATATGAACCTGCTTTGCTGATAGTCAAGAAGCTAACTCCAGAAAATCTCGACACGCAAACGATTGCTTCATTCCGCATCACCACCAGTTCGGATATTAAAGCCCCGCTTAAATCTAATCTCTGGCCTCATGGTGTTTTTGTTAAGGAGTTTGTAAGTCAACCGCGGAAAAATTTTCGGTCGGGGGTTCGTCGGAGAGACAAAATATGAGTAATTCTCTTAATTTATATTATCAAAATGTTCGCGGTCTAAGAACCAAGACCGATGAACTCCGACTTGCTTCTATTGTTTCTCTTGATGACAACGTGTGTTTATCGGAATCATGGCTGACCGAGGATATATTGAATGTTGAAGTTCTTCCTTCTCATTTAGTGTTTCGTAAAGATCGTAACCGTTTAAATTCTGGCAAGTCTGACGGAGGCGGTGTGTTGATAGGAATTCGCAAAGAGACTTTAATAGCTTCCGGATGCGATTTCAAGGCGTAGAATGTATTGCTGTGTCTGTAACCTTGTCCTCAGTTAGAGCCTTACTGATTTTGTCTGTATATATTCCCTGTGGAAGTTCCGTTCTTGTTTATGAAACTTTCTTACAAGAAATTTATTCATACATTTTTAGCAGCTTTCCCTCTTCATTGCTTTTAATTTGTGGGGATATCAACTTACCCCATGTTGTTTGGAGTAGCACATTTTCCGAAATTCTATCTTTTGACAATTACTCTGTCACCCTTTCCTCCTTCCTTCCTTTTCGTTCACTTTCACAATTAAATGATATCCCAAACGTTAACAGTAAAGCTCTGGATTTAGTTCTGTCTAATATACCGAAATCTTGTGTCTCCCTGCAGGCTGTCCTTACCCTCTACGTAAAACCTGGTCCTCATCATCCTCCGCTTCATTTGCTGATTGTTCTGGCTCGTGATCTTTTCCAAAAAAAGTTATCCCTTCTAGCTTTAATTTTCTAAAAGCCAAATATTCTGATATGGAGTTAGGATTAAATTCTGCTAATTGGTTTTCTTTTTTTCGAAACTTAAGTGTTGATGCAGCGCTTCAAAAGTTTTATATTTTTCTTGAATCCGTGATAACCAGTTATACACCGCTATATACCCGTAGAAGGTTAAAAGATGCCACTTGGTTTAATAACAACATCGCTTCAGTCTTAAATGCAAAGGACGCTGCCCGCAGGAAATATCACTTGACGGGTTCTGAGGTGCACCTACGTTCTTATAAAGGTCTAAGAACTGAAGCCAATAGTTTAATTAAAAGTGCTAAAAGCCATTATATTGATCACGTGGAGGGCTCCATAAGATCGAGTGCTAAAAAGCCTTTCTGGGCCTATATAAATTCGTTTAAAAAGTCCTGCGATATGCCCTACTCAATGAACTCTGATGGTATCACGTCTTCTGATAATGGGGAAATTTGTGAGCTCTTTGCGCAACATTTTTCTTCGTTTTATAGTAAGACAAGTGCTGCAGCATCTTCATTCATCGATGGTTGCATATGTGAACCCTGTTGAAGTTGAATGCCTATTACATGGTCTGGATGGCAGTATTGGTTGTGGCTCAGATGGAATTCTCAATATATTTGCTAAATCTTTGTCGTCTTTGCTGTGTGTTCCTTTGGCCATCTTATTTAACCAAAATCTCGCAGATGGTTGTTTTCCTGCACGCTGGAAAAGAGCTAATGTCTTTCCCATTTTCAAATCTGGAGATAAAGCAAGCGTGTCCAATTACCGCCCCATTTCACTTCTTTCCTGTTTTAGCAAAGTTCTGGAAAGAATTGTATACAAGCAAGTTTATCCTTTGTTGCTTCCGTTTTTTGCCAATGAACAGCATGGGTTCATCAAAGATAGATCAACTCTTACCAACCTTTTATCTTTAACAAATAAGATTGCTGCTGAGTTTGATAAGGTGAACCAAGTAGACGTTATCTACACAGACTTCTATAAGGCCTTTGATTCAGTTGATTACCTGATTCTTATCCAAAAATTGAGTTATTTCGGCTTAGGCAGTTCTATTGTACATTGGTTCTGTTCTTATGTTGGTGATCGGACTTGTGTTGTGACCATTAATGCCCATAAATCCTCTCCATTTTATCCCTGTTCTGGAGTTCCACAAGGCTCCATTCTCGGTCCTCTGTTTTTTCTCGTATTTATCAATGATATTCCTTCCCTACTCAACTCCCGCGCACTCATGTATGCAGATGATTTGAAAATATTCAGGGTGATCGAATCTGTCAATGATTGTATTATTCTGCAGAAAGACCTAGATATACTAGCTGGCTGAAGTGCAACTAATCGGCTGAAGTTAAATGTAAACAAATGCTTCAAGATGACTTACTCCCTTGAAAAGTCTTCTTTTGATTGTAACTATGCGATTGCTAATGTTTCTTTGAAAGCTGTGGTGTCCCACAAGGACTTGGGAGTATTTTTTGATACCAAGCTTCATTTTGGACAGCATATAACTCATCTAGTATCTAAAGCATCTCGTATGTCAGGTTTTATCCTCAGATCCACTAAAGATTTTAAAGACATTTCATCGTATGTTTGTTTATTCTTTTCTCTTGTTCGAAGCATATTAGAGTATTGTTCGCAAATATGGAGTCCGCATCAACATTACCTAAGAGATGCTATTGAAGCTGTGCAACGTAGGTTTACTCGGTTCCTTTTTTTTAAATTCCGTATCCCGTATTGCGCTTATAGTGATCGCCTGTCTTTTCTGCGCATTCCTTCATTAGTCTCTCGCAGAGTTTTTCTCGATGAATGCCTTCTTTTCAAGCTTTATCACAATTTGCTTCCTATAGGCCTTGGCATTGAAATTTCCTCCTTCAATACCGGACGTCCAACTAGATCCTCGGTAGTCTTCAATGTTCCCTTTGCTCGCACTGATATTTTATTTTTTTCGCCTGCTGTACGACTCCCACGTAATCTTAACGCGCTTGGTCTTGGTTTAATACCGCTGTCTTTTGCTAAATTCAAAAAAAAACTATGGCGTAGCCTTATGCTTTAGTAAAAATAATAACTATTTCCGTTCTTTCCACAGTTCGTAAATATTAAGATGCTTTTACACCATGATGCAAATCTGCATTTCAATGTTTTTTTTTTTAAAGCAAAACCTTTTCTTACATATAATTTTTTTACTATTTTAACCATTATTATATAGCTCATCTTAACATATTTTCAATTACAAAAAACAAAAACACGTTCTTGCGCCGTAAAGGGTTAAAATTATATTCTTATCCGTTGAAATTACCGCAACACAAAATTGTTGTAAATATCAAAATATTGATACTACTAGTGCCACCTTGTAACAAACTTCTGACTATGTATTCTATGCTTTTTCTCTGTATTCTATGCTTAAATAACGTAGTACGTTGTTCGTCGTCTCCGCCGACACACGTTGTTTTATTATAGGTTATGGGCCTAGACCCATATTGCGAGCTAGTTGTTGCGTTTATTGTTAGAATTATCTGTGTGATGAACAATAAACTGTGTGTTTTACCATCGGACTTGTGCGTAAAATAAACAGTGAGCGAAAACCGGCTATTTGCTATAAAGTGAAGAACTTGTGTGTCTGTCATGGCATCCAGCTCGAACTATCTTGTTAGCGTACCTAAATTACAAGGGCGCGAGAATTATAGTGAATGGTGTTTCGCCACAGAGAATTTCCTGGTGTTAGAAGGAATGGTTGGGTGTATAAAACCTGAGCCCGATCATCCGCTAGCAGCTGCAGATGATGCAAAACAAAAGCCAAGCTGATTTTAACAATCGACCCGAATCTTTACGTTCACATAAAAAACGTCAGAACATCGGAAGAATTGTGGAATAAATTGAAGATGTTATTCGATGACTCGGGATTTACTAGAAAAATTAGTCTTCTGAGGAATTTAATATCCATTTGATTGGAAAATTGCACTTCGATGACGTCATATGTAACATGAATTGTTGAAGCTGGTCAGAAATTACAAGGTACGGGATTTAACATAACGGACGAGTGGATTGGATCTATCATGATGGCTGGTCTATCTGAAAAATATATGCCCATGATAATGGCCATCAAACATTCAGGCATGACCATTACAACCGGCACCATTAAAGGAAAGTTGATGGACATGGAGCCGGGAGACAATGATGTCAATAGTGCATTTGCATGTTTTCGCAAGAATCAACGTTCAAATCCAAAGAGTGTAAAGTCTACACACTCTATGGCCAATAGAGATGGCGGGAATGTACAAACGTCAACATCTGTCAAAGGAACACAAAACGTCAAATGTTATAATTGCAACCAACGTGGCCACTATCGTAATCAATGCAATGATAAGGAAAGACCTCCAAGTATTCAGTAAATAAAACGTCAAAAACAAATAATGCGTTTAGTGCTGTGTTTTTCAACAGAATATTTGACAAGAATGATTGGTGTGTCGACTCAGGTGCCAGTTCGCATTTGACATGTAATAAAGATCGGATGATCGACGTGCGTTATTCTGGATTTACCAAGGAAATTATAGTTGCTAATCAGAATAAAATCCCAGTGCTGTGTTGTTGGAACCGTAAACATAACAACATCAACTGAAGAATGTGATTTTAACATAACTGTTGAAAACGTGTTATGTGTTCCCATGTTATCTACGAACTTATTGTCAGTGAGCCAGTTGATAAGGCAAGGCAATAAGGTGCACTTCACAAACAAAGGATGCGAAATACTTAATAAAAAGGACACTCTAGTAGCTACTGCTACACTTGTGAATGGAGTTTATAAGCTGAACACTTCTACTTGTTTGGTGGCAGCAGCAGTGGCAGAGTCTCCAGAAGTTTGGCATCGTAGATTGAGACATGTCAACAGTTATAACTTGAACAAAATGCAGGATGCTGTGGAGGGAGTCATATTTACTGAGAAGCCGAACATCAACAAGTCTAACTGTATAGTGTGCTGCGAGGGTAAGCAGAGTAGGTTGCCTTTTGCTCATGAAGGAAACAGGAGTACTGAGCTATTGGAAGTGGTGCACTGCGATATCTGTGGCTCGATGGAGAATTTACCGCTAGGAGGATCGAGATATTTCCTAATTTTTGTTGATGATCACAGCCGCATGACATATGTTTATTTTTTAAAAGGTAAGAATGAGGCCTTACATTGTTTTAAAGAATATAAAGCAAAAGTTGAGAATTTCACATCAAAGAGAATTAAAATTCTGAGAAGTGATAATGGCAGAGAGTTCTGTAACAGAGATTTTGATAGTTATTTGAAGAAAATGGGTATAATTCATCAAAAATTAAACCCCTACACTCCTGAACAGAACGGGCTTTGTGAGCGGATGAATAGAACGCGAATAGAAAAAGCCAGATATCTTTTATTTGATGCTAAACTTGGTAAGGAATTCTGGGCAGAAGCCATCAACACGGCAGTTTATTTACAAAACAGAATTGTAAAAACTGGATTAAACCACCGTACACCATACGAGTTGTGGACAGGGGCCAAGCCTAACCTCAGCCATATAAGGATTTTTGGTGGTACTGTCATGAAGCACATACCCAAGGAGAAAAGACATAAGTGGGACAAGAAGTCTGAACAATGTATACTGGTAGGCTACCTTGAGGATGTTAAAGGATATAGGCTGTATATTCCTTCAACAAGAGCTATTACAACGAGTCGAGATGTCATCATCATTAAAGAAAAATTGCCTCCACCAGAAAATATGATAGAAATAGAAGCTATAAATTTTAAACCAACAGTGAACAAGCCACATCAGTCTTCAGTGGGAGAGCTCTCAGATCACAGTAGTAAGGATTCATTCGTTTCCATGGAAAGTGATAATGACAATGATGAAACCTATATACCAGATGAGGAGTCCACGACATCCGAGGAAGAGTTGCAATCAGACACTACAACAAGGACCTTACCAAAACGGCAGCGACAACTCTCAGACAGGCATCTCGAGCATGGCATAAGAAAGTGGATGGTTGTATGTTAGCAGATGGTTATGACAAGTCTAAAATAGAACCATGTTTGTATATAAAGTCTATTCGTAATAGCATTACCATTGTGAAATTATATGTTGATGATTTTTTTATCTTTTCCAATGATAAAACTGAAACTAATCGCCTTAAGAGCGTGTTAAGTAAGAATTTTGTGTTAAAAGACTTAGGGATTGTAAAGGAATGTCTTGGCATGTCAGTTAGTTTTGATAAACAGAATTGTACTGTTACTTTGAGTCAAGAAAAATATATTGACAAACTATTGTCTAAATTTAATATGACTGATTGTAAAACAGTGAATACTCCAATGGAGGTGAATTTAAAGTGTATAAAAGAGAATAATTGTAATACTCAGAATCTCTATCAGCAGCTTATCGGGAGCTTAATGTATTTAGTTGTGCTTACACGACCCGATATAGCTTATGCAGTGTCATATCTAAGTCAATTTAATAACTGTAACACTGAAGAGCAATGGATTTATGCTAAAAGAGTATTAAGATATTTGAAAAAGACAAAAGATTTAGGTTTGAAATATAGTAAAGATAAAAATGTTAATATTGAAGGATATGTTGATGCAGACTGGAGCAATGATATTAATGATAGGAAATCATATTCAGGTTTTTGTTTTACTTTGTCAGGATCTGTTATATCTTGGAGTTGTAGTAAACAAAAGTGTATTGCGCTTTCTAGTACGGAAGCAGAATATGTGTCAATATCAGAGGCCTGCAAGGAAGCAGTGTACTTAAGAAACTTACAACATGAAGTGACTAAAAGAATGTATAAGATAACTTTGTATAATGATAGTATGAGTGCTCAGAAGTTATTACTAAACCCTGTATTCCATAATAAAACAAAGCATATTGATGTCAGATATCACCATTGCAGAGAAATGATAAATGAAAACATTGTTAGTGTTGATTATTTATGTACATCAGATATGCCTGCAGATTTACTCACTAAAAGCTTAGGTGCTCTAAAACATTATAAACATTTGAATGCTTTAGGAATTGTTAAAGTGTAATTTCATTTAAGTATGTATTTCATGTTTATATAGTTTGAAAGTAATCTGTATATTGAGTGGGAGTGTTGTAAATATCAAAATATAGATAATACTAGTGCCATCTTGTAACAAACTTCTGACTATGTATTCTATGCTTCTTCTCTGTATTCTATGCTTAAATAAAGTAGTACGTTGTTCGTCGTCTCCGCCGACACACGTTGTTTTATTATAAAAATTAAGTGTTTTTTATGTTTTTAATTTTTCAATAAATCATATTGCAGATTTTTAAATGGCCAAAATAAAAAGGAAAGTATTATAACTCAAAAATAAGCGAAAAGAGCTATGTGAAAAAAGTTGCTTCAAAAAACGAATACGTAAATATTTCGATCTACGTATTCAGCTTTAGTGCAAACCAAATAATTAAAGTTAATAATAATAATATCGCACTTCCACTGCAATATTTCATAACTTTCTCACAATCTTATCACTAAAAACAACAAAGCAAAATCAATATTTCCCTCATATCAACACTCACCTGAGCTCAACGCGCCATCGTTTAAAATAATAATAAATTTTCAGCTTTATCTCCACCTTCACGAAAATCCATTCACTAAATCAACAAAAATCGTTTACGTTTTTATTCACACATTTAAATTCAACACTAACAATGCAAAATTAACAGAAAAGTTCGTTGCCGCGCGCCAACTCGTATTGTCCGTATGTACACTCATTGATTTTCGCACGCTTCTTAAACTTATTGTCACATACGCATCACATATGTTATTTGTACGATTTGTACACCAAGTCAAGACAACTCTCCTGCGTAAATAAGAAACATAAAACAATATAAAACACTTCTCATCGTTGGCGTCTTCAGAGCTGATAAGATTTTGAATGATTAGCTAAAATTTCCCAAATCGCAAGTACTCGTATGTTAACAAGCGCCGAGAATCAAAGAGAACAGCGACAATGCGCCAAGATTAAAAACAAAACGGAAAAAATAAAAGCAAAATCGTCATAAACACTATCGACACTTTTTCTCTTGAATAAATTACAAAATTTATTGGCGCCACCGTTTTGTGATTAATTTATTATCATTATCAATTACTCGTACAATGTTTATTTTGTTTTTGTTTCTTTCGAATTTCTTTATTTTTGTTTTTATGTTGCTTTCGGGGGCTTTCGGTGTTTTCTGACTGTTAAAGCTGCAAATTTACTGCTTGATTATTAATTTAGAGATAAACACACGCGATTTTAATAAATAGAAAAGATGTAAATTGATCGGAATTAGATTTGGGTGTCGGGATTTAAAAGATACTTAGATACGAGTACACTCCGTTAGAATATTGAGTAACGCGTTGGGAATCACGTTTCACTGGAAAAATTTGAAACTGTTTTGTCTTTTCGAATTTACAATGCAATGGAGCTGCGGTGAGTTACGTGATCTTGATCACAATTGTGATTCGCGAGCTTGAATGAAATTCAATCAAACGTAAATCGTCAAGTGCAAGTTTGCAGTTGAAGTATATACTTTCGAGATAATGGAGGAAAAGGTAATTCAGGCGATTGTGGGAAATGTCGTTGTGGAATTCAACGATGAGAAGTGTTTTAATTTCCACTAACTTGTTAGTACCCTCTTCAGAATTTCACTAGAAATAAGGAGGTAAATAAGAACAAAAAAAAAACGATTCTCCCAAAAAGTGCATTGGAAAGTTTTCCCACACAGCACTTTTGATTCCATAAAAAGATAAAACTCATCCCACGATCCGCAATGCACGAGAATCGGCTGCAGATCAATCAACAGGTAGGCACTGCAACATCCCACATATCGCGAAAGTGTCGCAAAGCGCAATTACCTTGTTGTCTTGTGCAGATACTCCACATCTCATCACCCACATTCGCGGGGTTGAGTTTTGGTCAGATCAATCTGAGATGTGATGCTGTCGCGATCTTCAAGCAATGTATCTAAGTATTTATGAAATTTATTCGAATCTGAACGGATTTAACCGCGAGAACCTAAGACAATCTAATACAGAACGTACTCGATATATGCAAAGATCACCTTCGCTAGACAAAACGGAATATTTGCTACTCGTCGCGGCGACACCTTTCGACTTCAAATCTCGCACTGAATTAAAGGCGATCAAAGGCGTCGATTAAAAGCGTTTTGTGGTCGTTTGCTTGGCTTACTAAACTCTAACTATACGCGATGCTAAATATGTTACTATGCACGTATAGCGTATTATAGCGCTAAGTTCCGAACCAAGCTTGGGAGCAGAATACTTAAGATTACTGTCGAACAGCCACTAAGTTTGTATATACGAGCAAATGTGTAGTTTTGATAGCGACAATCTTCAGCTTCTTGCGCGGCTGATGATGGAGGTTGGGATGTGGAATTGGACGCTCTAAGTCTTTTGGGTTTTTCGTTGGAAAGATTCTTTAAGATTTTCTTTGATGCAAGTGATTGGGTGTAAGATTAGGGATATATGTTCATTGAGAGAAATATTTCGTTACGCTTCTTTGGCTGGGTGAAATCTAAAGGAGCCGACACTGACACTTCCCCGGGTCAGACGTTCTTTGGATGCTATGCTAACCACTTTGAGATTTTCAAAGGATGTGTTCGGATTCATCTTAAGATGTGTGATGCATTCAGATTAAAGAGGATTGAAATCGTTATTCATTGATCAATGGGTACAGGGTGTTGGCATGCTTAGCGTATTAGAGTTCAGAATTAAGAATATTTTCGGTTTATTTTGTGCTCCCTTTGGTTTTTGAGATCAAAGAGGCGCTATTACTACAGATGAATAGAGCTGAGAAAAATCCATTATAACTACCTTCTAATTTCCATCGTATTTCATTGTAATTGTAAAATTGAAAGTTTCAATTCCTCGATAATGGGAATTGAAAATTTAACCCATTTCAATTACAGTAGTTGTAATGGGTTTTAACAACTTTCCACTTCGTAAATTATTTTGCATTAGAATGTTGGCTCTAGGTGCTAACCACGCTGAAGTTGGAGCAATTGCCTTCTGTCGCGCTCACTGTTCATTTTCTGCGCTTGTTCTCGATTCATGCTGAATGTACGTTTAGTTTCAGTTTCCTGTTAGAACCATCCCAGCGTGCATAGTCGATTTTGTGTCTCGAAGTAAGAAATTTTATAAACTCGAACGTCATCATTAAAAATAAACAAGTTGAGTAGACAGACCTACGCTCATGTCAGAAGGGTTTTGTACTCAACTTACGAAATGCAGTAACCAGCAATGAATAAAATCAAAAAAACACGTCATGTTCGAGAATCATACTATTATTAACAAAGTTGAAAGAATTTTGACTTCTGAGGTATTTGTTATAGTTATACCCATGAATATCTCCCTTGAAAAGTTTGTACATTTCCCCTTCCCCTGCCCCCCTCGATACTCATAAGGCAATTTTAAGACCTGTTTTGAAAAGATCTCATTGAGACCTTTCCAATGACACCCTACTCGACTACCAATGGTGAAATTTTTGTTTTGAGGGGTAAACTCCCTATATGAGGAGACCCCCCTTAAACCCCTTTGAACAATTTTTTTAACCTTTGAACTTTCAAGAAGTCACCACTTCTGACCTTTCCACAAAGTTTCATGGCTGTAGCCTTCATAGTTTCGGAGAAAAAGTGCTGTGACATACAGACGGACGGACGGACGGACAGACGGACACAGGTCGTGATTGCAATAGGGTTTTGTATTTTAGTACAAAACCCTAAAAAGCAATATAATGAACTGAACAAAACATCAGCTCGATAATTTTACTCAAAAAAATAGAAAATGTACCGCAAAATGAGAAGTAAAACGAAGGATTAAAAATCCCCGTTGGCAGCACCAGCCGGAAAGGTAAATTTCTCGTATGTAGCGTGAAGTTTCGAAAAATAGTTTTGCTTGCTTACTACTAAACTTCTTTCTGCAATTTACGTAGTACCACATGGGTATTTATTAACATAATAAATATCTGGCCACGTTCGTTTTTAGAGACCTTTAATCGGGGCGACAATATTTTGCTAATTAAATTGAGTTGCACACGTATGGATTACATATTGAAAATCGGCGGATAATAAATTGTTATAAATATATAAATACCGGTTTCGCCCTTCTCGCATTTGCTGTTTACACAGTTCACAGTGGTAACCACACAAAGGCTTAAATAGCTCGAATAGTTAATTTCAAAAGATTTCCATAAAAGTTTAATCAGCACTTGCGTTGCCATTAATATATACATTTTCAATTTTTTTCTGAACTATGAGGGGCGTCATTTCGATTTTTATTAAAATTGACAGCTAAAAATATTAAGCTGTAAATTTTCGAATTTTTTATTTGTCATTCGATTTGCATAATTAAATTAAATTAACTTGCGTTAATAACTTATAATTTCAAGTTTCAACAGAATCTGTTGAGAATCTTGGCTGCTAGAGGGCTACAGAAATAAAAAAAAATTGTATGCCACCCCCCTGTATGGGGAGACCCCCCTTAAATACCTTAAAATATTTTCTTGCACTGCAAATTTCAAGAAGCACCACTTTTGACCTACGTAGAAAATTTGCTCATTCTAGCTCATGTGGTGTGCGAGAAAACTTGTTATGATGCACGAACAAACGGGCGGACGGACGGACAGACAGACAAGTCGCGATTTTATAATTTTTTAAGGGGATTGTTAAAAAGATTTTACAATATCTTCAAAATGGTCTGGTTTATAAATTCTTTCAAGTAAAGTCATTTAAAACGTTTCCATGAAAAATATTCATTATTTCAGTTGGCACTAAAATAGCAAATTGCGCTTGCCTTCAGACCTTTGAGGGCCGCCATTTTGAATGCATGCATTTTTTGGGATTATTTTAAATCTTTGTATGCTAGGGCCTCATCAATCAATGTACTATCTCGTTCAAATTGGGGTTTCACTCTAGACAGGGCAAAATAATTCAATTTTTAAAGAAAATGGCAGCTAAAAATATTAGGCTTAAAATTTTCGACTTTTTTATTTTTCATTCAATTTTAATAATTTCCTGCAAAATACATGAACATAGTACAGAGATCCATAATCTCAAGTTTCATCAAAATCCGTTGGAAAATGTGACCGCTAGAGGGCCACAAAACCCTGAAAAAAACGCATATTCAAACGGCCGCCATTTTGAAATTCGCACATGCATGATCACCAAAATATCGAAGACTGTATATCTAATTAATGCCTTTTTTGAAACCGAATTTCATACATGTCGGATTAAAATTGCGACTTTTAAAAGCCTTTGAAATTTTGACTTTCAACTGGCCGCCATTTTGTTTTTCGCAACCTGACCTCCAGTTTTTTTTCTTTAGATACTTATAATTTCTATCAAACTGCCGAATTTCATGAAAATCTGTAGAAAGCTTTGACCACTATTACAACAACAAAATTTTGCACGTTTTTTGACCTTTGAGCGGCCGCCATTTTGTTTCTGCCATACCGACTTTGGATTTTTTATTGTGAGATTCATCACATGCTTCAATGAACCTTTGTACCAAATTTCATCCAAATCGGAGCTACACTTTGGTCAGAACAGAAATCGCGATTTTTCGTCTAAAATGGCCGCCATTTCGTTTTTGCCCAGCCGATATAGCTGGTTCACGAACTTAACCGAGACAATTACCCAATACACCTTTCCTGAAAATTTGGTGAAAATCGAAGCAAAATTGCAACCTCTAGCGTGGTCACAAATTTCGCTATATCCCATATTATATATATATATATATATATATATATATATATATATATATATATATATATATATATATATATATATATATATATATATATATATATATATATATATATATATATATATTTGATGCTTTCCGCAATAGGTAAATTTCTCTCGAGAAATTTACCTTAAAAAGAAGGACAAAAATATGACGCCCCAAAAAGATCCGCACAACAAGGAAACTTGGGCAAACATGTGCATTTTTATGTAAAAAGAACACATTTGGGTGACCTCTTTATAGTATATCGCCTTCAGTTGTAAACTTGTAATAGATCTGGGCAGATCATATCTAATATTGATCACAAACCGCGTGTTGTTCGTAGCTTAAAAAAAAACGTTGTGCTTTTTAAATTAAAATGGGCAAGTACACGTCTCCAGAGATGATACAGTTAGTGGTTTCTAACCATATGGAAGGTAAAAATGTGGCAGAAATATATTCGAGCCTCAACATGAAACATAGAACTGTTTACGACATTCTCCGGAGGTATAAAGAGGAAGGCAGAATAGACTTGAAGCATAGTCCTGGTCGCCCAACGGTTCTAACGATGCTTGAAGAACGCTCTATCGTCCGGAAAATAAAAAAAAATCCAATACTGAGTGCTCCGAAAGTTGTGAGTGAAGTGTTCGTAGAATTTAAGAAAAAAGTAGGATGTGAAACGGTTCGACGAGTTTTGAGAAATGCTCAATACAATGGACGTGTTGCACGGAAGAAACCATTCATCAGCGAAGTGAATTAAATTTCGCTAAAGAATTTATTTTACAGGAAGTCAATTATTGGGAGGAAGTGATTTTTGCCGATGAAAGCAAATTCAATGTTTTTGGCTCGGATGGACGTGTTATGGTGTGGCGCAAGCCCAATGAAGAATTGAGTCCAATTAACCTCAGGCCTGCAGTGAAACACGGAGGTGGCAGTTTGATGGTTTGGGGATGCGTATCTACTCGTGGTGTTGGCGAATTAGTATTTATAGATGGTATCATGGATTCCCGTCGATATTCAGATATTTTGAAGGAAAATTTGCGAAAAAGCGCTGCTAAAATGGGCATTTTGGATTTATTCAAATATTACGAAGACAATGATCCCAAACATAAGGCACGCATTGTTCAAGAATGGCAGCTGTATAATTGTCCAAAAGTGGTTCATCCTCCTCCTCAGTCACCGGCTTGTAGTTCCATTGAAAATCTCTGGGATAAATTGGACCGTAGAGTTCATAGCACGCCAATTGGTTCGAAAACGGAGCTTGAGAAAAGGCTTCGCGAAGAATGGGTGAAAATGGATGTGGAATACCTGCGGAAAACCATCTCCAGTATGGCAAATCGATTGAAATGTGTCATTGAACAAAACGGACATGCAACAAAATACTAGCTTACTAAAATTTTTGTTTATTTTTACAATTTAGCTCGTGTGCGGATCTTTTTGAGGGATGATATTTTCTGTTTTTTCATGGGATTTCCTTTTTTTTTTGTATATTTAAAGTGAGAAAATATTTTATTTATGTGATATAAAAGACTGTTATGTTTTGCTCATAATAAAATGTTTAAAAAAATTTTCCCGTTTTTAATTGCCTTATAAAATGAGAAAGGAGGAAAATTTCTTACTTGTGCGGATCTTTTTGGGAGTCACTGTATGTGATTTATGACTGGGACGCCGTCAGATTCATGTCCAGATACATGAATACTTCTGGAGTAGCGATGCAAGTTGCAATATACCCGTCTGTAGGGTGGAGCGGCTGTGAAAACTCTTAATTTTTCCATGGTACTAGCACTCTGGTTGTACCAGATCTGGCATCCATATGTCAAAACTGGTCTAACCAGGGTCTTGTAACATATAATTTGACTTTTTGGTAAATGTATCTGGAATGAAAGATTCGTCGAAGGGCCATGACTACGTTTTGTGCCTTACTGAGCATGATTTCGACATATTCAGTACAGTACAGATACTGATCGAGATAAACAACGAGGTGTCAAACACAGGATTTATGTGGAACCCGTTCTAAGCCACACTCACTCCCAATGATGTAGAAATTCTTCCAATTATGTTTCAGGTCTTGACTGACCCCCTGCAGCGTTGTCCGAAACAAAATTGTTTCACACTTCGGCGCATTGATTTTCATTTGCTGATTCTCAGAGTACAGCTGCACATCATTCAACTGTTTTTGGGAATTTCTCTAAACTATTGTAGGTTTTCAGTCTGCCGTATACATGATCACATCATCAGCAAATGCTACCAATGATTGCGTTGGAGAGACGTCAAAATCAAAGCCGTGCAATAGCTTGCGAATGAATATTGAGAAGAGCAGAGGCGCAGTTACTGTTTCCTGCTGGTGACCAGTTGAGATCTTGAATTCACGCATTGTTGTCCGATTTCCATCAGTTACAACATATGATCTACCGTATAACATATTCCACATCATGGTGACAAGGTGTCTTGGACACCTGTCCTGGAGAAGTTTAAAAACTAGTCCATCTAACCACACCATATCGAAGGCTTTCTCAATATCAATGAGACACGCTCCAACACATTCTCTATCATTTAGTTTCCAACAGATGTCTGAGGTTACTTTTGTCATTGCATGTGTAGTCGAATGCCTGGCACGAAAACCAAATTGGCAATTCGGCATCAGCTCATATTTCTCAATGTGTGCGTTTAATGCTTTGTTGAATATCACTTCAAGCACCTTGCTGATATTAGACAGCAAGCTGGTTGGGTGATAACTTTTGGGGCTTGAAGATTCTTTTCCTTTCTACAAGATCGCAAACACCTTAGCCTTTCTCAACTCATTTGGGAAATGTGAATTGCTCTTGTTGAATAATATGCAATAATTCCTAAGAGCAACCTGAGGCGAATGTTGGAGAACTACATTTGGAATACCATCAGTACCACATGATTTTTTGTTGTTTATCCTACCAAATATGAAACACAAGTCTTCAAAGCTAACAAAATAATCAATAAGATTCAAACTCGTTATGAAGTCAGATGTCAAAGTTTCATTGAAATGGAGAATTGATTCTCCGTTCAGACTTGATTTGAAGTCGGAAACTTTTGTTTCAACGACCTCTGAAAATATTTCATTCCCTCTCTCAGAGTTCAGTAGATGAACCAATTCAAAATGTGTTCCAATCAGGGCAAGTTTCTGCAATCCCGCACATATTATCCTGTTTCTATTTCTATCCGGGGTCGTACCATCAATTTCGATACCAGCCCTATCGAGAGGATTTATTTCATCACTAGCGACTTCAGTATTCGATACCTTCACTCGAGGCTATTTAGTTTCGTAAACACGCCATCTGGGTCGTGTGGGCTAATACCTCTCAATTTTCCCGCCCATTGATTGCTGACCTCACTCCTGAAGAATGAACGGATTAAGTTCCGGACATTCTTCAGGTGTAATTTCAACAAAGACAACGAGAGATGGTTGTAGTCCAAAAATAGCCGATAAAGATTGTTGACGCATGTGAGAAGGAAGCTTTTCAATTTTTTCAACCTTGCAATGGTTGGTGTTTCATATCCTTCCATATTGTTTCGATGTTTTATCTTGGGAACTAGTTTCTCCATCGTTGACAACGCCAGCTTCTCTAACTTCGACAAATGGAGATCTTTTTCATCGTTAGTTAGATTCCTATCATAAGAAACCATTGAGCAAGCACTGCTATTATCAGAAAGAGGACATTGCTTCTGGTACTCTCGATTAAACTTCTTTTGAAACTCTCCCCAATCTGTTTTTTGAAATTCAACCGATAGTTCCGTTGAAGACTATTAAAGCTGAATTCAAGTCTTGCGTCACCAATGGAGAGGTCCAAGTATGGATTTGTCCTAGGGTAAGTTGGGAACTCCAACCCATAAAGATTGCACCTGTATTCAATTTGGTTCTCTGTTATCCACGATTTCAGGAATACACATCTTGGATTATTGGTGGCGTTCAGCCATGATGTATGCTTGGCGTTCAGGTCACCAGCAAGAATATTATAATCATGCAGGCTGTTCAGCTCGAGTATTTCAAACAAGGAATTAAGCTCCTCCTTGAGCTTGAGAACAGTTCCACCAGTTGCATAGGCAGAGATAACGATGAGGTTATCCCCACCTGGCACTGAGATTTTGATAATGGACACTTCAGGAGATTCAAAGCTTTTGAATTCGACCTTTTCAATATTTCAGAAACAATAGGGTCTTTAAACCAATAACCCGGTGCCACCTCCCCCATTTCCTTTTACCCAATCGTTTCTTACGGATTCAAAATCCTCGAATGTCATGGAGTGCCGTGAATTGAGGTTGGTTTCAATGAGAAGCATGATGTCAGGCTTTTGCTTAAAAATGAATTCATGAGATAATTACGCCGATGATCGTAACAATGGAGTTAACGTTAATCGAGATAAGAGGAATCCTATCCATGGGAATGTGACTGGATGACAAACTATTTTGAAGCATTTGAAACCCCTAAATGATGAAGAAAAAAGATTAATTTTCGTATCTTCTTTATCGATTCTCTCCGATAAAGAATTTAGTTGCTGGTAAATTTTGAGGAGCAGCTCATTATTGCCATTTACATTATTTACACTATTTACCGCACTTTCTGCTGGCCCTCTAGCGGCTTGTGTAAATGATACTCCGGGCTTGACGAAGTTCACAGCTAAGACACAGTGGTGTAGTTGTATTTGCTTCAGGACAAATTTTACTCTCGCATCTTGATATCGGGAGCATCCTCGATATGATGCCGGGTGACCAAACAAACCGCAGTTAGCGCAGTATAATTTTTCTTTTGCCTCCGTTTAAGCCAATTTGCACTAGCTGGGAGCATGCACGTGCTTGCATTTGACACATCGGCAATGTATGGCGCAGTTGGCAGCTGAATGCCCAAATCATTGATAGCGATACCACTGGATGACTTTTCTTTTTTGGAGGCGTTTCCGCCTCACCACATGGAAGTTCAAGTATCTGATTTGTTGGAGAGCACTTTGACTGCTCTTATTTGATATCTGCACTAAATAAAGTGCTAAATTTCTTCGACCTTCTTGTCGCGTACGTTTTAATGGAGATGAACTTAATTTCTGGTGCTGCTTCCTTGAGTACCTGAAGAAGATCGACGGTATCTCCTCCACAATCCAAGCTCTACAACAAAAAGGTCTGGTTCTTTTCACTTTTCGGGATATATGTGAAGTGTGGAACCTCTCCAGAATTTAGAGCGTTTATTCCTGATATGAAACCGACCAGTGATTTCGTTCTGATAGTCAACTTTTCGGCATTGATTCTTTTAATCTCGAAATTTGTCAATTTATTTTCGGCTGCCAATAACCGAACAATGTCCTTTCCCCTTTAACCGAACACATTAATTGACGGAACTTTCTCTGTATTCTTTGCAACTTTCTGAGAAGGACCAGCAGAACTACGGGCTGGTTTCTTCTCCTTATTTATATTTTTTAAATAAAGTAGAAAATTATCATTATCTTGACTAACATTACCTTCAATACTTTCGTCAACGTTCATTTCTTGTTGGAGTCCGTCCAGCGCTGCATAGTAGTTCTAGCTGCCGTTAGCGCCTCCAGCACTTAGTACTTCTTCTGAGATGACTTGTTTCACAGCTTTCTTCTGCTTAGCTTCCGAGTTTGTTTGTCGTACTGGTCTTGCAGTTTGAACTTTCTTCGCTCTCTCGTACATATCTTCGAACGTTTTCAGCCTTAGTTTCAATTCTTGAATTTCAGCTTTACGATGACTCACTACTTGTTTATCTTCGACTACTTGAGTCTTACGCCTGCCATCTGCGGAGTCCTGGGTACTCGTGTGTGTTCGTTTATTGACGCTTGCCGCCAATTTCACATTGCTATCTTCCCCGGGGCCCCCAACGGAGGGAAGCCCTCGGGCTCTTCCATACAGCAGTCCTGAGTTAGTCTTCGGTTTATTTGCTTTTGTCGATTTATTGATTCCAAGGGTCGATGCCTTCGACGATAATGCTTTTCAAATTAAATCAAAATTTTCTTTTGACTGACTTGTAGAAAAATAAATTTAATTTTTTGAAACTGACTTTTATGAAAAATTAATTAATTAATTAAAAATAAATAACAGGAGCGATTAAAACACGTCTACACGCAACGAGTGCTAGACGGAGAATACTAACAATTGATTGATTTATCTATCTGACTGCATATGCAAGTCAGCCCGAGTATTAGCGTCCTAAGGCCAGGGACCTGCAGTTAAAGTCTTAATAGATTGGTTTCTTCGAATTTCCGTTTCCCGCCGTTTTTAAATAAATATAAATTGTAGAAATTTTGCAATTCCATTAATGCTCCAACTTTATACGTATGCAAACATAAAACCTCATTAATTGTCTGTGTAATAAATTGATTATTAGAAGAATTCATTAATAAACTATGTTATTAATATTATATAGTCAACTGAACGTGTAATTGCAAAATATAGGGTTTCCCAATAAGAGATGCTATTTTGACATCAAAAGAAAAATGCCATTTTTTAATATGAATGATCGATTGTGTATTTCATTATAAAGAAAAAGGTACGGCGTTAATATTGAAAAATAACATCAGGCAAATGACTACTGTGATACGCTTACTGGACGATATCCTTGTCATGAAATTTTCCATAACCAAATCGCAAAGTGGCTGCCTTATGTCCTCGATAGCCTCACGAATTCCATCTTTGAGTTCTTGAATCGACGCTGGGCTGTTGGCATAGACCTCATCTTTCACGTGGCCCCAAAGGGAGAAGTCGCAAGGTGTTAAATCAAAAGATCTATTCAAAATAACATCTCTTATTGGAAAACCCTATATAACAAAGAACGAAATAAAAATTAAGTAATTAAATAAACGAACACCTTTTCACTAATCTAATGGAGAAGTATAAAGTAGCAGGTACATAAGTGTTATACAGGAATATCTCTCTCTCCCCGGGAGGCTTGATTTGTATATAGGATACACATCACATCAAGCTCCCAGTTCATGTCAGTATACATAGACTATTATGGTAGTGCAACACAATGGACACTCCATGCTTTCACCGTCGGGCAACAGTCGCAGATGACTGTCGGTTAACATGGTTCAACCACCAATGTAAACTTTAGATGTTGTCCTGCAATAGGAACTATTCATATGCAACCACCCGTATGAACTTCATTGACAGCGGGAAGAATGAGCAGAGGTATTTCAAGGATCACTACGCGCTTGTTACCATAAAAATAGTTCGTGAGGAACAATGGTAGTCGACCAGTTACATCTTCGACATCGCTGGTAACTCCAGCGAAGCGTATGTCTGTCGGCTACCCAACTTAAAAGGAAATAAACTGCGCATGCAACTTACCGAATAAAATTTAGCCGCATTAATGAATCACACACAATTTCGTCAAGTCGCGTACAAACTCACAAGTAATATTCTGCACACTTTCTGATACGGTCGAGCAAAAATTAGAAAGGAAGCGCGTAATATTTTTCCACGGCGCACAAAATCACTCGGCATCAAAATAAACAATAAACTGACAACTGCTAGCAAACGGTGGGTGGAAGTGGAAACATGGGAAGATAATACAGACTCCGAAGCGCCAGGCCAACTGCGTTCGATGTGGTATAAATTACACCAAAAGCATGAAATATCCGGCAATGGAATTGAAATCGGGAAAGGTGGGTTTTTGGAGATTAACCGGAAAAATAGCGGCAATCCGTTGGATCGAAGGGGTATCAGCTTCAAAGAAAAATGGAACGGGTACTTTTTTTAACTAGCTGACGTAAGAACAATTCACAAGAATTTAGCGAACGAACATTACGTGTGGTTTTGCGAAGTTAAGACAACGAAAGGAAGGTGTTCAAGTTGGAAACACAGGTGATTTGCAGGAAATTTACTAGACGCCAGCGGAAGTATTGTCACTAGGGCAAGCAGAGATGTGAACTGGAGAAGATAACGCTGCCTCTAAAGAGGCTATCCAAGAAGGATATTTTCGATGGCTGACATCGACCACGAGAAGTCAAGAATAGGAGACATCGGTGCATAATATCGCACGAAGCCGGCAAAATTTTGCCGGTGGGCATGTGGGGGCTCTGAGGGGTAATTAAAAACACTCATTGGCGGTCAGTTTACCCCCGCGCACTTGCACTATTTATTGATCAATCGGACCGGACGAATACATTCCAATACATGCTCTAATTCGATTGCACTACTCACACTCTACTATATGTTCCGCACTGCTCATTGCACCGGCTCGAGATAGTCAGATAGTGTTGTTGTTCAGTATACTCCCCCCGGCAACAAAGCCGAAGCATTATAGCACCATACCCCTCGTGATTTGCTCAGTTGCATCGCTCGTATTGCTCATCATGTGTTGTCGTGCTCGCTATCACTCTTGATTTGCACTTTGCTCTGAATTTGTACTTTTCTCTTAATTTTGTTCGTACGTTGCTCTTGCACTCGATTTGCACCTTGATCTTGCTCTTGCTAATATATCACTATTGCCCATACATTGCAGGGTGATTTACACACTGATTTCACTCTCACACTTACGTCGCACTAGCTCTTAATTAGCGCTTTTAATTTGCCCTTCATTTGACACTGGTAATATCCACGATTTCTGCACTGCTCTTGTTAGCTCTTCAGTTGCAGTTTGTATGACTGCACTCCTTACTAGCCCATCTGCGCCTTGAATCATGTGCACAACTCTGCTCATTGCCCAGTGAGATTGGTGGGAGATTATCGCCTTTCATGGGCACTAATTAGCCAACCTTGATGTTGTTGCTCTCTTGCCTCCACTTCTTGCGCTGTTGTAACGTTGATAAATACTTCGTTTGCGATCGCTTCCAGAATGAAGCCATTACCTGCCGCATTTTGCACCACTGTCTCAGCCCACTCTTCCTCATTGCTCGGTAATGGATGCACTAGCCCCTCGCAAATCAAGAAATGCCCTGGAGTCAACGCACCCAATCCTGCGCATCGTCGGATATCGCATTTATTGACTGAGCGTTCCAGCACGCTTCTATGTCTACCTTTACTGTGCACAATTGCTCGTATGTCAGTCACTGTTGCTTCATTATGCGCCTTAGATGATGCTTCATAGACTTGACTGCTGCCTCCCAAATACCTCCTTGACGCTGGGCAGCAGGTGTGATGAACCTCCATTCTGTGCCCTGGACATTCAATTGCTCTAGCACTTTTGCACCTTGCCAAGTCTTGATCGCACTCTTCAACTGTTTGCCTGCCACTACAAATGTCTTTCCATTGTCTTTGTATAGCCTTGCACATTGCCCTCTTCTGCTGTTAAACTTGTCACCACGTTCAAATGCACAGCTCTTGTTACCAAGCACACGAATACTGCTACGTAGCTCTTGACTTCTAGTTGAAGTCCTGCAAAGTCGACCCCTGCATGTAAAAACGGCCTTGCTAGTCGCACTCTGTCCGCTGAAAGATCACCTATAAGTTGTTCACTCATTTGCGCATCAAGCCTTGCATAAGTCACGCAATTATGCACTATGCGGCTCAATGCTCTCCGTAGCCCCAGTATCCAATATTCATTCTTCGTCATCTCGTGCGCCTCGCTAATTATCAGATGCGCTAGTTGTGAACTTGCTGGTATGATTACTGGGTGTCGCTCATGATATTCGCCCTCGGCTCTGCCGATCCTTCCCCCCAAGCACAACAAACCTTCAGGGTTCAGGATCAGTCTCAATGCTGCAATCTTGCTCTTGCTCGGGAAACTCCTGTGCTCTGCTCTGATACACTCTAGCCCTGCGCAGTCCTGGATTTTTTGCGCTTGGCGCACCCAGAGATTTTGCGCTTATCGCTTCTCTTCGCTTGAAAATAGCTCATTTCGTCTCTTGGCACGCTCTTTTTCTTGCGGATTAAGGGTGAACCTTAGTACATATGTTGTCACGTTGATTGCTTTGCTCATTTTGCTCGCTCTTTCATTGATTTTTGCTCTACGCTTATCATAATTGATATATAGCTCTGGGTTTTTTCGATCTGCACGCACTCGCTCATCACCTGCTTTATATTTGCGCTATCATACAATATAAAGGCTTTGGTCATTCACTCTGCCCTCTGCTCAACCAAGTGGGTCCCGTTAGCCACAGGGTACTGTTAACTAGCTCCGCTGGCGTTGCTCCTCTGCTTAATAAGTCGGCTTGGTTATCTGCAGATTGCACGTGCGTCCATGCTTTTATTTCTGTATTTGCTTGGATGTCTTTGACTCTATTCGCTAATTACTGTTTCAGCACGTTTGGAAACTTTAGAATCCAGTGTACGAGTAATGCAATCATTGTTTTGTTCCAAAAGAAGTATTTACATTCACTGTATTCTAGCTCTTTCTTTGCTTGGCACATCATTTTGCTCGGAATTTTCGCTCTTCTAAGCTCTAACCGTATTATAGATGTGATTTTGATCCACACAATACTTGATTTTGATATCAATACCACTGTTGATATTCGCCTTTACTCATCTTCCGCTCTTACGTATATTATTCCGCCATATATCTTCGCGGACGCATCAACAAAGCCATGTAATTGTAGCTTCAGGCATTTCCCTGTTTCCAGCCATCGCGGGGTTTTCAATTTCTTGATCTCCGGTAGTGTGTTCCGGCTTCTGGCAGATTTTCATCCCAGCCTGCTTTCAACTCCTAGATCTCTTGCATCAGGATCTTGGCCTGCACGATAATTGTTCCCAGCAGACCATTTGGAGCTCAGCAATCTGACTTAGCACCCTTCTCTTTGTTACTGGCTCCAGCTAGTCGCTCAGCTCGACTTTTAATTCTAGCACATCTTGCTCTGTTGCCCATCTGAGCCCTAGTACTTTCGTTTTTCGCTCGCAAAATAGCTCTCCTTTTTGCTCGCGCTTCTCTGCTCTATGTACGCTCTTCTCTTTGCTCGGGAAATGTTCAAAAAAAAAGAATACAATCTGCATGCGACTCGCCACAAACCAACAAAGGAGTAAAAATTAGGCTCTTTGAACTAGAAGAGCTCCTAGACTGCATAGGGCATTTTTGTAGGAACTGGTTAAAGACCAGAAGGCAGAAGAAGAGCAGAAGGCTAAAGAGGCGCTGCGATCTTAGTCTAAAGTGCACGCGCAGATAGCTCCACCATCAAACATCAGTAAAAGAATCACGTCTAGCCCAATCGAAGGTGATCGGGATAAAAGGAGCGAAGTAAAAGGCACTTGACTCCTTCCAAAAGGGAAAATAAAGTTCGAATGCACGCCAAAAAAGAAAAAAGACCTGCTGCGAGACAGGGGAGAAAGAAGCTCCGACAAAGATCCCGGCAGCAGGCACTGCTCGTAAAACCACAAGATAGTTGACCCAACGCGGAGGTGCTGTGGGATATCAGGGGGATATAAGGCTCGAAGACACCAGCACTGCTATTAAAGCAATTCAATTAACGCGGTTGGGCCACATACTGGTCTAATTCGGAACAGAGTCTGACAATAGTGAAGCATTCTGCAACACAGTAAAGAAAGTCTTCGCTAAAAGCGCAACTACTCCCAGGGACATTGACTGCGTCACGGAACTGACCGAGATAGAAGAGGCCACTAAAAGGGAGTTCCCTAGCATGGGTAGGATTAAAGCGAGAAAACGCATGGCCATCGTTGACTTGACCAAAAAGAACGCCGGACAATTTCAGAATGAGGGTCAAGTAAGAATAGGATGGGTTGTCTGCAGGATATGGTAAAAAGCAGCACTCTTTAATGTTTCAAATGCCTTAGCTATGGTCACACCACATATGCATACAAAGAACTCAATAAGAGTTACCTATGTTACAAATGCGCCAAAATGTGAGATAAAAGAAAAGAGTGTACAAAGGAGGCACACTGTATTCTTTGCAAGGATGCCGATCCAAGACCGGATCTTGGACACGTCTTGAAATCAGGAAAATATCAGAATTTCCAGGAAGCTCTAGCCAAGGTGAAATCAGAAATTCGATGATACGCATTCTATAGGCAAACCTTCACTACAGTTGAACCGTCTAAAGCCTGCTTGAGCAGTTTACGAGGGAAATGAAAGCCGACTTTTTGCTGCAAAACCACGATAAAATTTCCGCATCATAATACTTAAAACTGGCAGCTTAAGACATGGTGACCTTAACGATGAGCATCATCACGACTGCTTGCAACACTTCTATACCCCGTCGAAAAACCTGTCACAGCAAGCTTGCAGTGTACGCGTGGTTGACTAAAATCACTGAAGAGCAAAGGGAGTGGTACAAGCTTTGGCCTGAGGCTCAACGGGCACGGAACCGTGATGAGGCATGCAACCGGGTAGCAGCATATAAATCGGTAAGAAAATGCTTTAACAAATTAATTGACAATCGTAAGGCTAGCTGCTGGCAAGATCTAGTGGACAACGTGAACAAGGATCCGTGGGGCCTTGGCTACAAGCTAATTATACGGAAGCTTGGTGCCCTATGGACGCCTTGCATACATGATGCGGAAAAGATGGACGAGATAGTGCTGGAACTCTTCCCCACCCATCCTAACCGTGTTGACGCTGTCTATGATGAAACAGCAGTCGAGTGTCAACTCTTCACATAGCCGGAACAGGAAGAAGAAGCCCTTTCACTGAAAGCGAGGAAAACTCTAGTTCCAGATGGTATTCCAGTTGAGATGTTGCAATTTGTCTATCACCATTGTCCTGACTTGCTGCTCAGCACATTCAACGCTTGCTTACGGGATGGGGTTTTCCCCGGTACGATGGAAGGTGGCGAGGTTCGTGCTGATCAACAAGTGGAAGAGAAGCCCTGAAATGCCGGCTTCATATCACCCATTTTGCACGCTAGATACTGATGAAATGCTAGAGAAATTCATCTAGGGAAGACTCATTGACGCGAATCGTGTTGCTGGGCACCTATCTCTACGGCAGTATGGCTTTAGAGCAGGACGCTCCACCATTGATGTGATTGGAGAGTTGGCGAGCGCGGATCGTCCTGTTGATTTCACTTGACGTTAGGAATGCCTTCAAATCCGCTAGATGGACAGATATTCTGGGTACGCTGGAAAACTCTCTTCAAGTTCCAGAATATCACATGCAGCTTTTGATGGACTACCTGAAGGACCGGAGCCTGTTTTACGACACGACACAGGGCCAACGAAGGATGAAGGTTACATCGGGTGTTGTCCAGGGATCTATCTTTGTTCCAGACATGTGGAACGTGTCTTACGCCAGGCTACTGAGACTGGAGATGCCAGGTGAGTCACGCTTGATCGGCTATGTGGATGATGTTGCGGTGCTGGTCGCTGGGAGCACCGCTGAACAAGCGAAACTTAGACTAGGTATACTAAAATACCGAGTGAAAGACTGGGTGACTGCTCGCGCATTCAGTTTAGAACAGGGAAATACCGAAGCGGTTATCTTGGCAAAGAGGAGAACATGAAGCTACTCATTGACTCAAAGATGAGTTTCTCTGAGTGAATCAGGGCAACGGCTGAGAACGCTGCTTCGGGAGTATTGGCTCTAAGTTTACTTATGGCCAACGTAGGGGGACCCAGACCATCAAGAAGACTCTTCTTGATGAGTACTATAGGGTTAGTGCTACTGTTACGAGCAAAAATATAGAGCGAAGCTCTCAGTAAGGAGGTATAACGAGAACATTTGGCACAGGCACAGAGAAGTGGAGTACTGAGGATTGCATCTTCATATCCAACAGTCTTTCGTTCAACGGTGAGAGCTATTGTAGGTGTGAAACATGTTGCCTCCTTGCAACAACAACAAGGCTGCAAGGGAGATGGTTGCTCGCGAGAAGAAACAGCGCTCATCCAACGATTGGTAGCAGTCTTGGGTGAATTGCAAGAACGGAAGGTGGACTGCGCACCTCATCTCGGGTGTGAAACCAAGGCTGAATCAAAGGCATGGTGAGACTGACTTCTATTTGACCCAGCTTTTGAGCAGGCATGGGTGTTTTCAGTCTTACCTGCACAAGATTGGTAAGTCTCCGTCCCCCGGTTGCCGGTTTCCCCAAGAGGGAAAGGCAATGTCTGCCACACATTTTTAGTGGAAAAAATGTGGGACAAGCGATGACAGGACCTCTACAGAGAGACGGGAGAGCTTACTTCGGATAATATAATCGTAGCGATGCTTAAATCAGTTGACCAGGGCGTAGGGTCTGGTGGATTGCTTTTCTGGCAATTCCTCTTCTGCTCTCCCTTGCTGCTGGAAAAGTGAGCCCTCAGTTTGAAGGCCCCTCATGGCGTAAGAAAACGAGACCTGGCCCGAAGTAACGTGTCAAACGGTTCCAGGCTGGGTTCGCAGGTTAACAGGAGAGGTATTTAGTGGATAGTTCAGTCGCCTTCTTGCGAGCATGGAAGTTCGACATACTGTGCTGCGTAAATGACATTCACCTCCCAACCACAAAAAAAGCCATGATACCCTCAATTTTTCTATGTTGAACTTGATTGTTATTAGTCAAGACATCTTTTTGCTTCATCCATCTCATTTTATCATTATAAGAAATGTGTTCAAATAGACAAAAGGTAGAGAATAATTAGTTCGAAATTTGCCTTCTCATGCGCAAAAGCCTGGAGAATAAATTCAATTCTGTTTTTTTTTAAACACTTGATCATTCTTTCTACATTTAAAGATCGGTGTACTGCTGAGGTTTTTTTTTGTGGTTGGGAGGTGAATGCAATTTACTCACTAACTGTAGGGGTACCATGTTCGCGAGCGACTGGACTATTCACTAAACACTTCCCCTCTCAACTTAGCCTGGAACGATTCTCAGTTTGTAAATATCAGATAATCACTGGCTCTATCATGTACTTTTTAGGGTTTTGTACTAAAATACAAAACCCTATTGCAATCACGACCTGTGTCCGTCTGTATGTCACAGCACTTTTTCTCCGAAACTATAGAGGCTGCAGCCATGAAACTTTGTGGAAAGGTCAGAAGTGGTGACTTCTTGAAACTTCAAGGGTGGAAGAATTTTTCAAAGGGGTTTAAGGGGGGTCTCCCCATATAGGGACGTGACCCCTCAAAAAAAAATTTTCACCATTGGTAGTCGAATAGGGTGTCATTGGAAAGGTCTCAATGAGATCTTTTCAAAACAAGTCTTAAAATTGCCTTATGAGTACCGAGGGGGCAGGGGAAGGGGAAATGTACGAACTTTTCGCGTACCCCCCCCCTCGCGATTGGACACCTTCCATCCGAAAAATCTGAAAAAAAATCATGAATGTAGGCCTTTATGAGAACAACAACAACAAATACATGAAAAGTCGAAATTCACTCAACTTTGTAAGTAATAGTATGATTTATCGATTTTATGTTTTCTTGAATAAAATCTAAACGGTACACTTAAACTCAATAAAATTTAGCAAAAAGACGACTATTTACGAGATTGACCTTTTCTGAAAGCTTCACAAAGATCGAATAGTATTTAACGAAGTTATAGTGATTTGAATTTTCCTGTATTACTATGGAACAATATGCCCTGTATTACTATGGAAACATATGGTTATGGAGCCATATGCGCTTTTTACCGACTTAGACACTACAGCTTTGTTAGAATTTGCATGAACATTTCAGGAATGATAGGTATCATGAAGATGAGTACAATACAAACAAGTCGAAGAGGCAGGAGAGAGCTCTAGCAAAAGGGCCTTGTAACCATTCTAAGATTCAAAAAAAAACAGGCCATGAATCGATGATTACAGTACAGAGGAGTAGCCCCTGAAAAAAAATTTCAAGAAAGGTAGGCGATATCAGTATCAACTGAAAGTTCTCTATGAGAGCTTTTCAAAACAGTTCTTAAACTGACAGTTTTTGCTTCAGTGGGGCCCAGCCGGGGGAAATACATGAAAAATGTGTTTCCTCCCTCGCGAATGGACACCCCTGATCTAAAAAATCTGAAAAAATATCAAGGGAGATATTTATGGGTATAACTATAACAAATACCTCAGAAGTCAAAATTCTTTCTATTTTGCTAATAATAGTATAATCCTCGAACATGACATGTTTCTTGATTTTATTCGTTACTGGTTACTGCATTTTGTAAGTGGAGTACAAAATCCTTCTGACATGAGCATAGGTCTGTCTACCCAACTTGTTTTTAGCCCTTAACTACATTTGGTATTTTAACCAACGTAACTTCATTCGTGGGGTAGATTTCTACCCCAATAAATATTTTCGTATACATTGCAAAATATTGTAAACTTAAAAAATTTTTGAGTGGAATATAGCACATATTTTATTTTGAATTCAAATTATTTTTTGATTGTCTCAAAACACCTTATAATTACAACGAAACTGGCGTTTTTTCGAGCCAGTCATATTTTTTCAGTAAAGAAATGGATCATTTTTCCTTATATGAAAAAAATTTTTAAACCTAATTATTTGAAACGTTTATGTACCATTTTGAATTTAGGACAAATTGAAATTAAAATTAACAAAAACAATTTTTTGATTTGACTTACCATAAAAATATTGACAGGGAGTTCTTCCTATGGTTTCATATTCATGTAAAAGAGTAATGTAAAATTTCGTATCTTGATTAAGCATTTTATTTAAAAAGAAAAACAAAAATATAAAGGCCTGGTGTTTCAATCATCACAATTATTGCAAAGTTTCATTTCTTTTGAATGTGATTTGCAAATAAAGTTTTCACATTTTGAACATTTTTTTTTGAAGTTTTTACATCTTTGTTCCGTGGGCATATGTAGTAACGAGCAATTTTTGACCGCTTTGGCTGACTCGCTTCAGCTTCTGCCTTATGCTCTGCTCCAAGTAGCTGAGAAATTATATTACTTAAGTTCTTTGGAAAATCATTCGAGTTTTTGCTACGCTCTTTAAGATGAGGCATTACTAGGCACATTCCTATATCTTTAATGAAATCACGCCGACGCAACTTACTACCTATGTTGGATGCTTTCCAAATAACGAAGCTGTTGGCTGTTGCTTTATTCAAAATTGCTCCGAAAACAGTAGTTGGCCAACGTCGAGTTCTTCTGCCAACAGAATATGTCATACATTTCTGATCAAGAGAGTCCACGCCACCATTGGTTGAGTTATAAAAGATAATTATTTCAGGTTTCGAGGACGTTGCATCAATATCCGACAAATGATGCATCGAGGATACTAAGACAAGAGATTTGTTTCTCTTGGGCACATATGAGACCAGTGTTTTATCGGCAACAAATCCAAATAAAGATGACTCAATCGGTCTTGATCTCTGAGGTAGAAACTGTTTCGGGATTTCTCTTTTATTTTTACGCATGGTTCCAACGTAGGTTAGACCGCGGCTTTTTAAAGCATCTCCTAGCTCGATTGATGAAAACCAGTTGTCTCCAGTTATGTTTCGATTAGTGCCAAAAAAAGGGTTCCGCTAGTTTCAAAACTGTTCTCGTAGGTATTGATTGCTCATTTCGCCTTGTTTGCTCTTTTCCTTGGTATATAAAAGCGGAGTATAAGTAATGAGTTTTTGCATCACACATGCACATAATTTTTATGCCATATCGTACAGGCTTTGATTTCATATATACTCGAAATTTGCATCGCCCCCGGAAAGGCACCAGCAATTCATCCACGATCAAATACTCCGAACAAATATAATTTGATTTGCAGTTCTCCATAAACATGTCAAATATATAAGCAATTAGAGCCAGACGGTCTGTAACTTTTCTTGTTTCACGAGTTTGTACGTCATCAAACCTCAGAGCAGATAGCAGAAATAAGAACCTGTTCAGAGTCATTATACCCCTGAAAACATTGCGACCAGTTCCATCAGTAGCCCACGTCTTCATGGTTGGACTTGAATATACCACTCAGTATTAGAAGACCACTTCATTAGAATGAAAAGCGAATGCAGGCAGGTCACTGCTATTCCTCTTTTCTAAAATTTCGCTTACCTTCTCATTAGTTTGTGTAGTAATGTACGAAATCGTATCATTCGTGATAAGCAAGGACCATGATTCAAAAGGTGACAAATTCTGTTTTTCAACAACGGGTCCTTTAATGCCGGGTAAATGTAGCACAATGTTGTGAGCCCTTGTTCGAGAAGTTGCTGGTGGAGCTTTTGACCACTTGAAACGATTTTTACCGTAGAAAAAACTCGATTCTCTGGCTATATCTTGTTCTCGTCGCTCTTCACTCGTATCATCTTCATCACTTTCGATTTCACTTTCTGAGTCGTCATCGATCATTTCTGACATAGCATCGCTCAGTTCATCATCGTTTCCAAAAAGATCTGCGACTTCTCCGTCGTCCTCTGCGAATTCTTCTTCTAAAATTTTTGCGATTTCTTCTTCGGTCAAATATCGCGCCATTTTATCCAAAAAAGTACATATATAAGAAAGACGGTAGAAAAAACACTAACGTAACCACATTCGTGGGGTACTTTTCTACCCCAACGTATACCTACCGAAGTTGCTATTTGATGAAACAAGACACACTGTTGCACTCCGCGAGATCCCAATGTCAACTGAGATTACGTGAAGTTTCCATGAGCACAGCGTAATACGATCTTAATTACAAGCAAAAAAAACTCAGATGGGGTAGAAAACTACCCCACAAATGTAGTTAAGGGTTAGATTAAAGATAGTGGTTAATTTAGAACGGTCGTGATTTGTTTACTCGGAATAATTATTTAAGTCGAGCAGGGGGACTACATTTGATGTATATCGTTGTAAATCTTTTGACTAGATTAGTTGGAGTAAACAGACTCTGAAGGGCTATTACAGATTAAGTCGTTAGAGCAAAATTTACTGCCATAATAATCTCTTTCGAATTGAACTGATTATTCTTCAGCAAGTGGAACATACTTCTATAAACTATGTACGAGTATGCCACTGACATGTTCTCATCTAAG
Organism: Odontomyia ornata; assembly: GCA_963969285.1. NCBI lineage: Eukaryota > Metazoa > Arthropoda > Insecta > Diptera > Stratiomyidae > Odontomyia > Odontomyia ornata. Next base: position 276,179,064 of record OZ017742.1, read on the forward strand.
CAAAAGTCTGTTAAAATACACAAATCATGATGACATGAGGAAAAAGTGAGGGAACTAAATGAAAAAAGATAATAATTATATCATCTTTCCTGCTAAGAAGACCCAAGTCTTAAAAAGAAAAAAATCTTACCGAACACCCTATTCTTCTTCCACCGATAATTGCTTTGGCTCTCATATGTTGTGATTTTAGCCAACCCACCTCCATAGTCACTCACATTAGCTATCGCAGCTTCTAGCTCCAGCAACTAACATTCGATCGTGATGACGAACGTTATCGTATGTAAACGCCGGATGCCGTACGAGTGGGCTGACAACATGTGAAAGCTCAAAGTAGTACACACCCATATTCGTCCGCTGCTGTTGTTTGATCGCCACTATCGCGCGGTTTTCAAGACTTTGGTGGAGGCTTCTCTTTCAACTCTGATTGCGAGCGCCATAAACAACATTCAATACTCAACACTCCTCATTGCTTGATAATAACAATAATAACCAAGTGGTCCGCGCAGAGTGCAAGACAGTGTAGTAGTCGCTCAGGTAAGAAACACCTTCAGCTGACAATAAGAAAGCAGAGCAGGCGTTTTGAGACAATCGATAAGTGTTGGGCGTTCAGAAGAGCTTGATCGTACTAAGGAGGATTTAACTGATCTACCTGCAACATCGGACAGAAAAAAAAATCAATGCTGGTCGTGACGACGATTTATAAAAGTTTTCTGCCTTTTTATTTCTTTTCTTTATTTTCATCTTCTTATAATTCATGATCGAGCAACGATGTTCAACTCGTTCGGATTAGCACAAGATAAATCTTTGGTTTTTGGAAGCCATACAAACCATGTTAAAGCCACAATGGACATTTTTTGATCCTCAAGCGACAAAGTTATCACCTATGCTGTCTTGTTGCATATGTATAAGAAACATCGAAATGCGACTTGAACTGTTTCTTTGTTGTTACTTTAAGCATTGTGGATGGTGGGTAAGTATGGTTCGAGTTCGAATGTAGGTTTTGGATTAAGGTAGATGTTGTCCCCGAGTTTCATCTGCAGACGAGCATTAATATCGGCGAGTGAAAATACAAAGCGATACAAAACGATCGATTTAATTTTATGTGTCCATTTTACTTGAAGGACAATTGGACCAGGTTGACCGATCGTAGTTTCGATGAATTAAAGGATTTGTTAGTGGATGTAGTGCAGATAATCTATAGCAGTTTCAAAAAGCTTATAATAAAGCTCCCATCATTTTCATCTACAAATTAAAATATCGCGTGAAATTTCCTTCGTTAAAAGTAGTAAATATTCTCATAAAACTGAGTAAATTTTATATACAGAAAAGCAACCAATAGCGCTATCGATGAAAAAAAAAAAGGATTCTGTACTAACTGACTTTACTGGTTGAAGGACTATTGTGAATGCACATAACGTCGAATACCTAGGCTGGGCTTTCGCCAACAGTTTGTTACCAATTTCAATTTTCCAACCACGTAGAATGTTCTAGTTGGGGTCTACAGACCCGGAAAGTTCGTCTGGAGACGGGCCTAGGTGCCACTTGCTTGTGACTATGGGTCCCAATTAAGGCACCAAGCGTGAAATCGGCTAGCCAGATTCTCTTTCCATGAATTCCCTACAAAATCTAACTCTTCAAAGAAATATTTTAAAAAAATGTTTCCCTTTATTTCCTCTATATCATTTGTATTTCGACTATACAATTGTTTCGTTTCCTACTTGGAAACTTCTTCAGTACTAATTCCTATACGCCTTCAAACCTATCTTTACATACACAAAAGTTTTTTTTCAATGCTAATTACCTTCTTCTTCTTAGCACTACAGCCCCTTTCGGGCCTTCGCTTCCTGCAAACAGCGCCTCCAACTGTCTCGGTCCATTGACCGCGTCATCCAATTCCGAAATCCGAGCAGCGATGAACTGTATTCGTCGACCGAGTCAGACCAGGGTTTCCTCGGTTTCCCCACTGGCCGCCGGCCTTCAGTTCTCCCAACGAATACCTTCTTGGGTATTCATTGTTCGTCCATACGATTCATGTGTCCAGCCCATTGCAGCTTCTGCAGTCTTACAATCCTTGAGGCCTCCGGTTCGTCAAAAATTTCATACAGCTCATGGTTGTATTGAATTCGCCATTGGTCCCCGTCTAGCTTCGCTCCAATTATTCGTCACAGGACCCGTCGCTCAAAGGCGTTCAATATATTTGCGGATGCTTGGGTTAGGGTCCATATTTCACACCCATAGTATAACACAGGTCTTATCACAGATGTGTATACTTGGAGCTTTGTTTTTCTGTGTATGAAGCTGGCCTTCAAGATCATCAATACTGAATAAAATATTTTATTTGCGAGCTGTATTCTTCGGCATATTTCGTCTCTTTCATTGCCCGTTTTCGTTATTTTGGCGCCTAAATACACGATTTCGCTAACATTTTCGATACTGTATTCGCCAAGTGTGACATTTTGTCTATTTATGGTATTTTTTCTCGACTGCGTTATGAGCTTTGTTTTATTTTCGTTGATTTGTAGCCCTACTAGTTTTGCCTTGCTGTCGAGTTTCAGGAAGAGTTCTTTGGCAGTTGTTAATGACCGTGACACAATGTTGATGTCGTCCGCAAGGGCGGTTTATTTATTTATTTCAGAATTTAACTTACAAACTAGTAGTCCAACTACAAGTCAATTAATATAATATATAAAAACAAACATATGAATCCAAAATATGGCAGAAATTAAAGAAAAAACACATACAGGATGTAATATGTTGAAATGACGAAGCGGATCGTAGAACAAATCCAGTTAAGCGAGAGGCTTTCTTAATAATTAGAGCAATGTGGAGATCAAACTTCAGTTTACAATCGAAAAGCACACCAAGATCCTTGAAGGAGGCTACATTGCTTAAAGGGATACCAATAAGCCTATACGTTGAGAGCAGAGGACATTTTGTACAGGAGAATGTCGTCTGATGGCATTTGGAAACATTTAAGGAGAGATGGTTTGATTCACACCAGTCACTAAGACGCTGAAAATCGGTTTGAAGGATATCCACATCTAAAAGGGAATCAATAACTCGAAAAATCTTGAAGTCATCAGCATAAAAGAGACAGGGGGATGTGATAACAGAAGGTAGATCATTGATCAAAAGTAAAAATAGTATGGGGCCAAGTATTGCACCTTGCGGAACTCCCAAGCTCGGGTGAAATGAAGAAGAGAAGCAAGAGTTTAAAGTATCTACACATTGACGATTCAAGACATAGGAGAGAAGCCAGGAATAGAGGCAACTAGGGACATTGAACCCTAAAAGTTTCTCAAATAGGAGAGAGTGATCCACTGAATCAAAGGTTTTAGAAAAATCCGTAAAAATAACGTCCACTTGTTGTTGCTGATCGAGGGTAGCTGCAATATTCTGGGTAAAAGAAAGTAAATTTGTAAGGGTAGGTCTGCCTCTGACAAAACCATGCTATTGATCCGCTAAAGATGGGAGGACAAGTGAATACAGCAAATCAAAAACTATCTTTTCAAGAATTTTACTAAAACAAGGAAGAAGGGAAATAGGACGATAGTTTGAGACGATATTACGATGACCAGATTTGAAAATAGTAAAAATGTGGGCAATTCTCCATTGGGCGGGGAAAGCCCCACAGGATAAACTCAAGTTAAAAATAATTGAAAGGGGAACACAAAGCGAAGAAGATAAAGATTTTGCTAGAAAATTTGGAATGCCATCAGGGCCCACACTGGTGCTGTTATCAAGATTATTTAAGAGTTGCTCAACCTGCAAGGGGTTCGTACGAAAATTAGAAGAGGAAAAGTGCCAGAAGATTGGTTGAAGGAGGGGGAATGTTTAGCCCTACCAAAAAAGGAAGAAAAGTAAGAAGCAAAGAGTTCACAAGATTCTTGTGGTGAAGGCGATGTTACGCCATCTAGACTAAAATTCTCAGGGGCATGATGAGAGGTCCTTAAAGATTTTACGTACGACCAGAACGCACGAGCTTGATTCAACACTAACGAGGTTTCAATGTGGTTAACATATGCATGAAGTGCAGAAGTGGCATTTTTCTTGGCCGCGGCACGACGCTCTTTAAATTTAACGAGGTCAATTGGAAGACCACTGGATAAGAATTTTCTGCGGGCAGCATCTTTAGATTTAATTGCGGTGGCAACATCTGAAATAAACCAGGAAGCATCTTTAGGTCTTCTTGCTGGACACACAGGAGTAAATTGTGAGATTAAGGATGAAAGAAACATATAGAGCTTATCAAAACAATCTTCAATGGGGAGATTGCTGAAGAAGGAATACCAATTCACGGCATTAAGGTTAGCTTCTGTTACACCCACTTTTTACCAAGGAAACTGGGGTGCTCCGGCGGGGCTTATGGACCCGGTTAGCTCGTCCGAAGACGGGCGTGGGGCGCCACTCGCTTTTCCCTCAAAGCCCCAAATAGCCGCCAAGCGAGAATGCGACCAACCGGATTAAACGTGGCGTTATTCGGCCGATACCCTAGCTACTAACCACCCTACGATCTTCACTTCAATACTTCACCTACACCACTTCACTAACCACCCTATTATCTTCACCTCAATACTTCACCTACACCACTTCACTAACCACCCTATAATCTACACTTCTTAATCACTCTATCCTTCGCGTGGACCACAATACCACCCCCGAACACTTTGACTCCCGATATCACGGGCTTCATTTAACTCCACGACACTTCCACTTCGGCTTGTCCGTCCAAGCCGCACTCGTTACAACCCGCGATCTGAAACAAAGAACTTACTTCTCTTCTAAAGACAAAAATGTCTTCCTTCAAACATTAATCGATCACCAATAAACTTCAATTATTAACACTTGTATTCCAGATCGAAATAATCTATAAACTTAACAAATGACACCTAATATCATAGAAAAACTTACTTCTCTTCTATACCTACAAAGGGGTCCCTTTCGGCGATCGTATTCGCGGATGTTTTCCGTAGCCTTTCCTCCAATATCGAAGTTTGCTCGTCGCTTTGATGTGAAATTTTCCTTAGCGTGGATTTCCCTTCGCTGATTCCGCTGTCCTCCACTTGAAGATTCCGCTGCGCTTCGAATTATATCTCGCTGGTTGCTCTGGTTCCGCTGCCGTCGTCGCCCACGATAAAGAAGATCAAAGAGAGGAGGCGCGTCATTCCTCGCGTGCTTATATAGCCTCCTCCTAACGGCTATGGTTCCGCTCGTCGGTCATCCACCTCTTCAGCGGGGTAATTCCTTCTTGCCGCCACTTGCTGAACGTAATTCACTGACAGTTTGGTCTGTCAGTCCTGTTCGCTTCAATCGTTCTGATCCGGCCAAATCAACGAAATGGAATTTCGACGTGAGCGTTTCTAAATCGCCTTCTTCAACTTTATGTGTTTTCAATTAATTAATTAATTTATTTATTCAACATTCTTAGTTCTTTTAAAGCGTTTGCACTATCATCTCGGAAAGTTGTCGAACTTTCATGGAACCATCAGACCCACAAGAGAACAATCTTCCATGCGAATCAATATGCAGTTGACTTACGCCCTGTCCTATATGCTTGACGAAACTGCTTCGTGCATGTTCACCCATGTAAGAATGGATTGGACGATAACTATTTGTTAGGCTCCAAATCTTAATATCGCCATCAGCTGATCCGGTAACACATATTTCTTCATGCGGATCTATGGCTAAGCATTTCACAGAGCTTTCGTGTGCTTGTAATCGTTGCCGTCATGTTCGTTGCCTAACGTCAAATATACAAACATCTCCTTTCTTTCCAGCAGAGATTAACACTTGATGTTGCGGAGCATAGATTAAACTAGATACACCCTGATCATGGCAAGTAAATGATGCTACTAAAGATTTCTTTTGCGGTAGCAATGTATCCCAAATGCCTACATTTTTATTTTCCGAACTGTGCCCCGCTGTTGCGACAAGACTGCACGAGCCTAAGAAAACGAAATCCGCAATTCCTTTGTTATGACATTGATAAGTGAAAAATGATCTATTGCTTTGTGACGCTATGCTTGCTTGCCATAAGCTCAAGTTTCCATCTCCATCAGCGATGCCAAATTTATTTCCATGTTGTGAGAACCAGCACCTTGTCACCTTTGCAAAGTACCGGGTGGACGAGGAGTGCAAACAACTTGCTGATGTCCCCATTCCCATAGTTGAACTGAGCCGTCTTGACCGCCCGTAATATAAACTGGCATAAGTGGATGTGCACACATTCGTTTGGCATTATCCACCCTGTGTTTGAGGACCACGGATGTTCCACGACCCGATTGACTTCCTAATCCCGATTGAGGTGTAACTGACGGATTATAGTTTTGCGCGTTTGAGCTGATTTGATTTAATATATGTTTATCAGTGGACGTTTCTATGACTAGAAAACTACTTGTTGGTAATGTGTCTGAATCTTTAGACAAATTCAAAATGTCATAGTCACATTCATCTTCATACCAATGCGGGGATTCTAATAAGAGTGATATATCCATTTCTTGAATTTCCCTAGGTGTCGCTATCGCTATTAATCCGGGCGAAACATTATTAATACAGAATGCAGATCTTGATTCTTGTTCCTTATGAATAACTCGAATTGGATCCGGGTTACTATGGACTGGTGTATGTTCTCCATTTTCAAATAGAGATAAGTCTTCGGCTCCATGTGGATCTGATGAGGTATTAGAATTCAGGTCGGAAGGCAACTGACGCTTTTTGCCAAAAACTGCACGAATGAATATATCTTGAACTGGTTCTTGTCTCACAAGATAATTCCATAGTCGTCGTGCGGGACTAGCTGATGAGCCACTCAAGAATGGTGTATTATGTCTTTCGAGAAGTGAACGATATTTATGTATGGCCGGACCTTTAGCGTCTGATTCAGTAAAACATCCTGGAATATAATTAGGTGGTGCCGGGCCTTTCACATATAGTCCTTCCAAGAACATTTCTAGCCACTGTGACAATATTCGCGAAATTCCGGGTGCTAGAGGGCTGGCAACAGGCAATTCCTGTAATTCAACTCCAGCTACGCTGATGAATTCTTGCATTTTCTGCTGAATCAACTTTACAGTTGCTGCTCTAAGTATCGTCCACGAATATGAACACGGGTTTGAATGCTCTGTATTGTCTTTACGTTTCGCATATGTTGTTGGTTGTTGTTGTTTGCTTAAGACTACCAATAATCGTATTTAAACTACTAATATGATTACAATTTGGACTGGCAAACAAACCCTAGTCGAGTGCGGCTTAGCTTTCTGACTATACATAGTCACGCGAATGTTACGATAGTGTTCGGGGTGAGGTAATCCTGGTGCCCTTCGGTTTTATCCGTAACACTTCCATGCTCGACAAATCGGCTTTTAAAAAATTAAAGCGGGAATGTGAGGAATTCTTCAAAGAACGAGAAGGTGAGATTGCAAGCTCAATAGAGAGTGGTGGATGGTGAGGATCTGGTTTGACAAAGGATGAGAGTGCCACCGATGCGGACAGAGGAGAAGGTAACAAGTTGGAAAGAACAAGATCAAGCAATTAGTTATTGGCATTGGGAAAAGTGTTGTATAGGGTGAAAGAACAGAGGGAAATAAAAGAAGAAAGAGCAAAAGGCACGCTACCCCCAGAAACTATGGAGACATACAAATCATTCCAAACAATAGAGGGCAAATTGAAGTCACCACAGACCAATATAGGGGTAGAAGGGAAAGGAGCATTAATGTAGCTCGAGAATTCTGCAAAGAATCGTTCATAAACAATAGCAGGACTGTCACAAGGGATATATACAGATAATACGAGGAAGGAAAGAGAGTCAGATAGAGGGACTAGCACAATTATACACTCAACAGGTGAAGATGGAGTGAAATCATCACAGGATTTGCTGGTAAGGGAAACATGTATACCCACTAAAACGCCTCCACCGTCTGACTTACCAGTAGCATCACGGTCTCTATCTCTGCGGAAGACTAAATGGTTTAGAAGTAGCTCACTATTACTGATTTCATCTGTCAGCATCTGTAAGACAGATGATATTATAGGGAAAAAGGCTGGAAGAAATGCGAAATTCAGTAGTTTAGTCCTGAGGCCACGAACATTTTGGTAATAGCAAGTTAAGAATGAATTCCTAGGCCTAGGAGATGTTTCTTCTGGAGCGAAAGGACACAGGATGGTTCCGCTTACGAATTGGAGAGAACTTTTTGACGAATACGCCAGGTGGCCAAAATTCCTTATCAAGCAAGATACGAAGGTCAGCTGGAACAGTAATTTTAAAAGATGCAATCAATCTGTTCGTATTTCCATCAGGCGTAAGCTTGCTGCACTGGAGCAACTCAGGACTAAAGTTCAGTTTGCACTTTATATGAGCGATAATGTCTTCGACTGGCGTGCTATATTCTAATCTCGAGAGAAATATTTGTAGCGGTGGGGATATAGCGTACAGGGGGGCACCAGGTTTCATCGCAGTAATGTTTGTCGTCATATCACCTCCAAGTGAGGTCCCACGGCTGGCAGATGTAGATCCTGATGAGCGTACATTTCTTATCAACAATTCGGTATCAGCATTACCTTGAGTTACACATCTTGTAACAGAGGTTTCAGGTGGGCATGAAGACTTTGGGTTTGTCCCGATACCAACTAACCGTTGCGGTGTTATAGAAGCCAGTTGCAGAAGTTCAGGTTGCTGCTGTAGTTGTCGTACATGAGGTTGCTTTTGAGAACCAGGTGATAGTTGCTGGTGAGGTTTCTTTGGAATGGCTCCGTTGCTGGCATCAACCACAACACACACATCAGAGCTCTTGGCAGCAGAAGTTGGCGAGAGTACAGGAGGATTGTTCACTCAGCAATCCCTATCGTTGATTGTAGGAGCACATACTTGGCTGCGAATTTCTTGTAAAATAGTAATGTACCTCGCGTATCGACAGGTAGCTTCCGTATGACGTACTCCAGAGCCAAATTGAATACCAATGGGGCCAGCCCATCTCCCTGTTTTAGTCCGATATTCGTGTCAAAGGTATCGGTGAGTTGGTTATTGATGCGGACTTGGGAGGTCGTCGGCGTCATTGTCATTTTGGTAAGACTGACTAATTTGGCCAAAACCAAGCATTATTTGGTACAGTACGTTACGATCAATACTGTCGTATGCTTGCATAAAGTCAACGAAAATTTGGTGTAGGCCTATGTTGAACTTCCAGCATTTCTCAAGTACCTGCTGGACTTTGAACGATAGGTCTATTGTCGATCTACCTTCTCTAAAACCACCTTGATACTCCCCTATAATACTGTTGGCATATGATCCGATTTTATTTTCTAAGATCTTTGAAAATATTTTGTACGCCGTGCAAAGTAGTGATATGCCTCTATAATTTTCGCACTTTAGCTTGTCACCTTTTTGGTGAATAGGGAATATAATTGATTGGCTCCACTCTTCCGCCATAAGTTTTTGTTGCCAAACGTGCTGGATAATTTTGTGATTAGCTTGATGAACACTACTGCCACCATATTTGATGAGCTTCACAGGAATCTCATCGATGCCGGCGCTTTATTATTCTTTTGGGCTTTGATGATGGAAAAAACTTCATCCAGAGTTGGTGGGACCAATGGAAGGTCTCCGCAGAAATCTATTTGCTCCAATGTTCTGGAGCTGTGCGGAGGATTAAGGAGGTTCTTAAAACATGATGCCCATCTTCCCTTAATCTTCGTTTCATCAGTGATAATATTGCCAATGTCATCACAACAGGGCGTGGTTTTGGGTAGATAACCACTTTTCAGGCTTCTCACTACTTTGTATGCCTATCTTGTGTTATCGCTCGCTAAACTCACATCTATACTTCTCAATTGGTTTCCATTGTATTTTCTTTTCTTACTCCTAATAATCTTATTCGCTACTCTTCTGAGATTTTCATAGTGTTCTCTCTTCTTCCTAGTTTTCCTACCTACATATTCTTTATACGCCTGATTCTTTTTATCTAACACATTCTGGCACTCATCATCGAGTCAATCATTCCTCTTGGGCCGGGCTTGATGTCCAAATGTCTGTTCTGCCACGGTCCTAATAGTTGCTTTCACTTCCATCCAGAGCTCGTTGCTCGTCTTTAACGATGCGTCTGATAAAATGGGAACCAGCTGGTTGTCGAGGGTCTCCGTGACATTTTCGGCCACAGACGCCGTTTGGAGCCTTTCGATGTCAATTTTTTGTAGCGGGCTAGTTTTCACTGAATATGCCTTTGACATACGTTATCGATAGTTTACTTTGATCAAGTAATGACCTGATCTACAATTGGCTCTTCGGTATGTACGGACGTCAAATATGCTCGAGGCCCAACGTTGTTGGATCAGAACATGGTCGATTTGGTTTTGTGTGTTGCCATCCGGTGATACCCGGGTCATTTTATGAATGCATCGATGTGGAAAGCAAGTCGAACGTATGACAAGATTTCTGCTACATACAAAGTCATTACCATTTGTTTCATCGTGGAGGCTATATCCTTCAGCCGTTCCCTGATGAGATAGCTCATTGCCAACCTTTGCGTTGAAATCACCCAGAATTATTTTTGTGTCGTTTGCGGGCAATGAGTCGACTGGTCTTTCCAGGTGATTGTTGAACATTTGCTTCATTTTTTCGTCTTTTCTTCGGTCGGGGCGTAAACATTTACCAGTTTCAGACAAAGTAAATAATCAGAATTCATTTTCTTTGTAGTGAAAATCAGGAAAAATGAAACTGTCATAGTTGTCGAATTTTGGCATTAGGATAAATGTCGACATGTTTTTTTTATAATTTTTTACCTTTTGTTTTTTTTACTTGTTGGCACCATTGACAAGGCAGTCTGTTGTCTACTTTGCACGAGGATAAAAGCATGAAACGAGATTCGGTAATATATTTAAAATCATATTCAGTTTCGTTTGTAAAGTACATGGTCCATCGAGACGGATCGCGTCGGCACGTAGAAACCCGTTTCATCGAAAACATTGCTTGGATGTGTTGTACATGGACCAGTATCCAAAACATATTTAACGAATAAAAACTTCGAACATATTCTCTCTTGCGATATTTGCGACGACAAAATACAAGATGAGGTCAAAGTATATTTCATCATGGAAAATTTTGGAGTGGTCCCCACATAACCTGGAAAATTTCCAACATGTGATAAGCAAGCCTTAAAAATAGCAGAAGAGGAATCCGGAAAGTAGACGGAAAATTCGAAGTTGCCAAACGTTGGAAAAATAATCCGCCAAGAAGCTACAAATCAAAACGTGCTGCTATTCATCGTCTGAATCTCTTAGAGCAACGACTCAATAGAGATGACAAACTTGCCATGGCCCACTGCGAAGAGATCCAGAAACTTATTGACAAAGGATATGCGAAGCTAAAGAACGAAGCTAAATTAGAACCACCGAACACTATATGGTTTCTTGTCAATTTTGCAGTTCGGAAACCGAATAAAGTGGGAGTCGTATTCAATGCTGCCGCAAAAGTAGATAAAAATGTCTCCACAACTATCTTTTGTCAGGAACCGACTATGTTGCGTCACTTTTTGAAATTTTAAACATATCTCGGTAAAACTCAATCGCTTTCGTTGCCTGTATAAAAGAAATATTCAATCGAGTTAACATCACGGACGCCAACAACTTTGCGCAGTGTTTTGTATGGAGGAATCTACAAACCGATAGGCTACCCCAGCTACTTAGAATGAAAACCATGTTCTATGGAACAAAGTCATCTCCATTTTGCACAGTTCGTTAAAAATGACAATGCAGAGCAGCATCAAAACCAATTTCCAGACTCATGTCGCACAATCATTGACAAACACTACGTTTATGTCAATATTGATATTGACAAACATGACGTTGATGAGCTCAATCTAATACATACGGACGTTTGTGGCAAGCTCTAGTTACCTACACCACGAGGAAATGAATACGTGCTAGCCTTGATTGACGATTACAGTAAATTTACATATATTTGTTTGCTGAAGCTGGAATCAGATGTGACTGAGCAATTGATTGAATTCATTCAGTGGACGCAAATGCAATACGAGAAGACACATTGGCTATTAGATTGGATCGCGGCGGAGAGTATATAGATGGGAGATTGCAAAAATTCGTTAAAGCCAATGGAATGCGTACCTAACTTGTAGTTCCGAAAAAAAACCTCAACAGAAAGGTCGTGCTGAACGGAAAAATCGTTCGTTGGTTGAGATGACCAGGTGTCTATTGGACAGTTCTACCTTACACAAACAATATTGGGGAGAGGCGATTAATACAGCAAATCATATTTTGAACCATTTGCCATTGAAGAATAGATTAGCCTCTCCATTCCGAGCTGAAGTGTATGCTCATATTCTGAAAAATCAAAGGAAGAAGTTGGATCAAACATCAGAGAAGCTGATTTACAGGTATGTCGGCTATGAAATCGAAACGAAGGGATACAGGCTACTGGACCCAATGCTCATCGCATAAAGATCAGTCAAGACGTTGTTTTTACGAATGAGGTTGGTGGGATTCCAGAAATTTTACCAGATTTCAAGGAGGAGAAAACAAATAAGCCGCACGAGGATATGTTGGTACGATTGACAACAAAAATGACTACGACGATGAAGATATAGAAGATCAATAGAACGAGACCAAAGAGCAGGTGAATTACCAAAGACCGAGATGCTCAATTGGACCTGATTTTGGAGTAAATCTAGATTGGTATAGCGATAGGATCGTAAACAAGGTCACGAACGAAAATGTAACTAATATTGATCTATTTACCTACAATGAGGCTTTGAATAGTTCCAGAGCAGCCGAATGGAAAGCAGCCATGGATAAAGAAATCAATTTATTGAAGAATTTCGGCGCCTGGGAAGTTACTAATTTACCATATGGATCTGAAGCTTTTGGAAGTAAATGGGTATTCAAGACAAATACTGACCAGACCGGAAATCCACTGAAATTCAAGGCTAGATTGGTTGCACAGGGATTCTCACAAAAGTTCGGACTGGACTACGATGTAGTATTTGCACATATTGCCAATCTGACCATTTTGAAAATTTTGTTGACAGTGGCTGGGGCTAGAAAAATACCAGGTCATCATTATAATATCCAGACAACAGATTTAAATGGCTATTTGTCTGTTGATGTTTAAATGAGGCAACCCAAAGGCTACGAAGAAGGAAGACCAAATAAGGTATGCAGATTGAGAAAGAATTTATATGGTCTCACGCAAGGATTAAGGGGGTGGAACTCCAAATTTGACCAAGTCATGAAGAATAACGGATACATACAGAGTAAAAATGATCTTTGTTTGCATTGGAAGAAAGCGAAGAAAGATGAAAATAATTTGATTTATATTTCAAATTACGTGGACGACATTGTCGTAGCCGCAACCATCGACCAGCTATTGGATGAGTTTGAATTGCAGATGAACTTGAAATTCACGATCAAGAATCACAGAGAATTGTAGTTTGAAAAAGGCGAGAACAGCATTTTCTGTATTCACGAAAGCAAGTATATAGAGAACAAGCTACACGAATTCAATTTGGCCGATGCAGTTGATTCAAAATATCCATTGGATCCAGGCTGTATGAACCAGACAGTTCGTATGGAGCCATTCAAGAACAACGCTGTGTATCGAAGTGCTATTGTTTCGTTGCTTTACTTATCGAACAATACAAGAGCTGATATTGCAGTGGCAACTTCAATTTTAGCAAGGCGTGTTTCTGCACCAATAAGATGCTACTGGGTTGAGGTGAAGCGGGTTTTCAAGTACATAGTTTTTCAGTATTTTAATATAAATGATCGGATGATTATTTCATTTTAAAGAAGAAAGTATGCCGTTAATAGTGAAAAATAAGATCAGGCATTTCATGAAATTTTACATAACCAAATCGCAAAATGGCTACCCTATGTCCTCGATAGCCTCACGAATTCCATCTTTTAGGTCTTGAATCAGCGCTGTGCTGTTAGCATAGACCTTCTTTTTCACGTGGCCCCAAAGGAAGAAGTCACAAGGTGTTAAATCACAAGACCTTGGTGGCCTATTGCGATCACCTCTTCGAGAGATAACACGCTCCGGAAACTTTTCCTGTAAAAGATCAATGGTTTAATTGCTTGTATGGGACGTGGGGACGTCTTGTTGTAAGTAAACGTTGTCCAGATCAATACCCCGATTCCGGCCATAAAAAATCATTAATCATCTCTCGATAGCGCAATCCATTCACTGTAACTGTTGCTCAAGCCTCATTTTCGAAAAAGTAAGGTCCAATGACTCCGCTGGACCATAAACCGCACCGAACAGTCACACGTTGAGGAAAGAGAGGCTTTTCAACAATAACTCTTGGGTTTTCCGAGCCCCAGATGCGACAATTTTGCTTGTTGACGAGGTGGAAATGGGCCTCATCACTCAAAATGATTTTTCGATGGAATTTCGGATCACTTTCATGCATTTCAAGGCCCCAATCAGTAAACCCATGACTTTGTTGTTGATGAACCGTCTTGAGTTCTTGTGTTAACTGAGCTTTATAAGCCTTAAGACTGAGCTTTATAAGCCTCACGGTGATATGGCGTTTGTGGAATGCCTAATTCCAAAGAACGACGAGGAATGGACAAACCTGGGTTTTCTTCAACACTTTCGGCTACAGCAGCAATATTCTCGGCTGTTGTTGAGTGACGTGCACGGGTTTTATTCTTCACATCACTAAATGGTCCCAACAGCTCGAATTTTTCCACCAATTTCTGTATTCCGGTCCGACAAGGTGCTTCACGACGACCCAAAAATGTTCGAGTTTTACAAACCGTCTCTGCTAAATTTTCACCATTTTTATAGTGAATTTTAATAATTTCAATGCATTGTTGAAGCGTGTATCGTTCCATTTTTATTAATGGCGTAGTTTGTACTTGTCAAATGTCAAAAAATGACAGCTTCAAAGTGACATCTACCAAAAAAGTGGGCTATTCAAAATACCAGATCTTATTGGAAAACCCTTTATATTACTTGAAAGCCGATATAAACCATCTTTGGATACATCTTTAATATCCATTAGTCTAACTTGAAATTTAATCTAAACTTTTCTCACCCCAGAAACTCTCCATCCATTTCCGTTTCACATTGATTAATCATTAGCACTCCATCAAAATATCTGTCCTCTATTAAATCAGCATAAATCCGCCATTAGTTGTAGCCAAAAAGTCTAGGACAACGCTGGGTGTATCTCTTTCATACCTGATTGCGAAATCGCAACAGACTAAAAAAATACATTGTTTTGCGTCAGATAACCATATACGTCGGTCTGTCTGGCATTTCGCTTAAAAAGAAATAACTAAGAGTTGAGTGAAGATGTTAGAAGGCAACAATCTTCGCGGGACACACATGACTATAGGCATGATAACTTCCACGAAACGGATATACGCATGTACCTAATAAATTATTCCGTTCAAGAAAAACCACAAGAATGAATGGTTAAGTTTTGACTCATCGCCGAGGAACGAAAAACGTGATATCGTGCAGGAACGTTAGATGGAGAGGACAAGTCTTGCCAATTGATATTGAATAGAAATTAATTAGTACTTGACTTTTCGCTAGAAGGATGTTACGACGTTTTTTCCCACTCGTCAAACCTCAAAAAAATTATTAATCATTAAATAAACAAATCTAACATTCAACCTACTCATCATTAACATTCTACTCGTAAAACTCAGACAAAAAACAAAATCAGAATGGCAAAAGTAACAATTAATTAATTGTGATCCAAAAAACCATCGAACTCCGAATAGGTGATTGCAAGTTTCCTTTTACAGAAACGGCAACTCATTACAAACACACTTTTTTATCACCAGTTCAAAATCTTCTTCAACATTACGAATTCTTCCCTGGTAACCGAAGCTGACGCAATCTCACATGATTGAAATAAATTAAAGCTATTCATCATCATGATGATCAAATTGAGAAGACAAGAAATCAAAACACTATTAAATGTAACGCGGCGACAAATTAAATATGCAAACATCAAATGTCCGAGCAAAATACCAAATAAATATTTCTTTCATCTATACGTTCGCCAATTTAACATTTACGAGTATGTGGGGAAGCTACGCATCTGGCAGATACGGCTCAAGCGAGCATGATGGCGATATCTGCAAGATATTTCGAGAAAACAGTTATGAATGAACTTTATTAGGCGTATATGAATGGATGGTTTGGTTTCAGCTTTCCTTCTTCCATTTCCGAGCTATCATATAAATTTCTTAATGGGCATGGCCACTGAATCTGTTTTTGGAGAGGAAGTATAAATTTAAAAATCTAAATAAATGTTTCTTTCCCGTTGGTGGTTCGGAAAAGATTGGAAAGCTTTAAAAGTCGAAAACGATAGTAGCACAGATTTGATAAAATTGAAAAGAAATTCGAATAAAAATGAGATAAAATACTTGCTCAATCAAATTAATAACCAAATCAATCCCCTTCAAAAAATCACCTCTCAAACGAACTTTCCCACTTCCTGTTGCACATATCCAATTATTTTTCAATCAAAACGATTTATCTTTGAATCTGCCCACACTATCTTTTCGCACTCGTTGAACACCTTCGCTATTTCGCGCTGGCCATGCAGCCAGAGCTATGCACATTCGAACATTCTTCTTTCATATCACATCCATATACTCGTACTCGTACACCTAACCTACCTGTAAGGTTGATATGCGAATGCCTGAATCCTCTAGATTCAAAGTATCTTTTTAATAGTCAGCAACAAACGACGTCGACGCCATAGTGACTACTTTGTAAATTTTTCTTCGTGTTTACGTTGGGGAAAATTAACTTTACGTTTACTTTTGCACTTCCATATCGATTGGCTTACAAATTGCCGGTCAATTAAAGTGCCGACAAAAATAGTCAGATTCGAAAAAAATTAAAGCAACAACAAATTGTTTGCTTGTTTGTTTGTTTTGATCGTTCGTTGATTCGTTTAAATTTTTGATTGCATGTTTTCTGTATTCGGCAACAATTGGAAATATTGAGTCATTTGCTCGGTGGTATTTATTTTTATTTTGCAGAAATTTTTGTGTACATTGAGGAATTTCGTATTTTTTTTTAATTTTAATTGGATAGAATAAGGGAAATAATTTTCTCTTTCCACTCCTTTTTTGTGCTGGGGATGTGAGGGCTATTCACGCCCTGAGTGTGGGACTCCCAGACACACAAGACATCTGGACTACCCACTAAACAGTTCCCTCATAAATCTGAGAACCTAACCTGGAACCTGACACATTTGTGTAAAAAAGAGCTCAAAACGGCCATGAAAAATTACCTCAGCAGTTTAGAGAGTTCCCTCCTGACAAATAACCTAAACCGTTTTGGTCCTACATCCGACCTTTTAAATCGTCCTCTACCATCCTGCATACTGTTAAATGTAATAACACTGAAGCCTCCTCCCCACAGGATATTTCTAACATATTTTCCGCCCCCACGTACCCGAGGAAATTCCGCAGGGGGAATGCCGGTCGACAAGACCACTCTTGGAGGCTAGCATTCTTTGGGGAGTGCCGCCCCCACGGACCCGAGGATATGGGGGGTGCCGTGAGGTTCCCTCCTGGGATGACAGGTAACGACTCTGATTGTATCTGGACTACGCTTTGGACAACGAACTGGAATTGACGCTTTGGGCTGGCGGATGTGATGGTTTGGACCTAGTTGCTTTGCACAGTAGCGCCGAGGTGAAACTCGTGTGTGAACGGCTCCAATTCAACTATCATACCGTCTCCGTCCCGATAAAACCTTGGCAGGCCTCGGAGTACGTTCGAAGTTCGCACCATTGGGTTGGTGGTGTAGGTTCGGTTGAGACGGACTCCCGATTAGCGCTGGTCTGGCTCTGAGCACTTGTCCCCATAAGGGCTTGTGCCAACCCTCGCATGGCCTCCCTGCTCTGCAAAGATAACCATGGGACCAAAAAGGCGACTACACACACGAACGGAGATAGCGGCTCCGAGGGGGGACCCAATAATATGGAGCAAACAAAATCAAAAGATCAAAAACATCCAAAAAATGAAACCAAAAATAATAACGACGACGCAACCAGCGGTTGCAGCCACGATGTCAACAGTATATCGAGAGCTGTACTAACCATGAAAAAAACGAAGACTAACACGACGACAGTGACGGTAGACGAAAAACGGAGAACAGCAGACAGTCTGGTGCAGACTGAGATTCCTGCGGCGTTTGGGCGCAGCAAAAAAATTATGCGAACGCCCTAGCGTCCTATTAAGGAGAAGCGGGAGACTCGGCAGGATGCTTCAGTTGTTCGAGCAGTGGAAGATAATATAAAGAGCACCGAAAACTCGATTGTCACGGCTGCGATCGTTACTAAAGCGACCGATGCAAGGGTCACAAATCCCGACATTGCAACGAAAAATCCAGAAGCAAACGAGGAGATTACGCCACCAAAAGCAAAGAGTGACCAGCCACCGCGTGAATGTACCGCCAACGCTGAAAATGTGGCGGAAGTACTGCACTCGGAAACGGAACGCGAAAGCCTCTCCCAAGGATGGTTGCAAGGTACAATTGCGGCCCAGCGATACGAAGAGGAAAGACTACTTCGAAAAGCGGGAGATGTTCTGAAAAGAATGCAAGCTGCATGCGACTCCCCAAAAATTAGCAAAGTAGCAGAGAAGGGCTCCTTGAACTAGAGGAGCTCCTAGATCGCATAGGGCACTATCGGAGGAGCTGGTTAAGGACCGAAGATGAACAGAAGGCTAAAGAGGCGCTTGGGGCGAAATCTAAAGGCGACATGCAGATAGCTCCATAATTAAAAGTCAATAAAAGAATGGCGTCTAGCCCAATCGAAGGAGATCGGGATAAAAGAAGGAAGGAAGAGGCACTTGACGGGCGGGGAGCACCAGATCAGGGGTTCCAGACAGTGCTTAAAAAAGGAGTGAAGAAAGCCGCAAAGAAACTCCTTCAAAAAAGCTAGAAAATAAAATTCGCATGGACGCCCAATTTGAAAAAGGACCTGATGCAAAACAGGAGAGGCAGAAGCCCCGACGAAGACGCCGGCAGCAGGCAGTGCTTGTAAAGCCCCAAGATTGCCGATCCTACGCGGAGGTGCTGCGGGACATCAGGGGAAACGTAAGGCCCGAAGACTCCAATACTACCACTAAAGTAGTATGACCAACGCGGTCGGGCCACATACTGGTCGAATTCAGAGCAGAGGCCGGCAATAAAGAAGCATTCTGTGACGCAGTAAAAAAAGTCCTCGGCAAAAGCGCAACTATAGCCCCGCTTGAGCCAATGACGACGATCGAAATACGGGACATTGACTGCGTGACGGATCTGGCCGAGGTAGAAGAGGCCATAAAAAGGGAGTTCCCTAGCGTGGGAAGGATCAAAGCGAGACTGACACCAGAAAACAATAGGGGACAACGCATGGCCATAGTTGACTTGACCGAAAAGGACGCCGAACAATTCCTGAACAAGGGCAAAGTACGAATTGGGTGAGTTGTCTGTAGGATACGGCGAAGAGCAACGCCTCTTCAATGTATCAAATGCCTTGGTTATGGTCACACCACACAAGTATGCAAAGGACCCGATAGGAGTTCCCTATGTTACAAATGCGGTGAAATGGGACATAAAAGAAAAGAGTGTACGAAGGAGGCACACTGTATTCTTTGCAAGGATGCTGATCCAAAACCTGATTTTGGACACGTCTTGGGATCAGGAAAATGCCGGGTGTTCCAGGAAGCCCTAGCCAAGGCCAAATCAGAGCTTCGATGACCCGCATCCTGCAGCTAAACCTACCCCGCAGTTCAACCGCCCAAAATCTGCTTGAGCAGACATGAAAGCGGACTTCTTGCTGCTGAGTGAGCAACACCATAATAAAAGTTCTGCATTATGGTACTCTGATGAAACTGGTACTCCCGCTATCTGGGTTTGGAACAGTGACTTTCAACCGGAGAGTTGTGGACGGGCGGATGGTTTCGTGTGGGTTCGGTGCTCAGGGATCACCTTCTTTAGTGTGTACCTAACGCCTAACGAGCCGATATCATCTTTCCAAGCCAAGCTTAATGCTCTGGAGGGTGTTGTCTTGAACGCAGAGGGTAAAGTGCTCGTTGGGGGCGACTTCAATGCTAAAGCGATCGAATGGGGCATGCCTCAGACGGATCCGCGGGGAAAACAAATCCTGGAAATGGCGGCCAGGTGTAATGTGACGCCTACGCCCGGGAATCGAAGTGATTCCGATCCCGAACCCTTGCACTCGGCCAGATGGGTATGACCTCGAAATGCAAGCGGACTTCATCTTTCGTGCGGATATCGTTGTGCAGAAAATATTTTTTTTCCCCAAATAATTAGATCTGTGGATTTAAATATTTGAAACAGAATATTAATCAAAACCCCGACGCATTTCGAGACATATCCATTTGGCAATGCCCCCTCCACCGTGGCCATCGAAAAACTATGCCACTGGCGACAAATGGAGATGCACATTGCCGCCATGTGGCGTGCCATTCCACACACATCTGTTTTGTCGGTGGTTGTCGGATTTGACAGTCCGGCGCCACGAGAAAAAAGGAACGGCGAGAATTAACGGAGATTTTTAGTGGAAGGAAAAAGGTTCTTGTGAATAGTGAGATCGGGTGGGAGAAAATTGCAAATCCCGGAAAGTTGGCGTGGTACTAATTGGATTAAATCTAATTAAGAGGTAATTTTTCGTTCGGCTTACATCGACGAATGCATTACCATGTTTGCTTGCAGTTAATCGCCCCATAAATTGGAATGCAGTGCATAGGAACGAATCGAATTCGCCAGTTCAACAAAATCAGCAGCAATAATAATACCGGAAAAGTAAATGGTCGTGATGATGCAGAAGACACAGTGGTAGTAGTGAAGAGAGAGAATCATTGCCAGCGCAAGAACAACACGATAACACCACCTGACCCGATTAAGTTGAAGCTTAATGGGACTGTTAACTCAGCTTCCGGCCCAGTGACACCACTTTCATCCCCAAAGAGTAGTAGTTCCTCCCCTACCACCGCAACCATTGTAAACAATCATTCGAACGATGTCGATCGAATACCGAAAATTGTTGGGAAATTGGAAAATATGGAGGCAAATGCAAACTACAAACAGCTGTCAGGTATGTTTAGGTTATTAGAAGCGGTGCTCTTGAACGAGTATTTCAGTGCGGCTGGTAATTGTTATTCATCCGATTGGAACGATTTATATATCAATCGAGTAGATAACTCGGAAACAGAAGGACGGCTTTTGGTCATTGTCACAAGGAACTAACATTTATAGCTGAAAACGTTTTCTCCTAAATGTCTAATATAAAATGTGAACAATTAATGTAGGAGAAGCTCCCATCACAGATTGTTTGGAATATAAAATTTTAAGATTAAAATTCAGATGGTAATTGGACTAATTGAAATAGATACTGGAGTGTCAAAGTCAAAGAGAGTCAGAAGGTTCAGGGTTAATGAATATTCGTATTTTCGTAGTAGTAAAGGTGTTGAGGATGAGGATTGAGGTATTAAAGATGATCATGCTAATAATTAGACCAATCAACTAAAGCTAAACCTTAAATGTCACGGGAGTGAAGATCAGTTTCAACTAATGACTAATGTACCATTTGATTCAATTTTACATTGTTTGGATTAGGGGAAGTTGTGGTTTCATTGTTGGTTTGTCTTATTTGTTGGCATTTTTTTTTATGTATTTCTTGTGTGTGCAATCACGGGAATATTAGTCCATTTATATGTAAAATTGATAATTGTAGTGTATATAACAACTAGTGTCAAAACTATAGTAAAAAACAAGGGAGTAATATACCATCGATAATGTATAGTTATTGATCCAGTCTTGTTTTTTTTTGTAGTTTCAAAGATAATTTATGTTAAAAAAGGATGCTTTTAATCTAAAGAAATAGAAACTGAATTGCCAGAAGTATTTATAGACACAATTAGAGCAAGGTAGAGTAGTAACATAGTAAAAATAAGTATCATCGAGCTACGCTACTCACTCGAAAATACTATAAACGCAGATATTTTTGAATACAATGAAATTCGTCTCGATAACAAGGACAAAAATTTGTAAAAGAAAATGTGGCTCTAAGTCAATTCAGTATGAATTATAAAGTACATATTTTGAGCTCTGCAAATCAACTGAATACGGGAAAAGTTATAATTCAATATATCAGGCACTGCAAATTAAATCGATAAAAAAAAAATATAAGTACATTGTAAAAAGTTAAGTTCTACATGATAATTTAACTAGCAATGATATATGAATATTTTTATAAAATGAGCTTTTACATTTGGCTAAATTTTCTTTAAAACCTCGTGCTCTACTAGTAAAAATGAAAATATGTTTAACAAATAAATATGCATAAACCCTTAAGCTCCTGGACAATCAAAGGAATTTATGTCTGTTAGATCAAAAACAAAAAAAAAAAAAACACATCATTTAAAGTCTATAATTAAAACGAGCATAATTTTTAGAAAAAAAAAAACAAAAGAAAATAATCAGATAAATATAGACTTACAACTAAATACATATATATTGTTAACCACCGTTATAAATACCTGAACTATAGAACCTACCACTGTACTTAAAAACAAAACATAAAACATTTTAAGAAACAATTAAAACGCATAAGACTCTAAATTTTAGATTACAAAATAAATAATTTCGATAAGTCAAAATAGAAACAAAAATTTAATTTTCATATCTTTGAAGTTACATACCCTTCATTTGCTAACTGTCGGAGAGAACAAATTGTAAATGAATAAGAATCCAAAAAAAGTAATTAAAGCACGTATTTATAAAATTGTAGCCAACTAGATCAATGTACTTTAATGAATTCAGATATTTCTCAATTAAAATAATATAATGAAAACAAAATGACTATGAATTGCTAAGGAACTAAAGACTTTCCTTTTCAGCGGTTCTTCTTTTTCAGTGGGAAAGTGAGTGCAGGGTAGGTATGCCGTCGCGAGGGTAGGGTTTCGCCAAATCCGCTGAAGTCGGTTTCGTGTCGCGCGCGGTACGCGGTACCTTTGTTGTTTCGTCATTTCATTAGAGTAGTTTTCGTTGGTTTAATTTAGAGTAGCATGCTTTTCGGTACCGCGTCGGTACAAGTCGGGAACGCGAAACGGAAATTAGATTTTTGTACTTTAACTGGCTGAATGAAGAAATACGGAGTAACGTAAAGTAGGCTCTTCTCCGTATGGTTTTGTTTTGATAACGCGTTTTGGAAAACGGGCATGTTCAGGTGGCTGAAATCTTGTAATTGAGCGTAACCCATTCGGAGACCCGCGACCGAAATCCTCTCTGAACTAGCTGGCCGACAAGCAGCCACCGCGTGAATGGGTTACGGTGCACGGATTGGTTGACCTGTTGGTACCATCAGTTGGCACTACTCAGATTTAACGTCTAGAACCGATGAGAGGTCGGTTCCGCGTTTGGACTTAAAAATGTTGAAAATCATTACACAGGACGGCCCTCCTCATACTAAACTCCGAAAATACGCCGACTTTCCACCTATTGGCTGTGAGGGAACAATACCGGACGTGACATTCGCCTTTGAGTCCTTAGTACGGAGGATACACAACTGGAAAGTATTAGAAGACTACTCAGCCAGTGATCACCAGTGCATTCTGCTTGAGATAAGTGATACTATCTCCCGACGTTCGTGCTCTCGGCCTTCCACAACTGGTTCGTCAAGGTTCTCACAGCAGGTGAGCCGCTGCATGGAGCTCCGGAGGGGACGGAAGAACTGGCAGCTCAAGACGTGGTGAACTCTACTATGAGCATAATTACGACTGCTTGCTGCGCTTCTATGCCCCGTCGAAGACCCCGGCATGGCAAACCCCCAGTGTACTGGTGGTCTACTGAAATCGCTGAAAAGCGGAGGGAGTGCCACAAGCTTCGGCGTGAGGCTCAACGGGCGCGGAACCATGACGAGGCATGCAACCAGGTGGCAGCATATAAGTCGGCCAGGAAATGCCCTTGCGAACTGATCAACAGTAGCAAGGCTCGCTGCTGGCAAGACCTAGTGGACAATGTGAACAAGGATCCGTGGGGCCTTGGCTACAAGCTGGTCATGGGGAAACTTGGTGCCCTGCGGAAGCCTTGTATACATGACGCGGAAAAGATGGACGCGATAGTGCGGGGACTCTTCCCCGGCCATCCCGTCCGTGTTGACGCTGTCCATGGTGAAACAGCAGTAGAGTGCCCATTCTTCACACAGCTGGAACTGGAGGAGGCAGTCCTCTCATTGAAAGCGAGGAAGGCTCCAGGTCCAGATGGTGTTCCAGCTGAGGTGTTGCGGCTCGTCTATCACCATTGTCCTGACTTGCTGCTCAGCACATTCAACGCTTGCCTACGGGATAGGGTTTTCCCGGTACAATGAAAGGTGGCGAGGCTCGTGCTGATCAGCAAGGGGAAGGGAAATCCCGAATCGCCGTCTGCATACCGCCCGTTATGCATGCTAGACATGGCTGGGAAAGTGCTAGAGAAACTCATCAAGGGAAGACTCACTGACGCGATTCGTGCTGCTGGGGACCTATCTCCTCGGCAGTACGGCTTTGGAGCAGGACGTTCTACCATTGATGCGATTGCAGAAGTGGTCAGCGTGGTCCAAAAGGCAGAAGCATATAGTCGCACCAAGCGACGGATCGTCCTGTTGGTGACACTCGACGTCAGGAATGCCTTCTACTCCGCCAGATGGGTGAATATTCTGGACACGCTGGAAAACTCTTTTCAAGTTCCAGAATATCTATTGCGGCTTTTGAGGAACTACCTACAGGACCGAAGCCTGCTCTACAACACGACACAGAGCCAACGAAGGATGGAAATTACATCGGGTGTTGCCCAGGGATCTATCCTTGGTCCAGACCTGTGGAACGTGTCTTACGACGGGCTACCGAGACTTGAGATGCCAGATGAGTCGCGCTTGGTCGGCTTTGCAGATGATGTTGCGACTCTGGTCACCGGACGCACCGTTGAACAAGCGCAACTTAGGCTAGGTATGCTAATGTGCCGAGTGAGGGACTGGATGATTGCTCGCGGGCTCAGTTTAGCACTGGAGAAAACCGAAGTGGTCATCTTGATAAAAAAGAGAATCCCTAGAGTAAGGATGATCAGTATTGGAGACATACAAATCGAATCGAAGCCAGCGGTGAAGTACCTGGGGCTACTGATCGACTCGAAGATGAGTTTCTCTGATCAAATCAGGGCAACGGCTGAGAAGGCTGCTTCGGGAATATCGGCCCTGAGTCGACTTATGGCCAACGTAGGGGGACCCAGCCCATCAAGAAGACGCCTCTTGATGAGTGCTGTAGGGTCAGTGCTAATGTACGGAGCAGAGGTATGGGGCGACGCTCTCAGCAAGGAGGTATACCGAAAACCATTGGCACAGGTACAGAGAAGAGGAGCACTGAGAATCGCATCTTCGTATCCAACAGTCTCTGACTCGTCGGTGAGAGTGATTGCAGGCGTGATACCTGTCGCCCTCCTTGCTAGAGAGTGCCGCGCTATTTACCTGCGCCGAAACGAGGATGCGAGGGAGATGGTTGTCCGCGAGGAGAGACAGCGCTCGCTCAACGATTGGCAGCAGTCTTGGAGGAATTGCACGAAGGGAAGGTGGACTGCGTGCCTCATCCCGGATGTGAGACCGTGGCTAAATCGAAGGCATGGTGAGACTGACTTCTATCTGACCCAGCTTTTGAGCGGGCACGGGTGTTTTCAGTCTTAACTGCACAAGATCGGTAAGTCACGGTCTCCCGATTGTCGGTTTTGCCCAGGACAGGAGGACAATGCCTGTCACACATTTTTTGCGTGTACCAAATGGGCCAGGCTGCGAAGGGAACTCTATAGAGAGACGGGAGAGCTTATCCCGGATAATATAGTTGCGGTGATGCTCGAATCGGTTGACAAATGGAACAAGGTGGCACATTACGCTCGGGCAGTCCTAAAAGATAAAAGGGACTCGCAGCAGCTGGAGGTGCTGGGGCTGGGGGATCGCTCTTCTGGCATT
This sequence comes from Odontomyia ornata, assembly GCA_963969285.1. NCBI lineage: Eukaryota > Metazoa > Arthropoda > Insecta > Diptera > Stratiomyidae > Odontomyia > Odontomyia ornata. Next base: position 276,205,055 of record OZ017742.1, read on the forward strand.
TCTTCTTCCCCTCTCCCCTCCCGCTAGGAAAGGGACTCCCCAGCTTGAAGGCGCCCCACGGCGTAACAAAACGAGACCTGGCCCGAAGTAATGTGTCAAACGGTTCCAGGCTAGGTTCTCAGATTGACAGGGGAGGTGTTTAGTGGGTAGTCCAAGGGTATCCTCCATGGGAGTCCCACACTGCCAGACTCGGTGGGCGTAAATGCCTTCACCTCCCTACCACAAAAAAAAATCCTCAAGTCTAGACCACTGACTCCGATGTGAAACGATCCCAATGATTTGCAGCCTTAACTCCAGCACACTTTCTCATCGGAGGAAAACAGATTCAATTTGGATGGAGGTTTTCTTTTTAATCGCCTTACTTAGTCAACTGCGTCTATGACTTTACTGCAATTTTCTAACCGCAATCGTTTCCCAACAGTCAAACAAATATTGCGTTTGAAATAATCAGTCAAAAATTTATTACATTTAATCAAATATTCAATTGCGTCACACAACTGGAATTTAATTTAGCCTCAAATATCATAAAATATAAATTTATAACCACCATCAAAAGTTATTTTCTCTATTTGGTGTCTCTTTTTATATGTAATACGATATGTTTATTTAATAATTTCTAGATACATCCAATTATCATCACTTACTATCTATATCAAATTACCATCAAAATTTCAACTGAAAAACACGTTACCCAAAAGTTCATTTTACATTCATTCAAAAAATACAAAATCTTATGAAAGAAACGGCATCGTGAAGGTGATCAAGAAGGATACTCAACTTTGAAAAAAAAATACAGCCGAGCCGTTTAAGATGAATAATCAAATGAATACGACACCAAAAAAGCGCACAATAATAAAAACTTTACAACAAAAGAAAATCGAAAATAATAGAAAATTTAACTTAAAACAAAAATGGTGGCTCCACGGCGACATTTAATTTTTTAAGTAGTATTTTATCAATCTATCTTTTGCACAATTAATAAGTTCGTTAGCTATTTTAGCTACGATTGTCGTTTCGTTTTATAATAAAACAGAAGATATTCAATTAATTGGAAATAGATAAGATCAATGAGAGAATTTTATTGATAAATTTTTATATTTTTTATCTGATTGGAAATTTATCTGATTGGGTATATTTAGTGTGTTGCTAAATAATAAATTAGAGTTTTTTTGCTGTTGGGCTGAATAGCTGTTGTTTCGTGTTTTTGTCGTGGGAGACAGAATGTTGTAAAAAAATTGATTCTGCAAATGATCCTATACATACAATACTTTATGAGCGTGGAAACAGTTTTAGGCAAGGGAAAAATTTATTCATCGAGATCTTTGATAAGAAATTAAAAGAGGAAGGGAAAGATACGGAAAAGTGAAGATTGTTTGATATTTTAGCAAATGCAGCTGTAATAAAGATTCAAAAGGTAAAAGAGATAGTTCAGCACAAGATAAAACCTGTTGAATGCTTTCCAAAACTACAATTAATTTCTATAGTAAAATTTAAATAAAAAAATAAAATTTTATTGATGTCTGCTTCATTTAGTTAATGACAAAATAGCACAGCGAAAAATGACCTCATCACAATAATCATCAGTAACTGCAACGAAAATTTGAGTTCATTGCTAAAAACGAAGACGATGCCTCAAATGTCATGTCCCAGAAAGGGATCATAATTAGCCAAAAAGCATTCGTCATCAGATAAAGCGCTAACCGATTTTAAGAATAAGACCGTCGAATTACACGATTCCTCTTTGGACTGCTACGACCTATTTGCAATGGTAGGGCGATAATTAAAACAACGACCAATGCCAACACGTCTGAGCTATACCGATTAACCGAGGATACCATGCAGGTCAAGTATGACATGACCGAGACAAAGATGCATCAACTCTGACTGGTTATAAATGCGCTAGGTAATCAATTGATAAATGAGGTGCTACGAAATGAAACGCAGGCACTAAACCCTTATGTTGGGAATAGAGAAAAATGAAGCTCATTCATGCCAGCCAGATTAGCTAACAAATACATCAACATTGATCATGGACCATATTTTGCGAAGGAAGGCTTTTACGTTACGAGGTGCTTTAAGTACCAAAAATATAACCTTAAGACGTTGAAGCAGATCAAATCTGTGTGAAATGTGATCGTGAGCTCTTGGAATATAAAAGCACACAAGAGAACTGTTACAATTGTGTGGTTAGTAATAAAAATGGTGACCACTCACACGGAACAGACTTGTGGGAGTGCCAAGAGTATCAAAGAAGGATTGTAATTGCTAGCAGGAGTACTAACTACAATTGTGATGATGATTGTTAATCACACAACTCAATCAAGCGACAAACTAACTATGTTATATGTCAATATAAGAAGCCTACGACACAAGTTGAGTGATATACAAATTTATCTGCAGCAAAGTCCTGAAACGGATCTGATTATACTAAACGGAGCACGGATCTACCCCTGACGAAGCACGGCATTACAATATTCCGGGATATAGCTCCGTTTTCTCTTGCAGGTTCGGAAGAGGTGGATGTGCAGCAATTTATATAAAAAATACAATTAATTTTGTGACAAAGAGACTAACATCTGACATATATAACATAATAATAATTGAAAGAACCTTCGCAGGTAAGAAGCTAAAAATCGATACTTACTATAATCCCAATCGTCTCAATGCGCATGACTTCAGCACAGTAATGCATGCAATATACTACTGAAAAATCTTATGACAGTTGCTGACACAACCATATACGTGATTGCGGAATCTCCAGAAACCGGAATGTACAAGGATACTGTGGAAACAAACGGGACGTTCATTGTCAATAATAACAAAATGACTCGCCAGATTTCAAGTATCTGCCTGAATCACATAGCAATAAATGAGAAAAAGTTACATTAAATTCACACATGAAGACTAGCTGAAGTTCAGTGGTGGTACAAGGCGTGGGCGATGTGAGTGACCGCCTACGGCCTCGCACTATAGGGGCCTTGCACTTGAAAGCCCGTGAATGATTTTACTCAAAGCTAAACAATAAAATCATTCGAATTGCTAACATTTGGCGGTACGCATCAATTATCTTGTCCAAAGTATAGTATACTGAAATAGTGACCACGATCAACTCAACTATAGTAAGGTATTTAGGATGGATGGAACCGTCAGCGGTGGTCATCCTGGCTTACAGTATTCTTTCGCAATTGCCCTCAATGTTTTCTCTCACATCACAATTGCACTCCTATTCTAATCTAACTTATAATTAAATTGTGCTTATTGGTATCCTTGATCCCTTCGTAGAATACCATTACACTTGCGTGAAGCTCGAAAGAGTAACCGATGGCATTTACTAACATATATCACTGAACGTTTGGGCTGGGAAATTCGCATAATGGGCAAGCACATCATTCCAATAATCAATATCAACCTTAAAACAACATAAAGTATAAGTTTTCTTTGCCGTGGGAATACCTTATTATCTTGAAGGATATGCAATGTTTATGCAACTCATCATGCCCAAAGTTTCATGTCATAAGCCGCTGTATATTCTTGTTAACACTTAACAACGGACTACATAAAATGGTGTATGTAAGACATACGTGATACGTTGTCTAATTTGATCCAAGGACCATGGTAAAAGTCCCAAAACAGGTTTGAATCGGCTTTAAAGTTATTTACATCCTCCCGCTACTTCTGAGAAAGAATCGTGAGTATTTATTCGTGTGCAAGACCAAATGCTACATGCATTGATGGACATGGACACAGCTATCAAGGGAGTTCCCTGTCTGGGAATGATTCTGATTTCAATTGATTCGTGTCTACCTCTTCTCTTTCTCCATGGCTCACGAGACAAAGCAGATTACCGTAAGCATTTCTATTATTTTATTGTGAGTGAGAATGAATAATATTGTATTGAAAGTTTGAAACTAATCATTATTAAATTAATACGTAGTGATTGTTGATCAGCTATATTTATTCAAATAGAGTTTCAGTGAGCTACTTAAGGTAATTTTTCATAACTAACTGAAGACACGTTGACTGACTGTAGGTATGTACATGAAAATAAATTCATTATTATTTTTAATAGGTTCAATATACGTTAAACGACGTTCGTCATGTCATGCCCAGGCCCCAAGAGAGATAGATATCGGGGGAAAATGGGAATCTGGGTCCTCAAAAAGACAAAAGAAAGCTGAAAGGGTCTTATTAGATCGGGCTTTGGGTTCAAGATTGATGAAATACCACGAAAAGCATCTCATAGCATGACAAAATCAGATGAATTGATTTCTTTAGCGTCGGATATTGGAACAGCTAATACTTCATTCAATTTGGCAAGTACTTCAGATGTAAATAGTAGTAAGTTACAATTCGAAGTAGAAATAGCATCGAGCTCTACCCAATCAGAATCTAAGGTGTAGGGTGGAATTTCTGAACAGCAATGAATCCCCGGTCAGTTAAGAGTGATGAAAGTGACACTATCAAAGAAACGTTTATAAGTTCTCAGCGTCATGATATTGTTCAAAGTAGTCCAATGCAGCCATCAAATAACAGCAGTGATAGTTATCCCAAAGATGATAATCGTAAGAACTTCTCTCATTTTTAGGGTATTGTAAAATCATTTTACAATACCCTACTAAAATCGCATCCTGTCTGTCCATCTTTCCGTCCGTCCCACCACTTTTTCTCGCAAACTACATAAGCTAGAAACATAAGATTTTGTAAGTAGGTGCGAAGTGACGCCCTCTTCAAAGTTTCAACACGAAAAAAAATTTATAAGGTCTTTAAGGGGGAGAAGTTTCGCGCATAGCGCTGAAGATGGTCGGCAATACCGTCCGAAATGCATTCGTATGTGTTTGAGAATAAAAAATCGTTTTCTTACCATCAAACTCTTTGTTTTTTATTCTAAATCAATATTTGTGGTCAATAAGGGAATTTTAATTTTTATTTCATTAATCTTTAAGGGGGGTCTCCCTATATAGGGGAGTTGCCCCTACAAAAAAGTTTTCATCGCATGAAGGCAATGTGGGTATCAAATGAAAGGTCTTAATGAGAACTTTGCAGGTCTTAAAATGACAAATTTTGTTTCAAGGGGTGCAGGGGAAGGGGAAATATACGAAAATTTTGTGTCCCCCCTCGCGATTGGACACCTTTGACCCGAAAAATCTGAAAAAAATCATGAATGTAGGCCTTTATGAGTGAAATTCACTCAACTTTGTTAGTAATACTATGATTTATCGATTTTATGTTTTCTTGAATAAAATCTTAACGGTGCCCTTAAATTTAATGAAATTTAGTGCACAGATGACTATTTACAAGATTAATCTGTTCTGAAAGTTTCATAAAGACCAAATGGTATTTAATGAAGTTAAAGTGATTTGAATTCTCCTGTATTACTATGGAACAATATGCGCTGTATTACTATGAAAACATATGGCTATGGAACAACATACGCTTTTCACCGACTCAGATACTACAGCTTTGCTAGGATTTGCATGAAAATTTCAGGAATGATAGGTATCATCAATTTCTTTGAGAATTGGCTCACCTAGCAGTATGAGTAATCGTAAAGCAAAATAGTGGCTGTTTCAAATGCGAAGATTGAATAATGTTGATGTATTTTGCCCCAACTTCAACGTTTAAGGCGCATGCTTTTAACACTAGATTCAATTTGGTGGATGCCTGAAGATGAATACCTGCAATTAAGGTGAAAACAAGTCGAGGAGGCAGGGAGAGCTCCTAGCAAATGGGCTTTGTAACCGTTCTAGGATTCGAAAAAATAGGCCATGAATCGATGATTACAGTACAGGGGAGTGGCCGCTGAATAACAAATTTCATCAAAGGTAGCCGATATGAATATCAAATGAAAGTTCTTTATAAGAGCTTTTCAAAACAGTACTTAAACTGACAATTTTTCATTCACAAAGGCAACGAATACCTTAGAAGTCGAAATTCGATCAACTTTGTTAATAATAGTACAGGGTTATCCATTTCGTGGCTGGGAAAGTATAATCCTTCCATTTGACATTTATCAAAATTAAATGTCATCTAAAGCGTGATTTTTTTAGTTGAAGATTTACCATTTAGGAATATGGATCGTTTAATAGTCGGAGAATGTGTTGAATTTTATAATATTTTATTATAACAAGTTGAAGTAGCAGGAGTATGCTCCTGCCAAAAGGGTAAATCAAACAATATATCCAGCATATCAAAACTTGACTAATATACAGATTCTATAAATTGAGTTCGAAAAATTATTATGGTTATTATGATTTTAAACTCGCCACCATTTGGTTTCAAGTGTTCTGACCCCATTGCTTGATTAGTCATGATAACACATGAATATTACAAACCCTTTCTAAAATTTTTATCAAAATTCCTATATATTTGTAGTGTCTAGGTCCGTTGCAAGCGTGTATCTCCCTAGTATCACGTGTTAATGTTGTTGTAATTGTTAGACATTCAATCGGCTGTAACTTAGCTGTTTATTGTTCAGAAAACTTAAATTATAGATTTTGGGAAATTTAAGGGTCCCATCTTGATTTTGTAGACAAAAAAGCAAAATTTATAAATTGTATAGGGTTATCCATTTTACGCTTGGGAAAGTAAACCTAAAGGAAACACATAATATATTCAGATGGAAACAAAGTTTTTTATTCTATATAAAGATTTAACTTTGCTATTATACGTGAAATACAACATCATTCAAACATTTTCCACGGGACCTCTTACAGGCCTCAATCTTTTTGAGGTAATTTTCAATGACTTTTCGGCACATTTCCGGCAATATCTCGGCCATAAATTCACGAATATTGGTTTTCAATTGCTCAAGATTTTAAGGATTGTTCGCGTAAACATGACTTTTCGCATGGGCCCATAAAAAGAAATCCAAAGGTGTTAGGTCGCAGGATCTTGCGGGGCAATTGACATCACTCAATTTCAAAATTACGCGTCCTGGAAATTTCTCTTGCAAAAGTGCTCGATTAGCCTGTGTTGTGTGGCTCCATCCTGTTGGAACCACATGTTTTTCAGATCATAATCTTCAATTTCTCTCCAAAAATAATCGGTTAACATCCGTCCATAACGGTCAGAATTGACTGTGATGGCTCTTGCTTGATCGTTTTCAAAAAACTACAGGCCAATAACACCACCAGACCATAATGCACACCAAACGGTCACTTTTTCCAGATGCAAAGGCCTTTCTGTAATCACTTGAGTATTTTGAGAGCCCCATATGTGGCAATTCTGTTTATTTACGTAACCACTGAGTGAAAAATGAACCTCATCACTAAAGAAAATTTTGTTCGAAAAATCGTTATCAATGGCTTGTTGTTCAATCACCCAATTCGCATACATTCTGCGTTGTGTATGGTCTTGAGGCTTAAGTTCTTGAGTGAGTTGGATTTTGTACGGATGGAGATGCAAGTCCAAATGCGAAATCCACCACAATGAGCCGTAAGACAAGCCTAAATGTTGAGCACGTCGAGGAATCGACAAATTCGGGCCTTTCTCCACACTTTGAGCAACGACAGCGATATTTTCAGCAGAACGATGATGCACAGGCCTTGCAATAGCAATAACCGATCCAGCCGCTTCAAATTTTCTCACTGTGTTCGAAATTGTTTGCTGTGTAGGTCGATTATGTCGACCGTAGTCGGCTCGTAAAGTCCGAAGTGTTGATACAGCAGAATCACCATTTTTATAATAAAATTGAATAATTTTAACGCATTCTTCGACCATTAAACGATCCATATTCCTAAATGGTAAATCTTTAACTAAAAAAGCACGCTTTGGATGACATTTAATTTTGACAAATGTCAAATTGCAGGATTATACTTTCCCAGCCACGAAATGGATAATCCTGTACTATTATTAACATAGTTGATCGAATTGTGACTTCTAAGGTATTTGTTGCCCTTGTGAAGGAAAAATTGTCAGTTTAAGTACTGTTTTGAAAAGCTCTTATAAAGAACTTTCATTTGATATTCATATCGGGTACCTTTGATGAAATTTGTTATTCAGCGGCCACTCCCCTGTACTGTAATCATCGATTCATGGCCTATTTTTTCGAATCCTAGAACGGCTACAAAGCCCATTTGCTAGGAGCTCTCCCTGCCTCCTCGACTTGTTTCACATATGAGTATTAATTGCAGGTATCCATCTTCAGGCATTCATTAAATTGAATCAAGTGTTAAAAGCATGCGCCTTAAACGTTGAAGTTGGGGCAAAATACATCAACATTATTCAATCTTCGCATTTGAAACAGCCACTATTTTGCTTTACGATTACTCATACTGCTGGGTGAGCCAATTCTCAAAAAAATTCATGATACCTATCATTCCTGAAATTTTCAAGCAAATCCTAGCAAAGCTGTAGTATCTGAGTCGGTAAAAAGCGCATATTGTTCCATAGCCATATGTTTTCATAGTAATACAGCGCATATTGTTCCATAGTAATACAGGAGAATTCAAATCACTTTAACTTCATTAAATACCATTTGGTCTTTATGAAACTTTCAGAACAGATTAATCTTGTAAATAGTCATCTGTGCACTAAATTTCATTAAATTTAAGGGCACCGTTAAGATTTTATTCAAGAAAACATAAAATCGATAAATCATAGTATTACTAACAACGTTGAGTGAATTTCGACTTCTCATGTCTTTGTTGTTGTTGCACTCATAAAGGCCTACATTCATGATTTTTTTCAGATTTTCCGGGTCAAAGGGGGGGACACGAAATTGTCGTATATTTCCCCTTCCCCTGCACCCCCCGAAACAAAATTTGTCATTTTAAGACCTGAAAAGTTCTCATTAAGACCTTTCATTTGATACACATTGCCTACATGCGATGAAAACTTTTTTTGTAGGGGCAACTCCCCTATATGGGGAGACCCCCCTAAAGACCTTATAAATTTTTTTTCGTGTTGAAACTTTGAAGAGCGCGTTACTTCGCACCTACTTACAAAATCGTATGTTCCTAGCTTATTAGCCCAGTCATATTAGGGCTTTCACCTCGGAATGAAAGATAATAAGCTGCAAATTGGTATGAACCTTTGTTTTGTCATTCTAAATGTTGTCTCAAAAGTCAAAATCATTATCGTGTTCGCGTCTCAAGATATTCAAGGTCAAAGGTCACAAAAATCGGTTTTTCGCGAATATCTGGCTTCCTATCGGTTAAATGAGATTTGCATTTATTATAAAAGTTGTAGGCTATAAAATTCCCTACAACTTTTGTTTAAACTTTTTTTTCATACGACCAACCGTTTTGAAGGTAGAGCGCGAAGAGTGCACATCGTACAGTCATATACGGCCTAATGCAAGGTCAAGCGTGAGTTATGGTTATCAGTACGTTATAAAGTCAATTATTTACTTGGAAATTATAATTATTAAACAATGCCTATTATTTATGTACTCACTATTAATTATTTATATTTAATTAAAGTAAGTAACTTGATTATTTATATATAATTATTCATATTTAACTCATCATTGACACAGCTATTGCCTTATCAGAACATCAAAAAACTGCTGTCATCATAGGAGAAGATATCGATTTGCTCGTTATTTTAATTGGACGTACTCAGCCACATCATCAGGAAATTTTTTTGAAAAAAGTTGGCAAAGGCAATGTCAAAACACAAATATATTCTACTAAAAGTTTTGACCAATATCCTCGTACTAAAAAGCACATTTTATTTTTACACGCATTCAGTGGCTGTGACACGACTTCTGCGCTATTTAAAAAAGGAAAAAAAACTGTTACTAGAGCATTGGAAAAAATTCCTGATTTAGATAAACTGGTGGAAGTATTTCAACAAGAAAACTGCCCACAACAAACATTATTAGAAAATGGAGTGCGCATCTTGTTGGCATTATATAATGCTCCAAAATCTGAGGACAACATTGATCATTTCCGCTACACGCAATTCATCAAATTTACAAAACTAAATAAACCTGTACAACTGTCAACACTTCCACCAACAAGTGTAGCAGCTCATCAACACATAAAACGTGTCTACTACCAGATTCAAACGTGGTTAGGGAAGGACTTAGAACCTAAAGAATGGGGCTGGATGCTTGAAAATGAAATCCTGGAGCCCATACGAACGTTATTACCTCCAGCACCAGCCGAACTACTAAACGTAATATTTTGCAATTGCAAAAATGGTTGTGGTTCCCGCTGTGGATGCAGAAAATCAGGGCTACAATGTTCTTTAGCTTGCGGCCAGTGCAACGGACAAGCTTGCCTCAACGCTTCACTGTATCCAAGTAATCCCGATGAAGAAAATACATATGATCCCGATATTCTGGAAGGTTTGGAGATGAACATGACAGATAATGAGGATGATGACAATGAATCGAACATTTTTGAGCGACAAGAAGAAGAAGACGACGAACAAGAAGAAGATAATTAGCTTCCATTTCCAATTTCATTACAATTAAAATCAACAAAGATACTTTTGATATTTGAACTCACATTTTGATAAATGTATATTATGCCGTATTTAATAATAAATAAAAATATGTGTAAAATATATACTCTTACTATCATTTTAACCTAAAATAAAACTAAAATATATAATCCAGAATTAATAATATTTTATACTTAAATAGTTAAATATGAATAATTATATATAAATAATCAAGTTACTTACTTTAATTAAATATAAATAATTAATAGTTAGTACATAAATAATAGGCATTGTTTAACAATTATAATTTCCAAGTAAATAATTGACTTTATAACGTACTGATAACCATAACTCACGCTTGACCTTGCATTAGGCCGTATATGACTGTACGATGTGCACTCTTCGCGCTCTACCTTCAAAACGGTTGGTCGTATGAAAAAAAAAGTTTAAACAAAAGTTGTAGGGAATTTTATAGCCTACAACTTTTATAATAAATGCAAATCTCATTTAACCGATAGGAAGCCAGATATTCGCGAAAAACCGATTTTTGTGACCTTTGACCTTGAATATCTTGAGACGCGAACACGATAATGATTTTGACTTTTGAGACAACATTTAGAATGACAAAACAAAGGTTCATACCAATTTGCAGCTTATTATCTTTCATTCCGAGGTTGACCCCTTTTTTTACCTAATATGACTGGGCTATATGTAGTTTGCGAGAAAAAGTGGTGGGACACACGGACGGACGGAAAGACAAGACAGACAGGACGCGATTTTAGTAGGGTATTGTAAAATGATTTTACAATACCTTAAAAAAATAGCTGACGAATGAAGTGAGAATTTGAAAAGCAAGTGCGGAATTTTGAATTTTCCGCTAGTAGACATAGCAGAAGAAACAGAAGACAGTGGATGGTGCTAATGAAAGTGGCCGTTTTACATTATTTTTGATTTTTTCGCGACATTTCCATCCTCATTTAAAGTGGCCCCATCCTTCTTTTTTTGTCTTTCGCCGAGCGCTCGGAGTACTGCAAGAAAGGGAGTGAGTATAAATTTGGCTTTTTCTCCATTTTATTTTTTTCATTATATCAAACTACGTTATTTTCGTTCATATAGTATATTTAGTTAACCTTTGTTGTTTCCATATTTCATTATATTAGATTTTGAAGGGGGCGGTTTGCTTTTGGTGTTTATATTAATTTCTTTTTTTCCAATTTGCGAATCTTTTGTCCTTATCCCTTAGTTTTACTGTGTAGGGTGGCTCAGCACAAGCATATTCCCACGACACGACTCAGCGCTAGCCGGCCTCAGTATGCCACCCCGGGTTACCTACCCCTCTGCTGAAAAACAATGTCTGCAACTGCGGTGACTTCTGCGGTTATAACAAAAATTTTATTTTCATATACCTGTATTCCTGCATTTTTAGTTCTTTGTACAATTTTCTTTTTACAAAGACTTGTTTGTCCATCTGTCCGTCCGTCCATTTGTCCGTGCGTCACAGCAAGTTTCCTCAGAAACTATGAAAGCTATGATGCTCAAACTTTGTGGAAAGGTCAGAAAATATGGTCTCTCAAAAGTTTAGTTCTTGCCAAAAGTTTAAAAATTTTTTAAGGGGTGTCCTCACAATATCAAAAGCAGTCGAATTGAGTATCAAATGAAAGGTCCTAACTAGAACTATAAGAATCTGAAAGAAAAAGGTCATCTTATGCATCAAGGGTCTAGGGGGTGGCAAAATGTACCAAAATTTGGTGTCCCCACCTTGCGATTGGACACCTTAGAGCAGAAAAATCTAAAAATAATCAAAGAGGTAGATCTTATTGAGTACAAGGGCAACAAATATCTCAGAAATCGAAATTCGCTCAATTTTGTTAATAATAGTATGATCTGTAGATTTTACTTTTTCGCCCATAAAATCAAAACAGTACCCTTAAACTTCTTGAAATTTTGTAATTATATAGTTCGGTAAAAGATCTTAAACACTGCAACTTTTGCATAAATTGGAACGATTTATTATCCAAGTATTGGATGAATAATTCAAATTATCGATTCACACTACTAGAAAATTTGTTTCGAACCCTAGGATGGTTACAAAGACCTTCTGGTAGGAGCACTCTCCTGCTTACTCAAGTTGTTTTAAGCTAGTAATAATAATTTAACGTCTCAATGATCAGAGTTTCAAAAGATTAGCGCAGATCATCTTATTTCATCAAAATAAATCAAAAAATCAAGTGAAATAATTTTGGCTAGCTTTTTGGGTCTGTGCGTTATAGCAATGAAAGTCTTGATAAAGGAGACTATGTTATTGCGATTTTTGTGGATCTGAAGAAGGCTTTTGATTGGGTTGATCATGACCTGTTAATTGAAAAAGTTGAATCTATAGTATTCACGGCAAACCGAAACAACCTTTAAAAAGTTATTGGAAGGAAGATTCCAAAGAATATTAGTTGATAATATCTTGAATTATCTAGCACCAAAAAAATCAGATGTTCCTCAAGGATCCATACTTGGTCCAACCTTGTTTTTGCTATATACTAATAATTTGAATATATGTGGACTGAAAGGCTATATGCTGATGATACTGTACTTCTTTATTCGGTACATGATGAAATTGCCATTGAGAATATCGTCAGCGAGGATCTAGATAAATCTCGTTCTTGACTTATCGAGAAATGCTAGCATTGAATACTAAAGGGTTTTCTAATAAGAGGTGTTATTTTAAATAGCCCGCTATTTGGGTAGATGTCACTTTTGAAGCTGTCATTTTCCATATTTGACAAGTAGAAACTACGCCATTTATGAAAACGGAACGATACACGCTTCAACAAAGCATTGAAATTATTAAAATTCACTATAAAAATGGTGAAAATTTGGCAACGACGGTTTGTAAGACTCGAACATTTTTGGGTCGTCGTGAAGCACCTTGTCGAACCGCAATACGGGAATCGGTGGAAAAATTCGAGCTGTTGGGATAACTTAGTGATGTGAAAAATAAAACCCGTGCACGTCACTCATGAACAGCCGAGAATATTGCTGCTGTAGCCGAAAATGTTGAAGAAAACCCAGATTTGTCCATTCCTCGTCGTTCTTTGGAATCAGGCATTCCACAAGCGTCATGATACCGTATTTTGCATAAAGATTCGGGTCTTAAGGCTTATAAAGCTCAGTTCACACAAGAAGTCAAGCTGGTCGATCATCAACAACGTCGTGTTCTTGCTGATTGGGTCCTTGAAATGCATGAAAATGATACGGAATTCCATCGAAAAATCATCTTGAGTGATAAGCCCCATTTCCACCTCGTTCGATTCGTCAACAAGCAAAATTGTCTCATCAGGGGCTCGAAAAACCCAAGAGTTATTGTTGAAAAGCCTCTCAATCCTCAACGTGTGACTGTTTGGTGCAGTTTATGGTCCGGTAACAGTTACAGTGAACGGGTTGCGCTATCGAGAGATGATTAATGATTTTTTATGGCTGAAATTGGATGGTATTGATCTGGACAACGTTTGCTTTCAACAAGACGGCGCTACATGCCACACAAGCAACGAAATCATTGATTTTTTACGGGAAAAGTTTCCGGACCGTGTTATCTCTCGAAGAGGTGATCACAATTGGCCACCGAGATCTTGTGATTTAACACCTTGCGACTTCTTCGTTTGGGGCCACGTGAAAGAGAAGGTCTACGCCAACAGCCCAGCGTCGATTCAAAACCTCAAAGATGGAATTCGTGAGGCTGTCGAGGACATAGGGCAACCACTTTGCGATTTGGTTATGGAAAATTTCATGAATGTTCCTATAGGCGTGGTCGTGGTGGTCATTTGCCGGATGTCTTTTTCCACTATTAACGGCATACCTTCCTCTTTATAATGAAATAAAAATCAGATCAATTATATTCAAAAATGACATTTTTCTTTTAATATTAAACTAGTTGGGTAGACAGACCTATGCTCATGTCAGAAGGGTTTTGTACTCAACTTACAAAATGCAGTAACCAGCAACAAATAAAATCAAGAAACATGTCAAAGACGATTTTATTCGAGAAAATGTGAAATTCGAGGATCATACTATTATTAATAAAAGTTGAAAGAATTTTTTTTGACTTCTGAGGTATTTGTTATAGTTATACCCATAAATATCTCGCTTTTTAGATCACGGGTGTCCATTCGCGAGGGAGGAAACACATTTTTCATGTATTTCCTCCCTGTGCCCCCACTGAAGCAAAAATTGTCAGTTTAAGAACTGTTTTGAAAAGCTCTCATAGAGAACTTTCAGTTGATACTCATATCGGCTAACTATCATTTAATTTTTTTTCAGACGCCACTCCTCTATACTGTAATCATCGATTGATGGCCTATTTTTTTGAATCCTAGAATGGTTACAAAGCCCTTTTGCTAGGAGCTCTCTCCTGCGTCTTCGACTTGTTTCAATTATATGTACTCATCTTCATGATACCTATCATTCCTGCAATTTTCATGCAAATCCTAGCAAAGCTGTAGTGTCTAAGTCGGTAAAAAGCGCATATGGCTCCATAGCCATATGTTTCCATAGTAATACAGGGCATATTGTTCCATAGTAATACAGGAAAACTCAAATCGCTATAACTTCGTCAAATACTATTCGATCTTTATGAAACTTTCATCTGTTTGCTAAATCTTATTGAATTTAAGGGTACCGTTTGGATTTTATTCAAGAAAACATAAAACCGATAAATCATACCATTACTAACAAAGTTGAGTGAATTTTGACTTCTCATGTATTTGTTGTTGTTGTACTCATTAAGGCCTACATTCATGATTTTTTTCAGATTTTTCGGATGGAAGGTGTCCAATCGCGAGGGGGATACGCGAAAAGTTCGTACATTTCCCCTTCCCCTGCCCCCCTCGGTACCCACAAGGTAATTGTAAGACTTGTTTTGAAAATATCTCATTAAGGCCTTTCTAATGACACCCTATTCGACTACCAATGGTGAAAATTTTTTTTTGAGGGGTCACCTCCCTATATGGGGTGACCCCCCTTAAACCCCTTCGAAAATTTTTTTCACCCTTGAACTTTTAAGAAGTCGCCACTTCTGACCTTTCCATAAAGTTTTATGGCTGTAGATTCTATAGTTTCGGAGAAAAAATGCTGTGACATACAGACGGACGGACAGACGGACACAGGTCGTGATTGCAATAGGGTTTTGTATTTTAGTACAAAACCCTAAAAAAACACCTCTTCCAGAAATAGTGATAAATGCAAAATCATTATCGGTTTTTAAGAAAAAGCCAAAGACATCTAAGAAATTTAAATTAATGATAAGTCCTGTTGATTGAAAATCTTTTAGAATCGTCAAGATACTCAAAGACAGCTAGTTTTTATCCACTCAGAGTTTTTTTTTTTTTACTGCGTCGTATTATCATTTTTTTCTTCATTTCTGAGAATTGTTTACAATTTGAACTAGGCTATTAAGAAAGGAATACTTCACAGCATTTTGTATGCTCCCTTGTACCGATGTACTAAACGTTTTCTGGGTGGCACACTTGTAAAAGCGACCAGATGTGAATGCAGCTCGCACTAGCTTTGTGGGACGAAAAAAGAGTGATGGAGAGAGTGGTAGGGAATGGAGGTATTCAAAAAAAAAAATATTAACAAATTTTTCCATGATATTCATACCTTTTTTATCGGTCACAGTAGTTACAATTCCTGAAATTCCTTTTGACAAAAAAGTTTAGTGTCATGCATGACTTTTAGCCGCATATAAACAAATATTTATGTTTATTTTAACATTATGTTTATTGTAGTGTATTTATTGAGAAATATAATTTTTCTCCTTTTACTGAAACCTGCAAATTTACAGGACGATGTCTTCAGTCAAAAACGTGACCGTATTGATGGTAATATGATTTAAAGTTCTTCAGTATAACTGGTATTTAAATTGCTTATGTATATCGCAGGTGAATTCACTTCAAGTCTCCAAGAATACGAATTTGTTGTACCACATAAAATAACATGTGATGGAGATTTCTTAACATTTTCTTTGCCAAACTATTTCAAACATGACTATGCATCTAAACGTCGAAGACGTCAAGATTGTGGCCCTGATGTCATCAATTATAATTTGCACTTTGATGGTCAAAACCATCATGTGCAATTATGGCCTAATCATGGATTCATTTCACCAGAAACGGTATGCCATTAGGTTCTCATTTGGGTCCCTGGGTGTTTTCTTTTAATTATTGTAGATAGCAGAATTTCACTATCCCGGCTCGGAAATGACTGTAGTTGCGAGGAAATTAAGGAAAATCAATCCTGCACTATGTCATTATGCAGGAACGATTAAGGGCATGGATGGTTCAAGAGCTGCATTGTCATTATGTGATGGAATTGTAAGTCATTTATTCGCAAAGAAAGTTTTCATTCTTGCATTTTTGATTGATTTGCTTATCGACCCCCAGGCTGGCTACCTCAAAACAAATAATGGAATGTATTACATAGAACCCGTAAAAGATTTCTGCGCTAATGTAGATGGTCATCATTTGCATGTTGTGTATAAGCCCATTGAGCATAAAAATCAACGTAGATCAGCTAATTTTGACCCATCTTCATCTTCTTCCTCAACTTCATCATCATCTTCGTCACAGTCAAAGAGGACTCTCAACACTAATTGTGGTACGCGTGAAAGTTGGAGGGATGGTTGGAAACGTGCCTTTGACTACCATATGAAAGTGGAGCGTTCAGCGAACCCAACTGGGAAGAAAACGGCAAATAATAATAATAACCATCAACATGATGTTGCCTCCAGGAAAACGTCGCATGATCAACAACATCGTTATTTGGAGGTACTTGTAGTGGCTGATAAGAAATTCCTCGATTATCATAAGGATAAGGATCATGAAAATTATATTCTAGCAGTGATGAATATGGTAAGTGTAAATTTTATGAATATACTTTCATGTATTGAATTTTTTAAAAATTAGAGCATTCATTGTTTCGTTATAAAATGTTACTTGTAATAATGTGATGTGTTGCGGGTTCCAGTTTGATTTGAATAATTATTTTTATACTCAGCACTATTAAGAACCAAATAATAGTTACTCACCCGTCTATTGAGCCAATGCAACAAATAATTCAACATGTGGCTTAAGGCATTGACAAAGCTTTCAGTTACTAATGAATTTGAAATATTCAGATACCTTTTTTTTGTGTTTGGGAGGTGAATGCCATTTACGCACAGAGTGTGGGACTACCATGCTCGCAAGAAGGTGACCGGGCTACCCACTGAACATCTTCCCCGTCAACCTGAGAACCCAGCCTGGAACCGTTTGACACATTACTTCAGGCCAGGTCTTGTTTTGTTACGCCGTGAGGCGCCTTGAAGCTGTGGGATCCCTTTCCTAGCGGGAGGGGAGAGGGGAAGTGCCAGAAACATAATCCCCCAGCCCTAACGCCCCCGGCTACTGTGAGTCCCTTTTACCTTTTAGGACTGCCCGAACATAATGTGCCTCCTGGTTCCATTTGTCAAACGATTCGAGCATCATCGCAACTATATTATCCAAGGTGAGCTCTCCTATCTTCCTGTAGAGGTCTTTTCGTAGCCTGACCCATTTTGCGCACACAAAAAATGTGTGGCAAGCAGTGGCGGCTGTACCCTAAGTACGCTCGTGCGCTGAACCACCAATTCAAAAGATTTAAAAATTACAAAATTACTTCATCTTTATTTTTAAATTACCATATTAATATTTATTTTTTAAACATACAAAAACATATAACAAATAAAATGTCCAACTATGACGAAGCAATTTAAGCGCTTTGCTAAACTATTAAGACTTATTTTCCCTGTAAAGAAACATTCTCGTGCGCTTCGGCGAGCGCACGAGTACTGCTAATACAACTTGTATGGGTTACGAGCTAATACGCCTGACGCGTGAGACAAAAGATAGTTCATAGAAATGTACCGAGTAATGAGTCTGTTTTCGAGCGCCGCACGTGCGATTTCGTTTGACGAAATTCGCCGGATCTGCGACGGCGGCCATTAGGGATGACATCTTGTTAACAGTATAGTTTTGCTGTATCTGTGACGCGTGTTAATTATTGTTTGTTTACATTAAGTAATTGTTTTTTATTTTCGTTTTGATTCTATTCTATACTGTGTACAGTGTGTGGTGTGAGTGAAAATTAGCATAAACATTGACTATATTAAGGATAATAACAAAACTTTTCAAAATAAAGTTGACATAAAATTGGCCGGACCGCCAAGGCCCTTTCTAGATTTTAAACAACAGTGCAAATCGAAAAACAAAGCATTTGCGCGAAGTTTTAAAAGTGAAATGTATAATAGAAAGAAATGGTTGTGTGGATGTGAGCGTCTTAATGCATTCTTTTGCTTTCCTTGCATTATTTTTGGTGGAGAATCGATTTGGACAGGTACTGGAATCAAGGATTTGACGCATTTGAGTGAAAAAATAAAAAAACATGATTCTTCGCAAGTACACCTACAAAATGTAATGAGTTTGTCCGTGTTAGGCACAGTCGACATTCGTAATCAGCTAGATTCTGTGTATAGAAGTAATATCCAAAAGTATAACGAACAAGTTTATAAAAACAGATATATTTTATCACGTCTTATCGATTGTGTCAAGTTTTGTGGTGCATTTGAGTTAGCTTTGCGAGGTCGCGATGAAACAATTGAGTCTAGTAATGCTGGGGTGTTTCGTGGATTAATAGACTTTATATCAGAGTTGGATACAGTCATGAAGGAGCATCTCACATCGTCCACAGTCCTCAAAGGTACGTCAAAAACGATTCAGAATGATATTTTGGACTCAATTTTATGTGTGTACTACAAAAAAGTGTCGGATATTATAAAAAAATGTGAATACGTAGCAGTTCAAGCTGATGAAACTACCGATATATCGACCACTATGCAGATGGTAATGATTTTAAGATACGAAGAAAACGGACAGGTTCACGAACGGTTTTGGAAATATCTTACGCCGCATTCCCATACTGCTGAAGGACTTAGTTCTGTTATTATAACAGAATTACGAGCACTTCAAATAACTCCGCAACAATTAATAGCACAATGTTACGATGGCGCCTCTGTAATGAGCGGGAATGTTGGTGGAGTACAGGCTAAAGTAAAAACCGTCTATCCAAATGCTTCATTCGTTCAATGTTACGCCCAATAACTAAATTTAATAATAGAAAAAAGTGTAAGTCAAAACAAGACCGTACAGAAATTTTTTGCTAACCTTCAAGCTTTTCCAAAGTTTTTTTCACGATCACCGAAGCGTACAGAGATTTTGAAAACTATAGTATCAAAGAAGATTCCAGCTGCTCCACAAACGAGATGGAACTTTAATTCGCGGACGGTTGACACAGTACATAGCTACAAGGAGCCTTTAAAGGAATGCATGACCACCATTATAGAAACGGAAAATGATACTAATTCTATAAATCAGGCAGATATGCTTCAAAGATATTTATACGACAGTACTTTTTTATATTGGCTTGAATTTTTTCAATCTATTCTGCGACATAGTGAAATTTTATTCAAACAAATGCAAAAAAGGAACATTTATTTGGTTCATATAAAAAACTGTATTAATGAAATCAGTATACAGAATGCACGTAACACCATAGATCAACTTGAAGAACCACCTCAAAAAAGATTTAAATCGTCTAGCTCTGTAATAGCAAAAGAAGTGTGCGATATAATTATTACTCAAGTGAAAGACAGATTCAATTTTTGTAATCATTTGATAGCAGCCAAATTATTTTACTGCGAGAACTTTACCACGTACCGGTCTGCTTTTCCCGATAAAGATTTCACGATCACAGTTTCCACTTGCGCCGCTTTGGACAAATACAAATTGAAAAACGAACTCTCCGCAATATACAATCACGACGATTTCATCAACGCAAATAGTGCGATTGCAATTTTACAAATGTTTTATAATAATGACTTCACTGAATCATTTTCAGAGTCAATGAAACTGTTGCGAATTCTGTGCACTATACCAATGACTTCAGTAGAGAGCGAGCGATGTTTTTCGACACTGAAAAGAAATAAAACTTTTCTGCGAAACACCGTGTCTCAGGATCGGCTAAATGCACTTTCTGTGCTCAGTATTGAAAAAAAATTCATACAAACTATACCCGATTTTAATGAAAAGGTGATTGAACATTTCGCTTCAGAAAAATGTCGTCGCATAGATTTAATGTATAAAAAATAATAAAAATAAACATATTTTATGTAAATTGTTGTTTTATTAGAATTTTTAATCTTAATACTTAGTGAGCAAGTAAAGTGGCCCACCAGTTCGATGACCCACCAGCCGCCACTGGTGGCAGGCATTGTCCTCCTCAGCTGGGTGAAATCGACAATCGAGGGACCGTGGCACCAATCTTGTGCGGGTAAGACTGAAAACACTCACGCGCACTCAAAAGCTGCGTCAGGTAGAAGTCAGCCTCACCATACCTACAATTTAGCCACAGTCTCACATCCAGGATGGGGCACGCAGTCCACTTTTCCTTCGTGCAATTGACCTAAGACTGCTGCCAATCGTTGAGTGATCGCTGTTTCTCCTCGCGGACAACCATCTCCCTCGCATCCTCGTTTCGGCACAGGTAAATAGCGTGGCGCTCTCTAGCAAGGAGGGCGACAGGTATCACGCCTGCAATAACTCTCACCGGCGAATCGGAGACTGTCAGATACGAAGACGTTATCCTCAGTGCTCCTCTTCTCAGTACCTGTCCCAAACGTTTCCGGTATACCACCTTACTGAGAGCGTCCTCCCATAATTCTGCTTCATACAGTAGCACTGACCCTACAGCACTCATCAAGAGGTGTCTTTTTGATGGGCTGGGTCCCCCTACGTTGGCCATAAGTCGACTCAGAGCCGATATTCCCGAAGCAGTCTTGTAAGTCGTTGCCTTGATTTGCTCAGAGAAACTCATCTTCGAGTCGATCAGGAGCCACAGATTTTTCACCAGTGGCTTTGGTTCGATTCGTTTACCTCCAATACTGATCATCCTTACTCTAAAGGTTCTCTTTTTTGTCAGGATGAACACTTCCGTTTTCTCCAGTACTAAAATTAGCGCACGAGTAGTTATCCAGTCCCTCACTCGGTGCATTAGCATACCTAGCCTAAGTTTCGCTTGTTCAACGGTGTCTCCAGTGACCAGAGCCGCAACATCATCCGCATAGCCGACCGAGCGAAACTCATCTGGCATCTCGAGTCTCAGTAGCCCGTCGTAAGACACGTTCTACAGGTTTAGACTAAGGGTAGATCCCTGGGCAATATCCTATGTAACTCCCATCCTTCGTTGGTCCTACGTCTTGTCGTAGAGCAGGCTTCGCTCCTTAAGGTAGTTCCTCAAAAGCCGCATGTAATATTCTGGAACTTGAAAAGAGTTTTCTGGCGAATTCAGAATATCCACCCATCTAGTGGAGTTGAAGGCGTTCCTGACGTCGAGTGTCACCAACAGGACGATCCGTCGCTTGGTGCGACTATATGCCTCTGCCTTTTGGACCGCGTTCACCACCTCTGCAACCGCATCAATGGTAGAACGTCCTGCTTTAAAGCCATACTGCCGAGGATATAGGTCCCCAGCAGCACGAATCGCGTCAGTGAGTCTCCCTTTGATGAGTTTCTCTAGCAATTTCCCAGCCATGTCTAGCATGCATAACGGGCGGCATGCAGACGGTGATTCGGGATTTCCCTTCCCCTTGCTGATCAGCACGTGCCTCGCCACCTTCCATCGTACCGGGAAAGCCCCGTCCCGTAAGCAAGCGTTGAATGTGCTGAGCAGCAAGTCAGGACAACCTTTAGGACCTTCTTTGGGAAAATCCGTTGGTAACACCAATATATAGTCGTATTGGTGGCATTCAAGGCTAAGTATTATAGCCCATATTAGTGCAGGTATGTTGGCAGCACTACCTCAACTGTCATTCATTAAACTAGCATTCATTAGCATTAACGGACATAAAACACGTATAACTGAAACCTCTTATGCCTTAACATAAGTGTCGTGAGTTAAGTATAGTTGGACTCGTATAACAATATAGAATTCAAAAATCGCATACAGCAATTTTTGTGAAAAGGAAAAAGTTGGGCATTAATAAGTGATTATTAGAAGCTGGCGAAGTCAAATTTCATTTCATTTTGCTATCATCAATCACCAGTGCACACAGAGATCACAAATGGTCAGAGAAATATCGCGACGAACAGCTCAATGACCAATACTCGATATCTTTAGTACGTTAGGCTCAATTTTTTGAACAATTACATCAATTTCATTCAACTTCTAATTTTAACTTCTTCAACAAACAATATCGACCTACAAGCAATTTTAAGGCTTACGGAGGGAGATCATGGCAGTACTTTTCTTTAAAAAAGCACAGCATCTATTTCTTCCCCGCCCAGTGTCTTTTATCAAACTTTGAACTGGTCGACTCGAAGGAATTGTTCACAAATTACAAGGGATGATTCAAAAGCTACACGGACAATAACAGCGTTACAACCAATGCCATATTTGGGCCAATTACTCTTAATATTCATCGGCGTTAAAAGCTATGCAACTGTGGCTTTACTATCAGCAGCCAAGATTCCTAGTGATATACTATACGATAAGTTACTGGCATTTCTTGGGAAGTAGCCATCCCACCGGGAAAACATTGTCGTGTCCTATCATTAATTCTTGAGAAAATATCAAGCTAGTTACCTATTAATAACATACTATGCTACGCACTTTTGAGAGGGGTATCACCATCTGCGAGTTTGTATGTAAATGCAAAAATCTATGGATGCCTTTTTTTCCTACCTGCGCAATGTATCAGCGTGATCACCGATAACAATATCAGAGAACAATTCCTAAAATCTGAAAGAAAGACGTTTCAGAAACTACTAACCAAGGCATCACTTATAGAAGTGTCGAAAGGGGACGCACAAGAATCCACAATAAACATGTCATCTAAAGAGGAGAATCTAAATAAAGTGGTATGACACAGCGTCCGGTTAGAAGATAGACGTGAAGACTATCAGTCAGGTAGATCCCTTTGAAACAAGAGTCAAGTCCATCGACCGGTTTCCGCGAGAGATTTACGCTGTAGCAAAGACAATCGCTTAACCAAAAACTGTAGAAACAAACACTCAGACATCAACTGACTATATTGGTTAAAGAATGGCCATATAGTGCACGTGCGTATGGCAAGGCACCTGGCTGAAAAAATAGGAAACAGCACACGATGTGCAAACGTACTACTCGTATAAAGACACCAATTTAATTCGAAGTGGAAAATCGTACGACGTGCACCAAGTGACAAAGTTAAAAATGACTAAAAACAATAAGCAATACATAGCGTTAATGTTGATAGAAGGGACACTAATCAAATTTGACGTGGACATAGGTTCAGGGTGCACATTTGTGCCCAGATCTTTGTGCACAAAACTAAACATCAAGGAACCATTAAAGCCAAAAGGTATCCTACCCCAAAAACATGTTTAAGCCGGATGGGACCATGAATGTCGTAGAAATTTATAAACAGACAACTATCAATGGCAAGGTTTTTGTAACATCAGATAACCTTTTCTGCTGGTTGGCCGTATATGGATACAGAGTTTGGGAATCGATTTACAAGAAAATGACAAAACATCGAATGAAGATCAAGTGCTTTCAATCAAAAATATCGAAGAACAGAAAATGGCCTCATACCACGTTTGTATCGCTTATTAACATGTCACTGAAGACTTTGATGTTTTTGGGAATGGCAACATACTATTCTCGCTTTATCGTCACAAAGTTACTCACTACGATAATCTTTACAAAACGGTGGGTAGTTCTTCTGATCATCAAGATGCGAACAATCGTTCAGGAAACTCAATGAAAAAATAGCCAGTGATAGCATGGAGCTTACGATACAAGGTTCCATGCTATCGCTGGCGAACTGTCTCACATAGTGAACAACAAAGAGCGACTAATTACGTTCGTGTCATGCACCTTAATGAATATTGTGATGATGTGGGACATTTTGATTAATATCTCTCGGCACGTCCATTCAAATTAATAACCGGTAATCAACCACTATCCCACATATTCCACCAAAACTCAAAAATTCCACGGATCCAGCTTGTCTACTCAGATATGCTGCGTTCCTGTCGGGGTTCGACTATAAAGTCTCTTTTAAGAAAAGAATTGACAACGTCAATGTGGACTATTTATCACGATCATCGGTCAAAATAGCGCCGAAAACAGATAAGTACATAAATAGTGATTGCATACTTCACTTGAAGCATCAGTTCTTTGGATTTTCACTACAAATATAACATTTGAATCGATTCAAGCAGAAACTCAAAAGGATCAAGACCTGTTATGCGTGTGTTAGAAATTGCAAAATAACGACTTATCAATGATCATGGTATTGTATTTAGAGGACAACCAGTGCGACTTTACGAGCCTTCGGACTCTAGAAATTACCCCGAACATACATAGGAGTTACAAAAATGAAACAACTTGCAAGACAGTATCTGTCTTCTTCTTCTTTATAGCACAACAGCTCCTCTCGGGTCTTCGCTTCCTGCAATAAGCGCCTGTAACTGTCTTGGTCCATTGACCACGTCCTCCAATTTTGAAATCAAAACAGCGATGAACTGTCCGTCGACTGAGTCAGACTAGCGTTTCCTCGGTTTCCCCACTGATCTTCGCTTCAGTTCTCCCAACGTATACCTACTTGGGTATCCGTTGTTTATCCATATGATTCATGTGAGCAACCCATAGCAGTTTTCGCAGTCTTACAATCGTTTAGGCCTCCGGCTCGTTAAAAATTCCATACAGCTCATGTTTGTATCGAATTTGCCATTGGGTCCCATCTAGTTTTGTTTCAGTGATTCACCTCAGAAGCCGTTTCTCGAAAGCGTTCAATGTGTTAGGGTCTATGTTTTACATCCGTAGCTTAGCACCGGCCTTATCACAGATTTGCTTACTTGGAGCCTTGTTTTCCTGTGTATACAGCTGGCCTTCAAAATTGTCAAAACTGAATAAAATATTTTATTTGCAAGCTGTATTCTTCAGCGTATTTCGTCTCTTTCATTAGCGCATCTTATTATTTTGATGCAAAAATACACAAATGTGCAATGTCTTCACCAAGTATGCTGTTTGGGGTATTTTTCATAAACTGCATCATGAGCTTTATTTTATTCAGATTGACTTTTAGATATACTAGTTTGCTTCGTTTTTAAGTTTTATAAAGTATATATATTAGAAGCAAATCAACAAAAACGAGTGCAGAGTGCATATGTCCAGAACAACCCACCGAAAGCCCAACTTGACTCTCGGCAAGAACCATATAGCAATTCGAACCGCATACGTATCGACTACGCTGGAGCGATAAAGAGCTACCACTAATTGATTATAATGGACGCGAAATCAAAATGGACTGGAATTGAAATTTGTTGATCAACACCGACATTAACATCGACTATTGAGCTGTTGTCTGACGCTTTCTCAAGGCGCGGCTACACTGAAGTCGTTATCCGATGTCATCCCTTCAGTGCAGCCGTGCCTTGGGAAAGCGTCATAATTACCATATCTAATATTTAACTGTGATGAGCTTACTACTCCCAGGGCGGAACTGATCTGGTAATTCAAAGGGGTGCAACTGCTATCGTTGGGTTGTCGTCTCCGATTCCAGTGAAGCCGACGGGGACTGGCGTTCCCGGGGTACCCGAATCGCTTAGTAAAAATACTAGGATTGAAACTGGATCCGAAACATAGTGGCTTTGTGATTGTTCGATAACAAGATCAACTCATTGCTGCGAACCTCAACCCTGGAGGTATATTCAGGTACCACGGGCAGCTGATGAGCCTCCATCATAAAGATGGTCAGCTGATTGGTTGCGGCCCTTCGGGGAGTTTCGTGGTGGCTTGTGGTGCAAACAAAGGTTGGCGTTAACCTTATAGCGTCAGATACAGCTGGGTCTCGGATCTACCAGTATCAAAGTTGAGAGTTTCCTCAATGTACACTGGTACCGAACTTGGGGGCAAATGATTGGCGCTTAAACCAATCGCTGTCTAATGGTGACCGTGAGATTAGGCCTATAACAGGCAGGTGCTCACGTTAATCAAAACGACACATGTGATGAGCTTACTAAATTTGGTAAAGAATGTGGTATTTTGCAGAAAATTTATTGCCTCAGTGCATCTGGCTACTAAAATATTGGCTCAGCAAAATATACAGATATTCAAAAAAACGTTTATATGCAGGGACATATCATAGTATATCAAAGATAAAGTTCGAGAAATCCTTCTCCGCTATAGAAAACTCCACTGGAAAATAGAAAATCACCGGCGGAACAGTATTTGAACCACTGTATCCACATACAATTGGACGCCTTCAGATTCCATAGGTAGCAGCAAGAATCTTCTATCCGGCACATCCCTGGAACAAGGCGGATGGGAGTGGGGACACATTTTTTAGCTAAATTCTTCAAGAAAAATAAGAATACGGCAAGTGACATTATTTTAGAGAGCTAGATGATGGATCTCAACTAAAACGACACCTTGACTAATAACGGCCAATGGCAATGCAACATCAGTCAAAGCCAAAATTGGATGACATTAAGGACTTGAAATCAACACATTGGCCACTGGTGATAAAATATAATATTGGGAGACAGGAAACGGACACATTTGTGGAGCAACTTTCTTCAGTGAATCAAGAAGTCCATTTCCAGAATCAACCGAGACTAGAGTAAGGATATGCCGAAGAATATGAGTCAGTTCAAGAGCTGATCACAGAGTCTGTAGCTCAACAATATATTCAAGCTGTATGCCTTTCCACGAGAAATCAAAAGCGATCCCGATTGTCAAATCTTTTTGTGTCATTTTTCTAGGGAGAGGAATACTATTGAAGCCCGATTGTAGTATAACCTAGATAGACATGCGGTATAGGAACCTAATATACTACGTTAAACCTGGTACACCCAGTTCTGAAATCTAGTATCAATAACGAGATTAATTCCCAGTATAAATGAAATTTCCCTGTGTAAAATAAATTAAATTCATTTTTTGACAATATTTCTGCATACCAAAAACAGCCTTCACCGTAGAAGGTTGTCATTTTGAAAACATCATATGCCCCTTGCGTTAAAGAACGCCCCCTCCCTCAACCTTCCAATGTTTGATGGACAATGTCCTCAGTGAATTATAAGGTATTGTGTGCTAAGTACTACTTCCCTCAGCCAAGAGGGGTCCTTTCAGGTGAGGTTTTCAGGCTCCGAATAGCCCAATGAAGACGGGCCATGGGACCACTCGTTCGCCCCATTGCGTGCCCCTGCCCCGTGGTCCACTGAACTATACTGCGGAGCCCTGAAACTAAAGGGAAGTAAAACGATCGAGACTCCAGTTCAACTACCGTAGCACACTGACATGAAACTCCTTTACACGACGAAACTAACCTCTAGCCAACGCGTCCACCAAACCAATTTTACATTTTGTACCAAATTAAAGAAAAACCGAGAAGTTACTTTCGATTTTCACTTTTTTCATATATATCCTAACTTTACACACTAAAAAAGTTACAATAACACTTCTTGGCAAAATTAATAAAATTGCAAAGTCCTACCTCCTAATTTCCCTACCTTGAGGGCCCCATTGTAATCTGCCAGACATCAGTTCTTCCTTCGAATTTCTTCATCACCGCAACCCTTTCGGCTTTCAAATTCCTCAGCTTTGCAATCCTCTCCGCTTTCAAACTCCGTTCAATTTGTTTATTATCCATTCCTATTCTTGTTTTAACTCTAATTTTGACCTTTTACTACTTGCATCTTCAAAATAACTCCGACTGGCTTTACCACTATGAGATAAAAGAGGGCCACCGATAAGTTACGCCCCTTTTATCGCTTCTTACTTAACGGCTTATCCATTTCAAAGCCAAGGTCAGCTCGTGGTATTCTCGGTGTACTTCCACTGAAAAGTACATCTTGAAGTTGTCTCACCACGAGCATTTCCCACTTCACGTACGCTGGCATTTCAGGGTAGTGGGCTTGCATACTGTTATCGTGATAGTCGTCTCTGCTGCTGCTTTTGGGACTGTAATATTACTGTTACAGCTGAGGTGCCTGCTGCTAGTGCTGATACTTTGCTGCTGCTGTTGCGATATTTGCGTTTGTGGCGACGCCTGCTGCAAGTCTATGCGTGATGACGACGAAGATGATATGTTATGTTACGATTGGGCCAGAATTTCATTTGCAATATTCTTTAGTATGCGAATTCGTTCGATTTCTCTGCTGCTGCGTTAGTTGTATTTATTGAATTTGTTGCATTTATTGAACTCGTCTAATGGTAATAATACTGTCTATGATTTGGTACTGAGTTTGTGTTATTTGTTTTTGGCGCTTGCTGCTTACAAAGATGTAGTTGTTTAGTTGAGTTAAGTATTTTTAATCTAGCTTTTCCTAAAACCTTCTTAAATTAGTTTTGCCACTCTAGTTGAAAAAAATTACTTGACAAGATAACATTTTAATTCACTATATAGTTATCCATTAATTCAATTGGCTTGGTGGAGACTCGGTTGGTTGAAGCTTTCTGAGCCCAATCTAGTTTAGCGGTGGTTGGACCAGCGTCCCCTTTCGCTATCGTGTCTATTCCTTAGCATTTTCCTTTAGCTCTATAAGAGTATACCTGGATAATATCATCATCTTGTCAACATTACTCCAGGAGCACATAAAAAATCTCCGGAAGATATTTGCCCGACTTCAGGAAGCAAAACCACTGATAAATCGGAAACCCTAACCAAAGGATTTTCCTTTTTCGGGCACCTGGTTTAAACTAATGATATCAAACTCAATCCAGACAAAATCAAGGCCATTTGAAATTTTCCGCTTCATCAAACACAAAAGGAAATTAAATATTTTTTAAGCTTGTTGGGTTAGTATTGTAAATTCATTTCAAGCCTGGCAAAATTAAGAATACCACTAACCGAATGTCTGAAAAAGGGAAGTAAAATCGATCTTCATCCTAATTACATCCAGACCTTTAACTATTTCAATACCCGGACTTCACCAAACTCTTTGTCTTCACAAGATCACATTTTAACTGACAAGCCAATCTTCAATACCTGTAAGACGCTAACAACTTCTGAGATAAACCAATGACAAACAAGAGCTTCTTGCAATTGATTGGTCCACAAAATACTTCCAACTCTACTTATTTGGCAGAAAATTTAGCATCCTGACGAACTATAAACCACTAAGGCGGTTGATGAGCTTAAAGGATCCTTACACTAAATTCATTTGTTTGCATGTAAAAGTGAAGAATAAGACTACAAGGTTGTCTATAAAAATTGGACGCAAAAGTCAAATGCTGATGCACTGTGCTGTCTACTCCAGGCTGCACAAATTACGAGTTGAATGCAAACGAGGCCTCACCACCAATAACAGCTGCAATGATACCGGATAAAACAGGCAACAACAAACACTCTGCCAAAGAAGATAGCCTTGACAGGATTTTAATCTCAGAATGATTCTACTTTGAGTTTAACCTCCAAATGGTCCTGAAAAAAGCCAACAGGACACCCACCACAACGCAGCAAATCATATTTAGAAATAAGTAAAGAAAGAAAATTTATGCCCCTAAACACACTGAAATGAACCTTTTAGAAGCTTTGAAACCCTACTGAATAAAACAAACAATCTTAACTGATGACGAAACGTTCAAACTTTTTCAAAACATCTATTCTAAAATAAACTCTTGCAGGAGCATAACCATTAAAATTATACGTTGTATGGAAATATTTCAGGACATAACATACGATAACCATTCCGCCTGAATGGAGATTGCATGATGGGCTAACTTGCCATCCCTGTAAAACCCTATATTGTTTCAACAAAGCTGTGGAATTGATTGGACCTACGGCAACAACCTCGCAACCAAAAACAGATTATGGCATTGTATCCTTCAATGTCAAAGTCAAAGTCGAAAGTGCTTTATTCAATACTAAACGCTATAAATTTTTAAAGAATATAAAGCAAATTCCAAACGATAACAATAAAAAACTTAATGAATGCCAGATATCCTGAAGCTGTTAAGAACCTTTTACAACAGGCCAGTCAATATGAATTTAACAAATTGGCAACCCAGGAAACAAACTAGACTGTAAGTGATATTCAAGATACGCAAGATCGCACACAATATTCAGAAGAGAGAAACCTGCTGGAATGTGAGGATTCGGAGTGGTCTTCATATTGGACAGGGAGTTCAAATCACACGTTATTGATTTTAAGGCAGTCAATGAATGAATGTGTGCGATACGTCTAGAAGTGATATTCTTAAAAAATTGGATGATAAACGTACACACCTCAACCGAAGAAAAGGACGAAAAAATGTAGGAAATGTTCAACAACCACCTAGAAAGACCAGTCGACTTATTGCGCTAAAGTTGGCAATGCGCTACTTCGTTGAGAAAAGACTGGAGAATATAGCCTCCTCGATGAATTAATGATAACGGTAGCGTCTGATTAATTTCGCATATGGCAAAAATCTAGTCATACGTTCGACTTGCTTCCCACATCGATGCATACATAAAATCACCTGGGTGTCACCGATGGCAACACATATAGCCAAATTGACCATGTTCTGATCCAACAACGGTTGACCTTGAGCATACTTGACGTTCATACCTGCATACGAGCCAATTGTAACTCGGATCATTACTTGATCGAATTAACCTTTTAATGTCGTATGTCAAAGGCGTACTCAGCAAACACCAGCCCTCTACGAAAATTCGCCATCGAAAGGCACCAAACGGCGTTTGTGGCAAAAATTTTCACGGAGACCTTCAACAACCGTCTAGGATCCATTCTAGTACACACAGAGTTGAAAACAAGCAGCGAACTCCAGATGGAAGTGAAAGCGGCTATTAAGACCTGTTATGTGGTGGTGTTCCGTAGGAAAAATAAAAAAAATATACTATGCATTATCAAGAAAAAACAGGATGTATGTAGTAATTGCAACTGAGGAGTTGCTCTCGCAGCAAAAAAAAAAAGGTATTCAGCAAAGGTTGCTGACTAAACAAAAACAGTTTCCCTATGGAACCACATAAAGTCACATGATGGTGACTGAAGAGGAGATCTTTTTGGTTCCACGGCTAGCTCACCGCGTATGGGAGTGGGTTGAGAGACTGAAAGAATTTTTTTCTAAAGAACTCCATAATTTCGAACACGCGCAGACACACACTAAAATATTCACCAGTGCGTCATGGATTCTGATAACTTCCTGAAATTAAATTGAATTGAATCAAACAAAATGAAAACTGGGCTTAATCCAGCACATTGAACTTATCTAATTATTTCAATTTTTCTAGGCTGTTTTGATTGTAAAATGAACATTTATTTTCGGAATGTTTTATCAGTGCTCTAACAATATTCAAGTGAGTCTTAAAGTATTTTCAAATTGAGATAATTACATACCAACTAAAACGGCACTATATTTATAAACAGATTCCACCTATTATTTGCTCATCGACAGATTCACTCATCAGCCTCTTTATCGAAAAATGTATGCTTTGTCAAACGTATTAAACTTAATTTTAAAATGTAGCTTAAAACTGGAATCCGAGTTACAGTGAATTCAAGTAAGTATACCACTAACTAGAATAAATGATTTAATCAACACATTAAATAGTTTAGAATCATTTTTATACAATGAATTTCCGCTATTTTTGGTCTCAAAAAGTTTAAGGTTTTTCTTATCTATTAAAGGAACCTAATGAACATAAATCATTTGTTATAAATACTGCTCACCTATGCCAGATTGTGTTTTCACTTTTGTTTCAGATTTCAAGTATTATGACCATATTCGAATTTGAAATGTTGCCTAGCATCTGCAATCCATGTTGTCAGGTGGTTGAATGTTTCTCTACGGGTTATATCATACACAAGCAGAGCTCCCGCTGCACCCCGATATCAGGAATTGACCTGAATGCCTCCTGGCCTGCTGTATCCCAAATTTGCAACTTTAGTTGTTTTCCATCAATTATTAGCATGCGAGCACCAAACTCTGATCGTTAAATCATGGACGGGTTGAAATCGCTTGTCCGTGAACTGTAACAAGAAACACGACTTCCTAACTCCTTTAGAGTCAAAGTAAATAAGCAAAATATTGATTACGGGAATACATTTTGCTGATAAAGGAAGCGCAGCAAATTTTCCGTGGTACCATATGTTACCGAATTTCCTCATATGCGATTAGTCTATGTCGGAGGACTTCGATGGCTTTCCTCGAATACTGTTAACAGCGAACAGACATGTTAATGTTTGTGCATTTGCTGACACTCCGAAAATTACTCCAACAATAAGACGTCAGCGACGCCCAGACAAATGACACTTACGAATACAGATCTTACAAAATGCGTAGTAAAGCCACTAAATTTAGAATATTGGAGTAACGAATAGCTGTTTCAGCGAGCCAAACGAAAGTCCAAGGCTGTACATTGCAAATGCGTCAGAAAACCTACATTCCGCCTGAGGTAACACCCGTGTCACCGATGATGAAGCACCTGAACAAACAAGCACTCGCCATTCTGAACAACTATGTCTCGAACAATTAATACACAAATTTGATTACGATTTACACAATATCACAATCCTTGGAAATACTAAATATAAATTCCACAAAATCCTTTGTTGCACACACGAAAAGAGGCTATCTTTCTACGAACTTTCTGAATTGAGATTCACAGAGCTTTTTTTTCTACAAAGGGGATACGCCATAAAATTATACGTCCGTTCACCACGACTCTTTCCGATCCGCTCTCAAACTGAACTGCCTACGCCGCGTCATTTCATCAACGCGTCTCCAAGTTATTTCAACTTCAGCCGCTTGATTACATCTGCCGCGTCTTTTCATCAACGCGCGCTGGATTGCGTCTGCCGCGTTGAGATGATGTTGGTTTTTGCATCGGATAAGCGAAGTTCAGCGTCGGGGTATTTAAAGGTTTGAAAATAGAGGGGCCATTAATTGTGCCAACGTAACAGACCATGGCAGAACACGCGATCGGACATCAAGCTCGGCGCAAAAGAAATGATTGGTTCAATGATGAGTGCCAAAATGGGTTAGACAAAAATAAACAGGCGTACAAACAGTATTTATGTAGGAAAGCCAGGAAATTATGAAAATCTCAGAAGCGTAGCAAATAAGATAATTAGAATTATGAAAAGAAAATACTAGACGACCAATTGAGAAGTATAAATGTGTTTAGCGGGCGACAACACAAGATAAGCATACAAAGTCGTGAAAAGCTTAAAACCTGGTTATCAGTCCAAAACCACGCTCTTTCGCGATGACATTGGCAATATCATCGCTAATGAAACCAAAATTAAGGAAATATGGGCATCATATTTCAAGAGCCCCCTTAATCCTCCGCACAGCTTCAGAACATTGTAGCTTCCGTTAGCCCCACCAACTCTGGATGAAGTTTGTTCCATCATAAAAGCCCAAAAGAATAAAGCGCCGATCATCGATGAGATTCTAGTGGATCTCATCAAATATGGTGGCAGCAATGTTCACAAAGTCATCCAGCACATTTGGCAGGAAGAAAATATGCCGAAAAAGTGGAGCCGATCTATTATATTCCCTATTCACAAAAAAGGTGACAAGCTACAGTGCGAAAATTACAGAGGCATATCACTACTTTGTATGGCGTACAAAATGTTCTCAAAAATATTAGAAAATAAAATCGGGTCATAAGCATATTGAGGAATATCAAGGTGGTTTTAGAGCAGGTAGATCGACAATAGACCGATTTATCATCGTCAAGCAGGTACTTGAAAAATACTGGGAGTTTAACCTAGACCAACACCAAATTTTCGTTAACTTCAACAAATTATACGATAGTATCCCAGCTAAATAAACCCGTCTTACCAAAATGGCAATAACGTAGACGACCTCCCAAGTCCGCATCAATAACCAACTCACCGATGCTTTCGACACAAATATCGGACTAAAGCAGGGAGATGGGCTGGCCTCATTGCCATGCAACTTCACTCTGGATTACTTCATAAAAAATCTATATGTCGACACACGAGGTACATTACTATACAAGTCAAGCCAGTTAGAAGCCTATACAAACGACATCAACATTTTGTCACGGTCATTAACAACTGCCAAAGAACTCCTCCTGAAACTCGAAAAATCTGTGATAAGACCTATGTTATGCCATGGGGGTGCAACATGAACCCTAACCAAAGCATCCGCAAATATATTGAACGCCTATGAGGGACGGGTCCTGAGGCGAATAATCGGAGCGAAGCTAGACGGGGACCAATGGCGAATCCGATACAACCATGAGCTGTATGAAATTTTTGACGAACCGGAGGTCTCAAGGATTGTAAGACTGCGGAAGCTGCAATGGGCTGGACACATGAATCGTATGGACAAACAACGGATAGCCAAGAAGGTATTCGCTGGGAGAATTGAAGGCGGGAGACCTGTGGGGAAACCCAGGAAACGCTTGCCTGACTCGGTCGACGAAGACAGCTCATCGCTTCTCGGATTTCAGAATTGGAAGACGCGGTCAACGGACCAAGACAGTTGGAGGCGCTGTTTGCATTGAGCGAAGGCCCGAGAGGGGCTTTAGTGCTAAGAAGAAGAAAGAAGAAGAAGATTAAATATATCTGCAAGGATATCTACTTTTCCTTGATTGGAGTTAACATGCTCTTCGTTGTCATTTATTATCGAATGTGGTAACAAATGAATAGTCCGCGTGGCTTAGTGGTTAGAGCACTAAGCCCGTAAGCCAAAGGTCTCTGGTTCAAGTCTCATTGGCATCAACGAGATTTAGTTCGAGTGTGTCTTCTGACGGACTATAAGCCTGTTCATTTATGATACGTGCTGGTTTAAAATCAGACCGTAACGCAGCTGGGTCGACGGACACACAGCCAAAGCGTGATCATGATCATATCACCTTGTGGAGTGCCGATACATTCGATCATGGCAGTGAGATACTCTAACTATCTCTAAGCGAAGGCTACAAAGAAAGAAAGAGAATGGTAACACATGATACTTTCATTTAAAAATTCTATTTAAGAACCAGACTTTCCACGAGTTTTAGTCCAGATTTGTTAGCAAGTTGTTCCATTGGAGATTCCGGAGCTACTTAATTCTGTTCTTAATTGTTAAAGTGAGGCTATTAACACCAATTTTGAGAGACTTTATGCGGTTTTTTTTTTGCCATTTACGCCGCAAGGAATTCCATTTTTTTATTAGATTGTAGGTTTCCTCGTCAAATTCTAAATTATAAGAAGCTTTTGATCGTTTTGGGACACTACACTCAAAAGCTTGTTAGTGTTTACGAACTCTTCAATTTGTTCTTCACATACTGAGTAGGTATTGAGCGATTCTATGGTTCTTGATGTTAGGTTCACTCTATCATTAATAAAATTCCCGAGTTCAGACCATTTTGCTTTTTTATAATATTAGTATGTTTTCGGTACATTACTATTACCTCTCGTCATTTCTAAGGAAAATATTCCAGGTAGATAAGGAGATGAGAGGGCTTGAAAGACACTCAGCTCAGATAGAGTAATATTTTGGTCACTAAGAACCAGATCTAGAGTAGAACCAACTCCACGGGGAGAGTAGAACTTGGATTCTTTAGGGAAGCGCACGTAGATATTTGCCTCTCTGATGAGAATAAATAAAATGTACCTCTTTTTGTTGCTTCGTGTACAATTCCAGTGCCAATGTCTAGCGCTCAGGTCTCCGCAAAGTAGATACATTTGGTTAGT
Organism: Odontomyia ornata; assembly: GCA_963969285.1. Classification (NCBI taxonomy): domain Eukaryota; kingdom Metazoa; phylum Arthropoda; class Insecta; order Diptera; family Stratiomyidae; genus Odontomyia; species Odontomyia ornata. Next base: position 276,241,204 of record OZ017742.1, read on the forward strand.
ATTGCTAAAGCATTTCAGATCTTTTCTGAAAAGTTCAACTTTTTCCTTGTTTAATTTACACCGTATAATTTCATATTAAGTTCTTCGATGATAACGTAAATATTTTCTATTACCGATGGTGGACTTTGAGACAATAAAGAATGCTTAATTTTTCTATTAACGGCTATCGCTATGCCTCCACCAGCTTTATCAATGCGATCATATCTGCATATATGAAAGTAGGGATGCTTAAAACTAACATTTGGCCTTAACCAAGTCTCGGTTATGAAAAATATGTCTATATTATTTTTAATAGCGAAATTGAACGCTTCAATATGTTTATTTGTTTTGTGCGTTCCAAACTAAAACTTTTAATTGTTCATCCATTTAAAAATTTTATGGATAGCTCCACAATAAAATTAAACTCTTCTTGCTTAGTTTTACATTTACTTCAATTAGTAATTAGCTCATGCCAAATGGTCAAAAGAAATTCGGGTGAAAATAAGTTGTTGCATAACCTATTTGTTGAATCTGGGTTTCGCTTAGTAGCCATACTGTAGGACATACTAGCAGTGGTTGTCGACTTAGCTACATATCCCGACTTTTGTCCCATCTATGTTGCATTGCTGCTGACTCGGCTTAGAGTTGGCATATGTGTTGGGGCTTTTGTTTCAGCTGTATATAGTCCATTCTTGCCTTGCAATCCCGCGAATTGGCGAAGTGTGCTCCTTTACAATTGCTACAACGAATTCAACTTCGTTGCTCTTCTTTTAGCGTACATTTGCTATATTTATGCTCACCACTACATATACCGCATCTTGTGGAATGATGGCAGTAAGATGTGCGATGCCCAAAGTGCAGACAATTCCTACATTGTGTAGGGCCTTCTCGGCTATTTGTGCAGAAGCTTCATCGCAAAAAAGTATGCATGATCGTCTTGATTTTGTTTAACTCGGTCATTTTCGTACCCTTTTTTACATATAAGAGATAGTAAGTGATTTCTCGATCTCTTAATTTGGGATTGAATAATTTAATATCAATAGCATTAATATTATGTTCTGTTTTGAGAAGCCTTTTTAGCTCTTCTAAGGAAATTTTACGCAACACTGTTGAAACTACTTCTAGCGGTCGTAAATCTGCCTGTTGGAATGTGAAATAATTCACTTTTTTAGTTTTAAATGTTTTTCCATGGTCTCGTAATCTTTCAGATTGGTGGGTAAAAGCCTCATAGCAATTGACATTATTTTAATTGAAAAATTAGTTACATTCAATTCTTTACGAATGGCGTCTATCGTGACGCTTTTTCCAATAAGAGGTGTTATTTTGAATAGCCCGCTGATTCGGTTGATGTCACTTTTAAAGCTGTTATTTTTTGACATTTGACAAGTAAAAACTCCACAACTGATATAATTGGAACGATACAGGCTTCAACAATGCATTGAAATTATTAAAAGTTACTATAAAAATGATGAAAATTTGGCAGAGACGGTTCGTACAACTCGAACGATTTTGGGTCGTCGTGAAGCACCTTGGCGGACCGCAATACAGAAATTGTCAGAAACATTCGAGCTGATGGGATAAACTTAAATTAACACCAAAAGAGCATATTCAATAAAGAAAAAGTTACTGTAAAACTCGAAATAATAAACACTGCGTATTCACTATGTAAATCGAACATCTGCTTAGCTCAAAGGTCTATGCAAAACTGATTTCCAAATCATTTACGCACTACAGTTAAGTTAGAATATTGATGCGAATTCCAAAAATGTAGTAACTTGAATATTTTATCCTGACTACTTTGTAATTTGCTTGCAAAACATTTTGGCAGACAAAATCTCTGTTACTTTAACCTCTTTATTTTGAAAATTGTCCAGCTCTCATCTTCTGTCATTTTTTTTTGCTACGCCCAAAATATTGACGGCATTTCTTCTAGTCTAGATTGCATTTTCTTCTAGTCTCAATTGCGTTACCTTCTAGTTAGATTCGTTTATTTCAGCTCAAAGATTTTATGCGCATCACAACATAATGTATTGTACAGGGTTTTCCAATAAGAGGTGTTATTTTGGATAGCCCGCTGATTCGGTTGATGTCACTTTTGAAGCTGCCATTTTTTGACATGTGACAAGTAGAAACTACGCTATTAAAAGAATCGGAACGATACACGCTTCAACAACGCATTGAAATTATTAAAAATATCGAACATTTTAGGGTCGTCGTGAAGCACCTTGTCGGACCGCAATACGGAAATTGGTAGAAACATACGAGCTGTTGGGATAAGTTAGTTATGTGAAGAATAAAACCCATGCACGTCACTCAAGAACAGTCGAGGATAGTGCTGCTGTAGCCGAAAGTGTTGAAGAAAACCCAGGTTTGTCCATTCCTCGTCGTTCTTTGGAATTAGGCATTCCACAAACGTCGTTATACCGTATTTTGCATAAAGACTTTGGTCTTAACGCTTATTAAGTTCAGTTGACACAAGAACTCAAACCAGTCGATCATCAACAACGTCGTATCTTTGTTAATTGGGTCCTTGAAATGCATGAAAATGATCCGGAATTCCATCGAAAAATCATCTTGAGTGATGAGGCCCATTTCCACCTCAGTGGCTTCGTCAACAAACAAAATTGTCGCATCTGGGGCTTGGAAAACTATCCTCAACGTGTAGCTTTTTGGTGCGGTTTATGGTCCGGCAGAGTCATTGGACCTTACTTTTTCGAAAATGAGGCTGAAGCAACAGTTACGGTGAATGGATTGCGCTATCGAGAGATGATTAATGATTTTTATGGCCGGAATTGGATGGTATTGATCTGGACAACGTTTACTCCCTACAAGACGGCGCTACGTGCCACACAAGCAACGAAACCATTGATCTTTTACGGGAAAAATTTCCGTACCGTGTTATCTCTCGAAGAGGTGATCACAATTGGCCACCGAGATCTTGTAATTTAACGCCTTGCAACTTCTTCCCTAAAGGCCACGTTAAAGAAAAGGTCTACGCAAACAGCCCAGCGTCGATTCAAGACCTCAAAGATGGAATCCGTGAGGCTATCGAGGACATAGGGCAGCCACTTTGCGATTTGGTCATGGAAAATTTCATAAAAAGGATATGGTCCGGTAAGCGTGGTCGTGGTGGTCATTTGCCTGATGGTATTTTTTACTGTTAATGGCATATTTTCTTCTTTATAATGATAATTTTCTTTTAACCCTCCGAGCACACACCTATTTCGAGTACATATGGGGTCAATTTGACCCCAACCTTTTTTGAACGTATACAGTATCGCCCCCACTACAAATATTAGTTTGAAAACATTTTCAGAAATAGTTTGAAAGCCCTTTTAGTAATTCTCATTCATTAGAGAAGGGAGGGAGCTCCGGAGTGGACGGAAGAACTGGCAGCTCAAGACGTGGTGAACTCTACCATGTGCATAATCACGACTGCTTGCTGCGCTTCTATGCCCCGCCGAAGACCCCGGCACGGCAAGCCCCCAGTGTACTGGTGGTCTACTGAAATCGCTGAAAAGCGGAGGGAGTGTCACAAGCTTCGGCGTGAGGCTCAACGGGCGTGGAACCGTGACGAGGCATGCAACCAGGTGGCAGCATATAAGTCAGCCAGGAAATGCCTTCGCGAACTAATCAACAGTAGCAAGGCTCGCTGCTGGCAAGACCTAGTGGACAATGTGAACAAGGATCCGTGGGGCCTTGGCTACAAGCTGGTCATGGGGAAACTTGGTGCCCTACGGAAGCCTTGTATACATGACGCGGAAAAGATGGACGCGATAGTGCGGGGACTCTTCCCCGCCCATCCCGTCCATGTTGACGCTGTCCATGGTAAAACAGCAGTAGAGTGCCCACTCTTCACACTGCTGGAACTGGAGGAGGCAGTCCTTTCCTTGAAAGCGAGGAAGGCTCCAGGTCCAGATGGTGTTCCAGCTGAGGTGTTGCGGCTCGTCTATCACCATTGTCCTGACTTGCTGCTCAGCACATTCAACACTTGCCTACGGGACGGGGTTTTCCCGGTACGATGGAAGGTGGCGAGGCTCGTACTGATCAGCAAGGGGAAGGGAAATCCCGAATTGCCGTCTGCATACCGCCCGTTATGCATGCTAGACACGGCTGGGAAAGTGCTAGAGAAACTCATCAAGGGAAGACTCACTGACGCGATTCGTGCTGCTGGGGACCTATCTCCTCGGCATTACGGCTTTAGAGCAGGACGTTCTACCATTGATACGATTGCAGAGATGGTGAACGCGGTCCAAAAGGCAGAGGCATATGGTCGCACCAAGCGACGGATCGTCCTGTTGGTGACACTCGATGTCAGGAATGCCTTCAACTCCGCTAGATGGGTGGATATTCTGGACACGCTGGAAAACTCTTTTCAAGCTCCAGAATATCTAATGCGGCTTTTGAGGAACTACCTAAAGGACCGAAGCCTGCTCTACGACACGACACAGGGCCAACGAAGGATGGAAATTACATCGGGTGTTGCCCAGGGATCTATCCTTGGTCCGGACCTGTGGAACGTGTCTTACGACGGGCTACTGAGACTTGAGATGCCAGATGAGTCGCGCTTGGTCGGCTATGCGGACGATGTTGCGGCTCTGGTCGCCGGACGCACCGTTGAACAAGCGCAACTTGGGCTAGGTATGCTAATGCGCCGAGTGAGGGACTGGATGACTGCTCGCGGACTCAATTTAACATTGGAGAAAACCGAAGTGGTCATCTTGACAAAAAAGAGAATCCCTAGAGTAAGGATGATCAGTCTTGGAGGTATACAAATCGAATCGAAGCCAGCGGTGAAGTACCTGGGGCTATTGATCGACTCGAAGATGGGTTTCTCTGAGCAAATCAGGGCAACGGCTGAGAAGGCTGCTTCGGGAATATCGGCCCTGAGTCGACTTATGGCCAACGTAGGCGGACCCAGCCCATCAAGAAGACGCCTCTTGATGAGTGCTGTAGGGTCAGTGCTACTGTACGGAGCAGAGGTATGGGGCGACGCTCTCAGCAAGGAGGTATACCGAAAACGATTGGCACAGGTACAGAGAAGAGGAGCACTGAGGATTGCATCTTCGTATCCAACAGTCTCCGACTCGGCGGTGAGAGTGATTGCAGGCGTGATACCTGTCGCCCTCCTTGCTAGAGAGCGCCGCGCTATTTACCTGCGCCGAAACGAGGATGCGAGGGAGATGGTTGTCCGCGAGGAGAGACAACGCTCGCTCAACGATTGGCAGCAGTCTTGGGGGAATTGCACGAAGGGAAGGTGGACTGCGCGCCTCATCCCGGACGTGAGACCGTGGCTAAATCGAAGGCATGGTGAGACTGACTTCTATCTGACCCAGCTTTTGAGCGGGCACGGGTGTTTTCAGTCTTACCTGCACAAGATCGGTAAGTCACGGTTTCCTGATTGTCGGTTTTGCCCAGGAGAGGGGGACAATGCCTGTCACACATTTTTTGCGTGTACAAAATGGGTCAGGCTGCAAAGGGAACTCTACAGGGAGACGGAAGAGCTCACCCCGGATAATATAGTTGCGGTGATGCTCGAATCGGTTGACAAATGGAGCCAGGTGGCGCATTATGCTCGGGCAGTCCTAAAATATAAAAGGGACTCACAGCAGCCGGAGGCGCTGGGGCTGGCGGACCGCTCTTCTGGCATTTCCTCTTCCCCTCTCCCCTCCCGCTAGGAAAGGGAGTCCCCAGCTTGAAGGCGCCCCGCGGCGTAACAAAACGAGACCTGGCCCGAAGTAATGTGTCAAACGGTTCCAGGCTAGGTTCTCAGATTGACAGGGGAGGTGTTTAGTGGGTAGTCCAAGGGTATCCTCCATGGGAATCCCACACTGCCAGACTCGGCGGGCGTAAATGCCTTCACCTCCCTACCACAAAAAAAATCATTAGAGAGGCCTGAAATCTCCTTAGTCTACCAAAAAAATTCGCGAACAACCTGAAAAAACGAAAATTAGCATTTTTACATAAAAAATCGCAACTTTTTCAATTTATAACATTTTTGGCTAAAAATTTACGTGGAAACTTTCAAGACATAACAAAATAAAGAAAAAATGAGCCCTATAGTGTACCTTAAAAAAGAAAGTATTTATTTTGCATATTTACGATGACAATTTTGAAGATTTTGAAAGTTTCATATTTTTTCAAAAAAAAAGTTCAGAACTTCGTCAGTTTTCAATATTTTGAGCTAAAAATTCAGATGAATAATTTTAAGACATAATAGAAAAAGGGAAAAACCCAGCCTTATATATATAGGGTTGCAAGAAAAAGGTTTTCAATACACATACTTGTAATGGTAATTTAGAGGGTATAAAAAATCATGCTTTTTAACTTTTTTCAGTAGGAAAAACTGTTTTTATTCTTCAAAACATATAATAGTAAAGAAAAAATAAGTAAAAAATAAAAAAAAATCAAATATAACCAGCACAATCGTTGCATAAGTATACTCGATGCTCGTTACACATCGGTTGATTGCAGGATGGGCACGCATCACTTGTTTTGTGGTCCTGCTGACGAGTGCACAAAGAACACCTTGCTCTTTTTCTCAGCTGAACACGCTCTACTGTGACAGGTGGGATATTTATTCCTAAAATATTTTCAACCCCTTTTCTAATATCTGTACGCATACAAGGGTTTTTAATTTTTTCTCGTAAGTATGGGTGAACAAGGTGAGCCACAACATCTTTAAAGGCACCAACAGCAGATTTCTTTTTGGTGACGTCATTGGCATATTTACACATTTATAAGATTGTGGCATTTACGATTGCTTGATCCAGCATACCAAAAAAGTATCGCACTGGCCAACGCTTTGTTGCTCGGGTGGTTGTATAAGCGTGGCACAGTTTATCGAGCACATCCGTTCCACCTTTGGTTTTATTGTAATACAAGATAACCTCTGGTTTATCTCTTTCTCCAATATTTCCAGTTGTGATTTTTGTACAAACAACTAGTACAATTTTTTTTTTGGCGTGAAACTGGCTAAAGTGATATCCCGCCATGATAGCAAAATTTAGTGGAAGTTATTTCCGTGCCAGCAAACTTCATTTCAATAGGAATGTCGGGCTTATTTTTCCGGATTGTGCCAGTGATATACATATTGTACTTTTCTTTCAACATACCTTTCAGAAGAGGAACGGTTATAAACCAATTATCGCAAGTAACAGATCCATTAGAACCATGAATAGGTTCGGTTACTTTTGTGAAAAAATAGTCTCCGGAAGACTGATTACGTGGGTGACCCGTTTTTCCTAAGTAAGGATTGCCATTTATCTGTAAATAAGATAAATAATTTTATTATTTATGAAAAAATAATAGCAAATAAATAATAAAAAAATTACCAAATAAAAAGTTTGTATTTATCAGGCTTCGATTTTATGTACACTCGAAGTTTGCAGCGCCTTCTGAATGAAATGAGCTGCTCATCCACAGTAATTTCATTGCTGGGATTGTAATAAATCACAAACGTTAATGAATTTATCCCACAATTCTCGAATAGGTGATAATCTATCATCCTGAGATCGATTATCTCTAGCATGAAACCGTGAGCTATTAGCAATGAAAGCAAATCTTGATTTTTGCATAACGAAACGATATGAAGATGTTCCATGAAAGTTGCTCCATAACTACTTGACATCAACATGATTAGATTTCCACATTCCTGCATAATAAATAATTCCAATGAATGCGTTCATCTCAAGTACATATATCAGTAGTGCGGTGATATGTCTGCAACGGCACGTCATCAACCATCATTTTGGAACAAACATCTTCAATTTCAATATTAGTATATTCTACTATCTTCTTTCTTATATCCTCATCGAAAAGAATATCCCGAAATTCAACAATGTTGTTAAAATTTTCTGCTCCGTTTCGTGGTCCAGGTACTCTTTCTGGTACAATCGACAACCGATCTGTAACATAGAAACAATATATATTTATACTAAAAGTTTCATTGAAATATGATAATAGTATGCGTATATTACTGTTGCAAAAAATGTGTTGGTAAGAATGAAGAGAATTAGAAAATCTACGAAATATATTCCAATCTGATAATCTTTCACGAGCTCCCATTTTCCACTTTGTCTTATTTTTACTGATGTTGATGTTGGTCTCCCTCTTGCGGCCGGATTTTCACGCTGTTGTGAAAGGCGTTCACTGAGAATTGCATTCTCCACATCATCATTTTCTAAACATTCAGAAAGTTCATAATCAGATACTGATTGCTCAGAGACGTGGTCGTCTTCCGAGGAACCACTGCCGCCAAAATCATCACCGCTGTCTTCAGCCAACAAACGATTACGCACACTAGATCGCAAATTATATTCCATATTGCTTTAAAAAAAATAAAAATACTTTTTTTGTCTTTTTGAATTAATCTATCCATTTATAAAGTAAAAAAAAAATTCAATTTTTACCTCAAAATTGACGTTGAGTACACAATGGGGTCAAATTGACCCCAGGCTGATTTCAAAGGTTTCTTAACAATAACTAACGCCTCCGAAAGGTAAACAAACTATGTAAACTTATAGTCAAGACACTAAAATATACTTAGAAGCCCATAATACCCCCACTCTCCCGCAGGCCTAGGTGCTGCAATCGGTCAAAGTAGCGTCTGGGGTCAAATTGACCCCATGTGCACTCGGAGAGTTAATATCAAAATACACCTCTTATTGGAAAACCCTGTACTTCCTGCTTGCAACATAATTTTAGCGTCCAACGATGGCTGTCAAACTCTGTTTCCACTTATCAACTTTCCGCATCATAGGCATGTTTCTTGGTAAACATTGATTCTGTTACTACATTGAAATCAATCTTTACTACATGGCACTTCATTGTATTTCATTAAAGATGCAATAGCAATAAAATTCACACGAATCTGCACATTTCTTGTTCAATTCACTTTTAATTAATTATAATTCATATCATTTATGCTATTCCTCACAGGCATCCGATTACTTTCACGACGCATCGACGGGTAATCAACTGGATGTTGTTGTTGTACGCATCATATACTTAGATGAAAACGTCTCAGCCCTAGATCTTAGCGTATCGCCAGATGCTGGGAACACGCTCAAATCATTTTGCAAGTGGCAATATGAAATTAATCCAAAAGATCCCGAACATCCACAACATCACGACATTGCGGTTTTGATAACCAGGTTTGAGTGTCAGAATGTGTTTCTTATTTTTTTAAATATGATTTTGATTGGTTTTAAATGTTCATATGTGAGTTTGCTAATAGCGTGAAATTAATGGAGTGCATACGTACAAAATAAAGATGTGATGTAAAGATTATTCCCAAAGGAGAGGAAAGTAATATTTGGTCAGGATCAAAAGATATAATTGAATAGATTAGCCAATTGATAACTAATTCTTGGGATTGAAAAAATTGCACATATGGTCCATACTAGCTGACCATATGGCTTGCTGCAGTTATAGTACAGTCTATTTGGAAATAACCGTCCGAAAAGTGACCTTCCAAAATTTGACTTGATAAATCGTTATGGGGCATAAAATAAAGTTCATGTTAGATTTCCGAAGTGATCCCTCCCCCCTGGTTTTGAGAAAATTCAAAAAAATTTTGAAACGCGTTTTTCTCGGAATCTATGGGTTTTCGAGAAAAATTTATGGAACAAAAAATGTAAAGGATATCGTAAACTAGATTTTATATCCTGGAAGTGAAGTCGTCCGACTTAAATTACAAAAAGGAGGTGGCGCTAAATTTTCAAAAAAGTGGATTTTTGACATTTCCATTGGAAATAAATAGTTTTTTCACAAAAAGGTAAATGAGAAAGTTGTTCGTCATAAAATTTGCCACATTTTTTATTACAACAATATTTTTGTAAAACTTACCGTTCTCGAGCTGGAGCTTGCCAAAGTGTAAAAATGGTACATTATGTGCCGCGCCGATGTGTGTATTCTAAAAATTACATTTCATTGTTATATTTTTAGATTAATAGACCATAATGTTTACTTGATATTCTTATTTTGAATCATAATTCTGATAAACAATTAATAATAGTACCCTTTTAGTGCAGCTTGTTGTAAACGGTCCACATTGAGTTAAAACAAATGTAACACAAGATAGTAGTGAGAGATTCACACAAAATGTGCAGACAAATTTTCTTTTAATTAAAAATTTGTCCCTATTAATTTATTAATTTCAAAAATAAAAGTTTACATTTTTTGATTAGTTTATTGGAAACTCAATTTAACTTTTTGGTCAACATTTTTGCGACATTATTGGTTCTTTTTATAACATAAAGTCAAATATGGAGCAGAAGAAGTATCACATCCACCGAAGGCATGAATGAAAATTACATGAGAAATTAATTCCGGATGGCTGAAAGATGTGTACGAGTAGACGCGTTCGGGAGTGCTTCTATGTTGTGGTTTTTTAAAGAAAACATTCTCTTCGGTTTGCGCAACGCGACGAGTAAAACTAGAAGGTCAATGTCTTCTCCAATGGTTGTAGCAAAGTCGTAATTGGCGGACTCTTTGAGAGCTATGGTAACTATCAAACGATCTGCATCTTCAAAATCTTGTTCAGTTTCAATGCCAACAGCTTGGATTTCTCTTGTAAGAATACCAATAAGACGATCTTTGTTGTTGTCATTCGACAAAAAAACTTTCTTCAAAACTGTGATAACAGTTGTTTTGTCAAACTCAATTGAAGGAGAGGTGTATCTAGTAGACCGTCGTAATCTTTCAGCAGACTTTGTGCAAGGCGAATCTGCATCGAAGATCACTTTAGTTCTTCCAAGAGCAGAATACTTCTGGAGGTAGGTCAAGTACCTGGCACAGATGTCTTGAATTGACATATTCTTGTCCCAAGTCACTTTGTGCAACAAATATCCACCATCAAAGACAAAAAGCGGATTATCTCTGAGGTTTGGTTTTGATACAGCTGTGAATTCCTTGTAAAAAGTCGATTTGGTTCCTTTTCGCATGCCATTTTCATCGAACAGAGATAATGGGTAAGGCGAAAGTTCGAACGTTAAAAATTTCTTCAATTCATCTGGTGTAGCCTGGCAAATTGCCATACGTTGAAAAAGTAGCATCGGATTGATGGCACCAACATTATTATCCACTTTAACTTTTGCTGTCATGATTGTCAACGGTCGCACTGCATTTTTTTGTTTAAACTTTAGTTCGCCAAAGTTGCCAGTCATGTTGTTCATCATTTTAATGCCCTCTTCTTCAGCTAGATGACAATTGACGGTTTCATCGCCTACTGCGCCTGTGCTGATTGAAACTATTTCTGAAATATTTTGGAACGGATCGTGGTTGGAGAACCAGAACTTTCCAGCATCTTCGTTATCTCTTTCCATTCGTTTACACCGCAAGTCAACGTGTTGCTCTGATGATTGGCTGTGAACACGAGCAAATGACTCGAGCTGCTCACAAATGTTTATCAAACTGCACATACTTAGAATCCACTTTACCGTTTCATTATCCGTTATTCCTCTACATGGTGCTGTCAAACCTCCTCGAGTCTTTGCCAATCGCATTGTTGTTTGTTCGATCGTTTGATCTGAAGATATTCCAGAGAAAAATTTGTCGCTTCTCCTAATCGTACAAAAGCCGCGTTCAGTAAAGTCTTTAAACGCCGTGGGTGTCATCCTGTCCTTCAACGTAGCCATGTCTTGCAAATAATTGTGTGCGGATTTTGCATAGTTGAAATGTCCACTTGAATGAAAGAACGACAACATCTTTTGGATTTTAGTTACGCGTAGAGTCCGATTTCCCGGACGTTTGGCTTCAATAAACTGTTTTAAAAGACATGTCATGCAGTAGTATTGTACCCACAGCTTTGCAGTTGGACCTCTTTGTTCAAATTCAGCAAGTTTTTCTTCGAATAACGTCGCGAACCGATCGATTTCATCATTCTCCACAGCCTTCAATATGTCAGTTCTATCGACGGATTCAACAACTTGGTCCAGAGAAATACCCGTTTTCTCGAAGGTTGGCTCATTTTGATCCAAAGAATCCAAGATTACTTTCGCTAGAGCCAAATTGGTGAGAAGATGTGCTTGAACTGCTCTTGCATACGCTTTTCCCAGAAGCATTCGCGGTATCGATCCTTCAGCATAAATCGAAGCCCACAAATCCTCTGTCTGCCCTAATATTGCCAATTGGACCCATGAATGGAAGTATGAGATGAAATCCTCCAAGGCGAATAACACCGTCCTGTAATTCGGGATACTGCAATTCGGAATCATTGGAAGTGTATGCAACAATATCCCTTGCCTTCCAGTATAATTGTTGATCGAAGTTCACAATCTTGATAACTTGGCCGCATAAGTTTCCAATTTTACAGATGTATAGAAGTGTAGTGAGTACTGGTGAGAGGTTCATAAGGGGTGCGTTGAAGAAAGGCAGAAACAATACTTATGAAATTTCAAAGGATTTGCCTTCCGTAACTTGCTCCATGAAACCGTTCCAACTAGGAAATGTAGCATCGCACTTTCATTTTGCATAAGCTAACATCAAGTCCAGTTTTGTTGGTGAGGCTCGATCTAGAGAGGGGTATAATTCGCCAAGATTTAACACTGAGATTTGTTTTAATCCAGTTGAAGGCTTAGGATCATATGGAACCAACTCGATTTTTGCCAATTCAGCTGGATGAACAGATCTTCTCTTGCTTAATTCCCTACGTACTGACTCGTCTTCCTAAATTGCAGCGGCCGGAGTGACGCACTGAATCATTCCCATGACATGCCATGAATTATGCCTGTCTAAGGTATTGATGTTGAAATCCGCGTTATCAGCAACCCATTGAGAAAATGCAGAACGTAAAGGAATAGGCTGATTTTTTTCCAGATAACAAGCCTCCAAGAGCAGAACTTCGTGATAGGAACAGGAGAAACCAATTGCTGCTAAAGCTTCGATGAGTTCTCTCGATCCGTGATTTTTTTTCATGTAGCATCCAATAACGAGAAGAACTTTAGACCGAAAACATCTTGGACGAGCAAGTTGAATGATAGCATGTGCAATAGCTGTTATTTTCTTCTTGTAGGCAGGGATGGAAGTTATTTTCTTACCAGAAAGTATTATTTCTTCAAGCAGAATCCTCAGTAACATCGGGACGTCTCTTTCAACTTCGTTCATGAAGGTGGTAGTAGGAGGATAATCTTTTGGATTTGATTTGTAATACTTGCAACGAATTTTTTCTCAGATGACACGTGCTATTTCACGAGCAAGTCTTTCTTTTTCAGCTTTTGCATTTTTCTTTTGAGAGGCGTAAAATGCATCTGACATTATTTTTTGTCCAGCATCACTTTGGAAAAAAATGATATTTCCTACACCAGATACGTTGGTCGTAATAATCTTATCTTTATATTTTTGCAATAGTCTCGTTGTGACAGTTTCTGCAGTAGGCTGATCATCTTCGGGAAGTAGTTGAATGAGATCCTTTACAGCGAACTGACATACATCCCGACATTCAGCGATGAAGGAAAAGATAGTCTCCATGACTTTATCGACTTTTCTGGTTGGACGCCCAAGTTGTTCGCCACATTCTTTATTCCGTCTTTGAAGATTTGTATAACATTTCTTATGGTACCGAGCTTTTACTTGTATCAAATCAACATCTTTTATCCTATTTCTAATAATCTTACTTTGTTCATCTTTTCGGGGTGTTAAAATCTTCATCGGGGTATCCCGAACAGAAGATCCTTTCACTTCACTAGTGCCTTTCCAGAAGTTTTGTCTTTTGTAGCCGGATAGAAAACATACGTTTGGATTGAAGCCTGGGACGGCTGGTTCTGACTTCGATGATGAGCCAGGCTCAGATTTGTCGTTTTTCTCTGCATCCTTTCGATTTCGGGTAAAATATACTTATTAAATGAATCGTGTGATGTAAATAGTGAAAGTAAGGGCTGCACAGGTATCAATGTCATGACGTTAAAAAATTCGATATACGCACAAGCAACGCCGAATTTATATTTATTTATTCACTCTCGTTTTAATAATAATTTATATTGCATAAAATACCTTCTCCATTCTTGTCGAGCAGCAGCAACCGCAGCACACCGTGCATCTCAATAACGCTTATGGCACTGGATGTGGACCACGACAGGATTGCTTTCATTTTCAAGCAATTCTTGGATGGCAGAATCACCTCTGATTTTGCTTGATCTTAACGTCTTTCGCGCTTTTGGCCCCATGGTGCTCTTATCATTCACATCAACACTCTTCTCACAAACGAAACAGACATTCATTTTGAGAGAGCAAAGTTAAGACGACTTTGCTCTTCCAAGCGACTGTAAAATGAACGCTAGTAGGGGACTAGGCAGATGCTAAAAATCAGTCCTTTGTCCAAACTATGCTGACCGGCCCGGCAAAAGTAACTGTTAAAATCATAATTTGAATTTCGCGCCTTTATTCAACTCTGTCTTGACTTTTGCTGAGCTTGACCGCTCCCTATCAACTTCAACACTCTAAGTTGTGTGACTTTGACATGCAAGTGTTAATAGCGCCTTAATACTGAAATAAAAGACTTTTCCTTGCAAAGTAGAAATATATTTTCAATTATTTCATCAGGTTATGGGCCCAATAAAGCCCAGCAAAGCCCAAAAATAGAATCAGGGCAAAAACTTTCCGTGGAGTAAACATTACAGTGAAAAATAGTGAACACAACCTAAAACGCAAAAACGTGACTTCTAATTTAACAATTGCAAAGTGTTTTCTCTGTTTTCTCGTGATAACTGGACTAAGAGTTCTTAAAAATGGCAGCAAATAAACAATTGGCATTGATTGAAAAGTTAACCGGTCGAAATATTTATGCAACCTGGCGGTTTGCTGTAAAAGCATATCTACAATATGAGGAGCTGTGGGACTGCATAGAACCCGCCACAGGTGTCGAAGTGGACACAAAACGAGATACAAGGGCAAAAACTAAGATAATTCTACTAGTCGACCCAATAAATTATGTGCACATACAAGAGGCTAGCACTGCACAGCATGTATGGGACAAGTTATCGAAGGTATTCGATGACTCTGGGCTGACACGCCGTGTTGGGCTGCTGCGTGATCTGTGTAATACCTCGCTTACTGCATGTCAAAACGTAGAGGAATATGTGAGCGAAATTATGTGCACTACTCACAAGCTCAGAAACATTGGTTTCCAAGTAGACGACGAATGGCTGGATACACTGCTGTTCTCCGGTCTACCAGAATCCTATCAACCAATGATAATTGCTATTGAAAGCTCAGGCATGAAGATAACCTCAGGCTCTGTGAAATCAAAACTATTGCAAGACGTTAAACAATCAGAAAGTGACTCAACAGTGTTCTCAGTCACTAAGAAATTTAAAAACAATTATAAGAAGCAAACTAAGAGTCCGAGGTGCTACTCTTGTAACAAGTATGGCCATAAAAGCTCTGAATGCAAATCCAAGACGAAGGATATTCAACGAAAAACAAGCAGTTCTTCCTATGCTGCTGTGTTTGTGGCAACATTCAGCCAAGATGACGCCTGGTACGTGGATTCCGGTGCATCCTCTCCCATGACAAGACATAAGAATATGCTTGAAAATGTGACGGTTCCTGCCATACAGAAAATTAGAGTCGCAGACAACAAAGTACTACCCGTACAATGCTCAGGAGAAGTGAGCTTAGATGTTTATGACGACGAAGGTCAAAACAAGAAGGTGCTTTTTACAAAAGTATTATGTGTTTTCGAACTCGAAACAAATTTTCTGTCCGTAAGTCAAATTATTCGCAGTGGTGGCCAAGTTAAGTTTGACAGTACCAAATGTGTTATTATGAACAGTAGAAATGAGATAGTAGCAACTGAAAGTGTCATCAACAACATGTACCGGCTGAATATGCCAGGAAAAGGCTATGCATGCATGTCTGATGTCAAAGAACCAGACTTTTACCTGTGGCACCAACGAATGGGACACCTGAATTTTAATAGTCTACGGAAGATGACAGAAAACACTGACCATGTCGTTTTCTCAACAAAAGCACCTGCAATCAGATGTGTAACATGTACAGAAGGCAAGCAAACAAGACTACCTTTCAAAAGTGAAGGCTCCAAGACTAGAAATCTTCTGGAAACGGTTCACTCCGACGTATGTGGGCCAACGGAAACGCAGACTATGGGTGGTGCCTGATATTTTATAACATTTTTTGACGACTATTCAAAGAATGTGTTTGTGTACTTTCTCCAAAACTAGTCTGACGCTCTGAAGAAATTCAAAGAATTTAGAAATGAAGTCGAAAAAGAGCTGGGTGCTCGTATAAAAATCCTTCGGACAGATAATGGCTTGAAATACGTCAACAAGGAATTCTCAGATTATTTAAAAGGCGCTGGCATCGTACATCAAACGACCACACCGTATACACCTGAACAAAATAGGACAGCAGAACGCATGAACAGAACTCTAGTAGAGAGAGCAAAGTGTATGCTCCTAAATGCCAATCTACCCAAGATGTACTAGGCTGATGCCAAAAATACTGCGGCACATGCAATCAATCGTTCTCCAACGAAGTCCTTATCTTTTAAAACGCAGGAAGAAATGTGGTCTGGTGAAAAGCCAAAGGTGAACCATATGCGTATATTCGGATGTGAAGCTATGGTACACTTGCCCAAAGAGAAACGCAAGAAAGGAGATCCAAAGGCACAAAAGATGATCTTTATTGAATACTGCGATCATACCAAAGGCTACCGATTCATAATACAAGAAAAGTGGTAAACAGTCGAGATGCTACATTCTACCGTGAAGAAGGACTATGTTCCTGTAGAAATATCTGAGAAGAAACCTGAAACAAATAAAGAAGAAGTTAATAGTAACAACTCTGAATCAGAGATGGATTCAACTACAAGTACTAACGACACTGTACGCGAAAACCCGTCTACTTCAGACAGTGAATACATTCCGGACACCAGCATTGTTCTTGATAGTTCTCCAGTTAGCAAAATCACCCTGAAACCAAGAAAGAAAAATAAGGAAAAGACTAATCTAGATGATTCCGTAGAAAATACTTACCTGTGTCATTACGAAGAGGTACTGTTAGATGTGCCTGCAACTTACACCGAAGCTATAAAATCGGTAAACAAAGAAAAATGGAGAAAATCTATCACTGAAGAACTGGATGCTCTACAGAAAAACAACACATGGACATTGGTAGAAAAACCCCCCAATGCCAAAGCAATTGGATGCAAATGGGTATTCCGTTTAAAGGAAGAACCAACTGGTTCACGTTATAAATCACGTCTATGTGCAAAAGGATATGCACAAACTGTAGGTATTTATTACCAAGAAACTTTTGCTGCAACAGTCAGGTATAAGTCAATACGATTGTTACCATCTGTAACTGTACAAAATAATCTCAAAATCATGTAACTAGACGTCAAGACAGCTTTCTTATATGGGGAACTTGAAGAGACCATATTTATGACTCCACCAGAAGGGTTGGACCATGTTGAAAATATGGTATGTAAACTGAACAAGTCACTATACGGGTTAAAACAAGAACCTCGCTGCTGGAATGCCAAATTTGACCCTACACTGAAAAGATTCGGTTTTGTAAATAGTAAAGTCGATCAATGTGTGTACATTGGTCAAGTCAATAAGAAGAAATGCTATCTGTGTCTCTATGTTGATGATGGTCTCCTATTCTCAAGTAATGAATCAGCATTGAATGAATTTATAAGAGAACTGAAAAACATATTTGAGATTAAAATATTGGAAACTCCAAGTAATTTTGTGGGAATGCAAATAGAAAGATTTAGTAAGTGCATAGTCATACATCAGACTAAATACATAGAACAAATACTAAACAGATTTGAAATGAATAATGCTAATCCTAATACTGTTCCAGTCGACCCTCAATGAAGCTACAGAAGGGAGATGGAGAGTACGAGAAGAACGTTCCATACAGAGGAGCTGTGGGTGCTCTTATGCATCTGGCTACAGTGAGTCGGCCCGAAATAATGTTTGCAGTCAGTTTGGTGAGCAGATTCCTCAATTGCTACAACCGGAGTCACTGGAATGCAGTCAAACGGATCTTTAAATATTTAAAAGATTCTAAAAAGTATGGACTATGCCACTCACATACACCAGAACCTTCTGAAGTCATTGGCTACAGCGATTCTGACTATGCAAACGATCTGGACACACGTCGTTCCGTCACTGGCTATGATTTCTTCAAGAACGGGGCAGCCGTGACTTGGTCGAGTCAAAGACAACAAACTGTGGCTCTGTTCAAAAGTGAAGCTGAATTCATGGCAGCTTGTGCCGCCACTAAAGACGCAATGTGGATAAAACAATTGCTAAGTGATACTGGTGAATATAAACAGGATATGTCTTCATTTAGACAATCAAAGTGCCCTCAGTGTTATTGAAAATATAAACTTTCACAAGAGGTGCAAACACATTGACATTAAATATCACCTCATTAAAGAAAAATATTTTTTTAAAATAATCGTATTAAAGTTTGTAAGCAGTGACTCTCAGTTTGCCGATATATTCACAAAAGGATTGTCAAAAGATAAATTTCATTTTATAAGGTCTAAGCTTGGCATGTACTTGCATAACTCATTGTTATAAATAATCATTAATCTATATCATGCATGTTATTATGTAATTAATGAAATAAGGCTTGAATTCAGGGAGAATGTTAAAATCGTAATTTGAATTTCGCGCCTTTATTCAACTCTGTCTTGACTTTTTCTGAGCTTGACCGCTCCCCATCAACTTCAACACTCTACGTTGTGTGACTTTGACATGCAAGTGTTAATCGCGCCTTAGTTCTGAAATAAAAGACTTTTCCTTGCAAAGTAGAAATATATTTTCAATTATTTCATCAGTAACAAAGAACCGTTAACTATGCTGCGCTGCATCTTTTCGCCTGCAGTTCGAGAACGGTAAGTTTACAAAAAAAATTATTGATATAAAAAATATGGCGAATTTTATGACAAACAGCTTTCCCATTTACATTTTTGTGAAAAAACTATTTATTTCCAACGGAAATGCCAAAAAACCAGTTTTTGGATACTTTAGCGCCTCCTACTTTTTGTAATTTAAGTCGGACGACTTCACTTCCAGAAGATAAAATGTAGTTTACGATGTCCTCTACATTTTTCGTTTTATAAATTTTTCTCGAAAACCCATAGATTCCGAGAAAAACGCGTTTCAAAATTTTTTTGGATTTTCTAAAAACCAGGGAGGGGAGGGATCACTTCGGAAATCTAACATTGACTTTATTTCAGGCCCCCCTAATGATTTATCAAGTCAAATTTTGGTAGGTCATTTTTCGAACGAACCCTATTTTTTCGTGCTAAATAGACTGTACTCTTATATAAGAAATTAAAATGCTTTGAACATGAAGTAGAGACCGAAAATCATTATTTCCTTTTCAACATCATTATTAAATTAATATGAGTAAATTCCAAATATTTATTTATCAGCGCAAGCCTTTACCATATTTCAACTTCTTTTACCAACTGGTTTATTTTAGTGATTACTTTTTCATTCTGCCCAAGACACACTTCAACTGTGTTCCTTCATATGCAATTACCACCCAGCATACTCATATCCGTATGTGTACGTACAAGTACAGTTGAAGATCCCTTTTGCATTCACCACACATAATTGCTTACATATTTTATCATTGATTATTGTTGCAAATTGTTAATAAAATGAATTATTTTATGTATTGTTAATTAGACATGACATTTGCTCGGAAGAAGATAAAAATTGCGGCTTATTGGGCCTGGCATATATGGCATCGGCATGTGTACCATCTGATGCGTGTTCAATTAACGAGGACAAGGGTCTGATACTTGGCGTTGTGATTGCTCATGAGCTTGGTCATGTGTATGTAATTTGAATCTTCTTTTTGGTTTTTTATTTTTAAAAGAATTGAGAGCGTGCCTCGTTTTGTCGGCACGGACGATCTCTTCGTGCGGTTCTTAAAGGAAAGTAACTTAAAATTAGATTATATTAAAAAAGATGAAGAAAATGAAAGATAATTGGCTTGTGCTGTAGCAGAATATACTCTAGATGAAGTCAAGACTGAATTTATAGTTTTTTGTTTCTGGAAATAACAAAAGTACTTTCAGGGTACATGAAACGCTTTCAATATAAATTATATTCCAAACGGCGATCCAACCCGGTGCTAAGACTTTAAAAACTAATTCATTTTACATCTCACATCTGTACTATAACATGTCAGCATACTCACCCTCTGCAACCATTAATAAAACCATAATTCAAGAGATCGTCTGTGACCGAACCGCAAATCGATTTCGATTAATAATAATATGATTTATATTTTTGAATGCTTTTAAATTTCCTGCATCTTCCACACAATAAAAACCGCATCGCGTCTCACATATTCTCATACGAGTATTCATATTTATATTCACATTAATTGACCGCTAGTATGGGATGTCAACATGATTGCTCTGGCGAAACGGGCTGCCCTGCTGATTCAACATGTCCATCGAAAGCTCATGATGCATTTAACCATATTATGGCACCATATGTGACAATAGCAACAACAGTTTGGTCAAAATGTTCCCGTGCTTACATGCGTGAATTGTTGGAGTAAGTAGACCGTATGGAATTTCGGTTTCAATGTTATTTTTTGTTTTCATTTTTTTAATGCATTTTTATTATGTTATGATTATGTAAGGGGAGTATCAAATGAATGCATAGAATGCAAATGTTAAAATCTCATTTGGAATGGAATGTGCATTTTAACCACATGTTGTCTGGATTGTTGTTATGAATGGCGTATGATTCGTGTTTTTGGGGTGGATAGGATTTGGGATAAGGTCATTTGAAATTTGAGATGGTGGCGTGATTTGTTTGGGTTCTGATTTATCAATGTTCTGTTCCGATTAAGGCTTCATTTTTTATATGGAAACGCAATTAGAAATGCGGTTTCCAGCCAGTTTCTCCGCTATATCTAGAAGTGAGTTTTGTAGGAAGAATGTATTTTCTGAAAGTTTTACTAAAAACTTAAAGGAATTTGGATGACAAACTATTGAACATCTCTAGACGCTAAGTTGCTTGATAAGTAATAAATACGTCGAGTAAACAGGAGTTGGATCCTGTCAGAATAGATTTGCACTCAATGCGTAAAATGCAGACATTTACGTTACGTAACAAATGTGAAAACCCAAGGAATACTTCTATGATATTGTTACATGTACAAATAATTACATGTACAAATAATTCTGCGAGCTACTGTCGCAATTGTTTTCATCATCATTAAGAACGTCAACGAATGAATTTACTCGAACCCAACAAGCATGATCAACATCTGCAAGTGACGTCACTCCATTCATGAACTTGCTCGAACCTACCAGGTACCTCTCGGTAGAACATTCGCCCATGTACGAGAAATGGGTGAATAGGTAGAGACCCTATATAAAGGCGAGCTGAATGAATGGGGAGAATCATTCATTCGACCGCGATAAGAACTGCGAAAGTGTGTGGGAAGTGTGTTTCGTAATAGTGAAGTGATTTAGAAGACAATTGCGATAAGAAATTTATGGACAAGTGTTAGATTTTTTTCATAGTGAAAATTAAAATTAGTGAAAGTGTTAAATTGTTAAACTGATTATTGTGCATTTTCTGAAATTAAATAAACTCGTTTAACTTACATTAAAAGACATTGCGTATTCACTTTCCCGGAACATTAAAATTATTGGCCGCGAACCAATAACACGCGACAGTGGTGTCAAGAAGTGCGAAAGAAAAATTTTGGAAGTGAAAACTTTTGAACATTTTTGTGCACAATAGTGAAAATTAACGTGGAAACTGGTAGAAAAACAGCCGAAATGCCAGGAAACTTACATCTAAAAATTGATCAATTGACCATATCGGAGCTCAAGGAGGAGTTGGAACAGCGGAACCTGGCCACACAAGGTACAAAAGCCATACGCACGCTTGCGTGATGCGATCGAGTCGGAAGGCGTGAATCTGGATGCGGGTGAGCCCTCAGATGCGGAACAAGGCGCAGAAGGTGGAGAAGAAGAAACACCCAAATCAAAGGAGCCAGAAAATGCGATATTGCAAATGTTAATGCTGATGCAGCAAGAGCAGCGACAACAGTCATCTAATTTAACTGTGAAGCTTAATGAACAATCAGCGAAGCTTAATGAACAATCAGTGAAGCTGGATCAACAAGCGATCGAAATCAAGGCAGATTTTAAAAAACAGTCCACCGAAATAAAAGCGGAGCTCAGTAGTCTTAAGAAGCAAATTAAAGGCGTCGAGGAAAAGGTTGACCAGGTCGAAGAAAAGGTTTACCAGGTCGAGGAAAAGGTCAGCCAGGTCGAAGAAAGAATGAACCATGAGATGGAAAAAGTGAAAAAAGAATTGGAAGCTGCGAAGGCAGTAGCAACTACTTCACCAGCCCCGCTTATAACCGCAGCGCAAAGCACATCCAG
Organism: Odontomyia ornata; assembly: GCA_963969285.1. Lineage (NCBI taxonomy): Eukaryota > Metazoa > Arthropoda > Insecta > Diptera > Stratiomyidae > Odontomyia > Odontomyia ornata. Next base: position 276,263,594 of record OZ017742.1, read on the forward strand.
GAACGTGCAAGCACCAATATTCGATGGGCAAACGGTCTGGAGTATTTACAAGACCCAGTTTGAAGCTGCCGCAAGGGCAAATCACTGGAATGAACAGGACCGAGCAACTGCGCTGATTCTTGCTCTAAGAGGACCAGCTGCCGAGCTGTTGCAGACGATCCCCGTTGAATTGCACTCAAACCCGAATGCTATAATGAATGCGCTCGACATGCGTTATGGAGACGATCATCTAAAGCAGACTTATCGGTCACAGCTAAGGCATCGGGTGCAGAAGTCTGGTGAAACTCTACAGCAGCTAGCCCAAGACATTGAGCGACTAGCACTTTTGGCTTACCCAGCCTACGACCCAGAACATCGAGATGATGCAGCGACAGAAGCATTCATCAGCACACTAAAGGACCCGGAATTGCAACAAGCCGTGCGTTTAGCTCAAAAGCAAACGGTTAAGAACGCACTGGCCTATAGTCTGAACTTTGAGGCAGCGAAGAATGTGACTCGTACCACTGCCCGGGTTCGTGAGGTAGTGACAGACGAGTGCAGGTGTGAGCGCGTGGAAATTGAGCGAGATCCGCATGTAAATGGTGCGCCTAGATGCTGGAATTGCGGAGAGAAGGGGCACCTGCAAAGAGACTGCAGGAAGCGAAGAAAACCAAGCTATTGTCCAGGGTGTGCAGCTCGGAGGAGATCCAGACCGAGCCAGGAGCCCAGAATGGAAGCCCTTCAAACAGAGGGGTCGGGAAACATGTAAGAGCCAACTTCGTGTGGCAGAGGTTGGCTAGGAGGATCGACGTCCCCAGCACCACCATCACCGTGTCAAGACTACATCGTGGTGAAGCAGACTTATGCCTTCCGGGTCAAATTGACGGAGAACACTGCACCATAACAATCGACACTGGTGCAACCCGATCGATTATCCGACCAGACCTAGTTAGACAGCAACAACTTCACAAGGGCAGAATTTTCTCACTACGGACAGCTACGGGAGAAACTGCACCTGTTCATGGAGAGGTCAACCTCCAGATACAGTTGGGAGACCTTGTGTTCCGACATAATTTTCTGGTCGCGAACATTATGGATGACTGCATTCTCGGAATGGATTTTCTGCGACCACATGGAATCACGTTGGACTTGGGAAAACGTGTCTTGAAATGGCAGAATGTCGAAGTACTGATGGAGGATCCCAGCGTCCAAATCCCCAAGATGAATGTAGTGGTATGTACTGACACTGATGTACCGAATTCTTCCGAAAGCATTGTATGGGCCAAGCTTGATGGTGATTCTGGAGACCACCGATCTTATCTGATAGAGCCAACGAAGACATCCGCATTGCGCAGTTTGATTGTAGGACGAAGCCTTGTAAGATCTTTAAGGAACGGATATGTGCCGGTTAGAGTCCTTAACACCGCAGACTCAACCACGAGCATCAAAGCGGGAGAAGTCATCGGCAGCTGCCAGCCTGTTTCCACCATCACCTCTTTGGAAGCTACTCACAACCATCATTGGAAAAGGAGGCAAGACACAGAAAAAGCCAGGGAATCCACGTCTGCAATATTGAAGCAAGTCAAATTGCCGGTGCAGCTATTCAAACGAGCCTCTGATCTAGTCACCAAGTACAGTGACATCTTCTCAACAAGCCCGGATGACCAAGGCCGAACGAGTTTGGTAACTCACGTCATAGACACACAGGGAGCCAAGCCAATTCGACAAGCACCAAGACTTCTCCCTATAGCCAAACAAGGAGAAGTGAGCGCGCTGATCTCGGACATGGAAAAACAAGGCATTATCGAACCTTCTGTAAGTCCATGGGCCGCGCCTGTAGTTCTAGTAAAGAAAAAGGATGGTAGCGCTCGCTTTTGTGTCGACTATAGGCAGCTTAACGACGTCACTAAGAAAGATAGTTACCCGCTCCCACGCATCGATGACATCATGGACACTTTAGCCGACGCAAAATGGTTTTCTACACTCGATCTCAAGAGTGGCTACTGGCAGGTAGAAATTGACAAGAAGGACCGAGAGAAGACCGCATTTACAGTTGGGACCGGATTGTGGCAATTTGTGGTGATGCCGTTTGGGCTTTGCAATGCTCCAGCCACTTTCGAACGCTTGATGGAATACGTGCTACGTGGTCTAACCTGGAAAACCTGCTTGGTGTACCTAGATGACATCATCGTCATCGGGAGAACGTTCGAAGAGCATGTGCGGAACTTAGAAGAGGTTTTCTCCCGACTGCGACTGGCAAATTTGAAACTTAGTCCCGACAAGTGTACCCTTTTCGCAGCGGAAGTAAAATACCTGGGACATGTCGTATCAGCTGAAGGGGTCAAAACAGACCCTGAGAAAATCGAAGCCGTGAAAAGCTGGCCAACACCAAACAACAAGCGCCAACTACGAAGCTTTCTAGGCCTGGCAACCTACTATCGAAGATTCGTCAAAGACTTTGCCAAAATAGCTAAGTGTCTTCATCAGCTAACCGAGAAAAATCGTCCGTATGTCTGGAATGAACAATGCCAGACAGCCTTTGAGACCCTGAAGGAAAAGCTATGTGAATCACCCGTACTGGCGTATCCGAAACCCGGAAAAATGTTTGTGGTTGACACCGATGCAAGTAACGGCGGTATTGGAGCTGTACTCTCCCAGCAGATCAATGGCGAAGAAAGAGTCCTCTCGTATTACAGTCGAGTTCTTTCAAAAAGTGAGAGGAACTACTGTGTGACCAGGAAGGAGCTATTGGCTATAATAGAGGCCACCAAGCAGTTCCACAAGTACCTATATGGCCAGAAATTTGTTCTTCGAACGGACCATGCATCATTGAGATGGCTACTTAACTTCAAAAACCCCGAGGGACAAGTTGCGAGATGGATCGAAAGATTGCAGTCATACGACTACGAAATTGTTCATCGAAAGGGCGGAGTTCATGGAAATGCTGACGCCCTATCTCGTCGCCCATGTCCAGCTAACTGCAAGCATTGCCGACGGATTGAGGAAAAGGAACCGCCCGTTGATCTGCGACTGATAACGGCCGAATTCGATGAAGGTTGGTCATCGGAGGAGATTCGAAATGCCCAGCTAGCCGATGAAGACATCGGACCATTGCTCGTATGGAAGGAGACGACTGGGCGACCTGAGTGGAAGGACGTTTCAACGCATGGCGCAACCCTGAAAAGCTATTGGGCACAATGGAACTCCCTACAGGTGGAGGGTGGCGTACTCAAGCGGAAATGGGAAACGGCGGATGGCAGCTCCTATAGGATGCAAACTATACTACCCAAAAGCCGAATCCACGATGTGGTAAAGGAAATGCATGAAGGATCCTCGGGAGGCCATCTTGGTGTTAACAAAACCTTAGCGGAATTGCGGGAAAGATTCTACTGGCTCCACGCTCGAGAAGACGTAGAGGACTGGTGTCACAGATGCACAATTTGCGCTTCCGTCAAAGGCCCAAAGTGACGACTGAGAGGACAAATGCAAACCTATAACGTAGGCGTGCCATTCGAAAGGATTGCTGTTGACATCGCTGGACCCTTTCCTAAATCTGAATGGGGAAATCGATACACGCTGGTTGTAGCTGATTATTTCAGCAAGTGGCCCGAGGTCTACCCCATTCCCAACCAGGAAGCAACTACTGTAGCCGAACAGCTAGTGTTAAATTGGGTCAGCAGGTACGGCGTGCCTTGTGAACTACATTCGGATCAAGGCCGAAACTTTGAGTCACTAGTTTTTAGCGAAATGTGCGAGCAGCTGGGAATACGGAAAACGAGGACAACACCGCTGCATCCCCAATCCGATGGAATGGTCGAACGTTTCAGCGGCACGCTCAATAAACACCTTGCCAAGATGGTTGACGAGAACCAAAGGGACTGGGACCGACATATCCCACTATTTTTAATGGCGTATAGAGCCGCTGAACATGCGTCGACGGGCCAAGCCCCAGCCAAAGTCATTTTTGGAAAGACTATTCGTTTGCCAGCCGATATAAAGTTCGGAACACCCCCTGAGAAACCCCAAACGATCTCGGAGTACGCAAGTGATCTAAGACAACGGTTGAACCAGATACATCGGACAGTGCGAAAACACCTCGAGTCGGCTACTGACCGCATGAAGACCAGGTATGATCTAAAGGCTAATTCTACTGGCTTCCAGCAAGATGACTTGGTGTGGCTTTATAACCCGCAACGGCGAAAGGGTAGGTCTCCAAATTTGCAACATAATTGGGAGGGACCATACCGAGTTACAAAGCGAATCAACGGCGTCGTATACCGAATACAGGAACATCGTAAGCCGAGAGCTAAAATGAAAATCGTGCATCTGGACCGTCTTGCCCCATATTACACCCAGGGAGAATTGACTACAAATAGCGACACATCTTTTCAGGGCGAAAAGAACTGAGGTGGGGGCAGTGTTACATGTACAAATAATTACATGTACAAATAATTCTGCGAGCTACTGTCGCAATTGTTTTCATCATCATTAAGAACGTCAACGAATGAATTTACTCGAACCCAACAAGCATGATCAACATCTGCAAGTGACGTCACTCCATTCATGAACTTGCTCGAACCTACCAGGTACCTCTCGGTAGAACATTCGCCCATGTACGAGAAATGGGTGAATAGGTAGAGACCCTATATAAAGGCGAGCTGAATGAATGGGGAGAATCATTCATTCGACCGCGATAAGAACTGCGAAAGTGTGTAGGAAGTGTGTTTCGTAATAGTGAAGTGATTTAGAAGACAATTGCGATATGAAATTTATGGACAAGTGTTATATTTTTTTCATAGTGAAAATTAAAATTAGTGAAAGTGTTAAATTGTTAAAGTGATTATTGTGCATTTTCTGGAATTAAATAAACTCGTTTAACTTAAATTAAAAGACATTGCGTTTTCACTTTCCCGGAACACACGCGACAATATGTATACTGATAGTATGCAAATTGCGTTTATTTGCAAGGTTTTGCACTACTAATCATGAAACGAGCTTAAACAGTTTACCACACTTATTCAACGAGACGCCACAAATCTTAACTACAAGAATATTCAATTGATTGTAATATATACGGGCTAACACGTCCAAATTTGTTCAAGCTCAGGTAACAAGTGATAAAATTCATTGTTGCATTCAATCGCTACACTCAAGTCAAGTCAAGTCAAAAGCGCTTTATTTAATACTAATCGTTATAAATTTTAAAAGAATATAAAGCAAATTCCAAACAATAACAATAAAAAAAAAAACTTTATGGCCCAAATGGCTCTCTAAATTTATACGTTATCATTAACAAATTTCATCAAAAAAAACTATAGCAAATTCAATTAATTAAGATTATTACATACTTTTAGAATTCAATTTGAAAAAGGAGAAAAAATCAACCAACACTATCCTAAAATTATTTATAATTAAAACACAACAGTGAAACTTTGATCCTACACCTAATATGTTGTAACTTATTTCTAATCCATCCATCAAAAACTTTATCTTATACTAAAAAAGTTCTATAACAATGTTCCTAACCTAAGTGTTTAATCTTATCTCTAACGGAATATAGTAAACATATCATATACCTAACCTTTGCCTAATTTTTAACATAAATAAACAACAACACTAAATGTAGCAATAATGAGCTGAAACTCAAGAAAACGAAATAACGAAAAACACCAGAACTGAAAAATAAACACGAATAATTTAGACATTGTCATTCAGCCACAATTGTCAGGTCCCACCGCGGACGTTATTATTAAGAAGAATACCGGAGTTTACTGGTATTGCGATAACTGTCGCAAATATAATATTGCTGCCTACGTTACCTGGCTTCAAAAAGCGAAAGCAACTGTCGACACGCTTTCATCCGCCGTTACAAAAATGAAAGACATGCTGGCAAATGCAGAAGAGGAAATAGCGCAACTTTTAGCGGTTGATGATGTGGAACAACAGCCACTTTTGCCTCTGAATCGCAGCCTTTCAAACCCATTACCATTATCGAGTTCGTATGTTAATGTGGATTTCGCCGAGACTAGAGACTTTTGTAACGCTCCAATCTTGTCCAATCTTCTTCGACAACACGTACAACGAGAAGCAGATTGAACCCGCGAGTCAAAGATGGAAACAATCAATCCATACCAGTCACTAATCGTCTTGTTCAAAGCGGAATGAACCAAACATCAATTCAACACCATTTGCTTAGCGCCAATTACAATTCAAAGGAGAACCTTCTGCAAGCTCCCAATATTCCGCTAGCAAATGCAGAACAAACGTTTCCTTGCTCATCGAACTCTACACCAATCTTACGTTCTGGTCTCTCGTCAAGAGTGGTGTCACCTCCGCTTCAAATACTTATATCGCGTCTTGCTTTTGATACTCCCGTATCTGAAATTACAGAGTATATTGTGTCGCAACTAGGTTGCTCTCCGCAGTATTTTCATTGCAAAAAGTTAACGCGAGATAGCCAAACAAATCGTATCGTGGCTTCATTTAAAATTACGGTTTCATCTGATATGCAGATTTTGCTTAGCTCTGACTTTTGGCCTCCGGGAATTCTCGTGAAACGTTTCGAACGCCAGTCGCGGAAAAATTTTCGGTCATCCAGCAGACCTCAAGCGAGAACCTAAATACTTTTAGTGATTACGTTAATTTTTATTATCAAAATGTCAGAGGTACAAGAACAAAGCTGGACACAATCAACCTTGCAGCCCTTCTGGCTAATGATGACATCATAGGCTTAACCGAAACCTGACTTAATGACGAGATCGTGGACAAAGAAATCTTTCCTCAACACGTAATTTTTAGATATGACCGAGATCTATCTACTTCCGGCAAACGGGATGGTGGAGGTGTGCTAATAGCTGTAAACAACCAGTTGCATTGTAGACTCGTCAGTACTTTTGCTCCGTCACCACCAATCGAAGGCGTAGCAGTTCAAATTTCTCTTCACAACTGTTCACTATTTGTCTTCTGTATTTACATTCCCTGTAGAACTCACTTAAGATCGTATGAAATCCTTTTTAGTGAACTATCGAGCTTTATAATTAATGCTAGCTCCTCCTCGCAGTTTTTAATCTGTGGGGACTTCAATATGCCTCTGGTTAACTGGGATGCAGAAGCTAAATCCATTGCTTCTTTTGATGACCTTTCTATAGCCTTATCCTCGTTTTTATCCCTCTGTAGCCTCAAACAATTAAACTATGTAATGAATGCTTCCAAACGCATTCTTGACCTAATTTTCTCTAACAACCCTGCTGCAGATCCTGTTTTCCCTGCTGCCTCTCCTTATGTTAAGCCGGACCCTCACCATCCTCCTTTAGAGATCCGATTATCATTGGATCCAATACGTGGCAAGCCTAAAGAGAAACCAAATCAATTTAGCTTCTTCAAGGCTAACTATGAAGGCTTAGCTGCTGATTTTGACGTCATTAATTGGCAAGCCACACTCAATCTAGACAACCCCAACCTCACAACACAGCAATTATATGAGGTGCTTAACAGCATTATCCCACTGCATACACCGACCACACGACCACGCAAAAATTTTCCTTTGTGGTTCACGAGAGAAGTTGAATCTGCTTTGTCCTTGAAGGACTCAGCCAGGAAACGCTACTTACGTACGAGATCAGAACTGGACCTCTCCGAATTTTGCCACTTACGTACTAATGCAAGAAAAGTGTGTAAATCCACAAAGTTATCTTATTTGAGAACAATTGAAGCATCATTTGCTAATAACCCTAAATCCTTCTGGTCTTATGTCAACTCTTTAAAAGACTCGCGTCGGCATATCAATGCATTGTCATACCAGAACCACTTAGTCTACAATGACCAGGCCATATGCGACATGTTTGCTGACTATTTCTCCGCCGTCTATAGCTCCCCGACCTCTACTTCTGATGAAAACCCTCAATCCACTCCAGACTTAATTGTTGATTTACACACTAACCCCTTAGAGGTCGCTGAGGTAATTCAGTCCCTGAATTCTAGCAGCACAGTCGGCCCTGATAGAACCCCTAACATTTTTATCAAATCCCTCTCTTCATCCTTATGTATTCGCCTCGCCCATATCTTTAATTCAAGTCTCGAAAAGGGTACTTTTCCAGACGTTTGGAAATGTGCAAATATCCTCCCCATCCATAAAGCGGGTGAACACTCCCAGGCCTCTAATTACAGACCCATTTCACTACTATCGTGCTTTGGAAAAATCCTGGAACGCATTGTTCACTGTAAATTTTATAATGTTTTGCACCCCAACTTATCCGAAAATCAACATGGATTTGTAAAAGGACGTTCTGCCGTAACCAACTTAGGGGAATTTATCAACACCGTTGCAATCACCCTTGACTTAGGAGGTCAAGTTGATGTGATATACACTGATTTTGCGAAAGCATTCGATAGTGTGGATCACTACATCCTGATCAACAAGCTCCGCCGTTTCGGCATTCAGGGATCTCTTCTTTCCTGGATTCACTCCTTTCTTTTTCATCGTTCCTGGACGGTTAACTGCAATGGATCTTTGTCACACTCTTTCGTCCCAACCTCTGGTATTCCACAGGGATCAATTTTAAGTCCATTTCGTTTCAACCTCTTTATTAATGATCTCCCAGCTATCTTCACATCCAACCCCTTCTATATGCTGATGACCTGAAGACATTTCGAGTCGTTAATTCAATTCAGGATTGCCAAGCTCTTCAGGATGACTTAAACTTTTCGTCCTCTTGGTGTAATAGAAATTGACTATAACTTAACATATCTAAGTGCCTTTCCATGACCTTCACCAATAAAACTTACCCCATTCAATTTGCATACTCTATCGAAAGCTCAGTTCTCGTTTCGCTTGAGAGTTTCAAGGATTTAGGTGTGACATTTGATTCTCAGTTGAAATTCAATGTTCACGTTTTGGAAATAACCAAGAAAGCTTCTCGGATCGCGGACTTTGTCCTACGTTGCTCTCATAGATGTTTCAGCTTTCAAACCTGTGTTCAGTTGTTCGTCATGTTGGCTCGCCCAATTCTTGAATATGCATGCCAGATATGGTTCCCACATCTTAATTATCTCATGGTGGCGGTTGAATCTGTGCAGTGTAGGTTCTCCCGCACACTTTTCTACAAATACAACATCCCGTATCGCCCTTATGACGATCGCCTTAATTTCCTTGGTCTACCTTCACTGCAGGTAAGGAGGCAATTCTTGGATCAATGCTTCTTATTTAAATTATCGATAGGCATGTTATCGTCGAAATTATACAACGCCATTAGCATACGTTCCCCTTCTCGCACTAGGTCGTCGCAATACTACGCTATACCGTTTGCCAGAACCGTAACTTACAGTCACTCACCAATGGTTCGTATGGTAAGAGACCATCTTAATCTCCAGCTTGGTCCTCCTTCTGGCTCATTTGAATCGCGGTTTTGTTGTAGGTGATGAACACTCCTCAGGAGCTGCCACACGCCATCACCTACAGGGCAGCTCGACCGCGTAGGTGATGGCGTGTGGCAGCTCCTGAGGAGTGTTCATCACCTACAACGAAACCGCTGTTTGCTGGCACCAGCCCTATGCTAGAAACGCTGGTCTCCATCGGGCCAAGAACATGTGCTATCATGTTGATAGTCAAAGATGGCCCGGGTGAAAGAATAAGTGGTTCTTTCACTTAGGAGACTGGCACCATTATTCTCAACACCTTCATTTGAATCATTTAAAAACATGCTGCGGAGAGTACTCTACGAGCAATAAATTCTTTTGTCGTTAATTTCAGTCACTACTTAACTGTTAACTTTAGATTAATTTTTACATGATATTTATATTTTAACCTTAACACGTAATCTATTGGTTCTATTTTATAATTGGGATTATTAATTCTGTAAAATAGTGATGAAGTAAATAAATACCTGGATTGCGCCGTCTCAACTCTATCAGCTTCAACGAATCTAGCAAATGAGTATCTCCATTGAAATCGTTGGTCTCGTGAACTCAAATTAGGAGGATATTTTATCTTCTTATCGGTGGCCCGTCGATATATGTGATATATGACTGGGACGCCGTCAGAATCAAAAACATATCGATTCATGTCCAAATACACGAATGCTTCTGGAGGAACGAAGCCAGTAGCGAGGCAAGTCGCTATATACCCGCCTGTAGGGTGGAACGGCTGTAAAATCCAAGGGTTTTCACTCACAGTCACAGATCTTGCGATATGATTCCGAAGAAGTTTCAATATGAAGATATCGACCCTCGTCAATTCAGCAGTTTGATAAATTCTTCTATTCGATATATAATGTGTCCAATCCGTCCCAGGCTTTCTGTACAAACCAGTACATGCACGAAGACATTTCCTTTCGAAAACTCTTAATTTTTCCATAGTAATAGAGCTCTGGTTGTACCAGATTTGACGTCCATATGTCAAAACTGGTCTAACCAGTGTCTTGTAACAGATGATTTTGACCTTCTGATCAATGTTTCTGGAATGAAAGAGTTTTCGAAGGGCCATGACTACTTTAAGTGCCTTACTGAGCATGATTTTTGCATGTACAGTATAGTACAGATACTGATCGAGATAAACACCGAGGTATCGAACACAGGATTTATGTGGAACCCGTTCTAGACTACCCTCACCAGCCATGATGTGGAAATCTTTCCAATTACGTTTCAGGTCTTGACTGACCCCCTGCAGCGTTGTCCGAAACAAGATTGTTTCACACTTCTGCGCATTGATTTTCATTCGCCAATTGTCAGTGTACAGCTGTACATCATTGAACATTTTTTGGAGATTGCTCTGAACTATTGTAGCTTTTCGGTCTGCCGTATAGATGATCAGATCATCAGCAAACGCTACCAATGATCGCGTTGGCGAGACGTTAAAGTCAAAGCCGTTCAATAGCTTGCGAATGAATATTGAGAAAAGCAGGGGCGCAGTAACTGTTCCCTGCTGTAGACCATTCAAGACCTTGAATTCGCGCATTGTTGTTAGATTTCCATCAGTTACAACAAACGATTTCCCGTATAACATATTGCACATCATGGCGACAAGGTGTTTGGGGAACTTGTCCCGAAGGAGCTTTAAAATTAGTCCATCTAACCACACCGTATCGAAGGCTTTCTCCATATCAATGAGACATGCTCCAACACATTGTCTATCATTTAGTTTCCAACAGATGTCTGAGGTTACTTTCGTTATTGCATGTGTGGTCGAATGCCTGACACGAAAACTAAATTGGCAATTCGGCATCAACTCATTTTCCTCAATGTGGGCGTTTAATGCTCTGTTGAGTTTCACTTCAAACACCTTGCTGATGTTAGGCAGCAAGCTGATTGGGCGATAGCTTTTTGGGCATGAAGATTCTTTTCCTTTCTTCAAGATCGGATATACCTTAGCCTTTTTCCACTCATTTGGGAAATATGAATTGCTCAACGTGTTATTGAACAATATGCAATAGTTCCTAATAGCAACCTCCGGCAAATGTCGGAGAACTACATTTGGAATACCATCAGTACCACATGATTTCTTATTGTATATCTTGCGAAATATGAAACACAAGTCTTCATAGCTGACAAAATTATCAATAAGATTCAAGCTCGGTATGAGGTCAGATGTTAATGTTTCATTGAAATGAAGAGTTGATTGGCCGTTCAGGCTTGATTTGAAGTCGGAAACTTTTGCTTTAACGACCTCTGAAAATATTTCATCCCCTCTCTCAGGGGTTGGTAGATGAGCCAATTCAAAATGTATTCCAATCAGGGCAAGTTTATCCAATCCTTCATAAATAATCCTGTTTCCATTTCTATCCGGATTCGTACTATCAATTTCGATACCAGCCCTATCGAGAAGATACCTTCACTGGAGACTTCTTGCGGAATATGCTATTCACTTTCGCAAACACGCCGTCTGGGTTCTGTGGGCTAATACCCCTCAATTTTTTCGCCCATTGATTGCTGACCTCACTCCTGAAGTATGACCGGATTAAGTTCCGGACATTCTTCAGATGTAATTTCAGCAAAGACAACGAGGGATGGTTGTAGTCCAAAAATCGCCGATAAATATTGTTGACGCGTGTCAGAAGAAGGCTTTTCAACCTTGCGATGGTTGGTGTTTCATATCCTTCCATATTGTTTCGATGTTTAATCTTTGGAACTACTTTCTCAATCGTTTCCAACGTCAGCTACTCTAACTTCGACAAATAGATATCTTTTTCATCGTTAGTCAGATTTCTGTGATTAGGAACCATTGAGCAAGAGTTGCCACCATCAGAAGGGGGACATTGCTTCTGGTACTCCCGATTAAACTTTTTTTTAACTTTCCCCAGTCTGTTTTTTTTAAATTCAACCGATGATTTTCATGTTGAACTGGAATGAGGAAGAAATTACCCCTGGGATGATTAATTTCCATTACGATTACGTTATGGTCGCTATCATAAGGAAGCACCTGCAGTTCCCGTTGAGGACTATTAAAGCTGAATTCAAGCCTTGCGTCCGCAATGCAAAGGTCCAAATATGAATTTGTCCTAGGGTATGTTGGGAACTCCGACCCATAAAGATTGCACCTGTATTCAATTTGGTTCTCTGTTATCGAAGATTTCAGGAAAACACCTCTTGGATTATTGGTGGCGTTCAGCCATGATGTATGCTCGGCGTTCAGGTCACCAGCAAGAATATAATAGTTATGCAGCCTGTTCAATTCGAGTATTTCGAACAAGGAATTGAGCTCCTCCTTGAGCTTGAGAACAGTTCCACCAGTTGCATAGGCAGAGATAACGTAGAGGTTATCCCCACCTGGCAGTGAGATTTTGATAACGGACACTTCAAGAGGTTCAAAGCTTTTGAATACGACTTTTTCAATATTTTGGAAACGATAGGGTCTTCGTACCAATATCCCGGTGCCACCTCCCCCATCACCTATTACCCTATCGTTTCTTACGAATTCAAAATCCTTGAATCTCATGGAGTGCCATGAACTGAGGTGGGTTTCGGTGAGAAGCACGATGTCAGGCTTTTGTCTTGCAATGAGTTCAAGGAGATAATCACGCCGATGTAAAGTAACAATGGAGTTGACGTTAATCGAGATGAGACGAATCTTATCCGTGGGAATGTGGCTGGATGACAGCTTATTTTGAGGCATTTGAAAGCCCTAAACGCTGAAAAACAATATTAATTTTCAAATCTTGTGTATCGATTCGCTCCGATAAGGAATTTAATTGCTGATAAATTTTAAGGAGCAGCTCATTATTGCCACTTACATTATTTATTTTATTTACATTGTCTGCTGGTCCTCTCGCAGCAAGTGCAAATGACACCCCGGGCTTGACGAAGTTGGTAGGTATCACACTGCGGTGTGCTTGACTTTGTTTCGGAGTGCATCTTGATACCAGGGGCATCCTCGATATGATGCTGGATGACCAAAGGCACCGCAGTTCACACAATATAGTTTTTCTTTTGGCTCCACCTGAACCAATTTGCACTCGCCGCGAGCATGAATGTCTTTGCATTTAACACATCTATATTTCATGGCGCAATTGGCAGCCGAATGTCCGAATCTTTGACACCTGTAGCACTGGTTGACCTCACTTTTCTGGAGGCGTTACCATCTCACCACGCGGAAGTTCAAGTACCGTTTTTTCTGCAGGGCACTAGAACTTCTTTTGCTGGAAATCTGGACTAAGTAGTGAGGCAAGTTTTTGCGCTCCACAATTGATCTTCTTGTTGCAAGGTTTTTAACTAAAATAAATTGTATTTCTCGTGCAACTTCTTGGAGCACCTGAAGGAGATCGACTGTGTCCTCACCACAGTCCAGACCTTTTAATAAAAAGGTTTGGTTCTTTTCGCTTTTCGGGGTGTACGTGAAATGCGGAGCATCTACAGAATTTAAGGCACTTTTTGTTGTCTGGAAATCAACCAGCGACTAAGTCCTTATTGTCAATTTATCGGCATTGACTCTTTTTATCTCAAAACCTTTTAGCTTATTTTCGGCTGCGAAAAGCTGAACCAGAACTTTGCCCGTTTGCCCAAATACATTGATTGGAGGGACTTTTTCTTTTTTTTTCATTATTCTTAACAGACGGACCAGCAGACAAACCTTTTGGTTTTTTCTCCCGATTTTTAATTTTAAGGTATTCAATGAACTCATTATCTAACTTAGACGTTTTACCTGGATCCTCTTCCATGTTCATCGTTCCTTCAAGACCAGCTAGCGCTGCATAGTAATTTCTGCTGTCGTTTGCGCCTCCTGCGCTGAGGACATCCTCTTGATTAGCTTCTTCCTTTGGCTTTTTAGTTTTCTTGTCTTCGGTTTTTGAATTTGCTTGTCGGCCTTTCTTGGTTTCTTTATCTTTGTTGAACGTTAACGTTCAAACAAGTGCTTCTAACAATTTAACTCGAAGCTTGAGTTCTTCATTTTCTTTTTCAAATTTTGATTACCGATAGGATTGTCGGTTTTTCTTCTTTATTCTCGTAATTTCTTTTAAGCTTTTTTCGCCCGTCAACATTGGCGATAGGCATGATCCTTCTGATTGATGGCTGAAGCCATCGAGCTCCTCCATCTCGTTGCTTTTGCAGCGAGAGTAAAGGGAATGTTCTCAGACTGGGACTTCCCTTGAACGTATTTCCACTTTTGATATCTCTTTAGGAAATGAATTTCAGGTATTCGATAAATGCTCGAATAATTCGATGGTGATGGTTTTCCCAATAAAATCAAAATTTGCTTTTGACTGGCTCGTAAAAAAATATCGCAATTGTTTGAAACTGACTTTTGCGAAAAATTAATTAATTTTTAAAATTAATGACAGGAGCGATTAAAAACACGTCTACACGCAACGATTGCTAGACGTAGAATACAATCGCTACACTCTATATGCATAGCTTCACTCAATGCTCCAGACATGTATGTACCCGAGTAGAAATTCAATTTAGGCGGTGATAAGCTCTAATGAGAAATGCCTGAACGCCTAATGCGGAATTTGTATTAGCCGAACGTAACGCATTACCCCATCAGTGCCTAATTAGGTAGTGATGGGGCTTGCCTAAGCAGTTCCTAACTTAGGCAGCGATGGGACTTACCTAAATAGTTCCTAATTTGGGCAGTGATGCGACGTGGCCTAAATAGTTCCTGAACACAAAAAACTTTTTTGGCGAAATCGACACAAAAAATATAAATTTGTTCATAATACAATTCCTACCAGGTCCATATATTCCAAGAAAATCTAATTCCTACCAAGGTTCATATATTCCAAGATAATCTACATTCGCGATAAACTGATGTACATATACTCGTATAAACGCAACAGCACGGCTCTGGTGCAAATTATATGCAGTGATTTATTTTGATTCAATTTGGGTATGCCGCATTAGAGCCCCATTAGACCCGCATTAGGGCCCCATTAGATCCATGCTTAACTTGGGAAAAAGTGGTCAACTCCTCACCACATCCGAGCTTAGAAGTAATTAAAGTTATAAATACCTACATATGATTGTAATGTATTTCCAAGAAATATTATTTTGTTTCGATGTTACACAACAGGAAATTTTCTTTTTTGGAACTAGGCAAGCACTATCACTGCTTGAATTAGGAACTGCTTAGGCAAGCTCCATCACCACCTAAATAAGGAATTGTTTAGACGAGCCCAATCATCACCTAAATTGAAATTTTTTTTTAATAAAGTGAAGAAAATTATAAATACTCGTATTTAACTCTTATTAAGAATTTAAGGCTTGTTTGTTTTTTGCACTAAAAATAACAAATTATGTTTAGGAACAGTTAAGAAAGGCCCCATCATGACCGATTTTAAGAAATATCAGGCATGCCCAATCACTGGAACTTTATTTGTAAATTGGAGAAAAAATGCCTGCCCCGCAAAAGGATTTTTTATTAGAATACCGTAAAACGATCATAAAACTTTCATGGAAATATCGTAACATAGTTATAGTTATTCCATTGCCATCCCACCGATATTTTGGGGCTACTTTCGCTGAGGCTCCGCCGACCCACTGCCGGGACTTAGTCGTTTCGTACAAATTTCTTGCTGAAATTCCACACTTTCCACTTCGAAAAATGTTATCGTCATATTACCACTCCATCTTATTCCTCCGCCAGTAGATGGAAAATTCAAGAGTGAAAGTGCGCCAACCTATCGGGCTTAAATAACCTCCGGTTAACGTTTCCTACTATCCACCGAAAAAATCTTGTTTCAGGGTTCATCACGCTTCGGGAGTGGTTTTTCCCGTTTGTGGGAGTAGTTCCTCTCACTTTGATTTCCCACACAACGAGTTCCACTCGATGGCGATCCTGGTGGAAATAAAGTGCATTACGGGTTGAATGCGTTTGGCTGGCAGTTCTCCACAGTTCTCCCTTTTTTCGAGCCGAGGTGTTAGTATTTTTAGCGTGCCTCGGAGTTGTATCGTTTTACCAACGCGTGGTGTGTCGTGCGTGTTATTTATCCACCAGTTCCATGTGATTTCAGTCGTGGAATCTCTCCTCGAGAATGTCGAGAATGTGCGGGGAAAGTGAATGGTGTGCAGGGGCACGATGTCGCTAGCCAGTCAGAAAAGGAAGTAGGATGTTCAATAGTTATATCCGTGTTTCATCACAATAAAAATCATTTGGTCCTCGCAGAATGATGGACGACAAAGTCCTCACTTGTGGACGCTTAATTCAGATTAATTTGTCATTGGAAATTGGACAACGAGAATACGCCCTGACATACTAAATTTTCTTTTTCTGATGGATCGGGTTCTTTGGGTTAACGTTTATTGCAGCCACTTCTTCTTTTAATTTACGTTCTGCCTCGAGTTCATGCTTTACTTGTGCTTTAATTGTCAATGTAGT
Organism: Odontomyia ornata; assembly: GCA_963969285.1. NCBI lineage: Eukaryota > Metazoa > Arthropoda > Insecta > Diptera > Stratiomyidae > Odontomyia > Odontomyia ornata. The sequence goes on from OZ017742.1 coordinate 276,280,377, forward strand.
GTTTAATTTACGTGTGTCTTCCTTTTGTATGTGTGCCATTGCTGCCTCAGCAGTAACTCTGGCTTCGGTACTCAGCTCATTTTTTTTTTTGGTGGCTTCTTTGCATCTCTGCTAGATCTGCGTAGCTGTGAAGATGTTCGCGGTATTGGAACATGAAGTGTGTGTCCTTGCCCGGCAAGATTTAGCCTAACTTTCGCCTCCTTATTTTCCCTTTCGAAAAAAGTTTTTAACCTTATCCGTTGACATCTTAGATTCTAGGCAAATTTTCTTTAGGTAATTTAAGCTCTGCAACCGATAATTTTAGCTCTTCAATTCCTTTTAGGATTCTTCTCCTAATAAAGCGATCTGTTATGACTTCATCGTATTATCGCCAGTAGATTGCAATTAAAACGATGTTCAAGAAAAATGTAGACCGCAAGACTTTGAGAAGCGTGAGCTGGAGCTCGGTGAACTTAATAATAGGTAGGGAGCTGATCCATGGCTGCGCAGCTGATAGGAATGTCAACTTTAATGACAGCCTCGCGTTTAGATGCGCACTCGAAAGCGTTTCTATCTAAATTTCGACAGCACTCAGGCTCGAATTTAAATTAATCAAATTATATACTGCATCAACATTCATTGGAGTTTATGTCAGAAAGTAGAATCAACGAAAATACCAGAGGGAGTATGAAAACTTTGATATGAGAAATGATATAGATGCCCGTAAGTTATCGCGAATATCCCGAACACCTCTTGTCGCATGGCGGGAACATCGATTCAAATTTCGGACTCCTTCCCATCGTTGCACGTTATTTTGTTTGCGATTGCTTCGAGGGGCTATAAATTTTGTGCTGTCGCATATGCTGAATACAGTTTCCACTTTCGTGTGATCTAGTCATAGTGCCGGGAATTAGGCGTTTCGTTTCAAGCTTGCGTTGGCCCTTGGGGCTTTTGGCGCTTGCTACTGCTCACGTTGTCCACAATGTAGCGTGTGAAGCGTCCTAGCTACTTAAGTTTAATTACATGCTATTAAAAGGCAAAAACTATTATGCGGCTTGCTTTTCGTAATCTTACAAGTAGTCGTTTTATGAATGAAAATTAGTTTTCCTTGCTGTTGGCTATGTTCTACGATTATCACGAAATCTAATAAAGTGCGGCTTAGCGTTGTGTAGATTTAAATCTTACAAAATCGCGTATAGTAGTATTCGTAGTGAGCAGCACTATGAAACTTGAACGTTCATCCGTAATGTAATTATAAAACTATCGTAAAAATTTCGTAAGACAATCGTAAAATCATCATAAAACTATCTTAAAACTACCGTAAAACTATCGCAAAACTATCATCAAACTATCTTTCAACGATCGAAAACTTCCGCCAACTTATTGTAAAACTTTCATAAATTTATCGTTTTTAACAAATGTTACTAAGATGTCCGTTGACCGCGTCCTCAAATTTCAAAATCCGAGCAGCGATGAACTGTCTTCATCGATTAAGTCAGACCAGCGTTTCTTCGGTTTCCTCACTGGTCTCCGCCCTTTAGCTCTCCTAACGAACACCTTTTAAGGTATCCCTTGTTCGTCCAACTGATTTATGTAGCCAGCCCATTGCAGCTTCCGTACTCTAATAATAGTTGAGACCTCCAACTCATCAAAAATTTCATAGAGCTCAGAGTTGAATCGAATTCGCCATTGGTCCCCGTCTAGCTTCGCTCCAATGATTTGTCTCAGGACCCGTTTTTCAAAGGCGTGCAATATGTTTGCGAATGCTTAGGTTAGGGTCCAGGTTTCCCACCTATAGCATAGCACAGTTCTTATCACAGATTTGCATATTTGAAGCTTCGTTTTCCTCTGTAAGCAGCTGGTCTTCAAGATCATCAAAACTGAATAAAATATTTTATATGCAAGCTGTATTATTCGGCGTACTTCATCTCTTTCATTACCGCCTAAATTTTTTAATCCACCCACATTTTCGATGTTGTATTCGCGAAGTGTGATGTTTTTTGTGCTTGAGGTATTTTTCCTCGACTGCGTCATGAGCTTTGTTTTATTTTCATTGATTTGCAGCCCTACTAGTTTTGATTCGCTGTCGAGTTTCAGGAAGAGTTGTTTGACAGTTGTTAACCACAGTGAAAAAAATGTTGATGTCGTCCGCATAGGCTACCACTTGGGTCGACTTGCAAAGTAATATACCTCTTGTATCGATAGGTAGCCTTCTGATGACTTATTCCAGAGCCAAATTGAATGCCCGTTCAGGCATGCCGAAACTGATTTATACGGGTGTTTTTGTGCGATGACACGATGTTGTCAGGCGGTGAGTGGATCAGGCTGGCAAGAGAAATTTCCCGGGGGGGCGAGATTTTGCTTGCGCTGTGATGGATGTGCGGTCATCGAGGCATTTCAAGACGCCGCAAAATGTAACCCTCCTTTGGTGGTGATAGACGGCTGGGATCGCTGTAGCCATATGCCGTTGACTGAGTGAACTACTTTCACGGGGAACATAGGTGATTATGGCGGCGGGGGTGACTTAAGCAACGGCACCTGATGTGTCGTTGATTGATGATCTGTTCGTTTCAGGTAGGATGGTTTCAGGTGGCTGCTTGAGAGGGTCTTGGTGGCGCCGTTCGCATCTATGACATAGAAGCGTGTGTTGAACCTTTTGATTGTCTAGTGCAATTCAGTGTACGGCTGGTCAACCGGCTTCATGAACGCTCCAAGGCAATAAAACACATACTTATAAGTGGCCAGGTGTTTGAATGCAAAGAGATGGTGTGTGGTGTTTCTGACTGATTGAATGGGACAAATCGCTTTGAACAAGCAGTCAAAGTTTGTGACAACATCCTGTGCACAGCTGGCTTGCGTTCTTTGAGATACGATTGTTTACCCGGGACTTACAGTTTTCTTTGAACATGGCATGAGAGCCCAATAAGATCGGATGACGTGCTTGCAACCAACGTGTCTCTGGAACGTATTTTAAGGCATGCTTGAGAGTACAGTGCATCTGTTCCACCGTACCATTAGTTTGTGGGTGGTACGATATGGTATGCAAGTGACTGGCCCCGAGGAGGCGACTGTCCTAGTTCAGGATGTATATCTCAAACTGACGGCCTTGATTGAGGTGATCTCAAGTGGAGTGCCGAATATAGTAATCCAGTGGTCAAATATCACACTCGCTATGGTCTTGGTTTTGATATCGTGCACTAGTATTCCTTGAGGCCAGCGTGTGTAATGATCGATAAAGGTAAGGCAGTTCTCTCAGCTTTCAAACTGCCTAGGCTTAATTAGGTTGACGTAAGCGTGGTCGAAATGCCGGTCTACCATCTTGGAACTGGCAAGCTTGCCGTGGTTATATCGATGGGCTTTTGACAGCTGGTACGGTACACACTGCTTAGCTCAATGAGAAATATCTTTCAACAAACTCGACCAGAAGCATTTTAGCACTATGCGCTTCACGGCAGCGCACCTACTGGGGTGCAAGAGCTGGTTGAAAGTATCAAAGGCTTGCCTGCGGAACGCGATTAGCAAGTATGGCTTGATAGCACCATTGAATTTGAAGTAGTGCGCTGAGTTAGCGTCCAACACCCAATGATGCAGAGTAAGGTGGGAGGTCGCCAGAAAGTGCAGCGACTGAACGTCTATAGCCTAGCAGCTCGATCGTTTGTGGAGTAGCGCTGCTCGTTTTCAGAAAGCTTCCGCAAGAAGAGCTCTAGGGTTACCCAAGTATCGGTCTAAGGCTGCGCCAATGCCAGAACTGGATACGTCGGTGCATATTTGTAGTGAAAGGTTTGTATGGAAAATGTCCGTTCAGGACTGCTGCTTCAGCGGAAGAGGATGTTAAGATCCGCCGAGATTGGCCTTGTCTTGGGACGCGTGAATGCGCTGGCAGGCTTGCATTGCGGTGTCGTTGGGTGGGTTCTTTCCTCCAGCACAAGGACTCACTACAAAGGAATTTCGCATTCACGAACTTCTGGGGTCAAATAAATGTCGACCGAAGTCGAAAAGGAGGTAACCTACTAAGGGTCGGAAATCGCTGATGTAAAGGGCAAACTGGACCTGGGGAAGACAGACGGACTTAAAGGGAACTTCGTCGTTACCGACGATTCTTATGGCCCATAAATAAGAGTAGGGCATCCAGATTGAGGTGGTGCCCCCTCGCAACCCGATCAAGATTCAAACATAGACGTGGCCATATAGAATCGTCGGTAATGACGAAGTCCCCTTTAAGTCCGTCTGTCTGTATAGCGAATTTAGGTAAACAGTGGAGAAGGATACAAATGAAAATGCCCTAGCGCCAAAGCCAAGTGCTGATAGAAACTACAAAATTCAAGCTGGTGTCTTCCTGACGACAGTCGGTGTCGTATCTGGATTAATTAGGTTCTCAAAAACTGTAGCCTTTGCGAAGCGACAAGAAGAAAAATTCCTGAAAGAGACGATAGTTAGGCAAGCACATTTGTTAGACGACGCCTCGCGTCTAGTGCTGCGCGCTCTCGGTCAGGGTAGTTTATACGCGTTGCTTGGAACAGGCGCCTTCTGTTATGGAGTCTGGAAGTTGTCCAAAGCTAAAAATGTAGACAAGTTTCGATACAAAGTTGGATCAGTGCTACCGAAACTCTCTTCCAACGAACCACCAAGGAGTCGAACTGGATTCGACAGCCTCACAGATTTAATGAAATATGTCTCGAAATGGGGAAAAGAAAAGCTTCTTTCCTTTCAGTTTTCTTGTATATTAAGAAGCATGTAAGCTTTTACTATAGGTTGCTTGGATGCTTTAAAATTCGTTGTGTTGGGATTAAAATTTAAGCAACTTAAGCGAGACGTATAATTCGACCAATTGCAATCCGTCGGAGAAGAATAATTTTTTTGAGAAATTCCAGATCAAGTTTTGTTGCAAATCCCTTACGTACAATTGTTTGTCATCAGTTCAAAAAGTAGTACAATAGAATGAAAAAAAAAGATAATAGATTCTTTAATTGGATAAATATTTAAAATGGGTACAATGAATTTATTTTGAAAATTAAAAAAAAAAACGATTCGTTATATCAAACTCTAACCCAGTCTTTCCACTTCATTCTCCCTTCACAGGCAAAGACACCAATGGTACGCTTTTCCCTTGTTCTATAGGGACTTCTCTCTTGAGGCACCATAAAAATCTGGGGTCAGAAGTGATCCTTCATACGGCAATTTCGACCAGGTACAATTTACCAGCCCAGGGTGAATTCTGACCCGCAAGCAGCGCGTGTCTTATCATGGATAGTCATGAACTAGCTAAGCAGCCAATCATGTGAAACCAAAATCCATGTAATGGAAGACACTTATGCACCGCTTGGGTTGGCACACAGATCAGAATCCGCCGCAAATATGATGTTGAGACAACAACTTCTGATATCATTTGGCCTTGCTAGCCATAAGATTGAATTCACCTCCAAACGTGTAAATCAGAAGATCCAGAAATACTAACATGCTGTCCTTTTCCACCTCCATAGTAAATTTGATTTGTTTGTGGATAGAATTGATGTTCCTTAACGTTTCATCTGGCTTGCTTTCTGGGACTGTCACCAGAATGTTCTGGTCATACCGTGTCCGGAATTGTGGCAGTAGTCCTAGTCCTTTCAGTGTCATTTCAACATTTTTCATAAATAGATCGCTTATAAACGGTGAAAGCGGGTTACCCATTGCACCTTCGCTTATTCCTTTGAAGTATCGACCCCGTGGAACATGAAGTAGTTTTCATTCATGCACAAGGCAGTCAATTGAAGCTACTTTGATGATGATTAGAAATAACTCATCCCACATAACATGTTGCGTAATATTCATAGAATTCGCGATCAAGTTTAAAATCAATACAATCTGTACATCAGGGAAACACGAAAAATTTATCGAATGGGAATAATGCACAAATTTGTTCTGATGTCTATAAGTCCAATTATCGATAAAGGAATATATTTTCTATACAATACAGATCCAATTTTTTTTCTTTTTGGTTTAGTTCAAAGCCAAGCACGACAAACATGCAACATGAATAATGTAAAAACAAGTTGGGTAGACAGAACTACGCTCGTGTCGGAAGGGTTTTGTACGCCTAAATTTCGTGCATTTCCCCTTCTCCTGCCTCCCTGGATACTGATAAAGTAATTTTAAGACCTGCTTTGAAAACATCTCATCAAAACCTTTCCAACGACACTTTACTCGACTACCAATGGTGAAATTTTTTTTTTTGAGGCCCCCGTTAAAGCTCATTGAAACCTTTCATATGACATCCCACTTGGTCAACTTTGTTGAAAAAAAATTGTTTGAGGGTCACTCCTCTATATGGGGGACCCCTTTAAAACTCTTTGAATATTTTTTTTTCACCCCAAAACTTACTAGAAGTCATAACTTCCGACCTTTCCACAAAGTTTTATGGCTGTAGCTTCTACAATTTCCGAGGAAAACTGCTGTGTGATACAGACGGACGGACAGACGGTACCGATTTTAAAAGGGTTTTGTATTTTAATACGAAACCCTAAAAACGTCAAATACATGCGGATCGGCAGTTTTTCAGACAATCAATTAAAATAATTGTAACAATAAAATTTTAACTGAACGTGATGCCAGCTGGCTGTTCTTCCATTCATTTTAATAATTCAGATGCGTCCTTACTATATTTTAGAGGAGTAATAGAACAATATTGGTTTTTCATACTAAGCCATATTTGTACATAATATTTTCGTTGATACGTGAATGATGTTGATTAATTCATGGTTAAAATCGACCAAACAAAAATGTGTTTAAGATTCTACTTTCAAAATGACTTGGCTTGTCGGGGCATTATGTAACGATATTTTAGCAAATATTTCGTTTAACCCCATTAAAGCTGCGTAAGCCTTCCCAAAAATTCTAAATTTCTAAATATTTCGCTAGTCTATACGTTAAAGCTTTCCTATTGTCTTGATTTGAATAATTTCAGTGAAATTCTAAAGAGGTCTGCTTGGTAGTCTAAACGTCTTTATTTTGTTCAAATAATCGTCTAAACATAAGCTACAAAGTTAGGTCAGAGTTCCGCTATAAACTTCAATGTTGGCAATTTCCAACGTTTGCTTAAGGTCTTAAACTGATGATCACCTTAAAATTAATCAAACCTTTCGTTTTTTGGACTACCCACTAAACACCTCCCCTGTCAATCTGAGAACCTAGCCTGGAACCGTTTGACACATTACTTCGGGCAGTCAGGAGACTGTGACTTACCAATCTTGTGCAGGTAAGACCGAAAGTATCCATTTCCGCTCAGTAGCTGAGTTAGACAGAAGTCAGTCTCACCATGCCTTCGATTGAGCCACGGCCTCAGGTCACCAATAAGGCGTGTGGTCCACCTACCTTTTGTATCGCTCACCCAGGACTGTTGCCAATCACTGAGTGAGCGTTCTCGTTCTTCGTGGGCGACAGCATCTCTGTCGCATTCGTTCCTCCGCAGGTAGATTCTGCGGCGCTCCTTGGCAAGGAGGGCAATGGGTATCACTCCTGCGATGACCAGCACTGCCAATCCCGAGACAGTCCGATATGCAGATGCAATCCGCAGCGCTCCTTGTCGCTGCACCTGTGCCAAGCGCTTTCGATACAGCTCCTTGTTGAGAGCCTCACACCATATTTCCGATCCGTACAACAGCACAGATTGTACTGCACTCATCAGAAGTCTCTTTCTTGATGAGGTGGGACCCCCTATGTGTCCCATTAGTCGGCTGAGAGCCGAAACACTCGCTGCAGCCTTGTCAGCTATTGCCCTGATTTGCTCGGAGAAACGCATCTTCGAGTCGATCAAAATATCCAGGTACTTCACTGCTAGTTTCGTCTCAACGAGTGCTTCCCCAATGTTGATCATCCTTACTCTAGGGATTCTCTTCTTTGTCAAGATGACTACTTCGTTTTTCTCCAAAGCTAGGCTGAACCCGCGAGCAGTCATCTAGTCGATCACTCGGCGCATTAGCATACCCAGTCTGAGTTGCGCTTGTTCAACAGTGCGTCCCGCAACTAGCGCCGCGACATCATCTGCATAGCCGATCAAGCGCGACTCATCCGGCAGCTCGATTCTCAGTAGCCCGTCGTACATGATGTTCCACAGGTCTGGGCCAAGGATGGAGCCTTGTGCAACACCCGATGTAACTTCCATCCTCCGCCGACCCTCCTTCGTCTCATAGAGCAGGCTCCGGTCTGTCAGGTAGTTCTTCAAAATCTGCATCAGATATTCCGGAACTTGAAAAGAGTTTTCCAGTGCTTCCAGAATATCCGCCCATCTAGCGGAATTGAAGGCGTTTCTGACGTCAAGCGTCACGAGCAACACAACCCTTTTGTTTGACTGGCAGTGAGCCTCCGCTCTTTGGACCGCGCTCACTACTTCCGCTATCGCGTCAATAGTGGGGCGACCTGCTCTAAAACCATACTGCCATAGAGATAGGTCCCCGGCAGAACGGACCGCGTCAGTGAGTCTTCCCTTGATGAGTTTCTCGAGCACTTTCCCAGCCGTGTCTAGCATAAATAACGGGCGGTATGCAGACGCCAACTCGGAATTTCCCTTCCCCTTGCTGATCAGTACGAGCCTCGCCTCTTTCCAGCGTTCCGGAAATACACCTTCGTAAAGGCAAGCGTTGAACATACTGAGCAACAAGTCAGGACAAAGCTTGTAGACAAGCTGCAAGACCTCAGCAGGAACGCCATCTGGTCCCGGTGCCTTCCTTGCTTTCATGGATAGAAATGCCTGCTCCAGTTCCATCATTGTGAAAGGTGAGCATTCTAATGGTGTTTGTGCATGAGCTGGATCGACACGGACAGGGTGCGTGGGGAATAGTACCCGTACGATCTCGTCCACCTCCTCTGCTTCATGTAAGCAGAGCTTCCCTTGGGCACCAAGTTTTCGCATGACCAGCTTGTAACCTAGGCCCTACGGATCCCTATTTACATCGTCCACGAGGTCTTGCCAGCATCGGGCCTTGCTCTTGTTAATAAGCCTGCGAAGATATTTCCTGCCGGACCTGTATGCTGCTAGCCTAGTGTCTGCCTCCTCCCATGTTCGCGCCCGCTGGGGCTCTCGCCGAATTTTGTGACACTCGCTTCTTTGTTCGGCGATCTCGTTTGACCACCAGTATACTGGGGGCTTACCGTGTCGGGGTCTCCGACGGGGCATGGAAGACTCGCAAGCAGCTTTGATGGTACTCATAGTTGAGTTCACCAAGTCCTTGGCTGTAGGCCCTCCACTCCCTGGCGGAGCTCCCAGCAACGGTGCGCCTGCCGTAAGCGCATCAGCGAACCTCTCAACGTCCATCCTCCCAGTCCTCCATCCGAGGATTGAAGTTTGGGCATATGCACGCAGAGTGGCACCGTCGTGAATCTCAACAGCTATATACTGGTGATCACTAGCCAAGTAGTCCTCTAGTACTCGCCAGTTGTGTACTCTAGGTACCAGGGACTCCGAAGCGAGTGTCACATCGGGTATGGTTCCTACGCAACCCCAGCGGCGGAAAGTAGGGGTGTTACCAGTACTTAGGACAATAAGCGCTGTTCTGGCCGCCATGTCCAAGATTTGTTTTCCCCTTGGGTCGGATTGTGGCATACCCCATTCAATGGCTCTAGCGTTGAAGTCTCCCCCGACCAGCATGTGGCCCTCTGTGTTCGAGACAGCGTCCTCCAGGGCATCGAGTTTGGTTCGAAAAGATGGCATTGCCTCGTTAGGCGTCATATAAACACTGAAATATGTTATCCCTGAACACCGCACCCACACAAAACCATCCCCACGTCCATGGCCCTGCACCTGAAGGCGGGCGCTGTCTCGAACCCAGATGGCCGAGGTACTAGATTCGTCAGGGTACCACACTTGCGAGTCCTTGTTATGATGTTGCTCGCTCAGCAACAGCAGGTCAGCTTTCTTATCCCTCACAAACTGCTCAAGTAGATCCTGGGCGTTTGTGCTTCGGTGCAAATTGACCTGCAGGATACGGATCATTCGAGTACCGATTTGGCTTTAGTTAGGGCCTCCTTGAAAACCCAGCATCTCCCTGTCCCCGGCTCATGTTTGAGGTCGCCGGGTGCTAGCTTAGCATCCTTGCAAAGAATGCATTTTGCCTCGTTCGTGCACTCCTTCCTTTTGTGCCCCGTTTCACCACATTTGTAGCACAGAGATCTCCTGTCGGGTCCCCTACAGCCATACGCGGTGTGTCCGTATTCGAGGCATCTGAAGCAGCGGATAGGGATCGCTCTTCTCCGTATCCTGCAGATCACCCAACCTATCTTAATTTTGCCCTTCGCCAGGATTCGCTGGGCGTCTTTATCAGCTAGTTCAACAATAGCCATGCGTTGCCCCCTTGTGTTTTCACGTGTCAATCTTGCCTTGACTTCACTTAAGCTGGGGAACTCCCTCCTAATGGCATCCTCTACTTCAGCTTTGTCCGTGACGCAGTCGAGGTCCCTGATTTCCAGGGTGGCCATTAGTTCGAGCGAGGCAACGGTTTCCGAATCTCCAAGAACCTTTTGAACCGCGTCACGGAATGCATCTTTGTTTGTGGCCTCTTGCCCGAATTCCACCAGCAGGCCACCGGTCCGGGTCGCTCGAACTGCTTTGATGGCAGTTTTGGTGTCGTCTGGCTTGACCGCTCCTTTAATTTCACGGAGGACATCTGCGTATGTTCGGCCCTTAGTGGGGTTAATAGGCAGTGCCTCTCGCAAGGGTTTGCGCCGCGGTTTGCTTTTTGTTTTCTGCGGTATATCGGGAGGTTCTTTGTTCTTCTTTTCGTGGTTGAGCTCTTTGTCTGTTTTTTCTAGGAGTAGCTTTTTTGCCGCTTTTTTTGCTGCCTTGTTTCGCACCACATGAAACTCCTCGCCTGGGGTGACAACTTCGTTTATGGTCTCGTCCTTCCTCCTTTTCTCACGGTCGCCTTCAATTGGGCTACCGGCCATTCTTTTGCAGCTGCTAGGACCCACTGATGCCTCGAGGGAGAGCGTGTCTTTTTGGTGCTTTTCGGTTGCAAGCCACCTCCACCTATAGTGCGTTATGCGGTCAAAAAGCTCCTTCAGTTCAAGAATGCAATTCTTGACACTCTTGCCTATGTTTTTCTGCACTTCGCAGGCAGCCCTCAGTTGTTTGGCGATAGTCCACGCTTTCCGAGTAAGCCGCGCCTCTTCGGCGCGGTCAAGGGCGATTGTGTTATTTGGCGCCACCTCTTTGGGAGAGGCCCCCGTTTCCTAGCCCTTTTGCTTCTATCGCTTGGGTGACGTTTGAAGTGGCATCGGCCAACGGCAAAACTTCTCCCTTCCCCAGTCTTACACTGGCCTCTGTTGGTGTCGCAGCTTGATTCGGATTGTGTACGTCTTGCACTGGACGCTCCGGGGTGCGCATAGTCCTTTTACTGCGCGCAAAGGCCGCAATGATGCCAGTTTGCACACCGCACTCTGCCTTCTTTCGTTCGTTAGTCCGTCTGTGGTCTGTCTCCGATGATTTAACCTGTGATGTTGACTTTGACAGTGTTTCTGGGGTTTGCTGCCTCCCCCCGCAATCGTTGACTTGTTTTATCGGTGTTCTTGCCAACAACGGTTTTTGCCTGAAAGGGTTCTCCGTGCTAGCGTCCTGTTTGCTTGTAGTTATATCTGTTACAGAAGCCAAATTCACCACTTCTGTAACATTGCAGTCGCTGGATGACGACGGCCGGGAGCCTGCTCGCTCACTACCCTCTGCGGCCGGTACTGGGGATCCGACCCCCTGCACCGTAATTTGGTTCCCCTTGTGGACCTGCATGGTTTGGTTTTCTGTCTGGGTTTCCGTTCCCATAGCATTTTACCTACTGCCAGGATATATGGATAATTGATGACGCCATATATTTCGTCATGTCACAGTGAAGATCATTGACACTCAGGTATTTGTCCTGAGACTGTCCCTTCACTGCCGACCATTGTCCGCGGCTGCTTATTGGTTATTCGCAGCGAACCTTTCGAGAAAGGTCTGCCCCTATCTGCAGCCCTGGGGACACGTTTGGTTCCCCGGTCGGAGGGCACTATCGATAATCGATAACCAAAAAAATTAATCAAACCTTGTACAGGTTTTACTGCTTCACGGCTGGCGAGATACTGTCGGTTCACACGGAGCAACGGTAGGCGGGATGGTCAGAATTGATGGACTGGGAATTGAACAAAATTTTCGGGGACTGGACTCGGAGGACAAACTGAAATCCTCTATTTGGAGGCATTCGATTCAAAAGCTATTCTATGGATTTGCCCTGGTATATCTTCCTCCACTTCAACATCAGAATAATGTGATCACCTTGTTCATACGAATTAAATTATTAGAAGTCTTTTCCACAAACGCCGGTTGTCGTTGATTTTCGACGGGCTGTAATGGAGTCATTGAAACTGCCAGCTTGGTTCGTGCGCCCCACATGGTAGCGTTTAAATGTTTTACATCGTCCGCGACCAACGAGAGACAAATACTTAATGCTACTGGAACCCGATACTGCAGCAGGACTCCGCAATAAGGAATATTCACTCCGAATTGAGGAAATGAAATAAGGTGAAGTAAAATCTTTTGGAATCGTAGCTAAGTGGTGGCGATCGTCAACTTTTTTTCACCACCAATTCTCGCATCTTTACGAGCTTCGCACAACTCTTCTAGGAATAGCATAATCAAACCTTTATTTGCTGGGGCATTAAATTAGCGGGAATCGATTAAATAACGCGCAATAACCAAGAATTGAAATAATCGATACGGTTCAGGTGACCAGGATATTTTTCTTTTCCACCTCCGCCGACATACACCTGCCGAAATTCCTTTCAAAACATCCCTTAGAAAATTTGAAGATATTTAACAATCCGAACGAATATAAAAAATTTACCAATTGCGAAACATCATCTATCACGTCCGCATTTAAAAACAGCTCAAAATTTCCCCATAATCCTCCCTTACGGACTTTCTGAAATGATTACCGTATTTATGTTTTAAGAGAGAATATTTTTAATCCGCGAAAGGCATTTCACCACCTTCCAAAAGTTTCAAACGAGCTCTATAGAATTATTTCATTTGATTTCCTTTGTTTGATTATAACTTCCCCCTACTCATCTACTTCAAGCTATAGTCCTATACTACTCGTATTTCAGCAACAATTTAGGCAACTGCCTAATAGACGAACCACACGAAAGCTCCTACAAATTTGAAGAAATGCTACCGGGCGTTATCTACGACGCCGACTATCAATGCTCTCTAATATTCACAAATTCCACATATTGTCCTGTCGAGCCGCATATATTCTGTGAAAGATTATTCTGTAAGGTATCATCAAGCAAGTGCTTATCGAATGGCCAACCTCCGGCTGATGGTACAAAGTGTAGTGCTAACAAAGTAAGATCTTACGATTATCCGACAATCTATAAACTCCATGTCAACTTACCTTTCCTTTCAGTGGTGCTTCAAAGGAAAATGCATTGCCATGGGAGAGCGTCCCAACACTATCGACGGAGGTTGGAGCACGTGGAGTGAATACAGCCAATGTTCAAGGACATGTGGCGGAGGTGTCAAGGTATCGGAAAGGACTTGCAATAACCCATTTCCACAGAACGGAGGCAAATATTGTCAAGGAGATGAGAGACGTTACAAAGTTTGCAATACAAAGGTATACGTCCTGATCTTCTTCTTATTTCTCTTTGATACTGTAAACTCTCCTCTTTACAGGCTTGTCCTATTGGAGTGCCATCCTTTCGTGCTGTGCAATGTGCTGAATACAATAAAGTCCCTCGAAATGGGAAATTTCATCAATGGGTTCCCTACTTTCCAAACCGTGCTGATGGTCCTAGCACCTGCATCCTGTACTGCATCAACGAGGAGCATGTCTATGCAAAACTTTCACCTCGCATTAAGGACGGAACTCCATGTAGAATTGGTACAATGGATATGTGCCTTGCGGGACAATGTCGTGTAAGTTGAATGAATAGTTTATTTATCTATTCAAAGATTCAGATCAGAACACATACGAGTAGAATAGATAGAGTAGAATGGAGCGAGCATGTAAGAGTTTGAAGTGTTAAAATCTAGAACGGATCTAAATGCTCAGATCAATCTAGATTGCAAAAGTTGCAATTAAATATCTTAAAGGTCGTAATTCGATCAAGTTGGGGAATTTGGTTGATTTGATTGGAAGTTATGTGTTTGGTGTTGAGCATTGGTTTATATAGGGTGCGTGTGAAGTCTGTATCATAGTCAATCTTTTGTATTCTCATTTGAAATAGAAACTATCTGTTAGAACATTCTGTACTTTATCTTAATCCGAGAGATACTAATCAGAATTTCATTTCAATAGAAGGTTGGCTGTGACTGGATAATTGATTCGGATGCAGTGAATGACAACTGTGGCGTTTGTAATGGTGATAACTTAGGCTGTAAGCACGTTACCGGATATTATTCGAAGGGCGGACAAGGTAAGTGTGATTGAATTATTATTGATTTGGTAATTGTTTTATTGTGTTCTAATGGCTTGATTTATGCATTGTCTTGAAGGCAAATTAACTTTTCTAATTGCGATTGCTTTGTGTTGGGAGTGTTTGGGACTTATCCTTAGTGTCCATTGATTCATATTGATATTACAGACCTGTCGAAATAAGTACGCATTGAAATAAAATAGATAATTTTTCTCTTCAACACATTAGGGATTCTGATGAATATAAAGATCTAGACAAAATCTTGCATAATTTATGGTTTAAAAGAAGTTTTCAATACTTCTCTTATCTCGTTGCCGCTCTTTTATGACACATTATCATGAAAATACTCGTTACACCCTGGTTTGACTTCATGCTTATGCGGGTATTCCAGAAGCCAAAAAATAGTTTATTATCCTCAAAGACGAACAATCATAACCCATTTAAAGTTCAAAGCCAAAATAGAGAGATGGGCTTGCCTCAATGTTGTTCAATATTGCCCTGGAATATGTGGTCAAGAACACGCCAGCAGACACCACGGGCACGCTACACTACATGTTCAGGCAACTAGTAGTATATACCGATGATGCTAACAATTGCTCAGATCAATTCCAGATGCGAAAAAAAGCGTTTATACGGCTGTAGTCAGAAGCGAAAGAAGTCGGCCTCCTGGTCAATAGATTCAAACTAAATCCGTGACCCAAATAAGAAAAAACATGCCTATACGACAAAACCTGATCCTAGGAGACTGCAACCTAGAGAGTACGGATAGTTTCTCATACTTAGGAGCCCATCTTGCTAGAAAGAGCACAGGAAAGAATGAAATATAGAAAAGCATAAATGCAGCAAACAAAGCATACTTCTCAGTACTTTCTGTGCGAAGATCTAGAGGTGTTCACAGGATTCTACGTCTAGCACTCGTTGCGTGTAGACGTGTTTTTAATCGCTCCTGTCATTAATTTTAAAAATTAATTAATTTTTCACAATAGTCAGTTTCAAAATATTGAAATAATTTTTTACGAGCCAGTCAAAAGCAAGTTTTGATTTTATTGGGGAAGAATTTATCGTCGAAGGCATCGACCAACCGTATCCATAAACCAAGAAAAGGCCAAACCAAAGACAACTCGGGACTGCTGTATGGAGGAGCCCGACGGCTTCCCTCCGTTGGGGGGCCCCGGGGAAAGTGACGGTGTGAAATTGGCAAGTGTCAACAAGCGGAGACACACGAGCACCCAGGATACCGCAGATGCCGGTCGCAAAACACAAGCGCTCGAGGATAGACAGGAGGTGTGTCGCCTTCGAAGTGAAATCGAAGAGCTAAAGGCAAGAATTCAAACGTACGAAGAAATGTTTAAGACGGCAAAAAAAGTCCAAGAGAGTGATCCGATACGAAAAATCGAAAAACAGAAGAAAGCTGCAACTCCAATAATAACTGAAGAGGTATTAAGTGCTGGTGGCACCAACGAAAGCCAGAACTACTTTGCGGCGCTGGATGGACTCCAACAGGAGATGGAGGTAGACGAAGGTAATAAAGATGATAATTTTATCTTATATTTAATAAATAAAAATAATGAATGTAGAAATGAGGAGAAGAAACCAGCCCGTAGTTCTGCTGGTCCTCCTCAAAAAGTAGCCAAGAATACCGAGAAAGTTCCGCCAATTAATGTCTTCGGTCAAAGCGGAAAGGACATGGTTCGGCTGTTGGCAGCCGAAAACAAGTTGACAAATTTCGAAATCAAACGAATAAATTCTGAGAAGCTGTCAATTAGGACGAAATCACTGGTTGATTTCAAATCAGCGAAAGATGCTTTGAATTCTGGGGAGGTTCCGCACTTCACTTATACCCCCAAAAGCGAGAAGAACCAGACGTTCTTGCTGAAGGGCTTGGACTGCGGAGAAGATACCGTCGATCTTCTTCAGGTCCTCAAGGAAACAGCACCACAAATCGAGTTTATCTCAGTTAACACATTCGCGACAAGAAGTTCAACGGTAGAAAAAAAAAATTTACCTCTTTATTTGGTACAAATAACAAATAAGAGCAGTCCAAGCGCTCTTCAGCAAATAAGATATTTAAATTTTCTAGTGGTGAGGTGGGAACGCCTCCAGAAACGAGAAATCAACCAGTGCTATCGCTGCCAACGATTTGGGCATTTGGCTGCCAACTGCGCCATGCATTACCGATGCGTTAAATGCAAAGACGTGCATGCTCCCGGCGAGTGCAAATTGGCTCAGACGGAGCCAAAAGAGAAATTATATTGTGTGAACTGCGGTGTTTTTGGTCACCCGGCATCATATCGAGGATGCTCCCGATATCAGGATGCAAGATTGAAATCTCCCCCAAAGCAAACACAAATACACCGCAGTGTCTTAGCTCCGAACTTCGTCAAGCCCGGAGTATCATTTGCACAAGCCGCTAGAGGACCAGCAGAAAATGCGGAAAATAGTGTAAATAATGTAGGTGGCAATAATGAGCTGCTTCTCAAAATTTTACAGCAATTAAATTCCTTATCAGAGCGAATCGATAAACAAGATTCGAAAATTAACATTGTTTTTCAGCGTTTAGGTTTTTCAAATGCCTCAAAATAAGTTGTCATCCAGCCACATTCCCACGGATAGGATTCGTCTCATCTCGATCAACGTCAACTCCATTGTTAATTTACGTCGGCGTGATTATCTCCTTGAATTCATTGCCAGACAAAAGCCTGACATCCTGCTTCTAACCGAAACCCACCTCAATTCATGGCACTCCATGAGATTCAAGGATTTTGAATTCGTAAGAAACGATAGGGTAATAGGTGATGGGGGAGGTGGCACCGGGATATTGGTACAAAGACCCTATCGTTTCCAAAATATTGAAAAAGTCGAATTCAAAAACTTTGAATCTCTTGAAGTGTCCGTTATCAAAATCTCACTGCCAGGTGGGGATAACCTCTTCGTTATCTTTGCCTATGCAACTGGTGGAACTGTTCTCAAGCTCAAGGAGGAACTCAATTCCTTGTTTGAAATACTCGAATTGAACAGGCTGCATAACTATTATATTCTTGCTGGTGACCTGAACGCCAAGCATACATCATGGCTGAACGCCACCAATAATCCAAGAGGTGTATTCCTGAAATCATGGATAACAGAGAACCAGATTGAATACAGGTGCAATCTATATGGGTCGGAGTTCCCAACATACCCTAGGACAAATTCATATTTGGACCTTTGCATTGCTGACGCAAGACTTGAATTCAACTTTAATAGTCCTCAACGGAAACTGCAGGTGCTTCCTTATGATAGCGACCATAACGCAATCGTAATGGAAATCAATCATCAAAGGGATGATTTCTTCCTCATTCCAGTTCAACATGAAAATCATCGGTTGAATTTCAAAAAAACAGACTGGGGAAAGTTTCAAAAAAAGTTTAATCGGGAGTACCAGAAGCAATGTCCCACTTCTGATGGTGGCAACTCTTGCTCAATGGTTCCTAATGACAGAATCTAACCAACGATGAAATAGATGTCTATTTGTCGAAGCTAGAGTAGCTGACGTTGGAAACGATTGAGAAAGTAGTTCCCAAGATTAAACATCGAAACAATATGGAAGGATATGAAACACCAACCATCGCAAGGTTGAAAAGATTGAAAAGCCTTCTTCTGACACGCGTCAACAATATTTATCGACGATTTTCGGACTACAACCATCCCTCGTTGGCTTTGTTGAAATTACATCTGAAGAATGTCCGGAACTTAATCCGGTCATACTTCAGGAGTGAGGTCAGCAATCAATGGGCGAAAAAATTGAGGGGTATTAGCCCACAGGACCCAGATGGCGTGTTTGCGAAAGTGAAAAGCATATTCTGCAAGAAGTCTCGAGTGAAGGTATTGAATCTTGAAGTCACTAGTGATGAGATAAATCTTCTCGATAGGGCTGGTATCGAAATTGATAGTACGACTCCGTATAGAAATGGAAACAGGATTATTTGTGAAGGATTGGGTAAACTTGCCCTGATTGGAACACATTTTGAATTGGTTCATCTACCAAACCCTGCGAGAGGGAACAAAATATTTTCAGAGGTCGTTGAAGCACAAGTTTCCGACTTCAAATCAAGCCTGAACGGCCAATCAATTCTTCATTTCAATGAAACATTAACATCTGACCTCATACCGAGCTTGAATCTTATTGATTATTTTGTCAGCTATGAAGACTTGTGTTTCATATTTCGCAAGATAAACAACAAGAAATCATGTGGTACTGCTGGTATTCTAAATGTAGTTCTCCGACATTTGCCTGAGGTTGCTATTAGGAACTATTGCATATTGTTCAACAACATGTTGAGCAATTCATATTTCCCAAATGAGTGGAAAAAAGCTAAGGTATTTCCGATCTTGAAGAAAGGAAAAGAATCTTCGTGCCCTAAAAGCTATCGCCCAATCAGTTTGCTGCGTAACATCAGCAAGGTGTTTGAAGTGATACTCAACAGAGCATTAAACGTCCACATTGAGGAAAATGAGTTGATGCCGAATCGCCAATTTAGTTTTCGTGCCAGGCATTCGACCACACATGCAATAACGAAAGTAACCTCAGACATCTGTTGGAAACTAAATGATAGACAATGTGTTGGAGCATGTCTCATTGATATGGAGAAAGGCTTCGATACGGTGTGGTTAGATGGATTAATTTTTAAACTCCTTCAGGACAAGTTCCCCAGACACCTTGTTGCCATGATGTGCAATATGTTATACGGGAAATCGTTTGTTGTAACCGATGGAAATCTGACAACAATGCGCGAGTTCAAGGTCTTGAATGGTCTACAGCAGGGAACAGTTACTGCGCCTCTGCTCTTCTCAATCTTCATTCGCAAGCTATTGAACGGCTTTGATTTTAACGTCTCGCCAACGCGATCATTGGTAGCGTTTGGTGATGATCTGATCATCTAAACGACAGACCGAAAAGCTACAATAGTTCAGAACAATCTCCCAAAAATGCGCAATGATGTACAGCTGTACACTGACAATTGGCGAATGAAAATCAATGCGCAGAAGTGTGAAACAATCTTGTTTCGTACAACGCTGCAGGGGGTCAGTCAAGACCTGAAACGTAATTGGAAAGATTTCCACACCATGGCTGGTGAGGGTAGTCTAGAACGGGTTCCACATAAATCCTGTGTTCGATACCTCGGTGTTTATCTCGATCAGTATCTGTACTATACTGAACATGTGAAAATCATGCTCAGTAAGGCACTTAAAGTAGTCATGGCCCTTCGAAAATTCTTTCATTCCATTGATCAAAAGTTCAAAATTATCTGTTACAAGACACTGGTTAGACCAGTTTTGACATATGGATGTCAGATCTGGTACAACCAGAGCGCTAGTACTATAGAAAAATTCAGAGTTTTCGAAAGGAAATGTCTTCGTGCATGTACTGGTTTGTACAGAAAGCCTGAGACGGATTGCAAACATAATATATCGAATAGAAGAATTTATCAAACTGCTGAAGTGACGAGGGTCAATATCTTCATATTGAAACTTCTTCGGAATCATATCCCAAGATCTGTGACTGTGAGTGGAAACCCTTGGGTTTCACAGCCGTTCCACCCTACAGACGGGTATATTGCGACTTGCCTCGCTACTGGCTTCATTCCTCCAGAAGCATTCGTGTATTTGGACATGAATCGATATGTTTCTGATTCTGACGGCGTCCCAGTCATATATCACATATATCGACGGGCCACGATAAGAAGATAAAATATCCTCCGAATTTGAGTTCACGAGACCAACAGTTCCAATGGAGATACTCATTTGCTAGATTCGTTGAGGCTGATCGAGTTGGGACGGGGCAACCTAGGTATTGGTGGCTGAATGACAATGTCTAAATTATTCGTGTGTATTTTCAGTTTTGGTGTTTTTCGTTACTTAGTTTTTGAGTTTCAGCTCATTATTGCTACATTTAGTGTTGTTGTTTATTTTTGTTAAAAATTAGGTATAGGTTAGGTTTATATTATGTTTATTATATTAGGTTAGAGATAAGGTAAAACGCTTAGGTTAAGAACATTGTTATAGATTTTTTTAAGTATAAGATACAGTTTTTGATAGCATTTATTAGAATTAAGTTAAAACATATCAGGTGTAAGATCAAAGTTCACTGTAGTGTTAAGATTATAAATAATTTTAGAATAGTGTTGGTTGGTTTTTTCTCCTTTTTCCAATTAAATTTAAAAAATATGTAATAATCTTCATTGATTTGAATTTGCTATAGTTTTTTTTTTTAAAATGTGTAATGATAACGTACAAATTTAGAGAGCCATTTGGGCCTTTAAGTTTTTTTATTGTTATTGTTTGGAATTTGCTTTATATTCTTTTAAAATTTATAACGATTAGTATTAAATAAAGCGCTTTTGATTGATTGATTGATTGAGGTGTTCACAGGGGGAAAAATTGGCTTATACAGGTTACTAAGAAGACCTGCGCTGCTGTATGGATGGGAAACGGAAACTTTAACAAATGTGTCTAAAAAGGCCGTGGAGGTATTCGGTCGCAAAATACTCAGGAGGATATATGTCCCAGTAAAGCAAGGAGCAGAGTAGAGGCTTTGTTACACGAAGAGTTGTATACTCGTAATTTTTAATGGCAACCCACCTACATCTACATGCGTGAAGCTACGTAAACTACAATGGATAGGACATGTGGAGAGAATGGACGAGCAACCGTTGCCCAGACGAATGTTGAAGGGCAGAGCGCAAGGGTAACGCCCAGTCTAGAAACCGATGAAACGACGGGAAGGTTCAGACTATGATGATAGCAGATCCCTGCTTGGGGTTTCCAATTGATGAGAAAGGTCGCAAAACCGTGACGATTTGAGGCGATTACTACTGGAGGTTAACGCCCAAGTCGGAGCTATGCCATAAACGAATGAGAGAATGAATTTAAAGCTCATTAGTATTATATCTTTAAACTTCGCATTCTCACTCCAACAAAACTAGTGTATCAACGGACAAAACACTCACCTTCAGGCAAATCATTTCTATGGAGAGAGCGATGTTTATCTTCAAATGTCTAATTTCCAGTGAATCGGAAAGAAGCCCCTTTATAAAAATATCACAAATAATACCTTATGCTAGAGATGATCATCTGAAGAACGATGTAACGAATGATGCTCTGCGTATATACAACAATCTTTCAGAAACAGTGAAAAACGCAAACTCATTACGAGTTTTTAAGAAAAAACTTAAGGAGCATCTAATGAATTCAAATTGATGATAAGTCCGGAGGATTGAAAATGCAGTATCTAAGAGCATTTTAGACCCTATCGTCGAGATACTTAAAGACAGCTAGTTTTAATAAACTCAGAACTTTTTTGCTGCGTCGTATTATATTTTTTACATCTCTGAGAACTGTTCACGAATTGGACTGAACTAGCAGGAAAGGATACTTCACAGCATTTTGTGTGCCCCTTAAACCGATATTTTAGCATTGCCTGCAGGCACACGTAGGAATCGACGACATGTGAAGTGCAGATTGCACGAGCGTTGCGCGGTGATTAATGAGTGATGGAGAGAATGGTAGGGAATGGAGCTATTCCAAAAGAAAACCGCTGCTCAAGTAAATAAGCATGTAGAAATAGTATTATGTTTAAGAGCTGACTCCATAACCACATAGGAACTTCGAATTGCAAGAGATATCTAATTCGAGGTATATATCATGAAACATCTCAGTTTGGCAGAATTGAAATCGCCATTCATGCCATCCATATATGTTAATTCAGCATTACATTGAGACCAATTGTAGCAACCACGGGAGTCACCGCAGTTGCAGACATTAAGTAATTAGCAAAGAGGTGTGTAGCCCGGGGTGGCATACTGAGGCCGGCTAGCGCTCAGTCGTGTCGTGGGTCTTCCGGGACACCCTCTGCTCGTGCTGAGCCACCTTACATAAAAACTAGCACAAAGGGAACAGGATGGGAAAGGGAGAGGTCATTTTGAGAAATAAAAAATTAAAAAAAAAAACAGTAACACGGCCTTTTATTGAATTCAAAAAAAAAAAGAAATTTACAAATTCAACAAAAAAAATATATCAGCCCAAACAAAACAAACAGGCCTCTCAATAATTTTATGTACGGAGGAAAAACAATCCAATTAAATAGTTCATATAAAGGAAAACAAAAGAAAAATAAGAATTTGTTGATGTGATTTTACAGCAATAGATAAATACTCACTCCTTTTCCTCGTTGATCTCCGAGCGCTCGGCGAAGACAAAAAAAAGGGTAGTGGGCCACTGAAAACCAAATTTTAAATTAATTTTAAACTAATTTTAAAATTCAATCAAAAATAGAACGGTCGTTTATCGCTTTTCACGATCCATCAATATGGTATACTCGCAAACACGAAAACGTTAATTCCGGCACTTGGCCCTCTTCGAAACCCAACCAAACGGGTCCTTATTTCTTGCTTTTCCTGTTTTTTTTATTTTTTTAACGGAAGAATTACTCTCGCACTGCGTTCTATTTCAACTACATCAATTTCACTAATTCAATCTTTTCCATATAGTTAGTATTGAGACAGTCCCGCACTTCAATTAGCAAAATAATTCTCAAACTTCAACTTCAAACACTCACTAATTCACAGACAATCCCGCACATCAATTAGCAATATAATTCTCAAACTTCAACTTGAATTCACTTTTCCACTTTTCCTACTCTGATCCGTCGTCACTGAAGTCAATTTCCAAAACAAAAATTCCATCCAATTCCACGAAAAAAACCGAAAAAAACTCCCTCTTCTTTCCAGAACCAAAATCTGACTGCCCCAATCCTAACGACTGAATTCCACATTTCACCTTTCCAAATCAGATTCCGCAATCCTTTCCATTTTCAAATTACCGCTGCCGCAGCTGGGTAACGTAATCGAATTTCATTACACTTCGATTCCGCTACCCACACATCTTTTTTTCCATATCGACAAACTCAATAGTATCCATTGTTTTACATATGGCAATTTGCACAATCCAAGAAGCGCTTGGTTGAATTCAAAGTGTAACATATACATTACGGAAGCTATTGGTTTTGCCGATACCCCAAAAAAGAGTGCTTCCGTGCGCCCGGGGGAACTTGAACTCAGGGTTCCAGCAGACCTTCGATCGAGAACTCACGACGCAGCTAGTGGTGCCATGGATTGTTGATCTACCATACTTCTCATAAGCAACTTCAAAGATGCATTTGGGCATGAGATTGAATTTTGTTAGTAGGGGAACGTTATTAGTTGGAATAGAATTAGTTAGTATGAAGGAAGGTATTAAGTTTTGTTAGAGAAAAACGTATTGAATGAAGTTTTGTTAGTGGGAATTAATCAATGGAATGCTGTTAGCAGGAAAATTGAAATTATTAGTATATATTATATTATTTAATTGGAAATAAGGGAAAAGGGTAGAATTGTGATGATGGGGAAGTAAAAATTAAAGGGAAAATGGAAAAATGTTAATAAAATAAATAAATTTACAGAGGAAAATGTAGGAGTGCCCAAAGGAAGGTGGAGAAGTTGCGGCGGCAATTTAAAGTTGCGAATGGGAGAAGGTCGGTACGCCGGAATTCGCAACACAATATAGCATCATTTGCCATAGCGCCAACCAGCTTGATAGCATATTTTATGGAGACTATAAAACCTCCAGTTGCCCGACCAGTGATAAACCGGAGGCAGGTCATGTTGAGTTGCCAGCCTAATACATCTAGTAGTAAAAAAATCTGGCTGGTCTATTTGCTGTCATTATCGCAAGGTAAACGCACAAACTGTGCCAAATCGATACCTAATATCATACACCCATGATGTCGCTGATAGACTCAAACAGAAAGTAGTGTTATAGAGGGCCTGTCACCAGATAC
The DNA here is from genome assembly GCA_963969285.1 of Odontomyia ornata. Classification (NCBI taxonomy): domain Eukaryota; kingdom Metazoa; phylum Arthropoda; class Insecta; order Diptera; family Stratiomyidae; genus Odontomyia; species Odontomyia ornata. The sequence continues at coordinate 276,304,627 of OZ017742.1, forward strand.
TCATGGCTGAAATGGACATAAAAAAACAGCACTACTTGGACTCCGAGTTTTTGGTCGTACTTTTTGGCCTGAGTAGCACTATACAGACTTTTCTACGGTATATGGATAATATTCACACACGTTGTATTCAACATGCAGCCCACCATCAGGCCTCGTTGAATTGATTCCTTCAAAACAGTAAGTAAACGGAAGGTCCCACGGATATCTTAAACTAAAGCTGACTTTAAAAGCATTGAATAGAGCCCCTGTAAGGCAGCTTTACTAGTACACACGGATCAGACGGTGCCGCTTATATTGGTGTCCAATACTGCTAAGGGAGTGACACTGGACCAGTTGAATGGCGAACTTTAGCGTCCGCCCAGTGTTTTCTTACGCAAACTCAGTCTAGCGGAAACTAAAAACAGTGCGTAATTTTTCAGTTATATACTGGAAGGACGGCACTTCAGCTTCAAAACTGACCACAACACTTTGGTATATGTTTTCGGGGAAAATCTGGACAAAGCAAGTCTTAAGCAGTTACGATAGCTGGAGTGCATATCCTAATTTACTACAGAAGTGGCCTACATACTAGGATCTTACAAAAATGTCGCTAGCGCTTTCTCACGAGGGAGCATCATTGAAATGCCATTCACCATTGAACCCGATCTGCTAGTCACAGCTCAACTTGAAGATGTGGAACTACAAAATTTCGTCGACAATAGCAGCAATGAACTCGAGCTTTGACAACTGATATTTGATTCTCAGTTACCATTTATTACGACATTTTAACAGGACAAATTTTCCCGTACATATCACTTCAACTGCGTCAGCAATTTTTTTCATCTGTGCATAGACATGCTCATGTGAATGGCAAACTTACTTGTCACCAGTTGCGTTGAAAATATATTTGGTTCGATATACGATGACGCACAATCCAATAAGTACGTCTCGCAGGGGGAATGCTGGTCGACAGGAATACTCTTGGAGGCTAGTATTCTTTGGGGACTTCCGCCCCCACGTACCCGAAGAACGTAGCCTAGAACCGTTCAACACATTACTTCGGGCCATGTCCTGTTTGTTACTGAAAATAGAAAAAGAGAGCTTCCTTTTAATTTTGTGTATTATTTTTATTCTCGAAATCGATTACGGTCGAAAATCAATTTCGAGAATAAAAATAGTACACAAAATTAAAAGGAAGCTGTCTTTTTCTATTTTCAGTTGGAGTATTTTGTGAAGGCGAAAATGAATTCGATTACAAATACTGTTTGTTACGCCGTGAGATGCCTTCAAGCTGGGGGATCGCTCTTCTAGCGGGAGGAGAGAGGAGAAGAGGAAGTGCAAGACAAGCGATCTCCCAGCCCCAACACCCCCGGCTGCTGTGAGTCCCTTTTATCTTTTAGGACCACCCGAACATAATGTGCGACCTGGTTTCATTTATCAACCGATTCGAGCATCACCGTGACCATATTGTCCGGGATGAGCTCTCCCATCTCTCTGTAGAAGACTCTTTGCAGCGTGTCCCTTTTTATGCACATAATGTGTGGCAGGCATTGTCTTCCTCTCCTGGGCAATCGGGGGACCGTGACTTACCAATCTTGTGCAGGTAAGACTGAAAACACCCATGCCCACTCAAAAGCTGGGTCAGATAGAAGTCAGTCTCACCATGCATTCGATTTAGCCATGGTCTCACATCCAGGATGAGGCACGCAGTCCACCTTCCCTTTGTTTGATTCACCCAAGAATGCTGCCAATGGTTGAGTGATCGCTGTTTCTCCTCGCGGACAGCCATCTCCCTCACATCCTCGTTTCAACTTAGATAAATAGAGCGGTGCTCTCTAGCAAGGAGGCTGACAGGTATCACGCCTGCAATAACTTTCACTGCTGAATCAGAGACTGTCGAATACGAAGAAGCAATCCTCAGCGCTCCTGTTCTCTGTTCCTGTGCCAGGCGTTTTCTGTAAACCATACCTTTGATCCGTACAGTAGCCTACAGCACTCATCAAGAGGCGTCTTCTTGATGGGCTGGGTCCCCCTACGTTGGCTATAAGTGGACTCAGAGCCGATATTCCTGAAGCAGCCTTCTCAGCCGTCGCCCTGATTTGCTCAGAGAGACTCATCTTCGAGTCGATCAGTAGTCTCAGGTACTTCACCGGCTTCGATTCGATTCGCAAGTGTCCAATACTGATCATCTTTACTCTGAGAATTCTCTTTTTTGTCAAGATTACCACTTCGGTTTTCTCCAGTGCAAAACTCAGCCCACGAGCAGTCATCCAGTCCCTCACTCGGCGCATTAGCATACCTAGCCTAAGTTGCGCTTGTTCAACGGTTTGTCCAGTTACCAGAGCCGCAACATCATCCGCATAGCCAACCAAGCGTGACTCATCCGGCATCTCCAGTCTCAGTAGCCCGTCGTAAGACACGTTCTACAGGTCTGGACCAAGGATAGATCCCTGGGCAACACCCGATGTAATTTCCGTCCTTCGTTGGTCCTGTGTCGTGTCGTAGAGCAGGCTTCGGTCATTTAGGTAATTCCTCAAAAGTCGGATTAGATATTCTGAAACTTGAAAAGGGTTTTCCAGCGTATCCAGAATGTCCACACATCTAGCGGAGTTGTAGGTGTTCCTGACGTTGGGTGTCCGTCGCTTGGCACGACTATATGCCTCTATCTTTTGGACCACGCTGACCACCACTGAAATCGCATCAAGGGTGAAGCGTCCTGCTCTAAAGCCGTACAGCCGAGCAGATAGGTGCCTCAGTGAGTCTTCTCTTGATGAGTTTCTCTTGCGCTTTCCCAGCAGAGTCTAGCATGAATTACGAGCGGTATGCAGACGGCGATCCGGGACTTCCCTTCCCCTTGCTGATCAGCACGAGCTTCGCCACCTTCTATTGTACCGGAAAAATTCCGTCCCGTAGGCAAGCGAGTGATCAGCGTCCGCATCATGTATGCAAGGATTCCGTTCACCTTGTCATGAGCTGCCAGTTCTTCCGTCTCCTGTGAACCCCCCTGGAGCGGGGCACTTGCTGTGAGCACCTCGACGAACCTCATGACGTCCATCCTTCCGATATTCCATTCAATTGTAGGAAGCCGAAAGCATGAAAGTCGGGAGACAACATCGCTTATCTCGAGCAGAATGCACTGATGATCACTGGCTGAGTAGTCCTCTAATAGTCTCCAATTGCTTATCCTCCCTACTAAGGGCTCCGAGGTGAATGTCACGTCCAGTATGGTTTCCTCACTGCCGATACGGCGGACGAACATCGTCCAGGCCGCCATTTCTAGGATTCGTTTTTTCCGCGGATCTGTTTGAGGCATGCCCCTTTCAATTTTGAAGTCTTCCCAAACGAGCACGTTTCCGTCTGCGTTCGAGACAGCTCACTCTAAAGCATTAAGCTTGGCTTAAAAAGATGATATAGACTCGTTCGGCGTTAGGTACACACTTAAGAAGGTGGTCCCTGAGCACCGAATCCACCCAAAGCCATCCTCAAGTCCACAGCTCTTCGCAGTACCAGTTTCATCAGAATACTATGATGCTGAACTTTTATCATGGTGTTGCTCACTCAGCAGCATAAAATCGGCTTTCATGTGCTCAAGCAGATTTTGGGCGGTTGAACTGCGGTGTAGGCTTAGCTGCAGGATCCGGGTCATTTAAGTTTTGATTTTGCCTTGGCTAGGGCTTCCTGGAAAACCTGGCATTTTCCTGATCCCAAGACGAGTCCAAAATCATGTCTTGGATCAGCATCCTTGCAAAGAATACAGTGTGCCTCCTTCGTACACTCTTTTCTTTTATGTTCCATTTCACCGCATTTGTAATATAAGGAACTCCTATCGGGTCGTTTGCATACTTGTGCGGTGTGACCATAGCCAGGGCATTTGAAACATTGAAGAGGCGACCCCTCCTATTTGTATTTTGCTCTTATTCAGAAATTGTTCGCCGTCGTTTTCGGTCAAGTCAATGATAGCCATGCGTTTTCCCCTTTGGTTTTCTGGTGTTAGCCTCGCTTTGATCCTGCCCACGCTAGGGAACTCCCTATTGATGGCCTCTTCTATCTCGGCCAGATCCGTCACGCAGTCAATGTGTCTTATTTTGATCGCTGCCATCGGCTCGAGCGAGGCTGTAGTTGTACTTTTGTTGTGGACTTTGTTTCTTGCGTCGCAGAAAACTTCCCTATGGTCGGCCTCTGCTCCAAATTCGACCAGTATGTGGCTATCGCGTTGGTCGTACTGCTTTAATGGCAGTGTTAGTGTTTGTGGGCCTTACGTTACCCCTGATAGCCCGCAGCACCTCCGCGAAGGATCGTCCATCTTGGGGTTTTACGAGCTGTGCCTGCTGTCGGGGTCTACGTCGGGGCTACTTTCCCTCCCGTTTCGCATCCGGTCTTTTTTCTTGTTGGGCTTCCGTGCGAACTTTGTTTTTTGGCACTTTTTGCGGCTTTCTTTGCTCCTTTTGTCAGCACTATCTGGAAGCCCTGATCTGGCATTCTACGCCTCTCAAATGCCTCTTCCTTCCTTCTTTTATCCCGACCTCCTTCGATAGGGCTAGTCGCCATTCTTTCATTGATTTTTGATGGCGGAGCTATCTGCACGTGCCCTTTAGATTTAGCCCCCAGCGCTTCCTTAGCCTTCTGCTGTTCTTTGGCTTTCTGGTCCTTTTTGGCCCTTATCCAGCTCCTCCGATAATGCTCTATGGGGTTTAGGAGCTCCTCTAGTTCAAGGAGCCCAATCTTTACTGTTTTTTTGATTTTTGGCGACTCGCATGCAGATTGTATTCTTTTCAAAACATTTCCCGATTTTTGGATTAGCCTTTCTTCATCATGTCGATGGGCGGCCATCTTGGGAGATATTATCGGCTTCCGTTTCAGAGTACAGTACTTCCGCCACATTTTCGACGCTGGCTCTGAAATCAAACAACCTCACTTTATTTGTCTGGTCAATCCTATCCTTTCCTGCCTTAATCTCTTCGTGGACTCTGGGATGGCGCGTTCTTATATCGGGATTTACGATCCTTGCTTCGGTAGCGATCGCAGCAGTGACCACCGAATTCTCTTTGTTCTTTATATTTTCCTCAACCGCTGGAACATCTGACGCATCCTGCAGAGTCTCCCGCTTTTCCTTTAAAGGCCGCTTTGGCGTTCGTATCATTTTTTCGCTGCGCCCGAATGCCGCGGGAATTTCAGTCTGGACAAGATTGTCTGTTAATTTGCACTTTTCATCCGTCTTTCCTGTCATTGTATTAATCATCGTTTTTGTCGTCTTTAATACCGCTCCCGATGTACTGTTAGCATTGTGGCTGGGCCGCTGGTTGCGTCATCGTCATTATTCTTTTTGCCTATTTTAAATATTTTTTATGGTTTCTGGTTGCTCCAGTTTGATTGGATCCCCCCTCGGAGCCGCTATCTCCGTTCGTCTGTGGAGTCGCCTATTTGGTCCCATGGGTATCTTTGCAGAGCAGGGAGGCCATGCGAGCGTTGGCACGAGCCCTCATGAGGACAAGTGCTCAGAGCCAGACCAGCGCTAATCGGAACTATGTCTCAACCGAACCTACCCCACCAACCCAATGGTGCTAGCTTCGAACGCACTCCGAGGCCTGCCAAGGTTTTACCGGGACGGGTTTTGAAAGACGTGACTTGAATATGTGATAGTTGGGTCCTCTACAGACAGTGTGGCAAAGTTTTCGTCGGGAGTGTATGTTTCACGCGCGTGCTACGACCATGAGTGAACGTCAAGTGCTGACCGCCGTTGCACAACGGATTGTCATTCGGTTTTTAGTGAAGGAAGGAGTTGAAAACACGGAAAATCTTCTCCATTTGCGAAATCAATTTGGTAGTGAGTGCCTGAGTAAGGCTGCTGTGTTTAAATGGGCCAAAGCTTTCAAGGATGGTCGTGAAACCGTTGAGAATGAGTTGCATGATAGTCGACCGTGAACCAGCATCACACCAGAGAACATTTGCGGCGTAGAAGAACTCATTTTGGAGGACCGTAGGATGAATTTTTTTTTTTTATTTCAAAATTCCATTTTACAGATCAACAAATCCAATAACAAAATGGAATAGTAAAAACAGTAATAACAATAAAAAAAATAAGAAAAATGATTAGATACAATAGATAAAAATGACATATACATATACTCGTACAACGAAATAAAGCACAGAACAGTTAATTGCTTATAAAACTAAGTTATGAGTTTAAAATTAGCTCCTGCAAAATTCTTTTGAATGCAGTAAAGGTTGAGGGAAAAGGACCAAGCTGCAGATTATTATGATTCCTTAAGAGACGAAGAATAGGTGAGTGAAAATATAGCTCTGTACGAGCATATGGAATAACAAAAACAGAAGAAACACGAGTAGGACGTAAGGAGTGTCTAAAGTGTAACTCCGCAAAAATACAATACGGAGTCTGATAGTGGCAGAGTCGGTACAAAAAGCACTGATCCAAATAAGATCTACGTGCAGACAAGTACGAGAGACCAAGGAATGATAAACGATCCTCATATGGAAGATATGGCAAGTTTAGCTTAAAAATAGGAAGCGGGTAAATTTCCTCTGTACTGACTCCAATGAGGACACAAGATAGGAATAATGGGGAGCCCAGACCACAGAACAATACTCGAGCAATGGACGGACAAGACAAAGGAACAAGCGGATCATAGTGGAGATATTACAGAACTTGTGCATATGTCTCAGTACAAAACCCGAAACTTTAGAGGCCTTAGCAATCACATAGGAAACATGCGTGTCAAATTTAAGTTTGGAGTCAAAAGTAACTCCAAGGTCTTGGTACATAGTAACTTCGGTCAATGCGGCCTCGTTTAGTATATAGGTGAAGGCAATAGGATGTTGCTTAAGACAAAAGGACATCTTATGGCATTTATTAACATTGAGGTAGAGAAAATTGGACAAACACCAATTATTGAGCACATTCAAGTCCTCCTGAAGATACTGGCAATCAAGGGGCGACTTAATAGTCCGAAAAACCTTGAAATCATCCGCAAACAGTAGAGAGGGGGAAGAGACTATAGAGGGGAGGTCATTGATAAACACGAGGAACAAGAGGGGCCCAAGGATTGAACCCTGAGGAACACCAGATGTAGGACAGAATGGAATAGACGTCGTTCCACCAAAACTAACATGACATGATCGGGTCGATAAATAAGACGAAAACCATGACAACAGTGAATTAGAGATTCCAAAAGCTTCGAGTTTACTGCAAAGAAGACGATGATTGACAGTATCAAAGGCTTTCGTGAAATCTGTGTATATTACATCGACTTGATATTTGTTGTCCAAACCCCTTGCAAGAAAATCAGTGAACTGAATTAAGTTAGTGGACGTGGAATGACCCTTGCGAAAGCCATGCTGCTCACCAGCCAAAACAGAGCTCAACGGTTCAGAGAGTCGGTTGTGAACTAAACGCTCAAGCAACTTCGAAAAACAAGATATCAAGGATATAGGTCGATAATTACAAACACACGAAGGATCACCACTTTTGAGGATAGGTACGATACGGGCATTTTTCCATTGAGAAGGAAAGGTTCTACTGCATAAGCTTACGTTGAAGAGAAATGACAAGGGAGAGGAAAGCGACGAAGCTAAGGACTTGACAAAAATATTTGGTAGTCCGTCTGGACCAGGGCTGACGTTAGGAACAAGGGAATTGATTAAGGATTCAACTTCAAAAGGGTCAGTGCTTAGAGTTGCGAACGAAAAACCAAAGTTACCCGCAGAGATGGAGGGAGTGAATTCATGGAGCGGAGCGAAGGTAGAGGAAAAATATTGGGCGAATAAATCGGAAATTGACTGATGAGAAGAACATTCCACATTATCCCAGCGGACTGACGAAGGAAGATGAGATGTAGTCTTTGAAGACTTGATATAAGACCAAAAGGGCTTAACATTGCTAAAATTGAGGGAAGCTTTCAGGCTGGAAAAGTAATTCTTCATAGCAATTTTTAATTCATTTTTGGCATCAGAACGCAACTTACAAAAGTTGGATTTATCCTTTGCTGCACCTGAGCGTTTAAATTCACGACGCGCCCTATCCTTGGCATTTAAGGCAGTAAGAACGCGTCTTGTCAACCAAGGTTTAAATTTATTTTTACGGGCCGACTGAAGAGGTGTAAATCTACAGTTAAGGTAATGGAGAAGCCCATAAAATTTAGTAAGAGCAGAATCGCAGTCAAGGTTTTGAAAGAACTGAAGCCAATTCACAGACGAGAGTGTTGCATTGATTGCTTCATAATTAGACCTGAAAAAATTGAATTTAGGAGAAGTGACAGGATTTTTTATGATAAGAGGAACTATAGTGAGGTTAATAGAAAGAGGAGGATGGTGTTGATCAGGAGAAACATAGGGATATAAGGCAGGAGATACAGACAGATGATGAGTAGAAACATTCGAAAGAACTAGGTCGAGGAGTCGATCATTAGTATTACGGACTTGGTTAAACTGGGACAGAGCACATAGAGAAAGAAAGGAAGAAATGGCAAGAGAAGACGCATTAGAAGATGAAATGGAGGAAACAGTTGTGCCAGCCCACTCAACGGCAGGTAGATTGAAATCACCACAAACAAGGATTCTGGATTGAGGATGGCGTAGTATGAAGTAAGAAGCGAGATCATCAAAGAAAGACTCATACGAGTATAATTGCTAGGAGGAATTACAAGGAATATATACAGAAGAAATCAGTAAATGCTCGTTATTAGGTAAGGCTATTTTGACCATAACACATTTTAAGGCATGGGAAAAGTTAAAATCAGTACAAAGGGAACTAGACAGAAAATTACTGACGGCAATCAAGACTCCGCCACCATCAGACTTATTTGTGGCATTAGGATCACGGTCACACCTATAAATAATGTGATCAGTGAACAATTCTGAATCGAGAATAAAAGGTTTCAGCCACGTCTCAGAAAAACATATGATGCTATCGTTCCTGAGGTGATAAGAAATAAGAAGATCTTCAAGCTTAGTCCTTAATCCTCTAACATTTTGATAAAAGATGGAAACTTGATTATTAAGCTTACGGGGGTGAAAGTTGGAACTATGAAGAGCGTTGACATTATCCAAAATACGTTGACTAGCTTGCTTACGGGATTGAAAGTTAGATCTATAAACAGCGTTGACATTATCCAAAGTTACGTAATGACTGAGGGCTGCTTTGGTAACCGAAAATTTCTTCTTCCCACCGAAACAAATTCCTTAACAAGCGCGCCCGAGGGCCAGAAGTTCTGGTGAAGAATTTGTTGGAAGTCAGCGTCTATGTCAATTTTGAATGAGGCGAGGTAACGCTTTTCATCTGTGAGCTTTCTGCATAACAGAAACGAAGGTTTTTTTCCGAATTTGCGTATGATGAAATCGTGAATTTGCTCACACGATGTTTTTGAAGCGAACCGCGAAACAAAGACACGCAGTGGTGGTGTAACAACTTGTAGAGGCTGAGGATGTTGAAGTCTAGGCACATTGAAATTAGCAACCAAGGTGAGAGAGCAAGCTAGCACTTGGTGAGATAGATGGTTGAATAGAATTGTTAGTCACAGCACCAGGAATGATAGGTTGAGTTCCTGGCAAAGGCGGAGGAATCGCCACCATTACAGAGGAAGTGGTTAGATTTGGACTATTGAGTGGCGAATGCTTGGGTTGAGACTTGCTTCTAGTCACAATCGTAGACGTCTTCTTAGCCGGTGATGGATCCAGGTTAATCGATGTGATATTGTCAAAAGATGTTGAAAGAACTGGCGATAAGGGGGTCAACACACGAGGATATGCATGTTCGATACATTTTGGCTAAACTCGGCATGAGTACTGATAGCGTAGAGTCTATCATCCACGAACACATCCAATATCGCAAAAAAACAATCGAAACGGAGGAGCATTTCACCATGAAGTGCGATTCTTCTCCAGGATAACGCGCGCTCATACCGCGCGTCTCACGGTCAATACTATATCGGAATTGGGGTGGGAGGTACTGGAACACCCCAACACAGCCCGGATTAATCACCCTGCGACTACCACATATTGGTGGACAAAATGCGTAACTTGTAAGAAGAAGTACCTAGGAAAACTGTAAATTTTTTCGATACTAAATAAACGTGTCAGAGCATTTGTCTCGATCATATTTGAACCACCCTCGTATTATGTAAAATTACATATTTACTTATTTTTTGCTTAAAAATATTAACGGTGGCAAATACCGGTCATTTGACCGATTGCGGTAGGAGTAGGTATGCTTGAATTGTCGTTATGAATACTTTTAATAGATGTAGAAGCACAGGAATTGACGAGTTAAGGTGGTATTCCTTATACTTCCCATCCGTGACGTAACTGGTCGGAGCACTCTACTATACGCCATCTGAAGACGTTACTAATGAAAGTTTGGAAGCCACATACGGTAGGTGTCGTGTTTTGGTCGGACAAAAACATTCACAATCTCATTAGGCAGTTTTCCGATCTTCGTAGATTATTATAAAATCCGTTTTCATAGACTCTTTGAAATTCTTCCCTTTTGTACTCAACATTTTGCAATTGATTTTTCCTTCTTAGCTAGATAAATCTTCAGGAAGTCATACAATAAAAATTTCTTCGAAATCACTAATAATTTTCTCCATTCATTTTCTCCATTCATAAATTTTTCCGCGATCTGCACAATATGCAATCATAAATGACACCCCATATCTATCGCATAAATTTCTCAACTTTTCCATTGAACCACTAGTAAGACGTTTCTATGAATGAAATATGAAAATTTATCAATGAAACTCTTCTCATGTTACATTTCAACAATGTTTTCTTTATTATAAATGTTTGTCACGATTGTTTGTACGTTGCTGTTGTCGTTGCCTCTCTAAGCATATTACCATGAAATGCGCTGACGACCACTACACAACTTTTCAAATAAACATTAAATCGCGAAAAGGAATCTTGAATTGATACGTAAAGAGGTAAATATTTATTCAATGATAGTGCGTTAGTGGCAGCAGGTGATTTTTTAGATATTGGCGCGCAGTTGGCATTAGATGTGGAACTTGATGAATCAGGAAGGAAATAAGATCGATTGGGTATTGTCGCTAAATCTAGGAAGATGTTTATCGGAGAGGATGCGTCTAGTTTCCGTTTTGCTTCTGTAATATCTGCATATGTTGAATGTAACTGGATCCTTTCCGGAATAATCAATGAACAGTAGCAAAATACAAACAGTATCGCCACTAAAGCCTTAAATTTCATAACAATCACATCTAAATGTTATTGGTGGCAAAACAAAACACTTCTATCGCCTGCCTACGCGCAACCTGTCCGTTTTGTCTTACCTCCAACTGGAAGTAGTCGTACAAGGAACATATACTCGTAGACAAATAGATACAATTAGTAGATAGACAAGATGAGCTACCACTTGGGGTGCAGGCCGTCAAGTTGCCAATCGAAAATCTATAACTATAGCCAAATCTGAACAACCATCCATCCAACCACACACAATTCCGTCCATGGTAGATTCAGCAAATAAAATGAACAGGTTATAAAATAAAGTAGCGGAGTGCATACATATGTGATACTTTTTTCTTAGAAATCGAGGTCAATGTAGTTCTTTATCTTATACGCTCGCGCGAGTCTATTTGCGTATGTAGATTGGTGAATTATATTATTTTGTGTTTATTTTGTTCGGTTTTTTTATTAAAGAGCTGTTGTTGATGTTTATTTGGGAATTGATCTTCTTTTTCCATTCATAGAAGTGAGCCATGTGATCCAGAATGGAAGAGTCTATTCATTGACTAATCGATTTGTTTGTAAATAAGTGAATAGGATAAGATTTTTGGAAAATATTTTAGAATTAAGAACATTATTGTTTGTGTTTTGTTGCTATTTGCAGCTGGAATTTATATTGGCCGGAAGTTTAGCGCTTAGTGCGCACTTAATTGAAAAATAATTTTCTTTGTTAGGAAAGCTGCGTAAACAATTTTTGTATGAATGTCCTTGGGAAAATTGTAACTTTCACTTTTTGGTTCGAATAGTTTTTTATTTGCATTTTGTGCTCAGTGTCATTCCTCTAAATAAATATTGCCATCGAGGCTTAATTTTAGAACTCTAGTCGGAAACATAAAGTATATCAAGAATCAGTTTACACACTGAAATTATTTTCAGTTCTTGAACTTGCAATGTAAAAAATAATTTAAATAATACAAATATCTCAATAAATTTCAACCTTCACATTCATTAAACAACTAAAAGGGAAGTCTTAAATGTAATTAACTTCGCCGTGGATGGTCCCAAGCCCGTTAAGGAAAGGAAGAGGTAACCCCTTGTTTTTCCTTAACCCATAGCTTCCATGATTCTTCATGCTAAAAAACGCGATTAAATGGTAGCGAAAGTTCTCGGGGTCGCACATTGAATTCAATGGTTCCCCAATAATGGGACATTAAATGCCAAAAAAGGTTACATCTGCAGCCTGCTACTAAATCTTACTTACACTTCCTTTTTGGAGACGTTGTAAGGTGGAGACGAATCATCCGCGCCTAGTAATGAAATCGAAGTATGAGTCATAACAATGCTGCAGGAATGGTGGTTGGGTGACCAGGTAGCTTCCTGTCTCTGGAAAATGCTACACTGTTTTGAAACCTGCAGAAGAGCCACGGATTAAACCCTTGCAAACAAAAAAAAAAGACTTTGGCAATAGATCCTTCATTGTGGATAGGAAGTTCAAATCGTATGTCATTGATTTTAAGGCAGTTAATGAACGGTTTTGGCCAATCCATATAAAAGCAAAATTCTTCGAAATCTGGCTGATAAACGTACATGCCCCGACCGAAGATAAGGATGAAGAAACGAAGGAAGCGTGCTACAGCCACCTGCAAAGACTAGTCAACTCATTGCCTACAAACTAAGTTTATGTACTGGTACTTTCCCTAGCTCTTGGAAACAGCCAATATTGTGCTTATTTTTAAAAGTGGTGATTCTACGTCAGTTTCCAATTATCGCCCTATTTCCTTAATTTCCTGCTTTCCAAAGTCAGCGATTAGTTTAAAAGTCTCTCACTAACTGTCGAAGTCAGTGGCGTAGGGTATATGGATCGGCTGGTCGGTGTCAGTGTGTAGTAATCGTCATTAATGAATGATATAGAAATGAATAACAGTATGCACATGATCTTATACGAATTATAATAAATTCCAAACATCAGAAAAATGAGGAAGGAAAACGTGAGCGAGAGAGAGAGAGAGAGAGAGAGAGACAATATACTTATACATCTTGTATAATCAAAGACTTTAAAACATTCATTATTCAAAGAAATAATAATAAAACTTGCATTCTTTTACCAACCGCGAACTCGCTCTAAAAGATAAAATAAATGAATTCTAATAAAGTGGCGAGTTCCGCAAACGACCATTGAAAAGTTGTAAATTAACAGGAGATTTCATGCATTGAAAACTTAGTAGATGAATTATTTGAAAAGCTAATTGACCTTGAAAAGCAATCAAACGACGAGGAGGAAACATTCATAAATCATCAATTGCCGTCCTCAATAAAATCGTTAGACAGTAACAACAAGCAATCGCCGCCCCTACCACTTCCTCCATCATCTGCTACCTTCCCGTTTCAATCATAAACCAAACAATTCATCAACACTGAGCCACACAAAAATGCATATAGGTAAAGTGCGATGCAACAAAATGAAACTATATGCAATCATTATTTCTGAAATGAAAGTGTTTTAACTATTTTATCATTGAAAATTCGTCATGTAGTCAAATAAATCTTAATTGTTCGTATGTTTTGTGTAAACGAGACTGGCAACACGTAGTCACTTATTATGTCCATATATTTTAAACTAAATGTATATTTATTTTGCGTTTAAGAAATAGTGACACACGGTTACACAAATTTAAATTACGACGAAAAGAAAACATACAAGAAAAATAGAATTGTTGAATATCTTTTTATAAATTAACGCCACAATGAATTGAGAAGACATCACGAACAAGAACTGGATCAAAATAATGCTCGCGGAGTGTGGTTGAAACGGAAAATATAAGCGGAACGATATTGTTGGAACTGGATTAGGTTGGATGAAACGGATCCCGTGAAGATGAAAATGGATAGGAGGGAGTCTGCGATTGATTTTGACGGCGAGCACTTCGGACGCGAATGGGAAAAGAGAAACAAATTATTCTGGGAGTGTAGTGTTTTGACAGTGTGTTGAAAGACTGTAATAAAAAGCATGATAACCGCCACAGCACCTGGAAAAGAAATAAACTTTATCGAATTTCATTTTTGCGTGATATCGAATTGTGAAGTGTTTGTCATTTGACATGTTGAACGGAAGAAAAGCAAACGCCCGCGCATGCAGCGATTAATATGGGATTAGTGAAAGTCAGCGATCACCAAGAACAACGGGTTCATTACAGTGCTCTATTTCGGTGATGTTTGGGAAAAACGGTTGTGTGAATAGCGATTGCACTATTTTTTCGCCCGAAACGCTTGCAAAGTCCGACGAGATAAGAGGTGTCGCTTGCTTTTGAAGTGAAAGATGCAATTCTGTGTTTTGTGGTGCTCGCCTGTTTTGTGTGCGGAAATTGCGAGATTTCCAAGTGTACGCTCCGCTTTTGGCTGTTTTTTTGCCAATTAATGTAGACAAATCATCTCCACGCGCTTTGTGCTTCAATTGCCATACACATTTCATGAAGTTCGCATGGATGTTGCAACCACCTTTCCTTTCTCATTGGCTACCACGCACCCCATGCTTGCTTTTGCAGCCTTGGGACACTTAATCTTGTGAATACTACACCAAAATTTCGGTTTTGTTCTCATTCAGCAAGGACTTTGGCGTATTTGATGGTCTGCTTGGCAATTCGTTGGTTTGGACTTCATCGCGTAACAACGGCCGGTGCTAAACGCGGAACGCCAGTTGGGATTCGGTGCGTGCGCTCAAGTCAAGGACATGACGAATATTACACTGGGATAAAAAAATGGACAATAGAATGCGAAAATAGAGGCTAAAAGGAAAGGCGAAAAGGTAAAGTTTTAACTTATTAACTGAGTGAGCAATATTTCGTGCGAAATCCCAGCGTAAAGTGAAAATCGTGGTGCGTGCAGTTTCGTGGAGATTCAGAGACCGCCGAAGAATCGTTAATTTCGAAAAAAATTCAAGCATCGTTGAGAGAGGTGTATGGGGCAGTTGACTAGAAATTAAACATGCAATTTATTGTTATTAGATAAATATCTTTTTTTCACTGAGAGGAAATTTACTTGATGGACGATCAAAAATCTTAAATAGAAACCATATGATAGACTAAGCAAAATATATAAAACACGAACTATTTAAAGACATTTTTATATTAAAAATTGATTTTTTTATTTATAATTTCGGGTTTTTCTCTTAATAGCCTAGATAAGTCTCAATTTTTTCACATTGTGATAGGTAAACAAAAAAAAAACAAATATGAATTTTTCGTGAATTTGCATCTGGGGAAAAATCAGGCTTTGATGAGTGGTACCACGTATCGAACCCAAATTTTTTTCTTATTTTTATCCATTGAATAAAGAATAGAGTTCATGCATGTCGGGTTTATAATGAATTGTAGTTACGTGCTAAATCGCATAAATATTTTTGCATGTTCATAACGGAACGCGAATGTGACGATTGTCCAACTCTTAATACCTCTTATCAAGCTTAGTCTACTTTGAGAATGTATGATACCTGTTGTTTTGAGTCAAAGCTGCTTTGCCTTGGCTAATTTTGTTTTTACTTTGGCCCTATGCCAAGGTTCTGTTGCCTCAGTTCTTGTACTGAGACAACGCCGCGATAATTTTCAATGAAAGCTTGGCCTTATGCCAAAGTTTCGCTGCCTCAGTTCTTGTACTGAGACAACGCCGCGATAATTTTCAATGAAAGCTTGGCCTTATGCCAAAGTTTTCGTTGCCTCAGTTCTTAAACTAAGACTTGAACTTGTACCTTTGAGTTAAGCCGATGCTTGTATCGGCTAACTCGCTGCGAATAAAACGACTTGATTGCTTTGATGGTCAAAATTCGACTGACCTTATTGCAGGTAAAATGTGCTCTTATATCTAATTCACAATCTAATTTACAATCATAATTCGTATATTCAAATGTTTACCTAAACTCACATGAATGCGGTTCCCACAAATTTGCAAGCGCAACAAAACTCATGTGTCTTATAGACACATAGATCACGTTGCACCTGCTGTGGGAATCTTTTGTTCAACGCGCACAAGGTAAATGCATTCATGGGTGCGCGCCAGACAAAACACGGATCACGTTACGTGCACATTCCGGTGAGTTTAGAAGAAGATAATGAATATGAATTTGAAGACAATAATAATACATTATGGAACAATGCACATGCGACAATGTTATTTTAAGCTAAAGATGAAAATGAAGATGTAAAAATATTATTTGAAGATGAATATGATTTCGTACATCCTCCCCCGCGTTGAACAGTCCGTTCAACCTTACGTTTGAATCACCGGCAGGCTGTGGCATCTTGGTCGGGGAATAGGCCGTCGCTCTCGAGAGATGTGTTGATGATTCCGCCATTTGAAAACAAGGTAAATTGCCAGTGCAATAATTAAAGCGAGGCTGAGATATCCAATCGTGTATTGATGAATATCATGATTGTCCAGTTCATCAAAATCAATAGTTTCCTGAGTGTTTAATTGTCGTTTTAGTTCTTCTAGTTCTGAGGCATAGGCTTGGTAGTCTTGAGTGGATTTGTTGAGTGAATTGTTGGCAGTTTTACTGTTAGTGGTGGGTGAATGAACTCTTGTATAAGAAGCTCTGCGTTCGTTTGTATACATTTGATGACCCTGAATGGTGGCCGTATCGGATTTCAGTATGCAGTCTGAGTCCATTTTGATAATACCGGAGCCCTCCAAAGTAAGAGATGAGGGTTGACCACCGCAGACAACATGAACCACTGTACGATTGGTCAATGCATAAATCCACTCATTCGAAAAGAGAATTTGGCTCCACAAGGCTGAACTTTCGAGTTCCGTTATGCTGCATTCGACTGGGGATGGAATATCCTTCAAGAGCTTGACTTCACAAGTGCTGATGTTTGCTTCCTTGTGCTACAGTGGATGAGATTGTTGACACATGTGAATAGACGGATCCATCTGGATGCATGCGATGTATTCTTCTTCTGTGAGTGGGTAATACGAATCACGGTGTTGACTGATAATCAAGTATCGGGCGCCAGGAATTATCGCTATTAGTCGGCTATTTTTGCTACAGGTATGGGATAAAGTCTGAAGAGATCGAAGGTAATTGTGTTGACGAGTGGGATCTTGAATTCAAAAATAACGAAGTCTTCGATTAGTCTGGCGCTAATTGTTGCTATTCTGAACAGTCTCAAAAAGTTGTCGTTAGCTGCTGGAAAGCGAAGCGTATCAGGTAGATGCTCTTTGATATTAGATATGGCTTCGCTCAATTGCTTCTGCGACAACAATAATGGGTTGAAATTTCCATGTTGGGTATCAGTGATGATGCTTATTATGGAGGCCTGAATGCGTTGCAAATTGATTGTAATTAGAGTCATTTGAAATGACAACATCGTGATGAGATTTGTCACCTTGCTTTGGTTGCCCTCCTGATTTGGGCCTCTTACCATGTTGGTTAATTGATCAAGCTCCTCCTCAATCACCTTGAACCTTTGTTGGACTGTTTCTTCACTTCGCTTGATGATGTTCAACGTAGAATCAATAATGGATGTTTGATTTTTTAATAAGGAATACAATTTAACTTGGTTTCCTTTTACACCTTTGATTGTCTGAGTCATCTGATTAGCATATTCTTCGTCTAGAACACCAAACAACGATTTGGCTACGCTACCAACCATGTTGAAGGCTCCTCTTTTGGTTCGAACCTTTAGCAATCGATTGATGTTTGTTAGTTCATTTTGCACATGTATGAAGTGGTCCTTCAGCATAAAGCAACTGGTCTTAAATGTTCCCTGCTCACAAAGCTGCTGCAACATCCTCGTTCCGTTTTCCAACGTTGTAAGGTCGGTCCAATATGGCCCTAAATCATAGTAGATTACGAGCTTCCATTCACTTGTCGACAAATATGCATTACCTAGTGATTGGAAATGCAATCCTGGATGCGGTCCGAAAGTTGATACCTTGACTGGTTCTGCGTGTACCAAAGGTACTATCAGACAGGCCAAAAGTAGTGAGACAATTGACGTCCCCATTTTTCGTTTTTTAGGTGGATCTTTGGAGACACAGGATTCTGGGTCCTCTTCGATGGATGGTCTCCTCTTAGACTCAGGAATCCCTTCCATGGACGCGCCTTCTTCACGGCGTGTGTCTTCGTCCAGTGGCAGTGGAGCAAGTCGATGTATGGCTCTCTTTATAACACCTGATGAAGTCTTTATGTCGGCCACTCGCACGAAGCCATCATTGCCCTTATAAATTTTTATGATTCTTCCAAGTGGCCACTTCATTACCGGCATGTTATCCTCCTTGATGATTACAAACATACCCGGTAGAACATTCTGGCAAGATTGTTTCCACTTCGAGCGGTGTTGCAATTGATTCAGGTATTCTTCTGACCAGCGTCTCCAGAATTCGTCCTTAATATGGCGTACAAGTTTCCATCTCGTAAGCAATCCGCCTTTTACAGGTTCTGCCATGGCATCTACGACAGCTGTTGGAGGTTCTCCGATGAGAAAATGGCCTGGTGTCAATGCTGAGAGGTCGTTAGGATCTTCTGATAGCGGTGTTAATGGTCTCGAATTGAGGATGGTTTCAATTTCCACCACCAGAGTTTGTAGCTCTTCATACGTTAACGTTGCTGATGAAGCTCCTCGGCGTAGCAAATATTTGGCAGATTTAACTGCCGCCTCCCATAGACCGCCAAAATGGGGCGCACGAGGTGGTATAAAGTGGAAATCTATATTTCGGGTATTGCATACGGCGGCTATTTTCTCTTGAGATTTCTCGGAATGTAAAGATACTGCTAATTCCTTAAGCTGATTGTGGGCTCCCACGAAATTGGTGGCATTGTCGCAGTAGAGATTTCTACAGTGGCCTCGTCTGCCGATGAACCTTTTAAGGGAGCCGATGAATGCTTCGGTGCTAAGATCGCTCACCAGCTCAAAGTGTACTGCCTTAGTGGCAAAACAACAAAATATGGCAATGTATCCTTTCTGCGGTCGCGTTCCTCGGCCACGGTAATGAATCATCATCGGCCCCGCGAAGTCGACTCCTGAATTAATAAACGGCCGCGCAGGCTGTACACGTGTTGATGGTAAGTTTCCCATGACCTGAGAAAGCAGCTGCGGATTCGCTCGAGTGCATCGTATGCATCGCTGCACAATGGATCGTGCCAATGATTTTCCTTTTATTGGCCAGAAACGTTGCCATGTGATCGTAAGCAATGCTTGTGGCCCAAGATGGCAATTGTCTTGGTGAATGTCGGTCATTAGCAGTTTACTCAGTGGATGCCTGTAGGGTAACAGTATCGGATGTTTTGCATCAAATGATAGGCTTGATGCTTCAAGTCTTCCCCCAACACGCAGTATCCCCTTTTCGTCGATAAAAGGGGTTAGACCAGTTAAAGGACCATCCTTTTTGAATCTCTTTTGATGACTCAAATCCTTTATCTCGTCACGAAACTCGTCCTGCTGGATATGCTTCAAGATGACCTCCAATGCTCGGGATAATTCCTGACTTGTGAGTGACCTTGCCACCACTGCATCGGATCGCAACCTTTTGCTAATGCGTTCGGTAAACCTCAGCACATATGCGATGATTCTCTGTAATTTTTTAAAGGAGTTACCATATTGAATATTGTCAATAAAATTAGCGGATGCGACAATGGTTGCCGCAGTGGTGAGTTTTTCCTTCCTTTTCTCTAGGTCACATGATGGTCTTTTCGTATATTCTGGTGGCCATAGTATTTCAGCTCCATGCAAGAAGGGAGGTCCGTATAACCAAATGTTACAGCTAGTTAATTCTGCTGGCGTTATTCCTCGTGAGAAAATGTCAGCAGGGTTGCTTTTTGACTCAACATGTCGCCATTGGCTTGGTATTGAAAGTGATTGAATTGCTGACACTCTATTTGCAACGAATGTGTTATAAGATGACGCTGTGGCATTGATCCATCCGAGCACAATTTCGGAGTCACTCCAGAAAAAATGTATCACCTCATCCATATGCAGAGCAGTCTTGACTCTGTGGGCCAGCTCTGCTCCTAGTTTGGCTGCACAGAGTTCCAAACGGGGAATGGTTACGTTCCGAATAGGAACTACTCGAGATTTGGCACATAAAAGGCGTACAATAATTCTACCATCTGTTAAGGTAGCTCGAGTGTAGACCGCTGCTCCATATGCCCTTTCTGAGGCGTCACAGAATATGTGTAACTGCGTTCGCTTGGGGACCTCCTTTGCAAAAACATGTCTAGGGAATTGTGCCTTCTGCAACGCTAGTAAACTCTTGCGAAAGTTGTACCATCTGGTGAACATGTGTTCTGGTAAGGCTGCATCCCAGTCGAGCTCCAATCGCCATATGTCTTGTAAAAACAATTTGGCCGTGACGATGATAGGCCCCATGATGCCCAGTGGATCGAACATTCTGGCAATGTCAGAGGATATCGTCCTTTTTGTGATTTTGTTATTTTCTGGATCGAGGTTAATCCTTATTTGAAAGTCGTCCACCTTAGGGAGCCATGTTAGACCGAGGGTTTTGATGCAATCCTCAGTGTGACTAGTAAAGTCCAGTTGCACTTCTTTATCGTCAGGTGCTATATTGTGTAGTAGGCGAGGGTGGCTGGCACACCATTTGCGGAGCTTCATCCCGGCACTTAGTAGGAGTTTGAGTAATTCATCCTGTGCCTGAACCGCTTCTGACAGGAGGTTCGATCCTGTCATGACGTCGTCCACATAAAAATCTCGTTGCAGGATGATGCCACCTAGTGGATACCGTTGCATTTCCTCTTGAGCGAGTCGTTGGAGGCATTTGGTTGCCAAATATGGAGCACACGTCGTTCCATATGTCACGGTGTTCAGTTGATAATATCGTAGCGGTTGATTTGAATCATTCCTCCAGATCAGCAGTTGGTATTTCCGATCGTCAGGATGCAACAGAACCTGCCGATACATCTTTTCTATATCGGCAGTGAAGACATAACGATGCAGTCGGAAACGAAGCAAAATTGAGAATAAGTCATCTTGAACAGTTGGCCCAGTGTGCAATATGTCGTTCAACGAGACATTTGTAGATGTTTTGCAGGAAGCATCGAATACAACTCTGAGCTTATCAGTGCTACTATCTGGTTTCAGGACATAATGATGAGGCAAGTAATAAAGTGGACGTTCACACGACTGAAGCGTTACCTCCTCCATATGTCCAAGGTTGATGTACTCGTTCATGAACTCTTCGTACTGACGCTTGAGCTCTGGATCCCGTTGAAGCCTTCGTTCCATACCAAAGAATCTGCGAGTGGCGATATCCCTTGATTCACCTAGATGTTCAGGGTCATCATTGAAAGGAAGTCTCACCAGAAATCGGCCTTCGCGCGTTCTTTGTGTCGTCTGGCTAAAATATGTTTCACATGATTTCTCGGCAGAAGTATACTGTGGTTTGCTCTCTACTACTTCCTCCAGCTTCCAAAATCTTTCGATTGTATTATTTAACTGTTGATCTTCCGCAAGGACCCCACACGTAACAGAAGACGATTGGTCTGTGCCAACTTTGCCGGCCACTATCCAGCCAAGAAGCGTATTTTGCAGGACTGGCAGTTCGCTGCCTAGTTTTATTTGGCCAATTGATAAAATGTCGTAGAAATGTTCAGCACTTAACAAAAGATCGATGCGTTCTGTATTATGGAAGTTTGGATCAGCAAGCTTCAGGTTTTTCGGTATGGGCCACTGAGATATGTTTAATTCTACGGATGGTTGAGGAGATATTATCTTCTCCATTATGTAAGCTTCTAAGCGCGTGGTGTATCCATTTAATCTTGACTGCAGTGCAACGTTCACCCTTTTTTGTGCCCGTTCCGCTGATCCGCCAACCTTTTCAATAAGGGTCGATTGGTAACATGATGGAAGACCCAGCTTCTTTACTATTCGATTAGTAATAAGGCTAATTTGGGAACCCGGATCCAGTACTGCTCGGCATTCCATTGTTTTTCCGTTGTTACCACTCAGCTTTACAACGGCAGTACTCAAAAGAACATATTTCATTTTTCCTTGATTACTAAGCGTGGTCAAGGAGAGTGCCGAGCCATCTTGTTTGGTGATTGCTTTTGAGTCTTCTGAGGATGTACTTAATTTTTTTGGGGTAGAGGGTGTTCCCAAGTGCAACAAGCTATTGTGTTTCTTGGAGCACTCCTTACAACCTCGTGATGCACAGTTCACCGATTTATGTCCTTCTCGAAGGCAGTTGACGCACAACCCTTTGTTTTGAATAAGTTTCAACCTCTTTGAAGGAGTGAGTCGCAGAAAGTCTGGGCAATAGTAGACTGGATGGGATTGATTGCAAACAGGACATGATGACATTGTTACGGCCGCACTGGTTGATTTCAAATTTTTCTTACGGGGTTCCTCGCGGTTCTTTGGTTGATTGCCAAGTGCCTCTAATGCTTGGAAACGTATTTCCAAAAATGCCAAGAACTCCTTCAATGACTGGAGCTTACGTGGGTTGACCAGCGATTGTTCGTATAAAGTGTGCGTGACGGTATCAAGTTTCCTGATGAGGATGTGAAGAAGCAATGGATCCCAATTTTGTGTAGCCACATTGATGTTTTCCAGACCTCTTATGCATTCGACTGTTGTATCGTGCAAAGATCTCACTGCTGCTGCTGAGGGCCTATCACTTGTGATGGATGATTGGGCCATCAGCTTGTTGAGGAGGGCTGTAACCAATAAGCGTCGATTTTCATATCGTTCGTTTAGAGTCTTCCATGCAGACTCGTAGTCGTCTTCAGAAAGCGCAAAATTTTGTATGAGTTTTGCCGCTTCTCCAGTGAGATTGGCCTTTAGGTACCACATTTTTTGACATCTGGATAATGGTTGATTATGAATCATTTCACAAAACAGATCGTGAAATTGTCGCCACTGGAGATAGTCGCCGTCAAACTTAGGTAGGTTAATTTTTGGTAGTTTCAAACTGGGTGCTGTTATTGGGGATGTTGGTTTGGCAGGTGTCCCCTTTATTGCATCGAGCTCACCTTCCAACCGTATAAGCCAGTCTTGAGACAATTCTTCGAGGGTTTCGTGTTGGTCTGGTTCAAATCCATATATTTCAGGCTCTGTACCAATCTCATACATCCTTTGTTGACACTCCTCCAATTGTGACCAGTAACGATTGATTGAGGCAATCTTCAACTTATAAAACTGCCGGGTTTGACCTTTAGCTTCGCCAAGTCGAGAAAGGAATCGTCGCAATGAATCTGCCAGGACGTTATACCGTCGCACTTTTTTGATGACGTCAGATGATGTCTCGATCGTTGACGTACTCGAATCATCCTTGCTGCCCTTGCCGGTAACCTCTGCTTGATTCTCAACGTTCTGTTCTGCATGCCTCAATGCCAGCATTTTCTCCTTGAAATATGCTTGAAAATTCTGGTAGTTGGTTTCGGTTGTCTCATGCAAACCACTTGAAAAATAGTCATGAGTCGGCGACACATCTTTCAACGAGCGAATTTTTGCATCCATTTCTTCGAATGCGTCCCATTTGGATTCGAGACGTCGGAGTCGCTCCTCGTAGTACTCAGCCCTTTTTTTACGACTCGTAGGGTCCTTTTTGTAGTTGGCGATGATCGCGTCAATATCCGCTGCTAGAAGCCTCTGATGCTCAGCTAAACTGTCCATTCCTGCGGGTTGTGGCGTGGATCACGTCGGGGTCACCAATGTTTTGAGTCAAAGCTGCTTTGCCTTGGCTAATTTTGTTTTTACTTTGGCCCTATGCCAAGGTTCTGTTGCCTCAGTTCTTGTACTGAGACAACGCCGCGATAATTTTCAATGAAAGCTTGGCCTTATGCCAAAGTTTCGCTGCCTCAGTTCTTGTACTGAGACAACGCCGCGATAATTTTCAATGAAAGCTTGGCCTTATGCCAAAGTTTTCGTTGCCTCAGTTCTTAAACTAAGACTTGAACTTGTACCTTTGAGTTAAGCCGATGCTTGTATCGGCTAACTCGCTGCGAATAAAACGACTTGATTGCTTTGATGGTCAAAATTCGACTGACCTTATTGCAGGTAAAATGTGCTCTTATATCTAATTCACAATCTAATTTACAATCATAGTTCGTATATTCAAATGTTTACCTAAACTCACATGAATGCGGTTCCCACAAATTTGCAAGCGCAACAAAATTCATGTGTCTTATAGACACATAGATCACGTTGCACCTGCTGTGGGAATCTTTTGTTCAACGCGCACAAGGTAAATGCATTCATGGGTGCGCGCCAGACAAAACACGGATCACGTTACGTGCACATTCCGGTGAGTTTAGAAGAAGATAATGAATATGAATTTGAAGACAATAATAATACATTATGGAACAATGCACATGCGACAATGTTATTTTAAGCTAAAGATGAAAATGAAGATGTAAAAATATTATTTGAAGATGAATATGATTTCGTACACCTGTAAATTAGAGAATAAACGGCAAAGCATGAAATGTTAAATGTAAAACGTCGGTCTTTCCTTTCTTCAACTTCTAACCGGGTATAGGACCCGGTACGGTGGCAGGCTTCCACCTCAAAACATGAGCCAGCCGCCGGGTACTCATTAATCCTTCTTTTGTTTCAGGTGACGTTTTGGGTTGAGTGGCCCAAGCAGAGTGCCTCTTTATGGCATAGAGTTATGCAATCAAATTGTATAATTTCATGACATAAATTGGTCACCGGGGTACTCCCCTTCTGATGGGAAAGTTCATACAATTCAAGTTGTATGAGTTTTCCACTCAGAAGAGGAATACCTGGCCACTTCAACAAGATATCTATGGATTTATTCCAGTTGGGTGGGTACAAAGGAGCTCCACCACCACCCGTTTGCCCCTCTTTCATTTGTGGGCCATGAACTTCGTCGGGTAATGACGAGGTCACCCTAAGTTCGCCTTTCTTTTCAGGTTCCCCTTGTTCTCATGACAAGCTCTAATTCCCTCGGTGTAGTTATCTACACTTTTTGCGACTTTGGTCGCCTCTTGATCTGAAATCAAATTCGTGAATGCGAAATTTTTTTGTAGTGGGTCCTCGTGCTGGGGAAAATGAACCCGCCCCACGACACCGCAATGCTAGCCTGCCAGCGCATTCACGCGTCTCCAGACGAGGGCATTCTCGGCAGATATTGTCATCTTCTTCTGCCGAGGCTGCAGACCATCGCTGCAATCCTTCACGGACATATATTGAAACTCTTTTATTTACTACAAGTGGCGTAGGGTGTAGGGA
Source organism: Odontomyia ornata (assembly GCA_963969285.1). Classification (NCBI taxonomy): domain Eukaryota; kingdom Metazoa; phylum Arthropoda; class Insecta; order Diptera; family Stratiomyidae; genus Odontomyia; species Odontomyia ornata. Next base: position 276,330,000 of record OZ017742.1, read on the forward strand.
TCTGCCGGTCGCGTCAGTGGCGTAGGGTGTAGGGATCTGCCGGTCGTTGTCATAGTATTTTCTTTTTTTAATTCTAATTATTTTATTCGCTACTCTTCTAAGAGTTGATGTCAAGTTCATTCAATATTGGCCACAAATAATTTTCCAGCGTTGCCCAGGGATCTATCCTTGGCCCGGACCTGTGGAACGTGTCTTACGACGGGCTACTGAGACTTGAGATGCCAGATGAGTCGCGCTTGGTCGGCTATGCGGATGATGTTGCGGCTCTGGTCACCGGACGCACCGTTGAACAATCGCAACTAAGGCTAGGTATGCTAATGCGCCGAGTGAGGGACTAGATGACTGCTCGCGGGCTCAGTTTAGCACTGGAGAAAACCGAAGTGGTCATCTTGACAAAAAAGAGAATCCCTAGAGTAAGGATGATCAGTATTGGAGATATACAAATCGAATCGAAGCCAGCGGTGAAGTACCTGGGGCTACTGATCGACTCGAAGATGAGTTTCTCTAAGCAAATCAGGGCAACGGCTGAGAAGGCTGCTTCGGGAATATCGGCCCTGAGTCGACTTATGGCCAACGTAGGGGGACCCAGCCCATCAAGAAGACGCCTCTTGATGAGTGCTGTAGGGTCAGTGCTACTGTACGGAGCAGAGGTATGGGGCGACGCCCTCAGCAAGGAGGTATACCGAAAACGATTGGCACAGGTACAGAGAAGAGGAGCACTGAGAATTGCATCTTCGTATCCAACAGTCTCCGACTCGGCGTTGAGAGTGATTGCAGGCGTGATACCTGCCGCCCTCCTTGCTAGAGAGCGCCGCGCTATTTACCTGCGCCGAAACGAGGATGCGAGGGAGATGGTTGTCCGCGAGGCGAGACAACGCTCGCTCAACGATTAGCAGCAGTCTTGGGGGAATTGCACGAAGGGAAGGTGGACTGCGCGCCTCATCCCGGATGTGAGACCGTGGCTAAATCGAAGGCATGATGAGACTGACTTCTATCTGACCCAGCTTTTGAGCGGGCACGGGTGTTTTCAGTCTTACCTGCACAAGATCGGCAAGTCACGGTCTCCCGATTGTCGGTTTTGCCCAGGAGAGGAGGACAATGCCTGTCACACATTTTTTGCGTGTACCAAATGGGTCAGGATGCGAAGGGAACTCTACAGGGAGACGGCAGAGCTCACGCCGGATAATATAGTTGCGGTGATGCTCGAATCGGTTGACAAATGGAACCAGGTGGCACATTATGCTCGGGCAGTCCTAAAATATAAAAGGGACTCACAGCAGTCGGAGGCGCTGGGACTGGGGGATCGCTCCTCTGGCATTTCCTCTTCCCCTCTCCCCTCCCGCTAGGAAAGGGATTCCCCAGCTTGAAGGCATCCCACGGCGAAACAAAACGAGACCTGGCCCGAAGTAATGTGTCAAACGGTTCCAGGCTAGGTTCTCAGATTGACAGGGGAGATGTTTAGTGGGTAGTCCAAGGGTATCCTCCATGGGAGTCCCACACTGCCAGACTTGGCGGGCGTAAATGCCTTCACCTTCCTACCACAAAAAAAAAATAACATAACACAATAGCGCTCTCAATCGACGGTAACATGATGGTCATTTTGATCCACAAAAAAATGCGGCCCAACCACACCTCCGGCATGAAAACCGCACCAAACTTTATCTCTAACCCTAATTTAATAAACATATCCTATACCTTCCCTAAACATTGAAACCTGTCGCTGATTTGTAACACAAGCAACAACCAAACTAAATCTAGCAACAATGCGCTGGAACTCAAAACTAAGTAACGAATAACACAAAACAAAAGCAAAACCACCGCGAACAATTTAGACATAGTCATTCAGCCATCAATACCTAGATTGCTCTGTTCTAGTTTGACTACCCTCAACCAGTCTAGTAAATGCGCGCCTCCGCTGGACGTGCTGGTCTCGTGAACCCAAATTTGAAGGACAATTTATTTTCTTATCGGTGGCTGGTCTATACATGTGATATACATGTAATTGGGGCACCATCAGAATTAAAAACATATCGATTCATGTCCAAATACGCGAATGCTTCTGGAGGAATGAACCCAGTAGCGAGACAAATCTCAATATACACATCTGTAGAATGGCTGTGAAATCCAGGAGTTTTCCCTTACAGTTACAGTTCCTGCGATTCTAAAGAAGCCTCAATATGAACATATCGACTCCCGCCACTTTAGCAGTTTGATAAATTGATTTTATTCGATATAAAGTGCTTCCAATTCATCTCTGGTTTTCTGCACAAACCAATACATGCACGAAGATGTTTCCATTCGAAAACTTTTGATCTTTCTGACATCCATATGTCAGAACTAGTCTAAGCAGGGTCTATAACAGAAAACTTTGACCTTTTAATCAATGTATCTGGAAGTTTTTTTTTTTGCGGTTGGCAGGTGAATGCCATTTACGCACAGAGTGTGGGGTTCCCATACTCGCAAAAAGGCGACTGAACTACCCAATAAACACCTCCCCTGTCAACCCGAGAACCCACCCTGCAACCGTTTGACACATTACTTCGGCCCAGGTCTCGTAATGTTACGCTGCAAAGCGACTTCAAACTGGGGAATCCCTCTTCTAGCGGGAGGGGAGAGGAAGTGCCAGATTAGCGATCCTCTAGTCCCAGCGCCCCCTGGTGCTGTGTGTTTCTTTTATCTTTAAGGACTGCCCGAACATAATGTGCCACCTGACTCAAGCATCACCGCAACTATATTATCCGACATGAGCTCTCCTGTTTCTCTGTAGGGGTCCCTACGCAGCCTGTCCCATTTTGTGCAAGCAAAAAATATGTGGCAGGGATTGTCTTCCTCTTCTGGGCAAAACCGACAATCGGGGGACCGTTGCTTACCAATCTTGGGCAGTTAAGACTATAAACACTTATACCCACTCAAAAGCTGCGTCAGATAGATGTCGGTCTTACGACGCCTTCGATTTAGCCATGGTATCACATCCGGGATGAGGCACACATTCCCAAGACTGCTGCCAATCGTTGAGTGAGCGCTGTGTCTCCTTGCGGACAATCATCTTCTCTCATCCACGTTTCGACGCAGGCGAATAACGCAGCGCTCTCTAGAAAGGAGGGCGATAAGTGTCACGCCTGCAATAACTCTCAACGCCAAATTAGAGACTGTCGGATACGAAGATGCAATCCTCAGTGCTCTTCTTCTATGTACGTATTCCAGGCATTTTCAGTAACCTCCTTACTGAGAGTGTCGCCCCATATTACTGCTTCATACAATACCTAGTGTATCTGGAATGATAGAGTCGTCTAAGGGCCATGACTACTTTTTGTGCTGTACTGAGCATAATTTTCACATGTTCAGTAAAGTAGAGGTACTGATCGAGATGAACACTGAGGTATCAAACACAGGATTTATGTGGAACTCGTTCTGGACTACCCTCACCAGCTATAATGTCAAAATCTTTCTAATTGCGTTCCAGGTCTTGACTGGCCCCCTGCAGCGCTGTCTGAAACAAAATTGTTTCGCACTTCTGCGCATTGATTCTTATTCTCCAATTGTAGGTGTAGAAGTTGAACGTTACCAAAAATTTTTTGAAGATTGCTCTGAATTATTGTAGTATGAGTGCTATATATATGATCAGATCATCAGGAAATGCTACCAATGATCGCGTTGGCGAGACGTTATAATCAAAGTCGTTCAATAGCTTACGAATGAATATCGATTTCCAAGTCCCTTTTCAAGTCCATAATTACACAATCCTGCTCTTCCCAGATACAGTAGATCATTAAATAACCTAATGTATAAATTGTAATATCTTTAAGTTTTGTTAAATGATGCCTTGTTTGGCAATAAATTAATAAATAAATAGAAGAGCAGAGGCGCAGTAACTGTTGCCCGCTATAGACCTAGAAGTCACGCATTGTTATCAGAATTCAATCAGTTACAACAAATGATTTCCCATACAACATATTGCACATCATGGTGACATGGTGTATGAGACCTTTCCTGACGGAGCTTCGAAATTAGTCCATCTAACCACACCATATAGAAGGCTTTCTCCATGTCATACAACACGGCATCAACTCATATTTTCAACAAAGCCAACGAGGGATGGTTGCAGTCCGAAAATTGCCGATGAATATTGTTGACACCTGTGGGAAGAAGGCTTTTCAATATTTTTATATTTCATATCCTTCCATATTGTTTTGACGTTTAATCTTTGGAACTACTTTCGCATAAGCTGCCAATGTCAGCTTCTTTAATTTCGACAAATAGAGATATATTTCATCGTTACTTAGATTCTTGTCATTAAGAATGATTGGACAAGAGTTGCCATCATCAGAAGGAGGATATTGCTTCTGGTAATCCTGATTATACTTCTTTTGAAGTTTTCCTAAACCCGTTTTTTTTTAAAGTCAACCGATAATTCTCATTTTGACTTTTAATGAGGAAGACATCATCCCTTTGATGATATATTTCTATTACGATTGCGTAATGATCACTTTCGTACCGTTCTTCTTCTTCTTAGCGCTACAGCCCTTCTCGAGCCTTCGCTTCTTGCAAATAGCGCCTCCAACTGTCTCGGTCTACCAATTTCGAAATTCGATCAACGCGTCCTCCAATTTCGAAATCCGAGCAACGATGAACTTGGTCCACCGAGTCAGACCAGCGAATACCATTTTGGGTATCCGTTGTTCGTCAATACAATTCATGTGGCCATCCTATTGCAGCTATCATAGCCTCACAATCATTGAGACCTCCGGTTCGTCAAAAATTTCACACAGCTGATGGTGGTATCGAATTCGCCATTGGTCCCCATCTAGTTGCGCTCCGATTATTCGCCTCAGGACCCAACGCTCAAAGGTGTTCAATATATTTGCGGATGCCTGGGTTTGGGTTCATGTTTCACACCCATAGCATAATACAAGTCTTATCACAGATTTGTATACTTGGAGCTTTGCTTTCCTGTGTATGCAGCTGGTTTTCATGATCGTCAATACTGAATAAAATATTTTATTTACGAGCTGTATTCTTCGGCATATTTCGTGTCTTTCATTACCCATTTTTGTTATTTTGCGCCTAAATACATAAATTTGCTCACATTTCCAATACTGTATTCGCCAAATGTGATATATTGTGTGCTTGAGGTATTTTCCCTCGACTGCGCTATGACCTTTGTTTTATTTACATTGATTTGTAGCCCCACTAGTTTTGCTTCGCTGTCAAGTTTCAGGAAAAGTTCTTTGGCAGTTGTTAATGACCGTGACAACATATTTATATTGTCCGCATAGGCTACTACTTGGCTTGACTTGTATAGTAATGTACCTCGCGTATCGACTGGTAGCTTCCTTATGGCATACTCTAGAGCCAAATTGAATAGCAATGGGGCCAGCCCATCTCCCTGCTTTAGTCCGATATTTGTGTCAAAGGCATCGGTGAGTTGGTTATTGATACGGATTTGGGAGTCATCGATGTCATTGTCAATGTGGTAAGACGGACTAATTTGGCTGATATACCAAAGCAAATCAATCGATCAATACTGTCATTTACTTGCTAAAATTAACGAAAATTTAGTGTACGTCTATATTGAACTCCCAGCATTTCTCAAGTACCTGCTTGACGGTAAAGAATTGGCCTGTTGTCGATTAACCTGCTCTAAAACCACCTTGATACTCTCCAATAATATTGTTGGCATATGATCCGATGTCGTTTTCTAAGATTTTAGAAAATATTTTGTACGCCGTGCAAAGTAATGATATGCCTCTATAATTTTCGCACTATAGCTTGTCACCTTTTTTGTGGATAGGGAATAAAATTGATTGTCTCCACTCTCTCGGCATATGCTCTTGTTGTCAAATGTGCTGGATGGCTTTGTAAATAGCTTGATAAGCCCTACTGCCACCATATTTGATGAGCTCCACTGGAATCTCATCGATGCCCGGCGCTTTATTATTCTTTTAGGCTTAGATAATGGAAAAAACTTCATTCGGAGTTGGTGGGGCTAATGGAAGCTCTCCGCAAACATCTATAGGCTCCGATGCTCTGGAGCTGTGTGGAGGAGTAAGGAGGTTCCTGAAATATGATACCCAGCTTTCCTTAATCTTAGTTTCATCAGCGATGATATTCTCGAGGTCATCACGACAGAGCGTGGTTTTGTTCTGATAACCACGTTTTAGGCTTTTCACTACTTTGTACGCTTGTTTTGTGTTATTGCTCGCTAAATTTACGTCTATACTTCTCAATTGGTCGTCATAGTATTTTCTTTTCTTAATCCCAATTATCTTATTCGCTACTCTTCTGAGATTTGCAGAATGCTCTCTCTTCTCCTGTTTCTCCTGACTTCGTATTCTTTGTACGCCTGAATCGCTCGTACCATTGAGGACTACTATAGCTAAATTCAAGCCTTTTGTCAGCAATGTAGAGGTCCAATCATAAAGATTGCACCTGTATTCAATTTGGTTCTCTGTTATCCACGATTTCAGGAGTGCACCTTTTGGGTTATTGTCGGAGTTCAGCCATGATATATGCTTGGCATATAATAAATATGTAGCCTGTTCAATTTAAATAATTCAAATATAAAATCGAGCTCCTCCTTGAACTTGAGAACGTTTTAACCAGTTGCATAGGTAGAGATAACAAAGAGGTTATCCCCGCCTGGCAGTGAAATTCTGATAACGGGCACTTTGAGAAATTCAAAGTTTTTGGATTCGAATTTATCACTATCTTGAAAAGTATATGTTTTTCTAACCCATATCTTGGTACCACCTCCTCCATCACCGTTAACAGTATCGGTTTTTACGAATTCAAAATCCTTGAATGTCATGGAGTGCCATGAATTGAGGTGCGTTTCAGTGAGAAGGATGATGTCAGGCTTTTGCTTGACGATAAATTTAAGGAGATAGTCACGTCGATTCAGAGTAACAATAGAGTTAACGTTGATCAAGATGAGACGAAGCCTATTCACGGGAATGTTACTGGGTGATAAGTTATTTTGAAGTATGTTGACCTGAATGTTGAAATACGAATTTGATGTTGGTAAACATTACATAACATTATTTATTTTATTTTTGTCTGCTGGTCCTTTAGCAGCAAGTGCATATGATAACCCGGGCTTGACGGAGCTATACGATGTCACACTATGGTGAACTTGTGTTTGTTTTGAAGGAAATTTAACTTTTGCATCTTGATATCGGAGTGTTATAAAAAAAATATCTTAAATGATACTAGTCTGAGAATTGTGGCTATCAATCACACTTTACCTTAGAAACACGAAAGGTTCTTCCCAAGAAGAGAAAAGGAAACGGCCTGTGTTCGATTTTTTCTTAAAGCCTTATAATTCTTATTTTAAGTATAAACACAACTACAGGATTACTGGTGTGAAGTCTCCTAACTGGTTCCGGTCTGGGCCGTGTTGACGGTGGTTCTCCGTTGCTTGTTGTGACACTGTTTCTGGACGGCCCACGCTTAGTCGCGGAAACGGGCTTTCTCCTCTGGTGTGTCACAACAGCTGTCCCAGTTGGTGCCGCAATTTTGTCTAGTGACGTCCTCTGCGTGGCTTTGAGGGGGATACTAGGGAGGTTTGTCACTTCTACCCAGCTGTGGACTGTTCTTTCCGCTACTGTCGAGCCCTATACTATTTCAACGTGATACGTTCCGTAACGAGAACGACGTCTAAGGGGGGCCTGATGGTTGTTGGTGGTGAAACTGCAACTCGGCGACCTTCTGTGCGGGACAGCGTAGAGAGCCTCGGACCACTCCTTTGTTCCTCTTGGGCTGACAGGAGCCTGTGAATAAACTGAGTGGTTAGCAAGAAGAATCGAGGGCTCTAGGATGGAGGCGGATGGGCTCGTGGACCCTCTTACCATCAACTAGGCCAGGGGAGTGCCGAGGAACCGATACAAAGAGAGGATGCCCAGGACCAGGCGACAGCCAAGAAGTCCTATTTGATGGTGGGGCCAGCGGTGAATGACGTATGAGGAGCCGAAGTAATGATGGGATGCAGCAACACAGCAGAAGGCCCAGGCGCAAGCCAAGGGACCCTACTCGTATTTGATAGGGGGGGGGCGGTGGCGAACGGAGACCGATGAGGTCCAGCCAGGCATAAGCCGAGGAGCCGAAGTATTGACGGGATAGAGCAACACAGCAGAAGGGCCAGGCGCAAGCCAAGGGAACCTATTTAGTTGAAGTTGAATGTGGTCGATCTAAAGCCGAGGTACCATTTTACGTTTTTGCATTCTGGGAAAACACAGAGAGCGATTGCTCCTTTTGATTTTATTTACGTAAAGTGCTGATGCTGTTGATCATGGCTATTGATCTTTTCCCCGATCGATCAGAATTCCAACTTTCATTTCTGCTGACCGCATATTTTCGTCAATTAATTTTCTTTTATGAACAGAGTTCAGTACTCTTTGCTTGATAAAATGCTGAACTTGCATTTTCTTCAACTCAATTTCCTTCATAAAACAGAGTTCAATAATTCAATCAGGTGAAATGCTGAGCTTTCATTTCTTTCTGTTCAATTTTCTTGCTCTATAGAACTACTAACCATTGTCCACTAAACGCTTGCGGAGATCAAGTTGCATGTCCAATTTCATGGTTTTGTTTTTATTTCAGAACGTTTACATTCATCCGCTAACGCGTTTGTGATGATAAAATTTCCAACTGCATATCTTTGCTGCTGTGTGTCAAAATGCATGGTCTGCTACTTCCGTATTCCCCGTCCTTGGCGCTGTTAGGCTTTCCCGACCTTGAATTGCATCGCTATGACGTGCATTAGGTTTCATTTTACTTTTGATACGATGGTCGTGGGTTGTTATGTTTGAATGCTTGTTTTTTAATTGATTTTGCTTATATGAGGGTGGTTCAAATATGATCGAGACAGGTTATTTATGGTCGAAAAAATTTACAGTTTTTCTTTGTACTTCCCCTTGCAAGTTACGCATTATGTCCACCTTTCCGGAAGCTTTTTGATGTCGGTATCGCAGAATTCCTTGGTCAACTCGTACAGGCACGTGCGTACGAATTTCTCTATCTCGTCGTCGGTGTTTGATCTTTGAATTCCGAGGGCTTCTTTCAGTGGTCCAAATGTGTGGTAGTCGCAGTGTGATAAATCCGGACTGTAAGAGGGATGTTCCAGTACCTCCCACCCCAATTTCGATATTGTATCGAACGTGAGACGCGCGGTACGATGGCGCGCGTTATTCTGGAGAAGAATTGCACTTCGTGGTAGAATGCTCCTCCGTTTCGAGCTATTATTTTGCGATATTGAAGGTGTTCGTAGATAATCGACTCTACACTACCAATGCTGATGGCCAGTTCTGCCGAAATGTCTCGAACATTCATCCTATGGTCCTCCGAAATGAGTTGTTCTACGCCGCAAATGTTGTCTAGTGTGATGCTGGTTCGCGGTCGACGACCATGTGGCTCATTTCCGACGGTTTCGCGGTCAACCTTGAATGCTTTGGCTCATTTACACATAGCAGTCCTACTCAGACACTCACTACCGAACTGATTTCGCAAACGGAGAAAAATTTCCGAGTTTTTAACGCCGTCATACACTAAAAACCGAATGACAGTACGTTGCACAATGGCGGTCGGCACTTGACGTTCACTCGTGGTCGTAGCACGCGCGCGAAACGTTCACTCTCGACGAAAACTATGCCATGTTATTTGTAAGGGACCCAGCTATCACATACTCAAGCCACAACCTTCAAAACATACATGCTTGCTATCTACAGCGTTTGTGCCCATCATATTTGAACCCCTTCGTATAATCCATCTTCCATTTCTATCCGAAGTCGTACTATCAATTTCGCTACCAGCCCTAACGAAAAGATTTATCTCATCACTAGTGATTTCAAGATTCGGTACCTTCACTCGAGACTTCTTACGGAATAAGCTTTTCACTTTCGCGAAAACGCCATCAGGATTCTGTGGGCTAATACCCCTCAGTTTTTCCGCCCATTGTTTGCTGAATTCACTTCAAAAGTATGAACGGATTACGCTCCGGGCATTTTTCAGATGGAATTTCGACAAAACCAACGAGGGATGGTTGTAGTCCAAAAATTGCCGATAAAAATTGTTGACGCGTGTGAGAAGGAGGCTTTTCAATCTTTTCAACCTTGCGTTGGCCGGTGTTTCATATTCTTCTTCCATATTGTTTCGATGTTTAATCTTGGGAACTACTTTGTCAATTTTTTCCAACATCAGCTACTCTAACTTCGATAAATAGAGATCGATTTCATTGTTAGTTAGATCCCTGTCATTAGAAACCATTGAGCAAGCGTTGCCGTCATCAGAAGGAGTACATTGCTTCTGGTACTTTTGATTAAACTTCTTTTAAAACTTTTCCGAATCCGTTTTTTTTTAAATTCAACTGATGATTTTCATGTTGAACTGGAATGAGGAAGAAATTATCCTTTTGATGATTGATTTCCATTACGATTGCGTTATGATCGCTCTCCTAATGAAGCACCTGCAATTTCTGTTGAGGACTATTAAAGCGGAGTTTAAGTCTTACGTCAGCAATGCAGAGGCCCAAATGTGAATTTGTCCTAGGGTATGTTGGAAACCCCGACCCATATAGACTGCACCTGTATTCGATTTGGTTCTCTGTTATCCACGATTCAGGAATAAACCTCTGGGATTATTGGTGGCGTTTAGCTTGGCATTCAGGTCACCAGCAAGAATATAATAATTATGCAGCCTGTTCAATTCAAGGATCTTAAACAAGGAATTGAGCTCCTCCTTGAACTTGAGAACATTTCGGCCAGTTGCATAGGCAGAGATAACAAAGAGGTTATCCCCACTTGGCTGTGAAATTTTGATAACGGACACTTGTAGAGATTCAAAGCTTTTGAATTCAAATTCATCAATATTTTGGAAATAATAGGGTCTTTTAACTAATATCCCAAGGCCACCCCACCCATCATCGTTTACCCTCTCGTTTATTACGAATTCAAAACCTTTGAACGTCATGGAGTGCCATGAATTGAGGTGGGTTTCAGTGAGAAGCATGATGTCAGGTTTTTACTTGACAAGGAATTCCAAGAGACAGTCACATCAGTGTAGACTCACAATGGAGTAGACGTTGATCGGGATGAGACGAAGCCAATCCATGGGAATGTGACTTGGCAGTAAGTTATTTTTAGGCATTCGAAAGTCCTAAATGCTGAAAAACAAAGCTAGTTTTTGAATCCTGTGTATTGATCGTCTCCGAGAAAGAATTGAATTGTTGATAAATTTTGAGAAAGAGCTCATTATTGGCTCTTACATTATTTATTTAATTTACATTGCCTGCTGGTCCTCCACTAGTAACTGCTAATGACACCCCGGGCTTAACGAAGTTCTGTGGGCTAATACTATCACACTGCCGTGTACTTGAGTTTGTTTTGGAGTAAATTTTACTTTTGCATCTTGATACCGGGGGCATGCTCGATATGATGCTGGATGACCAAAGGTACCGCAGTTCATGCAATAAAGTTTTTATTTTGGCTCCACCTGAGCTATTCGCACTCGCCGGAAGCATGGATATCTTTACATAACTATATTTCATGGCACAATTGGCAGCCAAATGACTGAATATTTGGCACCTGTAGTACTGGAGGACCTCGCTCTTCTGGAGTAATTCCCACCTAATCACTCTAAAGTTCGATGACCTTATTTTGTGAAGGGCACTTGGACTGCTTTTGCTCAACATCTTGACTAAGCAAAATGGCAAATTTTTACGTTCGACAATCGATCTTCTTGTTGCAAAGGGTTTAACTGCAACAAATTCTATTTCTACTGCAACTTCTTGAAATACCTGATGGAGGTAGACCGTATCCTTTCCGCAGTCCAGGTTTTTCAGCAAAAAGATCTGGTTTTCTCGCTTTTGGGGTTGTACGTAAAGCGCGGAGCCTCTCCAGAACTCAACGCACTCTTAGCTGTCTGAATGTCAACCAGTTACTAAGTTTTAATCGTCAATTGTTCGGCATTTACTGTTTTGAGTTCAAAATTATTTAATTTATTTTCAGCTGCCAAAGACCGAACCAAATTTTTGCCAATTTGCTCAAATATATTTATTTGTTGGGCCTTTACTTTCTTTTTATGAATATTGACAGACGGGCCAGCGGACAAAACTGTTGGTTTTTTCTCTCTATTTTTAATTTTCAAATAGCCGATGAATGTGTTATCAGGGTTAGTAAAGCAATTCTCAGAATTTTTATTACCTTCATCCTCTTAAATGTACATTGAGTCGTCTAGCCCAGCTAGCGCCACATTGTACTGACATTTGTTCCACCTGCGTTGAAGACATCTTTTTGATTAGGATCCTGATGTGGTTTGTCTTCGGTTGTTTTTCATTTTATTTCTTTTTCTTTAATGGTAATTTTGCTTTCCTGAAAGTTGATTTGTCAGCTGGTCTTCTTCTCTATCCCTGAAATAAGTAGGGAACCTCCGCGTGAGGAGACACATTTTCTGATGTAGGGTTGCCCACATTTTTCGTCAATGTTACGGAACTTCACGTCATGCGATGATAAATCCTGGAAGATTGACCTAATCATCGTTAATGTCTTTTCTTTTGTTGTAATCATTTCAATAGTAGTTTCGCATCTAGCGCTGAAGATGGTCGGCAATACCGACTGAAATGTATTCGTGTAGTTTAACAATTAATATAAAAATACATTTATAACATCTGAAGTGTTATTATTTTATTTTTTCCACTTGATTTTTGCGGTCCACAGTGGTGAAAAAACTCATTAAATTTTAATCAAAACCGATGACAATTGTTGTTCATCTAAGAGTTTAACTTGTTAGAAAAAGTTTCTGAGCTTGCGATAATAGTTATTCAACCTCTGCTACGCAACTAGAGGAGGGGGGTTATCAGGTAAAAGTGTTTAGAAACATCGCTGTGAGATATGTGGATATTACGCAATACAAGCGTCGTTACTGTTTATAGCTTTATTTGGAATTGCGTGTTGCTTGCATCGAACGGCGTCATCGGACTTACTGTTGCTTCTCAACTCCTGCGTTGTTGTCTAAATCTCTTTTGAGCGTTGCATCATTTCTGGCGTTGAGTCCATTGCATCGAAACCTTGTAGCGGCAAGCTGCTGCGTCCCCACAGTACTCCTTCCTGAGTCATGTCGTTTACGATATGACGTTTAGCTGGTGGATATGTGCGCGTAATGCTTGGTGGCGGTGAATTGATTGGTATCCAGGGCTTGGGCGATTGCGGCACGGTGGACCGGGATTCGCAGTTCGAATGCTGCGATGTGGTCGCTGCGGCACTGGGTTAACTAATTTTTGGGTGACTGTTCGCATTTGGGACTTCTTTGAGGAACGCGGGCTTCAATCGCTCAGTAAAGACGTTGATTGAGCGTCCGTTTACGTCAATTTGGTAAAGTACTTCTGATAATCAATTTAGTACTTTATGAGAGCCGGGAAATGGTTGCGATAGAGCTTTGCGTACGGCGTCTACTTGAAGAAAGACGCGTGAGCAATTGCTTAAGTTTTTGTGGCGGAATATTGGTGAATTGCTGTGGTTGGATGTTGGCGTGGGTCGAAGTTCTTACATCGTTTGACGGTTTAAAAACGTGTGAGGGCTTATTGTTTCGTTACTGGGTATAAAAAAATTCACCTGGAAGCGTAAGCGTTGTTCTGTATAAAATTTTTGCCAAGGATGTACCAATGTCTTCTTTCACTTTCTAAGGCCCAACAACACTGTCGGAAGTACGTCAACCCAGGCTGAGTTCTTTTCATGGCACATAATAGGTTGTTTCAAGAATTGATGCTATCGTTCAATCACCCCATTAAATGAGGGGAGGTATGGTGCATTCGCAGCTGATGAGGTTAGATAAATTTGTGAAAAATGACGACTCAAACTGTGTGCCTTGGCCCGTAGATACGGTCTCTGGGGCTCCAAACCGTACCACACAATTGTTGAAAAACGTCTCGGCGACTGATTTGGCCGCTTGTTCGCTAAGCGGAACTGCCCTGGGGCAACGTGAAAACCGATCCATAATAGTGAGGACGTATTTGAATTTCTAGCAAGGAGCTATTGGTCCTACCGTGTCAAGGTGGACGTGCTAAAACCATTCAGCTGGAATTGCAAAATCCTGGGGTGAATTTCTTTGATGTCGGCCTACTTTGGAGTGCTGGCACGGTATGGAGTTTTGTGCGCATTGGTGTGTATCTTTTCGCATGCAGAGCCAGACGAAACTTCGGGAAACAGCTTTGTATATGGTGCGGCTGGTAGGGTGTGTTGGCTGATGGAACTCATTGAATATTTTTTTCGCAGGGAAACTGGTACAAAAGGCGAGTTCTTCCTGTTAATGCATCGCAGTATAGCTCAGATCCACCTTTGAAGGCGATGAGTTTTAATTGAAGAGATGACATGTTGTTCCTTAATAGGGCTTGGAGCTCTTCGTCTGAGTTTTGATGATGTATTAATTTGTCGACACCAACGGACACGGGCATTTATATGGTCTCGAGGCGTGACAAGATGTTTGCAACACAGTTTTAATACTAGCGATGTGTCTGATGTCCATTGAGAACTGAGATACGAAGCTGAAATGGCCTTGTCGAGTTTTTGTGAGAACGCATCGACGAGCGGTTTGTGATCCGCGTATATTATGAAGTTGGTGCCTTCTAGCGTATGGCGAAAATGACAAATACTAATAGTTCGCGGTCATACGCGCTGTATCTCTTTTCTGGGCGTGATCGTTTTCTTTGATAGAAAGCCAATCTCATTTTGACGTTGTTCCAGGACGGCTCCAATAGCGTTGCCAGATGCGTCTGATACCAGCCTCGTAGATTTTCTTGCTGATAGTATACGAGTAAAGCTGCATTTGCCAAACAGCTCTTGCAGTCCATGAATGTTTTGTCGGTTTCTTGGGTCCATTGAATCGGTCACCTATCATTGTTTTTAGCCTGCGACAAAATTTCATGTAGAGGAGCTTGAATTTGCGCTGCGTTTTTTACGAAATTCCAATAGAAGTTTTAATGTTCCCAAAAACCTTCGAAACTACAGTACGTTTACGGGTTTCGCGTATGTGCGGGTTGCGGTTATTCGCGACGGGAGTAGTGAGAGTCCTTTTCCGTTTCCTATATGTCCTAGATACTTGATGCTTGGTACGCCAACAGCACACTTACAGGGTTTAAAACGATTCCATCCTTGCTTAGTCTTTCGAAAACTATAGGAAGATGTTGTAAGTGTTACTCTTGTGAGTCAGACGTGACAAGAATGTCATCTACATAGCACGTGCTTAACTCGAGATTTCTTAAAACTTCGTCCATAAGTCTTTAGAAAGACTGTGCCGCGTTCCTCAACCCGAGCGTAATTGCTGTAAATTCATATAATCCAAATGGCATTGTTACGGCAATTTTCAGCACGTCTTCTTCAGCGATGGGGATTCAGTGGAACGCTTTCAATAAATTTACTTATGAGAAGATTACCTTGTTAGCTGCAATAGCAGTGATATCTTCGATGTTCCGCATTGGGTACTGATTGGGTTGAGTTTTTGAGTTCAACTGGCGATAATCGCCGCATGGGCGCCACGTGCCATCCTTCTTTTGTGCTAAGTGGATTGGACTGTCCCGTGAGCTACTGGAAGGGCGACAAAAACCTTTTCTGATTAAGTAGTCGAATTCAGACTTTGCTATTTTTAGTTTTCGGGAGTAAGCCTACTTGGACGATCGGCTACGGATGGTCCAGTTGTGCATATGTGATGATGAACTTTACGGCATGTGACTTTGCGTGGTTTGCATGAGTTCGTGATTTCCGGGAACTCTCTAAATGAGGCGTGGAATACCGAATTTTTGTTTCTAATGAACACCGTTGCGCAGCTAGATTGGCTTATTTGTCCTTTTGTTGATTGTCCAGCGGGATCGAAGAGTTTTGTGTTGTTAAGGCCTACAATTATCCCAAAATGCTTGAGAAAATCGGGGCCGAGTATTGACCGAGACACGGCGGCTACGTGAAATTTCCAGGTCAGTGGTTTAGGCAGTTACAGTGACAGCGTTATATTCTTTGCCCCGTATGTGCTTACTGCACTGCCGTTTGCTGCGAAGAATTTGTAGCTTGACGCGTATTTTCGATCTGGTACGTAGAGTTTTGGAATAACTGGAACGTCAGCCTCGGTGTCAACTAAAAATTTTACTCCACTGTTTCTATCGTGCACTGGCAGGCGGTTTGTTACTGTGTTGCTGATGCCCACCTGATTCATTTGCGATGGCATTCGTTTCCCTTCTTCTCTCGAAAGGAGCAAGGTGGTTGACATTGTCTGGCTACCGTGTCGAAACGGTGCTGGAAATAACATGTTGTTGTTTCGGATTTTCGCGGAGATTTCTTTAATCCTATAGTTGCGCTTGACTGATTTGCTTGCATGTACTTACATTCGGGATGGCAGCTAAAATTACTGACGTTTACGGACTGGAGATGAGTTTGATGTAGCGTTCTTAGGAGCTCTGCGTTTTCTTCCCTCAATTCATCTATGTTTCGTATGCCGTTATGATGCGTTTCTGCCGGTCGACTTGGGTTTATTTCTGAAATGGCGTCGTTATTGAAATTGTCGAAAATCCAATCAGCTACTTGTGCCAATTGGCTTAATATTGGGGTGCCTGACGCAGCCACTATTGAGCGTACCCCTGATGGAAGACGTTCAAGCCACATGTGACGCAAGACTCCTTCGGATGTGTTTGCCTTAGCTACATTTTGCATGCGGCGTAGGAGTTGCGACGGGGGTTGATCACCTAGTTCGAACCCGTGTAATAGTTTACACGTACTCTGTGAACCCGACATCCCGTAATACAACAGCAGTTGTGTTGGTAGGTTGTCATATATATGATTTTCTGGGTGAGACTCGATGATATTGGCGATTTGTGCGAGCATGGAAACGTCGAGCTCCGCTATTACCCTGTCGAAGTGAGTAGCATCGTCTTTAATTTTGTTTGTGCGAAATTGTGCTTCTACACGTGCGACCCATAAAGCTGGAGGTAATTACACAGCCGCCATACTATGCGACTCCATCAGTGTGCCGATCGCTGTTGCACTTTGCTCCGCACTATGAACATCGAGTAATTGTTCTGTTGCGATTCCACGAGACATTGGAGTCACCAATTGTGGGTATTATACAATAAAATACAAGCTTTATCACTGTGCATAACTTCATTTAACTTAATAACTAACAATAATCACGTATCAGCATGTACACGGTTGGAATTGCGTGTTGCTTGCATCGAATGGCGTCATCAGACTCATAGTTTCTTCTCAACTCCTGCGTTGTTATCTAATTCTCCTTTGAGCGTTGCATCATCTCTGGCGGTGAGTGCATAACATCGAAACCTTGTAGCGGCGAGCTGCTGCGTTCCCACAGATTTTTATCCTTTTGCCATCTGGTGTTTCAACGCTAGTAACATCACTATAATCTCAGTAAGATCCACTCACTTTGTGTCTTTATTGATAGGATATTAATTTTTTCATTTAACCTGTAAAAAAATAAATTTGGGCTTTCCCAAACCTTATTTAACTACACAAATTTAAAGAAAGAATTGATGTGAGCTTTTAAACTCTTCGCGGTTATTTAATGAATTTTTTTCTAAAAGTTCAGATTTACATCACAATAATCTTCATTTATGCCAACTGGTGGTGAATTCACCTTTTCCTCTTTCTTTTAAGGCTACACGAAAGTGGTAACTCTTCCAAAAGGTGCAAGGAATATCATCATTCGAGAAAATGCTTCTTCAGAAAATACAATTGCTATTGCAGATAAGCCGGGAAAGTTTTTCCTAAATGGAGGAAAGTATGAATTTCTTCCCTACTTTGATTTCCGAACGCTTCAAATTCTCTAATTTTCCCTAAAGCAAAGAAGAAAGTGATGGTGAAAAGCCACTTGCGAAAAACCTTGGAATTTATCTTCACCCCGAACCAGACCGCGAGGAACTTTATATTGGTGGGCCATTACATCAAGCTTTGGTGTTTTATGTAAATATTTTCAATAAACTTACAAGGGTCTTAAAATTACTCTCATCGTCCTTAGATCGCATTCTATCAACCAAAAAATGCTGGATTCACCTGGGAATACTATATCCGTGATAAAAACTTCAAAGGGAGCCGATCAGTGCATAAAAGCTCACACAATCGTAAAGCTCGCGGGGGAAGCGAGGAAAAATCTACGTCAACAGCGGAATCATCAAACCTACAATACCATTGGGACTTTGTTGAATGGAGCAAATGTAGCGCAAAATGTGATGGCGGACAAAAAACAGCAAATCCCGTTTGTGTGGAAACGCACAGTGACGGAGGGATCGTCAGCGATGACATGTGCGATGAAAAAGAAAAGCCCGAGCCACGAATTACCATTTGCAATCGACAAGCATGCAAATCCAAGTAAGATTCCACACATTTTTCATCTAGATTGTTAAAATTTTTCCAAGAATTGTCTTAGCTTAAATCTGTTAGGCATTAATTATGGACATAAACCAATTCATACAATCTATTAGAACTTCCAATGCCCATTCGAAATTTTCTTGCAATTTATCCAATACACATTCCAGATGGCATACTGGTGAATGGGGCATTTGTACCGGATGCAAGCACCAGCCAGGCTTTCAGTCGAGACACGTTTGGTGTGCTACAGAATCGCCGCGATGGGAAGAAGCGGACATTCTAACGAGCAATGAGAAATGCAAAGACCAGGATGGACCGAAGCCAAAATGCAGACAATTATGCACAAGTTGTTGCACTCCTGCATGCAGTCGATATACTCGTAGTAATACTGGCGGGTTTGATCCACAGTACGATGGAGAGAATTTAGATGAAAAATTCTTTTTGGAGTACTATCGGCAAATTGATACAATTTCATTGCAACCGGAAAATGTTATGCTTAGGGTGGAAAAAACGTATCCGCCACAAGGAGTTGGCTCGAAAAAGCAAGGATTGAGACCGAATAGAAAGTCGGGTAGAGCTAGAGCGCGTCAAACCGATGAAGAAGAGGAAAACGATGAAGCTGAAATGACTACTACTGATATGCCTCCTATTTTGCAACCACAAATCCCGATACTGCCAGCTGATAAATGTCCTAGTACAAACCCACGACCAACTGTTGGTCCATTTATGTTTGAGCTTCCAAGTTCAACTACTAAACCGCCACCTCGTTGCTCTACTAAGCCTCCACGTCCTGGCCCTACCCCGTGCCCAAGGGTTCAACTGCGTCCTCACAAAAATCGAATATCTGTTATGTTTCCTGTTCTACCTCCAACTGACTTCGATGGACAAGGACAACTTTTCATATCTTCAAGTAGAAGTGATAAATTTATCCTTAATTCTAAACAATATAATTTGATTTAACGGTATTTTTCAGGACTCGCTCGAAAGCCATCGGACAGCGCTAAAAACAATCTGGAATCAAAAGTTGAAAGTACTCTCAAGAAAAATTTGTATGCAATCTCCAAAGGACTCCCAGCAACTGATTTGGAATTATTTGATCCTGATAATGATCCTGGTAGTTCGATAAGAACTGAAAGGCAGCATGAGTTTGATGATGTTTTCAGTGAACGACCAAATGCCTTTTTCTTGGTGGAACATCCTGATCCGAAGGAGCTGCAGGAAATTTGCAGCTCGAATCCATCACGTCCACTTCCAGTGTTTCGACAGCATCGTGATACTGATACAGATATTAGTAAACCATGTCATTCTGTGGTTCAGGATACAGTTCCAGATAAAAACGTTGTTGTGATCGAAGCACCATTTAAGGAATCGAATATTAACATGTCCGATTTCACGTTTGAGCATATGGGGGATATGGTAAGTTGGATTTCTTTTATGAATTATTTTTTTATAGAAAAATCCTTTTTCATGTTGATTTTTTGATTTCAAATTTAATTTCCAGGCATCAGGGACACTGGATCTCAATCATTCAAGGACGCATTGCGGTAAGGAAGCAATTGAAATGTTGAAAACAGAGAAAAATCAGACAGATGAAAATTGCTCGGCAACTACCGTGGATGGAATATTTTAAAAATGAATTAAATAAGAAACAATTAAACCCCCAAAAATAAAATTTGAGAATTTTTATCCATTCAAATATTTCAGATCAACCAACCAACCAACTTATCACAATCTAAGCTCAAATTTGATCAAGAGAAAATAAAAAAAGAATACTTTTTAGTGCAACACTTGACTTTATAGACAAGTTCAAATTGAGTATAGTGTCATTGTGAGTTCCCCATTGTTGTGACAAGGGGCCGAATAATATACAACATTTGATATAAGCTTCACATAATATTCCTTATTGTGAGAATAATTTACATAGAGGCATGGCCAAAACACACCCGGCATGGCGCTCACTACACAACACACTGAATGAGACAGTTCTTCACTTTAGTCTAGATCGAACACGTTCATACTTTATATAATGATACAGCCTAAGTTGAATATGCTCGAACGCTTCACTATAGCCTCCCCCAATTATTAAAAGGAACTAGACACATGTTGAAAACATAATCCCTGAGATATGCAGGCTTCCGGCGATTTCTGGTAGGCCTGGGTTATGGAGTGTCAAATTGTATGCCTGGACGGTTTTAATGTGTCGAAGTTGGCGCTGGTGGTGGCTAGCAGTCTGTTGGCACCCATGCAGATTCTGTTGAGGGTGGCACACCCATTTTGTACTGCAAAATTGAAGGAGCAAAGGTGACTTGATTCTTCGGAACCAAGGAGGCAACCAACTTATTCATGTGGCATTTCAGAACGCGGGCGGTATCCAATTCGACCATATAATGGTACTGGCTGAGTTTCCTCCTGATGATGCCGAATTGCCAAACGTCTTGATTTCCCAAGTGAGTCTTTTCTTGCACTCTCTGTACCACTTGGAGACTATGAACCTGCAAGACGTTAGGTGCTATTGTGGCAAGAGTTGGAGAACAAAGCGTCGAGATATGTATGGATCCTTCTCTTCAGATACAGTTCCGAAGGAGACAGACCTGATGCCAAATGTGTTTGCTCTATAGTGGAACATTTTATGCTATAGATTGATAAGCAGGGGAGTGCGATCATCAGCAGCAGCCTTGGGTCTTCTTTACAATATCTAGATGCTGCTGTTATAAAAAATATCTAAAATGACACCACTCTGATAATTGTGGCTGTCAATCGCACCTCACCTTAGAAACACCTGAAAGACTCTTCCCAATGGAGAAAATGAAAAGACCAGAGTTTGATTTTTTCTCAAAACCTTATAATTCTTTTATTAGTTATCAACAAAACTACGGAGCTAATGTATTCGAAATGGTGTGAGGTCTCCTAACTGGTTCCGATCTGGATGTCATGTGCGGTGCTTCTCCTGTTGCTTTTTGCCACGCTGTTTCTAGAAGGCCCACGCTTGGTAGCGGAAACGGGCTTTCTCCTCCGGTGTGACGCCCTGGGATGGTGGGGCTGTATTCTTGTCAGGTGGTTCTGCAGGGGGGTCTCTCGGAGTACTCCATTTTCCTCTTGGGCTTACGGGAACCTGGGCATAAACTGAGTGGTTGGCAAGAAGAATCGAGGGTCTCTAGGATGCAGGTGGATAGACTCGTGGAGCCACTTACCATCAACCAGGCCCAGGGACTGCCGAGCAGCTGACGCAACGAGAAAATGCCCAGGACCAGGGGTAGGCCAAGGAGTCCTATTTGATTTTGGGGCCAACGGGAAATGGTGACTGATGAGGTCTGGCTAGGCGTAAGCCAAGGAGCCGACGTTTTGATGGGATACAGGAGGACAGCAGAAAGGCTAGTCGCAAACCAAGGAACCCTATTTGTTGCTGCATCCCATCATTACTTCGGCTCTTTGGCTTATGGTGGGCTGGAACTCATCAGTCGCCGTTCACTGCCGCCCCGACCATTGAATAGGACTCTTTAGCTTACGGCTGGTCCTGGGCATCCCATCAATACCTCGCTCCTCGGTTTACGCCTGGCTGGACCTCATCAGTCACCGTTCTTCACCAGCCTTACCATCAAATAGAACTCTTTGGCTTACACTTGATCCTGGGCCTCCTCTCGTTGCATCGGCTCATCGGTACTTCCCAGGCCTGGTCGATGGTAAGCGGCTCCATGAGCCCCTCCGCCTGTATCCTGGAGGACCTCAATTCTTGTTGTTAACCACTCAGCTTATTCGCAGGCTTCCGTCAGCCTAAGAGAAACAAAGCAGCGCTCCGAGAGATCCCTCTCTAGAACCACACGACAACAATACAGCCCCACCATCCCACAGCGTCACACCGGAGGAGAAAGCCCGTTTCCGTGACTAAGCACGGGCCCTCTAGAAACAGCGTCGCAAGGAGCAATAGGAGAAGCACCGTCAACACCGCCTAGGCCGGAACCATTTCGAATACATTGACCCTGTAGATGTGTTTATAATTAATATAAGAATTATAACGTTTTGAGAAAAATCAAACTCAGGTCTTTTCATTTTCTCCATTGGAAAGAATCTTTCAGGTATTTCTAAGGTAAGATACGATTGACAGCCACAATTATCTGAGTGGTATCATTTAAGGTGTTATTTATAACATTGGCGTGGTCAGCAAACACAGGCTTCCATTAATTGCTTATAACATTAGCGCAGCCTGTTCACGATTCCAAGCTAGATACAACTAGGTTGTGTTATATTGCATTTTTGGGATATTCTTGAATACCCAACGGAATTCTTACCTACCCTCGTCTACACGACAAAACTCTCAAACACTTTGAAATAATCGCACCTTTGGAAACACCAATTCTTCCATAGAAAAGGATGAATAATAGTCGGTGCGTCTTCTAATGTCAGATAAATTGATAGAAACGGGCAACAAAGCAGTAGTACAACCAGGCAAATCAGGAATTATCTTACGAAGTGGAAAAATATACACAGCCACAAGTAACACTGTCGCATTTCAAGACTTTAAGGCACAACAAACTCCTACCCACTCCACGATAAACAAGTACCTTTATATACCGCTAGCATGGAACGGGCTCATCAAGACATTTGAAGCGTATCGAAGAATTCAAAGAACAAATGAAATTGTTTAAGAAAGAAATTAAAGTTTTTAGTGGAATCTCATTGGATCGGACCAACAATCTTGACCTATCACAATCTTTCTCCTCCTTAATAAATTCCTACGATTAGGAACAAGCTTTGGGTAACAGTGCATCTTGGAATAATTCACTGAACTTGTCCAGGGAAGACTCAGACCGAAAAATAAGCATAATGGCCGATTATACTAAAGAACCAAATTGATGGCACAGACGATCCCACTGTTCTCCAGCGCCCTCAGTCCATCAATAGTGTAAGACCTACAAACATTTATAGGTTGCAGCAAATAAGTCAGGCAGTACCTAGACACCCAGATACGCGTAGTCTTCATGCAGATCTTTCCAACTCGACCACGGGGTGTAGCATACCAACTTATCTCCTCGAATTTTCCCGCTAACATAGAACCCGCGGAGGAGCTACTGTCAAGGGTATATCTGCCGAGAGAAACTTACCAGGAACTGGTAAATAGTTTATTCACAGTAAAACAAACTCCATCAAAATCATTCCTCACTTACACAATACGTTTGAGGCAGATAATTAGGCGCTGTCAAGAAGCAGCCGCACAATCTCACTTAGAGACATCGTGCAAGTTCGCCAACGAGCAGTTGAAGGATTTTGCAAAAAGTGTTTTTAAAAGAGGAGTTACCAACACATACCTTTGCCAATATCTGTTAACACAGGAAACCAAATCCTTCGAGGACCGAATAGCAAAAGGCCTGAACATGGAGAAGTTGCAATAGGAAGCATTACTCTCGCAATTCCACCCCCAACTGCCTAACCACCAGTTAACACACCAGTTTACTGGTACGACTCCATTAAACTCCAGTTTCCAACTACTGTTACGTCAGAACAACGTATTAGTTCAACACAAGGAGTGCCAATCAACAACCTCTTATTAGTAACTTTTATACACCACACTCACTACTCGTAAATCCTGGTGGTCAGCAACACTAGACAGTCTTCATGCCAAATATCACGCCGCATCTACAATTCTCAAACCCTGGTGATCAGCAGCATCAAATAGACCCCCTGCCCAATACGAATACCCAAAGCAAAACATCCAACCAAGTTAAAAGAGTAATGTGCAGTTTCTGCAACAAAAAGGGAGCACCTACTCTGAGTGTCTCGGTCACAAAAATACTCCATTTTGAGCTACCTGCAAAAAGTGTGGACACGACCAGAGAGATTGCAAGAAATAACCCCCTTCAAAACCACCATACAACACATCCGATAGCCCCAGGGTCTATCACATCCAAGTAATGTGCGAGTTCTGCGGGGGAAAAACGCACATGGTATTCTTCGTCTAGCACTCGTTGCGTGTAGACGTGTTTTTAATTCACTCCTGTCAAGAATTTTTATAAATCAAAATAATTTTTAAAAGTCAATTAGAAAGTAAATTTAGAAAAAAATTTATTACATCGTCGAACTATTTGAACAATTTATCGAGTATCTTGATTTTACCTGCGAGAAAGTTTAAAAAAAAGAAGAAAAGTTTTTTTTTCACCGGGGGGGCAAATATTCGGTCATTCGGCTCCCAGTTGTGCCATGCACTATCGTTGTGTTAAGTGCGAAGATATTCACGCCCCCGGTGGATGCAAATTGGCTCAGATGGAGCCAAAAGAAAAATTATACTGTGTTAATCGCGGTGTATTTGGTCATCTAGCATCATATCGAGGATGCCCTCGGTATCAAGATGCAAGAGTTAAGTTTTCCCCAAAATAAACCAAAGTAAATCACAATTTGTTACCTCCCAACTTCGTCGAACCCGGGGTATCATTTGCACTTGCTGCTAGAGGACCAGCCGACAACAATGTAAATAAAATAAATAATGTAAGTGGCAATAATGAGCTGCTTCTCAAAATCTACCAACAGCTTGAATCTCTTTCAGATAGAATTAATAAACAAGACAAAAAAATCAATTTCATTTTTCAACGTTTAGGCCAACATGCTTCAAAATAGTTTGTCATCCAGTCACATTCCCGTGGACAGGATTCGTCTCGTCTCGATCAACGTCAACTCTATTGTTACTTTACATCGGCGTGATTGTCTCCTTGAATTCATTGTTAAGCAAAAGCCTGACATCATTTTTCTCGCTGAAACCCACCTCAATTCATGGCACTCCATGACAATCAAGGATTTTGAATTCGTAAGAAACGATAGGGTGATAGGTGATGGGGGAGGTGGCCCCGGGATATTGGTTCAAAGACCCTATTGTTTCCAAAATATTGAAAAAGTCGAATTCAAAAGCTTTGAATCTCTTGAAGTGTCCGTTATCAAAATCTCACTGCCAGGTGGGGATAACCTCTTCGTTATCTCTGCCTATGAAACTGATGGAACTGTTCTCAAGCTTAAGGAGGAACTCGATTCCTTGTTTGAAATACTCGAATTGAACAGGCTTCATAATTATAATATTCTTGCTGGCGACCTGAACGCCAAGCATACTCGTACATCATGGCTGAACGCCACCAATAATCCAAGAGGTGTATTCCTGAAATCGTGGATAACAGAGAACCAAATTGAGTACAGGTGCAATCTATATGGGTCGGAGTTCCCAATATCCCCTTGGACAAATTCATATTTGGACCTCTGCATTGCTGACGCAAGACTTGAATTCAGCTTTAATAGTCCTCAACGGAAACTGCAGGTGCTTCCTTACGATAGCGACCATAACGCAATCGTAATGGAAATCAATCATCACAGGGATGATTTCTTCCTCATTCCAGTTCAACATGAAAATCATTGGTTGAATTTCAAAAAAATAGACTGGGGAAAGTTTCAAAAGAAGTTTAATCGCGAGTACCAGAAGCAATGTCCCCCTTCTGATGGTGGCAACTCTTGCTCAATGGTTCCTAATGACAGGAATCTAACTGATGATGAAATATATGTCTATTTGTCGAAGTTAGCGAAGCTGACGTTTGAAACGATTGAGAAAGAAGTTCCTAAACGTCGAAATAATGTGGAAGGATATGAAACGCCAACCATCACAAGGTTGAAAAGATTGAAAAGCCTTCTTCTCACAGCCGTCAACAATATTTATCGACGATTTTTGGACTATAACCATCCCTCGTTGTCTTTGTTGAAATTACATCTGAAGAATGTCCGGAACTTAATCCGGTCATACTTCAGGAGTGAGGTCAGCCATCAATGGGCGGAAAAATTGAGGGGTATTAGCCCACTGGACCCAGATGGCATTTTCACGAAAGTGAATAGCATATTCCGCAAGAAGTCTCGAGTGAAGGTATCGAATCTTGAATTCACTAGTGATGAGATAAATCTTCTCGATAGGGCTGGTATCGAAATTGATAGTAGGACTCTGGATAGAAATGGAAACAGGATTATTTGTGAAGGGTTGGATAAACTTGCCCTGATTGGAACACATTTTGAATTAGTTCATCTACCATATCCTTAGAGAGGGAACGAAATATTTTCAGACGTCGTTGAAACAAAAGTTTCCGACTTCAAATCAAGCCTGAACGGCCAATGAATCCTTCATTTCAATGAAACATTAACATCTGACCTCATATCGAGCTTGAATCTTATTGATTATTTTGTCAGCTATGAAGACTTGTGTTTCATATTTCGCAGGATAAACAACAAGAAATCATGTGGTACTGATGGTTTTCCAAATGTAGTTCTTCGATATTTGCCTGAGGTTGCTATTAGGAATTAGTGCATATTGTTCAACAACATGTTGAGCGATTCATTTTTCCAGAATGAGTGGAAAAGGCTAAGGTATTTCCGATCTTGAAGAAAGGAAAAGAATCTTCATGCCCGAAAAGCTATCGCCCAATCAGCCTGCTGCCTAACATCAGCAACTTGGTTCAAGTGATACTCAACAGAGCATTAAACGCCCAAATTGAGGAATATGAGTTGATGCCGAATTGCCAATTTGGTTTTCGTACCAGGCTTTCAACCACACATGCAATAACCAAAAAAATCTCAGAGATCTGTTGGAAACTAAATGATAGACAATGCGTTGGAGCATGTCTCATTGATATGGAGAAAGCCTTCGATACAGTGTGGTTAGATGGACTAATTTTAAACTTTAAAACTGTGTAATATGGTTTACGGGAAATCGTTTGTTGTAACTGATGAAAATCTGACAACGATCCGCGAATTCAAGGTCTTGAATGGCCTACAGCAGGGAATAGTTACTGCACCTCTGCTCTTGTCAATCTTAGTTCGCAAGCTATTGAACGGCTTTGATTTTAACGTCTCGCCAACGTGATTTGTAGCGTTTGCTGATGATCTGATCATCTATACGGCAGACCGAAAAGCTACAATAGTTCAGAGCAATCTCCAAAAAATGTTAAATGATGTACAGCTGTACACTGACAATTGGCGAATGAAAATCAATGCACAAAAGTGTGAAACAATTATATTTGTATTTATCAAACTGCTGAAGTGACGAGAGTCGATATCTTTACATTGAAACTTCTTCGGAATCATATCGTAAGATCTGTAACTGTGAGTGGAAACCCTTGGATTTCACAGCCGTTCCACCCTACAGACGGGTACATAGCGACTTGCCTAGCTACTGGCTTCGTTCCGCCAGAAGCATTCGTATATTTGGACATGAATTCATATGTTTTTGATTCTGAGGGCGTCCCAGTCATATATCACATATATCGACGGGCCACCGATAAGAAGATAAAATATCCTCCGAATTTGAGTTCACGAGACCAACAATTCCAATGGAGATACTCATTAGCTAGATTCGTTGTGCTGATCGAGCTGAGACGGAGCAATCTAGGTATTGGTGGCTGAATGACAATGTCTAAATTATTCGTGTGTATTTTCAGTTTTTGTGTTTTTCGTTACTTAGTTTTTGAGTTTCAGCTCATTATTACTACATTTAGTGTTGTTATTTATTTGTGTTAAAAATTACGGATAAGCTAGGTATATGTTTTGTTTATTTTATTAAGTTTAGAGATAAGGTTAAACGCGTAGGCTAGGAATATTTTGACAGAATTTTTAAGTATAAGATAAAGTTTTTTTTTGATTGAATTTTTATTAGAATTAGGTTATAACATATAAGGTGTAGGATCAAAGTTCACTATTGTGTTAAAATGATAGATAATTTTACGATGGTGTTGATTGGTTTTTACTCCTTTTTCCAATCAAATCATAAAATATCTAATAATCTTGATTAATTTGGATTTTTTTATTGTTTTTTTTTGATGAAATGTGTTTAGCTAGTATCGTATAAACTTAGAGAGCCATTTGGGCCATTCCGTTTTTGTATTATTATTGTTTGGAATTTGCTTTATATTCTTTTAAAATGTATAACGGTTTGTATTGAATAAAGTGCTTTTGACTTTGACTTTGGCTTCAACTACCTTTGTTGAAAACATAGTTTCAGGGGTACACCCTTATATGAGGGGTCCCCTTTACCGCGTTATTTGTGGCAGCTTTGGACCGATTCCCTATGTGACAGGAAAATTATTACTTTGAATTTTGTATAACATCGGAGCCCATAGATATTCCCGGAGAGCTTTCATTGGCCTCACCAAGGCCTAAAAGAATAATAAAGCGCCGGGTATCGATACGACTCCAGTGGGGCTCATAAACTATGTTTGGCAGCAGTGTTCAGAAAACCACCCATTAAGCATATA
The DNA here is from genome assembly GCA_963969285.1 of Odontomyia ornata. NCBI lineage: Eukaryota > Metazoa > Arthropoda > Insecta > Diptera > Stratiomyidae > Odontomyia > Odontomyia ornata. The sequence goes on from OZ017742.1 coordinate 276,358,612, forward strand.
TCGAACGAGTGGGGCCAATCAATTATTTTCCTTATCTACAAAAACGGGACAAGCTACAGTGTGAAAACTATAGAGGCATATCACTGCTTTGTAAGGCGTACAAAATATTTTCAAAGATTACGAAAAATAAAATCAGAGCAGGTAGATCGACGGTAGACCAATTGTCCACTGTCAAGCAGGTACTTGAGAAATGCTGGGAGCTCAATATAGATGTACACCAAATTTTCGTTGACTTTATGTAAGTATACGAAAGTATTGATCGTAATGCACTATACCAAATAGTGCTTTGCTTTGTTATCCCTGCCAAATCAGTTCTTCTGACCAAAACGACAATGACGTCGGCAACATCCCAAGTCCGCATCAATAGTCAACTTACCGATGCGTTTGACACAAATATCAGACTAAAGCATGGAGATAGGTTGACCCCATTACTGTTCAATTTGGATCTGGAATATGTCATAAGAAAGTTCCCTCTCGATACAAGAGGTACGACATCATACAAGTCGAGCCAAGTGATAGCTTATGCGTACGACATCAACATTATGTCATGGTCGTTAACAACTGCCAAAGAACTTCTCCTGAATCTTGACAGCGATGTAAAACTAGTTGGGCTACAAATCAATGAGGATAAAATAACACTCATGACGCAGTCGAAGGAAAATACCTTAAATACCCAAAATATCACACTTGGCAAATACAATATTTTGAAAATCTGGTCGAGTTCATGTATTTGGGCGTCAAAATAACCAGAACCAGTGATGAAAGGTGTAGCGTTTTCTTCTTCTTCTTAGCACTACAGCCCCTCCCGGGCCTTCACTTTCTGCAAATAGCGCCTCCAACTGCCTCGGTCCATTCACCGTGTCCTCCAATTTCAAAGTGCGAGCAGTGATGGACTGTCTCGTTGACCGAGTCAGGACCGAGTCAGACCAGCACTTCCCCGGTTTCTCCACTGGCCTCCGGCCTTCAGTTTTCTCAACGAATACCTTTTTGGGTATCCATTGTTCGTCCATACGATTCATGTCGCCAGCCAATTGCAGCTTCCACAGTCTTGCAATCGTTTAAACCTCCGGTTCGTCAAAATTTCATATAGCTCATGGTTGTATCGAATTTGCCATTGGTGCCCGTCGAGCTTCGCTCCGATTATTCACCTCAGGGCCTGTCGCTCAAAGGCGTTCAATATATTTGCAGTTAGGGTCTATGTTTCACACCCATAGCATAGCATAGGTCAGGCGTAGTGTTTTAATGATGTTCGAATTTCCGTGAAGGACTGCAGCGATGGTCTGCTGCCTCAGCGAGCAGAGATATCGTGAATGCGCCTGCAGGCTAGCGTCGCGACGTTCTGGGGAGTGGGTTCTTTTTGCCCCAGCACAAGGGACTACTATACAAATTTTTGCATTCACGAATTTTTCGATAACCAGAAAATGCTCGTTCAAACCGATAAAAGGGGCTGACGGCCAAGGCAACCTATTGAAATAAAATCGACACCGATGCTCGATTAACGCACGCGGGATGCGAGATGATTTCGTTCTTACACCGATAACTTACGACCCCCAACTAAGAGTGGGACATGAAGGTGGAAGCGATGCCCTTAGCACCCCCTCCCCCCATACGGATCAAGACCCGTTGTAGACGTGGCCATTTATTTTAAATTTACATGAAAAATTCATATAAAACAATATATATTAACCTTTGCTGAAAAACTAAATTCAATTTTCCAGATTTATATTAAAATTTGCTATTATCCAACCATATAAAAAAAATTCAGTGTGGAAGGCCACTCTACCCAGCAAGAGCCCCTGGAACTTCAAAGAAGGAAGGAGCTTCATCCCGAAGGCTTGCTCAGAAGAGGAGTGTCCCATACCCGATCGAAGGATCGGAAATGAGAAGGCCGAAGCTAATCTTTTAATGATTCATTTTCACACAAAATATAAAAGTATGTAATAAATTTACATAGCAAAAGGTATAATGAAGTATTTACTATAAAAGATTTAAATTTCACATATGTATATGATAGTGCCGGCGCACAAAATATTTGTTTTATTTATATGGTCTATTTCTTTCTTGTGGCTTGGATAAACTTTTCTTCTCTTTTCTTTTCATTGACTATTAACGTTCTTCTTTTTGTTTTTAGCACAACAGCCCCTCTCGGGCCTTTGCTAATAGATAGTTAGATTATCAATACATATCACCAATGAGTGAGCACTCGTAGTCTGTCCGAAAAATCCTCTGAATTAAATCACGTTATTCACCATCGAGATTTGAACCTGGGACATTCGGCTTATGCGTCACTACTTGAAAATGTTTACCCAGCAATTAAAACTTAAACCGTTCAAATGCCTCGATAATTGCCAATACTCTCAATTGTATCGTTGTTCAGCTTCGTTTCATTGGCGACTGTAGTAAAAGACGGGTTTCCACATCAACTGGGCTGATGATTGAAATAGCACGGAGGCAAGTCCAACAATGCTGGCTTCGTTGTGGACATGGTGAAATCCTGATGGATCGTATAGTGCTAAAATTGGTTCAGAACTAAGAATAGTCTTCAATTTTTCGAATACTCTATCGCAATCCCAAGAATCCTTCGACTTCTCTTGCGTTCATCGTGTCTGGGAATTGATGACGGCGTTGACTTTGATATTTCCTGGTCTAATCCCGGAACACGAGATGGTGTGTCCGAAGAACAACACCTCGGTTGTAAAAAATGTACTTTGATGCACGCGAAGTCAATCCTTCTTCTTCGAGTACTGTTCCGTTAACAGCTCGATTCCTTCAGCAATGGTATCGCTCCCAATAATCACTTCGTCTATATAGCTGACGATTTTTTTGTTGAACGAAGCTTACGGAGGATTGTCGTTATCGTCCGCTGAAATACCATCGGCGCGTTCACTGGCCCAAACGGCATGACAGTGTACTCGTAGTGACCACTGTGTGTCATAAAGGCTGAGTATCGCATCGAGTTTTTGTCCGACGGTATTTGGGAATAGCCTGAGAACAAGCCCAGTACCGTGTAAAACTTGTTCTCAGCCATTTTGCGAGAGTATCTCTTCGATTATTGGCATTGGGAACGGAGTCTTTTGGGTGACCGCGTTGACAGCTTGGAAATCTACAGACAGTCGGTCCTCTCCATGTCGCTTCTTCACAAGCATGATCGGAGATGAATGTGTAGAGGGAGGGACGGATGATATTGCGTATCAGTAGTTTTTCGTTTATTGATATGGCAGCTCTTTTGGCAAATGGAGTCCGGTACGGGTGGCACTTGAATTGGCTTATCAGACGACAGCTGAATAGTCATTACCGATGATCGAAATTTGGACAACAGCTGTCCAAATTCAAATGATGAGCTCGATGAGCTCGAACTTTACGGTAACGATCGGCTTACATTCCACACTGCAAGGTAGTTCGCTTCGAATCATGGATGAGCGTATCGGTTCCCAATAATATCGATGAGGGAATTAACTTATTCTCGACAGCAAGTAGTTCGGATGGTAGTGTGCAACTATCCACGCTTAGTTGCGCTTGCATTTTCTGTGTGCACGTATAAGTACCTCTTCCAAAAACTTCGAATGTAATCGGAGTTCATTCGATTACGCCGAAAGAGTCGCTTTCATGGATCAACGAACGGCTACTTCCCGGGTCGATCTGTGCATCGATATGTTTATTGTTCAAAAGCACTTTCTTAACGACCCAATCAGATCGATGTGAGCTCGGCACAGCGTATTCTTTGTTGATGTGTCCATCATGGTGCGTAGGACAATGATCAACGGAATACCCAATTTTCAGACACTTCAAACAATGGGCGCGACACTGCGGGTTTGTGCAATTAATTGATATGTACCCCGATTTGAAACAATGAGAGTTCGTTTGGGTCCTGGAAGTTCAAGGAGGCTATCGAGTTTTGTAATGTGGAATAATGAAGTCAGCAGCAAATATACCAGAGGATAGATCGTTCTAACGATCCACACCTTTTACCCTCAGCACACATTCGGAAGTGATAGTCCAATACGGGTTCACTGATTTTTCTCACGTCAGTGGCCATACGTAAATGAACGTCTGACTCGTCGTCATTATCCGGGAATGTTCGTAAGAATTTAATTGTAAACTGTTCGAAGTTTACAAATACGTCACTGTTTGAGTCCAGGCAGAGCTTTGTGGTGGCCTTCACTTGGCCTCAATCGCGAAAATCACAACCGTTCCGTTCCATCCGTACGCGCACATTAACTTTCAATATTGATTTTCAATCTGTTGAAATATATGCCCAATAAGTAGTTCTCATTTCGAGTTGTGTTAGATGAAGTAATGTTAGATGTCAAACTTAATCGAGGTCAATTTTTTTGTTCAATAAGGTCTTACGAATTGCTCTTATACCTGGCCAAATTAGCGTTAATTTGACAAACCGTTCCCCAGACTGAAATTAGATTTAAATCGTTCATTACTTTTAAAGTTCATCAATAAGAGAAAAAGTACATTTAGTCCTTCTATATTACTGGCTTCAATTTATCCGCGAAGAAGTGTGGTGGTAGACTACTGCCTCAGTGAACCAGGTAAAAACACTCTGCTGGAAATTCCATGCCCAGCGATGTGTACGCTTACTGGCAGCCAGCCTTCTGCATGTCATAGGGGCAGGTTTTTCTCCCCCAGCACAAAGCACACTGCAAAATATTAATCAAGCGTACGTTTTGTTAGATTTCAGATACATAGGCCTGAACTGATAAAAAACTACTGAAGAGAAAGAAAAACAAAAATCCTCCTACTTTCTCCCGAGAAAACCCTCCAAATTAACTTTTTCCTAACCAAACAAAGTTGCTGGCCACAGCAAAAATGAAACATCTATTGGAGTTAGTGTCTCTTTACACCCCTCCCAACTGGACTCAAATTTCCCATGGCGCGAGTCCAAACGCAATAACTCTCCATCCGCGAGCTATGTCTAGTGGTTCTCACAAGTCTTCTTCGACCTCTACAAGTCGATTAACGGCTTGTATGAGGATGCTATATCTGGAGTGAAATACGTGATCGTAGCTCTGATTGTAGGTTCTATTTCAGTACCCTAAAAAGTTGAATTGGTGTAAGTCCTGGGTAAGTGCCGAACTATTCACTAGGTCGTTGCCACAGTGGCAACTGAATTTTGACTGGTATACGCTTGTACTGGTCAGCCGTTGGGAATTTAGCACGCAGCATATTGTACGAAAGCACTCACAAATAAGAGTTGGTTTTTCGCAGGTCGAAACCCAAAAGGACGTCAGTTACGTCCCTCGCGTTGTGAAACATTGATCGGCAGTCGGTTCGCTCACTAACAGACAAATTCGATGCGGCACGTCTGCAATTTCGAGAAGTGAAGTTGATGTTTGAGCGGGTAATCGATTTCCACTTAAAATGCGGACGTCGGCACTAAGTTGTTCAACAATCATTTCCGAGATTTCGGGGTCATCCACTTCGTCAACTTCGATTCCAGCAACTTCCGCGGCCTCGGTCGGCCACAATACAGTGTGGCCTTGTTTCCGGAGGCATTGAGTACACACGATCTTGGTTGATATTTTATTGATGACACTCAGAGCGAATCGATTTTCACCAGCGTCATGATCGGTGGAAAACGTTACGTCAAAATACAAAGTAATTGAAGGTCGATGTTAAGTGCGTATCGACAAAATTCCAAACGCTGGTGTGACAGAATTTGCAGACAGCAAACAAATACACAGGTGGCGACGGTGTGTATAAGTAATAGCTGAATACGGACGATGCGAAGCCCGGTGATGATGATTCACGCGACCATCAGCAGCGTTGGTGTTACACACACTTGACATTTCATATGGTGACACGATGCGGCAGATGGATACGATGGTTGCACACCAGTATTAACAATGACATAAGCTTGATGAAAACAGCGACGTGTGCAGCTTAAACCAATGACTCCAGAAAACAATGTGCACACAGACAATCTTTATAGAAAAAAACCACATTTATGTAGACGGTGACGGAGTTTTACAATTAATTCCTGCACGTTGAAACTTGTTGAGTGGATTTATAGCCGCAAACGTAAGGGATGGTGGTGTGTACAGACAGCAATGACGACTGCTCACAATCCAAACAGCCAACAGCAACACAATGACGGAGTGCGCAGCTTGAAAAGAACACTGCACACTGGTAGAAATGATAGCGGCACTTAGACGTAGTTGATAGTGGTGCACGCAGACAATGACGACGACTGCACATAATTCAATTTGCCAATAATACGATGAAGACGGTGGATGCACAGGAACGTTGCACACCCAGATGGCACGTTGTGTACAGACGGAACTATAGACTTGTGAACGGTGGTAAAATTTCGCAACAATTTTGTTCACGATAAACCTGTCGCCTGGAACAAATCGAAAACGATACAAAGACGTAGTTGATGGTGGTGTGCGCAGACGATGACTGCCCAACACGATGGCTGCTATCGTCAACGCGCGATGCTGTGCGGACGGAATGATGTCCATCTAGACACGGTGTGTGCGCTGAAAGCCACACCCAAATAAACGGTGGCATGGTCTCGCAACAAAGTGACTTTACGATGAACTTGTCACCCGGAACGGATCCAATACACCGTCAATGCCCAGACGAAGGCGACAGGCAGGTGACACAATGTGTGTGGATAGAACCACACATGTGAGCGATGGCAAGGTACGTGACAAGTTACCATACGTTCCAACTTGCGCCAAACGGTTGAAATCTTTTGGGGCCGAGTAACTCGCGAGTTTACAAATTTAAACGATAAATGTAATCACTGTTGTTACACATCCCACTTCTGAACTGTCAAGGATGGCTGAAATGGTAGATGGCTAATTAAAATACGTATTTATGTATATTAGCAATTTATAGGCAAATATAATTTCTATGTGAACGTTTTCGATTGTTTTCGGTGAAATTAACTAGGAATTATAATTATTAGCACGCCGATTAATGAAATTATCCAAGGCAATATACTGAAGTAGCAATAGAATTTTTAAAGGGCTAAACACTTTATATGTCGTCAGGATCTTCGTATCTTCCTTCGAGTTTCAATTTATCAATCTTTCGGTATCTTCCTTCTAGTTTCAATTTATCAATCGTTCGGTTTTAGTTACGCGTGGATATCTTGATTTTGCTGTTTCTCTTGACACAATAGAACACATCCAGATAACTGTTCAGATTTACAGTAAGCAGCAGACAAAACGACGCGATGATAGAAGGCAATATCCACACAGGCACCACTGTTCAGCACCGCAATAAAATTACACTTTTCAAAAGTCTAAAATCACCAATTTCTTCCACTTGAAAGAACTCATATGACAGTAATCTTCTAAACAAGCCCCTCGGAAAAATATTAAATTTTGCAAGTCCCGTTCAGCAATTTGGTCTACTAGCTCCTTCGCGCACAACAACATGCATCTTTCGCTTATTTCATCCATTCCTTTAACATTACAATAATTTGAAGGAGATTATTATAACTGACAATTTAATTCAATTCTTTAACTTTAATGCTTGTTTTGTTGTTTGTATAGTAATCAACATCAAGGGAAAACACTTTAACAAATAGGCGAAATTTCTTGAACCAACGTAAATTTCACCTAGCAAATCAGCAATGTAATCACGGAACTAGGAACCAAAAATGACAACCCGCAATATCCTAAACTCATCAACTAGACGGGTGTTGCGATAAATGAGACGAATTTCCATGATTTTGTCACATTTCCACTGAATCTAGGAACGTTCAAGAATATTGATCAAAATTATCTTTAAGTCCGAATTCAGACTTTCCAACGAATGTCCCGACTAGCGCAAATCTTTCATCAATCGCTCCAACTCGCCAGTCCACTTTCGACCAACTCCCCGTTTTTCAGTTTGGATCCGTCCAAAAGCTTGTCTTCGCTTTCTCATCCCGTGCCTATGGTGAAAATCCTATCAGCTGTCCACCCAGCTGAATTTGAATGCATTCCATCATGTAATGCACCGTTGCCCTGCACTAAGTCAGGGGTTCCACATCCTAAATTGTAATGGGCAGATTCAACTTTTTAAAAAAAATCAAAATTTAACTGCAGTAGGGAAATTTTAACTGAACGAAAGAAATTAAGAATGAAGTAAAGAAATTTAAATAAATTGAAGAAAATTTACTTGCAGTGAAGGAATTCACATGAAGGAAAGAAATGAAAATTTTAAATAGTAATGAAAAATAAAATTTTATGGAAAAGATAATTAACGGAGAACATTTAAATTTTAATGTAGAGGAAAATTGATATGAGGTTACACTTACTTATAATAATAATAAGAAAAACTTCTGCAAATTATAATTACAGGGGGAAAAAAATTACATATATATTTTCTTCAAATCTGCCATTACAATTTGTATAGGAGATAGGAGGGTTTTCGAGCAGTTTGCTAGTATAACTGCTCGATTACTACAAATTTATGCAAGACAAGATATAATACGACCACTCCCGACACCGGCTCGTTACTCAGTTCCTGAAACCTTGAGTTGATTGACACTCTTCGGTGAAATCAGTGCTGCCAGATCTGCTGAAGTTGACATTTTATGCAGAAGAATATTTATTTTACATTACTCTTAACCCTTTCGAGACTGCGCCTGTAGCCCGATTCCGCGCGTAACCGACGCAGCACTTTCGAGTGTGTGCTAAGCGATGCGTGACCAGCGGTTACTTTTTTAAAACATAGCTTGACCAAATTTTGACTTAGAATATTGACGTAGGTCTTAAATTGTTCGTTAGACTTCAGGGTTTCTCTCATATATAATAAGTAATTTTTTTTTCTAGTTATTCTAGTTATATTGTAAAAAAATTGAAATACTTTTTCTCTTGTTCAAACAAATTGCTTTTTTTTACATTTTTTTGTTTCGGAAAGTACATCTACAGTTTTATTTGGAATTCCGTTACCTTTTAAATGGTGTATTTATTTTTGGTCTACGAGGAAGCAAGAATTTCAGAGCAAAAAAGCAACCACATGGCATAATTAGATTTTTTATTAAAAATGGCCCGTTTAGAGTAACATTTCGTTTTACATTGGTACACTTGACTAGAGCGTTGTAATAACGTCCAAAACACATACTAAAGTACAAAACTAATAAAACTAACTAGAAAATAACACTGTTTGAAACATAAGTTTGGGGTTTACACATTTTACTTTTTGAAATTAGTCACAGTGTGGTAGGTGTTGTACCACACTTCAGGGCAGAGCGTCGGATTCGACGGGCACGTCTCGCAGAAGTACGCACGTTGCTTACGTACACCCTTCTTTCGGTCGCTGCAAACTGCACAATCTCTATTTTTCCCCTTCCCTATCTTGTGGAACAACCCGCTCAAGCGATTTATGTCTCCTTCCGAGGACCTGGGGCGTTTTTTGGAGACTGGAGCTCAACAGTCGCCAAGCAGTTGCTTGGTGAGCTGCTCCCGGAACTTGAGGTGCGAGATCTGAAATAATCATTTGGCAATTAGCTTCTAAAAAATTTAAAATTAAGTGAATGTTTCAAAAAAATATCGCTTACCGGGTTTGCTCCCTGTTTTTCATTGACCATTTTGGAGAGCAAGTATGCGTTTACAATGGCGACTTCCAGAACCCAAAAAAAAGATTTTCTGCCACAATTTTTTGGATTTTCACGCAAAGTTGTAGGATGTGCAGTAATGATCGGCACGATTCACCGCACCCATTTTCGTAGTGTAATTTAGGACAGCTACCGGCTTCGTAACCTCCTCAACCCCTCCTTCAGTTTTGTGGCGCACCGACATCTCCGTAGCGGCGCCGTGGTACGTGCTGAGTACAAGGACTATCCGCTTGTCCTTCCAAGCGATGACGGAGGTGTTGTCCTTCTTGAGGGCGAGGATTGTGCCAACCTTCAGTTTCTTGATTTGCCCCCCTTTTACCTGAAATAAAAAAAACTTTGTAAATACCGGTACGACTCGAAACTAAATTTAGCATTATTTGGTAAGAGTCGGCTTACCTCATAAGGCAGATTTGTTCGGTTTGGCATGACTGTTCGCGTGGTGTGAGTGTTCATTGCCAACAATTCACACGCGAGGTCCGGGCTTGTGGTAAATCGGTCGGTAAAGAGGTGGCATCCCTCCGCCCCGCAGTCATCTTGCAGTTTCCGCATCAAATGAAGTACTACCCGGAAAGTGAAGCGCAACTCAGGACGAACCAGGGATTCTGTTGTGGGTTTGCCAAAGTAAGGCACAAACTTAGCGATGTAACCATTTGTAGAATCTGCGATAGTGTAAGCGCGGAGCCCCCATTTTGTGGGCTTCTGAAGATTATACATTTTGAAGACAATCCGGCCCTTGAAACTGATAGTGGACTCGTCTATGGCAATGTCTTGTCCGGGTAAAAAAGATCCCCTGCATTTTCGGTCTACATGATCAACACGATTTTTGGCTTTATACTCTCACGTTCGCGAATTTCGGTCCCGGAGCGGAAGGGGTGGAGCCAAGTGGAAGGTGCGATAAATCTGGAAGAATCAGCGACGAGTGAACATCGCGGTGAAAAAGTCCTGTTTATACAGGCCCTCTTGGCTGGGATAATGGCAGATTGACAGTTTCTCGTTCAGAGACATGTTTATAGTAACCCCTAAAAACACTTTCGGTTCCTCCACGTTTACGTCTGTCCATCCGTACCATTGTGAAAGCTGATTGTCAGGAGCACTGTTTTCAATTATATCATGAGCAAACCGATTTGTTTCTTCCACTATTGCTTCTAATAAGCTGTAGTCTATATAAAGGCGAGCTGAATGAATGGGGGAATCATTCATTATAACCGCGATAATAAAAACTGCGATATAGTGGAGCGCGAGGTAAAGGCGATATTAATTGAGTGATTGTGAAGTGATTTTAGAAGACAATTGCAATAGAAATTTCTTGACAAGTGGAAGCTAGACTTTTAATAGTGAAATTAATAATTGTGCATTCTTTTAAATAAACTCTTTTAAACTTAGTTGAAAAAGACATTGCGTTTTCACTTTCCCGGAACATTAAAATTATTGGCCGGGAACCATAACACGCGACAATACTATAGATCTGTCCCCTGGACGTCTAGCTTGTGGTCTACTGTTTAATGTTCTATTGCGCAGTCGGTTTTCTTTCATTCTTTCTACACGGCCCTCCCATTGCAATTTGCAGGACTCTACATAAGCAGATATGGCTGATTAGTTAAATAGTTCATAAAACTCATCGTTGTAATGTAGTCTCCAATCTATTCCTTGTTTCACTTCGCCGTAGATTTTTCATAGTACTTTGCGTGTCCACTGCCTTTTTGGATTCGTTTGCCAGGGCTCATATTTTACTTCCATATAACTTCACAGTTTGACTAGTCATTTGTGAATATGAAGCTTATTTTGCCTGTGCACGACTCTGGGCCTTAGAATGGGAAGTACGGAGTAACAGGTTCAATTTGCAGCGTCCTTTCTATTCAGGTTGGCTCCAAGGTAGATAAAACTATCCACACTTTCAAGGTCTTCTTTGGTCGAATTCCAAGCTCTTTTTGAGCACCAGAAAATATTTAGTCTATCGAAGACCGTCCACTTCGAAAGCCTACCTGATACTCTCCTATAATACTTTCGTAGTATCGCTTCATTTTCTTTCTGATTTTGGAGAGCGCTTTATAAGACGTAACTGGGTAACATAGTTACTCATTTTTCACTTTCTTCTATAATTATAACTTCAGACAACACAAAATCCCAAACGATATACCCTACAAATCACTTTATCTATAAATCGATTCATTCTCTCGAGTGCTTCGTTCATTTGAACTCGAACTTGTCGCCGATTAGCTTTGACTTTGTACCTTTGTATCCTTTATATAACTCTCTGCAATGAATGGTATTGAATATCTACTTATCCAATCTCCGCATCCATTCTTCTGCAACCCATGGAATGGCAACGCTAAAGAATAGTATTTAGTCGGTACTTACTATTTGCCATCAACCATTCATTCAGAAGGACTCCACCTATTCCATATGTATGTTGGCGTATATAAATGTGCCTTTTAGTAAATTGAGTTCAATTTGTTAAGTAACGAGAGCTATTAGTGTCAGGTGTCATCAAGTGTGAATGTGTTTTCGTATAAATATCCCCATCTATCGATGTCTTGTATTTCCACCGTACTACGTCTTACACAAAGTTACTATGTTAAAGACTGCACAACTGACTCCTACAAACTCCAGCAATCGAGACTACCCAGAATCAAAAGTCCTTGTAACAGAAAGAAGAAATATCAGTATTGGGAAGGAAGTCAATTCAATTCAAGGTGGAAAGAGAGGATGAACACAATAAAGTTTCCATTCCTGTCTTCCTACTATCCCCAACTCTCTCGGACTGTCTCTCTTTGATCCCATAAAATAGTCGAGCGAGTGCACCTTATTCCTGTCTTTTTCCTATCCCGACTAAGGATCCTTGAGATTGGATAACCGAAGTTGCTCACTTCATTTAAGTTGTTGTAGTCTTGTGAGTGTAGTTGTTGCTTTTGTTGCAACCATGGCCTAGATTAATTGATGACCTTTTCGTCCTAATGAGGTCTCCCATTCTCATTGGTTCGATCTGCAAAGTCGACTTCATTCTCTCTCGCATGCTGTATTCAATTTAGTGAATTGACTATGAATAAATTTTCGATGGAAGATTTTGGAATAGAATTTGATAGATAACTGATATGAGATTTAATTTGGATGTAAAATGACTTAGGCTGACTTTCCTGAATGATGGAATCAATGAACGAATTGATGGATGCTACGTTTGGAAGAGGAAAAAGGATTATCATCTTTGTCTTGGTGATTTTATTGATTCGTGTAATTTTGGGACGGGGGAAATTTATGACTTTGTGGATTTATGAGAAAAGAGGATTGAATTTTTGATAAGGATTTCTTCGAAGTGGTTCTCTGCATATTTAAATTTTTTAAAGTCGAAAACGAGCATCAATGAACATAAGATAGAAATATAAGATCAGTAAATTTGACAATTTTCTAATCTCTAAATGTTATTCTGAATGACATTTATCACAACGATCGAGGCAGCAACTTCAAACTGTGAATTGTGGCGATGTAGAGGTAACTTCCCTTGGTGGCAATTGGGAACACCAGCATATAGAATGTGCTGATTACTACAATTTGGTTATTAAGTTACACGAGATCTAGGTCATGTACGACATATGTATGACAAAATAGACAATTTTGCAAGATTTGTATTCAGCAAGGTTTGCCATTTGATTATGAATTATTTTGAACTCGGATAATGCATCCAATTTGTGGAAATTTACTTTCAAAGTTATAGTTAAATATTCGGAATCGTCAAATTTTGCCAGTAGTAGGGGAGAGTTCGTTAAAGTGGCCCAGTCGGGTAAAGTGGTCACCTTCTATTTAAGAATGTGGCAGCGCTGAATCTTTATTAATTTTGCGCCAGAGGCGTTTCTGATGTTAAGTAGTTCTGAAGATGAAAAATGCTTTTTCAATAAACGTTTGTCAACTGGAAAGGTTCGAATTTGAATTTCTTTGCGCTTAAAAAAGGAATATCCGTGAGCACAACGCCACAGATAATTGGTGACCCCAACGCAAGTTACACTGCGCACAACGAAATCAATTTTACATTGAAATCATGCCGCTTGATCGTTCGCCGGAACGTGCATTAAGTGCTGCAAATCCAGTTCCCGACACACTATCCCAACAAGCCGCCACCAGTAGCCGCCATCATTCAGGAGAGCAAATCGATGCCAACCGTGTCGTAAAAGCACCCAAAGTTGCAGCTTTTTGGCCGACAGATCCGGAATTATGGTTCGTGCAGGCCGAAGCACATTTTCACGCATACGGAATATCCACTGACGTCTCGAAGTATTATACGGTTATTGCAGCGTTGGATGCAGCGACCTTGGAACTAGTCTCCGATCTCGTGCGCGCACCACCGGCAACAGGTTTGTACAATGCATTAAAAACCAAATTAGTTGAACGTCTCACGGAGTCGGAGGACAAAAAACTGCACCGCCTCCTGACAGATATAGAGCTCGAAGATAGGAAACCGAGTCAGCTGTTAAGGGAAATGAGAACCCTTGCAAATGAAAATCTTGCGGACGACATCCTCCGTGCGCTTTGGATGAAACGTATGCCTGTAAGCGTACGGTGCATCCTGTCTGCAAGTCACGGCATTGACCTAGACCAATTGGCAGAGATAGCTGATCGAATAATTGAAACTTCTTCATCGTCCCATGTGTCAGCTGTAGAATCCGTGGCAAGCGTGAGATCAACAGCACACAGTAGCTTTACCGAGAGATTAAAATCCCTTGAAGAAAGATTTGAGGAACTCATGACGCTTGTCAAGGAACAAAAACGTTTCAAATCAAGATCGCACCGTTCTAGCTCACGCTCTCATTCAACAAATCGTAATAAAGATATTGGTTTTTGTTACTACCACCACCGATTCGGTTCAGCGGAAACTAAATGCACCAAGCCGTGAGCGTTTAAGCTAGCGCAGGTATGCCAAACGCCGGAAAACTAATATCGCCATCCGTACTCTGTCCGGTGTACGATGGCATACAAATGCAAAACCGGCTCCACATACAAGAACGAACAAGAGGAGTGCGTTTTCTCGTCGACTCAGGCGCCAATGTCTCTGTCATACCTCGCAAAATTGTTCAAGGACCTTTTGCAGTAAGCACTGTCAAACTTTTCGCGGCTAACAACACGCCTATTAATACTTATGGTGTTAAGTTATTAACTCTTGACCTAAATCTCCGACGTTCCTTCCCGTGGAAATTCGTGGTAGCAGACATTCCGACACCAATCCTTGGAGCGGATTTCCTTCTGAAATACGATCTCTTAATCGATCTTAAAAGACAGCGTCTCATAGACCATGCAACGGGAATCACCACAAAGGGAGACATACTCAAAACCACTGAATATGGGATCTCCACACTAGACAACAGCGTCGAATGGAGTCAATTCCTACATCAGTATCCTGATGTCACATCCACCTCACGAGCGGCCACTTCTACGTGTCATAACATCGTTCATCATATAATAACACAGGGGCCGCCCGTTGCAGCTCGGCCTCGACGTCTCGTCGGAGAAAAATTAAAAGCAGCAAAAGCTGAGTTTCAATATATGGTCGACCAAGGTATTTGCCGACCTTCACAGAGTCCCTGGGCCAGTCCGCTTCTTATGGTACCCAAGAAATCAGGGAAGTGGAGGCCTTGCGGGGACTGTCGTCAGCTAAACGCGGCTACCGTACCCGATTGGTACCCTATTGCCCACATCGAAGCCTTCAGTAACATCCTCTGCGGTAAAACGATTTTTTCTACGCTAGATCTAATCAGGGTATACCACCAAATACCGGTGGCGGAGGAGGATGTGCTGAAGACAGCAGTGACAACGCCTTTTGGCTCATTCGAATTCTTGACCATGCCTTTCGGTCTGTGCAACGCTGCACAGACCTTCCAAAGGTTCATTGATACTGTGACACGTGGATTAGATTTCGTCTACTGCTACCTCGACGATATCCTGGTGGCATCAGTGGACATCAACGAGCACCAACAACACCTCAAGCAGTTAATGGAAAGACTTTCATCGTATGGTGTAACCATCAATCCAGCAAAATGCGTATTTGGCGCATCCAAAGTAAATTTTCTGGGATACACTATTTCGAGCGATGGCACAAGACCACCCCCGGAACGTGTAGAAGCAATCCTCAGCTACGCAAAACCTCAGATAATCAACGATCTTCGAAGATTCCTCGGGATTATAAATTTTTATCGTCGTTTCATCAAGAACGCAGCTAAAATTCAAGCACCACTCAATGCTTTCCTCAAGGATTCGAAGAAAAATGACAAACGCCCCGTACCCTGGACCGAACTTGCTACGATCACCTTCGAAGAATGCAAAAAGAGTCTAGCAGAATCAGTGACACTGGCTCATCCTAGTGACACAGAATCCCTCAGGCTTACAACCATTTTGGAATCCAACACATCTCTAAAACTCCAAGAGGTAACCGTTGATACAAGCGGATCTTTATATTGCGATGTGTCAACTGGTATTATACGACCTTTCGTTCCCCAACAGTTACGAAGAAGAATTTTCAATGCGTTTCATAACCTTTCTCACCCTAGTGGAAGGGCTACATGCCGCACCATACAGCAAAAATTCGTCTGGCCAGGGATGAGGAAAGATATTCCGGAATGGACAAGAGCTTGTCTGCCATGCCAAAGAAGCAAAATTCATCGCCATACAAGAAACGCTACACAACAATTTGCTGTCCCCGCTAACCGGTTCGAGCACATACACCTCGATATAGTAGGCCCGCTTCCACCGTCACAGGGATACCGATACCTTCTTACAATGATCGATCGGTTTACTCGTTGGCCGGAGGCTGTTCCCCTTAAGGGAATCACCGCTGAAGCCGTAACATCAGCATTCTATGCCAACTGGATCGCACGTTTCGGTGCACCACGGACAGTCGCAACAGATCAAGGAGCACAGTTTGAAGCAGCATTTTTCAAAGCGTTAGCCAATCTAGTGGGAGCAAAAAAACCCGCACGACCCCATACCATCCGGCATCCAATGGAATTTTGGAACGCTGGCATCGCGCGTTGAAAGCAACATTAATGTGCCACAACTCAAAATCTTGGACTGACCTTCTTCCTACAGTTCTTCTGGGACTCAGAACGGCATACAAAGAAGACTTGAACGCCACAGCAGCCGAAATGGTCTACGGTGAATCTCTCCGAGTTCCGGGTGAATTCATCACACACGATGACTGCGATCAGGACCCTCAAATTTTCGTTGACCGTTTCCGAGAACAGATGCGAGAATTGCGCCCTACACCTACGGCCCGCCAGGACAAGCGAAAATCTTCGTACATAAGGACTTACATAAGTGCTCGCACGTATTCTTGAGGGACGACACCGTGCGAAAACCGTTACAGCCACCATATCTGGGACCTTTTCCCATCGTCAGACGAACGAACAATCATCTTTTCACCATCCTCGTCAACGGCAAGGAAACCAACATATCTACAGAGCGGTTAAAACCGGCATACGAAATTAGTGAAAAACCAACTATTAGCGACGATGTTGATGACCGACGTCCCCTGCGAACATATGATCGGAAGAAAGTGACATTCACACCTCACACACTCGGAGGGGGGTAGTGTGGCAGCGCTGAATCTTTATTAATTTTCCGCCAGAGGCGTTTCTGATGTTAAGTAGTTTTGAAGATGAAAAATGCTTTTTCAATAAACGTTTGTCAACTGGAAAGGTACGCATTTGAATTTCTTCGCGCTTAAAAAAGGAATATCCGTGAGCACAACGCCACAAGAATGTACCAATAAGCGTCATCTGTCAATGGCGAGTGGAACAAAATCATCCATCGACGCTGTATTACTGTAGACGATGGCAACGCGTCAAGTTCGTGTGAAAAGTTTTTATAAAGAAAAAAGTGGTTTTCGCTATCTTTCATCTAAGGTGAGTAGTCTAAATCTTGTAATAAGATTCTATGATAACTCAAAACGAAAAGCAATGTCATATTATATTGATTTGGTACATTAGTGAGCTATTCATTTCGCGGCAAATTAAGAAAATTTATTCGCGTTTGACATTTGAGCAAGTGTTGTTTACGTTGCGGTCCGTTTCGGGTAAAGTGACCTGGTATGTGGGTAGGTAAAGTGATCTAGTAGGCCACTTTACCTGCCTTAGTACAACATTTTCGAGTAAGAATAAATATGATATGTATTCTTTCAGAAATGCCAAGTTCATATAAACGCATATCGCAGCAGCAGACTTGGGACCCGGATGCGATGGAAAAAGCTATTAAAGCTGTCAGGAGTAACGAAATGGGGTTTTTAAAGGCAAGCAAAGAGTTCAACGTTCCTCGTTCGACGCTCAAACGACGCGTTCAAGGAAAAAACAAAGAAGCCGTTGAAAATATAAAAATATTGGGGTCTTATCGTCCAATTTTTAGTCAAGAGCAGGAAGAAGAATTGGTGCAACATATTTTGGATATGGAGAATCGTTTTCATGGACTAACATTGCAGGATGTTAGAAGACTAGCCTATCAACTGGCTGAACGAAATAACATAAACCACAAGTTCAGCAAGGAGACTGAAATGGCTGGAAAAGCATGGATTACTGCCTTCAGAAAACGTCATCCGGAATTGACATTAAGAAGCCCAGAAGCAACTTCTCTCGCTCGCGCGCAAGGTTTCAATAAAGTGAGTGTCATGAAATTTTTCGACCTCCTAGAAGAGGTGAGGTCTGATATAAACTTTCAATCTCATCGTATTTTTAATGTCGATGAGACAGGCTTTACCACAGTCCAGAGCAAAAGCTCTAAAATACTTGCACAAAAGGGGAAAAAGCAAGTGGGTGCTATCACCTCTGCAGAACGGGGTATATTGAGCACCGTCGTGATCTGTATGGCTGCTGGTGGAAACTTTATTCCCCCTGTTATCATATTTCCTCGGAAGAGAATGAAGGTGGAATTACAAGATGGGGCACCACCGGGTACAGAATTTGCTTGTCATCCGTCAGGGTGGATGCAATTGGATATTTTTACAGAATGGTTTAAGCATTTTCTTAAATTTGCCAAGCCAACTGAAGACGATCCAGCGCTCCTTATACTGGATGGGCATAACACGCATACAAAAAATTTAAATTTTATTGAATTGGCAAGAAAAAACTACACTACCGTCTTATGCTTGCCCCCCCCATTGCAGTCATAGGCTTCAACCACTGGATGTGTCTTTCATGGGGCCTTTGAATAAGTATTACATACGTGCAGTTGAGAAGTTTCTTCGCAATAATCCGGGAAGAGCAATATCCGTATTCCAATTCAGCAAACTCTTTGGTGAAGCCTACAGCGAGGCAGCACAACAGTCTATTGCAATCAATGGTTTTCGTAAATGCGGGATAGAGCCAATAGATCGCAATGTCTTCAAGGATTATGATTTTTTGGCTGCAGACACCACCGATGTGGCTTTTACTGAGCTGGAATCACAACAAAATGAGAACAACAAAAAGGATGAGACATCTAACACACTCGATACTCCATCCGTTTTGCAAGATAACTTGGGAGGAATCGTAGCAGTGACGCCACAGATATTAGATCCACAAACGAGCACTGGAACGGCAATAACATTGGATCCACAACCAAGCACGTCGTTCGCAATTTCGCCCAAAAATTTGTTTCCAATTCCCAAAGCATTGCCTAAAACAACAAAAAAAATAAATAGAAAAAGAGGCCGCACAGCAATCCTCACTAGCAGTCCATATAAAAAGGAGTTGGAAAAAGAAAAAAAAAATCGACAAGAAGCAACGAAGATATATAAGCTTGATATTATTTCTATGAAATCTGCAAAAAAATCTAAAACTCAAATTAGTAAACACACCAGCCTTGATGATGATAAGAATGTAGATGGTGACGCTGAATGCTTTTATTGCGGAGAAATTTGGTCTAACTCGAAACACGAAGACGGTTGGATACAATGCTGCATTTGTAAACGATGGGCCCATGAAGCATGCTCAGGCTGCGATGACCAAGATGTAAATTTTGCATGTGAATTTTGTTCTTAACTTTTAAACCAAAAATTTTGATACGGCTCGAGTTCGAATGGATCTCAATAGCATTTAATATCTTTATTTTGTATCTTATATTACTTATCATGAAAAATGAAGCATTGTTTAGTTCCTTTGTAGTAATAATAATGTCCTAATTAAATATGAATAAAATTTTAGTTGATGTATTGACAAGTAAGTATCTTTATTGGGCCTATGCGACTTTACCCATTTCGTGAATTTACGTAGACCATTTCACCCATCCTAGGTAGGTAATGTGGTCAATTTCCCATTTCAGTTTTAAACTTAAAAATAAGATTATTCATATTGATTAAAGTGAAAATAGCAATGTAATATGAAAACTGTTTTAATTTTAGATGATAAAACAATGAAGTGACATTGAAAAAATGATATTATGACAAATGGCATTCATTTAAAGTTAAGGGTGGCCACTTTGCCCGACCTTCCCCCATAGCTCATTTTTGGTTAACTGGATACGTCAACAAGCAAAATTGCCATATACGGAGTGACAGAAATCTAAGGTTACTCGTATACCTTGAAGCTCCATTCTTCTTCTTCTGAGCACTACAGCTTCTTTCGGGCCTTCGCTTCCTGCAAACAGTGCCTCCAACTGTCTCGGTCCGTTGACCGCATCATCCAATTTCGAAATCCGAGCAGCGATGAACTTTCTTCGTCGACCGAGTCAGACCAGCGTTTCCTCGGTTTCCCCACTGGCCGCCGGCCTTCAGTTCTCCCTACAAATACCTTCTTGGGTATCCGTTGTTCGTCCAGACGATTCATGTGTCCAGCCCATTGCAGCTTCCGCAGTCTTACAATCCTTAAGGCCGCCGGCCTTCAGTTCTCCCTACGAATACCTTCTTGGGTATCCGTTGTTAATCCATACGATTCATGTGTTCAGCCCATTGCAGCTTCCGCAGTCTTACAATCCTTGAGACCTCCAGTTCGTCAAAAATTTCATACAGCTCATGGTTGTATCGAATTCGCCATTGGTCCCCGTCTAGCTTTGCTCCGATTATTTGCCTCAGGACCCGTCGCTCAAAGGCGTTCAATATATTTGCGGATGCTTGGGTACGGGTCCATATTTCACACCCATAGCATAACACAAGCCTTATCACAGATTTTTATACTTGGAGCTTTGTTTTTTTTGTATGCAGCTGGTCTTCAAGATCGTCAATACTGAATAAAATATTTTATTTGCGAGCTGTATTCTTCGGCGTATTTCGTCTTTTTCATTGCCCGTTTCCGTTATTTTGGCACCTATATACACAAATTTGCTAACATTTTCGATACTGTATTCACCAAGTGTGATATTTTGTGTATTTGGGGTATTTATCCCCGACTGCGTCCTGAGCTTTGTTTTATTTTCGTTGATTTGTAGCCCTACTAGTTTTGCTTCGCTGTCAAGTTTCAGGAAGAGTTTTTTGGCAGTTGTTAGTGACCGTGACAGAATGTTGTTGTCGTCCGCATAGGCCACTACCTGGCTCGACTTGTATAGTAATGTACCTCGACACTATCGACAGGTAGCTTCCGTATGACGTACTCCGGAGCCAAATTGAATAGCAATGGGGCCAGCCCATCTCCCTGCTTTAGTTCCATATTTGTGTCAAAGGCATCGGTGTGTTGGTTATTGATGCAGATTTGGGAGGT
The DNA here is from genome assembly GCA_963969285.1 of Odontomyia ornata. NCBI lineage: Eukaryota > Metazoa > Arthropoda > Insecta > Diptera > Stratiomyidae > Odontomyia > Odontomyia ornata. The sequence continues at coordinate 276,379,819 of OZ017742.1, forward strand.
CGTCGACGTTATTGTCATTTTGGTAAGACGGAATAATTTGGCTGGGATGCCAAAACCAAGCATCATTTTGTACAGTACGTTACGATCAATACTGTCGTGCGCTTGCTTGAAGTCAACGAAAATTTGGTGTACGTCTATGTTGAACCCCCAGCATTTTTCAAGTACCTGCTTGACCGTGAAAAATTGGTCTATGGTTAATCTACCTGCCCTAAAACCACCTTGATACTCCCCAATATTTTAGAAAATAAGGATTCATTATTACGAAACAGGTGAATGTTTTAAAATAAATAGCAATTCAATATCAAATAATAGTTTATTATTAACATATAAACAGTCAATAAGTTCAACAAAAATACGATTTCTTCGAAAAATAATCAAAAATTAAATTCAGTCAAAAATCCATCTCACCCAACCCCTAAAGGTAAGATGGCATATAGCTAACAATACTAGCAAAAACCACTTAGAGGGGGGGGGGGGGAAGTAAGCAAATCGTGTTATTTACGATAGTTACAAGCGGATTTACTTGCAAATATCACAAATAACATGTTTAGCCGTTTTTGGTAGTCCTATGCATTCGGCGTGGCACCACCTAAGGCAAACTTGCCATTGTAGCCACCAATCCCTCGAGCGTGAATGACTCCAAGGCCCCTTGCAGTAAATGCACCATGGGTCTTCATCTTCCGAAACAACAGGTTCTTCCTCGTCACTAGAATCTACCAATATGACTCTTTTTTTAACTTTTCGACCGGATTTCCTCAAATTTGTTGCTTCTTTTTCAGCAACAATAGCTTTCAATAGTGCTTTATCTGGAGATGCATTCAACATTCCAAATTTACCCTTTTTACAGATTATTCGCTTTGTGTGTGAAGATTTTGGCAGCGAAGAAATATCTGCTATGGTTGGACTTAGCTGGGTTTGGTCATTGACCTGAGAGATCACAGGCACTGAAGGTCCTGCCTCCAAAATATCGGTTGACTGGAAAAATACATGTTCTGAAAGCGCCAGTTCAGCTTGCTTGTTTGACTGAGAGCTTCGATCTTGGTCGTTTGACGTGAAGTTCTGCACATCACTATTGTTACCCGGTGTTATAGTGACAGAGTTCACAGATAGTTTGATAGTTTGACTGAGATTTCTGTACATCACCACGGTCATCTGGTACTACAGGGCCAGATGAATCTGCAAGGTCATTGTCCGTAACATCTGCAGGGGCATACATCCACTCAGGGAAAATGCTTTCATTTAACGGAAAAGTAAAACTCGCAGCAAATCCATTTTGACCATTGCTTACTGTGACCGCTCGAAGATAAGCCAGCTTGAATAGCTCAGCCACTTGTAACTGTGTGGCAGTTCTTCTTGGATGATTCCTTAGCCACTTATGCAATTCTTGATTATAAATATGTTAAGTGGGCCAAAGAAACTTACATCTAGTGGCTGCATTTTATGCGTGCAGTGAGGTGAAAAGGAGAACAGGATGATGTTCTTTTCTTTAGCATAAGTTAATACATCTAAATTTTTATGACTGGAATGTCCATCAAGAAGCAACAGAACCTTAGATTCTTTTGACAGATAAGCATATTTAACAAAATGCTGCATCCACTTAAGAAACACTTCTCCGTTCATCCATCCTTTTTCTTGGGTAAAACCAACAGCGCCAGTTGGACCATGATCCATTAATTCTGCTTTCATATTTTTCCTTGGAAATATGAGGGCAGGAGGTATGAAACTTCCAAGAGCATTAACGCAGTAAACTGTTGTAAAGTGTTGTCCTCTTTCAGCACTCGTTAGAACACCTACTTGTTTTCTGCCTTTTGTTGCGAAAATCTTTGGGTTTTGTGATGGTACTGTGCTGAATCCGGATTCGTCAACATTCCAAGTTTGATAGGGTTCGATGTTATATTCCTTGATGACATCAACTAATAACTTAAAAAAAGTTTCCACTTGGACTTTGTTGAAGCCCCGCGCTCGAAGTGATATAGAGGGATTCCGTTTCCTAAAACCTCTCAACCAGTCTAGACCTGCCGTTTCATTCTCCTGAGATAATCTATGAGGAATTTTTTTAAGCAACCGCTATTTGATATGCCAGCCTTCTCAAATCGGTTGGAGTCATTCCAAAAAATCGCACCTCCAGTTCTTGCAAATGTTGGATTATTTTTTGCTCAAGATCTTTTGTGAATGTCGCTTTGTGACCACCTAAATATCCTTATGAGGAATTACCCACCTCTGCTCGACGTCGGAGTGTAGTAGCTGGAACATTGTATGTTTTTGCTGCCATCTGCCATCCCATTCTTTTATCACGAACCACTGCAATGGCATCTCTCATATTCGTTTCGTCCCAAGCCTGCCTTTCAAATAATCTGAGATATGGTGCCATTCTAAAATAAAAAAGGCACATTTTGGATGACTATCATCGCTGACGTAGAAAACAAAATATTATAAGTAACTTCATAATTTACAAAACAATTATAAAAGTGTTGTTAACATTGACTATGGGTGAGATGGCATACCCATGTGCCATCTTTTCCGGTGGTTACAGAATCAAGAAAAAACATCGTACTTCTATTATATTAAAAGTTACATATTTCTTATTGACACATTCTATTCAACACATTTGGCCACATTTATATGCATATAACTTAACGGATATCGTCTCGTGAAACACTCACAATTTCGATTACTTTTGAACGAACTAAAAATTTCCGCGAGGCCTATTTTGTGATAACAGCTGTGGTGTTCGCTTTAATCACTCTGATGCACTGGCAACGAACTTACTAGAACATGTATGCGTCTGGCATCTCCTCACTTTAGTGACTGGATTGCAAATAGCGAACATATGACGAATGTGCCATCTCAACCACTATGCCATCTCAGACCACATTGCCCTACAAAGTCGTGATATGCCTCCATAATTTTCGCACTGTAGCTTGTCACCTTTTTGTTGATAGGAAATATAATTGATTGGCTCCACTCTTTTGGCATATGTTCTTGTTGCCAAATGTACTGGATGACTTTGTAAATAGCTTGATGAACACTACTGCCACCATATTTGATGAGCTCCACTTGAATCTCATCAATGCCCGGCGCTTTATTATTCTTTTGGGCTTTGATGATGGAACAAACTTCATCCAGAGTTGGTGGGGCCAATTAAACCTCTCCGCAGACATCTATAGGCTCTGATGTTCTGGAGCTGTGCGGAGGATTAAGGAGGTTCTTGAAATATGATGCCCATCGTTCCTTAATCTTGATTTCATCAGCGATTATACTGTCGCTGTCATCACGACAGAGCGTGGTTTTGGGCTGATCACCACCTGTCAGGCTTTTCACTACTTTGTATGCTTGTCTTGTGTTATTGGTCACTAAACTCCATTAGATCCAATCAATTTGACTGTGTGGTGTGGTGTCATCACTCCATATTTCTTTCGAAAGGCAGAAATAGCTGCCGTTTCGGTATATGGTGGATATTATCGGAGCATGCTTAATGGATTTTTGTTTCCAAAAGTTGATTTCAATAGGATGGCGCTACATACTACATAGCACCAGAAGCAATCGACTTATTCATAACGGAATTCGGAGACAACACTAGTTCGCAAAATGGTCCAGTGCATTTTTTTTGTTCTTGGGAGGTGAATGCTATTAACACACTGAGTGTGGGACTCTCAAGTTCACAAAGCATCTAGATTGCTGCCTCGTTTGTCGCCGTTGGACATATGACTTTGGCTGGGCTTCGTTTTTTTACACCTAGAGGCGACTTTGAGTTGTTCCTAGCTGCAACGAGGGAATGGAAAAGGATTACTCGACGCTTCCTGACGATCCATTACGCCTTTTTGCTATCAACATTTCCAACTACAGTTTCCGCAGTTCCTCAACCAATGCAGGGATCGTCGTGCTGCCTTCCCTATCTTTTGCAGACGGAAAACGTGTCGTAGGTATCATCCACCACTCTTCCGCAACATTTGGAGTCCGGAGACAGTGACTTATCGATCTTGTGCAGGTAAGACTGGAATTACTCATGCCGGCTCAAGTGCTGGGTTGGGTAGAAATCAGCGTCACCATGCACTCGATTGGTTCGTGGCCTTAGGAGTAGAGATCAGGCGAGCAGACCATCTTTACGTGGTGGCACTCTCCAAGGACTGCTGCAGATCGCCGTGACAGCGCTGTTGCTACTCTCTAGTAACAGCCTCTCTGTTGCGTCCTTTACTGTGGAGATCTGCTCCTTGCATCGAGATGTAACCTTCACTACCAAAGAGATTGGTGGTGGAGTCTTGATTGCTGTTAAAAATGCCATATAAAGCTCTCTTTGTACTAATTTTTGCTTTTCCCGTGTTGTAGATTGTGTCATGGTAAAGGTTTTTCATCCTCTCCTCTTTATTAATATCTTCCATATGCATATATACCTAGCAATTCTCCCTTGGTATATGAGACATCCTTTGATGAGTTTTCCTCATATATTTTCTCACGGCATCCACACTCTCCAACATTGATTTGCGGTGATTTTAACCTACGTTCAGTTCAATGGTCATATTGATTTGCGGTGATTTTAACCTACGTTCAGTTCAATGGTCATTAGACCTTTCTTGTTCTGTACTATCAGCTGATGCTCCTTCCTTGTGTATCTCCTCATTCCTATCGTTCTGTTCACTTTCTCAATTCAACAATGTTCCTAATCCCAATGGTCGGCTACTTGAACTGGTGCAACCCAATCTTCCAGTTAACTGTTTCCCCTGCCTTGGATCCTCTAGTCCCAGTTGACAGTCACCCATCCATCTCTATCCCTCAAACTCTCAGCGGCTCTTAGCGGAATTTGTACTCGTAGCTTATATTCCTAAATTTAACTTCTTGAAATGAAACTATAAAGATTTCGCCTCCAAATTCTCCTTAGTTCATTGGCAGGAGTTTTTTGCTAATCTGGAGGATGAAAAAGTAGTGAGTAAATTTTACACTCATCTTCATAGCTTCAGAAAACATTTTACAACAATTCAGCTTTCTAAAATAGCAAAACTGAAGTCTTGGCTCACTAGGCAAGTACTTTTTGCATTGAAAGCTAAAAGCAAAGCGCATTGCCATCATAAGCTTTATGGTACTGATGAAACCAGAACTCGTCTTTGTACCTTGTGTGCTGCAGCCAAGAAAAAAAACTAAAGCAGTGATGAAAAACTATTGCAGCTGCATCGAGAGTTTGCTAAGGGAGAACAATGCGAAACCTTTCTAGTCTTAAATTAGGACTTTTAAGGCCTCATCTTCTGTTCCTTCCTCTGTCCACTAGAATAATATTGTGAGTCCCTCTCCTAGAAGAATCCCCAAACTTTTTTGTTGAATATCCTCCTTTCTTTTTTACATTTGCTCTTTTCTTCTGCATCTTCTATCCTGTTAATACACCAGAACTCCACTCCATTCACGTTTAATTGTTTTTAAAAAAGATTTTGCTGAAGTCGAAACTCTCATTCTTCTTCTTCTTCTTAACACTACAGCCCCTTACGGGCCTTCGCTTCCTGCAAACAGCGCCTCTACATGTCTCGGTCTGTTGACCGCGTCATCCGATTCCGAAATCCGAGTAGCGATGAACTGTCTTCGTTGATCGAGTCAGACCAGCGTTTCCTCGGTTTCCCCACTGGCCGCCGGCCTTCAGTTCTCCCAACGAATACCTTCTTGGGTATCCGTTGTTCGTCCATACGATTCATGTGTCCAGCCCATTGCAGCTTCTACAGTCTTCCCTCATTAAGTCCCTTAACCCCTACTTTCCCCCCCAGTCCAAATGGATTACCAAATATCTTTGTAAAATCTTTAGCGTCTTCTTTTTCTATCCCTCAGGCTTTCTTGTTCAACCTCAGTTTAAGTACGGGCAGTTTTCCTGCTTACTGGAAAAGAGCCAACGTCGTCCCTATTCTCAAGAGTGGTGATTCTTCTTCTGTACCCAATTACCGTCGAATATTGCTACCTTCCTTTTTTCCAAAATTATTTGAGCCTCTGGTATACAACCAGCTTTCAGTGCTTCTTAGCCCTATTTTGGCAAACGAACAACACAGATTTCTTAAAGGGCACTCTACCTCTACGAAATTGATCGAATTCATCGATTTCATTGCAAGTTGACGTAACCTTTACCGAATTTTCAAATTCGTTTGAAATTGTCAAAAATCAGCTTCTGCGCTACAAATTGAGTGCCTATGGTATTGCTGGTCCTTTTTTTATTATGGATAAAGTCATATCTCGTATGTGTCTTGTTTGTTACTGTGGTATATTTTCCACTCCATTTTAGCCTCCCTCTAATGCTCCTCAACGTTCCATTCTTGGCCGCCTTTTGTTTCTTTTGTTTATAAATGATCTTGCATCGGTAATGACTTCCCATTCCCTATTATATGCTATACAGGAGGGTTGCCAGCACTTACAGGAAGGCTGGAACGCCTTGTAGAATAGGTTTACCTTTAATTATCTCTCACCTAATGTTGTCGAATGCAGTAAAATTTCTTCAACCTTTAAGTTCTCTCCATAAGCGTTTAGACTGGAGCAACTTAAAATCTTAAAAATTGATTAAAAAAAATACAGATAAAAAGCAAAAATAATAATGACGATGCAACTAGCGTCTGCAGCCACGATATTTACAGCACATCGGTAATGGTACTAACAATGACAAAAATGACGATGAATACAATAACAGTGAAGACAAACGAAAAACGGAGTAAAGAAGAACGAAAAGCGGAGATTAACAGACAGTCTTCTAGACCGAGATTCCTGCGACTTTTGGGCGCAGCAAAATAAACGATGCGAACGAGTGTTCTAAAAAGGAAAAGCGGAAAACTCCGCTGGACGCGGCAGATGTTCGACCGGTGGGGGAAAATATAAAGAAAATCGAAAATCCGATGGTTACTGCTGTGATCGCGACCAAAAGAATGGTTGGAAAACCCGACATAATAATGAACCATCCTGAAGACCACAAAGATATTACGGGAGGAAAAGAAAGGAGTGACTAGACAAATAAAGCACCCTTGTGTGATTTCATCGCCACCGTCGAAAATGTGGTGAAGTACTGTACTCGAAAACGGGAGCCAATAACCTCTCCCAGAAAGGTGGTCGCAAATTACAATTGTCGCCCAGCGAAATGAAGAGAAAGGCTAATCGGAAAAGCGGGGGATATTCTAAAAATAATATAATCTGCATGCGATTTGCCAAAAATCAGCGAAGGAGCAAAGATTGGGCTTCTTGAGCTAGAGGAGTTCCTAGACCGCATTGGACATTATTGGAGGAGCTGTTTAAAGGTCAAAGAGGAGCAGAAGGTAGAGAAGAGCAGAACGCTAAAGAAGTGCTGAGAGCTGAGTCCAAAGGGCATGTGGAGATAGCTTCACCATCAAACCTCAACAAAAGAATGGCGTCTAGCCCAATCGAAGGAGATCAGGATAAAAGAAGCATGAAGAGACACTTGATGGGCGTGGAACACCAAATCAGGATTTTTAGACAGTGCTGACAAAAGGAGCGAAGAAAGCTGCAAAGGAACTCCTTCAAAAAGTGCCAGAAAATAAAGTTCGCAAAAGAGAAAGAAACCCTGACGAAGGCCCCGGCAAGAGGCACTTCTCGTAAAACTCAAAGATGGCCGATCGTACGCAGAAGTGTTGTGGGGTATCAGGGCAAATGTAAGGCCCAAAGACACTAATACTGCCACTTAAGCAGTACGATCAATTTGGTCAGGCCACATACTGGTCGAATTCGAAGCAGTGGCTGACAATAAAGAAGCATTTTGCGACGCAGTAAAGAAAGTTCTCGACAAAAGCGCAACTATCTCCTCGCTAGAGCAGCTAGCAACGATCGAAATAAGAGACGTTGACTGTGTCACGGACCTGACCAAGATAGACGAGGCTATTGAAAGGGAGTTCCTTAGAGTGGGCAGGATCAAAGTGAGGCTGACACTAGAAAAACATAGGGGATAACGTATGGCTATCATTGACTTGATTGAAAATGACGCCGAACAATTTCTGAATAAGGGTAAAGTAAGAATAGGGTGGGTTATTTGCAGAATATGGCAAAGACCAGCTCCTCTTCAATGTTACAAACGCCTTGGCTATGGTCACACCGCACAAGTATACAAAGGACCTGATAAGTTCCCTCTGTTATAAATTCTGTGAAATGGGACATAAAAGAATAGAGTGTACAAAAGAGGCACACTGTATACTTTGCAAGGATGCTGATGCAAGACCGGGTCTTGGGGACGTCCTGGGATCAGGGAAATGTGGGGTTTTCCAGAAAGCTCTAGCCAAGACAAAATTAGAACTGCGATGACCCATATCCTGCAACTGAACTTACACAGCAGTTCAACCGCCCAAAATCTGCTTGAGCAGTTACCGAGGGATATGAAAGCTCTGCATCATGGTATCCTGATGAAACTGGTACTGCCGTCGTCTGGGTTTGGAACAGTGGTTTTCAGGTGGACAAGGGGTGTCTCGACTTTGTGTGGGTTTGGTGCTCCGGAACTACCTTTTTTAGTGTGTAACTAACGCCGAACGAATCGGTATTGTTTTTCTAAGCAAAGCTGAATGTTTTCGAGGGCACTGTCTCGAACGCAGATGGCAACGCGCTCGTTTGAGGGGACTTCAATACTAAAGCAATCGTATGGGGCATGCCTCAAACAGATCCAATCCGCGGCGAAAACATCCTAGAAACGACGGTCGGGACGGTGTTCGTCGTACTAAACACCGGAACTACGTCGACTTCCTGCCATATTGGCTGTGAAGGAACCATACTGGACGTGACATTCACTTTGAAGTCCTTAGTACGGAGGATACACAATTAGAGAGTACTTGAGGACTTCTATCATCAGTGCATTCTGCATGAGATCAGTGATGTTGTCACCCGACGTCCGTGTTTTCGACTTTCTACAATTGGGTGGAACATCAAGAGGATGGACGCCGAGAGCTTCGTCAAGGTGCTCCCAGCATGTGCTCCGCTGCAGGGAGATTCGCAGGGGATGGAGGAACTGGCAGCCCAAGGTGTGGTGAATTCAACTATAAGCATCAGCACGACTGCTTGCAACGCTTCTATGTTCAGTCGAAAACCTCAATACGGCAAGCCGCCAGTGTACTGGTGATCAAGTGAAATCGCTCAAAAGTGATGGGAATGTCACAATTTTTGGTGTGAGGCCCAACGGGCACGGAGTCTTGACGAGGTATACAACCGAGTAGCAGCATACAACTTGGCCAGGAATTCCCTTTGTGAATTGATTAATAACAGCAGGGATTGCTGCTAGCAAGATAAAGGGGACAATGTGAACAAGGATCCGTGGGGCCTTGGCCTTGGTGCCCTACAGAAACCTTGCATGCATGCTGGGATAAAGATGGACCAGATAGTGCGGGCACTCTTCCCCCACTCTGCCCATACTGAAAAAGCGGTCGAGTGCCCACTCTTCATACAGCCAGAACTAGTTGAGACAGTCCTTCTACTGAAAGCGAAGAAGACTCCAGGTCTCGATGGTGTTCCAGCTGAGGTGTTGCAACTTTAGTATTACCTTTATCCTGACTTTCTGCTGAGCACATTTGACGCTTGCCTACAAGAAGGTGTTTCCCTGGAACGATGGAAGGTGTCGAGGCTCGTGCTGATCAGCAAAGGGAAGGGAAATCTCAGATCACCGTCTGCATACCGTCCGTTATGCATGCTCGACACTGCTGGGAAAGTCCTAGAGAAACTCATTAAGGGAAGACTCTCTGACAGGATTCGTGCTGCTAGGAACCAATCTCCTGGGCAACACGGCTTTGAAGCAGGACGTCACCATTGATGTAATTGCAGAGGTGGTCAGCGTGGTCCAAAAGGCAGAGGCATATTGCCGCATGAAGTGATGGATTGTCCCGTTTATTTATTTACTTATTTCAATTTAACAGAAAAAAAAATTCAAATAACAAAATAGATAAAATTAAAGTACAGCAAAAGGAATTAAATAATAGCACAGCACAGATAAAAGTAATAAAAAATGCAAAATTAGGAGAAAGTGAATAAGCAAAATTACTGCGGGCTGAGAAGAAGACAGTTAACATATCTTTTATAAACTAAATATGAAAGGAGGAAGAGCCCAAGCTGAAGATTATCATGCTTACGAGGTAATCTGAGCATGGGTGAGTGAAAATACACCAAACTACGTGCAAATGGAACATCAAAAATATTCGAAGATTTTGTAGAACGCATAACGCGCCTCATAGGGACCTGGTTGATAAGGCGAGTATCAAGCAAACCATGGCAAAGCCTGTGAAGGAAACATTCATCAAGGTAGAGTCGACGCATTTCCAGCGAAGGAATATTGAGGATAGCTAAGCGTGTAGGGAATCTGGAATTTCAAGAAGACGTTCCAGGTAAATCTTTTTGTACAGCTTCTAGCGTGAACTTCAAACACTTCAAATGAGGCGACCAAACTGGCGAACAGTACTCAAGGATGGGACGAACCAAACAAGAATATAATTTAGCACACGATAAAGGATTGGAAACAATAAAGGAATTTCTTAAGATTAAGCCAGAAATGCGAGAGGCTTTTGAAGTTATTTCAGAAATATGCACATCGAACTTTAATTTAGAGTCGAAAATGACACCCAAGTCTCTGAAGTGTGCCACTGTACATAGGTACGAATTATTTAGCGTAAATTGAAAGCTAATAGGGCAAGGGTTCTCAGAAAATAAAGATGGATGCACTTTGAAACATTTAGTGAAAGTTGGTTATAAGAACTGCAAGATAAAATGGCATTCAAATCATCTTGAAGCAAAGCACAGTCATCGATTGACGACACTACTTTGAAAACTTTTACGTCATCTGCATAAAGAAGGCAGGAGGAGTTGATGACCACGGATGGTAAGTCATTTATATACAGAGTGAACAATAGTGGGCCCAAAATGGATCCTTGAGGAACACCAGAAGACGGATGGAAGGGAGTAGAAAGACAGCCTTGAAAAGATACCTGACTGACACGATGGGATAAGTTGGTGACACTCGACGTTACAAACGCCTTCAACTCCGCTAGATGGGTGGATATTCTGGAAACCGCTTTACAAGTTCCAGAATATTTAATGTGGCTTTTGAGGGACTCCCTAAAAGACCGAAGCCTGCTCTACGACACGACACAGGGCCAATGAAGGATGGAAGTCGCATTGGGTGTTGCCCAGGGATGTATCCTTCGTCCAGAACTGCGGAACGTATCTTACGATAGGCTGCTTGAGACTGAAGATGTCAAATGATTCACGCTTGATCGGCTATGTTGGATGATATCGCGGCTCTGGTAGCTGGACGCACCTTTGATCAAGTGCAACTTGGACTAGGTATGCTAATGCGCCCAATGAGAGACTGGATGACTGCTCGTGGGTTCAGTTTAGCACTGGAGAAAATCAAAAGTGTCATCCTGACAGAATCCCTTGAGTAAGGATGATCAGTGTTGGAGACATACTAATCCAATTGAAGCCAGCAGTGAAATACCTTGGGCTACTAATCAACTCGAAGATGAGTTTTTCTGAGCAAATCAGGGCAATAGCTGAGAAGGCTGATTTCTGGGTATTGGCTCTCAATCGAATTATGACGTAGTGGGACCCAGCCTATCAAGAAGACATCTCTTGATGAGTCCTGTATGGTCAGTACTACTTTACGGAGCAGAAATATGGGGTGATGCTCTCAGTAAGGAGGTATGCCCAACACATTTAGCACAGGTACAGAGAAGAGGAGCACTGAGGATTGCATCTGCGTATTCGACAGTCCTTGATTTGGCAGTGAGAGTTATTGTACCCGTGATACCTGTTGCTCTCCTTGCCAGAGAGCGCCGTACTATTTACCTGCATCAAAACGAGGACGCTAGGGAGATGGTTGTCCGCGAGGAGAGACAGCGCTCAATCAGCGATTGGCAGTAGTCTTAGGTGAATTTCACGAAGGGAAAGTGGACTGCGTACCTCATCCCGAATGTGGGACCGTGGCTTAATCGAAAACATGGTGAGACTGACTTCTATCTTACCAAGCTTTTGAGCGGGTACAAGATTGGTAAGTCACGGTCCCCCGACTGTCGGTATTGCCCAGGACAGGAAGACAATGCCTGCCACAACTTTTTTGTGTGCACAAAATGGAAGAGGCTGTGAAGGGACCTCTACATAAAGACGGGAGAGCTCACTCCGGATAGTATAGTCGCAGTGATGCCCGAATCGGCTGACAAATGGAACCAGATGGCATACTAGGCTCGGGCAGCCCTAAAAGATAAAAGGAACTCACAGCAGCTAGGGGCGTTGGGGATGGGGAATCGCTTGTCTGGCAATTCCTCTTCTCCTCTCCCCTCCCTCCAGAAGAGGGATCCTCCAGTCTCGAGGCGCCTCACGGCGTAACGACAAAACAAGACCTGGCCCGAAGTAATGTGTCAAGCGGCTCCAGGCTGGTTTCTGGAGTTGGTGTTTAGTATGTTGTCCAGTCGCCTTCTTGTGAGAATGGGAGCTCCACACTCTGTGTATAAATGACAATCACCACAAAAGAAAAAAAAAATACTTTCAAAATTGACCGATTAGTAATTGGCAATTTATTGATAAAACGTTGCGTACTTTCTCCATGTAAGTAACGGCTTAAACTTCAAGTATACATTGCGTCTATGCAGTCCTCTATTTATCTCTGCGAAGCAGAGAGGTCATGCTAGGATTGGCACAAGCTCTTATGGGGTCAGGTGCTCAGAGCCAGTAATCAGCAGTCCATCTCAACCAAGCCTACACCACCAATTCAATGGGGTGAACGTCGAATATATTTTGAGTCCTGACTAGGTTTTACCGGGACGGAGATGGTATGATAGTTACATTGGAGCCATTCGCGCGCGTAATAATAGTTCAAAATCAAACAGATCTGAACTATTTTTTCTCAATGCACCAAATAAATAAATAACTAAAAATGTTAAAATAAATCTAACACAAATTATTGGACCATGCAAAGTAAATCATGTAAAATCTTCACTTCATCTACAAAATTCAGTTAATTATCCTTACCTCCCTTGGCCACTTTTCCGTGCTGTCCTTTTAACAATTCACGCCATTATCCCTATTCTGTGCGAACAATTAAAGTAATTTCGAATAGCAATAAAATATAATTTATGCTTCACCAAGTCCGCAATTCAATTGCATCTTTTCTTCTGGTCCTTGGTATATAGTTGCAGGCACCAGCACATAACTCTCGTTAGTTCTTTCTGTCCTTGTGCTATAGTGGTCAGTTACATCAACAGTGCCACGATTCACGGGCACAGGACTATGAGCGGTAATTCGGCCAGTTGGTCGCTTGCACTCATCGTCCCTTCGCCTCTCATTGTAACTATACCATCGTGGTAAAAGGGACAACTTCCACCCAACCAACCATCCAACATTATCCCCAACCATGGCGTATAGTGCAACACTCCGTTTACTCTACCAATTTGCATAATTTTAAGTCCAGTCAATTTAGCGTTCAATTAATTCGATTGAAAATTTTCCCAACTCCTTTGGAGAATTTCAAGCCGCTTGCCGTGTCGCTGTTGTTGCCACATCCACTCCACCCCACTGTGGCGTCCTTTTCAAGTATCCTTTGTGGCGTGGCCGAGAGAATTGTTGGCCGAAATGAAATTGGCGGTCCACTATGTACGAGTGTATCCCGTTTCAGGGACTTGGAGACTTGACAGGTTTTTGCGAGAGTTTTGCATCATTCAAGTCCATCGGGCGCCTTTTATTGCTTTATGCTAACGATTGAACAATTTTCCATTCGGGAGGTTTTTCATTAAGTCGACGACGATGATGATGATGACGGTGATGATGATGACGAGGATGATGATGGTCATGGTGACGATGGCGTCGACAATCGCAAACGATCAGATGAGAGAAACTCCCGAAGCCTATCCCTTTGTGAGAGTGCATTCGCTGTCGATGAGATGAATGGAATATATTAAAGAGTGAACGACAAATGGCTGGAGAAAAGGGTTCGTATTGGACAAGGGTTGGAAAAGTTGTGGTTCAGGTGACGATGATTTCGCGGTGAACACGTTCTTCTGTCTTTGGCGTTATACTGCGAATGCATCGATAGAATACACTCAATTAACTCTGAATGAATGAATGAATAAAGATCCTTTTATTTTTAAATTTTGCCCGAAGCAAGGATGCTACGGTTGAGTGGGTTTTAATCGGTTTTATATTTGCGGACTGCAAAAAGTTTTGTGTTGGAATTTAATTTTTTTAACAGAGCATTATTTGGTTTGTTTTATATGAAAAATTGGTTTTATTGGAAAATTCGACGGCAAAACCAGAGCCCATTAGAACATATTTTGTCTTGTAGTCTAAAAAGGATATTTGAATAATTTGAACTGACATGCTGAAATAGATATAATGGCATGATGATTTTGAGATGATATTTTGGGCTTACCAGTGAGATGATTATTTCAGGTGGGCCACAGGACTAATAATTTCTAGCCCTTCCGGAAAATAAGCATTTCCCACTTAGCGGTAAGATATTTTTGGTGGGAGGTTGTTTTATTGATCCTATTACAAGGCCGCATATTCACATCTCAGGGTCAGGGTTTAGAAAAAAAAACAACTAGCTGGTTCACAGACATTAGCGTTTTGAGAACTATTGTCAGAGTGGCAGTGATCGGAGAATCTCGAGGTAGCGACATAACAAAAGTTAATGTACAGTAAGATAAAATGGCAATTTCTCTTAGTTTTAGCCTAGGAATAGGTATCCTAGGTATATTCAGAGTTTCTACGTATCCACAGAAAGGGTATGAGAAAGTGGTGCTAGTGACAAGCATTCTATTCTGTTGATCAGTTTAAATCAGTAGAGCAAAGAATAGCTATACCACCTAGCTTGAATGTTTCACGACTAAATAAGGATATCATTATTTCTTGGAAGCCATCCGAAGAATGGAAACTTCAAAATAAACGCGCAAAAAGTTATGAAGCCTTTGATTTAAACGATAAAATATGATTCTGTGAAAATTTCAAAAAGGTCAATGAGTTGCAAAACTGAGCAAGAAAACGTGAACTTTTATTAACATATTTTCATTCATAACGCAAGGATAAATGAGCTTGAGCTAGACACAATAATTCACAGAATAAGTAGCCTTATAACTGCGGTTCTCTTACAATTGGTGACCCCGGCAATCGTTCTTACAATCATCCTATTGCTGTGCTATTTAATAAATTAGATTCCCCTGTAGTTCTTCCTCACGAGTCCATTAGGCAGCCCAGGGCAACATCACAAAGGATTTGATGACGTAAGATCATTCTACGTCAAGCACTCGTTGCGTGTAGACATGTTTTTAATTCGCTCCTGCCAAGAATTTTTATAAATTAAAATAATTTTTAAAAAACGTTAATTAGAAAGTAATTTTATAAAGAAACTTATTACATCGTCGAACTATTCGAACAATTTATCGAGTATCTGGATTTTGCCTGCGAGAAAGTTTCAAGAAAGAAGAAAAGTTTATTTCACCGGGGGGATGGAGGAGCCCGACGGCTTCCCACCGCTGGGGGACCCAGAACCAGGCATTTCGAAAATTACAAATGATAAAATAAACAAGCGGAAAAATGAACAAGACAATTGTGAGCATGGAAAGCGTATTACGCTTTCCAGCGAAGATTATGAAAAAGTAACCAGGGAGAATGCAAGGGTTACGGAACAAAGTGACGAATTAAAACTCCGGATACAGAGTTTGGAAGATATGGTCCGGACGTTGTCAAATGGGAGCAAACCAAAAGCGAAGCCACAGAATACGTCCGGCAAAGAAGAGCCGATATTAACTAAGAAGAATGAAAAACAGGAAACAACAACAACAAGCAAGACTAACGAGAAAGCAGTGCCGACATATAAAACGAAATCGCAAGATATGAGCAAGACAATCCATGATGCTGAAAATATCCTGAGCGCAGGAGGAGCGAACGACAGCGCCAATTATTATGCGGTGCTGTCTGCAATGAACGAAGAAATGGACATCGAGATGGACAGCAACGATAACATAGATAATATTGATAGCAGTAATAATTTCATTAAATATTTAAAATTAAAAAATAAACAAAAGGAGAAGAAGCCAACCGATGTGTCTGCTGGTCCTCCTAATAAAATTAATAATGTAAATGAAAAAGTTCCTCCAATAAACGTTTTTGGGCAGCGTGGAGGAGATATGGTTCGGTTATTGGCAGCCGAACATAAAATCAGAACTTCGAAGTTAAGAGAGTGACCGCTGATAAGCTCTCGATCAAGACAAAGACACTGGTTGACTTCAAACTGGCGAAAGATGCTCTTAATAGTGTCCAAGCTCCCCACTTCACATATACGCCAAAGGCGGAAAAAAATCAGACCTTCCTGTTGAAGAGCTTGGACTGTGGGGAGAATACAGTTGATCTCCTTGAAATGTTGCAGGAAGCAGCACCAGCTGTTAAGTTCATGTGTGTGAAAAATTTTGCTACAAGGAGATCAACTGTCGAAGGTAAAATATTACCATTTTATTTGGTCCAAATTTCCAACGACAGCAGTCCGAGTGCCCTCCAACAGGTAAGGTACTTAAACTTTAGAGTTGTGAGGTGGGAACGCCTCCAAAAAACTGAGGTCAACCAGTGTTACAGGTGTCAAAGATTCGGTCATTCGGCTGCCAATTGTGCAATGCACTATCGCTGTGTTAAGTGCAAAGATATCCACGCCCCCGGTGAATGCAAATTGGCTCAGATGGAGCCAAAAGAAAAATTGTATTGTGTTAATTGCGGTATATTTGGTCATCCAGCATCATACCGAGGATGCCCTCGGTATCAAGATGCAAGAGCAAAATTTTTCCCAAAGCAAACCAAAGTAAATCACAATCTGTTACCTCCCAACTTCATCAAACCCGGGGTATCATTTGCACTTGCTGCCAGAGGACCAGCAGACAACAATATAAATAAAACAAATAATGTAAGTGGCAATAATGAGCTGCTTCTTAAAATCTACCAGCAACTTGAATCGCTTTCAGACAGAATTAATAAGCAAGACCAAAAAATCAATTTCGTTTTTCAACGTTTAGGCGAACATGCTCCAAAATAGTTTGTCAACCAGTCACATTCCCATGGATAGGGTTCCTCTCATCTTGATCAACGACAACTCCATTGTTACTATACATCGGCGTGATTATCTCCTTGAATTCATTGTTGAGCAAAAGCCTGACATCATGCTTCTCACCGAAACCCACCTCAATTCATGGCACTCCATGACATTCAAGGTTTTTGAATTCGTAAGAAACGATAGGGTAATAGGTGATGGGGGAGGTGGCACCGGGAAATTGGTTCGAAAACCCTATCCTTTCCAAAATATTGAAAAAGTCGATTTCAAAACCTTTGAATCTCTTGAAGTGTCCGTTATCAAAATTCCACTGCCAGGTGGGGATAACTTCTTCGTTATCTTTGCCTATGCAACTGGTGGAACTGTTCTCAGGCTCAAGGAGGAACTCAATTCCTTGTTTGAAATACTCGAATTGAACAGGCTGCATAGCTATTATATTTTTGCTGGTGACCTGAACGCCAAGCATACATCATGGCTGAACGCCACCAATAATCCAAGAGGTGTATTCCTGAAATCGTGGATAACAGAGAACCAAATTGAATACAGGTGCAATCTATATGGGTCGGAGCTCCCAACATACCCTAGGACAAATTCATATTTGGACCTCTGCATTGCCGACGCAAGACTCGAATCCAACTTTAATAGTCCTCAACGGAATTTGCAGGTGCTTTCTTATGATAGCGACCATAACGCAATCGTGATGGAAATCAATCATCACAGGGATGATTTCTTCCTCATTCCAGTCCAACACGAAAATCATTGGTTGAACTTCAAAAAAAACAGACTGGGGAAAGTTTCAAAAGAAGTTTAATCGGGAGTACCAGAAGCAATCTCCCCCTTCTGATGGTGGCAACTCTTGCTCAATGGTTTCTAATGACAGGATTCTAACTAACGATGAAATAGATGCCTATTTGTCGAAGTTAGAGAAGCTGACGTTGGAAACGATTGAGAAAGTCGTTCCCAAGATTAAACTTCGAAACAATATGGAAGGATATGAAACACCAACCATCACAAGGTTGAAAAGATTAAAAAGCCTTCTTCTCACACGCGTCAACAATATTTATCGACGATTTTTGGACTATAACCATTCCTCGTTGTCTTTGTTTAAATTACATCTGAAGAATGTCCGGAACTTAATCCGGTCATACTTCAGGAGTGAGGTCAGCAATCAATGGGCGGAAAAATCGAGGGGTATTAGCCCACAGGACCCAGACGGCGTGTTCGCGAAAGTGAATAGCATATTCCGCAAGAAGTCTCGAGTGAAGGTATCGAATCTTGCAGTCACTGGTGATGAGATAAATCTTCTCGATAGGGCTGGTATCGAAATTGATAGTACGACTCCGGATAGAAATGGAAACAGGATCATTTGTGATGGATTGGATAAACTTGCCTTGATCGGAACACATTTTGAATTGGTTCATCTGCCAAACCCTGAGAGAGGGAATGAAATAGTTTCAGAAATCGTTGAAGCAAAAGTTTCCGACTTCAAATCAAGCCTGAACGGCCAATCAATTCTTCATTTCAATGAAACATTAACATCTGACCTCATACCGAGCTTGAATCTTATTGATTATTTTGTCAGCTATGAAGACTTGTGTTTCATATTTCGCAGGATAAACAACAAGAAATCATGTGGTACTGATGGTATTCCAAATGTAGTTCTCCGACATTTGCCGGAGGTGGCTATTAGGAATTATTGCATATTGTTCAACAACATGTTCAGCAATTCATATTTCCCAAATGAGTGGAAAAAGGCTAAGGTGTTTCCGATCTTGAAGAAAGGAAAAGAATCTTCATGCCCGAAAAGCTATCGCCCAATCATCTTGCTGCATAACATTAGCAAGGTGTTTGAAGTGATACTCAACAGAGCATTAAACGCCCACATTGAGGAAAATGAGTTGATGCCGAATTGCCAATTTGGTTTTCGTGCCAGGCATTCGACCACACATGCAATAACGAAAGTAACCTCAGACATCTGTTGGAAACTAAATTGATAGACAATGTGTTGGAGCATGTCTCATTGATATGGAGAAAGGCTTCGATACGGTGTGGTTAGATGGACTAGTTTTTAAACTCCATCAGGACAAGTTCCCCAGATACCTTGTCGCCATGATGTGTGATATATTATACGGGAAATCGTTAGTCGTAACTGATGGAAATCTGACAACAATGCACGAGTTCAAGGTCTTGAATGGTCTACAGCAGAGAACAGTTACTGCGCCTCTGCTCTTTTCAATCTTCATTCGCAAGCTATTGAACGGCTTTGATTTTAACGTCTCGCCAACGCGATCATTGGTAGCGTTTGCTGATGATCTGATCATCTATACGGCAGACCGAAAAGCTACAATAGTTCAGAGCAATCTCCAAAAAATGTTCAATGATGTACAGCTGTACACTGACAATTGGCGAATGAAAATCAATGCACAAAAGCGTGAAACAATCTTGTTTCGAACAACTCTGCAAGGGGTCAGTCAAGACCTGAAACTTAATTGGAAAGATTTCCACATCATGGCTGGTGAGGGTAGTTCAGAACGGATTCTACATAAATCCTGTGTTCGATACCTCGGTGTTCATCTTGATCAGTATCTGTTCTATACTGAACATGTGAAAATCATGCTCAGTAAGGCACTTAAAGTAGTCATGGCCCTTCGAAAACTCTTTCATTCCAGATACATTGATCAAAAGGTCAAAACTATCAGTTACAAGACACTGGTTAGACCAGTTTTGACATATGGATGTCAGATCTGGTACAACCAAAGTGCTAGTACTATGAAAAAATTAAGAGTTTTCGAAAGGAAATGTCTTCGTGCATGTACTGGTTTGTACAGAAAGCCTGAGAAAGATTCGAAACATTATATATCGAATAGAAGAATTTATCAAACTGCTGAAGTGACTAGAGTCGATATCTTCATATTGAAACTTCTTCGGAATCATATCGCAAGATCTGTGACTGTGAGTGAAAACCCTTGGATTTCACAGCCGTTCCACCCTACAGACGGGTATATTGCGACTTGCCTCGCTACTGGCTTCATTCCTCCAGAAGCATTCGTATATTTGGACATGAATCGATATATTTTTGATTCTGACGGCGTCCCAGTCATATATCACATATATCGACGGGCCGCCGATAAGAAGATAAAATATCCTCCGAACTTGAGTTCACGAGACGAACAATTCCAATGGAGATACTCATTTGCTAGATTCTTTGAAGCTGATCGAGTTGAGACGGGGCAATCTAGGTATTGGTGGCTGAATGACAATGTCTAAATTATTCGTGTTTATTTTCAGTTTTGGTGTTTTTCGTTATTTAGTTTTTGAGTTTCAGCTCATTATTGCTACATTTAGTGTTGTTGTTTATTTTTGTTAAAAATTAGGTATAGGTTAGGTTTATATTATGTTTATTATATTAGGTTAGAAATAAGGTAAAACGCTTAGGTTAGGAACATTGTTATAGATTTTTTTAAGTATAAGATAAAGTTTTTGATTGCATTTATTAGAATTAAGTTAAAACATATTAGGTGTAGGATCAAAGTTCACTGTTGTGTTAAGATTATAAATAATTTTAGAATAGTGTTGGTTGGTTTTTTCTCCTTTTTCCAATTGAATTTTAAAAATATGTAATAATCCATTGATTTGAATTTGCTATAGTTTTTTTTTTTTGAATGTGATGAATGATAACGTACAAATTTAGAGAGCCATTTGGGCCATTAAGTTTTTTATTGTTACTGTCTGGATTTTGCTTTATATTCTTTTAAAATTTATAATGATTAGTATTAAATAAAGCGCTTTTGACTTTGACTTTGACTTTGATGACGTAAGGTGTGAAGATGCGACAACGAACCGTTCCATCATGATCAACAATTTAGCTACTCAACATTCTAATCAGTTGATTATGCTTGCAAGCCTGTTATTTTTGCCAATGACTTCAGATATGGCTCAAACCATGCGTAGAATTTTTGCTCAATATTCCTTTCAATACAAGCCACCGTAATACCCGAGCTTAGCGAGTTGGCAGAGGGGAATGAACGCATGTTCCGTTGGAATCGCCGTCAGCCTGAGCACGAGAGTGAGCATGAAAGAACCCACTTTGTTAAGGGTTGGGAAAACCAATCCATCAACCTGATTAACTGCCCTGATTTAAGGACCTCGAAAAATTCATTTGCAAGTGCTCCAACTAAAAGGAACTCACCGACCGAGCTTAGCTCATACTTTCTGAAAGAGATCCTAATTGAAGGTTCACTCTCTGCTCCTTGAGTTTAGCATCCATTGCCACATTCTACCAACTTGGGAAACAAGTCATCGGCGACTGACCAGGTGTTCATTCAGTACGCAAAAGACTTCCATATCTGACAAAAAGACACTCTTATCGTTGTTCCATAAACCTTTACTGGAAATATTAAGCTTGTCAGATGCGTAGTTTCTGCAAAGAGCCAATATTCAGGAGCTAACCAAACACAATGTTCACCTTAATGTTTTGCACATACTCTTGCAATTCAGTTAAGCAAGTTGATTGGCATTGTAACTAAATATAAAAAAGAAATTCTCGACAATTTTAAGCAGCAAGTTAAGCAATTTAAATTCCATCTAAGCACTGTGGATGGAAGCAATCCATAGTGACCCTCCAGGGAGATTGCTGGTTGACAAGAGCATTTTTGGAAGCTAGCATTCTTTGGAGAGTTCCAACTCCACAAACCTGAGAAAGTGGAGGTTCTGTAAGGTTCCTCCTCGGAAAATGACCTGGCAATGCTCCTTGTGCTCAGAACAGGAAATCGAATTGGAACTGACGTTTTAGGCTGGTGGATATATGCACGGTACCGTCAAGATGACAGTGACTTGTGACGGCTCCAATGTAAGCATCATACTGTCTCCGTTTCGATGAAACCATGGCAGGTCTCGGATTATGTTCGAAGTTTGCTACGTTAAGTTGGTGATGAAGGTTCAGGCGAGACGTGCTCCTGATTTGCACAGGTTTGGCTATGGGTGCTTGTCCCCATAAAGGCTGGTGTCAAACCTCGCACGGCCTCCCTACTCTGCAAAGATAACTATGGGACCAAAGTGATAACACATACGAGCAGAGATAGGGGCTTCGAAGGGGCACTCAAAATATATGGCATCTCTGAAATTTGCAAAAACAACAACGACTGACATTAAAGACTTTACCAGGCATTAAAGAATTTCAGGACAAAGACAAATGGAGAACAGAGTGGAAACACTTAGAGAGTACATATCTTCTTCTTCTTCGCAGCACTACAGGCCCTCACGGGCCTTCGTTTCCTACAAAAAGCACCTCCAAACTGTCTCAGTCTATTGACCGCATCCTCCAATTTCAAAATCTGAGCAGCGATGAACTGTCGTCTCCCAACAAATACATTTTTGGGTATCCATTGTTCGTCTATACGATTCATGTGGCCAGTCTATTGCAGCTTCAGCAGTCTTACAATCGTTGAGACATCCGGCTTGTCAACAATTTCATGCAGCTCATGGTTGTGTCGAATTCAACATTGATCTCCGTGTAGCTTCGCTTCGATTATTCGCCTCAGGACCCCATGCTTGAAGGCGTTCAACATGTTTGCGGATGCTCAGGTTAGGGTTCATGTTTCACACCCATAACAAAACATAATTCTTATCAAAGATTTGTATACTTGGAGCTTTGTTTTCCTGTGTATGCAGCTGGTCTTCCAGATCGTCAAAACTGAATAATATATTTTTTTTTTGCGAGCGGTATTCTTTGGCGTATTTTGCCTCTTTCACATAAATATCCTCACATTTTTGATACTGTATTCGCCAAGTGTGATATTTTGTGTATTTGAGGTATTTATCTTTGACGGGGTCATAAGCTTTGTTTTATTTTCATTGATATGTAGCCGTACTAGCTTTGCTTCGCTGTCGAGTTTCAGGAAGAGTTCCTTGGCAGTTGTTAATGACTGTGACATAATTTTGATGTCGTCTGCATAGGCTACTACTTGGTTTGGCTTGTATAGTAATGTACCTCGTGTTTCGACGGGTAGCTTTCTCATGGCGTATTTCAGAGCCAAAATGAACAGCAACCTGGCCAGTCCTTCGCCCTGCTTTAGTCCGATATCTTTTCTTTTTTTTGCGAGCGGTATTCTTTGGCGTATTTTGCCTCTTTCACATAAATATCCTCACATTTTTGATACTGTATTCGCCAAGTGTGATATTTTGTGTATTTGAGGTATTTATCTTTGACGGGGTCATAAGCTTTGTTTTATTTTCATTGATATGTAGCCGTACTAGCTTTGCTTCGCTGTCGAGTTTCAGGAAGAGTTCCTTGGCAGTTGTTAATGACTGTGACATAATTTTGATGTCGTCTGCATAGGCTACTACTTGGTTTGGCTTGTATAGTAATGTACCTCGTGTTTCGACGGGTAGCTTTCTCATGGCGTATTTCAGAGCCAAAATGAACAGCAACCTGGCCAGCCCTTCGCCCTGCTTTAGTCCGATATTTGTGTCAAAGGCGTCAGTGAGTTGATTATTGATGAGGACTTGGGAGGTAGTTGACGTCATTGTCATTCTGATAGGACGGAATTATTTGGCTGGAATGACAAAGCAAAGCATTATTTGGTACAGCACGTTACGATAAATACTGTGGTATGCTTGATTATAGTCGACGAAAATTTTTATGCACGTCTATGTTGAACTTCCAGCATTTTTCAAGTACCTACTTGACAGTGAACAATTGGTCTGTTGTTCATCTACCTACTCTAAAATCACCTTGATACTCCCCAATAATCTTTGAAAATATTTTGTGCGCCGTAGAAAGCAGTGATATACCTCTATAATTTTCACACTGTAGCTTGTAACAATTTTTGTGGATGGGGAATATAATTGATTGACTCCATTCTTTCGGCATATGTTCTTGTTGCCAAATGTCCTGGATGACTGTGAATAGCTTTATCAACACTGCTGCCACCATATTTGATGAGTTCCACTAGAATCTCATCAATGTCCGGCGCTTTGGGCTTTGATGGTAGAATAAACATCTTCAAAAGCTGGTGGGGGCACTGGAAGGTCTCCGGAAATATCTATACGCTTCAATGTACAGGAGCTGTAGGGAGGATTAAGGAGGTCCTTAAAATATAATACCAATCTTAATTTGATCCTGGTTTCATTAGCGATGATCTTGCCGATTTCATCACGACAGAGTGTGGTTTTGGGCTGGTAACCTCGTTTCAGGCTTTTCACTACCTTGTGTGCTTGTTTCGTGCTGTTAATCGCTTGACTTACATCGATACTTCTCGATTGGTTGTCAAAGTATTTCCTTTACTAAATTCTAATTATCTTATTTGCTACTCTTCTGAGATTTCCATAATCTCTCGCATCGTCCTGGTTTTCCCATCTACGTATTCCTTGTACGCCTGATTCTTTTTTTATAACGTCCGATTGACTGTCCTGCCATGGTCTTAATAGCTGCTTTAACTTCCACCCAAAGCTCGTTGCTTGGTTTCAGCGATGTGTCTGATAAGATGAGAGCCATCTGACTGCCAAGGGTCGCTGTAAAATTTTTAGCCACAGACGCTGTTTGGAGCCTTTCGATGTCAAATTTTAGTCGCGGGCTGGTTTTTTGCCGAATACGCCTTTGACATAAGGCATCGATTGGTTAATTAGATCAAGTAATGATCTGAGTTACAAATGGCTGCTCAGTATGTACGGGCGTCAAGTTCGAGGCACAACGCTGTTGGGTCAAAACATGGTCAATCTGGTTTTGTGTGTTGCCATTTGGAGATACCCTGGTCATTTTATAGATGCGTTGATGAAGTAAGCAAGTCAAATGTATGACTAGATTTCTGCTACATGTCATGTCAATCAGGCGCTGGTCGTTATCATTTGTTTCATCGTGGAGGCTATATCCTACCAGTCGTCCCCCGATGAGATAGCCCATTGCCAACCTTAGCGTTGATATCCCCCAGAATTATTTTCATGACGTTTGTAGGCAATGAGTCAACCAGTCTTTCCAGATGATTGTAGAAGTTTGTAGGGAGCATATATCAGCCGGATGTAAATATGGGACTCGGGCGCAGTTGAAAAAAACAAGACGCACTCCAGAACACCCTATATAAAAAGAGCACATGATGAACCACCCTGAGGTCGAAATACAAATCGCAGCAGGGAAAGAAAAGAGCGAGAAGACCAATAAAGTGTCGTTGTGCGATACTGCTAACATAACTGAAAATATGGCTGGAACATTTTCTTCAGAAACTGAAACAGAAAACCTGTCGCTGGAGAAAAAACGGGAAAGTATAGTACAATGCTCTCTGGAAGAAAGGCTAATCCAAAAAGCGGAAAGCACTCTGAAGGGAATCAAATCTGCATGAGACTCGCAAAAGCTATAAGCACTTTAAGAAGAGCGAAAGGCCGAAGAAGCGCAGAAGGGCAAAGATGAGTTTATGGTTAAGTCTATCGAAGAACTGCAGCTAGTCCCACCATGGAACACCATAAAACACCATAAAAAGCATAGCCTCTGATCTAGTTAAATTAGACCATGGAAAAAGGAAGAAAAACGAAGCACTTAATTTGTATGGAACTATAGACCAGCGTTTTTAGAAAGAGCTGAAAAAGGCAGCCAAAGTTGCCACAAAGCAGAAACTTCTAGTCTAGCGTAAATCCTACGCAGATGTGTTGTAGGAGGTCAGGGTACCTGTAAAGCCCAAAGACATTAAAACTAACATTGAAGCAGTACGATCAACCCGGTCTAATTACATATAAGTTGAATTCGGTGCAGGGGTGAATAATAAAGAAGAATTCTGCGATGCAGCCAAGTCCGTCCTTAGCAAAAAAGTATACGTGGATTCACTCGAGTCAATGGCAATGATCGACATCAAGGAAATCGACTGCGTCATGGGCCTGGCCAAGATGGAGGTGGCCATAAGAAGGAGCTCCCATGGGTAGAAAACCATAAGGCCATCATCGATCTAGCCGAGAAAGACGCAGATCAACTTCTGAGTAAAGGAAATGTAAGAATAGGGTGGTCATCTGCAGGATTTAGCAAAGAGCTGTATCTCTCTACTGCTTTAAATGCCTTTGTTGTGGTCATAGTGCATAGAGATGCAAAGAACCCAATAGAAGTTTCCTTAGCTACACAGGTGCCGAAATAGGGCATAAAAGAAAAGAGTCTTCGTGGGAGGTACATTGCAGCACAGTTGTGCTGTGGTATGGACTTACCTATTCGATGTAGGTACTCCAGGTTCCACTTTGACCTCAACTAGAGTCTCCTAGAAAGTCTGACATTTTCCTGATTCCAAGACGTGCTTGAGCCCGGTTTTGGACCAGCTACCTTGCAAAGGATGCAATGTACCTCCCACGAAGGTTCTTTTCTTTTATGTCCCATTCCGGCACTTGTGTAGCAAAGGAAACTGCTATCGGGCTCCTTGCATCCCTATACGCTATGACCATAACCAAGGCCCTTGAAGTAGTAGAGAGGTACAGCTCTTTGCTGAATCTAAAATCTGTTCGAGTATTGGCATTAACGCCATTAGCTGGCTTAAGACATGAGGCGATGCGCTTGCTAGTTTATAGCATTTACTGAAGCTTGCATTATGGTACGATGCAAGGCCGACAAAGGATGGAAGTTGCATCGGGTGTCGCTTAAGGATCTACCCTTAGTCCTGGCTGGTGGGACATATCATACAATGGGCCACTGAGACTAGAACTTCCAAATGAGCTATGCCTTATTGGATATGTGTCTCATATAACGGCACTAGTTGCAGATGCACCGTTGAACAGGTGCGACTTAGGCTAGACAAACTACTCACCGGATGAAACACTGATTGACTGCTCCCGTTTCAGCCTTCCGTGGAGAAAACTGAAGCGATTATCCTGCCAAAAAAGAGGATCCCCACAGTAAGGAACATCAGTATTGGGGAAGTACTGGTTGAATCGGAGCTATCCGTAAAGTACCTGATGTTGCTAATCGACATGAAGATGTATTTCTCTGAGCAAATCAAGGAACGGCTAATAAAGCTGCTTCAAGCGTATCGGCTCTGAGGTGCCTTTTGGCTAACGTAGAGGGGGCTCAACTCATCAATAAGGTGACGTTTGATGAGCTTCGTAGTGGTGCTACCGTACGGAGAGGAATTATGGGGAAAAGCCCCCAGCAAAGAACTGTGCCAAAAACGCAGGGTACAAGTACAGAGAGAAGGAGTACTGAGGATTGTATCTCCATATTTGTTTATTTTTGACTCAGCAATGCAAATGTGATTCCTTTCGCGCTCCTTGCTAGAGAGCGCCGTACTATTTATATGCGTCGAAACGAAAACACAAGGGAGACGGCTACCCTCAAGTGATGGCAACGTTCACTCAATGATTGCCAGCAGTCCTGGTTGAACACCACGAAGGGAAGGTGGAATCCACGCCTCATCCCTGATCTGCCACCGCGGAATCATCGAACGCACGGTGAGACTGACTTCTATGTGACCCAGTTTCTGAGTAAGCATGGGTGCTTTTAGTCGTACATGCACAAGGTTGGTAAGTTGGGGTCTCCCGACTGTAGATCTCCCGCAGGAGAGGAGGACGATGCCTGCTACACATTTTTTGCGTGCAATAGCTAGGACTGGCTGTGCCGTGACCTCTACAAGGATACAGGAGAGCTAGTCTAATCGGGGAGATGCTTAGATTGGTTGTCAAATGGAGCCATTGTCACATTATATTTGGACAGTCCTACAAAATAACAACTTCAATAGACAGTATTACGCTTATGTCAGGAGGGTTTACAAAACTACAACATGTAGACACCATTAATGAATAAACTCAATTCAAACTTTAACGACATCTGCAACAAAAACATACTTGCTTTAAAAGTAAACCATTGTTACTTCAACTTGCCGCCATTTCCTTGCAATTATATTAAACTCATTGACTGAATGGAATCTTAAAAATATTTTTGTTATTCATCCTATCTCAAAATTTGGGAAGGTCTAATCAAAAGTGTAGTGTCTGGTTCGATAGAAAGCGTGAATTGGAAGAAAATCGTACATTGGTATTGTTGCAACAGGATAACTTCAAACGGCTATGACTTTCGTTAAAAATATTTCGATTTTATTGAAACTCGCAAAGTATAAGGACCTTTTATTGGATTACTGAAATAATGAATTCCAGTGAATCTAACGGTACCTATATGAATTTACTGGAGAAAAATGTTACATTAACAAATTGTACTATTACTGCATATTAACAAGGTTTATTGAATTTGGGTTTCTAAGAAAGTTGTTGTTGTTGTACTCATAAGAAACTGCTACCGTGGTTTTTACCATCTATGGCACGAAAACCCGAGCTGAGTCTTGGTCTCCTACATTCACCTCCTCGAATCATCGTGGTTCCGCGACCTTGTGTGCCAGTTGTCCACTCCAAATAAAGATCTGCTGTGGACTTCTATCGTGTCTTCCCATCGAGTCCTCGGTCTTCTCGCTAGACGTCTACATTGAGCTGCATCTGTTAATTTTCTTTTAAGTAGCCGGTTGTCTTCCCTTCTTTCTATACGGCTTGCCCATTGGAATTTACGTAACTTTACGCGAGAAGAAACAGATTAATCGTCAAATAGTTTATATAAATCATCGTTGAAACGTCGATTCAACTCTATCCCTTACTTTACTGGGCCATTGATTTTCCGGAGCACATTGCGTTCAAATACGTCCACTGCCTTTTTGGACTCGCTCGCCAGGGGCCTTGTTTCACTTCCATATAACAGCGCAGGTTTGACTAGTGTTAAATGTGGAGCATATTTTGCCTGTGCATAACTCTGGACCTTATAATGCGGGGAACGGAGTAAGAGGCTTAAGTTTTGGCGTTTATGCAGCGTACGATTTCGTCCTATTCGGCACCTCTTCTATTCAGGTTGGCTCCAAGATACACAAAATTATCCACACTTTCAAGGTTATAGTCGCCTATGGTCCGGTTTTTTCGAACTGGAGTCTTCCTCACGTTTGAGTTATGAATTTCGTTTTTGCTTCGTTAACTTGTAGACCAATTCAGTTTGCTTCAGATTCTATGGTCAGAAATGCTCCTTTGGCATCTGAGGTTGAACGTGCCATAATCTTGACGCCACCAGCATATGCTACCATTTGTGTGGACTTGAACATTAGTATACCGGAGGTTTCAGCTGATATTTTCGTAGTGAAGTGTTCCAGCGCCATATTAAAGAGCATTGGAGCAAGTTTGCTCCCTTACTTAAGACTGATTCCAGTATGAAGCTTTCCGTTAGTTCACCGTTTATCTTGATCTGTGACTCTGTGCTTAGCATCGTGGCCTTGACCATGTAGATTAGTTTTACAATGATGCCAAAGTCAAGCATTATTTTGTACAGCAAATTTTTGTCAACACTGTCGTATGCTCGTTTGATGAGTACAAAGAGTTAGTACGCGTCGATGTTATCTTCCCAGCAATTTTTGAGCCCATGCTTTACTGAGAATATTTGGTCAATTGTAGACCGTCTACTTCGAAAGCCTCCTTGATGCTCTCCTATAAAGCTTACATAGTACGGCTTTAGTTTTCTTTCTATAATTTTGAAGAGGTCATAATAAGTTGTTGACAGTAGAGTGATGCTTCCATAATTTTAATACTTTAATTTGTTGCCTTTTCGTGTACAGGACATACGAAACTTTTTTATCAGGCCTCTGGTAATACTCCTCTGATCATATGCTGCATATTAGTCGATGCAGAAAGTTGTTTAGATGGGATTCCCGCTCTAGAGCAGTTCTATTGGTATTTCATCTTTTCCAGGAACCTTATTTTTTTGGAGGTACCGTACTGCTGCCTGTCTTACGTTTCTGGTTGGTGGTGAGACCGGGACCTCTTGCTCTGCTTTTGGAATATTCATAGCTACAGTCGTTGTTGTGGACGCAGTGAAAAGCTTTTGGAAATTATTGCAGCTATATTTATTTATTTTTTTTCGACTGAGTTGCCTATGATTACTCCTTGTGGACTTTTGCAAAGGCTTATTTGCGGATTGAAGCCATCTCTTAGTTGTTTCACAGAGGCATACGCTGATCTGACTTCATCTAGAGTAATGTTTTCGTATATCTGTTGGATCTTCGCACTCGTTTTTGTATCTATCTGGTTGAATGTGCGATCGTATGGGGATGCCTACGATTTCATATGGATGTCTAGATGAGGAAAGCGCGTGTAGCTAACTATAAAGCCTCGACTAGTAGTGTTATGTTCTTGAACCAAAAAGGAAATACACACTCTTATGTTTAATGATAGTTTATTGTAAATATTAAATTGGTCATACAATTTAGTGTGGAGGTCGGTACGTATTATCTCGAGCCGCACGGAGCGAAGACTGAACTGTGCATGGCGCATGTTTACGTATGAAACGCGGCGCGGCTCATCGACTCGCGACACACACACTCGTACACATCCCTATCATACGCGCTCACTCAACACATACTTATCATACACCACAACTCTCCTCCCTCTAATTATTTAAGTTTTGGAATCGCGGTGACCTGCGTAATTCTTTGTTCGACCCCGGGACTTTTATTATCTGATCCTTGTGGCGTTTATGTATAATATTGTCCTCGTCTTTTACGGCGAAAGGTGGCGGTGATAGCTTTTTAATAATTCTTGCCTTACTTCTTTTCTCGGCATTCACGCGGTAGTCGTCTATGAATACTTCTTCGTCCTTTTCTAATTCCAACCGTCGACTGCCGCTTCTTGCCACTATTTGTGTTCGTTGATGTGCTTGCACCGTTTCTGCAGTGTTGTTCCTGAATACATCGAACCTGGTACGCATGTCCCGCCTGTACATCATTTGGTATGGGCTTTTACCCGTGGTGCAGTGTTCAATGCTCCGGTAGTCGAATAGGAACTTGTTTATAGCTGATTCGACTGTTTCTTCCCCTTTTATGATTTTTGATACCTTGTCTTTGAATATACCCACGAAGTTTTTGGCTGCGCCGTTTGTTGCTGGGTGATACGGAGGAGTGAGACTGTGCTTTACGCTGTTTTGTTTTAAAAACTTTTCGAATTCGCTGCTCCGAAATTGTGGCCCTCCGTCCGTCACCAAGTGTACTGGCAACCCGAACCGTGCGAAAAGAGTTTTAAACTCTTCTATGAGTTTTTGAGCCTTAGTATTTTTTTTGAAATTTATTATTTCAGGCCATTTTGAGTGGGCACAAATTACGACAAGGTACATGTCTCCGTAAAAAGGTCCCAAGAAGTCTGCGTGTAATCGGCTCCACGCGCGATCTGGCTATGGCCACGTTGTGAGCGGCGAGTTCGGTGGTTTCTTTTCTTCAATAATGCACGTGCTGCAGTTTTTCACGGTGAATTCGATGTCGTGATCTATTTCTGGCCACCACACATAGGAACGAGCGAACATTTTGATTTTTACAACTCCCATATGCGAGCCGTAGAGCTCCCGCAGAATCGTTGGCCTCATGCTGGCAGGTATTATCGCGCGTAGACCCCAATATAAACAGCTTTTCTCAACTGTTAGTTCTAGTTTCTTTCTGTGATAAGGTTTCAGTACGTTCGTGAGATCGCACAATTTTGGGCAATCGCTTTTTGTGTACGCCATAACTTTGTTGATTACTCCATCTTTGATGCTCTCTCGGGCTAATTTTTTGCTATCGACTATGTCGATTGCTTCATCGAAATAATGCACATTTGAAAATGTAGCTTTTAGTAGGTGTATGTCCGCTTCTGTTGTGACTGGCAGTCGAGATAGCGCGTCACAATTTGCGTTCGCTTTCGAGCTTATGTGCTCTATTTTGTATCTGAACCCGGACAAGTAGTAGGCCCAGCGTTGGAATCGGTTGTCCGCTGTCTGTGGAATACCTTTCCGTGGTCCGAGAATGAGTTGCAACGATTTGTTGTCGGTGCGTAGAATAATTTCTTTGCCGAATACAAAGTCTCGGAATCTTTTGAATCCGAAGACTACTGCCATGACCTCTTTGTCTAAAATGGTTCGTTTTTGTTCTTTTTTTGGTATTATGCGCGATGCATATGCGATAGGTTTTTCCGTGTTGTCCTTGTATCTGTGCGATAAAATAGCCGATAATCCGTAGTCGGAAGCGTCGCTTGCCAGTACAATCTGTTCCTTTGGGTCGTAGTGAGCCAGTATTTGGGGAGATATTAGTTCGTTTTTGACCCATGCGAATGATTTCGTACACTCGTCGTTCCAAACGTAATTTTTCTGATTTGCCAAGTCATATAGCGGCTTCAGATTTCCGGATCGTTTCTCTAAAAAACGGGCGTAGAAGTTTATTAACCCCAGGAACGAAGCTAATTCCTTTGCATTTGACGGCAGCGGCGCATTTACCATGGCGTATACTTTTGATTTTGATTTGTGCAGTCCATCCTTGTCAATTACGTAACCCAACACATCGAGTTTGTCTTGCATAAATTTGCTTTTGTCGGTGTTGATGCGGAGATTGCAATTTTGCAGTCTTTCACATACTGCCCTAAAATTTCGCAGATGCTCTTCGTTGTTCCGTCCTGTGATGTATATGTTATCGATGTAGGTTATTGTGCCGCTCATTCCCGCTAAACATTCGTTCATTTTCTGTTGCACGTCCGCTGGAGCCGGTGCAATTCCTTCTGGGATTTTCGTATATCGGAATAGCCCTTTGTGAGTGACGATCGTGAGTGGCGCCCTGCAGCTTTCTTCCACTTCAAACTGCATATAAGCATGGCGTAGATCTAATTCTGTGAATGTTTCGCCCCCTTGCAGCGCTGAAAAGATGTCGTCGATTGTATGCAGCAGGTATTTATTCATAATTATTAATGGATTCACCGTAATTTTGAAGTCGCCGCAAATTCTTATATTTCCATTGCTTTTGAACACGGGGACTATGGGCGTAGCCCATTCGCTGACTTCCACTGATTCTAAATGTTTCAAAGATAAAAGTCTGTTCAATTCATTTTCTATTCATGGCCTTAGCGCATGCGCTACATGTCGTGCCTTGAATGTGACTGGCTTAGCATCGGCTTGCAAGTATATTTTGGTTTTGCTTTTATTGTAACAACCCGGGGTCAAACTGAACAAATCATTATATTTACTTACAAAATCATTGGAGATTCTTAGTTTATCAATTTTTTTTACTGCGATATTATCCCGTTCTTCGATATGCAACGGCCAGCACCCGAATGCCGAAAGCCATTTACGACCGATCAAAGCCGGGCCCGATCCCGATAAAACATAGCAATCAAGCGTGCGGGTTTTATTTCTAAACGTTACTTTCAATTTTGTTATTTTACCGATCGGACTCATTATGGTGCCATCGTAACCGCGCAAATCTACCGGTGTATCGGAAAGCTTCGCGTTCGCAAATTTTTCGCGCCAGATTTTATTTGAAATTACCGATTTGATGTGCCCGAATCGACTTCCATTCTCGTGTTTACATCGTTTATACGTACATCGATATACATCGGCACGCCGTCACGAACTCCACTTACAAAATGTTTGTTTACAAAATTATTTTCGGCTATGTCGAGCGTGTAGAAATTTTCATGATGATCCTCGAAAGATCGAACGGACCGCGCAGCATCTTTGTCCGCGTCGCTGTCTTGCTCACTGCCTTCCTTATCGATCTTTTTGATACCGCGCTTGGCATTTGCACGTTTGGCGAAACAGGCATCTTCGATGTGTCCACATTTCCTACAGTGACCGCATGTCACGTCTTTGTACTTACATACATCTCTCCTATGCCCGGTTTTACCGCAACTGGCACATTCATTGCGTTGTTTTGATGTTCCCGGGCTTTGGCATTGATAACGAGTATGTCCGTGATCGCCACAATTCCAGCATGAGTTGTCTTTAGCTTCGCGTCCTTGATGTCGGCTTTGCTGCGTCCGTGGTCCCTGTTTTTTGTTGTAACTCGACCTCTCGCGATGGCTATTATCATGCCCGATAGCAAGTACATCTTGCTGGCGGTTAATTCTGACGTTGCTTTGCGCATTTTTCTGCGCCATTTCTCGCGCGATTGCGCTTTTTAGTGCTGTGTCGAACGTTAACTCTTCTGTTTCGAACAGTTTGATTTTCGTGTCCTTATCAGATAGTCCGCATACGAATTGGTCTCGTAGGGACTCTGTTATTTTAGCGAAGTTGCACTTTAATGACAATTTCTTCAAACGTGCGGCAAAGTCGGCAACGCTTTCGCCTTGTTCTTGGCTTGCTTTGTAGAAATTATTTCGTTCCATCAGTTCAGACGGCTTAGGCTCGAGGTAATCTGCCATGAGCTTCGTGAGCTCCCCGTATTTTTTTTGGATAGCTTTTGCGGCGCACAAAGATTTTTAATAAGCCCATACGCGTTCTCGTCAATTGAGGTGAGCAGTATGGCCGCCTTCTTCGCGTCGATAGTTGTGTCCCGAGCCAGAAACTGGAACTCAAGGCGTTCGACGAATGTTTCCCATTTGTCTTTATTTAGACAAAATTTTATTCGCGTACTGTTCTCCGCCATGTCACTATCGCCATCTGAGTCGTACTCTTGGAATGTGTCTCTGGGGCACTTTATGCTGCTAGTGTTTACTTTCTGCTCGTTTTGCGTTTTTACCGATTCTTCTTGTAGTTCCACGGCTGGTTTGTCTTTATTTTCCGTGTCAACTGTGGCTTCTCGTTTTGCGTTTGCCTCGTCGTGCACTAATAACACTAACGTGTCACGTATGTCGTCGCGTGTTGCGTTTGGATCGACTTGCACTCCGCGTTTTTCTAGTTCGTCACTAATCTCTTTTTTCGTAAATTTCCAAATCCGTCCAACGTCCGATTTACCTGGCATTTGTACACCCTGTCACACGCGTGAATACAGTTCAAAACATCCTCGTCACCACTAATTGTTATGTTCTTGAACCAAAAAGGAAATACACACTCTTATGTTTAATGATAGTTTATTGTAAATATTAAATTGGTCATACAATTTAGTGTGGAGGTCGGTGCGTGTTATCTCGAGCCGCACGGAGCGTAGACTGAACTGTGCACGGCGCATGTTTACGTATGAAACGCGGCGCGGCTTATCGACTCGCGACAAACACACTCGTACACATCCCTATCATACGCGCTCACTCACCACATACTTATCATACACCACAAGTAGCAAAGTCTATCAGACGTTGTCCGTTGTCGCTAGTCTCTGTATGAAGTCTCTGTGCTCCGGTTGTTCCTATATGTCCATCGAGAGTGTGTTCCTGGGTGCTGTAATATTTGATCTTGGTTGCCTCTTCTTTTTCTTCTGTGGGTGCATGACAGTTGACTAGCCAGACATTAAAGAATTAAGTCTTGATACGAATCGCTCAGAGCCTCTTGTTAACGGGCTTGAAGTCGGTGAAAGTTTGCTTAAATATGCTGCAGACCTTGCAATTTTCTGCTTTTATACACAGTGTGCGTTTGCGTGTCAAATATGTCTCCACCGTACCTTCTGGTTTTTTGTGCTGCGAGGATGTTGATTCTGTATTTTTTTAAACCATCTAAAAGTAGCTGCAATGCACCTGGTCTGTTCAATGATCTAACATCCCAAGTTCCAAAAGGATAGTCCCCCCAATTTGTTTTGCGATTACTGATGTCACTAGTTGAATAAATTCTCAAAGATATCAATGATAAATATCCTTTCTGAGTTTTTTATGCAAGTCGTAATCGGCCTGTAGTGTCTGAGTAGATTTGGAAGGACATATTGTTCCAAAGCAATGTATTTTAGTAGGAAAATTCAAACCACCACAACCTCGTTAAGTACAATGCGACCCCTTTGAAATTTTCAATGTTGATTTCTCCTAGAAGTAGCCGTTTTGATGTTGAATTTTATTGAATTCAAGAGTATCGTCACGATTTGATTCAAGAAAATATAAAATTAGCTAATCATACTATTGCTAACAAAGTTTAGTGGATTTCAACTTTTGAGATGTTTGTCGTTATTGCACTCATATAGAACTACCTTCATGAATTTTTGTCAAACTTTTCGGTACTCATGTGTGCAATAGTGAGGGTGAGGAGTGACCGAATTTTTTTCTTGTTCTTCCGCTTCCCCTGTCTACCTCGTTATCGATATTTCATTTTTGACAACGGATATGAAAATATATTGGCAAAATTTTTGATTTGATACTGTACTTGATTATGTCAGGTGAACAAAATTGTTAAGGGGTCACAGCCTTATGCCGGAGGTCCCCCCATAAAAGCCTTTGACATTTTTCGCGACTGTAAAACTTATAAACGGTGTTTCATTAAGAGGTTTGATTTTCAATAGGCTATTTTGACAAATCATCCGTGACTCCTGTCAAACTATGATGAAAGACTTACACCACCGGTGTGGTTTATGGGCCGGTGGAATCATCGATCACTATGCCAGAACGCGTCGTCCGAAATTGGACCCTCAGGATGGACCATTTAAGGCGTAGTTGTGGTCAATATTTAAAGAAGGTAATAATTAAAAAGTAAAGGTCGTATGAATTCGAGATTAAAAAACCAAACTTCATAATGAATTACCCTATATTAACCAGAAACCTTCGAGCTGGTCACAACATTTGCTGACTGTAGTTTCTCTAATTCCTGAAAAAAAAACTTGCTGTCACGCACTGACATAAAGACGGACGGACAGGCAAGGACCGATATTAAAACGTATTGTAACAAACTGTTCTTTGCATAACCCTAAAAGTGAAGTACACTTCAGCCAATTCATATTCGCAAAAAAAAACGCTTTTTTTAAATCAATCAAGTAGACCTTATTGGATGTAGTGCTGGTACGTTCTGAATCAACTACTGAATGATGTGTCAAACGATCGCCCTGGTAAACATCAGCTATAATCTTCTGATGGTGATTAACGTAACATACGAAAACACCACTGTGAAGAAATGTGTTAAATCTTTAGTTACAGCTTGGGAGAATTTGAATAAATCAGTAGTTAATTGCTGGTTTCATCAGATTTTTTGCCAAATTTATGAAGTTTTTATGGCAGATATCTCAAAATTTATAACAAGATGGCATTTTTTTGTAGGCATGATTAAGATCTGTTATTTAGTGTTCTGGAATGTATCAATATGCTTTATTGAAGTAGTGAGCCCCAAACCCTTAATGTTACCATGCAGTACATACACGAATTTTCTTTTCCATTTTCCTTACAATCTTAATTTTAAAGTTTTCCAGCATACTAGTCTATGTACGCGTAAGTACTTGAAAAACAAGTGAACCATCCGTGAGCAACGAAAACTTGTATAAAGAAAGTACGTTAAAAAACAACAAAAATGAAAATCTACAAAGACATTACGTTAAAAGAACTACAAACCAAACAAGCATACACCAATGTACTGAACGTGGTACGATTCCTTAATTGCAGTCCTTATTTATATTTCAATCACACGGCTCGGTGGTTTGTAAACATTGTTGTTGTCGTGTATTTCGTTTTCGAGGTCGACTTAGTGAATGCCATTTTTACAAATAAGTAATCTTTTAAGGGAACAAGCAATCCGTAAAGGATAGCTTGCTGGTTAACTAGAAAGGTACAGTGAGTGTCCTCTTTGCAGATATATTGGATTGGCCGCAGTAAGATTTCGCAGAGATGAGAAAATTGAAGAAAAAGGAGATATATGTGTTACGCAGGACTTGGATGTGTTAAGAATGCGAGGGCAGTTTCCTTTCAAAATAATTTTGGGGTAGAGAATGTCAAACGTGTATAGCATTTATTTTTCCAGATAAATGCTAAAAATTACATTTGTATGGATGTCCTTACATTGGAAAACGTCCTGGAAAGTGAAAGGAAATTTAATATAGTCTAGACACAATCATATCAATTTTTGATCTTTTATGAATAAGGTCAGAGTTGGACTGCGAAAAGACCATTTTTGAAGGAGAAATATGTTTTGAAATCAGAAAGGACATAACCAGTTTATGTTCCCAGTGCAATCAGAACCAGCCAAGAAGATCAAGTTACATTGCATTAATTTCAGATTGACTAAAGCAAAGGGCCTTAAAAATGTGATTAACGTTGAGATTTTGTAGCTTCCCCAAACTGCTAACGAGGTTTCATCAATGCCTTTTTCTTCCTTACACATTTTATCTGTAATCCTTTTCCTTGAAGAACAATCTTTCGTTTGGTTCTAACAAGTAGTCTCTGGTCTTGAGTTTTTATCTCCTACACTAACTCACGTAGAAACAAAATAAAATCAACAAAACTCACAAAAAGGATAGATAAAACATGGCGACTAGGATAAATGTCGTAATGGGATTTTCATTGTATTTACATCGATTGGGATGCGTTTCTGCTTTCCGTCTTCCAGACCACTTGCTCCATTCCACACATGCTTACAAGTATGTGGAATGCATGGAAAAATAGCAGTTGTAAGGAGTAGCGTTAGGAGCCACAGCAAAAGCAGTTTAAAGAAGTTTGTAGAGTTGAAAGAGTTCTACGAAAGTATCCCCGAGAACAAATGAGAAAATTCCTTTCGGATTGTTGTCAATGTAGTCACCTGCTAGGCACCAACATTTACCGCCCACTATTCCGTTAGTTCGTTTGTCTGGGTCTTTTGTATGCACATGGTTTTTATCACGTACCTTGTGCACTCTTGGTCATTTGTCCGATGAAATATGGCATGCCTCCCGGATGGAAAACGTGAATGTACGCTTCTTCCTTCGACACAGGATATCGGTTGGAATGTAATCATCTTTGTTTTTCATCTCGTGTTGCAACACGAGTGATGTGTGTAGTTTTGAGGAAATTGAGAGGATATGTAGTTATGTAGTTGGCATATAGGAAGGATAAGGTTGAATGATGCATGAAGAAAGTTAACGAGGCAATCTTTCAGTGTCGTTTTATGGAATTTTCATTGAAATGTCTAATCGTAGAGCAATGGGCTAGTAGAAGTGGTGGATAGTGATAACCTATTCACGTTATTTAATATCTTTCAATTAATAGATATCCTTGACAATTTTCAATATATTTCCTCTTACCGCAAAATATGAACAAGGAAAAATTTATTAAGGCATCATTCTGTGCCGTAGTGGTTAGAGCACTCACCCCGTAGGCCGAAGGTCCCTGGTTCGAATCCCGTTGGCGACGAGATTTGTTTCAAGTGATTATTTGACCGGACTATAAGCCCATTCATTTATGATACGTGCTGGTTTAAAATCCTGACGTATCGCAGCTGGGTGGTAGCCATATCACCTCCCCGAGTACAATCTCTAAGCGAAAGCCCAAAAGGGGCTGTAGTGAGAGCAAAAAAAATCATTACCCTGTGAGTCCTAATCTGCCACTTGCTAACAGTCACATGGGCTACCTGCAAGCCATGTATACGCTAACTCAGAGTCTTAATAATAAGAGGATACTACGGTAATGCTGCTTTGCCCCATCTTGCTTCCCCCGAGAACCGCCGGGTTAGTTTGCGGCTTGCCGGAGTCTTTGGTCTCGTAGATTCTTCTCCTTTATTTGTTAGTTCTATTCTGTTGCAGTCGTGCCAGGTAAAATTATTTGAAATCGCTGTAAGAAAAGAAACTGAAAAAAAGACGCAAAACACTTAGATATCAATTTGCTCCACCAATTTGAAATCTTTTCTTGCAACCGAAAACTCACTAAAAGCGCAGAGATGAAACTGAAAAAACCTTCTTTCTGGGTCCAAAATTCACCCGATCTCTACTTAGTTGGTCAGCAATTTCAATATAGACAAGGGGAAGGAGGGGGATGATGGGGTAGCTAGGAAAAATAGCAAAAACACAGCATAATCACTAAGTTTATCACTCGTATTAATTTATGGCACGTTATGCCATTAATTTAACTTTGATTTGGTACAGTCTTTGGAAATCAACTCATCATATTTTTTAATAATCAATCATTAAAAGGAACATTATGAAAAACCATCTTGGGATAATGAAATTGGGGCATGATGGGGAAGGCTAATTATTCTCACAAAACAAACAAATGTGTATTTCCTCCAGATCTTCATTTTCCACGCCAGCACAAGTATTGTGAGCCCAACGTTCACAAAGCTGGCAGTCTACTCAAGGCTCCGACGATGTCAAAAAATTGTGGGTTACATCATCACAATATAAGCAAATGGCATCTTCATCATTGCTCTTTTGTGTTTTGATTGAGTGTTTGGTGTTTTGTTTGTTTCTAGCATTCCTTTTGAGGCGAGAATCATAAAGAATGGATGTTTTCCCCGGCTTTTTGAAATTTTCCAGCTCATTTTCATAAGGGGTTGAGGTAATTATTGCTGTTTTTTCTCGCCGGTATTGTTTCCTTTTTTTCAGTTCGTTGAACAGAAAGAATTGGCAAAATATCACTAGGGGATGCATTTTCTATAGACATGGTACTGTTCCAGATTGAAGATCTTTGGCTTTTGAAATTCTTTGTTGTTCCACATCCGACGAGTCTGCAATATTTTGTATGCTCGTAGTCTCAGCAGAAATGAAATCGGCATCAGTAAAACTCCGCCATAGATGGTCCCAAGCCCATTTGAGAAAGGAGGAGGGAACC
Organism: Odontomyia ornata; assembly: GCA_963969285.1. Classification (NCBI taxonomy): domain Eukaryota; kingdom Metazoa; phylum Arthropoda; class Insecta; order Diptera; family Stratiomyidae; genus Odontomyia; species Odontomyia ornata. Next base: position 276,420,242 of record OZ017742.1, read on the forward strand.
CTCTGCTCCCCAACTCATAGCTTCCATGATTCCTCATCCCAAACCCTCCAATTAAATGGTAGTAAATGCTCTCGGATTACACATTGGGTTTACTGGCTCCCCAATAATGTAACATTAAATGCCGAGAAATGCTAATAACTGTAAATACATCTACAGCCCCGCTACTAAATGCTACTTACATCTTCTTTGTGAGGGTGTAAGAGGGTGAAGGCGAATCTTTGACGTAATAACCGTGCCTCCGGAATGGAGATTGGGCGACTGGCGAACTCTCCACCCCTGGAAAACCTTGAAATGTTTCAAAACCTGTAGATAGACCTCGAAATGGATTGGACTCACGGCAACGACCTCGGAAACGAAAAAAAGGACGATGGCATTTGATCCTGGAATGACAGATCACTCCATTACCTTTGCGCTGTTAAGGACCTTTTACAATAGGCCAGTCAATATCAATTAAAAATACTGGCAGTCCTGGGAACGAATTGGATTGGAAACGACATTCAAGACATAAGGTCACACACAATATTCAAAAGTGGGAAGCCTACCGGAAAAAGAGAATTCGGAGTGGCCTTCATTGTGGATAGGGAGTTCAAATCGCACGTTATTGATTTTAAGGCAGTCAACAAACGGTTGTGTGTGATCCGTATGAAAGCGAAATTTTTCAAAACCTGGCTGATTAATGTTCACGCCCCGATCGAAGAAAATGACGAAGAAACGAAGGAAATGTTTTACAATCACCTGGAAAGACTAGACGACTTATTGCCCACAAACGACACAAAAATGATTCTGGGTGATTTCAACGTTAAGGTTGTTAATGAGCTATTTTATCGGTGAACGACAGGAGGACAAAGCCTCCACGATGTAAAAAATGACAACGGCCAGCGCTTTATTGACTTTGCATGTAGCAGAAATCTAGTCATACGTTTGACTTGCTTCCAACGTCGACGCATTCATAAAATGACCTGGGTACCACCGGATGGCAACACACAAAACCAGATCGATCATGTTCTGATCCAATAATGTTGGACCTCGAGCATAATTGACGTCCGTATATACTGAGGAGCCAATTGTAACTCAGAACATTACTTGAACAAATTAACGTATCGATGTCGTATGTCAAAGGCATATTCGGCGAAGAACTGCCCGCTACAAAAATTTGACATCGAACGGCTCCAAACGGCGTCTGTATCCAAAAATTTCACGGAGACCCTCGACAACCAGCTGGCTCCCATCTTATCAGAGGTACCGTTGAAGACGAGCAACGAGCTCTGCATGGAAGTGAAAGTGGCTATCAGGACCGTGGCAGAACAGAAAATCGGACATCAAGCCCGGCACAAGAGGAATGATTGGTTCGATGATGAGTGCCAGAGTGCGTTAGATAAAAAGAATCAGGCGTACAAAGAATACGTAGGTAGGAAAACCTGGACAAAGAGAGAACACTATGAAAATCTCAGAAGAGAAGCGAATAAGATAATTAGGATTAAAAAAAGAAAATACTATGACAACCAATTGAGAAGTATAGATGTAAGACAAGCATACAAAGTAGTGAAAAGTCTGAAACATGGTTATCAGCCCAAGACCACGCTCTGTCGTGATGACATCAGCAATATCATCGCTGATGAAACCAAGATTAAGGAAAGATGGGCATCATATTTGAAGAACCTCCTTAGTCCTCCGCACAGCTTCGGAACATCGGAGCCTATGGATGTGTGCAGAGAGCGTCCATTGGTCCCACTAACTCTGGATGAAGTTTGTTCCATCATCAAAGCCCAAAAGAATAATAAAGCGCCAGGCATTGATGAGATTCCAGTGGAGCTCATCAAATATGGTAGCAGTAGTGTTCATCAAGCTATTCACAAAGTCATCCAGTACATTTGGCAACAAGAACATATGCCGAAAGAGTTGAGCCAATCAATTTTATTCGCTATCAACAAAAAAGGTGACAAGCTACAGTGCGAAAATTATAGAGGCATATCACTACTTTGTAGGGCGTACAAGATATTTTCAAAAATCTTAGAAAATAAAATCGGATCATACACCAGCAGTATTATTGGGGAGTATCAAGGTGGTTTTAGGGCAGGTAGATCAACAACAGATCGATTGTTCACAGTCAAGCAGGTACTTGAAAAATGCTGGGAATTCAGCATAGACGTAAACCAAATTTTCGTTGACTTCAAGCAAGCATACGACAGTATTGATCGTAACGTACTGTATCAAATAATGCTTTGCTTTGGCATCCCAGCCAAATTAGTCCCTCTTACCAAAATGCTAATGACATCGACGACCTCCCAAGTTCGTATCAATAACCAACTCACCGATGCCTTTGACACAAATATCGGACTAAAGCAGGGAGATGGGCTGGCCCCATTGCTATTCAATTTAGTTCTGGATTACGTCATAAGGGAGCTTTCTGTCGACACGCAAGGTTCATTAGTATACAAGTCGAGCAAAGTAGTAGCCTACTTGGCTCGACATCATCATTCTGTCACGGCCATTAACAACTGCCAAAGAACTGTTTCTGAAACTCGACAGCGAAGCGGAGCTAGCCGGGCTAGAAATGAATGAAAATAAAACCAAGCTCACGACGCAGTCGAGAAAAGATACCTCAAATACACAAAATATTACACGTGGCGAATACAGTATCGAGAATGTTACTAAATTTCTGTATTTAGGTGCCAAAATAATGAAAACGGGCAATGAAAGAGACGAAACACGCCAAAGAATACAGCTTGCAAATAAAATATTTTATTCAGTATTGACGATTTTGAAAGCCAGCTGCATACACAGGCAAACAAAGCTCCAAGTATAAAAATCTGTGATAAATCCTGTGTTATGCTATGGTGTGGAACATGGACCCTAACCCAAGCATCCGCAAATATATTGAACAACTTTGAGCGACAGGTCCTGAGGCGAATAATCAGAGCAAAGCTAGACGGATACCAATGGTGAATTCAATACAACCATGAGCTGTATGCAATTTTTGACGAACCGGAGGTCTCACGGATTGTAAAACTGCGGAAGCTGCAATGGGCTGGACACATGAATCGTATGGATGAACAACGGATACCCAAGAAAGTAATCTCTGGGAGAACTGAAGACCGGAGGCCAGTGGGTAAACCGAGGAAACGCTGGTCTGACTCGGTCGATGAAGACAGTTCATCGCTGCTTGGATTTTGGAATCGGAGGACGCGGTCAATGGACCGAGACAGTTGGAGGCGCTATTTGCAGGAAGCGATGGCCCGAGAGGGGCTGTAGTGCTAAGAAGAAGAAGAAGAGGAAAATTATTTTGGTTAGATGGCCATATACCACATTTTTTGAATGCGTTAATGGCGACAGACATATTAACCGCCTGAACGTATGCGCTCCCAAATATTTCTATTATCTGAAATACAGTTGCCACTCGTCCAAGATGTGATCTTAACCAACTTGTAACAGCATGATCATAATAAGTGCTGAGTGGCTTCATAAATGCAACGTTTGCAGGCTGTATTTAGTTTGTGCAGTTGGTGCCACAACTTTGCCGGCTTCATTTCTCTACGTGGCTTCGAGGGAGTTACTGGGGAGGTTGTTCGCTTCTGCCCAGCTGTGGGCTGTCCTTTCCGCTGCTGTCGAGCCCTATATGTGATGGACAGAGGGGTCGATACGGGTTCTGCAGTGAGAACAACGTCCAAGGGGGGCCTGATGGTTGTTGGTGGTAGAACTGTAGCTCAGCGGGCTTCTGGGCAGGGCGAGGTAGCTTAGGGAGCCTCAGACTACTTCTTTATTCCTCTTGGACAAACGGAAGCCTGCGTATAAACATAGTGGTTAATTAGAAGAGCCGGAGGATGGAGGCAGATGGGCTAGCGGTGTCGCTTACTATCAACCAGGCCTGGGGAGTGCCCAGGAGCTGATGTAAACCTAGTACGCCCAGGACCAGGCGTACGCTAAGGAGTCCTATTCAATAGTGGGACCGGCAGTGAACGGCGACTAATGAGGACCAGTCAGGCGTGAGCCGTGGAGACAAACTAAGACCAAAATGCAGCAACACAGCAGATTGACCAAGCGCAAGCCAAGGGACCCAATTTGGTTAAAGTTGAATGTGGCCAGGCTAGATCCGAGGCACCAATTTACGTCTTCACTTGCTGGGAAAACACAGAAAGTGATTACTCTGCTCCTTGCAATTTTATGCACGTGAAGAGCTGATGCTGTCAGTCAGGGCTATTGATCATATTCCCAATCGATAAGAATTCCACCTTTCATTTCAGCTGGCCGTGTATTTTCGACAATCAACTGAATGCCGTTTAATATGCTGAACTAGCATTTGCTTCAATCCAATTTTCTTTATTGGACAGAGTTCAATAATTCCAGTCAGGTGAAATGCTGAAATTGCATTTTCTCCAATTCAATTATCTTCATTAAATACAGTTCAATAATTCAGTCAGGTCAAATGCTGAACTTAAACTTTTTTCAATTCAATTATCTTCATTAAACGGAGTTCAATAATTCAGTCAAGTGAAATGCTGAGCTTGCATTTTCTTCAATTCAATATCCTTCCTCTGTTAAAGTACTAACCATAGTCCACTTAACGCTTGATGAGATCAAGTTGCATGTCCAAATGCATGGCTTTGTTTTTACTCCGGAACGTAAACCGCCATCCGCTAACGCGTTTGTGATGATCAAATTTCCAAATGCATACCATCGCTGCTGTGTGTCTAAATGCATGGTCTGTTGCTTCGGTATTCCCCGTCCTTGGCTCTGTTGAATTGCATTGCTATGACGTACATTGGGTGTCGCTTTACTTTTGATACGATGGGCATGGGGTACGCGTCAGCATATTTGTTTGTTGTTATGCTTGAATGCTTGTTGTTTAGTTGATTTTTCTTATGATCAGATTTGTATCTCTATACAGTATTCGATATTAATATAATTAGTTTGTAATTGCATTTATTTTGTACCGATCTTTCTATGCAGTTTTTGAATTTTTAGATTGTAATTATTGCGTATCTCTTTATTGTATCTGTTATATAACTAGTTTTTAAATTGTAATTGTTTTGTATTTATACTTCTATGCGGTTTTCGATAGTATGATTGATTTTTAGATTGTAATTATTTTGTATCTATTTATTGTATCTATTATATAATTAGTTGGTGAATTGTAATTGTTTTGTATCTAGCTTTCTATGTGGTTTTTGATAGTATGATGCATTTTTAAAGTGTAATTGCTTTGTATTTATGTTGATAGTATGGATTCCTAAAATATATACGAACAATATTTATGGCGGCTATAATGTGTATTATTTAGTTCTAAAACCTTCGACATTACCATTACACTAGCATTTAAATCAAACCAGATCTGACACCCAGGTGTCAAGATTCGCCCAAACAAAGTCATGTAACAGATAACTTCGGCCTTTTGGTCAATATATCGAGAATGAAAGAGCCGTCGTAGGGACATGAAACCTTTACACGCTTTATTAGGCACGGCTTTAATATGTTTGTTATAGTATAGATAATAATCCAGATGAGCACGTTGATATTGAACGCAGGGCTCATTTGGTATCCATTCTGAAATGCCTTTGCCAGCCATAATGTGGAAACCTTTCGAATTGTGCCTCAGGTCTTGACAGGCCAACCGTAGCTTCATTTGAAATAACATTTTGTTTCGCATCTCTGTGTATTGAGTTTAATTTGCTAAATGTTCGTGTAGAACCGAACGTCGTTGCTCATTTCTTGAAAATTCTTTTGAACAACTAATAGTTTTTTAGTCAATAACCTTGCTTGTTTGGTATCCGCAGGCCAATTCTTTTTAAGGGTTTTGTAAAATAATTTTACAAAATAATTTTACAAGGCCCTACTAAAATCGCGTCTTGTCTGTCCGTCCGTCCGTCCGTTTGTCACAGCAGTTTTTCTCGGAAACTACTTAAGCTAGAAGCATCAAATTTTGTATGTAGGTGTAAAGTGGTGCTCTCTTTAAAGTTCAAATACAAAAAAATTTTATGAGGTATTTAAGGGGGTCTCCCCATATAGGGGAGTGACCCCCCGAAAAAAAATTTCATTGAAGGTAGCCGATATGGGTATCAAATGAAAGGTCTTGATGATAACTTTTCAAAACAGGTCTTAGTTTGGCAAAGTTTGCTTCGAAGGGCGCACAAGGAGGGGAAATACACGAAAAATGTGTGTCCCTCCCTCGCGATTGGACACCTGTGATCCGAAAAATCTGAAAAAAAATCAAGAATATAGGCCTTGATGAGCACAACAACAAAAAATACGTGAGAAGTCGCAATTCACTCAACTTTGTTAGTAATAGTATGATTTATCGATTTTATGTAACGGTACCCTTAAATTCAATGAAATTCAGTACACAGATGACTATTTATAAGAATAATCTACCCTGCAAGTTTCATACAGATTGAATCATATTTAGCGAAGTTATAGCGGTTTGAATTTTCCTGTATTACTATGGAACAATATGCGCTGCATTTATTACTATGGCAACATATGGCTATGGAACAACATGCGCTTTTTACCGACTCAGACACTACAGTTTTGCTAGGATTTGCATGAAAATTTCAGGAATGATAGGTGTCGTGAATATCTTTGAGAATCGGTTCCGCTAGCGGTATCAGTAATCGTAAAACAAAATAGTGGCTGTTTTAAATGCGAAGATTGAATAATTTTGAGTTATTTTTTCCCAACTTCAACGTTTAAGGTGCATGCTTTGAACACTTGATTCAATTTAATGAATGACTGAAGATGAGTACCTACAATTAATACTCATAAGTGAAACAAGTCAAGGAGGCGGGAGAGAGCTCCTAGCAAAAGGGCTTTGTAACAACTCTAGGATTCGAAAAAATTGGCCATTAATCGATGGTAAGAGTACAGGAGAGCGGCCCCTGAAAAAAAAAATTCATCAAACGTAGCCGATATGAGTATGAAATGAAAGTTTTCATAGGAGCATTTCAAAACAGTTCTTAAAGTGTCAGTTTTTGCTTCAGTGGGGCACAGGGGGGAAATACATGAAAAATGTGTTTCCACGCTCGCGAATGGACATCTGAAATAATTGTCAAGGGAGATATTTATGAGTATATCAATAACAAAAACCTCAGAAGTCGAAACTCGTTCAACTTTGTTAAGAATAGCATGATTTTTGAATTTCATATTTTCTCCAATAAAATCGTCATTGACATGCTTCTTGACTTTATTCAATCTGGTGACTGCATTTTGTAAATTGAATACAAAACCCTTCTGACATGAGCGTTGGTCTGTTTACCCAAATTGTTTTTCTCTAAAAGCCGTCGGGCCTTGCTTTGCTGTGTGAGTAGATGCGTTTCGACCACTTCGAATCAATATCAGTGTCACACTGAAGATGACTCGAAGTAGTAGTAGAAGTTGTAGTTTAATTTTTCAGAAAAATTATTAAAAAACGCAACTCAATCATATAGCTGCAAAAGAATTTCATATATTATTTTCAAGCTATTGGAGCCATCTGGAAAGCGAGAGCAATGTCCGCACGAAGCAATCAAAGCTCACAGTAGAGCAAAAAATTATCGTATAGATTTACATTAAATTGATGTTAAAAGATTGAAATGATCAACTTAAAGTTTAGCAAAGACAAGCACTTACAGGAGAAATCTTAATCTGAACATAATTCGTATTTATAAAAATATATTGAGTTCGCATAAGTAGGAAAATTAAAAATAGCTCTCTCACCTCTAAGCTAGTGGTCGCCATCACCGGTGTGTATCTAATAAGAGAGATGGCTTCACGAGAACCACTACACACGTCAAAACCACCTTCTTTTAACATTTTTCTTCTCAAAAAAATTTCAGAAAAATTATTGAAATAAGCAACTCAATAATGTAGCTTCAAAAGAATTTCATCTTGAATGTGCGATGCTACTTCGCTTTTGCATGTATAGTCGGATGCCCGGTAGGAAATCCAAACAGGCAGTTCGGTATCAACTCATATTTCTCAATGTATGCGTCTAACGCTTAGTTAAGCATAACTTCAAAAATTTTACTGATTTTCGGCAGCAAGCTGATTAGGTGATTGCTTGTAGGGCACAAAATCCTTCCTTTTCTTTAAGACCAGCCTATACGAGTACACACACTGTTGGGAAATATGCATTATACAACAAGCTATTGAACAATATACAATCATTTCCGATAGCATTGGAGATTATTTATTTATTTATGTTGCCATTAACAGAGTTACCTCTAATACAAATGGTGAAGTATATACTAAGAAACACACAAAATTAACAAATTAGTAAACTAATAAGTTTTTGTTTAAGTAAATAAAGAGAACGAGGAAAAGGACCAATTTGTAGACGATCATAATTGCGAGGTAGCCTTAGCAGTGGAGAATGGAAGTACGGGTTAATCCAAGCAAAAGGTACAAGAAAGATACTAGCATTTCTACCCGAGCGCAGATTTAGCCTATAATAAATTCGAGAATCAAGATTTGTATCCGTAAGGTGGTTACATATTTTAAAGAGAAGACATTCATCAAGTATCAATCTGCGAATTTCTGGAGAAGGAATCTTAAGGAAGGACGGGTGATTTTCGTAGGTCGCATAAGGGATTTTGAATTTGAAAAATAGAAAACGGGTGAACTTTCTCTGGACAGATTCAAGGAGAACAATCAGATAATCATTGTGAGGTGACCAAATTTGAGAACAGTATTCAAGAAGAGAACGTACGATACAGATAAATAGTTTGATAGCAGACTTAGGGTTAGAAAAAATAGAAGTATGCCTAAGAACAAAACCCGAAACACGGGAAGCTCTAGTGACTAAGTTTATAATGTGAAGGTTAAATTTGAGCTTCGGGTCGAAGATAACCCCTAAGTCTTTCACCTGATCCACTACTGTTAGAGGAGTTTGATTTAGTAAATACGAATGGGATATTGATGAACTTTTCAACGAAAACGACATTTTGTGGCATTTTGGTACATTTAAATTCAAAAGGTTAGCCTTACACCAAGAAGACAGAGATAACAGATCGTTTTGGAGAATATGACAGTCAGCAAGCGAGTTTATTACTCTGTAGATCTTCAAATCATTCGCAAATAAGAGACAGGAAGAGTTAAACACCGATGGGAGATCATTGATAAACATGGTGAAAAGGAACGGACCTAAGATGGAACCTTGTAGAACTCCAGAGCAGGGATGAAATGACTTAGAAACCGAGTCATCAATGACAACTTGGCATGTTCTAGAAGCTAGGTATGAAGTTAACCATGACAAAACGGAGCCACTCACACCATAATGCTGCAACTTGCAAATAAGAATGTCATGGTTGACAGTGTCAAATGCCTTAGAGAAATCAGTGTAGATAGTATCCACTTGAAGGCTGTCATTTAAGGCTACAGCCACAGTGTCAGTGACTTCCAAGAGATTGGTTATGGTAGAACAGTTTGGCACAAAACCATGCTGCTCAGGAACTTTTTGAGAACAAAGAGAAGCATAGAGCACTAGGTGGACAATTTGTTCTAAAATTTTAGAAAAGGATGAAAGTTTTGAGATAGGGCAGTAATTCTCCACCATGGTCGGGTCACCACTTTTGTGTATTGGAGTAACATTAGCAATCTTCCAGCAATCTGGCATGTGACCTGTTGTCAGACTGAGATTGAAAAGCAATGAAACTGGAAAGCTAATGGTAGATGCTAATGCTTTAATAAAGAAATTAGGAATGCCATCCGGCCCAGGTCCAACGTTAGGATCAATAGAGTTGATAATAAGTTCAACTTGAAGAGGATTCGTGACTATCGAGGTGATAATAGGCGAAGGCAATACGGAAAAAGAGGAAGGTATAGAAGTCTTGTTATATGAAGAAAATGTAGAGGAGAAAAAGGTGGAGAATAAGTTAGAAATTTCAGAAGGGGAAGAAGCAGTCTTGCTATTCCACTGAAAAAAATTTGGAAATGCACTTGAAGATCTTTGAGCTTTAACAAAAGACCAAAAGGCTTAGTTTGGTTGGAATGAAGAGACTTTTCGATATTGTCATAATCTGCTCTTTTGGCTTTCAGAACCTCCATATTGGCAATTGACCGATACCTAACAAACTCTTGACGATAATCAATTGTTCCATGAGATTTCCACAATTTATGAGCTTTATCCTTATTTTTAATGGTTCCTTAGCATGCCTCGTAAACCAGGGAGAATTAGCGCCTGCTGAGGAGGCATAAAGTGGAGTGAAGTTATGGATACTAATAAATAGAAAGGATTAGAATTTTGATATTGCTTTTTAACAATCCAAGTCAGCAAAAAAACCTTGCCAGTCAATGGTAGAAATATTCGGTGGAAATTGAATGGAAATCGGATTTGTAAAAATTGAACCTAGGTCACGTACGAGTTTTGCATCGTGCTAGATATTTCAAAGAAAGGACCATAGAGAGGGGAGGGTGAAATGAGTCAATGTCTACATACAGAACCGCCGACTGAGATACGGAAAGATGTTGATCAGCAACGTTGGAAAGCACTAGATCCAGCAGTTTGTCGTTAACATTATGTACAGAATTAAATTGAGAGAGGGAGCAGTGATTTAAAAAAGAGGAAAGACCGATGGATAGATTATTCGTAGAAGATGGAACTGATGCAGGAAAAGATGACCAAGAAACCGAGGGCGAGTTGAAATCTCCACAAATTAATAAAGGGGGGTCTGGGAAGAAGGAGTCAATGTAAGATGAAAGCTCATCAAAGAATGTTTCATATGAATGAATTGAAGAGTTACAAGGAACGTAAGTAGAGGCAACAAGAAGAAACTTATTGTGCGAGGTTTGAACTTTTACAAGAATACATTCTATAGGAGAAGATGGAGAGAAATTCGAACAGGCTGAAGCTGACAAAGTCTTCTTAGTAGCTATCAAGACACCCCCGCCATCCATTTTAGATGAAGCTGTGATGTCTCGATTCCGTCTAAAGATATTGTGTTCAGTCAAAAGTTCATTATTAAGGATACTTCCATTCAACCACCTCTCTGCAACACAGATGATATCATCCGACGCGGTAAAGCAAGACGTATTAAAAATATAATGTTTTTAAGGCTATCATGTACAATTTTCTTGCGTGAACCGAAGGATTGCGAAAAAAATTTGTCTTTTTAACAGGTACGAATGGTTTCACCAGTGTGCCAGGAAGCCAGAACTCGGGACGGCATACAGAATCAATGCTTGGTAGAGTTTACTACTCGATCCGGCAGATTTTCCTTTGTAATCTTGGTACAGCTTATGATTCCATTTAGATTTCCAAGTTTCCCTTTAATAAAGTTGAGAATGTCGTCTACCGAAGCTAGTGCTAGTCTCGAGATGAAAATTTGATTCGGTGGAGCAACAACACGGTATAGTTGTTTAATATTAACACCTGCAGAAGACGTTGAACGACTAGGGTCACTGTTATCGATAATTGGAATTACAATTGAATCGCTTCCAGGACCATCAAAAGCAGGTTTATCAATAGGAAGAATGTAGTCAGCATGGCTATTGCTTGGGTTATTAGACCCTGCAGGAGATGGATACATATTTTTAGAATATTTCCTGCTTCTGGTTTGAATTGTTGAGATGACTGGTGACGTATTCTGCACGGCATTGAATTCAGCACTAGCTGTAAATTGCTCAAGATTCGAAGACGAAGATTTGTTCTGCAACGAGCGCTATGTAGTGATGGATGGTGTTGAACACAACGTCGTAATCGAAATATTACAAGCTACTGATGAAGATGACGATGAAGGCACAGTTGGCTGCAGCAATAAATCTACCTTAGAGAATGCACTCGCGCATTTAATTTGCAATTTCCTCACTGAGAGTTTTAATAGTTTGATGGGCCACATGTAGGTCAGAAACATAGTCCAAAGTAGGCTGTCTCCGACAGGTATCGCAGTACCACTGCAGGCCATTGTCTATTTCGTTTATAAGGTCAGCTATGGTACTTTTAAGCTTCAGACACACCAAGTGAAAGGAACGATCGCAATGCCCAGAACAACGGACCATAAGAGATTTGTCGTTTAGATCCTGACACTTCAATGAATCACAGGTCATCGTAAGAAACTCGGAAGAGAATTTGAAAGGAAAAAGCGGAAAAAGAGAAACAAACAGATTTCTTATAGGGTAAAGAGTTTCTCTCTTATGTTTTTTTTTGGTTGGCAGGTGAATGCCATTTACGCATTGAATGTGGGGCTCCCATGATTGCAAGCAACTGAACTACTTAACACCTCTCCTTTAAACTCAATAATCTAGCGTGAAATCGTTTGGCCCATTACTTCGGACCAGGTCTCGCTTTGTTATGCCATGAGGTGCCTTCAAGCTAGGATATCCCTCCTCTAGCGGAAGCGGAGAGAGAAATTGCCAGACAAGCAGTCCTTCAGCCCTGACTGTTACGAGTCTTTTCTATCTTTAAGGACTGCCCGGACATAATGTGCCACATGGTTCAATTTGTCAACCGACCCAAGCATCCCCGACACTACACTATCTGGGGTGAGCACTTTCATTTCCCTGTGGAGGTCCCGTCTCAGCCTGTCTCATTTTGCGCAATCAAAAGATGTGTAGCAGGCTTAATTTTTCTCTTCTGAGCAAAACCGACAAACGGTGTATTGTAACTTACCAATCTTGTGTAGGGAAGATTGAAAACACCCATGCCCGCTCAGAAGCTGGATCAGATGGAAGTCAGTCTCACCATGTGAAGTCTCTGCTCGCAAGCAACCATATCTCTCGTGTCTTCGCTTCAATGCAGATAAACAGCACGACACTCTTGAACAAGGAAGGCACGGGTATCACGCATGCAATAACTTTCACCACCGAAAAAGAAACTGTCGGATATGAAGATGCGATCATCAGCGCTCCTCATCTCTGTACCTGTGCCAAGCGTTTTCGGTATACCTCCTTACTGAGAGCGTTGCCCTATATTTCTGTTCCACACAGCAGCACTGACACAACAGCACTCATTAAAAAGCATATTCTTGATGGCCTGGGTTCTCCTACGTTGGCCACAAGTCGGCTCAAAGCCAACATGCCTGAAGCAGCCTTCTCAACCGTTGCCCTGATCTGCTCAGAGAAACTCATCTTCGAGTCGATCAGTAGCCCCAGGTATTTCCCCGCTGGCTTCAATATTGATTAGTTTATCTCCAATACTGATCATCCATGCTCCAGGCATTCTCTTTTTTGCCAAGATGACCACTTCAGTTTTCTACAGTGCTATACTGAACTCGCGAGAGTCATCCAGTCTCTCACTCGGTGCATTAGCATGCTTAGCCTAAGTTGTGCTTCGTCAACAATGTGTCCAGCGACTCGAGCCGCAACACCATCTACATAGCTGATAAAGTGCGACCTACCTGGCATCTCCAGTGTCAGTAGCCCATCGCAAGACACGTTTCACAGGTCATAGCCCAGGGTAGATCCCTGGGTAACACCCCATGTCGTAAAGCAGCTTTTGGTCCTTCAGTAGCCGCATCAAATATTCTGGAACTTGAAGAAGGGTTTGCAGCGTATTCTGAATATCCACCCATCTAACGGAATTGAAGGCGTTCCGAAAGTCAAATGTTGTTAGAGAGATTAGTAACAGAAAGCGAGGGTTTACTCAACTGAATACTACCGCGTAATCAAGCGTTCTTAGAATCAAACATCACAGAGCTGAACTATAGTACTAATTAATTTGTAACTTTACATTTACTTTAAATTACAAAACTTCATTTAAATACGAGTGTTGTAAACCAGGCAGTAAATAGTATAGGGAGACTTAGGAAATTCACGACCACCTCTCAGTTAAACGAATCGACCTCAAAACATTGCGCTAACGTAGACAAGGGAAACACTGTTGGATCGAATTCTCAACACCATATCAAGTCGGCTTTTCAAGTTCGAGAGTGATATTCGGAGCAATTAATAATATGTCGTGAGTTTGCAATGGACACTCTGTGCTTTCACCATCGGGAAATAGTCGCAAATGACTATCACGATTGTCGCAAATGACTATGGTTCTATCACAAAGGTAAACTTTAGATACGCACTTGTTAGCACAAAAGTAGTCCGAGAGATATGTTGGTGGTCGACCAGCTAGATCCTCGAAACCGCTGGTAACCCCAGCGAAGCATACTGTAATGTGACGCCTGCGCCCAGGAATCGAAGTGATTCCGATCCCGAACCCTTGTAACCTGCCAGATGGATATGTCCTCGAAGTGCCAGCGGACTTCATCTGTTGTGCGGATATCGTTGTGCAGAAAATATTTTTTTTTCTGTCCAATTATTTAGATCCGTGGATATAAATATTCGAAATATAGAATTAATCCAACCCCGGCACATTTCGAGACATAGCCATCTGGAAATGCCCCTCCACCGTGGCCATCGAGAAAACTATGCCACTGGCGACATCTGAAGAAGCACATTTCCGCCATATGAAGTGCCATTCCACGCACATATGTTTTGTCCGAGGTGACAACCGGAACTTTTGACAGCACATGGAGGCGCTAAACGTCATCGCAAAGTTCTTCGTGATAATATCCAAGGTATTACAAAACCAGCTATACGTCGTTTGGCGCGACGTGGTGGAGTGAAACGTATTCCCTGTTTAATCTGTGAAGAAACGCGTGGTGTGCTTAAAGAGTTTTTGGAAAACTTTATTCGTGAGGCAGTGACATTCACCGGAGCAGACACATTGGGAAAGAGGTTAGTTTAGTTAATAACTAATTAGAAAATTTAGCAATATTTTGTCTAGTCTGCAGCGGAAGGCAGTGTGAACTGCGGACTAAGTGGGAATATACCTTCGATAAAACAATTTCTCTTAATGAATCCAGTAGGAGAATAATTCAACACCAAAATGATTTGACACTTCTTCATGCGGAAATTCGAAGTAACGCTTGCTACCTTGTTCAGATTGATCAATTGGCGTATCGCTTGCAATCCGCAGTACAGATTGCAGCCTTCGATTCAGCAACGTACATTGTACGGTATAAACATATGTAATTAAAAGGGATCAACCTTGTTCGCGGGTATGCTTCTCACGTTATCAAAAATGCGGCGCTAATATTGAAAGTTGATCGCGACAAACAACTGATTGTTTGGGATGAATGCATTGAGAACATCTCGATAGCTGAGCTCCAAGAACTTTTACCGGGTCATCAGCCACGTTATATTGTTTACACGTATCGTATGGTTCATGACGATGGTCGAGTTTCATACCCGATGTGCTTCATTTTTATACACCAAGAGACAGTCATATGAGTCTTCAAATGATGTATGCCGGTACTAAATCAGCGGTGAAAAACTGAAGTAAATAAACCATACCAATGTTGCCTCAGAAGAGAGCAAACTACGCCAATACTCGACGAGCATAACATGAAACAGGATGCTATGTAATAGCAAATAACCAGTTAGTGAACATAAAAGAAAACTGGATTTCAGAATTTCAACTTCTCACTACAAGCTCGGAGCCAATGTGATTGAAAAGTTCATATCACATCAGAGCGCAGCAACACAATATCCTTTTCATAAAATCTGTGGCTCATGCAAATCAACTACGGGGTAAAATGAATACATCCAACGAGATTTGCTGCTGCTGTACTTGGCCATGAACAGTTGGTGCTTTTGCAGAATACGGCACTATCATAACACTAACTGGTACTCAGCTCATAGCATTAAACCGGTCTAATTTTAATCGAGCGACTAATGCAACTCGAAGCGATCGGTTCCAAAATTGTTCAGAACGGGGTTCAACGTTAGAAGGTCATCACAACAAACAACAAATTTATTTTCAATTTTGGTTTCATACTTTTGCATGTGAACAAGGAAATTCGATAAACTTAACTTGAAAAGTGTAATGTTTGAGTGCATTAAAGATGACGTGCCGTACTATTAAGTTGCCATGATTCGTAGAGTGATAAAGTATTGAACTTTAACTGCTACAGCAGCTGGAACAAGATTAAGTTTACATGCCAACGATTACGATATATGTAGATTCATTGGGAGTTGTTCGTTTGGGAAAAGCAGCAATCACCGTATGGAATATTGGACTAACATCAAAATCAACTATTCTATCGTCAATGGGATGAGGACAACATATGGGTGCTTTGGACTATCTTCTACCTCCAGAATTCGTTAAAACAATGAAAGTACTTCACAGTGATGCTCCAAGTATTCCAGTCGAAGATTTATATAAAGTGGTAAAGCAAGATTTAAAGAAAAGCGCAGACGAGTTATTCGATAGCTTTGACCCAGAATCGTTTGGTACTGCTTCATTGGCTCAAGTGCATAAGGCGAGCCTAAAATCGGGTGAAACAGTGGCTGTAAAAGTACAACATCCATATGTTCTTGGCAGTTCACTAGGTGATATGAAGACAATGGAATATCTAGGAAAGGTGATTTAAATATGAAATTAATTTTTACAAATGGTAATTGTCTGTGTCTACTTGCCCTATTTTAAAGAAAAATTTACATTCTAACGTAAATATTTATAGATTTTTTTTTAAATGGAAAATTCTTTGGATAGCCAAGCCTATTCCTTTTTTTATACAAATGGTAATTGTTTGTGCTTGCTTGCCTGTTTAACGTCGTGTATATTTGCTTAAGTTTGCAAGCTTACGCGAATTAACGTTCCTAGTTTTGTTTGATTCCGATATAAAATAGTTGGGGCGTTCTTTACAGATCGAATTTATAGTACTCTTCGTTTTCCTATGGAAATAATTTTAAATTATCATGAGTTTGAAAGCAACTAATCAACGGCTCAGTTTGAAAGTCTGAATACGTACAATTCGGCCAATTGGAATTCGTCGGAGAAGATTCTTTTTCTTGTTTTTTTTCTGAGAAATTTGAGATCAACTTTTGGTTGAGAGCCCCTTACAAACAATTATTTTACATCGGTACCGAGAAGTATACAAGAAAAAAAATAATGAAATTTAATCGTATGCTGTCGGTTCAGCAAACAGTAAATATTTAAATAAATTATACAAGAAAGGGAAACGATAAACTCTATACCTGAGTCGGGTCCCTACCATGAGATTATCATCGACGCTACAAACCAATCCAATACATAAAATTTATATCCAATTTGAACTTAGATAAAGTTTATTTGAAGCGAATGAAGTAAAAAAAAAAAAAAAAAAAAAATCTTAATTAATTTCAAAATGCATAGAGATGATTACCGTGGAAAAATATTCAATGTATGTGTCATAAATTTAAATTAATTCGATTTAAGTAAGCATGCAATTGAAAGATTTAAGAAAAAAAAACGGAAAAGCAGCCTATACTTCCTTTGAAAGGTCTAAATTGTGCAAATGTTAGTTTTTGAAACTTAATCAGTTTAACTCTTCTTTAGTGATAAATCGCTCTTATTTCTTGAACACGATACATGTGAACGTTTTAGAAATTCCAAACCATTTCTAGCCCTCGAATCCTTTCCCCTTGAGAAATAAGCTCGATATGACTAAATTTACAACAAACAAGCAACCAGCAAATTTGTTTAATGTTTAGAATATACGAAAATCCTTAGTGATATTTTTTTTTAAAAGCAAAAGTTAAAATCCAAAACATAGATAAAAGATAGTTTGTGTTTTCTCAAAGTAAGCTTAAAATAAGAAAAAGTAGAATACTAAAATCATGTCAGATAAGGAGAAGTATCTAGGATAAATATTTGCACGATTTTTTTTTTTGTTACAGATTTGTAGGTTAGAGAATTTTCTCGTGTGTAAATGGAGGATACTAATATTTATAATCGAAATCCTAATTTGATTGAATTTAATAATATAATGAATTGCTAAGTTAAACCACGACTTTCCTTTTCAGTAACTCGTTCTATTTCAGGGGGAACAGAGAGTGTAGGGTAAGTATGCCGTCGCGAGGGTAGGGTTTCTGCAAATCCGCTGAGGTCGGTTTCGCGTCGCGCGCGGTACGCGGTACCTTTGTTTGTTTCGTCACTTCTTTAGAGTAGTTTTCTTCGGGTTAAGTTCGAGTAGTATATTTTTCGGTACCGCGTCGGTGAATCGGTAACGCGCCTGTGGATTTTTGTAGCTTTTGATTTGAGATCTGTGGACAGATCCCATCCAGAACTAACGTAATGTAGGTTTCTCGTTCTGGATGAGTAATTGTTGACGCGTTTAGAAAACGGGCAATTTCAGGTGACTGAAATATTGTAATTGAGCGTAATCCATTCGGAGACCCGCGACCGAAATCCTCTCCGAACTAGCTGGCCGACAAGCAGTCACCGCGTGAATGGATTACGGTGCACGGATCGGTTGACCTGTCGGTACCATCCGTTGGCACTACTCAGACTTAACGTCTAGAACCGATGAGAGGTCGGTTCCGCGTTCGAGTTGAAGGTAGAAAATCATTACAAATGGCGCCCAACGTGGGGCCAAAAACATCCTAAGGGGGAAAGAACTTCGCGTCTTCTGACGAGTTGGTCCTTTACGGAGGATGTAAGGTACTTTGGTACTCGAGTCCCACTATCAGGAGCAGTGGAATTGTGTGATACACATTAGAGGTCGCTTCACGTGAGTTGTAGCTTCCGCTCTCCTTTGTTTGATTTTGCTTTCGCGACAGAATCCTTCCGATGTGTTGTCCCAGGGTAACCCCTGTAAGGACCTTCTATTTTCTTGATGGAACTGCCAGTCTGATGGGTTTACCTATCAGCATGGACTCTCAAGAAAATAGAAGGCTACCTTGCCTTTATGTCGCGGAAGGATTCTAACTATTTCTTATGCGTGTTAGACGAGTGGTATCGGTTCAACGTTCGGTGGCGTATGCTGGAGTCGCGAAGCCCGGAATGCTTCTACGCGTCGGGAGTTTTGACCGCGTACAAAGTCGTTACGGTAGCTCTACCACTTGTCTCGTCGAGTCACTTTAACGTAGTTTAGAGACGGTTTTTTG
This sequence comes from Odontomyia ornata, assembly GCA_963969285.1. Taxonomy (NCBI): domain Eukaryota; kingdom Metazoa; phylum Arthropoda; class Insecta; order Diptera; family Stratiomyidae; genus Odontomyia; species Odontomyia ornata. The sequence continues at coordinate 276,439,067 of OZ017742.1, forward strand.
TAATGTATGTGGGTGTGGGGTTAAATTTCGTAAATCGACCGAAGCACCCTTTCTTCGGCAGATTACCACGCACTCTCTTTTCCCATTGAAGGAGTCGACTACTGGAAAGGAAAGTGACTGTCAAATATTTTTTTTTCTCCACTTATCATTAGCTCGCCACTATCGGCTACTAACGTATTTTTAGGTTTTCTATATATATATTAGGTTTATTAGGTTTATAGTAGAAATAAGTGTATTTTATATTTATTTTTCTTCTCAATATTAGCAACCACACGATAATGGCAACGAAGCGGACCCCAGAAAAGCGATGGACACGGTCCAAAACGGTCCAACCCGCGAACTGTGGAATCTGTTTCGAGGACGTAGTGGAGGGCGTACACAGCGTGCGATTGGATTGTGGACATTTATTCCATCGTGCCTGTGTACAACAGCTCCTCCTCACGTCAGAACTGTGTCCCTTATGCCGGCGACCCATAGATCGGTCTGCCCTAGACGTCCCCCTCGGAACGCCCCTACCAACGCGTGGAGCAGTGGCGAAAGGAGCTCCAGAAGCCGAACCGTCACACCCACTCTTAGACCTGCAAGGAGCAGTAGGCGGTGAAGTTCCGGCTGCAAGTGTCGTGTCCGAGGTGACAACCATGCCTTCCGCCCACTCCATTGACACCCTCGTGGCGTTGATGAGGGATATGTCGGAGAGGATTGGCAACCTGGAGGGAAAGATCCAGAATCTCCCGTTGAGCCAACCACCCAGCCGCGTGAGAACTCCGCTTGGCTGGGAGCCAAATCCCAGTGTGGCGATGCCCCACTCCCGACAATCCGAGCAATGGGTCCCACCTCCAAGGAACTCGGGAATGGATCCCAGAGCTCCCGAATACAGACCGCGGCACAGTACCGGACCTCCGTTGGTACCTCCAGCCCCCGAGGCAGTTCAGTACAACAGGTCAGTAGAGGATGTGATTCCCCCCGGGAACGCATTGACACTTTTCCGAGACCCGACGCCTCGTATCATGGAGAGTTGGCGCCTGAACTTTACAGGGTTCAACGATATGATATCGGCGGACCGGTTCCTTTTCCGGATTCAGGCGTTGATATCCAGCACCCTGGGAGGGGATTCCTCGGCCTTCCTCCGGCATGCACATCTTTTGTTCAGCGGCGACGCTGCCGACTGGTACTGGAGCTTTAAAGAGTCAACGCCACGTCCCTAACCAAGACCTGTTACCAAGGAGACGGGATCGTAATTACTTCGATTTTGGGGGGGGGAATGTGTAATGTGACGCCTGCGCCCAGGAATCGAAGTGATTCCGATCCCGAACCCTTGTAACCTGCCAGATGGATATGTCCTCGAAGTGCCAGCGGACTTCATCTGTTGTGCGGATATCGTTGTGCAGAAAATATTTTTTTTTCTGTCCAATTATTTAGATCCGTGGATATAAATATTCGAAATATAGAATTAATCCAACCCCGGCACATTTCGAGACATAGCCATCTGGAAATGCCCCTCCACCGTGGCCATCGAGAAAACTATGCCACTGGCGACATCTGAAGAAGCACATTTCCGCCATATGAAGTGCCATTCCACGCACATATGTTTTGTCCGAGGTGACAACCGGAACTTTTGACAGCACATGGAGGCGCTAAACGTCATCGCAAAGTTCTTCGTGATAATATCCAAGGTATTACAAAACCAGCTATACGTCGTTTGGCGCGACGTGGTGGAGTGAAACGTATTCCCTGTTTAATCTGTGAAGAAACGCGTGGTGTGCTTAAAGAGTTTTTGGAAAACTTTATTCGTGAGGCAGTGACATTCACCGGAGCAGAAACATTGGGAAAGAGGTTAGTTTAGTTAATAACTAATTAGAAAATTTAGCAATATTTTGTCTAGTCTGCAGCGGAAGGCAGTGTGAACTGCGGACTAAGTGGGAATATACCTTCGATAAAACAATTTCTCTTAATGAATCCAGTAGGAGAATAATTCAACACCAAAATGATTTGACACTTCTTCATGCGGAAATTCGAAGTAACGCTTGCTACCTTGTTCAGATTGATCAATTGGCGTATCGCTTGCAATCCGCAGTACAGATTGCAGCCTTCGATTCAGCAACGTACATTGTACGGTATAAACATATGTAATTAAAAGGGATCAACCTTGTTCGCGGGTATGCTTCTCACGTTATCAAAAATGCGGCGCTAATATTGAAAGTTGATCGCGACAAACAACTGATTGTTTGGGATGAATGCATTGAGAACATCTCGATAGCTGAGCTCCAAGAACTTTTACCGGGTCATCAGCCACGTTATATTGTTTACACGTATCGTATGGTTCATGACGATGGTCGAGTTTCATACCCGATGTGCTTCATTTTTATACACCAAGAGACAGTCATATGAGTCTTCAAATGATGTATGCCGGTACTAAATCAGCGGTGAAAAACTGAAGTAAATAAACCATACCAATGTTGCCTCAGAAGAGAGCAAACTACGCCAATACTCGACGAGCATAACATGAAACAGGATGCTATGTAATAGCAAATAACCAGTTAGTGAACATAAAAGAAAACTGGATTTCAGAATTTCAACTTCTCACTACAAGCTCGGAGCCAATGTGATTGAAAAGTTCATATCACATCAGAGCGCAGCAACACAATATCCTTTTCATAAAATCTGTGGCTCATGCAAATCAACTACGGGGTAAAATGAATACATCCAACGAGATTTGCTGCTGCTGTACTTGGCCATGAACAGTTGGTGCTTTTGCAGAATACGGCACTATCATAACACTAACTGGTACTCAGCTCATAGCATTAAACCGGTCTAATTTTAATCGAGCGACTAATGCAACTCGAAGCGATCGGTTCCAAAATTGTTCAGAACGGGGTTCAACGTTAGAAGGTCATCACAACAAACAACAAATTTATTTTCAATTTTGGTTTCATACTTTTGCATGTGAACAAGGAAATTCGATAAACTTAACTTGAAAAGTGTAATGTTTGAGTGCATTAAAGATGACGTGCCGTACTATTAAGTTGCCATGATTCGTAGAGTGATAAAGTATTGAACTTTAACTGCTACAGCAGCTGGAACAAGATTAAGTTTACATGCCAACGATTACGATATATGTAGATTCATTGGGAGTTGTTCGTTTGGGAAAAGCAGCAATCACCGTATGGAATATTGGACTAACATCAAAATCAACTATTCTATCGTCAATGGGATGAGGACAACATATGGGTGCTTTGGACTATCTTCTACCTCCAGAATTCGTTAAAACAATGAAAGTACTTCACAGTGATGCTCCAAGTATTCCAGTCGAAGATTTATATAAAGTGGTAAAGCAAGATTTAAAGAAAAGCGCAGACGAGTTATTCGATAGCTTTGACCCAGAATCGTTTGGTACTGCTTCATTGGCTCAAGTGCATAAGGCGAGCCTAAAATCGGGTGAAACAGTGGCTGTAAAAGTACAACATCCATATGTTCTTGGCAGTTCACTAGGTGATATGAAGACAATGGAATATCTAGGAAAGGTGATTTAAATATGAAATTAATTTTTACAAATGGTAATTGTCTGTGTCTACTTGCCCTATTTTAAAGAAAAATTTACATTCTAACGTAAATATTTATAGATTTTTTTTTAAATGGAAAATTCTTTGGATAGCCAAGCCTATTCCTTTTTTTATACAAATGGTAATTGTTTGTGCTTGCTTGCCTGTTTAACGTCGTGTATATTTGCTTAAGTTTGCAAGCTTACGCGAATTAACGTTCCTAGTTTTGTTTGATTCCGATATAAAATAGTTGGGGCGTTCTTTACAGATCGAATTTATAGTACTCTTCGTTTTCCTATGGAAATAATTTTAAATTATCATGAGTTTGAAAGCAACTAATCAACGGCTCAGTTTGAAAGTCTGAATACGTACAATTCGGCCAATTGGAATTCGTCGGAGAAGATTCTTTTTCTTGTTTTTTTTCTGAGAAATTTGAGATCAACTTTTGGTTGAGAGCCCCTTACAAACAATTATTTTACATCGGTACCGAGAAGTATACAAGAAAAAAAATAATGAAATTTAATCGTATGCTGTCGGTTCAGCAAACAGTAAATATTTAAATAAATTATACAAGAAAGGGAAACGATAAACTCTATACCTGAGTCGGGTCCCTACCATGAGATTATCATCGACGCTACAAACCAATCCAATACATAAAATTTATATCCAATTTGAACTTAGATAAAGTTTATTTGAAGCGAATGAAGTAAAAAAAAAAGAAAAAAAAAAATCTTAATTAATTTCAAAATGCATAGAGATGATTACCGTGGAAAAATATTCAATGTATGTGTCATAAATTTAAATTAATTCGATTTAAGTAAGCATGCAATTGAAAGATTTAAGAAAAAAAAACGGAAAAGCAGCCTATACTTCCTTTGAAAGGTCTAAATTGTGCAAATGTTAGTTTTTGAAACTTAATCAGTTTAACTCTTCTTTAGTGATAAATCGCTCTTATTTCTTGAACACGATACATGTGAACGTTTTAGAAATTCCAAACCATTTCTAGCCCTCGAATCCTTTCCCCTTGAGAAATAAGCTCGATATGACTAAATTTACAACAAACAAGCAACCAGCAAATTTGTTTAATGTTTAGAATATACGAAAATCCTTAGTGATATATTTTTTTAAAAGCAAAAGTTAAAATCCAAAACATAGATAAAAGATAGTTTGTGTTTTCTCAAAGTAAGCTTAAAATAAGAAAAAGTAGAATACTAAAATCATGTCAGATAAGGAGAAGTATCTAGGATAAATATTTGCACGATTTTTTTTTTTGTTACAGATTTGTAGGTTAGAGAATTTTCTCGTGTGTAAATGGAGGATACTAATATTTATAATCGAAATCCTAATTTGATTGAATTTAATAATATAATGAATTGCTAAGTTAAACCACGACTTTCCTTTTCAGTAACTCGTTCTATTTCAGGGGGAACAGAGAGTGTAGGGTAAGTATGCCGTCGCGAGGGTAGGGTTTCTGCAAATCCGCTGAGGTCGGTTTCGCGTCGCGCGCGGTACGCGGTACCTTTGTTTGTTTCGTCACTTCTTTAGAGTAGTTTTCTTCGGGTTAAGTTCGAGTAGTATATTTTTCGGTACCGCGTCGGTGAATCGGTAACGCGCCTGTGGATTTTTGTAGCTTTTGATTTGAGATCTGTGGACAGATCCCATCCAGAACTAACGTAATGTAGGTTTCTCGTTCTGGATGAGTAATTGTTGACGCGTTTAGAAAACGGGCAATTTCAGGTGACTGAAATATTGTAATTGAGCGTAATCCATTCGGAGACCCGCGACCGAAATCCTCTCCGAACTAGCTGGCCGACAAGCAGTCACCGCGTGAATGGATTACGGTGCACGGATCGGTTGACCTGTCGGTACCATCCGTTGGCACTACTCAGACTTAACGTCTAGAACCGATGAGAGGTCGGTTCCGCGTTCGAGTTGAAGGTAGAAAATCATTACAATACTATATGTTTGTTGGTTACTCAACTTAAAAGAAAGTAAACTGAGCATGCAACTTACCAAGGAAAATTTAGCGGCATTAATTTCACGCACAAATCATGCACAATACTGTCACGTCGAATACAAACTCACAAGTAATATTATAAAAACTTTCCAAAACGCGCACATTATTTGTCTGTGGCCTACAAAATCACTTGGCTATTTTGAGCCCACAATAAACTGACAACTGCCAGCAAACGTCAGGTGAAAGTGGCAATATGGAAAGAAAATACAGACTCCAAAACGTCATGCCAGCTGCATTCGATGCGGTATAAATTATACCAAAAGCATAAAATAACCGGCAATGGAATTGAAACCAGAAAAGCTGGATTCTTGAAGATGAACCGGGAAAAATAGCGGCGATCCATGTCACCGAGGGAATATAAGCTTCGATGAAAAACGGAACGGGCCCTTTTTAACTAGCTGGTGTGAGAGCGATTGCCAAGAATTTGGTGGACTAACGTTACGTGTGGTTTTGTGGAGTGAAGACAATGAAAGGAAGGTGTTGGAAGCATCGGTGAATTGCAGAAAATTTACAAGACGCCGCCGGAAGTATTCCAGCAAGAATAAGTAAAACGGTGTACCGGAGAAGACAGCGAAGCCTCCGAAAACGGTATTCAGGAAGGATATTTTCGATGGTAGACATCGTCTACGAGAAGCCAGCAAGAATCGTAGACTTCGAAGACAGGCATAGTAAACACCCAAGGGGCTCCTTACGAGCAAATCATTTGGAGTCGTGGATTTGTAATGATTGTCAGTAGATTTGCGTTTGAATGAAATTTTGGCTTAACTTGATACGGTTACAAAATTTTGTTATAAACTTTGCTCAAAATGATTGTAATTTCATTATTTTAACTATAACGTTGTAAATATTGCATAATTTTTTTAACTCACTTAGAACAAATCCAGTACAGCTCGGTTCGGATGGTGAATCCCCGTGTGCAATAAAGGTAAGCTAGTGTTCAGAAGGTTGAACCCACTACTCAAGTAAGGGAAGTGATTAATAGTGAGTACTAGGTAGTGCTTAGTTGTGGAACCGCGGGAAAATTAAAGATGTGTAGGATTTTCACCAGAGTGTAAAAGGTGGTGTTGGTAGGAATAGCTTCCTCCTTAATTTATACTGGCAAGCTGAGTTCTGGCCTGGCGGCTTATTGGGGCCTTACTAGACAAGCAAGTGGCGCTCTCACGTCCGCCTGTGGACGAGCTTACCCAGGTTCGCAAGCCTCGACGAAGCACCCAACGTTTTTGGGGTGTAACAGGGTCACCAACAGAATGATCCATCGCTTGGTGGAGCTATACGCCTCTGTCTTTTGCACCGCGCTTGCCACCTCTGCAATCGCAACAATGGTGGAGCGTCCTGCTCTAAAGCCGTACTACTGAGGAGTCTTCTCTTGATGATTTTCTGGAGCACTTTCTCAGCTGTGTCTAGTATGCATACACGGGCGGTATATAGATGGCGATCCGGAATCTTCTTTCCCCTTGCTAGCCCGGGTGAGCATCACCACATTTCATTGTACAAGGAAACCACCGTCCGGCAGGCAAGCGATGAATACGTTGAGCGAAAAGTCGGGTAACAGACAAGTTGCAACACCTCAGCTGGAGTATCAACTGCCTCTTGCAGTTCTGGCTGTGTGAAGAGTGGGCACTCGATTGCTGCTATCTCGTGGATAGTGTCAATCTACATGGAATGGGCGGGGAAAAGTGCTTGCACTATCTCCTCTATCTTATCCGCCTGATGTATGCAATGCGTGCACCAACCTTCCGCATAACTAATAATAATAACTTACAGCCAAGACCCCACGAATTTTTGTTCACATTGCCCTCTAGATCAACAGCGTGTCTTGCCGTTGCTAGGCAGTGTGTTTTTATTCTTATTGGGAGGTGAATGCCATTTATGCACTAGATGTGGGGCTCCCATGCTCACGAACGTCTGAACGGCCCATTTATCACATCCCCTGTCAACCTGAGAACCCAGCCTGGAAGCACTTGACGTATTACATCCGGCCAGGTATCATTTTGCTCCACCATGAGGTGGCTTCAAGCTGTGGAATCTCTTTAGCAGGAAGGGAGGAAGAAAGAGGAATTGCCAAACAAAGTTGCAAATTCCGGCGTACCAGCATTCTCCCATTGGCAACTTCAGATGACCTCACCTTCTTTTGGGCCGTATATACCTTTTTTTGGGCCGTATATACCTTTTCTCAGTATATTCATTTATTTTTATTCACATTTAACAATTTCCCTTTAATTTTTATTTTATCCATCATAAATATATATAATAACTTTAACTTTGCCACTAACAACACTCCATTCATTACTTCCCATCAACAAAATTTCATTCGATACCTTTTCTCTGACAAAACCTCATTCCTTCCTTCAAACTAATTTGATTCATTAGCTCCCACAAACAAATTTTATTCATCATACTAACAAAAATTCATTCACGCTTCCCTACTAACAAATCCCATCTCAATGCCCATTAAGAAACGTTCGCAATTGAAGTTGCTAATTGGATGAATGGGAGATCAACAGAAGGTGACTCCGGTGGCAGCGTCGTACATTCTCGACCGGGGGTCCGCTGGGTCCCTGGGTTCAAGTTCTTCCGAGCGCAGGAGATATCGGAAAAATCAAAGTATATATGACGAATTGCATATGACCAGACACTATTATGGTTCCGCCAATCGCCATAAATGCAAAATGGAAATTGGTGCGTTTGTCAATATGGAAAGGATGTGTGAGTAACGGAATCGAAGTGTACTGAACTTGAACCGGCCATGATATATTAGAAGTACAAATTTATCATTTCTTAAAATGATCTCCCCCTTTCGCGTCCTTATCTCTTCGTGTTAGTTTTTTTTATATGAAGGGTGGCTCAGCACGAGCAGAGGTTGTCCCGGAAAACCCTCAACACGGCTAGTTGAGCGTTGAATATGTTGTAATGATCACCCATAATTTAAAAACATTCATTCTCACATAATTTAAAACAGTCATTCAATTATAATTAATCCAAAACATTCATTCAACTATAATATTAGATTCAAAAACATTCATTCAATTATTAGAAACATTCATTCAATATCAAATGCACTATATCCAAATTACATACAAATTAACGTACATACAATTACACGTGAACATACAAACATTTAAAATATTGCTTACCAATAAGTCAATAAGTGAAACGTACTTAAAATATTTCAATCTCAAGAGTCAGCACTCAACGATTTCGCTTTCACTTCCCGAAAAGTAAACAAAAACATTGCCATGCATTCTTGGGTCATCGAACATGCACTTGGAAGAATTTATGACTCAAAGAAAAAGATTACATAACATATGCATTTGTGCGGTTAAGGAATAACAAATGCATATGATGAATTTATGAGGTGTTAATCTATTTGTGGGTCACGAGACCACACAAATCTGGGTGCTGGTTAATGAGGTTAGTACGTAATAAATTAAGTATTTTATGTTTGAGAAATTGGATAAATAGTTGAAGAAATTATAGAATCGAGATCAGAAGGTTCTGACTCGTTTCCTAATAAGGATTCGGCCATCGGTAAAACTTTGGCTGGCATTACTATAACACGGGGAAGAACACTCTTTTGATCAAAGTACGTTGGCTGGATTATTCGGCCAAACTCAGGTATAACACTTAGGTAATTTACTTTTATATTTCTTTCTAAAACTTAAATCGTAATTCAACAATGTTGAGCAGCAAGTCAAGACAATGGTGATAGACAAGTTGCAACAACTCAGCTGGAACACTATCTGTGCCTGGAGCTTTCATTGTATTTAATGATAGGACTGCCTCTCCCAGTTGTGGCTGTGGGAAGAGTGGGCACTCAATCACCGTTTCACCATAGACAGCATCAACACGAACGGGATGGGCACGGAAAAGTGCCCACACTATCTCGTCCGTATTTTCTGGTTCATGTATAAAACGCGTCCGTGGGGTACTAAAAGTCTACATTTCCAGCTTGTAGCCAAGGTCCGAAGGATTCTTGCTCACCATATCCACTAGAGGAAGCAGCGAATTTTGCTATTGCTAATCAGTTTGGGAGAGCATTTCCTTGCCGAATTGCTGCTAGCGGATTGTACGCCTCGTTACAGTTCCGTACTAGTTGAGCGTCAAACCAAAGCTTGTGATGCTCGTTTCACTTTTTAGTGATTTCAGTACAGTTGGGGCAGTTTCAGTTCAGTTGGGACTTGCCGCGCCGGTGTTTCCAACCGGGCATAGAAGTGCTGCAAGTAGTCATGATAATGCTCATAGTTGAGTTCACCACATCTCGAGCTGCCAGCAAAGCGTCTGCCGTGAGCACCACGACGAACATTTCGACGTCCATCCTTCCAAGGTTCTACCCAATTGTACTAGGTCGAGAGCACAGACATCGAGAGGTAGCGTCACAGATCTCAACGAGAATGTACTGATGAGTACTGGCTGAATAGTCTCTAATACTCTCTAATTGTGTATCCTCTGTACTCAGGACTCCGAGGTGAATGTGATGTTCGGTATGATTCTTTTGTAGCAAATACGATGAAAACTCGGCAAATTTTTGGTATTTAGTACGACCAGTGCCATCCTGGCCGAAATTTTTAGCATGTTTTATCCGCAGATATGTTAGAGGTATACCCCGTTTGATTATTTGCGCGTTGATCTCTTGCCCAACTATAAAGTTGCTATTTGCGTTTGGGACAGCGCCCTCCAAAGCATTAGGCTTGGCTTGGAAAGATAATATCGGTTCGCTCGGCATTTAGTATACATTAAAGACACTGAACCCACAGGAAAGTATCCTCTAGTCCACATCGGCAGTACCAGTTTCATCAATATGCACTTATACATAACCTTTTATTTAATGTTGCTCACTCAGCAGCAATACATTGACTTTCGTGTCACTTGCAAACTGCTCAAGCAGGTTTTGGGTGGTTGGACTGCAGTGTATGTTCACCTGCAGGACACAGCTTATCGAAGTTCTCACTTTGCCTTGGATAGGGCTTTCTGGAAAGCCCGACCCTTTTCTGACCCCACCAAGACGTGCTCGAGATCCGGACTTGGATTAGCATCCTCGTAAGGCATACATTGTGCCTTTTTTGTACACTCTTTTCTTTTATGCTCCATTGTACTATATTCGTATCATAGGGAACCTGTATTGGGCCCTTTGCATATTTGTGCGGTATGGCCATAGCCAAAGCATTTGAGGCATTGAAGAGGCGCAGCTCTTTGTCGTAACCTGCAGTTGACCCACCCTATTCTTAATTTCCCCTTATTGAGTAAATGTTCTACGTCCTTTTTGGTTAAATCATCTGCTTTAGAGAGTCTACAGTTGCGATTTTGCTGAAGACCTTCTTTACTGCTTCGTAGAATGCTTCTTTATTGTCAGCCTCTGCGTCGGATTTGGTCAGTGTGTGGTTGATCGTGCCGCTATAATGGTAGTGTTGGTGTCTTTGGGTCTTATATTCTCCCTGATGTCCTGCAATACTTTTTCGTAGGATCAGCCATCTTGGGGATTTTTGAGCTGTGTCCTCATTGTGCCATTTTTCTCTTGTCTTGCTTCAGGTCTTTCTTCTTGCTAGGCAACCGAATGAACTTTATTTCATGGCACGTTTTGAATGGGTTTCTTTGCGGCTTTCTTCGCTCCTTTTGTCAGTACTGTGTGAAACTCCTGGTCTAGCACTCAATGCCTATCAAGTGCCTCTTTCTTTTTATTTCTATCCTAATGTGCTCCGATTGGGTTAGATGCCATTCTTTTATAGATGAACACTGTGACAACGAACTTTAATTAAATTTAACTTCAGTATTTCACTATTAAAATGATTCAATTTATATATTTAATTTCAACTGAAGACTGCCAAATTGTAGCAGTTTCATTTAGAAAATATGAAGGTCATGCTATAGTTTGAATTTAAATGGATTGGAGCTGATTTCTACTCGTTTAATCCCCGGCAGTATGGCCCCTCAGCCACCATAAAAGCATTTTAGCGATTTATGGCCTGCGTCAAATGTTCGACAGAGCTTAGTGGCTTTGTGAATTTATTTCCGGAAGGATTTTCCTGGCTGCGTTGTTATAAATGGGCAAACCTGCCGCCTTCCACTTTACGCTCATAAGCCAGCCAATGGCATCGTTTGCTAACATAAAAGGTAAGCGCTATCATCGAGCGCAGAAAGTATACAAGGAATATAGAAAAGACTGCAGTGAAATATACCTCACGAGTAATTGTAAGACAGCCAACAAAAGGAAACACCAAGTGCCGAAAATATGCCGAGAATATAGAAAAGACAGCAACAAAAGAATTCTCGTGGGTAAATGCAAGACAGCCCATAGAAAGCTGCGCAGAGGAGAACGCTGTACACGGCCATCGGATCAAACGCTCTCGTCGATCTTTTGCAAAGTATATTTTCCCTAGTTGCGCTGCGCAAATATAGCATTTTGGCTCTCTCCATTTACAAAGCGGGGAGGAAGAGCTTATGTTGTTGTGTTTGCCTCTTCATCAGTTTTCCGGGTGAAATTGGGGTAAAAGCTCACCGCGTGAACAGATTCAAGTACCTGGAGTTCAATGGTTTTCCAACATTTATGTACACCGTATTGTCGTCGATGCGATATTTTGGAAGTTTGTAGTAGTGTTCCAGCAATGTGCCAAGGAGGGATGCTCAATCAACATCAAAATGGTAAGGTGTTGGCTTAAGCTGTGAACCTCTATCGGCGTTTTGGCGTATCACGCCGCGTAGCTTTCCAGATGTAATTGCTCATGGTCTTGTACCCTTGCAGGCCGATTTACAAACGAGATGCATAAATTGTTCCGCGGACTCCAGGAAAAACGGATGCAACCAACCATGCCAGCCGGTTTCGCTCGCCGTTCACATGCAGCAGCAAGGCGTGAGATCGACACCCCTTCGAGGACCAAACTCGAAAGGGTCTGGGGGCTATTAAAATATTCAATCAATGTGAATTCATAACCAAACAAATAATGAAATAAAATTACTACATTTAACGCAGAGATATCACTCTTTCCCCGGGAGACTTGATGTATATGTAGGATACATATTAAATCATGCTCCCAGTTTGTGGTAGTATACACATGGTATACTGGTATTGTAACAGCACTGTCAAGGATAAATAATTTCAGTAAAGTAAAATTTAACAAGGTACTCTGCATCGCTTGATATATTGTCTTTCCATTGCCAACTTTGCAATATTAATAGAGATACAAGTTATTTTTCAGCATATAAAAAAACACAGGAAAATTTAAGATCTCCCAATCCATATCAACATATAAAATTCATTCACGAAATTTCTATGCAGATGAAATAATTCGTTTATTACTTTCACTTCGCCTACAACCCCTAAAGAGTAGCCCTCTGCCCCTATACAGCCAAAAATATCAGGAAAACTCAGTTCAACCGAAAAGAAAATCTTTATGCAAAAGATATAAAGTAATAAAGGAATATTGTTCGACAATAATACCGCGGCTGTACAAAATGACTTTTAACACGTGCGTTGAGACGTTTCAGATCCTCTCCCACTTAAAAATTCCAACAAGAATGCAAATTTTCCCAGCTTAATCTAAAGTACGCTACTACGCTCTGTGTGTAGTATATCCCAGCGCGATGACTTGACTATGTATAAGTTCATTCTGTTCAGTCGCATTCTGTATGTGTTGTATTCATTTTCATTTTTTTATTTTACATATTTTCCTAATGTTATGAATTTTTATACCCTTGAACGTTTTTCTGGTATCTTTTCTGACATCTATCGAGCGATCCTAGGCTTGCTGAATTTTGACTCTATGACTTTTTCGTTCTATTTTTTTAAGTCCTCTAGAAGTTTGTATGCTCGCTTCGCAGGATTCAACACTCGTTGGTTAATTTTCCTTTCGATTGCGATATGAAATGGAAATGTAAAAAGGTTCGAGATGAAGGGAAAGTGATAAAACGTGTAGGCATAAAATTATTCAGTTCATGATTTTATCATTATGTACAAATAGAAAATGCCGTTACGCCGTTGGTGTTGCGTATATATATATAGTACAAATATATGCTAAGGTGGAGTTATTCGCCGGGAAATTTGTAATAAAATTACACTTTGATTTGATCGGAATAAGAAATGACGAATGGAAAAATGTTTAAGACGAAAATTTTTGTTGATTTTCATTTCGCTGAAGCAATCAAATATTTATTAAACTGATTGAGGATATGTGTTGCAGGTGTGAATGTGTATGGGCCGAGAATCGAAACGATGTTTTGATAAATTTTTAAGAAAAATTCTCTTGGGAAATTGTTAGAAAATTCATGATAGAAATACATTGAAGCAATTTATAGATCAGGTGATTTTTATAAGTGGAATTGAATTTTATATTCGTTCCCTTCCCATAGGATTCTGCAAGTATTGGCTACACTAAAGTTCTTCACATTTTATTCTTATTATTTTTAAGAAAATTAGTCCCGCAGGGGGAGCGGACAAGAGTCTACAAGAGTACCCGTGTCCAAGAAAGCGGTGGTTTTCGTAAGTGGGCTGGTAGATATGATATTTTAGACCTAGTTGCATAGCACAGTACCTCTCAGCTGAACGGCTCCAATCTAGGTATCATACCGTCTCCGTTCCGGTAAAACCTTGGCAGGTCTCGGAGCACGTTCGGAGTTCACACCGTTGAGTTGATGATGTAAGTTTGGTTGAGACGGAGACCTGGTAATTGCTGGTCTAGCTCTAAGCAACTGTTCCCGCATGGGCTCGTGCCAACCCTCGCCTGGCCTCCCTGCTCTGTAAAGATAAACATGGAACCAGAAAGTGACTAGACATACGACCGAAGACAGAAGCTTTGAGGGGAACCCAATATATATGGCATCTCTGAAATTATCAAAAACAGCAACAACTACTAAGAAATTAACACGTATGACTGAACAAGAAGGCTCTGATGGTGCATATCAGCCGGATGTAATAGCGGCGTTCGGGCGCAGAAAAATATTGCGCACATTCCAGAACATCCTACCAGAGAAGAGCGTATAATGGACCATCCCGAAGTTGAAAAGTAGATCGTTGCAGAATAAGAAAAGAGTTAGGAGGTCAACCAAGTGAAGTTGCTGGCATTACAGAAAATGTAACTGAAGCATTTAATCTAGAAACGGTAGCAAAGAACCTCACTCCAAAAAAAAGGTGTACAAACATAATAGCCCTTGAGCGCTATCAGGAAGAAAGGCTAATCCGAAAAGCGGGAAGAATTGCAAAAAAAATTAAATCTGATTGTGACTCACAAAAAAAAAATATTGGCAAAGGTGTAAGGAACGGGCTCCTGGAGCTGAAAAAGCTCCTAGGCTGAATCAAGCATTAGCTACGAAGCTGGTTGAAGGCTGGAAAAGAGCAGAAGGACAAGGCCAAAATGTCGAAGATTGTAGGCTCGCTCGAGCTGACGATAACGATCGAAATCACGGTCATCGACTACATAATGGACCTGGTCAAGGTTGAGGACGCTGTCAAAAGAGAGCTCCTTAGCATAAGCAGGTAGAAGTGAGGTTTTAACACCAAAGAATAAGAGGGATCAATGCATGGACATAATGAACCTGACCAAGGGAGACGCTGAACAACTTCTGAGTAAGCAAAAAATACCAAAGAGTGATTAATCTGCAGGTTATTGTGAAGAGCAGTACCTCTGCATTGGTTTAAGTGCCTTGGTTATGATCATACAGCAAAAAGGTGCAGGATATCCGATGTAAGTTCCCTATAATGCGAATTTGCCGATTCTGGAGAGAAATACTGCATTCTTTGCACACAAGATCGGATTAGAAGAACATCTAAAGATCAGGAAAGTATCGGCTTCCCTAGAAAGCCTTAGTAAAGGTAAAATCAGAACTTCGATGAGCCGTATCCTGTAGGTGACTCCACTCTGCTGTGCAACTGCAAAAACCTGCTTGAGCAATTTGCGAAGGAATTGAAAGCCGACTTTTTGCTGCTCAGTGAGCAACACCACGGCAAAAGTTCGTACCCTGATGAAACTGATACTGCCAGCATCTGAGATGGTTTTAGTTATGAGTTATGGTTTTATTTACGTTCAGTTTTTAAGGGTTTCCATTCTGTAGTAAGTAGTTAACGCTAAACGAACCGATACTAAAGGGTGGTCCAACCAAAACGCATGATGTTAATTGTAAATAAAGCAAATAGTTTTCAGAGAATTGTGTTAATATTATGTTAAAACAGAAGTATCTATGACAATTATGTGTGGAACGAAATATCGCCCAAATGCTCGCCATGGCTACTGTGGCATATTTCTATCTGATGGTTCATATATTTAATGAATCTTAGACATAGTTCAGGTTCAATGTCGTTAATGTGCTGGATTATCACATCATTTAGCTCTTGAATTGTTCTTGGCTTATTGACGTACCCTTGTTCTTTTAAATATCTCCAGAGAAAGAAGTACAACGATGTCAAATCACATGATCGTAGAGGCCAATCAACATCGCCACAACTTGAGATAACACGGCCATTGAATTTCTCGCGCAAAACAGCCATTGTTTCGTTGGCTGTGTGGCAAGTGGCACCATCCTGTGGGAACCACATATCGTCCAGGTCCATAACCTCAATTTTTGACCACAAGAAGTTTGTTATCATCTCGCAATAGTGAACACAATTCAAGGTAACTACTTGGCCGTTCTCATTTTCGAAGAAGTGTGGCCC
Organism: Odontomyia ornata; assembly: GCA_963969285.1. Taxonomy (NCBI): domain Eukaryota; kingdom Metazoa; phylum Arthropoda; class Insecta; order Diptera; family Stratiomyidae; genus Odontomyia; species Odontomyia ornata. Next base: position 276,455,259 of record OZ017742.1, read on the forward strand.
GATGACGCCGCCAGCCCATAAACCGCTCCAAGTAGTTACCCTATGTGAATACATTGGCTTTTTAACAATCACTTGTGAATTCTCATTTATCCAAATGCTGCAATTCTGCTTGTTAATGAATCCACTGAGGTGAAACTGTGCCTCGTTACTGAAGATGATTTTCTTTGTAAAGTCACCTTTCCCTTCTGTCTGTTCAACCAACCATTCGGCGTATTGCTGACGCTTAAAATAGTCAGTAGGCTTCAGCTCTTGTGTCAAACTCAAATCATTATTCAAAATTCGCATCAGTGATGTTCGTAAGATGTTCAATTGTTGGGCACGACGGCGAGTCCAGGTTGATGGCTCTTCTGTCACACTATCGCGAACAACAGCAATGTTTTCCGCAGAACGAACTGGGCGGGCAAGCACAGATGATTTCACATTTCCTACAGACCCGGTTTGCTGAAATTTGGGCACGATTCTCCCGATTGTGGACACGTTTGGTCGATTATGCTGACCAAAAAATTCACGAAGCGCACAAAATGCATTTTGATTTGAACGCCCATTTTTGTAAAAAGGCTTACACAACCTTAACGCACTGCTCAATTGTGTACCTCTCCATGGTTGGTAGGTTAGGCGAAAAACTTGACGTTAAAGTGTGAGACACAATTAACATCGGGCATTATGGTTGGACCACCCTTTATCTTCCCGAGCCAGGAAGCATACGCGACGTGACATTCGGCTCGGAGTTACTAGTACGGAGGGCATAGTCGTATAGCTGCAGATTATTAGATTACTACACAGGCAGTGATCATCATCAAATTCTGCTTTAGATTCTTGATGCTGTCTGCCAATTCCCGTGCTCTCGATCTTCCAAGATTGGTTGGAAAATTGGGAATACGGAAGTTGGGAGGTTTGACGAGGTGTTCGTGGAAGGTGTGCCAATCCTGAAAGATCCACTGGAAACTGAAGAGCTAGCAGCTCAAGATGTGGTGAACTCAACTATCAGCATCATCACATCCGCTTGCAGTGCTCTTATACCTCGCTGGAGTCCCTTGAAACGCCATGTTCCAGTGCAATAGTGGTCACCTGAAATTTATGAGAAATGAAGGGAGTGTCACAAGTTTCGACGTGCCACAAGTTTCGACGTGAAGCACAACGAGCACAAAACCGAGACGAGGCATGCAATCGATTGGCAGCATATAAACCAACCAGGAAACGCATTCGTAAAATTAATAGTAACAGCAACGCTCGCTGCTGGCATGATCTATGGACAACGTTAGCAAGGATCCGTGGATTTTTGGCTGCAAGCTAGTTATAAGGAAGTTTTGTGCCCTACGTAAATCCTTTATATGTTATATGAGGCAGAAAAGATGGACGAGATTGTGCAATCACGTCGACCCATCCATCTTGTTCATGTTGATACTGTTCACGGCAAGCAGTCGAATGCCCACTTTTCATGCAGCTGGAACTGAAAGAGGCAAACCTATCATTGAAACCAAGGAAATCTCCAGGCCCAGACGGTACTCTAGCTGGGATATTGTAGCTCATCACGGCACATTTATCTTGACTTGCTGCATCGTACATCCTACGCTTGCTAGTGGGAAGGGATATTACCAAAATGTTAGGAGGTAGCTAGAATCAGGGGAAAGGGTACGCGGCTCAACATTAAACATCAATAAAAGTATGGCGTCTATAGCAATCAAAGGGGACTGGAATAAAAGAAGAAAGAAAGAGGCATTTGCTGGGCGTGGAATGCTAGGAGTGCTAGACAATGCTGACAAAAGGAGCAAAAAAAGCTGCGAACAAACTGCTTTAAAAAGTGCCAGGAAACAAAGTTTGCACGGGCGTCCAACAAGTAAAATGACGCTAGGAAATGCCACGACAACGACGCCGGCAGCAGGCACTACTTGTAAAACTCATAGATGGCTGATTCTACGCAAAGATGTTGTAAGGACTGAAGACATCAACACTGCCATTAGAGCAGTACAACCAACCGAGTCGGTTCACATACTGGTCATACTCAAAGCAGAGGTTGATAATAAAGAAGCATTCTCCGACGCAGTAAAGAAAGTCAGCGGCAATAGCATGCATGCCGATGGCAACGATAAAATAAGAGACATCAACTGTATTATGGACCTAACTTAGGTAAAAGAGCTCAGTAAAAGTGAGCGCCCTAGCTTGGGCAGGTTTAAAGTGAAGTTGACACCAGAAAATCATCAGCGACTATGCATGGTCGTCATTGGCATGCCTTGAAAGAACGCCAACGAGTTCTGAATAAAGGCAAAGTAAAAATAGGGTATTTTGTCTACTGGATACTGTGAAGAACACTACCTCTTCAATGTCTTAAATTCTTTGGCTATGGTCATATTGCACAAGCAAGCAAAGCGCCCGATAGCAGTTCCCTATGCTTCAAAGGCGGTGACATGGAACATAAAAGTAAGAATTTGCGAAAGAGGCACAATATCTTCTTTGCAAGGATGCTGATCCAAGACCGATTTTCATACACTTTTTGGCATCAGGAAAATGTCAGATTTTCCAGGAAGCCTTAGCCAGGGCAAAATCAGAACTTCGATGACCTGTGTGCTAAAGGTGAACCTACACCGCAGTTAAACTGCCCAAAACCTACTTAAGCAGTTTGCGAGGGACATGAAAGCAAACGATTTTCTGATGAGTGGGCAACACCACGATAAATCCTGATAGAACTGGTAATGCTACCATCTGGATTTTGAACAGTAATTTCTAGGTGGAGGGCTGTGGGTTGTTTCGTGTAGGTTCTGTGCTCAGGGACCGTAACGTCATATAAATTGATATCACCTTTGCAAGGCTAGCTTAATGGTTTGGAGGGTACTATTTTGATCGCAGATGGGAAAGTGCTCGTTGGGGGACACTTCAACGCTAAAGCAATTGGATGGTGCTTGCCTTTAACGGGTCTCCGGGGAAAATGGAAGCTAGTAATGGTAGCCAGGATGGCGCTCGTCGTGCTAAATACCGGTAATACACCGACTTTCCACCGAATTGGCTGCAGAGAAACCATATTGAACGTGACGCTTGCCTTGGAATCCTTAGTACGGAGGATGCACAATTGGAGAGTATAAGGGGATTACTCAACCAGTGATCATTAGTACATTCTGCTTAAGATTTGTGATGTTGCCTCCTCATATCCGCGCTCTTGACCTTCTGCGATTGGGTGGATCATCGAAAGGACGTATGTTGAGAGGTTCGTCGAGCTGTAGGTAATTCATTTCATGGGTTTTTGCAAGAGACAGAAAAACTGGCAGCTCACGATGTGGTGAACTCAACTATGAGCATCATCACAACTGCTTACAATGCTTCTATGCCCCGTCGCAGGCCTCAGCATGGCAACCCCAATGCACTGTTGCTCGGGTGAAATCGCTGAAAAGTGAAGGGGGTGTCACAGGCTCTGGCGGGAGGCTCAACGCGCACGGAGCTGCGACAAGACATGCAACTGAGTAGCAGCATATAAGGTGACTTTATGCTAATGCAAAATGATTAACAACAGCACGGCTTGTTGCTGGCAAGATTTAGTGGAGATTGTATGCAAACATCCATGAGGGCTTGGTTACAAGCTAGTTATGTGGAAGCTTGGTGCCCTACGCACGCCTTGCGGACATGAAGCAAACAAGATGAATGAGAAAGTGCGGGCACTCTTCCCGCCCATCCAGTCCATGTCGACGCTATCCACAGGGAAACAGCAATCAAGTGCCCACTCTTCACACAGCCAGAACTGTAGGAGGCAGTCCTTTCATTGAAAGTAAGGAAGTTTTCAGGCCCAGATAGTGTTCCTGTTGAGATGTTGCCTATCACCATTGTCTTGACTTGCTGCTAAGCAAATTCAACGCTTATTTGGGGGACGAGATTTTCCCTGTATGATGGAAAGTGGTGAGGCTCGTGCTGATCAGCAAGAAGAAGGAAAATTCGAGGTTGCCGTCTGCATACTTCCCGCTATGCTTGCTAGACACTGCTGTGAAAGTTATACAGAAACTCACCAAGGGAAGACTCAGCGACGCAACTCATGCTGCTGGGGACCCATGCCTCCGGCAGCACGGGTTTAGAGCAAGACGTTCCACTATTGATGCGATTGCAGATAAGGTGAGTCCTGCCCAAATGCAGAGGCATGTAGCTGTACCAAGCAATGAATCGTTCTATTATTGATACGACGTCAGAAATGCCTTCAACTCCGCTAGATGCGTGGATATTCTGGAAACGTTAAAGACCCTCTTCAAGTTCCATAATATCTAAGGTGACATCTAGAGGACTACCTGAAGGACCGAAGCCTACTTTCTAACACAATACAGGGCCAAAAAACGATAGAAGTTACATCGGGTGTTACCCAGGTATCTATCTTTGTTCCAGACTTGTGGAACGTGTTTTATGACGGACTACTGAGACTGGAGATGCCATATAAGTAACGGTTGATCGACTATGCGGGTGATATAGTGGCTCTATTTGCTGGATGCACCGTTGAATAAGTGCGACTTAGTGCCGAGTGAGAGACTGGATGGGCTCGTGGGTTAAGTCTAGCAGTGGAGAAAAGCGAAGTGAAAACAAAGTGGTCATCTTGGTAAAGGTGAGAATCTTTAGAGTAAGGGTGATCAGTATTGGAGACAGAACAACCGAATCAAAGCCAGCGGTGAAATACTTGGGGCAACTGATCGACTGAAATATGAGTTTCTCAGATCAAATCAGGACAATGGCTAAAAAGTTTGCTAGGAGCGTATCGGCTTTGAGTCCAACGTAGAAGGACTCAACCCATCAAGAAGATGCTTACTGATAAATGCTGTAAGGTCACTGCTATTGTACGGAGCAGCAATTTGAGTGACACTCAGTAAGGAATTTTACCAAAAACGCTTGGCTCAATGGGACAGGCCACGATGAAACCTCTACACGGAGATGGGAGAGCTCACTCCGGAAAGTATCGTTGCGGTGATGCTTGGATCGGTTTAAAAATGGGACAACGTGACACATTACATTCAGGCAGCTCTAAAAGATAAAAGGACTCGCAGCAGCCGAGGATGTTGGTGCTGCCAGACCGCTTGTCTGGCAATTGCTCTCAATCCCTTCCGTCCTGCTAGAGAAAGGATTCTCAAGCTTTAGGGTGCCACACGGAGTATCGAAATGAGAGCTGACCCGAAATCACGTGTCAAACTTTTCCATGGTAGGCTATCAGGTTGATGGGACAAGTGCTTAGTGGGTAGTCCAGTCTCTCATAAGCACGGAAGCTTGACACTCACGGTATTCACCTCCCAACCATAACAAAAAAAAAAAAGACTGTGCAAGTTGCAATGAGCTGGCTATGTGAATTGTATGGATAAATAACAACTACCCACAAGGGTACCCGTTGGGAGAATTGACGGGGGAGACCAGTTCGAAAGCTGGGGAAACGCTAATCTGATTCAATCGATGAATACAGCTCATCGCTGCTCGTTTTCCAAAACAGAGGAAGCGCTCCATTGACCGAGACAGTTGAATAGAGCTATTTGTAGGTCGCGACGACTCAATAGGGACTGTAGTGCTACGAAGATGAAGAAGCTGATACGAATGCCGATTATTGTGCATGGGCCAGATAAGAGGTGGCCTCTTGTGTGCGCTAATTTTGGCTTCATGTCTGCTCTGCAGACTTCTCATAGAAGGAAAGTACTTAACAAGGCACATATTACCAGGTACCAGGGTAAATGTACCCACATTTTCGACGAATTACTATTCAGGACTAGAAAACTCTCAGTGATCACGAATCGCGGTAAATTTAAGTTCCTTTTAATTAATCATCAGCACCTGCCTTGTCAATTTGAGAACCTGGCTTAGAATCATTTAACATATTACTTTAAGCTAGACCTTTTTTTCTCCCTTAAGGCATCATCAACTTTCTTGGATTTCCTTTCCTGTGCGGCAAGGGGAATAGAGTCGCTGTAAAAGAAATACTTTCACCTTCAATCCTTCTAGGCATTTTAATATACCCGGTTCACTGCTAAAACTGCATGAGCGTAATGTCCCATCAATTGTAGTTTGGTCTTACATTAGTGGGAAGGTTTGTGGTTCGATTCCCTTTCGCGTTAAATCATCAAAATTGTTCCCAATCTTTGAGTGAGCGGTGCCTTTCTTCACTCCATTTCTGCCCCCTCGCAAGAAGAACGATCGGTGTCACCTCTGCAATCACTGGCCCTGCTGACTAACAGAGTATCTAATATGTAGATCTAATCCTCATTGCTGTACCTGCACAAGGCGTTTTTGGTACAGCTTCTCATCGAGAGTACCGTGAAGTAGCGCTGACTATACAGCGCTCATTAGAAGTCACGTTCTTGATAGGCGAGGCTGCTCTACGTTGGTTATCGATCGACGGTAAGCTGTCGCCATGATTTGATCTGAAAAACTCGTCTTCGAGTCTCTCAGCAGCCCATGTACTTCAGTGATGGTTTCTATTACTCTAGCACTGTTACTTTAAATACGCAGGCAGTTTTATCTAGCCTTTTACTAGGCGCATTGGCATACCTAGCCTAAGCTCTGCATACGCAGCGGTACATCCGGCAATTACCACTGCAACATCGCCCGCATAGCCAATCAGGCGTGACTCATCCAGCAGCTCAAGTCTCAGTAGCTCCTCGTATGAGATATACTACAGGTTTGCATTCAGTATGCAGCCTTGAGCAACACTAACGTAACTTCTATTCTACGCTAACTTTCCTTCAATTTAGAAACGAGTAAATAGTATCTCAGGATCTGCAGCAGATATTGTGGAACTTGTAAATAGATTCCACCATTTTTCGAACATTTGCCAATATAATGGTATTGAAGGTATTTCTGATATCAAGGGTTATAAACAAAAGACAGGTACACTAGCTGATCCAAGGTGGATCCAGTTTCTGCCTTCACATATAGGACCCTCCTTCGTGTTATTCTCAAAAGCTGCCAGCATCGCTGCTCGGTACAAGCTCTCAGTTTTCTAACGGTCATTCGTCCGTCCATGATCTGTGTACTTCTTGGTAATCAAAGTAGTTGTCTTTGGTATTTTCGTTGTTTTTTTTTTAGAGGGAGCTACTATCGTGGTTTGTGTGGCTGGTCACTATATATTTCCATGGTTATCAGGGCAAAATAAGGAAGTCATGCGAAAGCTGGCACCAGCCCTTATGAAGATAGGAACTGAGATCAAGACCAGTGCTAATAGGGAAGAATCTACATCACCAACTCAATGGTGCGAACTTTGGACGCACTCCAAGACCCGCCAAGGCCTTACCGGTACGGAAATGGTATGACAGTTCCACTGAAGCTGCTAGCGGTTGAGTGTCATACCGACATTACCAGCTTGCGGACATGATGTTTTGGCTTTAACAGTTTCTTAAATCTCAGCGTCGAAGGCAAACGAGTATGTTCGGGGCCAGAAAATGGTTTTGGTGCATAGTTCTGCATTTTTAGGATTTTGCGTTTGGATCACCAATGTCAATGAAAATTATCGGTTTCGTTGCCAGCCTCGTTCATGTACTGTGGTCACACTCTCTATCCTATCATCAGGATATTAGTCTCATTTAATAGCTGATACCTTCTAGTTTATGTCAAATATCAATTAATAACACTTTCAAAATAAACCTGCTGCAAAGTAGTATTTCTTAGAGAGTTCATATTTGGGGGGTTCTCCGATTCATTACATTACTAGAATTTTTGGTTAATTATCAAGATCTTATTGTCTCTAGCAAGGACCTTTTCTCTGAAAAGATATACTGATTTTTAAGGAGATTCTAAGCCAAACTAAAAATGGCTTATTCTCCTCTTGAATGTTTGTATTTTAGGGTAAAACCTCTACTTCCTTACTGCAAGAAAAATTGTCAGTATATGAATAAATTTGGTCAAAAATGAAACATTGTCTCCTTAGTACTAAAATCCTTCTTGTGCATGCACATAATCAAATTAGCATTCCAAAAAACCACAGTCATGTCAGTATCATATTTGAATTAAATGAACCACAGACAAGAAGTCAGTCAAAAACCAACAAGTTTGCAACAGTTTAGTATCAAACCTCACTTGTGCATGTCAGACACTATCCTTCCTTTCTGGGTGTATAAATATTTCCACTTCCCGCAGAAAGGAAATCATGAAAAGCGTCTGCAAAATCACTTACCACGAAACTGTGATAACAAGCTGCACAAATATCATAAATAGCATAATCATCATGACTCCTCGAATAGATTTTGTAGATACATTTACATTCGCTTGGTGAATATCAGTTTTTGCTTGCATTACACATTTAACAGGATGTGGAGACGTTGAAGGAGCTATTTGTAAATAGTTTTGTATCTAGTTAGCGGGTGGAAATTTTAGGAATTTAGAAAATATAGTTTGAGATACTCAGAATTTAATTTGAAAATTTGACATACAGGAAATTTTTGATGAATTTCTTTTAGTAAGAAAAAACTTCCGCAGTTGCATCGAAAGAACTTGCAAGATTTTGTGTTCTGCATAATTTAAAACACCAATATATAGTCAATTATTTTGCTTTTGACACTGAATGTGTCTTGAAGGAGTCGAAACGCGTCTACTCAATCATCTAAGCAATGCCAGATGGCTTTTCAAGAAAAAAAACAAATAGAAAGATTTGTAGAGAAGATATGATTCGTATCACTTCATTTACTTTGCTTGTTCAGTTTTCGTTTAGAACAAGATTTTGTCTAGAATTGCGAGACCTCAAGTATCATTTGTATTTGGAACCATCTTCGCGCGCAAATTTTTCATCCAAAAATCGTCGGTTAAAATTTGTCTAACTGTGTCACGGTTCATACCCAGTTCCGAGGCCAACATTCAAACTGTTACTGCCTTCACGGATTAGCGCGCGCACATGCTGCGCATTCGCGTCAGTCCACACCTCGACTGGTCTCCTGCTCCACGCCTCATCTCCCACGCCCCTCCTTAAACTCTTTATGTCATCAAAACTCCTGGGCACGACTAAGAGCACTATCACCATGCACTTTTACAATTTTTGCGTACGTTTCCGAAGCTGTTTCGCCCAACCTGGCGCAAAAATTTATCGCGACGCATTTGTTTCTCTATTTTCGTGACGATCACCACCAACAAACGTCTATTCAACACAACACAGCTGGCGAACTAAACAAGCTAGAGCGATGGTTAATATATCAATGGAGAGGAGAAGGATGCCAGGGAAGGGAAAAGGAATTTAAAGGTCGCAGTTTCACCCCAACCTTGGCAATAAAATTAGTCTCATTACTTAAATGTCACACCTCGTAGGTAGTGGTAGTAGTGGTCTGGTGCGGGCGTGGTAATGCCACTTGTAGGATCTGCAACCGAGCTAGCCGATAAGTAGACCCAATACGGTGATGCTCAGATAGCCGATGGTTTATTGATGGATGCCGTGTGTGCTTATCTGATTCGTCCAATTAAGATCTTGTGCCTGTACTTGCTTTTGTAACTCGTCGATGTGTTGAAATGACTGGAGATGTTGAGTTCACGAGCGGATTCTGGTCCTCTAAGTTCTAGGCCAGAATGGATCGCAGTATATGACACGGTTACCTGGCTTTCGTATACGCAATGGCCTTGAATGATTACAGTTTCGGACTTGAGAATGCAGTCCATTTCCAACTGGAGTATGCCGAACTCTTGCAGCATCAGCGTGGAGGTGTTGTCGCCACACTTGAAGTGGCTGATGAGCACATAGATCTACTCATTTGAATGTGACATGTTGGGCCAGGCGAACGAAGTGGGCAGATCAACTACGCTGCACCCAGCTTCGGACAAAATTTCCTACAGTAATAGAACTTCGCATCTGCTCACGTTGTATTCTTTGCTATAAAAAGGATGCGACTGCCAGCAGATGGGAGTGTTCGGTTCATCGGCATGCAGAAAGCGTGTTCCAATTCGGATAGCGGATGAAAGCGGTGTAGTGAAAGTAGGTATTAAAATGTCCGTGAAGGACTGCGGCAATGGTCTGTTGCCTCGGTGGAAGAGGATATTAAGATCAGTTTTTGTGCAGATTTTCAGCTTTGATTGCTTACTCTGCCCGTAATTTAAATCCGATTGTTGAAATTTTGGTCTTATTTTATAGTTGCGTTTGTTTAGTTTGCGTCAAGTGCAAATATGTAGTAATTTGCATGAAAATACTAATTTTTATGACGCTTAGGAGGCATAGACATGTATTTGTCTAAAATACGCAAATTTCCTAGTCAGACCTCTGGCTTTAATATTTCACTGTAGCCACAACTTCTATTTGATTATCAAAATTTTGGTCTCATTTTGTAGCTGTCAGTCTGTTGTTAACGTCAAATACAAATTGGTAGTACTTTTCATAAGAATACTAATTTTTATAAGGTTCCTTAAATTTTTGGGGGCAGGTCACGGAAACTTTTTCCCTTCACGGCATTGCTGTGGCTTGATTTTTCAACCGATGCACTATATTTTGGTATCAATGAATAGGTCAGCGTCTGAATTTTCCAAAAAGTATAAATTTGTGGTATTTCGCAAAAGTTTAGAGGCGGGTTTAGTGGTTGAAAGCAAAAAAATCACAATTTTTCACGTGTCTACTCCCCAAAACTTTAAATTGCTTTTTCTCCCCTTAAACGTGCGAATTTCGCGTTTTTACGTTTTAATTTGAAAGCTTAGCCCAAACTAGTGTTTTGATGGTCGGAACATGTTTTAGGCAAAAAATCTAGAATTTGCTGTTTCTAGAACACGTGCAGTTTTTGTGCAGATTTTCAGCTTTGATTGCTTACTCTGCCCGTAATTTTAATCCGATTGTTGAAATATTGGTCTTATCTTATAGTTGCGTTTGTTTAGTTTGCGTCAAGTGCAAATATGTAGTAATTTGCATAAAATACTAATTTTTATGACGCTTAGGAGGCATAGACATGTATTTGTCTAAAATACGCAAATTTCCTAGTCAGACCTCTGGCTTTAATCGTTCACTGTAGCCACAACTTCTATTCGATTATCAAAATTTTGGTCTCATTTTGTAGCTGTCAGTCTGTTGTTAACGTCAAATACAAATTGATAGTACTTTTCATAAGAATACTAATTTTCATAAGGTTCCTTATATTTTTGGGGGCAGGTCACGGAAACTTTTTCCCTTCACGGCATTGCTGTGGCTTGATTTTTCAACCGATGCACTATATTTTGGTGTTAATGAATAGATCAGCGTCTGAATTTTCCAAAAAGTATAAATTTGTGGTATTTCGCAAAAGTTTAGAGGCGGGTTTAGTGGTTGAAAGCCAAAAAATCCCAATTTTTCACGTGTCAACTCCCCAAAACTTTAAATTGCTTTTTCTCCCCTTAAACGTGCGAATTACGCGTTTTTACGTTTTAATTGAAAAGCTTAGCCCAAACTAGTGTTTTGATGGTCAGAACATGTTTTAGGCAAAAAATCTAGAATTCGCCTTGCCTGGAAACGCGTGAATGCGCTGGCAGACTAGCGTTCCAGTCCTTTATAGATATTTAATACCTACTTTCACAACAAAATGGCGCCCAACGTGGGGCGACTTGTACTGATACTAAAGTTTTGATTTAACTTTACGTATAAATATGCCAAATTTGAGAAAAAAAATAATAATGTCTGAGTAAATTTCAATTTCGGCTCAAGACTGACCGGGTATAGGACCCGCCACGATGGGAGGCTTTCCGATTAACATGGGCTAGCCATCGGGCGCGCTCCACCGTTTTTGACGCTTAACAGGGGCCCTTGCCGGGTAGAGTGGCCTTCCGCTCGCGTGCCTTTTTATGATATAGGGTTATGTGATTTCAGTTTATAGCTCTACAGCGTAAATTGGCTACGTTTGTGCTTCTCATTTGTGGGGAAACGTCATGCAAAGTGCTTTTGTATGAGTTTTTCACTCAATTGGGAAATACATGGCCACGTCTACGTTTGGATCTTGATCCGGTTGGGCAGGTGCAAGGGGGCACCAGATTCATCTGGATGCCCCAATCTTATTTGTGGGCCATAAGAATCGTCGGGTAACGGCGAAGTCTCCGCAAGTCCGTCCGTTTTGCTCGTTTTTTATTTTGTTTTCGGAACAAGCAACTCTAACCTTTAGTGGTTACCTCCATTTTTCGACTTCGGTCGACATTTTCTGCGATCCAAGAATTCGTGAATGTGAAATTCTTTTACGGTGGGTCTTGTACTGGGGGGAATAAGCCTGCTTCATTAAGCCGATTTCGCTTCACTATTATTATCGGAAGAATCCTGTAGGGCTCGAACGTTAATGCAGCTATCAGCTCAAAAATGACGAATTCTGCGGTCACGTTGGCCCAGATTGAAGTTATTTAAAGCAGCTGTAGAAAGCTTTCCCGATCTTTGAGCAGGCGCTGGTTGTCCAGAAAGTGTTCCCTGATGCTGGTCAACTCCGCGCTTAATTGTTTTTATCTAAACAGCAATGCATCGACTTGCCCGCGCTGGGTATCTGCAACAACATTTGTGAGAGAAGATTGAATTCTCTGCAGGTTGATGGTGATGAGTGTCATTTGAAATGTCAATATAATGATCAGATCCAGCATCTGGTTCTAACTTTCTCAGGCAATCGAGCTAGCTCCTGCTCTATTGCCATCAACCTTTTGTGCACCATCTTCTCACTTTTTACAAGGATGTTCAGCGTCGAATCTATGATTGAGGTCTAGTTCTTCTGTTGTGAATGCAACTTGTCTTGCTTTATTTGCATTGCTTTGATAGTTTGGGCCATCTGATTGGCGTAATTATCATCAAGAATACCAAACAACGATCGAGTGAGACCACCTACTGCATTCTCTGATTTACAGAATTTGATTGATGCTGGAGAAATCTTGAACAAAATGATCTATGAGATGCATGCAATTTGTTGACGGAGTTCCTTTCTCACACAGCTGCTGTAGTTTGACCAATTCCGTCCAATACGGTCCTAAATCGTAATATATTGCAAGCCTCCATTCGCTCGGAGATAGGTATGCCTTGCCCAATTATTAGGTATGCAGACCAGGATGTAGGCCAGTTGATGAAACCTGTATTGGAGCCGTGTTCACCGTAGGAAGTAGCAGACACGCCAAGACGAGGGTCACAATTGATGTTCGCATTTGCACCGATCGCTTCCTCATCGCCGAACTGCCGTCGATTATGTTTCTCTTCTACCAATGGTTGATTACTCGCTTGTGGTGTCGCTTCATCAGACGGTATGCCATCGTGCACTGGTAGTGCAGCATGTTTGTGGATCGGTCTCTTCAGTATTCCGGACGTGTTCTTTAAGTCTGTGACCCTTATGCAGCCATCAATGCTCTCGTAGCTCTTCACAATTTGGCCCAAACGCCACTTCATTGTCGGCACGTTGTCTTCCTTTATGATGACGATTGTCCCGGGGAGGACTTTTTGGTGGATCTGTCTCCATTTGACACGATGTTGCAGCTGACGAAGGTATTCACGTGACGATTGTCTCCAGAATTTGAACTTGAGGTGGTTTATCTGCTTCCACTGAGTGTAAAGACAGTTAGTCACTGGTTTCTCACAAACGTCTCTCATTGCCATAAGGGGTTCTCTGATAAGAAAATGCCCTGGGGTCAATGCTGCTGAATCGTTAAGGTCGTCGGACATCGGGATCAGCAGTCTAGAATTAAGGATAACCTCCACCTCGACTACCAGCATAAGTCGCTCTTCATATGTGAGAGTCGCCAACGAAGTGCTTCGGCGGAGTAAAGTTTTGGCTCTCACAATCCGTCAAAGTGAAGTGCGCGTGGCAGGATGAAATGTAAGTCGGTTCCTCGGGCGCTGCGTTTCATTGAGTAGAGCGATAATAACAATTCCGATAGTTGGTTGTGTGCACCCACAAAGTTGTTGGCGTGGTCGCAATATAGATTCTTGCAATGGCTTCGCCTTCCAATGAATCGTTTCAGTGAACCGATAAATGCTTCGGTGCTTAGATCGCTCACCAATTCCATGTAGATGGTTTTGGTGGCAAAACAGGAAAAGATGGGTATGTAACCCTTCTGGGGACGGGTACCTCGACCACGGTGATGTATCATGATGGGCCCACAGAAATCAACTCCCGCATTGATTAATGGGCACGCAGACTCGGTAGATTTCCTTAATTTGAGAGGATAGTCGAAACCTTGTTCTGACATATGAAATACATTGCCGCAAAATTAATCTCGTTAGCTGCTTCCCTCTTATTGGCCAAAAACGTTGTCTTGTAGTGGTGAACAGGTCCTGCGCCCTAAGATGGCTGTTGACGCGGTGGATGTCCATCATCAATAGCTTTATGAATAGGTGCTTGCACGGTACCAGCATCCAGTGCTTGGCTTTGAAAGAAAGCTTGGACAATTTCAGCCTCCTACCAACGCGCAAGATTCCTTCCGAGTCCAGAGAAGGAGCCGGCCTCACCAAGGGACTGTTTTTATTGATCTGCTTCTACAAACTTATATCCCGTATCTCTTCGTGGAAGTCATCTTGCTGGATGTATTTGATGATCACCTCAAGGGCGCCAGAAAGCTCTTGACTCTTAAAGGCTTTGCTCCACGGTTGGAGATTCTGGGAAGCTGGCTCGCAATGACCAGCAAAATGTAATACGTAGGGGGCTATTCGTTGCAACTTCTGATGGAGTTCCCATGTGGGATTCTATGAATAAAATCCATGTCTGCTTTAGTTGTTGCCACCATTGTCAATTTGCTTTGCCCTTTCTCCAAGTCGCAGGATCCCTCACTCTTGTATTTGGGAGGCCAGGTTGATTTGGCTACACTCAAAAAAGGTGGTCCTTTTAACCACATGTGGCAGCTACTTAGTTCAGTTGTCACTATACCCCGTTATAGAATGTCGGCTGGATTGTTACCGGAACTAACGTTATGCCATTGGTTTGGTCTCGAGAGTGTTTGAATGGCTGAAACCCGATTAGCAACGAAAGGGATGCTGAAATCTTCTTCGCTTGGGTCAATTCAACCACATTGTGAATTGACTCAAGCAAAGACAATATTAGCATCATTCCAGAGGATCTGACAAATGTTCTGCAGACTTTGCGCAGTTTTGACTCGTTCGGGTAGCTCAGCTCCTAGCTTGGCAGTACACAGCTCCACGCGTAGGACAGTCACCGTCTTGATCAGGGCCACCATTAATTTTGCACATAACAATCTTACGATAACTTGAAGGCTTCTCAGGGTACATCTGACTATATTGTTGCCCCATCTACCTCCTTTAAGGCAGCTAAACATACACGGGCTTCTCTCCAGCGTGAACGTGTCGGGGAACGCGCACCTTCAGCAACGATGGTAAACTGCTGCGAAATTTGGACCAGTGAGTGTGTGTTCCTGCTGGCAAGGTGGCGTCCTATTCCAACTGAAGGCGCTAAATTTCCTGTAGGAAAAGCTTGGCAGGTACAATGATCGGTGCCAGGAGGGTGAGCGGGTCAAAGATTCTGGCACTATCAGAAGTGATCGTACTTTTGGTAATTTTTGAACCGCTTGGCTCCAGATTGATGTGAATCCGGAACTTGTTCGTCTTGGGGAGCCAAATTACGCCCAGGGTTTGATGTAGTCCTCTGATAGGTTATTGAAATCCAGTGGTACCTGCCGGTCCTCAACTTTAATTCTGTGCAACAGTTGAGGATAATCGGAACACCATTTGCGCAGATGCATGCCTGAACTAGCGAGATTTTTGATCAACTTCTCCTGCTTCCGAATCGCCTTTGCCAAGCTTTCCGCCTCAGTCATAACGTCGTCGATCTAGAAGTCGTTTTGCAATGTACTGTCATTCAGGGGATGCCTATGCTGCTCATCTTGTGCCAGCACCTGAAGACATTTGTTCGCTGTAGGTGACGGTATTTGATTGATAGTACCGTGAGGGCTCAGTTGAACTATTTCTTCAGGCCAGAATATGCTACTTGCAATCCTCGGGATGCAGCACTATCTAACCGTACGTCTTCTTGATGGCGGCGGTGAAAACAAAGCAGGGCATTTAAAAACGTAGCGAGCAAGTCGTCCTGAATGGTAGCTCCAGTTTATAGGGTGTTATTTAATGAGATATCTGTCGTCGTCTTACTGGAGGCATCAAAGACCACTCACAAGTTGGTGGTACTACTATCTGATTTCAATATGCAATAGCGCGGTAGAAAACACTGCAACTTCTCGTCCATCTGTAAAAACACTTCCTCCATGTGTCCACGACGCAGGTAATCATCCATGAATTCCCCTTACTGACGATTCAGCTCGGTATTTTTCTCCAGCCTCCGTTTTATGGCAAAAAATCTGCATATGCCAGAAGCTTTTGAGTCACTCAGTCTCTTGAGGTTGCCGCAAAAACGGAGTCTCACCACGAAGCGACCGTCAAGCTGTCTTCGCATTGTTCGACCGAAATTCGTTTCATATGCTCCTCTAGTCAATGTGAACTGTGGTCTCGTGCTCAGCACTTCCTCCACTTCCCAGAACTTTTCGATGGTCTCGTTAAGTTTAATGTCCACTGCTAGAACCCCGCAAGTCACTGGGGAAGACTGAGGTTGGACCGCTCTTCCAGCGACTACCCAGTCAAGGAGCGTATTTTGGAGTACGGGAAGCTCGGAGCCCAATTTTATCTGCCCGATTGCCAAAATCTCGTAAAAGTGTTCGGTGCTCACCAGTAGGTAAATTCGCTCCGTTCGGTGAAAGTTTGGATCTGCTAGCTTGATAAATTTTGAAATGGGCCATTTTGAAATATTGAGCTCCTGAGATGGCTGAGGTGAAATGATTACATCCATCTCATAGGCCTCCATTGCGTAGCGTATCCAGTCAATCGGGACTGTAGGCCACTTTTCATCATGTTTTGCGCCCGTGCTGTACTACCGCCAACTTTTTCGATGGAATTAGGATGATGTGTTAATGGTAGCTACAGTTTTTGGATTGTGTGCTCCATAATTATGTCGATTTGTGAGCCCGGATCTAACACAGCTCACCACTCCGTTATCCATCCATTGCTGGCAGTCAGCTTTACCAAGGCCATGCTTAGAAGTACGTATCCCTCGGACCGTGGCGTAGTCAGAGTAGTTAGAGTAAGCTATGGTGCGTCGGACCGCTGCTTTGCCTCCTGTTTAGGCGGTTTTGGGCGCAGGGGCATCACCTTGGCAGAGTTTGATTTGGTATCTCCACTCAAATGTAGCAGGCTATTGTGGTCTTTGGCACAGTCCTTGCTACTATTGGACGAGCAGTAAGCAGCTTTATGTCCTTCTTTGATTGGACGAATTTAAATCTTTTCTTGATGGTGAGCTTAATGAATTCTGAGTAGTAGTACAATGGGTGAGTTTGCTCCCATCACGGTAGCTATTTTGGCTTGCGACCCTTTGTCCGGCTCTCTGACGGCCCCTTTGATATATTGCCGAGCGCCTCGAACGCCTGAGAACGTATCTCTTTCAAAAAACCTTTCAAAGGTGGTAGATCTCGCGGCCTGGTCAACGATTGTTCGTAGAGTGCGTGAGTGGCTGGGTCAAGCTTCTGTATTCATAGGTGCAAGAGGTGTGGGTCCCAATCAGCAGTGGCTACGTCCATATTCTCGAGGCCTCTAATTCACTCCTGGGTAGTGTCGTGTAGAGATTTCATGGCTGTCGCAGAAGACTTCTAACTCGCGTGGACTGGTTGGCCCAGTAATTTATTGGTGAGTGCGGTGGCCAATAGTCATCGATTATCATACCATTCTTTTAAGGTGTTCCATGCTGCCTCGTAATTATTTTCAGAGAGTGCGAACTTTCGAATTGGTCTTTCAGCTTCTATTGTTAGGTTGGCCTTGAGGGTGTTGGTTGGCTGAGCACCATTTGCAAGAACAAGTCATGAAATTGTCACCAGTGTAAGTATTGTCCATCAATGGTTCGGAGCGTTAACTTTGGTAGATGAAACTGGGGCCCGTTGTTGTTAGAGTTGGTGTCACTGAGGCTGTTTCGAATTCTTGCAGCCTTGTTTCTAACTAGATGGGCCAGTCCTGCGAAACTTCCTTGAGCTTTGCCTGTCGAGCGACATCGAAACCTTTTCCAACAGAATCGTCACAAAGTTCATTGACCAGGTGGTGACACTTCTCCAACTGCGACCAGTTTCTTTGTAACAAAGCGATTTTTGCCTTACACCACGATCTTGATAGCTTTGTTCGATCCAAAAGGAAAATGGTTCTCAGCAGGGAATCTTCAATCACATTGTATCATGACAGCATCTTTGTAATGCTGTTATTACTTGGTGATGGTGTATATGCCATCTTTTCGCTCGTATCATCAGTGGGCAATTTCCTCTGTGCTGACAAGCCACCAGTTTCTAGATCAGATTCCTTCAAGGCCGATATCCGATCCTTGAAGTGGTGTTGTAACAGAAGATAGTTTGATTGCGTTTTCTTATACATAGCACTCGTGAAATAGTCATTGGACATTGGCACTTCCGATAACTCGCGGATCTCTGAATCCCCTTTCTCAAAGGCATCCCACGCAAACTCGAGTCGCCGAAGGCTTCCTTCGTAATAGCCAGGATCTTGTTTCCGTGCCGCTGAATCCTTCTTGTAATTTGTGCTGACGCTCTCCAAATCTCAAGCCAAACTCTTCTGATGCTCCGCCAAACGTTCTATAGTAGACGAGACTTTTCGAAGTTCGAAAATGAAGGTACAGTACTGATCTTGAGCGACATTGATCTCCGAGCTACAACACTGATATTCACGCAACACGGGTATCCAAAATTTTGCAACAGCAACTTCAGCCCGACCACTTTCAGAATATTGCCCGTAAATGGAGCCTCACCAATCGAAAACTCCGGTATCGGTGAAAATTTATAGAAAAGTGAAAATTTAGTGAAGTATAAATTGTGAAGGACATTTTGGAGTAAAAGAAATGGACCAGTTAGATTAGTAGTGAAGGACGTCAACACATAGAAGATACATCAGTGTAGCACTGATATATCAACCAAAAACAGATCGGGTTTAATACTCGTCACGCAAAAGATGTGGAATCTCAAAAGCAGTCTCAAGGGTGAGCCGGAACGACTACTGCGTCACTTGCCAATCGAGGACGATACCTACGAAACTGCGTGGGGAATTCTGAATGGTCGCTACAGCAACAACAGGCTTATAGTGTCTGTATTGTTAGACACATTAATGTCGCAGGCACCTGCAACAACTGAATCAGCTAGCACCTTGAAAAGACTTCATGGCGTAACAAGTAAGTGCCTGTTAGGCTTAAAGAACCATGGAATAGACATAAAAAATTGGAACCCAATCCTGCTACAAATACTGGTGAAGAAATTGAGCAATCGTTGAAGGCTCCTCGTAAGCTACAGAGTAGGCCTTGGAAGCAATGTGTGCCGAAAGGAAGTCTGGGCAAACAAAATCGGCTTCTTATCGAACGTCGGCTCTGAAGTCGACAAGTGAATCCCAAGAGAAGTGCAGTAACTGCAATGAAAATCACCATATTTATGCCTGTGAAGCCTTTGGAAGATTATCTCACGAAGTTTGCACTGAGAAAGCTAGGCATTTTAAACTCTACTTTAATTGTTTGAGAGAGGGGCATCGAACGGCTTATGGTAGTGCAAGAACTTGAGGTAAATGTAAAAAGAAGCACCATACCTTATTACATTCAGAACGTAAAGTTGCAGCTAATCCCCCAACGAGTCATACAATGGCAAGCAAAAATTCATCCAACCAAGTGATTAAAGCTAACGAGATTCCACCACCCATTGCCTTGTCCACAGAAACAGCTTCCCATAATGGCTCAATCGTGATGCTGGGTACGGCGATAGTCCAGGTAATTGATCAATATGGACAATTAAGGAGGCTTCGAGCGATACTTGACAGCGGTTCATAGATCAGCACAATAACAAGCGAAGCAATCAAGAAGCTTGGATTGCAAGGTGTTGAGCACAATATGTCCATTAAAGGTGTGTCAGAACAAGCAAAACTCATGACAAGGCTCGTATTGCATTCTTGGGCTACGTCATTCCAATGTGAGCTTAACGCAATCGTCTTGAGGCGAATAACATCACACCAACCTGCTTTGGAACTACACATAACCATACCAAGGAATATCGACTTAACAGCTCCCGAGCTTCATAAACCAGGTCGAGTTGACCTGCTGCTGGGCTCACATTTCTTTTATGAAACCCTCACTGATGGACAGATCAAATTGGCACCCAATCTGCAACGCTTACAAAACACTGTTTTTGGATGGGTCGTGGTTGGCCGATTAACAGTCCCAAACCAATCAATTCCTCTGTATGGCATCTTTAACGCCAAGGACGATGAACTAAGCGAAAGAATGGAGCGGTTCTGGAAATTGGAAGAAATCGATGCAAGAGCACCCTCCATGACATCACAAGAAATAAAGTGTTAAAACGAATTCGCGAAGGGCCTAAAGCGAACAGCTGATAGGCGTTTTGAGGCGTGGCGTCTATTCCGTGACAGTACTGAAAAATTTGGGGGCTCGTATAACAAAGCTGTTGCACGCCTGCTCCAAGTCGAATGGAAGCTATCAAAAAATAAACCACTGCATGATCAATATCACGCCTTTATGCGGGAGTACGAGGCCCTGGGACACATGCGTGAAGTCAACTTTAACTATACTCCATCACCGCACTACTTCCTCCCACACTCTTGCGTTTTCAAGCCGGAAAGCACCTCAACCAAATTATCAGTGGTCTTTGATGCGTGGGCTAAAACCAGTTCAGGGGTGAGTTTGAATGAACAACTGCAGGTTTGGCCTACCATTCAGCTGGAACTTTTTACCATCTTGCTACGATTCTATTTCCCTCGATATGTGTTTACGACAGATAAAAAGAAAATGTATCGCCAGGTGCTTCAAGCTGAACCAGATCGTGTTTATCAGCTAATTGTGTGGAGATATAAGCCCAGTGAAAATATAAGATGTAACCAATTGAACATAGTTACAAATGGAACGTCATCATCACCATATTTGGCAACCAAATGCCTTCAGCAACTAGTATTTCAGACTATGAAGGAGTTCCCACGGGATGGCCACATTAAGACGTTGGGGTTGATATGGACACCCAAGGAAGATGTATTCATCGTCAAGTGTCCTACAATGACAACAAAATATACAAAAAGGTCTAACATATCTTGGCGGATACAGCTCGGCCCTTTGAACCACTGGGCTTGGTAGCTCCGGTGACAGTGACAGCAAAGATCTTTTTGCAAAAACTGTGGAAGCTCAAGATTGATTGGGATGCTACGATACCAATGGAATGTCTGCAGAGTGAAAAAGATATGCTGAAAGATTAGATAAGCTAAGCAACGTGAAAATTCCTCGCAGGACAGGTTACCAAAAACAACTCAGCTTCACATATTTGCTGATGCATCAGAGCAAGCCTTTTGGGCGGTTGTATATATTCGTGCAACTAGTATGGATGGTCTATGTACGGTACGACTATTGTGTGCAAATCAAGAGTGGCCTCTTTGAAGGAGCTAACCCTTCCGAGACTGGAACTTTGCCCGGCAAGACTAGCCGCAGGATTGGCTGATCGACTTAGTCGTGATTTGCGCGGAATAAGGCTTAAATGTTTTCATTGGACGGACTCTGAGATAGTTTTGAACTGGATAAATGCAGGTGCATCATCCTATCACACGTTCGTAGCCATACAGCAAATTGCAAACGCTAATCAATGGCAGCACGTGGACTCTAAACAAAATCCAGCCAATCTCGCATCAAGAGGCGTAGCCCCCGAAAAGTTGTAGGATTGCAACCTATGGTTTTATGGACCCATGTTCCTTCACGGTTCGGAGATGACGTGGCCAAAGGGCATCGCACTGTCGATGTTGAGTTAGAAAAGAAAAACGCAAAGGTGATCCTTAATGTTACAAAAACTGCGGCAAGTTTCATACACTAACTAGATCATCGTAACTCATTTTGACGATTTCAATGGGTAATAGCATACATTTTACGGTTTCTAAACAATCTTCGCAAGCAGGTAACAGGAGAAAAAACCTCCACGTTAACGGTTGACCAATTGGAAAACGCACTTCGAGTAATGCTACATGAGGCTCAATCGGATACGTATGGCGAATCTATCCAACAATTGCAGACTACCCTACAAGTTGGCTCATGGGATCCACTAAGAGATTTCTGCCCATTTTCGGATGAACATAGGGTCCTTGGGGTTGGCGGCAGACTTCTTCTTCTTAGCACTACAGCCCCTTTCGGGCCTTCGCTTCCTGCAAACAGCACCTCCAACTGTCTCGGTCCATTGACCGCGTCTTCCAATTCTGAAATCCGAGCAGCGATGAACTGTCTTCGTCGACCGAGTCAGGCCAGCGTTTCCTCGGTTTCCCCACTGGCCGCTGGCCTTCAGTTCCTCCAACGAAAACCTTCTTGGGTATCCGTTGTTCGTCCATACGTTTCATGAGTCCAGCCCATTGCAGCTTCCGCAGTCTTACAATCCTTAAGACCTTCGGTTCATGAAAGATTTCATGCAGCTCATGGTTGTATCGAATTCGCCATTGGTCCCTGTCTAGCTTCTCTCCAATTATTCGCCTCAGGACCCGTCGCTTAAAGATGTTCAATATATTTGCGGATGCTTGGGCTAGGGTCCATTTTTCACATCCATAGCATAACACAGGTCTTATCACAGATTTGTATTTTTGAAGCTTTGTTTTCCTGTGTATTCAGCTGGTCTTCAAGATCGTCAATATTGAATAAAATTTTTTATTTGCGAGCTGTATTCTTTGGCGTATTTCGTCTCTTTCATTGCCCATTTTCGTTATTTTGGCGTCTGAATACACAAATTTGCTAACATTTTCGATACTGTGTTCGCCAAGTGTAATATTTTGTGTATTTGGGGTATTTTTCCTTTGTTTTATTTTCGTTGATTTGTAGCCCTACTAGTTTTGCTTCGCTGTCGAGTTTCAGGAAGAGTTCTTTGGCAGTTTTTAGTGACCGTGACTGAATGTTGATGTCGTCCGCATAGGCCACTACCTGGCTTGACTTTTATAGTAATGTACCTCGCGTATCGACAAGTAGCTTCCGTATGATGTACTCCAGAGCCAAATTGAATAACAATGGGGTCAGCCCATCTCCCTGCTTTAGTCCGATATTTGTGTCAAAGGCATCGGTGTGTTGGTTATTGATGCGGACTTGGGAGGTTGTCGACATCATTGTCATTTTGGTTAGACGGACTAGTTTGGCTGAGATGCCAAAACCACGCATTTTTTGGTACAGTACGTTGCAATCAATACTGTCGTATGTTTGCTTGAAATCGACGAAAATTTGGTGTACGTACATTGGCGGCAGACTAGAGGCTTCGAACCTATCCTATAACGGAAGATATCCGGCGATCCTAACGTTTGCGCATTACATCGCCAGGCTGATATTAGAGGACGTGCATGTTTGCCATCTGCATGCCGGTCCACAGACATTGCTGGCTGAAGCCAGGCAACAGTTTTGGCCAATAAATGGAAAAACAGCTGCTAGATCCGTTGGCCAGAATTGTGTCAGATGTAGTCATTGAAAACCAAAGTTAATCTCCCAGCTTATGGGTAACTCACCAACCGATAGAGTGCAACCAGCCAGACGGTTTCTAAATACAGGTGTTGATTTCGCGGGACCGTTGTGGGTGCACTTCAAGATTCGAGGCAAGCGTCCTCAAAAGGCCTATTTAGCGGTATTTTGTTGCTTCGCCACAAAGGCAACACACTTGGAACTCATACCTAATTTAACTACAAAAGCATTTATCAATAGCCTTAAAACATTCGTTGGTCAGAAGGGACACTGTAGACAACTGTATTGCGAGAATGCCACGAACTTTGTTGGTGCCAGGAACTTGCTAGCTGAACTGAAAGAGAACATACTTTTTGAGGCTGCCCAACAAAAGATGATTGGATTTTGTACCCTGAAGGGCATCGAGTTCAAATTCATTCCGCCAAGATCTCCCCACTTTGGTGGCCTGTGGTAGGCTGCAGTGAAGTCGGCTAAGCATTTCCTACTTAGGAACGTAGCTCCGGCGTCCCTCACATATTATGAGTTAGATTAGATGGAGGCCATATTGAATCCAAGACCGCTCACTGCAATGTCTTCGGATGCAAATCATCTGGCGGCATTAACACTGGGACACTTTCTGATTGGTGACTCATTGACTGCTAGGTTGGGCCCAGATGCATAACCGAGTTTCACGAGCCTGCTGAAACGTTAGAAGAAAATAATGACATTAAAAACAAGTTCTGGCAGCGATGGACATCTGAATATATAGCGGAACTACAACAGCAACACAAATGGAAGCAAGTATGCACGAAAGCCAAACCAGGGATGTTGTTGGTCATCAAGGAAGACAACATGCCAGTCTTAAGATGGCCCCTGGGACGTATCATCTGTTGCATTTGGGGCTCTGATAACCTTATTAGAGTGGCGGACTTCAAAACATCCTCCGGAGTCCTGAGAAGAAGTGTGCACATACTGGCACCCTTGCCAGTGGAAGAGGCTATTGCCAAAAGACGAGCAACCCTCAGTCATCCCAACAACGTCAACTACAGAGAAGATACCCCAATCAAGTCACGAAAAACGCCAAAATGAACCAGTCACTGACCCCAGTGGCATAACGAACCCTATATCGTCAAAAGGGCCAAGAAGGTCGTGCTCACTTTTGAATTTGCTTCTATGGACAGATCTGATTCTTCCCATATTAGGATCAACAGTCGAGACACAAAGATTTTCCAACCCGCCTGGTTTGTACCTCGAAAAGTTGGGATCAACCGGACTAATTCAAAGTGAATGGAATTTAGTGGTGTACTGAAATCTGACTAGCTATTGGCAGGAATTTCATCTCATCCAGGAGGGAGCTCTTCACTTACGTAATATTTCTGGAAATTAGCAAACCACCAACCTTGCGTCGATACAAATGAACAGTTGGCCCATGGGTTGAGTGACATAGCAGCTAATAATGAGTTGCTTCGCCCCACCATCAGGCAAGGCCCTCTACGCAAGAAGAGAGGGGCAACAAATAGAGCAGGCAACATTGCAAACTCTCTCTTTGGCGTTCTGGATTCAGAATATGCGGCGGATCTGGCAGCTACTATCAAGGGATTACAAGGTAACGACGAGCATCTTCTGTCCCTGATTTGAAATCAGACCTCAATCTTAGATTCGACAGCCCATTTGATGATTACGTTAGACCGATCTACTCTTGAAAGTTACTGGAATCCAAACATTCAAATAGATTTCATATACACACGATGCAAAAAATGCATTAACTTGGATATACCCATCGTATTCATATGATGCTATTGATTAGAGAAATTTAATTTTGTGAGTGACAATGCCCTTTACATTTTTTTGTGCTGAACACCTGTATTTTTAATCTTTGAACAATATCTGAATTTCAAGCCCATCTACCTAAACTTTATATAATGAAGAATGGAATGTTTATGAAATAACCTAGAAATTTTTTGTTTCAATACATTTATTTCCGAATGTCCTTTTCAATGCTGTTGGCCCTATTCAACTCACAGAAGACTTGACAGTCACTTGAAAACAAATTGTCAATTGAACTTTTTTCAAGGACTTTCTTTGTTCAGACTAAAATAGAAAAGATGAAAATTGCAAAGCTATTTTCCATTCGTATAACCTTGTGCCTAGTAATTTTTTCCCGCTGGAAAAGACACTCATCTTGCCTCACTGCATAGGATCGTTTTCCTAGTCCACAGTAACATGTCAAATGGGTTTCGGCTAGGTTCTCAGATTGACAACAGAGGTGTGTAGGTGGTAGTCAAAGAGAATTGCGCGGTTAGGAGTCCTACACTCTGAGTATTAGCAAGCTTCGCCTCCCTGCCACAAAAAATAAAAAAAATCCGGTACCTAGAACATAAATTCCATAGGTTTTCTTTTCAATCCCAATTCCTAGAAACGTTTTCCTCTGCTCAATTTAAAGCTTCAGTCATACAAAGGAGGAGTTCTGCTTACTGAATATTACTAAAAATAGAAACGTCTAGGTCAAAGACGTTGAACAGTACTCCAACGTTTTACCAAGGACTCCTACCACTTCTTTGTAAGGACAGACAGACATAAAATACTCGTACATAACATGTCCACGCAATGCGCCAAAATGATGGCAAATGCAGAAATAATGTTTACTCTTAAAAGCTGGTGACCTTTCAACCGGAATTGTTCAGGAAGATGTTTAAAAATTCTTCCCTTTCCATGCAAAAAGTTCATCAGAAACGATTCAATTTCTTTCTGAGAGTCTTGCTGGTTTGTCATCAAAATTCTGCTCCATACGTTCATGAAGATTCATTTCAAAGAAATTACGATCTTTCTTTCGTTCACTGGAAAAGATAGTTATAAATTCCGGGTCAAATTTACTAAATCAAGAAATAAATTTTCAATCTACGAATTTTTCTCAGAAATATTCCAGCAGTTAAAAATATTATTTAGTTACTTCCTTTGAAAAGTTCAATCAACAATACATTTTAAATTAATATCCTGATTGCATTTGCACATTTTTGTCACTCTAAATGTGACACTTTTCCGTATCAAAATAAATTCAGCTCCTGCCTTTCACGGAAAAGATTTATTCGTTGCACTAACACTGACACATGTTTAAAATTCATAAGAATCGAAGTCAACCCGGGAAAAAAAAGGAAATGTTCCTTCCTTCTATTTTACCTTCTGTGGGATGGCAATATATCTTGACATGGCATGCAATTACATTAGAAGTATAAAGGACGCATATGTAAGGGTTTGTGTAGGTAGGAAAATATAAGACAGATAAAATTAAGGAATGGATTTCATTTTGGATTAGGTGAGAACAAAACTTTGAAGAACATAAAAAACTCATTATTATGAATATTTTTTCGCTATTCTACACCTTCTTTGAATTATTAAACTTAAATGATACTCTTAAAACTCACTCATGATGTCAGAAATGTAAATCTACAAAATATTAATAAAATTCTAATTTGAGCTATAAGGACTCACCAATCACCAAATCAATAAGTGATCGTGAGAATTACCAAAGGCATTCAAAATTCAATCCCCAGCATACAAACAAGTAAGGATACTCACCATCAAATACTTCTAAAAAAATACAATTTTGGTCAGTTACGCTTGAACACCAAGTCTAAACGTAAGCTGGAAGACACTGTCTTGTGCAAACCAGTACTACTTCTTCAGAAAAAGCTCAACATTTTGATCTACTTCAAAATGCAGTAGTCCACGTGTTGAAGCGGTTAGAGTACTCGCTGTGTAAGCCGAAGGTCCCTGGTTTGAATCCCGTTGGTGATAGCGAGATCTAATTTGAGTGATTCTTCAGACAGACTATAAGCCCGTTCAGCTATGTTACGTACTGGTTTAAAATCAGAACGTTTCGTAGCTGGGTGGACAGTTAATCGGCCAAAGCGTCGTACTAACCATATCACCTTCTCGAGTGCCGTACATGCAATCAAGATATAATGAGATACTCTAACTATCTTTTAGCGAAGACTCAAAAGCGGCCGTAGTGATAAAGCAAAAAAATCCCCACGTTAATATATGTACCAACTGTAAAACTTATTAATCATTGACTAAGTAGAAACAGCTTTAGTTTATGAATTTTTTTATATAATTATGGCATATTAGGTACATTTTTAACTTTTTGAGTCCTATGACTAAAATTCTTTCATTCATTCTTTTGTATTTTCCTGAAGCTGGTTCAACAATCGGGACCGAATTCTATCTCATTGTGCTCCCGGAATCTCCATTATAAAAATTATCATACTCAAGCTCCCAGTATTTCATTTGGTTCCAATGAAAAGGCAACAATCAAGGAGTAGGTAAGGAATCTCGTGCTTGCGTATGAACTCTCATGTAGCGTCTTGCTAGAACTCACCTAGGTTTCTACTATTTACTTTAGTGAGGTCCACACAACGTTGACTTTGGAAAACTTTTAGTTTGACTCAGCCTGGCATAATTTAGGTAAGTTCGCCAAGCCTACTATAAAGTGACGCACCGAATATCCGAGTATCCATTACTTTTACTTAAGCCATTGATCTCGCTGGTCAAACATTCTTTGTCATTTCGTTTAAAAGTCCATATAATCGACCCTGGAGAGTCATACACCTCTTTGAATCCTATTTATTGCTTAGTTTCAGGTGCCTTTACTAATTTCCGAGCAGAAAAAGTAGCAAATATCTATTTTGTTTTACCCAACATAGGATCTCTAGATTCGTTTGAGCTAGTTCCCTGAGAAAATATTCTCGAAATTCTGTAGATTTCACTAGATACTGTTCTAGATTCTAAATATTTGCGCAAGTTGCATTAAGTAGTTTCCTGATTTCCCGGTGTTTCTTCGTTTTCTTTGGATGAAATGGGCACCTATTCCCCATTTTTGTGAAGCATCCTTAATTGATACTAAAGAGACTGAGATAAGGGAAGATAATTAAACGTCATTGGCTGAGGAGCAGATCCTCATACTAATGTCATAAAATAGTTGGCTGTACGTTCCAACTAGGTACTTTTGGATAATGAAAACAAATTTCCTGCTTCATCTTTTCTTCTTTCGCTTTGCTTTACAGCCTCTATCAACCCTTTGCTTTCTATTAATATCCCGATTCATCGACACATCCCGATTCATCGACACATCCTGTGTCAATCTACTTGCTGTGGAGCCCTCTTGCAAATACCCAATAATACTGCCGACGTATGAGCTGGTCCTATTCTCTAGTAAAACAACAAAGTAGCACTATGCTTCTACAGTTGTCACACATTACCTTGTCATCTTTTTATGAACAAGGAATATACTTGTAGTGATATGGGTATGGTTAAATGTTCGTGAAGGACTGTAGCAATGGTCTGCTGCCTCGGCGTAAGAGGATGGTAGTATCTGCCGAGATTGGCCTTGTCTGGGGACCTTTAACCGTACCCATATCACTACAAAATGGGGCCTTATGTGGGGCCCGAAAAGCCCGGCTGTATCATCAGTCGTGGGCACGAGACAGTCCATCGTCTCTGGGTGACCCTACAAGGTGTCCGCATTTTTGGCGGTTAGGTAGCCTCTAAGGGATATTGCACTAATCGTGCCCCAGCAAATAATAACTTTCGAATATCGTTTGGACCTGCTTTTGATTCATACATTGGTGGTTTACCACCATTGTATAACTAGCAAGGCGAAATGTTATTCGAGTCCTTCTGTGTATTCGGAAGTTGTTATCCCAATATCATTTTTGTGGCGACTTCTGATCTGCACCCCAAACTAAGCGGTGTCTAAGTGTCTTCCATTTCATCGATTTTGACTTTACGGATTAGCTACTTAACTAGTCCGTGACTATTCATGATAAGACAGGCGCTGCTTAAGGATCAGAATTCACCCTGGGCAAACAAATTGTACCTGGTCGAAACTTGCGTATGAAAGATCACTTCTGAACCCTGATTCTTATGGTGCCGCAAGAGAGTAGTCCCTGTGACGTAGCAGGAAGAGCGTGCCATTGCTGACCTTACCTTGGGAAGGGAAATGAAATGGAAAGACTGAGTTAAAATTTGATATTGAGATTGCTAATCGCTTTTTTTTAAATCTCAAAATAAATTCACTATATTTTTTTTAAAAAAAATTTACTATCTTTATTTATCATCTTTGTTCTTAATTTGTTTTTGAGAGTTTTGTTATAGTTCACCACTTTTGGCCACTGTATAACGATTTTATTCTGTTAATACTTAAGTTTTTATATCGTCAATTTCAGTATTTAGTTTACACATTTTTATCTAATTAGATTGAATTTTTAGGATAGCATAATGGATATTTCAAACAAATGTCGGCTTTGCCTGCGGATAGGAGACAAGATGTACCCGCTGTGTGATTGTTCGGTCAACGAAGTGATTGTTCGGCACTACAACGATTCAGAACGGCACGAGGACTTTGAGACCCAACCATGAACCAGCCAACCCAGATTCAAAGAGCAGACTACGTTTCGTCTGAGGCTTCAAATCCAGTACCTCTGGATCCACCATCTCGATCCATGCCTGATGACACGTGAGATCATCAACCACCCACCCAGCCAGGAGACCTTCCACCGTCTAAAGTAGCCAAAATAGTGGCTAGCTGGAAGTTGGTGTTTATAAGCCAGAATGACCCTATGACATGGCGTGGCTAAACTTAGAAGGAAACATGAGAGCCGTCACACGCTGTGCCCAAATGCTATTCACTGCGAGCGCGCTTCGTTGGTTTTGGTGGTTTGTGGACCTTTCTCCAACGTTTGACTGGGAGACGTTGAGGCGTGCGCATTGAAGGAGTTCACATTCTCCTTGAAGCAGCGAATCCGGAGCAGACATCAACAGGGGTATGAGACCGTAGACGATTTATACGAAGTTCTGTGTTGCCTATTGGAACGCCTGATGAGCCCCATGCCAGACTCTGAGTTTCTCAGCCTCATCTGGGAGGGAATCAGGCCGGAGCTGCAAGGGCGACTGGTGTTCGCTCCACGCCACAACGTGTATGCGCTTCGCGTGTCTGCGAAAGCGTCTGAAGTAGTACAATACTCCCAGCGGTCCACACCCCACGGTAATTTCGTTAGCCGACGAGAGCAACTGGAACGACGCTCAGTAGCGGAGCTCAAAAACAGCATGTTGGCTCTGGCCACGCCAGCTTGTCTTAGACCAGCTATAACGGACAGCACGTCAAACACCATTTTTCCCTCTTCCACAGAACTAGACCAACAACATCCAACCGAACCACAAGAACTGGCTCCTAGGTGTTGGAGCTGCCGGCAGTTGGGACATCATTTTACCGCATGTGAGGCAGAGGCTAACGTCTTTTGCCTACGTTGTGGGAAACCAGATATACATACGCCAGATTGTGCAAATTGCAAGAAGTCAAAAAACTAGCTAGCGAGTGCTCACAACAGCCAGCAGCACTCGCGACAAACCAAGTAACAGAACAGAACTCCGGTCCGTCTACTTACAGTCCCACCACGACAAGTTTATCGCGATCAAACCTAGTTCCACTACAAACTCGTAATTGATTGGCTCCACTCAACGGAATTCGAGGTGATAGGGTCAATATCATACTCAACCATGTAATTATTACCTAATTTTTCAATTTGTACCTATTACAGCTGAGTAGGCTGATAGTCCAAAAGCAGCATCGCTAGCTCAAACTCACTGTCGTTACCGAGGCTTGAACTTGGGAGCTGCTGCGTAAGCTAAGTGTGGCCTAACCTACTGCTCCGCATGGACTACAATTGGTACTCTCCATAAATTACTTAAGGCTTCAATGTACTGAAGCTACATGGAGGATAAGAGAGGCTCTTGAAATATAATACCTATGTTTTAATGATATTTTCATCAGTGTTAATGCTACCTATGCCATCGTGATAGAGCGTGATACCCTCGTTATAAACTTTTCACCACTTTGTAGGCTTAAATTGTGTCATTGCTTGCTAGGCTAACATCGATGCTCCTCAATTGGTTGCCAAAGTATTTCCTCTCATTAATTTCTATTATCTTGTTCGCTACATCTTTGAGGTTCCATAACGTTTTTTTCCAACCCCGGCTTTTCTACCTAACTATTGCTTGCACACCTGATTCTTTTGGTCCAACACATCCTAACTGTCAAGATTAATCTAATCATTTATTTTGTGCCAGGCTTGATGTCTAATCGCATATTTTGCCATAGCTTTTATTGCCGCCTTAATTTGCATCCAGAGCTCTTTACTTGCTTTTAGAGAAATGCCTAATAGGATGGCGACTAGCTGGTTCTCGGGGACCTTCATGAAGCATGTTGGCAATGAC
This sequence comes from Odontomyia ornata, assembly GCA_963969285.1. Classification (NCBI taxonomy): domain Eukaryota; kingdom Metazoa; phylum Arthropoda; class Insecta; order Diptera; family Stratiomyidae; genus Odontomyia; species Odontomyia ornata. The sequence goes on from OZ017742.1 coordinate 276,486,884, forward strand.
GCCATTTGGAGCTTATTTACGTTGAATTTCTGTAGAGGACTCGTCTTTGCTAAAAACGGCTTCAACAAAAGGCATCGATGGTTTGATTTGATCAAGTAATGGTCCAATTGAAATTGACTCTTACGTATATAAGGGCGCCAAGTATGCTTGAGGCTTATGGTCGATGTGTTTGAGGATGATGCCATGCCATGATACCTGGATCATTTTCAATGGCCATTTCCATCATTTTGACCGCAAAAGCTATGTGCTCCATTTATTTTGTGATAGGAACGCTCATAGCCAACTTTCGGGATGAAATCACTCGGCATTATTATTGTCACGATGGTAGACAATGAATCAAAGAGTCTTTACAGATCATTGAAGAACATTTCCATAGTTTTTCGCCCTTTTTTCCATTGAGGCATATCATTCACTCGACAAATTTTGAAGTATCACCTATATACAACCTTTCATTTACTGTCTTAAAGTCGATTACACAAGATTATAACTCCCTTACGACAATTAAAGCCAGTTTGATCTCTTGCCTTTCAGAAGACATCCCGCTTTTGAATGTTGTATGCGATCGTGTGTTTTGAATATTGCTTATAGTCTAGTTCCTTACCTGGATTACCAGACTTTTAAGTTTGGGAACCAAATACCTCAATATGGTTCACACAATCGATGTCACCAAATTTTTGACTGTTTCCTCTACTTTTTACTAAACCAAATTTAATTTACTGTCTATAGTTGACTACCATAAACAGTGTTTGCTCTGTTTTTCGATAGAGCAGACTTTCTGTCTGGCGTGAACTAGCACAATTGTATCAAAATGGGAACCAGAGAATACCAACTAGATCACTGATTTGCCCGACGAAATTTGATAGTGTCATGAATAATACATTTAACTGTTTTACTACTTTACGCCTTGAGTGTAGCGCTTGTAGACTGTGCACCTCCCAGCCTGTCTTTCTACCTCTGTAAGCCTTAGAGTCTAGCCTGAAACCTTTTGACACACCAATTTGGCCTGGGTCAAATTTTTCTTTGCCTCAAGGCACCATCGGTTTTCCCTTCCCAGCGGTTATGATGGAAAGAGAGGGATTACTAGGAAGATCTCTCTATTCTCAACGCCTCTAGGCCTCCATTTTTGGGACTAATACTGCCTAAGTGTAATCTACTATGTACTTGAATTTGGCAATTTATTTGAAAATCTCTACGATTGGACCATCTGGAGAGAGCTCTGCCAATTCTTGCACTTGCACGCAAAAAACATGTGTTGTCATCGACCTCTCCAGTGTCGAATACGTACTTGGGAGGCCATGACTTACCAATCTTTTGCAGGTAAGACTGAAAGCATTTATTTCTGCTCAAGATCTAGATCAGTTTGAAGTCAATTTTACCATGCCTTGGATGAAGCCACGGTCTCAAGCCTGGAGTGATTTGTGTGGTCCATCCTACCGTTATACTGTCCACATGCGTCATAAAGAGGATTTAGTCCGTTAGGTAGTCCATATCAGATATTTGAGAACTCGAAAAATGTTTCCCAATACTTCCAGAATTTTCGCTCATCTAGTGAATCTAAATGCGTATCTGACATCGAGTGTCACTGGCTACACAATTCGTCTGTTGGACCAGCTGCGAGACACACTGCCTCTATAGTATTATATCTTCTTGCTCAAAAACGATACTGGCGTGATGGCAAATCCGCAGCAGAATAGATTGTGACAGTGAGTCTTACCTTGACGAGTTTTCCGAGCAATTTTCCCGATATGTCAAGCATCTATAACAAATGATGCAAAAAACCAATTTCGGGTACATTTCTTTTGCTAATCAGTATAAGTCTCGCGACTTTCCAACTCTTTGGGAGGGACTATTCCTTCAAGCAAGTGTTAAATGGCAGTTGAAATGCCATTCCGACCTAGAACCTTCTTATCTCTCATCAATAGAAATCCCTCCTTCAGTTCCATTTTTGCAAAAAAGCTGGCATTCTACTGACACTTGGCGTAAACAGCATCAAGACGGACGGGGTGTGTGGAAAAAAAAGCTCATGCAATCTTGGACGCATTTTTTGTCTCATAAAAGCAGGGCATCCTGAGAGTATCGAACTTCTGCGTGAATAGTTTATAGTGCAATTCCTGCAGATCTCCGTTCACGTTGTTTATGAGATCTTGCTTAGAAAAAACCTTGCTATTGCATTCAGACTCCTAACTGGTCCATAATCTTCTATTCTACAGAATGCATTGCCCGACTCCGCACTCGTAGCGCATTCGTTTCAGGCTTATGATACTTTCTTCACTGTTAAGTAGCTTCAATGGACCACCAGTACCCTAGAGGCTTGCCGTACTACTGTTTTTGATGGGGTATAGAAGATTTATAAGCAGAGAACTATCAAGATTTTGATAGTTGAATTCACCAAATCTTCTGTCTTTGTCTACGTAGAGTACTGAAGTAAAATTTTCATCATCCGTTCTACCAGTATTTCACCTGGAAGTAGAAGATCGAGAGCATATTTGATCTAGGCACTATTTTCTTAGATTTTCATGAAAATTTCAGGAATAGTGTTTAATTTAAATATATTCAATTGGCAGAGCATTCAGGAAAATGATTTAAGCTGGGAACAAATTGCGGCTATTAAATACTTATGAAAGAAACTCTTTTCGATAAATTTGAACGATTTCTTATAAAAGCTTTTCCATTAGGGACATCATCATTTTGTACCTTTATATGAACGCACCCTTAAGCTATTTTACTAAGCTGTCAATTTTAAAATGTTAATGAAAGTCAATATTTTCATCATGGTAAAGTTCATCCACCACCAAGATTCGAAAATTAATAAAAATTTCTACTGAATTTCTGAGTCAGTAGTTGCAAACTTAAGAGCTTTTATTCCAATTTCTGGCTGTAATAATCGCCCCACCCGACAGGCTGTGCGTACTATGGTGGAGAATTTTGAGTCCAAATTTTCACTATAAGACGTTCCGCTGCCAAAAAGATGTCGTACCGCTCGTAATGAAGGAAATATCGCAGCTGTAAGTGCATCGATTCAAAATGAGCCAAATCTGTCGATTCTACATAATTCTCAAGGCTTGCGCATCGCTTAAACGACACTGTGGCGTATTTTGTGAAAAGATCTTAGCTTACATGGTTACAAGATCAAATTGACTTAAGAACTAAAGCACTTGATCATTCGAAACGCCGAAACTTTTCTGATTGGGCTCTGGCAAAGCTTGAAGGGAATGAACAATTTCATCGAAAAATCATCATCAGCGGTGAAGCTCATTTCTTGGCTCAGTTGGTTTTGTTAATAAGCTAAACATGCATTATTGGTCAGCAATAAACCCACATTTGCTTCTTGAGACACTGTTCCATCCGCAAAAAATTACTATTTGGTGCGGTTTTTATGCCGGAAGTGTGATTGGGCCGTATTTTTTCGGGGATGAAAACGACGGTCATGTTACCATCAATGGAGAGCGCTATCGTGTTATGTTGGAAGTTTATTTTTGACCAGGAACGGATGAACTTCACATCAACGATATGTGGTTTCAAAATAAGACGGTGCCACTAGCCACATAGCATGCCTCCCAATCGATTTATTGAAAGGCACATTTGGTGAACGTGTTATCTCGAGAAATGGTCTGGTCGAATGGTTGCCTCGTTCATGCGATATAGCGCTATCAGATTTCTTTTTATGGGTGTTGTGTCAAGTCACTGGCCTATGCCAACAAGTCAGCAACGTTAGTCAGCACAAACACAACATGCAATGCGAAACCGCCAACATTCCTGTCGAAATTTGTGCTAGAGTGGCTGTAAACGGGCTCTTGGTCGTCATATCAACGAAATCGTTCATAAAATGTAATGCTTGCACTACACTCACAACAAATTTGAACTCAATATCTCAAATATTTCTGTGTTTTATCAATAGATAAAATTGTTATGTCCTTAGTGGAAAATCCTTGACAAGTATAAATGCCTTTAAGAAAATCTGCAAAAAAATGGTTGCTAAGATCTTCTGGTAGAAACACTTTCCTACCTGTCTAACTTGATACGTTTTGCTTCGAGGTCCTTCTATGACCCCAAGCTTTTCCATAACTTACCATCCTTTGAAAATTGAGTTCAGTTGATAAACTTGGCACATCTCTCTTCGAAAAAAATCACGTTGTCTTCATGTCTGGCAATGAATGTCTTGCGGGTACTATCTATGTAAAAATTATCTGCGATAGAACTCACTTGAATAAGCCTGCTAGAAGTGGAAGACACTAGCAAAAACTTAAGTGGCTTGGGAAATATTGAGCCAATCAGTAGATATTGTTAAGACTCCAACACCTTGAGTGAATATTATCCCCCTATTATAGCCCTTTCGACCTAAAAACTTTAAGATTTTATATTTTGTTATTATGAAAACTAAAACAAATTTACTTGTGTATTTTTCAATTTTATTATAAGATTTTTATAGTGTTTTATTGTAACAATCTGCCTTGTTTCAGCTAGTAAATAAATTAATAAAAATTTAAGAATCCCATTTTAATGGTCTCCTCTACTTCATCAACGTCTGTGATGAAGTCAATATACATGGTCTCGTGTATTGCCATTGCTTCAAATGAGGTCACACTTGCGTTCCCAGCCAGGACCTTTTTGATGGCATCATGAAATGAGTCTCTGTTTGTATCCTCTGCTCTGAATTCCTATAAAAGGCTACCCTCCCGAGTCTGCCGTACTGCTTTGATGGCCGTATGGAGATCATCTGGCTTTACATATCCTCCCACCTCATGCAGCACATCTGCGTAGCGTCTACCACCTGGTGGTCTCCCCATCAGAACATTACTTGAGGGTTTCTTCTGTGGCTTTTTGCTTTTTCTTTGCGCCCTATTTTCGTTTTGTGGGCTTATATTCTTGGGGGAGCTTGGCTACAAATTTTATGCGCCTTTTTTGCTGCCTTTTTCGGTACTGCCTGAAATCCTTGGTCTAATGTGGCCTTTCCATTTACAACCTCATATTTTCCCCTTTTTGGATTCTCTTTCGATTGCGTTGCAGACCTGCCTTATGGTCGCGTTTACTGTTGAAGCATCTGTTTTTTGCTCAGAGGTAGTATTACTTTCTTTTTGCTTTGTAATGCGCTGTGCAGCGTAGGAATTCTCCAAGCTCCAGGAGACTGTTATCACCGTCCTTCCTAATGTATTTTTTCAACATCTCAGCTAGATCCAGTTCTCTTCAGAAAACTTTCGGCTTTTCTTATGAGCCCTTTTTCTTTGCGACATTCATGAAAATCAAGGTTCGCAGCTTCTAAATCTTTGAAAAAACCATGCGCTCTGGTGGGAATAATAGCAACTTCAAGTAATGACGTGGCTTTGGTCTCCTTGCTCCACTCTTTAGCCACCAGTTTCTACGTTTTCTGTTCGAAATTTTTCTTATTACCCTTCACTGATTCGGGACATTTCAGGGTGCACTTTGGTTTTCATTGCACCCAAATGCCACAAGTATATTCAGTTGGAAGAGGTTCATTGAGCTTTTCCGTTTTTTCAACAGTTCGTCGTCATCATTTAGTGTGTCAGTTATTCAGTGTTGTGTTACGAAATATACATTAAACCCCGAAACCATTCCTAGAAGGGAAGGATTCCTTGCACTCCAACATTTTATTCGGAAGATTACCAAGGAACCACTCCTTACGCTGACGTACTGGTGAGAAGGATTGAAGTAAGGTTAGGATAGCCGATGTATTGCAAATCTTTAGCATTAAGTCATGCTAGGTATTAATTATCAAGCGAAAAAAAAAGTTCAATTGAGACTCAAAATACCAGCAATTAAAGCCAAAAGAAATGTATGGTGAAATAAGCACGATTGGTTTCAGAGAACCATCGAAAAAGAAAAGGAAAATGAAGAATATATCATTTTATTAAAACCTTTTAAATCTGTATTCGCAAATCTTATAATCTGACTGCAGCAGCTAGCCAAAATGCTGGCTTTGGGAAAGGTTTATCGGGAAACACAATCACAAAAATGTCGGAAAATCAAGCGGGTAAACAAAAGTTGTCCATAAGCCTTACTACGACTGCAATTTTGTCTGGCAATTGCCAATCCTCAATGCAAAATACTATTAACTCTCTAGTATCACCGCAACCAACTGATGGAGTAGTGTTCGCTGCTAGCGGTAATGGAACAAGGTTGAGTTATGCTCACGTAGCAAAACATCATAAGGAGAATTTAGTGACAGTGAAAGGCCGTAAAACATCTGAGTCTTCATTATCAACGCTCGTTGGTAACGAGAAACAACAACACCATCGGCAGCAACCACTTATCAATGTCTATAGGGATAAGAAGAAGGATATCGCAGTCACTAATTCCACAGTGAAAATGACACAACACATTTCAGAATCAAATGAAAATCGCGACACCAGTCATCGTTACAATAGGAACCCAAATCATAACAGCCGCGAAACTAAAGAGCAAAAGACTCTAAACAATACGACGCGGGAAAGGCGTGACACGACTGATAGTGGCGACGATAGCAATAATGGCAGCGGTGGCCCAGTTGCAAATAATAATCGTGCTCGTTCGGGCCGTGCCAATCAATTTAAAGAATATTTACAAGACTCACGAAGTTCCAAGTGATGTATTGTTTCGCATATATTAGTTATGCGATCGGTATTGAACATAGATATAGAGAGTACTGGATCCGCAACCGGTCGTGAGAGCCGAAGCAATTGGCAACCTTCGCTAAAGTTGTGTGAAGTTGAGGTGTGAAGTGATATGCTTTTGTTTTAGCACTCTATTCACGGCGAAACACATTCACATTAAAAAAGTTTTTAGTTTTAAAGATCGCGCGTACGTAATCAGAACTTTAATTCACTGTTTTAATTAAAAATTTACGAAATTTCCATCCGCTTTGACACATGAGTTTTCCCGCGTGTTTCGTGCTCTTTTCGATTTTCTTTAGCTTTGACGTTCGAGTTTTCCGTGAGAGTCGTTTGTTGTTTGTACTCAAACTGTTTTCCGAATGATAACGAAGGCGCGATCGTGCGCACGTGAAATGAAATTTCGTTGGTGTGCGCGGGTGTCAGTGGGGGAAGCGATTCTTCTGAAGAGTGAAAAGAAAAACCTGTCTGGAAAAAAAGGGGAAAGAGAAGCAGAGGGAATCATATAGTTTCGAGAGCGTAAGTTATTTATAACTTATTTATGTGGCAAATTTGCTTCTCACATGGACGAGTTCACATATTCTCGTTGCTCGTCCATTTGTTTATATGTCTTTGGTATTGAATAACAGATTGACTCGTAATGAGAATATGTATGTGAATGCAACCTACACGAGTGCAAACGCACAACACTTTTGGAAACAAATCGCTATTAGTTTAAGATGTAGCGTTCAAACTATTTAAAATGGAAAGGTAAAAAAATAAAATTGAAAGGGTATCCTGGGCTAAATGGCAGACGGGATTTCCTTCTCAGCGCTGTACTACATCACAACATAACCGCCTGTTCAACAACAACATATAAATTTTAATTATAATGCACGTTTTGAATTCTGCATCAAAATGTTTATATAGCGACTAAGGCGTTTCTTTTGCCGCTTTCATTTGCAAAATATCCAAAAATATTACTTGTCACCCAGATTAAATATCCGTGTGGCGGTAGTTTAAATTCAGGTACAATACCAGAACTTAATCGACGCCCAGGTCAAGGTTATATAAATCAAACAACTTCTGTTTAAATTTAACAAGCAACTGACAACGTTTATTCTGATGCATTTCTTTTTATAGCTACATTCATTCCTAACAAAAAACAATCTTACATTTCATAACTTCTTCATAAGCGAGAATTTTGCTGATAATGCACAGGTTCATAATTCATGTTGGCCTTCTTAGCCAAATCTTGAAGTTTTCAGTTTTTAGCAAAAGGAAAATGATACTTGTTTTGACTTCAAGACGTGCATGCAGAATTCAAAACGTGCATGATAATTAAAATTTATATGTTGTTGTTGAACGTTCTCCCGGCGTTAAACGGCCGTTTAACCTGTTAGCCGCAAACTGAAGGCTTCTGCTGGTATCGTCCTTGGAGCAGGTGTCGGGGCAGGTATCGATGCTGAGGTTTTACGCCGACCATAAAAATGATACCAGGTTAACAGTGCTACCACGATACCGCTTATGAAAAGTCCACTGTATCCTCCTGCAAACTGATGCATTTCCTGACCCTTGTTTTTTGGGAGTTGCAATTGTGAATCTAGTAGGGTTTTTATTGTCTCTTGTAGCTGGTAGAAGCTCTTCTGCTCAGAAGCATTATAAGGTTGAATTGTTGTGAGTTCTTGCGGATTTGGTTTTAACATTAGCTGTGATAGGTTGTTCCTAGTGGGAATGAAATGGGTCTTAAAGGAGGAAAGATTGCAAAGGAAGTTGAGTTCGCTGGCAGATTTGCAAGACTTTAGTTCGTTTTCTGTGATCGGATAGTAGGTGTCTCAATGTAAATTTACAATCATAAATTTTACGCGAAGCTCTATTTCCGCAAAAGTTCCGTTTACTTTCATTGGAATTGCTATGAAGTGGATCATTTCATATTGATCGTAGGATACTAATGGTATCTTCAATAGAAATATCATCTTCTTCTTCAGTGAACATCCATGAAGGGTGATTATCCTGTAGAAGCCAGACAAGTCTCCTGATAATATTGGCAATCGAACAGTGCTGGGTAGATTTTCTTTTATGGATGCAATTGTTGACTGTAATTGCTCTAGAGTCAGAAGTAACGAACTCAATTTGCCATGATTTGTATCGATAAATGATTCCCATAGTGCAGCTTGAACGCGCTGATAATTATTCAAAGTTAGCGTCAGCCGAGTGGCTGATATGGTTAAAAGTCTGGAGAACGTTTTGCCTACGCATCTCTTGTGTTATATTATTGGCTAGCTGAATATTTTTGTCCTTGCGCCTCAGCCATAATATTTACAGCAGAATTTATCACTGACGTTTCGTTTTTGATTAGTCCAAATAGGTGTTGATCACTTTCATCCAGTCGATCGATTACACTGGCCATGTGGTCGGCGTTGTCAGAATCAAGAACTCCGAAGAGAGCACTAGCTATGTTTCCTACCACATTGAGCGCACCCCGCCTTTTCAATCTTTTTCTGTCGTGGGTACCACGTTGCATCAACTGGTTAATTTTTTCTGCTTCTTTCACCAATGCCTGGAACTGCTGAATGATGTCTTGGCATGCAGTATTGTGATTCACTTGCCGATTTAAAAAGATCAGTTGATTAATTCCTGCCTTGATTATATCCAGCTCTTTCCAGTATGATGTCAGGTCATAATAACTGACCAGGTTCCATTCGTTAAGGACCAAATGAGCTGGTCCTAAATTTTCGACGTATAAGCCAGGTGCTGTTTCAAATGGGTGTCACAGGAGCTGGTAGAATGAGTCCTACTACAAGTAGTATCTGCAGGCACAAACTTCTTAGCCGTAGTTTTTTAGACCCTAATGGTCCATCAGGAACCTTGTCTGCATTTTTTCCTTGCCTATCATCTACCCGCTTATTGAGCAATCCCTTTGTTGATGTAAAAGGCTTGGTATGCTTATCCTCTTCAGGTACTGGCTGGTCTTCGATCGGTAATGGCGCTAGTTTGTGGATTGGCCACCTTAACATTCCCGAAGACGTTTTTACATCAGCGACCCTGACTAATCCATCATTCCCTGTTATGGTATTTATGATTCTGCCTAAAGGCCATTTTAACACTGGCATGTTATCTTCGTTCAAAACAACCATCATTCCTGGCGTGACATTTTTGCGTTGTTGTTTCCATTTGTATCTGTGTTGCAATTCATTCAGATACTCTGTTGACCACCTTTGCCAAAATTTGTATTTCAAATCCATGACCATCTTCCAACGGTGTCCTAAAGGTAGTCTAGGAACTTCTGCGTTGACATCTACAGTGCTCGTAAGTGGCTCCCCAATCAAAAAATGGCCGGGTGTCAAGGCTTGAAGATTATTCGGATCTGAGGATAATGGAGTTAGGGGCCGTAAGTTTAGGATAGCTTCTGTTTCCACGACGATTGTTTCCAACTCTTCATACGTCAGGTTTGCATTGGCCAAGTTTTTGACGATGATGTGCTTGGCGGATTTGACAGCCGCCTCCCATAATCCACCAAAGTGTGTTGCTCTAGGGGGAATGAAATGAAAGTCCATCCCCTTGCTCGAACAGAATTTAACTATAGTTTCCTGCGACTCCTATTCTTGCAAATTTTTGCTTCAATTCAAGCAGCTGGTTATTGGCACCCACAAAATTGGTCACGTTATCGCAATAGATATTGCGGCAATTTCCTCTTCGGGATACAAATCGTTTAAGTACGCCAATAAATGCTTCCGTCGTTAGCTCCGTGGCCAGTTCCATGTATATGGCCTTTATTGAAAAGCAGCAAAAGACTGCTAGATACGATTTGTGAGGTTGCTTACCATGGACTTTAAAATGCGTGTAGAATGGGCCAGCAAAGTCAACGCCTGTATTCAGAAAAGGTCGTGATTGAAGCACTCTACCCGCCGGTAGATTTCCCATTAATTGGGACATTAATTTGGGTTTTGCTCTAGCGCAGATTACACAATTTTGTACCACGGATCTTGCTAATGTTTTACCCTTGATAGGCCAATAGCGTTGTCACACGAATGCCAATAATGCTTGCGGGCCCGCATGCTGATGATCTTTATGTATTTGGATAAGGATGAGTTTTGTGATAGGATGGGCGTAAGGAAGAAGTAAGGTATGTTTCTGGCTATACTCCAAATCTGAATACTCGAGTCTTCCACCCACTCTCAATAATCCGTCGTGGTCCAAGAACGGTGTTAGGCTGCTAAGACGGTTACTGGAACTAAGCTGTTTCGTTGCTTCAAGGGATTTAATCTCGTCACCAAACTCTTGTTTCTGAACTTCCCGAATCATCATGGACGAGGCTTCTTCCAGCTCTGATACGGTCGATGGATTATTCTCCCGATTGGATTCGACCTTCCTACGGGCCATTCTGGTGAAGCGGATGACCAATTCCACAGTACTTTTGAGTTTTTGGAAGGAGTTCCCATGATTGATCTGGTGTATAAAGTATGCCTCTAGTTCAGTAGCTACAAGGACAATCTTGCTTTTTTTCTTTTCCAGCTCAATTTCCTTTCCTATGTGCTTAGCTGGTCACATACCCTGATGTCCATGAATAAAAAACGGTCCATAGAACCATAATGAGTTTTCCTTTAATTTTGCAGGAATGGTACCTCGAGAAGCTAGATCTGCAGGATTATGATTTGAACTTACGTGACGCCATTGATCAGATGTGGAGTATTGTTGGATGGCGGCAATTCAATTGGCAACAAACGTCTGGTATGAGGCTGCATCACTATTTAGCCAGTGTAAAACAATTTCTGAGTCAGTCCAGAAAAAGCAAGATTGTCCCGGAATGTCTAGATCAGCTTGAAGGCGGTGAACCAGGTCAGCCGCAAGCTTTGCTGCACACAATTCTAGATGCGGAATAGTGATGGTTTAATCGTTGCAACTCGAGTTTTAGCGCATAATAAATGAACGGTGATAGTTTCATCATAATGATTGGCCTTAACGTAGACCGCTGCACCATACGCCTTTTCGGATGCATCTGCGAAGGCGTGCAATTGTGTATTCTTGGCAATTCGGTCTCCAGAAACATGTCGAGCAATTCTGATTTGGTTGAGTTGTTCTAGACTCTCATGAAAGTTCATCCATGTTGTGTGCAGATCCATGGGTAAAGCAGCATCCCAATCCAGTTTTAGTTTCCATAAGGTTTGAATGAATATTTTGCTGTAACGGTTACCGGGCTCATGAGTCCAAGAGGATCAAAGATATGGGCGATCGTTGACAGCGTTATTCTCTTTGTCACCCTTGTTGGATACTTATTTTTTGGCGCTCCAATTTTAAGATCATCGTCAGTAAGTAACCATGTTACGCCCAGGGTCTTGACTTGTTCCATGGTATTATCTGTCAATGTATATTGTGATACATGATCGGCTACGTTTATGTCTTTAAGGATGTTCGAATGATTTGCGCACCATTTTCTCAACTTAAATCCTGCTGACTTTAGGATCTTTTGAACTTCTTCCTTTTTTTGGAGGGCTTCTGATAAGCTGTTAGCACCGATTAGTAAGTCATCCATATAGAAATCCTTCTGAACCGCCTGACTTCCTAATGGGTATTTAAGTTTTGATGTTACGGCCAATTGCTCTAAGCATTTTGTTGCCAAATATGGGGCCGCTATAGTGCCATAAGTTACCGTGTTTAGTTGATAACAGCGTAGTATATCACTTGGCTGATTCCGCCAAAATATCATCTGGTAGGGCTGATCTTCCTTGTCTATCCAAATTTGCCGATACATTTTTTCGATATAGGCGGAAAAGACGTATTTAAATAGACGAAATCTAAGTAAAATTGTGAACAGCTCATCTTGTATGCTGGGCCCTGTATGGAGTACGTCCTTCAGGCTGAGATTATTAGTAGATTTGGTAGACGCGTCGAATACAACGCGCAGTTTAGTCGTCGAGCTGTCGGGTTTAAGCACACAATGGTGTGGTAGCACACAATGTGGAGTTGAGACATCAGGCCCTTTTACCTCGATCATGTGACCTAACCTTATGTACTCTTCCATACAATCTTGGTAGGCCTTTTTGACTTCAGTGTCTTTTGATAAGCGCCTCTCGAGTTGCAAAAATCGTTTTACGGCCACCTCCTTGGTTTGCCCCAATTCTCTTGGATCATTAGCGAATGGTAAACGAACTATGAAACGCCCTTCACTAGATCTCTTCACGTGTTGCTTGAAATGGGCCTCACACTGTCGCTCTTTTGAGGTCATCGTGACGGTGGGTTTTTCATTTTCTTCTATTCTCCAGAATCTTTCCAGATCTGCGTCAAGGTTGGGGCCTTCTGTCCGATACATTCCACAAGTTGCTGTCCTTAGGCGATTTGCGTTGCTTCGAGAATTGTTGAATCGACCGCCTATTACCCATCCAAACATTGTGTTTTGTAAGACTGGTAATTCTTCCCCGAGCTTAATTTGACCGACCGCTAACAGCTGATAATAGTATTCCACACCAATGAGCATATCCACTGGCCCTGCTTGGTTAAAACCTGGATCTGCAAGCGAAATTTTTCCAGGTATTGGCCAACCATCTACCCTGAGAGATAATCTGATTTACCACAAATGCATTCAGCTTAATCTCAAAGTTTGTCTTCTTAGATTGGATTGGCAACTTCAATTGTCTTGTAGCCCTTCGAATGATTCCTCCAATGCTACTTATGGAAATTTTGGCTGTGTGCACCTTGCGGTTGAGTTTACTTAAGGCAGCTTCCGTAATCAAGCTCACTTATGAACCACTGTCCAATATTGTACGTAAGTCCACCATCTGCCCATGGTCGTCTGGAGTTTGGACTATACCAGTACTGAGAAGTACCTCGGATCTCATTGCTTCGGTCGCCAAAGATGCCTTTTCTTTAGGCTCAGCTTCAAACTTTGGTGAGGTTTGTTTGGTTGCTGATAAACTGGTACCTTCTTCTTTATGCAACAGAGTGTTGTGCTTTTTGTTGCACTTCAAACAAGCTCGAGATCCACACTCTGTACTTTTGTGTCCTGCTCGCAAGCAGTTTAGACAGATCCTTAATTGTATGACCCTTTTTATGCGATCAACGATGCTGAGTTTCTTAAAGTTCTCACATGCTAAAAGCTTATAGGTACCTTCACAATTCTTGCACAAGTCTGGATTCGGTTGATTAGTTGACACCAGTGCAGAGAGCTTCTTTTGTTGAACATTGCTACTGATACGTTTTTCACCACCCAACGCTTCTAAAGCTTGGAACCTAAGTTCTAAAAACTTTAGGAAGGAATCCAGTGATTGCAATTCCCGTGGGGATTTTATGGCTTGCTCGTACAAGTTGTGTGAAGTCTTGTCGAGTTTCTTTATCAGAATATAGACCAAGATTGGGTCCCAGTAGGCTGTGTTAATGTTTATGTTTTTTAAGCTCAACATGCATTCTTTCGTTGTGTCATGGCACAACCTTACCGATCTAGCTGACTCAGCGATGATTGCCGGTTGTGAGAGCAGCTTATCAATAAATGTGGAGACCATTAGCCTTCGATTATCATAGCGGCTTCGAAGTATGGCCCAAGCATCCGTATAATTTTCATCGGAAATTGGCATATGTTTGATAAGCCGGCCTCTCCCAGTAAATTGGTCTTAAGATACCACATCTTCTGGGCATTGCCTAGCGGTTGTGTATCGATGATCTGATGGAAAAGATCATGAAACGATGTCCATTGCGCGTAGTCTCCATCAAACTTCGGGATGAACATTTCTGGCAGCTTTATATGTGGTCGTATAGGAGCCACTGTATGTGGTGTTGGTGCTGACTTTTCTTGAGATGTGGCTAAGAATATAAGCGCATCTTGAATGCGCGCTTCTACCTTGCTTAGGTCATCTTGGCTGTACATAACCTTTCCGCCTTGGAATCTGCACATGCTTCAATGTACATCTCGTAGTTCGTCCCAGTATCTAGTTAGTGTACCGGTTTTGAAGTCAAAGTATGCCTTGGATTGTGAGGGAGGCACCTTGTAAATCCCATCGATTGTGTACTCAACGGAACTTATCGTTACCTCTAGTTGATTTCTTAGACCTTCTATATTTTCCTCGACCTTCTTCGCTGTTATTAAAGTCGGCTGATCAGCATCTAAACTAGTGCTTGGCTGAGCAGAAATTTGTTTTGGGCTTAGATATTTGGCAGCCTGTTCATCCCTATTATCTTCATTCAAGAGACCAGATATCGCATCTCTTGCAGTCATATATTCACGTTGTATGACCGCAAAATGATTTCCGGAGAAATAAGGATGGTCGGTGGACGTTCCAGCGTATGCCTGAAGCTGCTGATGTCTTGAATGAAATAACTCCCATAGTTCTTCCAACTCGGAAAGTTTTCTATTCAAATAGGTCACCGTTCTTCTGGTAGGACCATCCTTGCGGTAATTCGTTATTAACCGCTCAATTTCATAGCCAGTTCCATTTTTATTGGTACTCAATTGACCCAAAGAATGAAATTCAGTACTAAATTGTGAAAATAAAATTTCAAGATCAATGGAAAATCACCGAACGAATTATATTAAAATTTTGATCGAGTGAAGAACCTAAGCCTTCAAGTGATTGCAAGGATCACGTCGGGGTCACCAAAATGTTTATATAGCGACTAAGGCATTTCTTTTGCCGCTTCCATTTGCAAAATATCCAAAAATAGTACTTGTCACCCAGATTCAATATCTGTGTGGCGGTAGTTTAAATTCAGGTACAATACCAGAACTTAATCGACGACCAGGTCAAGGTTATATAAATCAAACAACTTCTGTTTAAATTTAACAAGCAACTGACAACGTTTATTCTGATGCATTTCTTTTTTTTGATTCCTAACAAAAAACAATCTTACATTTCATAACTTCCTCATAAGCGAGAATTTCACTGATTTTGCACAGGTTCATAATTCATGTTGGCCTCTAAGCCAAATCGCCAGCGATATGAACATGCTCCCACGATCCAACATCATTCATGGGAACATGATATCATATCGCTGACGATGCACAATTGCATGTATGCGCGTCTTGAAGCTTTCAGAATTTATGCAAAAAAAATGAGATCTTCAAGACGCGCATGAAGAGTTTAGGTTTCTATTAAAGAATTTATCTGGTGATGCACAATCGTATGCATGCATGTCTTGAAGTTTTCAGTTTTTAGCAAAAGGAAAATGATACTTGTTTTAACTTCAAGACGTGCATGCAGAATTCAAAACGTGCATGATAATTAAAATTTATATGTTGTTGTTGAACACCGCCCTTGCAATTCCACAAATAGCCAAACTTTGATGGATCAACATATGAACCTCGATTTCATTGTCATTTCCAACGTAAACAAATTTGTGCGATAAGCAGGTTATATTTTCGGCACAAAGAAACCATTATCGAATAGAACATGTTCGCTCCTTGCAATTCCCTTCATCCGAATAATCGAGGCAATCGTTGTGGCCGTTGCATTGATATCTGTTATCGATGCAGATTCCATCTTTACATCGAAATTCATCCTCACGACGAAACACCCGTGCTAAAAGCTTGCGACGCTGGAGAATCGCTAAATGACAAGAGTATTTATCAAAATATGATATACTTACGAGATTTTCGGGCTGATCGCCCAACACATCCCTTCGCGGACACAATCACTTTGAAATAACTCGCGACGAATGTAAACATACGCAAACGGAGTCACAAGCATCAACACAACTGACACTTCAATCAAAACAATCGGTAAGGCTGTTATTGATAATGCAGTACTGTGGGTGAAAGGAAGATGGCCACCAAGTAAAAAACGGGTTTTGCGCCCGAGATAAACACTGCAAGGTTGAGCAGCCGTGATGAATGTTGTGCCCTTAAACTTGGGTTCTTCAACTCAATTCAAAGAGACGTTGGGGCAAGTCGATAAAAGAGCCAGCGATGATAGAAACGGTCTTTCTTTTACGGATACTTGACCAACGAAGAACATCTAGCGAATCAATAAGTGGAGATCAACCCATTGTGAGAAGGAAAAAAATGCTCGAGACAACCAGCGTAGGAAATCGAATCAGGCTGGAGCGGCATATTGAGTTGAGGTGCGAGGACTTCAATCATTGGCGGGGCCCCCAACGTAGCAAGTAAGAAACTGTGTAAGTGTTAAGACCTGATTGCTTCACGCGCAAAAGCACTGCTGAAACACTTCACATAACACGAAAATTTTAACTGCGAAATCAAATTCTAAACCGATATGTTTAATGCAAATTATTACCATTAAACATATTGGTTTAGAATTTGATTTCTCAGTTAAAATTTTCGTGTTCTGTGAAGTGTTTCAGCAGTGTTTTTGCACGTGGAGCGTGCAATATTGGCGGAAGGCTTGGATTTGGCCTGGAGTGCGCAAGGATCCTTCCCATTGGCGATCTTAACCCGCGTTAGTGCTCTTCAGTTTTTCAGTTCAGTTAGTTCTCTTCAGTGAAAATTAGTGGTGTTAGGAGAGTTCTGTGGAAGTGGTAATACGCGGCTCGACGAGCCGAGTAAAGGTCACCAGCTATTATTCTGGTGGAAGGACCATTCCGGGGAGCCCCAGGCTCGCCAATCGGCTCCTGGGGGCAATTCTAGGGTTGGCGAGTGGTGCTTACCTACCCCGTCTCCACAAGCTAGTCGGGACTCCAAGGCCCCCAACCGGAATCGCTTGTTGCGAAGTAGCGCCAATTTTTAACGTAACAGTTGTTGAGATCGACTGCCATAATCTTGGAGCAATCTGGTCTCACTGCCTGTCTAGTTTGGCCGAGAGTAGTGTCTCTATTCGTGCAACCTGCAACAACCGCCACTAAAGCTAGCATTTGATGACACTGGCAACTAAGAGAGTTTTATTACTCCCTAAACTCTTGCCAGTAGTAAAGACCACTTCTTCTGCTGGCTATTGAGTGAATACCTCAATTCGTGTTTCATTCTTTATATTCTCTATCATTAAAAATGTTCTCGATTTCTTCTTTAAAGTATAATTGCCCTGGAGAAAGATATATCTAACACCGTGAATGGAAAAGATGTGCCACAACGCTACTGTAATCAAGGCAGAGCTTACATCAATTATGGTTTATGGACGAAGATCCTTACAGAAACCTTCACTTCGTTGGGAACAAAGAAAAGACACTCCTCAGAGAATATTGGCTTCCAAGAATACTTCTGGTGACTAGTGTTTCTCTTTGAGAGGGGCATTTAATATTAGAACAGATCAAATTCCTTACAAGCTTCTCTCCCTGTAGCTCGTAAATGTGTCTACTAATTACAGCTGAAGAAAAATGGAAGCATTTCACTAAAATTGTTCAAATGAACTGTGAAAATATGGTTGACATTTGAGTTGCTGAAAAAGGTAATGTGATAGTAGTGAGAAAAATGTTTTGTAAGTAATCTGCAGCCAGTTTGAAATAAATTTTGTATTCAACATTGGGCCAAACTCAAAACTGTGGGGCGTATATTCCATGCGCAGCCCCTAATTAAAGATTTCAATGCAATTAAATACTGTGTTTTGATTGAATTATTATTTTTATTTATCACGGTTAGCTAAATCCCTTAAAATGTTTATCATAATATTCATTATCACTTTACCAGTTTTTATTCTTTTATCAATCTACCATCGCACGTACCAACACCATTGCTATTGTGAGTCCACTCGTCCTCATGTTTGTGTGCCTTGGCGCTTTCTATAGGGTAATCAATCAATTTTAAATATTCGTTATGACGTAGGCATCGATCATGTCATCAGAGAAAGTATTGTAATTACCAGTTCTATACTTGTTATTGTGAAGTTGCAATGACGTTATTATCACTACAAAACTTTTTCGTTATTGTAATAGCGTAAGCGCTGGTATCCTCATGAGTATTTTACAATAATTACCGATCCTTTGATTGACGTTTCCCTGTTTTCCATGTATTTTTTTTATGATTCAATTAGAAGGTTAGAATGACATGTACCTTGGGAATTTGTGTGAATATGTAACACTAGTTTCCACTCATATGAGGAAAACTCGACTCAATTAATATAATCACTCCAAATTGACACCAATCTTTTTCTACGTTTATCAAAACCGCCAAAAAAAAAATTATCTTAAAACAGATGATGATTTATTAGTATTAAGATTTTGGCTGATTCTAAATAATGAGCTATAATTTTATCTTTTAATCATCTAATGACTAATTCTATGAATTCTTTTTTTTTTTCTATGATTCACATTCTATTATCCTGAAATAAATTACATCGATTTTCTTCTAAGTAATTTTCACACACAAGCTGCAATGTAAGGGCTAGCGAATAAAAGACCTCATCCTAAACCCAAAGGCATTTATCCTAGAAAGTGTCACACTTCATTCGATGCTTAGCTGTAAATAATAGAAGCGAGTTAGTTTCCCAGGATTAATTTAAAGACGTTTTCATTTGGAATTCTTTTTTCATTCACTTTATTCATTTTCCCTTTCTTTCTTCTCTTTTATCAAGTCTTCCTCGGGTATAACAGCTAGCATGTTATAAAAACGGTCATGCTTTCTATTATGTCCTCTCCCCTTCCCTCCCATCTCCTTGCACTGTTGATGTAATTGTTGTGTTCTTACCCTTGTACCTTATCAAGACCGAACCTTGAACGACAACGATAATTCAGTTGACAGTACGATATGGACACACAGGACAATGACTAGAGCAAGATGACCGTGAGAGCATTTTTTGAGGTGGGTGAGGTTAAATGGACGGCACCAGCTATTAGTTAGATGAGTAGACAGAGATATAGAAAGACCAGGCAGAACAATAATGTAATTAAGCGCTAAGGACTATAGTGAATATCCGTTAGTTTAGTATGACACTAGGAATTTATGAGTCTTGTAAGTTTCTCTTTTTTATCTTGGAACGTTTTTTTACGTGGTTTTCCCTCTACCTTTTAACACCTCGTTTTGTTCGGTTGAAGCTTTGACTATTCATTAGGTTATTTAATTTGGTGCTTGCACAAAGAGAATGAATGAAAATGGTCTGTCTGTTTAATTGAGTGTAAGATTAGATCATGTTAGAATAGTTGAAATGGAGATATTATGCTGTAAAGGACATTCATTCATTCAATGGGGTCAATTGTCTAGAAAAGAAAGGTGAATATTTTTTGCTTATAAATTAAGTGACTTCAAATGGGTGCATAAAACATTCATTTGGTTATTTAACATTTAATTTTTTATAAGAATCGTATTATCATGTTAATTTACGTCGCCACTTATATTGATATGATCCTTCTCGAACTAAAATTTTTTGTAATGCCTATTCATGTTTTTAATTTAAAGTTTAGTTGTCAGATTGATCCTCTTTGTAAAGCTCTTTACATACTTCTTCTGTGTAGCCTTTTTGGGTCTTCGCCTCCGACAAAAAGGGCCTCAAACTGTCTTGGCCCATCGACCCCGTTCGCCAGTTTTGAAATCTGAGCAACGATCAACTGTCTTCGTCAACCGAGTCAGACTAGCATTTCTCCGGGTTTTTTCCTGGTCTCTAACCTTCAGTTCTCCTAACGAATATCTTTTTGGGTATTCGTTGTTCATCCATACGATTCACTTGGCTTGCTTTTTGCACCTTCCACAGTTCAAGAATCTTTGAGACCTCTGGCTTGTCAAAAATTTTATACAGCTCATGGTTGTATTGAATTCCTCGTCTATCTTCGCTACGATTATTTGCCTCAGGACCCGTTGCTTGAAGGCGTTCAATATGTTTGTCGATGCTTGGGTTAGGGTCCATGTTTCATACCCATATCATGTTTTTGCTTTAGCACTACAGCCCTTGTCGGGCCTTCGCTTAGAGATTGTTAGAGTCATATCGGCACTCTAGAAGGTGATACGGCCAGTACGACGCTTAGTCATGTGTCCGTCCACCCAGTTACGATACATTCTGATTATTAAAGTAGCATGTATCATAATTGAATGAGCTTATAGGCCGCCTGAAGAATCACTCAAAACAAATTTCGTTATTGCCAATGAGATTGGAACCATGGACCTTTGACTTATGGGGTGAGCGTTCAAATCACTACACCCTGTAGACAGGGAAAAAATCGAAACTGTGAGTGAGCAAACAGAAGATTAACAGATCAACGAGTGAAGAAACCCAAACAAGAGGGACTTATGGACTTAGTTCAAGGAACTGCAGAGTAACCACTTCAGTATAACACTCACTGGACAAAACCCATGCCTACAGCTATTTCGTGCTGTGGAATGATGGCAAATATCCAGCTTTATCACGGTCATTGACGCTCCCTGTGTGCTTTCAGTTTTAGCTGTCTACAAGAGTCGACACTGGTGACTATAATCGACGCTTATACTGAAGTACTTAAGGAAAAACAAGTCGAGAAAGCACGGAATCGCTCCTACTAGAAGAGCTTTATAATAACCCTAGGGTTCGAAACACGTTTTCTGATGACATGAATCGATCTCTTGAACTACATCCAATAAAGTATCAAATTGTAAATTTTGAAATGTTTGATATGACCTGAAATTTTGAGAGGCCAACACTTCAGACTTCTCCATAAAGTTTGAGCTTTCTTGCCTCTATAGTTTCTGAGAAACTAGTTTCTGAGAAACTAGTTGGTCTTTGTAAAAGCCCTAAAGAGACGATGCAGTAGCACCACAAAAAAATGACTAGTAAGCAACGACAAGTTTCTGGTGGAAAATCACTGGGGACCCCTGTCGACAATGTAATTTGGGTAGCTAGCAATTAATTGATAAGTATGTGTTGCATTTGCAATAACTTCAAATGAGAATCATAATTTTTTAAATTTTTATGAACCTAGCTCGGGCATGTAGCGCTTCTATTTTATTGTCAACAAAAAAAAAAGGATTGCTGAGGCCTAAGAATAGGAGTCAATTTTTCTACTTTCGCTTTTTAATTAGTTTAAAGTAGGTTCCACTCCGATTCTGATTACGTGCTGAGATAATTGCCTGGTGACGTGATTTGGTGAGTTGTAGCCTTGCTTGATAACTCTAGGGGCTTAGGATAAGTGGCGATTCACCTCCGTTCACTGACAAATGAAACAGAACCTAAGTGTCCTAATTGAAGAAACCCTGATGTAAGGGAGTACCATTTTGGCATCCAATTGAGGCTTTAAATTTAACCAAACGCGAAAGGTTATTACCGGAAGAATTCCCTAATTCCCCCCTAACTGCCACCGCTTTATTGCGGCTACTCCGGTGGAGGCTCCACCGACCTAGCCTAGCTCACCCGAAGACGGGCGTGGGCGCCACACGTTTGTTTCGCCGAGCCTCTCAACGGGGGTCGCCCGAACGAGAAGACGACTGACCGGAGCGAAATCCCAACCAGGCAGTTTTAGGGGGCTCGTTCCCACTTAGCCGCGAGAATCGCCTACAACTGAGAACTATCCCCGCGGAGCGAGCTTAGATGCTCCGCTCCCCGCAGGGGGAATGCCGGTCGACAAGAGCACTCTTGGAGGCTAGCATTCTTTGGGGAGTTCCGCCCCCATGTAGCCGAGGCAGTTCCCGCAAGGGGAATGCCGATCGACAAGAGCAATCTTGGAGGCTATGCATTCTTTGGGGAACGCCATGAGGTTCCCTCCTGGGATGACAGGTAACGACTCTAATTGGATCTGGACTACGCTTTGGACAACGAACTCTTTGGGCTGGCAGATGTTATGGTTTGGACCTATTTGCTTTGCACAGTAGCGCCGAGGTGAAACTCGAGTGTGAACGGCTGCAATTCAACTATCATACCGTCTCCGTCCCGGTAAAACCTTGGCAGGTCTTGGAGTACGTTCGAAGTTTGCACCATTGAGGAGCTCCTAGATCATCTAGGGCAATATCGGAGGAGCTGGTTAAGGGCCAAAGATGTACAGAAGGATAAAGAGGCACTTGGGGCGAAATTTGAAGCCGACATGCAGATAGCTCCACCATTAAAAGTCAATTAAAGAATGGCATCCAGCCCAATCGCAGGGATCGGGATAAAAGAAGGAAGGAAGAGCCACTTGATGGGCATGGAGCACCAGATTACGGGTTCCAGGCAGTGCTTACGAAAGGAGCGAAGAAAGCCGCAAAGAAACTCCTTCAGAAAAAGACAGAAAGTAAAGTTCGTACGGACGCCCAAGTAGAAAAAGGACCTAATGCACAACAGGAGAGGCAGAAGCCCCGACAAAGACTGCTTGTAAAGCCCCAAGAAGGCCGATCCTACGCGGTGGTACTCCGGGACATCAGGGGAAACGTAAGGGCCGAAGACACTAATACTACCATTAAAGTAGTACGACCAACGTGGTCGAGCCACATATTGATCGAATTCGGAGAAGAAGCCGGCAATAAAGAAGCATTCTGTGACGCAGTAAAGAAAATCTTCGGCGAAAGCGCAACTATAGCCCCGCTCGAGCCGATGGCAGCGATAGAAATACGAGACATTGATTGCATGACGGATCTGGCCGAGGTAGAAGAGGCCATCAAAAGGGAGTTTCCTAGCGTGGGAAGGATCAAAGCGAGCCTGACACCAGAAAACAACAGGGGACAACGCATGGCAAAAGTTGACTTGAGGAAGCCCTAGCCAAGTCAAAATCAGAACTCCGATGACCTGCATCCTGCAGCTAAACCTACACCGCAGTTCAACTGCCCAAAATCTGCTTGAGCAGTTTGCGAGGGACATGAAAGCCGACTTCTTGCTGCTGAGTGAGCAATACCATAATAAAAGTTCTGCATTATGGTATTCTGATGAAACTGGTACTGCCAACATCTGGGTTCAGAACAGTGACTTTCAAGCAGAGAGTTATGGACGGGGGGATGGTTTTGTGTGGGTTCGGTGCTCAGGGACCACCTTCTTTAGTGTATACTAATGCCTAACAAATCGATACCATCTTTCCAAGCCAAGCTTCAGGCTTTGGAGGGCACTGTCTCGAACGCGGAGGGTAAAGTGCCCGTTGGAGGGACTTCAACGCTGAAGCAATCGAATGGGGCATGCCTCAGATGGATTCGCGGGGAAAACGAATCCTGAAAACGGTGGCCAGGGCAGCCCTTGTCGTACTAAACTCCGAAAATACGCCAACTTTCCGCCGTATTGGGTGTGACGGACGTGACATTCGCTTCGGAGTCCTTAGTACGGGGGATACACAACTGGAAAGTATTAGAGGACTACTCAGGCAGTGATCATCAGTGCATTCTGCTTGAGATAAGTGATGCTGTCTCCGGGCGTCCGTGCTCTCGGCCTTCTACAACTAGATGGAACATCGGAAGGATGGACGTCGAGAGGTTTGTCGAGATGCTCACAGGAGGTGAGCCGCTGCAGGGAGCTACGCAGGGGACGGAAGAACTGGCAGCTCAAGACGTGGTGAACTCTACTATGAGCATCATAACGACTGCTTGCTGCGCTTCTATGCCCCGTCGAAGACCCCGGTACGGCAAGCCCCCAGTGTACTGGTGGTCAACTGAAATCGCTGAAAGTGAAGGGAATGTCACAAGCTTCGACGTGAGGCTCAACGGCCGTGGAACGATGACGAGGCATGCAACTGTGTGGCAGCATATAAGGATCCGTGGGGTCTTGGCTACAAGCTGGTCATGCGGAAGCTTGGTGCCTCCCGTCCGTGTTGACGTTCTTCATGGTGAAACAGCAGTCGAGTGTCCACTCTTCATACAGCTGGAACTGGTGGAGGCAGTCCTCTCATAGAAAACGAGGAAGGCTCCAGATCCAGATGGTGTTTCGGCTGAGGTGTTGCGGCTCGTCTATCACCATTGTCCTGACTTGCTGCTCAGCACATTCAACGCTTGCCTACGGTGGCGAGGCTCGTGCTGATCAGCAAGGCAAAGAGAAATCCCGAATCGCCGTCTGCATGCCGCCCGTTATGCATGCCAGGCACAGCTGGGAAAGTGCTAGAGAAACTCATCAAGGGAAGACTCACTGACGCGATTCGTGCTGCTGGGGACCTATCTCCTCGGCAGTACAGCTTTAGAACAGGACGTTCTACCATTGATGCAATTGCAGAGGTGGTGAACGCAGTACAAAGGGCAGAGGCATATAGTCGCACCAAGCGACGGATCGTCCTGTTGGTGACACGACGGCAGGAATGCCTTCAACTTCGCTAGATGGGTGGATATTCGGGATACGCTGGAAAAATCTATTCAACTTCCAGAATGTCTAATGTGGCTTTTGAGGAACTACCTAAAGGACCGAAGCCTGCTCTATGACACGACACAGGGCCAGCGAAGGATGGAAATTACATCGGGTGCTGCCTAGGGATCTATCCTTGGTCCAGACCTGTGGAACGTGTCTTACGACGGGCTACTGAGACTTGAGATGCCAGATGAGTCGCGTTTGGTCGGCTATGCGGAGGATGTTGCGGCTCTGGTCACTGGACGATTGCATCTTCGTATCTGACAGTGTCTGACTCGGCGATGAGAGTTATTGCAGGCATGATACCTGTCGCCCGCCTTGCTAAGGAGTACCGCGCTATTAACCTTCGCCGAAACGAGGATACGAGGGAGACGGTTGTCCGCAAGGAGAGACAGCACCCGCTCAACGATTGGCAGCAGTCTTGGGTGAATTGCACGAAGAGAAGGTGGACTGCACGCCTCATCCCGGATGTGAGATCGTTGCTCAATCGAAGACATAGTGAAACTGACTTCTATCTGACCCAGTTTTTGAGTGGGCATGGGTGTTTTCAGTCTTACCTGCACAAGATTGGTCTGTCACGGTCCCCCGATTGTCGGTATTGCCGAGGAGAGGAGAACATCGCCTGCTACACATTCTTGCGTGCGAAAAATGGATCAGGCTGCGAAGAAACTTCTAAAGGGAGACTGGAGAGTTCGCCCCGGATAATAACGTCACGGTGATGCTCGAATCGGTTAACAAATGGAACCAGGTGGCACATTATGCTCGAGCAGTTCTAAAAATTGAAGGGACTCATAGCAGCCGGGAGTGTTGGGGCTGGGGGATCACTCTTCTGGCACTTCCTCTTCCCCTCTCTCCTCCCGCGAGGAAAGGTATCCCCCAGCTTGAAGGCACTTCACGGTGTAACAAAACGAGACCTGGCCCGAAGTAATGTGTCAAACGGTCCCAGGCTAGGTCCTCAGGTTGACAGGGGAGGTGTTTAGTGGGTAGTCCAGTCACCTTCTTGCGAGCATGGGAGTCCCAGATTCTATGCGTAAATGTCATTCACCCCCTACCACAAAAAAAAACGCAAAAGGCTAAGTGAAGTTATAAAATTTCCATGACAGTATCAAAATGATGAGAGAATTATGGGAGCATTGCAGAAGCAAGCTGTGACACTGCGAGAGTGCTGAGGCGTGAAAATATGTAAATTGCAGGGCTGAGATTAGCGTTAGATGCATGCGGGTAAGCGAAAGTACTTTTATCAGGGTCCATTGTAGTGAAAGAGAAAACATTGTAAAACATATGTTGATTATATCACTAAATCGGCTGTCTACGAACTAGAAGTCCAGGAGAGTCTATAGGGACATCAAGAGTAGCAATTCAGGTGAAAGCATATGTCTTTGATTGGGGCAACTTGCGTACTCTTGATAAGGATTCAGAGGCCCTGCACGAGCAATTCTATCAGGGAATGAGACTGCTAGCAACTTCAACTTCAACTTCCGATTTCTTAAGATCTGCACTAAAATAAACTTTAGTTTATGAAGGCTTGGTAACACTATGACAGAGGATGAGTATACTTTAAAATTGATCAGCAAAGAAAGAAATCAGTTAATTTTGGCTATGGAGGAGCTCTTAGAAAAAGTGGATGGAGAGTTAGAGAATAAAGGGGCTTGTGCAGTTACAAACAAGAAGCAGCTGATGCAGACTCAGGCTGATCACAGTAATTGAATGAGCTGAAGGAAATTGAACGTGAACACAAAATCACATTCACAAAACGGTGGCAATATATCTCAGAAATTCCCCTTCAATAGGCCCTAATCATAAAGAAATGTCAGTTTTTTTTCAAATAGGAGCTTCTATATATGAGTATTGGTGACTTGGGGTCCTTGAGTATATTCAGAAAGCAAGTGATAGAGCTCTGACCAGCGGGACAACACCATTTGGAACAGCTAATTTTTCCTGTAATTCAGAATTTAGTGGACAGGAATTAAATCTTGAGGGAGCTGTTGGCGAAGTTACGAATGGAGTTCTTTTTCATCAATTTTCACGGTAAGTTCCTTAAGGAAATCAAAAAATTCATCGTTATCGTTTGGATTCGGAGTTATTGGATAGCGATTAATCTCAGTACTAGGAATTCTCTATTTTAGTTGGCAGAAGTCTAGAAAAGTTGTTTAGAAAAAATCCAAAAATAAATTGAAAACGACGGAATTATTCTTTTGGTTGGAAGCATTTGATGTTCGTGGCGAGATCTCCTCAGAATATTCTGTGGTAACTGGAGGTCAATGACGACAACGGGCCCCCAACGGCTAAGTAGAGTAACCTAGGGTCTCTATTGCTAATTTTGCATCATTTGATATTTACTAATTAATAATTCTTTTTTTGTAAATATTACCGAAAAAAGTGTAAAAGAGGTGAATTGACCGTTGTTCCTTTTCAATTTTGTGAAAGTGATTTTTGCAATCCAAGTGTGCGTTAGTAGGCATCATGGTGAGTTGTTTTCTTGATAGGATTTTGCGTGACTTACTTTTTTCTCCCCCTTTGATGACTAGGACAGCAGCAACTCTGGGCGGTAGCTCACACATCAATTGACCAGGTAACTCGAGGGATAAGTTCGAAAGTAGGTGGCGCCCCACGGCTCGCCTGCGTGGCCTGGCCAGTAGGCTCGCTTGGTCAAGCCGCAAGGTTTTTCTTCTCTGTACTTGTGTTTTCGGTATACCTCCTTACTCAGAGCATCGCCGCATATTTCTGCTCCATACAGTAGCACTGATCCTACAGCACTCGTCAAGAGGCGTATTTTTGATGAGTTGGATCCCACTACGTTGGCCATAAGTTGACTCAGAGCTGATACTGCATTGAGAAACTCATCTTCAAGTTGGACAGTAGCCCCAGGTACTTCTTCGTTGGCTTAAGTTCGTTTAGTATGTCTACAATACTGATCATCCTTACTCTAGGGATTCTCTTTTTTGTGAACAGATGACCACTTTGGTTTTCTCCAGTGCTAGACTGTACTCTTACTTGGCACATCAGCATACCTAGCTTGAATTGCGCTTGTTTAATGATGCGTCCAGTGACTGGACCCAAAACATCATAGCCTTTGTTGGCCCTGTGTCGTTTCGTCAAGGAGGTTTGAGTCCTTCCGGTAGTCCCTCAGAAGCCGCGTGAGATATTTTTGTACTTGAAAAGGGGTTTTTAGCGTATATTGAGTGTCCACCCATCTAGCGAAGTTGGAGGCATTTAAAAGTGAAGTTTTACCAACAGAATGATCCGTCGCTTGGTGCGGCTATGTGTTTCTGCCTTTTAGACCACATCTACCACATCTGCAATCACATTAATGGTGGAACGTCCTGCTCCAAAGCTGTACTGTACTACTGGGAAGGTAGGTCCCCGGCAGCATGAATCACTTCAGTGACTTCCCTGGATGAGTTTCTCTGGAACTTTCCCAGCCAAGTCTAGCATGCATAACCGGTGGTATGCAAGCGACGACCTGGGTTTTCCTTCCCCTCGCTGATCAGCACGAGGCTCGCGACCTTCCACCGTACCGAGAAAACCCCACCCCTTAAGCAAGCGTTGAATGTGCTGAGCAGCAAGTCAGGACAATGGTGATAGACAAGTTGCAATACCTTAGCTAGAACACCATCTCGACAAGGAACCTTCACTGAAATTACTGCCTCTTCCAGTTCTGGCTAGGTGAAGAGTGGGCACTCGATTGCTTTTTCATCGTGGCCACCGTCAACATGGGCGGGAAAGAGTGCCCTTACCATCTCGTCCATCTTTTTCACTCCATGTGTGATAGGCGTCCGTAAAGTACCAAGCTTCCGCCTAACCAGGCTGTAACCAAGGCCCATGGTTCTTTGTTACGTAGCCCACTAGATATTGCCAGCAGTGAGTCTTGCTAGTGTTAATCAATTTCCGAAGGCATCTCCTGGCTGGCTTTTATGCTGCCACCCGAATGCATGCATCTTCATGCTTTCGTACCCGTTAATCCTCATGCCAAAGTTTGTGACATTCCCTTTGCTTTTCGGCGATTTTAGTCGACCAAGAGTACACGGGGAGCTTGCCATGGCGGGTTTTGAATGGGGCATAGAAGCGCTGCAAGCGGTCGCAATCATGCTCATAGTTGAGTTCACCATGTCTTGAGGTGCCAGTTCTTCTGTCACCTGCGAATCATCTTGCAGTGGAGCAGCTGCCATGAGCACCTCGGTTAATCGAGGTTGTATACCCTTCGTACTGAGGACTCTGAGGTGAATATTATGTTAATATGGTCCCTTCACAGCCAAAATGGCGTATTTTCGGTGTTTAGAACGACGAACGTCCTGGTTGCAATTTCTAGGACTTGTCCTGCGGATCTGTTAAAAGCATACCCCATTCGACTGCTGTAGCTTTGAAGTCGTTCCCAACGAGCACGTTGCCATCTGCGTTTAAGACAGTGCCCTCTAAAGCATTAAGCTTGGCTTGGAAGGATGATATCAGCTCGTTCAACGTAAGGTACACACTAAAGAAGGTGGTGCCTGAACACCAAACGCAGACGAGACCATCCCTCGATCCACAGCTCTCTATGTGGAAATTACTGTTCCGAACCCAGATGTAGCCAGTATCAGTTTCATCAGTGAACTGTGATGCAGAAGTTCTCATTTCTCCTTGGCTAACTCTGCCTGGAAAAGCGAGCATATTGCTGATCCCAAAACGTGCCCGATAACAGTTTTTGGATCAGCACCCTTGCAACAGATGACCTCCTGGGTACAGTCTTTTAACCGTATTTATAATATAGGGAACTCTTCGGGTTCTTTGCGTACTTGTATCGTGCGACCATAACCAAGGTGCTAGACGCATCAAAGAGGTGCTGCTCTTGTCTATTTGTACTTTGCGCTTATTCAGAAATTTGGTCATGTCACGCCATGCGTTGGACCTTATGCTTTTCTGGTGTCAGCCTCGCTTTGATCCTGCCCACCTTGGGAAGCTCCGTTTTGAAGGCTTCTTCTACCCCAGTGAGGCCCATGACGCAATAAACATCTCTTATTTCGATCGTTGGCACTGCCTCGAGCGAAGCTACAGTTGCGTTTTTGCCGAAGACTGTCTTCACTACGTCACAGAATGCATCTTTATCGTCGGCGTCTCCTTTGAATTCGACCAGAATGTTGCCCAATCAAGTTGGTCGAACTGCTTCATTGGCAGTGTTTGTGTCTTTGGGCCTTAACTTCCTCTGATATCCCGCAACTCTTCTATGTAGTACCGGCCATCTGAGAGGTGTGTCTGCTGCCGGGTCTTCAGCATGGCTTTTTTCTCTCGTTTTTTGCATCAGGTCTTACTTCGTGCTAGGCATCTGTGTAAACTTTATTACCTGGCGCTTTTGGAAGCAGCTTCTAAACGGTTTTTTCGCTCATTTTGTGAGCACTTTGTGGATCCCCTAGTCTAGCGCTCCACGCCCATCAAGTGCCTCATCATTGCTTCTTTTATTCCGATCTCCTTCGATTAGGCTAGGGACCATTCATTTATTGATGCTTGGTGGTGCTCTTCTTCAGCCTTTAAGTGGCTCCTCCTGTTATGCCCTGTGTGATCTAGGAACTTCTCTAGTTCAAAGAGTCCATTCTTTACACTTTTGCTGACTTTGATGAGTCTCTTGCAGATTTTATTTTTATTGGAACGTCTCCCGCTTTTCGGGTTAGCCTTTCTTGTGCACGGCGCTGGACGGCAATTGTACTTTGTAGCCTCCTTTCTTGGGAGAAGTTATCTGCTTCTGTTTCTGAGTGCAGTACTTTCGCTACATTTTCGACAGTGGTGGGGACATGATCACTCCTTATTTTTGTGATTGCTTTTTAAAATTGAGTATCGTTTGCTATAATTTTGGCATGTAAAAACCTTGCTTTGGCCACCCCTGTAGTAGTCGTAGCAGTTACCATCGAATTCTCACTATTTTTTATTTTCTTCTAAAGCGCAAATGTATGGTGAGTCCTGCAGAACTCCCTACTCTTCCTTTTTGGGATGTTGATCTTCGTTTTTCGTCCGTATCAACTATAAGGCTGTTTGTCGTTGTCGGTACCGTTCTCAATGTGCTGTTAACATCGAGGCTAGAACTGTTTGTTCCGTCTTTTTTTTGGTTGATATTTGTACTTATTTTGTACTGGGATATTTTAATTCTATTTTCAAGTTTTTTTGGTTAAATTAGCTCAATTTTGATTAGGTCCCTCGTCAGTGCCGCTATCTTCGTTCGTGTGCATAGTCGCTTTTTGGTTCCATGGTTATCTTTGCAGAGCAGGAAGGCCATGCGAGGTTTGGCAGAAGCCCTAATGGGAACAAGTGCTCACAGACAGGCCAGCGCTAATCAGCAGTCTGGCTTAATCAAAGTGACACCATCTACCTGATGGTTTGAACTTCGAACGTTAGAATATGACCTATTGTATGCATGCATGGAAGGTGGCGAGGCTCGTGCTGATCAGCAAGGGGAAGGGAAATCTCGAATCGCCATCTGTAGACCGCCTGTTATGCATGCTAGACACGGCTGGGAAAGTGCTAGAGAAACTCATCAAGGGAAGACTCACTGACGCGATTCATGCTGCTGGGGACATATCCCCTCGGGCAGTACGGCTTTTGAGCAGGACGTTCTACCATTGATGCGATTGCAGAGGTGGTGAACGCGGTCCAAAAAGCAGAGGCATATAGTCGCACCAAGTGACGGATTATCCTGTTGGTGACACTCGATGTCAGGAATGCCTTCAACTCCGCTAGATGGGTGGACATTTTGGATACGCTGGAAAACTCTTTTCAACTTCCAGAATATCTAATGCGACGTTTGAGGAACTACCTAAAGGACCGAAGCCTGCTCTACGACATGACACAGGGCCAACGAAGGATGGAAATTACATCGGGTGTTGCCCAGGGATCTATCCTTGGTCCGGGCCTGAGGAATGTGTCTTATGATGGGCTACTGAGACTTGAGATGCCAGATAAGCCACGCTTGGTCGGTTATGCAGATGATGTTGCGGCTCTGGTCACTGGACGCACCGTTGAATAGGCGCAACTTAGGCTAGGTATACTTTGCACCGAGTGAGGGACTGGATTACTGCTTGCAGGCTTAGTTTAGCACTGGAGAAAACGGAAGTGGTTATCTTGGCAAAAAAGAGAATCCCTAGAGTAAGGATGATCAGTATTGGAGATATACGAATCGAATCGAATCCATCGGTGAAGTACCTGGGGCTACTGATTGACTCGAAGATGAGTTTCTCTGAGCAAATCAGGGTAGTGGCTGCTTCGGGAATATCGGTCTGAGTCGACTTATGGCCAACGTAGGGGGAACCAGTCCATCAAGAAGACACCTCTTGATGGGTGCTGTAGGGTCAGTGGTACTGTATGGAGCGGAAGTATGGAGCGACGCTCTCAGCAAGGAGGTATACCGAAAATGTTTCGCACAGGTACAGAGAGAGGGAGCACTGAGACTTGCGTCTTCGTATCCGACGGTCTCTGACCCGGCGGTCGCCCTCCTTGCCAGAGAGCGCCGTGCTATTTACCTGTGCCAAAACGAGGATGCGAGGGAGACGGTGGCCCGCATGGAAAGACAGCGCTCGCTCAACGATTGGCAGCAATCTTGCGTAAATTGCGCAAAGGGAAGGGACTGCGCGCCTCATTCTGGATGTGAGACCGTGGCTAAATCGAAGGCATGGTGAGACTGACTTCTTTCTGACCCAGCTTTCAAGCGGGCATGGGTATTTTCAGTCTTCCTCCGTAGCGCTACAGCCCCTTTCGGGCCTTTGCTTAGAGATAGTAAGAGTATCTCATTGTCATGATCGAACGTATCGGCACTACACAAGGTGATATGATCATTATCACGCTTTGGCCTTTTGTTCGTCCACCCAGTTGCGATACGTTCTGATTTTAAACCAGCGCGTATCATAGCTAAACAGGCTTATAGTCCGTTCGAAGAACCACTTGAACTAAATCTCGTTGACGCCAACGAAACTCGAACCAGAGACCTTCGGCTTACGGGTTTAATGCTCTAACCACTAAGTCACGCTGACTATCTGTCTTACCTGCACAAGATTGGTAAGTCTGGGTCCCCCGATAGTCGGTTTTGCCCAAGAGAGGAGGATAATGCCTGCCACACATTTTTCGCGTGTACGAAATGGGCAGGCTGCGAAGGGAACTCTACGGGGAGACGGGAGAGCTCATCCCGGATAATGTAGTTGCGGTGATACTCGAATCGGTTGACAAATGGAACCAGGTGGCACATTATGCTCGGGCAGTCCTAAAATATAAAAGGGGCTCACGGCAGCCGGGGGCGCTGGGGCTGAGGGATCACTTGTCTGGCACTTCCTCTCCCCCTCTCCCTCCCGCTAGGAAATGGATCCCCCAGCTTGAAGCCGCCTCTCGGCGTAACAAAACGAGACCTGGCCCGAAGTAATGTGTCAAACGGTTCCAAGCTGGGTTTTTGGGTTGACAGGGGAGGTGTTTAGTGGGTAGTCCAGTCGCTTTCTTGCGAGCATGAGAGTCCCACAATGGCACTCACCTCCCTACCACAAAAAAAAATTTTACGCATCTATGCCATAAATATAACCGAAACGCCTTTGTACTGAAACCAATTAAGTTTGTGTTTAAGGGAAATATTCATGAAGTTATGCCAGCTACCTTTTTCCACACATCCTGAAAGATAGTTGCTAGCAGTGATATAAATTTAAAAGTTCAACAATTTTCTTTTTCTTAGATTTTCCGATTTTCCACGTTTTCACTCCCTTCAAAGAAACATTTAGATACAATTATACTTGATTTTTATCTTGAAATTAACTGCTCCACATATTTCAGCCCCAACTTCCACTGTCACCGTGACTCTGTTTGCCCTACTTGCGATTTTCTTTTCATCATCGAAATTCCTTTTGATCATTCACCTTAAAATTTACAAGGAGGAGGCTGACTGGTACTCGTAGTTATCGCGTATAAATTCTTACTAGTTGCCTTTTTTCTGCGAAATTGTCCTTATCGTTGTTGGTGGAGTCATTGAAATAAAAAAGGAATTTCGTAATTGCTGACAAGGAGTCAGCGAAATAACTTTGTGCAATCATACAGCGAGTGACATATGAGCATACACATAGTTCGGTATGTGTGTAACAGCCTTGGTGTATAATTGGGCGCAATGAAAGTCGAAATTTATATGCATGACTATATCATGTTTAATCAAATCGCGAAGAGGGAAGTTACGACTACACACTCGTATGTGTGTGACGATGCTTGAAATGAAATTTAATGACATATGAATAATATAACTGGTTAAAAGAGGAAAAATATGCGATAAAAAATTATGAAGGGATTTGAGAAATTATTTTTGTGATTGTAAAATCTAATTATGAAAATGCTTGGGATATTTTAGATTATATTTATAATTTAAAAGGATCTTAAATGCCAATAACAAATAGATTTAATAATTCCAAGCAAAAAAAAGCAAATCGGAGCGCTCAAATAAGCACTTTCTAATTACTTAAATTGCCCAAACTGCGCGTGCCACATTGTTCCAATTCTGAAAAGATCTTCTATTTGGTCGAAAATTTCTCCGCGCAATTTTCCCCTTTTTGTGAGCAAAAACTGAGTGGCAAGCATTTCCCTTTTTTTGTGGAAAATGTACAGTTAAGAGACCGTAGCTTACCAATCTTGTTCAGGTAAAACTGAAAACATCTATGCCTGGTCAAGAGCTGGATTAGAAACAAGTCAATCTTACCACACCCCCATTGCAGCCAGGCTTCAGGTCAGGGCTAAGATAGACAGTCCAACTTCTCCTGGTGTCGTTCACCTTGGGTTGTTAACCGCTGTGGGAGTATTGTCTCCCTTGATGAGTTACTCCCTTGCTGCTGACCAAAATTTCTACGCAGAAAGATATTTCTTTGCTTTCTAGTAAGACAACTTATGGATATAACTCTTGCTGAGACCAGTAGCACCCACTCAGATACTCTTCAATATGCAGATGCAATTCTCAGTGCTTCTTGTTGCTGCCCCTGTACTAAGCGTTCTCGGCACAGCTGCTTTCTTAGAGCGTTGCTCCATACTTTGGATCCACGCAGGAGCTCAGACTGTACGGTGCTCACCATAAACCACTTTCTTCATAAGATAGGTCTTACTATGTTGACTACAGAGTGTGAACATAACCGCTGCAGCTTTATCAGCCATTACCCCAGCACAACTCATCTTCCAGTTGGTTTGATCGACTTAGTTGTTCATTGCCAGTTTCAATTCAACTCCCGCTTACCGTATGCTGATTGTCCTTAGTCTCAGTATCCTTAATTTTATCAAAATGAAGGCTTCAATTTTTTCCAGCTCTAGCCTGAAGCTCCGAGTATGCATGCAGTTCCTCATTCATCCAGAGTGTGCTCCAGTCAGAGTATGCTCCAGTTGCTCAGATAGTCTCTCAAAATCCACCTCAGATATTCTGGGAATTGAAAAGGTTTTTCAAATACTTATAGTGTATCCGCACACCTAGTGGAGTTCAAAGCATTTCTAAGATCAAGCGCCACCAAGAACAAAAAAGTGTGGTAGGCCAGCTATGACCCTCCACTATCTGGACCGCGTTATCATCTCTGTAGAGTATCCTGCTCGTAAAGCATACAGCCATATGAGAGCGGTCCGATAAGTACTTAGTCTCATCGCCCGATGGCGCCACTATCGCAAGAAAGATTCACTATCATGTAGTACATTCTTGTAGGTGGCTACAGTTGAAAATTTCAGCCGGATCGGACTCGCAGTTTTGTTGGAAGTGAGGGTGTACTTGGATCTTAAAAAATGGAGAAAGAACAATATTGGTCGGTGATTTGATTTTTGTTTTTTGATGGGAAATCAAGCAGACAAATCAAAGAACGTTTGGATGCTGTATGCAGTGACTCTATTCCTGTGATGGCCAATCGTAAAAAATTGATTTAACTAGTTTCAACTTGGTCATACGTCGGGTTTTTGATGAGCCACGCCCAAGTGCCTCGAAGAGAGCTATCATGGAGAATAACGTGACAGAAATCCACGAGGTCGTATTGGCAGATCACCGGTTGAAGGTGCGGAAGAAAGCTGAGACAATAGGCATCTCAAAAGACCACATGAGTCATATCCTGCATGAAATTTTGAGCATGAGAAAACTGTCGGTGCGATGTGTGCCAAGTTTGCTCACTCCAAATAACAAACGCAATCCTGAGACCACCGCAGAGCAGTTTTTGACAATGTTGACGCACAGTCCAAACGATTTTCTGCGTCGTTTCGTGACCTTTAACGAAATATGGCTCCACTGGTATACACCCGAGACTAAGGAGCAGTCGAAACAGTAGACTACATCTAATGAACGTACTCCAAAGAAGGCAAAGACTTTCTTGTCAGCCGGAAAGGCGATGGCAACCATTTTTTGGGATTCGCAAGCTGTAATCTGCATCGTCTACTTGGAGAAGAGTAAAACTATTACAGGGCTCTACTCTGCCTCATGATTGGGCCGGTTCGATTTGAATTGCAGAAAAAAGACCTTATTTGGTAAAGAGAAAAGTACTCATGACAACGCACTGTCTAACACCTCGGCCAGCACTATGGCCAAATTTGTCAAATTGAGCAATGAACTCCTACCTCACCTGCCGTACTCGTATTCTCCAGGTTTGGCCTCGCGTGACTTTTTTTTTTGTTTCCAAAATTGAAAAAGTCACTCGCCAGCAGAAATTTGAGTCGAATGAGGAGGTCATCACTGCCACAGGGGCCTACTTTGCAGACTTCAAGAATACGTTTTTTCAGTCGGGTTAAAGTAGTTGGAGCATCGCTGGGTCAAGTGTATCGAGCTAAGAGGAGATTATGTTGACAAATAAATTACCGTTTTTCCATAATTTCTGTTTTTATTTTGTAGGCTAAGTACTTATCAGATAGCCTTTGCAGAAAAAAATTCCATGCAGGGTCCATTGAGTAAATGAATATTCTCTAGATGGGTTCCTCGGGCCATTTACTGTCCATGCCTAGCATACAGAATGGGTAACGTGCAGACAGTAGACTCAAAATGCTCTTTTCCTTTGCCGATCAGTACAAACCTTACCACTTTGCAGCCATTCGGGAAGAACCCTTCCTACAGATAAGCGTTGAGTGTACTGATCAGCAGGTTAGGGTAACAGTATAAGCTATAACACCTCAGATAGAATGCCATTTTAACCTGGTGCACTCAAAGTTCTCACTAATAGAACTGCCACCTTCTGTCCCCACTTTGTGAAAAGTACAGGTTCAACTGGAGTTTAGTCGTAGACCTGCGACAAGCCTTTAGCCCAGGCACCATGGATTTGTTTTCTATTCACGTCTGTTTACGTCTTCCACGTGATCTTACCAACAAAACTTCTTCCGTTTTTTTTTTGTAGTTGGGTGGCGAAGGCTATTTACGCCCTGAGCGTGGGGTTTCTAGACGCACCAAACCTTCCTTGTCAATCTGAGGTGCTAGCCTGGAAACTTTTGACGCACTACTTCAAGGTAAGCTTTGTTTTGACACGCCGTGGGGAATCTTCAAGTTGTAGGATCTCTTTTCTAACGGGAGAAAAGGGATGAGGGGGAATCGCTAGGAAAGTAGTCCTTTAACCCTGACGTCTACAATGTCATTTTTGCCTTTTAGGACCGCCTGAATATAATGTACTACCTAGTTTTATTTGACAACCGATGCAAGCATCTCCCTGGTTAGACTATCCAAGCAGAGCTCTTCTATTTCCTTGTGAAAGTCTCAGTGTAGCCTGTTGCATGCAAAAAATGTGTGAGATGAATCATCTTCCTCTCGTGCGCAAAACCTACAGTAGGGAGACCGCAACTTTCCAATCGTATGAAAGTAAAACTGAAAACACCCGCGCCTGCTCAAGAGCTGGGTTAGGTAGAAGACAGTCTCACCATGCGTTCGATTGAGCCATGGTACCAGATCAGGAATGAAGCACGCAGTCCATCTTATCTTCGTAGTGTTCACTCACAACTAATGCCATTAGTTAGTGAGTGTTGTCTCTCCTCGTGGGTAGCTATCTTCCTTGGGTCTTCGTTTTGATGCAGGTTGAGAGTACGGCACTATCTAGCAAGGAGAGTGGTGGGTATCATGCCTGTAATGACTAGCACCGCCGCAGTATAAACTTTTGAATATAAAGATACAATCTTCAATGCTCCTCTTCCCTGTACCTGTGCCAGGTGTTTTTGGTACACATACTTGCTGAAAGAGTCACTCTATATTTCTTTTTTGTACAGTAGCACTAACCTCATCAAAAGTCATCTTCTTGATGGATTGGATTCCACTCCGTTGGCCTCAAGACGACTCAGAGCCGATACACCTGAAACAGCTTTATCAGCCGTTGTCCTGATTCGTTCAGAAAAACTCATCTTTGAGTCGATCAGGTGCTTTTCTGCTGGTTTTGATTCAACCAGTATTTCTTCAATATTGATCATCCTTACTCTTGAGGTTCTCTTCTTTCAAGGACAACCACTTCAGTTCTCTCCAGTGCAAAACTGAACCCGCCAGTAGTCATCTAGTCTCTCACCGAGCGCATTAGTATATCTAGTCTTAGTTGCGCTTTTTCTATGGTGCGTCCAGTGACTGGTGCCACAATATCATCCTCATAGCCTATCAGGTGGGGCTCATTTGGCAGCTTGGGTTACAGTAGGTCTGGTCTGGACCAAGGCTACATCATTGAGCAACACCTGATGTAACTTCCATCCCTTTGTCTTATCATAAAGCAGGCCTTGGTCCTTCAGGAAGTCCCCCTAATGCCACGTAAGATATTATGGAGCTTAAAAAAGGATTTTCCAGCATATCCAGAATTTCCACTCATCTAGCGGAGTTGAAGGTGTTCCAAAATTCTGGTGTCACAAACAGAATCACTTGTCGCTTGGTACGGCTATGTGCCTCTGCTTTTTGAACTGCCCTCACCACCTCTGCAATCGTATGAGCGGCAAAGCGTCCTGCTTCATAGTCGTACTGCCGAGAAGGTAGGTCCAAGTAGGATGAATTGCATCAGTGAGCCTTTCCTTGATAAGCCACTCTAGCACTGTCCCAGCCATGTCTAGCATGCATAACTAGCGGTATGCAAATGGCAGCATGGGATTTCTCTTCGCCCTGCTAATCATTACGGGTATAGCTACCTTCCAACGTTCCAGGTCAATCCATTCTTATAGGCAAGCGTTTAACGCACCGGGCAGCAAGTGAGGACAATGTTGATAGACGAACTGCAATAGTTGCGACACCTTCTGTACCTGGAGCCATCCTTGGTTTCAATGATAAGACTGCCTCTTCTAGTTTCAGCTATGCAAAGAGTGGTCAGTCTTATCCTGTTTCGCCGTGAAAAGCGTCAGCATGGATGGGATGAGCGAGGATATTGCCGGCGCTGTCTCACCATCTGTTCTCCATCATATAAGCAGGGTTTACATAGGGCACCAAGTTTCCGCATAACTAACTTGTAGTGAGGACCCCACGGATCCCTGCTCACATTGTCCACAAGATCTTGCTAGCAATGAGCCTTTCTGTTGTTAAGCATCTTGTGAAGGCATTTCCTAGCCGAGTTATATGCTGCTACCTGGTTTCATGCCTCGTCGAGGTTCCATACCCTTTAAACTTTACATCGTAACTAGTGACGCTCTCTTCGCTTTCAACGAATTTAGTCGATCACCAGTACTCTGGGAGCCTGCCGCGCCGGGGTTTTCGAAAAGCATAGAAGCGCTGGAAGCAGTTGTTATGATGCTCGTAGTTGAGTTCACCAGGCCTTGAGCTACCAGTACTTCTATCTCCGGCGAATCAGTCTGCAGCGGGGTACCTGCTGAGAGCACCTCGACGAACCTATCAACGTCCATACTTCTGGTTTTCCACCCAATTGTAGACGGTCGAGAGCTTGGAGGCTGGGAGACAACATTACGGATCTCAAGTAGAGTGTACTGATGATCACTGGCTGAGAAGGCCTCTAATACACAATTGAATTCCTCTGCACTTAGGATTCTGAGGCAATTGTCACGTGCGGTATGGTTTCTTTACAGCAGGTACAGTGGCAAGTAGATGTATTTCCGTTATGCAGTACAACGAGCGCCGTCCTGGTCTCCATTGATAGGACTCATTTTCCCCGCAGATCTGGTAAAGCATTGCTTTAGCGTTGAAGTCTCCACCAACCTGCACTTTGCCATCTACGTTTGAGACAGCACTCTCCGAAGTGGTAAGCTTGGCTCGGAAAGATTATACTGATTTGTTTGGCGTTAGGTACACGCTAAAGAAAGTGGTCCCTGAGTGCCGAGCCCACACGAAACTACCTGCTGTCCACAGCCCTCCCCAGGAAACCATTGTTCCAAACGCAGATGACGGCAGTGCCAATTTTACCAGGATACGATGATGCAGAGCTTTAATCGTGGTGTTGCTCACCCATTAGCCAAAAGTCGGCTTTCATGTCCCTCCCAAACTGCGCAAGCAGGTTTTAGGTGGTTGAACTGTGGTGTTGGCTTAGCTGCAGGATACAAGTTATTGAAGTTCTGACTTTGCTTTGGCTAGAGCTTCCTGGAAATCTGACAAATTCTTTATCCCAGGACGTGCCCGATATTCCGTATAGGGTCAGCATCCTTGAAAACCATACAGTGTGCCCCCTAGGTACACTCTTTTCTTTAATATTCTCTTACACCGCATTTAGCGCAAAGGTAACTCATATTGGGTCCTTGGCATACTTGTGCGGTGCGACAATCGTTAATGCATTTAAAGCAGTGAAGAGGCGCTGCTTTTTGCCATGTTAGGCAGGCCACCTGCCCTATTCTTACCTTGTTGTTATTCAGAAATTGTTCGGCGTCCTCTTCGCTCACGTAAACCAGAAGCCGTAGGGGAAAACAAATCCCCTACGGCTTTCTGGTGTTAGCCACGCTTTTATGCTGCCCACCCTAAAGATTCCCCTCATTATGGCCTCTTTACCTCGGCCACGTTCATTACGTAGTCAACATTCCTTTATTTTTCTTCTTTACTACGTCGCAAAGTGCTTCTTTATTGTCTGCCCGAGGCCCAGCCGCGTTGATCGTAATGGCTTAGGAGTAGTATTAGTGTTGTCCAGATTACATAATTCTGAGATTCCGTAGCGCTTCTGAGTAAAATCGGCTATCTTGGGAATTTATGAACAGTGCATGCTGCCGGTGTCTTCTTTGTGGCTTTTTCTCTCCTATTTCGCATCATGTCTTTTTTCTTGGCAGGTGAGTATTCAATTTTTTTTGCACGTTTTGATGAAATCCCTTGACGGCTTTCTTTGTTTCTTTTCTCAGCATTGTTTGAAACTCCTGATCTAGCGATCCACAACAATCAAAATCTTTGATTGGGCTAGACGCCATTCTTTCATGCATGTCTATCTGCATGGCCCTTTGGGCTTGGCCCTCAGCACTTCTTAAGCCTTCTCCTCTTCTTTGGCCAGCTGGTTGTCTTCCGCGTTTAACCGGCTCTTCTTGTAATGCCCTATGCGGTCGAGGAGCCATCCTAGTTCTAGGAGACCATTCTTCCCACCGTTGCTTATTTTTGGCGAGATGCAGGCATCCTAATTTTCGAATAAGTCTTACTTCTTGGTTTCAATGACAACAAATGTACTTTCCAGCCTCTTTTCTCGGGAGAAGTTAACGGTTTCTATTTCCAAGTATAGTACTTCTGGCACATTTTCGACAGACGTGGTGGCACCACACAACTGCACTTTATTCATCTGTTTACTACTTTCTTTTCCTGCCGTGATCACTTTGTGGACTTCAGGATGGTTCGTTATTATTTCGCGATTTAAGGCCTTTGCTTCGGTCGCTTTGATAGCGATTGCAAAAGCAACCATCGAACTCTCGACGATAATTATATTTTCCTGCATCGTGTGAACATCTACCGCGCCCTACAGAATTTCTCGCTCTTCCTTCTCAGTACGCTCTTTTGCTAAGTCTGGACAAGGGTACTTTTTACTTCCTTTTTTTACGCTCTTTTGCTAAGTCTGGACAAGGGTACTTTTTACTTCCTTTTTTTTTTTGAATTTTTCTAACCATATTAGGTATTTTAGTTAAAATTGCTCCAGTTTAATTGGTCTCCCCTTCAAAGGCGCTATCTCCGTATGTGTGTGAAGTCACCTTTTTGCTTCCATGGTTATCTTTGCAGAGCAGGGAGGCCATACGAGGGTTGGCATAATTCTTTATGGAACCAAGTGCATGCTAATCGGGAGTCCATTTCAACCGAATCTACACCACCAACCCAACGGTGTGAACTTCGAGCGTATTGCAAGACATGCCAAGGTTTTAGCGGAAGGAAACGCTATGATAGTCGCATTGGAGCTGATTATTTGCGAGTATCACCTCGGCGCTGCTGTCCACACCATCATATCCGCCAGCCCCAAAGCATCAATTCGAATCCCTTGTCCAAAGCGTATCCCAGATTTAGTCAGGGCCGCTACCTGTTCTCCCAGGAGGAACCTCAGGATGACCTCCATATTCTGGTGCCCATAAGGGTGCCACTCCCTAAGGAATTCTAGCCTCCAAAAGTATTCCTGTCGACTGGCATTCCTCCTGGAAAATTTCCTCTGGTACGTGGGGCCGGCACCTCCAAAACAATGCTAGTTTCCTAGATTATTCCTGTTGGCCAGCATTCTCCCTGTGGGGGAAGGTATCATGGCCCAAGCTATCCTATCTTTGCAATAGAGGAACGCTTCCACGGTGTGTGGTATTCTAAAAATTGGGGATTCGTCGTTTTTTCTGGCACTGACGCATAAGTTATTCAAAGGTTCCTGAATGTCCATTGTATTGTTGAGGAATCAACAGCGGAAATTTATGGTGCTCAAGAAACTCTGGAGCTCGTTAACATTAATACGCTTCCTGGTATTTAGTATAGCTTCCACTGACCAGACTCAACTTTAGTACTCAACCATCTCAGGCCTATAGCCTATTCAAAACTTGCTGTTCGAGATTGAGCTAGGAGACCAGCGCCCGTTACAGCTCTTCAACCAGATGCGCATGCTCGCCGACGGAAATGTGTCCGACACTCTGCTCCAACAAATGTGGCGCAACCACCTCGACGTCACATTCAGTAGCATCCTATCGGCTAACGACGCCTCACTTTCGGATCTTGCAACGATCGCTGGTTGCGCGCATGAGGTCACCCGACAGTCAGTCGTGGCAGTTGCAAAGGAAGATGAGCCGTGGCACAGCATCCCACCGCCTCCCACTTACCACAAATAAGCTAAGCAATCTCGTCTCCGTAGGAACGAAGATAACGAAGCTCGGGGACGCACTTGAAGCTCTAAGTAACTGACAGCGATCAACTTCGCGACACGAAGCACATCGCACGTGATCTACGTAGCAGCAGGCATCACCAACACGCCAAACCGGAGAATCGGATGATCAGCTTTGTTGGTACCATCAGCATTATGGATCGAGCGCAAAAGACTGCCGACAATCCTGCTCCCATTCAAAAAACTGTGCACCGACCGTCCACATGTAGTGAATCCACACTGCATAATTGAGCGTTTGAAGATCTACGATAACATAAATGCGCCTTTCTTATCGACATTGGTGAAGATGTCTCAGTACTACCATCCAAGATCTTGGTTCCAATATTCAGCAAAAGATCATTAAAACTTAAATTGGGATTTTCAACGCCGTTCCCTTGGACCTGCATAATAGCCGATGTTAGTTCTCCGATCGTCGGGGCCGACTTCATCAAATATTATGGCCTCCACATCGACATGAAGGGGAGATGACTTATTGAACACGCACGCCTCAAAACAATTATAGCGCATATCGACAAACAACCGCTTGAAGTGGACTCGCTCCCGAATTATGCCACCTGCAATCACTGCTGTTAGACTACGTTAACCTCTCGGAGGACAACCAACAACCAAACACCAAGTGCTCAACCGCGCATCACATCCTAAATAAGGGACCGCTGGTCAACGCTAAGGCACGAACACTTTCACTCGACAAGTTGGCCGCCGCTAAAGCTGAATTTAACTATCTTATCCAACTCAAAATTTGTCGCCCATCAAAAAGCGCATGGAGCAGCCCTCTGCATATGGTGTAAAAGCAAAATGGAGATTTGCGACCAGGCGGGGACTACCGTGCGCTCAACAACCACACAATCCCAGACCGTAGTTCAATCGGATTTCTTTGGGATTATACCACAGCCCTCCATGGAATGACGGTTTTTTCCTTGATCGATTTGCAAAAGGCGTACCACTAAATTCCCGTGGAACCAAGTGACATTCAAAAGACTGCCATGATCACACTGTTCGGATTGTATGAATTCATGTACATGACATTCGGATTTTGTAACGCAGGTCAGATGTTTCAGCGCTTCATGCATGAGGTGCTTCGTGGCTTGGACAATGTATTTGTTTACCTCGACGACATACTGATCCCGCCCAACCAACAGGCACACCTGGTTCACTTAAAGCAAGTGTTGGACCGACTAGTCAAATTCGGCTTGATTATCAGCATTCCTTACTGCCAATTAGAACAGCAGAAAGTCAGGTTCTAGGGACACGCCATCAACACAAATTGATGCCTTTACTTGGACAAACGGAAGAAATTACCGGAATACCGAGGTCGAAGACCGTACACCAACTGAAATCCTTCTTGGGGAAGGTCAACTTCTACCGCCGTTTCCTCATACATGCAGCCGAACACCAGTGTGGCCTATTGCGGCTGATCACGGGAAACTGCAGATGCGATCAAACGCCTCTCAACTGGACGGACATAGTGGCAGCTGCATTCAAGCAGGTAAAGGCCGACTTAGGGAGGGCACCAACCCATGCCCATCATGACTCTAATGCTATATGGTCTCTTTCCTTCGATGCCTCAGCCAACAGTATCGGTGCCGTACTGTAACAAACGAAGAAAGGAATTGCAATTCCTCTTCGATTTTTCTCAAGGAAGTTAATAAACACCCAACAAAAATACGGCACATACGACCCGGAACTTTTGGCTATATACGAAGCAATTAGACACAAACAGGCAGAGTGTTCACCGTCTTCATCGGCCACAAGCCGTTGCAGTTTGCATTCCATCAACGCTCGGAAAAAGCATTGCCGAGGCAACAACACCAGCTGGCCTTCATATCTCGGTTCA
The DNA here is from genome assembly GCA_963969285.1 of Odontomyia ornata. Taxonomy (NCBI): domain Eukaryota; kingdom Metazoa; phylum Arthropoda; class Insecta; order Diptera; family Stratiomyidae; genus Odontomyia; species Odontomyia ornata. The sequence continues at coordinate 276,531,540 of OZ017742.1, forward strand.
CCTCGGATATACGATGCGTCCCAGCCCGAGAGAACACCGCCGCTGACTAATTTTCAAGGGTAAATATAATTCAAAAGATCGATTTCAACACTATCGCCCTAGCACAGAAGGACGACCCCGAGCTTAAAGCGCTAATAAACGCCCACGATCGACTACTTGAATGGAGATAACAGAGGCTAAATTACCCCTCCCTAACTCTCTACTGCGTTGTAACTTCAGAGAGGATACGCCCTATCATCCCGCAGAATTTTCAAGCAATAGTTATGTAGAACATCCACGGTCCTTTACACTCAGGCATCCGAGCGACCAAGAAGTTGATTACCGATCGAAACATCTGGCCTTCAATGAACAGCGACATTCAACAAATTCGTTCGAGCCGGTCTACCATACCAGTTCAACAAAATCACTCGGCACACGAAGTCACCGCCACAGAGATACAAGTTACCTGATGCTAGGTTTGAACACTTCAACATTGACCTCGTCGAGTTATGGATTTCGATACTGTCTTACTATTGTGGGCAGGCTCTCCCTTCGACGCGAGGCAATACCAATCGAGACGCTAATCAGCATATGGATTAGCCGTTTTGGAGTCCATGCACGTATCACAACCGACCTGGGAAGACAGATCAAGAGCCAGGTTTTCAAGGAGCTGACTAGGACACTCGGAATCACGCATTTGTGAACAACACCCTACCACCTGGCATCTAACGGAACAGTAGAGCGGTGGCATCGCACGGTCAAAACCGCGATTCGCTGCCACGAGTCACCCCAATGGACCAAGGCACTACCAATCGTACTACTGGGATTACGATCATCGCTGAAAAAAGACATCGGTTTGACACTAGCCAATATGGTCTGCGGAAGGACACTTTGCCTACCCGGAGAATTTTCCAACGCTTCTCATGCTGACACGAATGATTCGAGCTTTCAAAAGAATTTATGTGCGAAGATGTCTAGGTTAATCCCATGCAATACGGCACATCACAGCACGAATGATGTCTTCGTGAACAAGGATATGCCCGATTGCACGCACGTCTTCATCCACAACGATAAATTCAAGGTCTCACTCACACCACCTTACGATGGTCCGTACCAGGTGTTAAAACCGAAGGACAAATATTTCAAGGTAGATGTGAATGGACGAGCATCAGCCAGATCCATCGACTGGTTAAAACCCACATTCTTTACGGCAGACAAACAACTAATCATACCGACCATGACGACAAGGAGGATTGGGCGTGAGATCCGCACGCCGGTGCGATCAGCGGAATAATGGCATCATATCGCAGCTCAGCCACTGCAGGGGGAAGTACTGTGGCAGACCAACTATCTATCCAACATTCATGCTTTTGCGCATCGGGCCATGCAATGGTTTGCATGCATGCGTAGTCTTAAAAGGGGTGATAAGAGCTTCTGTCATCAAGGTTTTTGCACGGGGACACAAACTATGACTCAGGGAGCTTCGGTTCCCCATGACGGGATTTGTTGAAGAGCGTGATTCTACGCATCAAAGATGAGACTGCGGTCATTGAGAAGCGAAAGGTACTGAGAAAAGTGTCTTGGGAAGCGCATCTAAAAGGTCAGAGTCAGTGTTGAGGGATTGAGCAATTAGGGGGTTGGAGTGGGATTGGGCTTTATAGAGGAACTTGAGGGCTATTTTGGTGAGGAAGTAGTCTTTTTGAGGGGTCTCGGCTTTGTCATAGACTTTTTGGAGACGGACCGTTCGGCCTGTCACAGGGTTCTTCCAAATTTTCGTGCAATGACGAAGAATCTGTCGTTCTTTGGTGCATAGCTTTTCCATTTGGGTTGATGACAGGTCGCACCAGAAGACAAAGCCATGGGATAGGAGGGGGCGGTTTAGTGAGGTGTAGCAGAGGATTCTGGTCTTGATAGGATAGGTAGTTTTATAGTGGATGAGGGGGCCGTGGTGGCCGCACAAAGGTTTTTTTTTATTTAGGCGAGTGGAGAAAGACAGGAGTTAATTATAACCGCCAGATAGTTGATCTGGGATTTCCAAAGGATACTAATGCCCTTGATTTGCAAGCTTAAATTGTGTACTTCATCAAGGAATGACTTTGTAAGGTGAGTGTGGCCTTTGATGACGATTGTTTCGCATTTAGCTGGGTTGAACATTAGTTTCCACTTTGGAAGATAGTCATCTAAATGGTCGAGATAAATATTAAGGTGGGCTTTGATGAGCTTTAAGTGGCGAGATGATGCATAATGATGATGTCATCTGCATACTGAAGGATTCTTATTGGGGCCGAGGGTGATGGAATGTTGGCTGTGTAGAGGGAGAACAAAAGGGCTGACAGAACAGATCTCTATGGGATCCCCACTGTGAGAGGAAAGGTGTCAGATTGGATCTCGTTGAGTTTGACCCGTGCAGAGCGGTTTGTTAAGAAGGAAAGTAAGAGTTTGCACAGGTGAGGATGGATGTTAAATGTGGAGAGGAGTTTGTGGATGAGACCATGTTGCCAGACTGTATCGAAGGCTTTCTGGATGTCAATGAAACAGGCAGTGGTCGGAGTATTTCTTGCATTGTTTATGGCTACGTGTGATTTCAGGATGAGGAGGGTGTGCTCAACGGAATGGTTTGGACGATTGGCGAACTGAAAGTAAGGGATGATAGGGTTGTCTTCTAGATGGGAGTCGAAGGATTCTTTGATAGCAACTTTGAAGATCTTGCTTATGTTGGGGAGCAAGAAAAGGGGATGGTAACTGCATGGGAGTAGTGACTTTCGCCTTTCTTAGAGATCGGGACGATAATGAAGAGGTGCCATAGCTTGGGAAAGTAGGCATTGAGGATGCAGTGGTTAATAAGTTTCGAGAGGAAAGAAGACAAGGGTCCGCTGCATTTTTTAAGGAATTTGGTGGGGATGCCATCATGTCCACATGACTTTTTATTTTTTGAATTTGAGATAATGGATTGAAAGAGTGATAAATTGGATATCGAGTGCATTGGATGGGCATGTGTTTGATGTTTGCATATGTCGTGAAACCAGGGTATCGGGTTCGTGTATGGAAGTTTAGAGTGCGGATTCAGTGAGTAGCTTTGATATGGAGGCTTGGGCACACAGGGCAGTTTCTGGGTTGCCAGGTTATGGGCTTTTGCAAAGTGATTTGCCAACGAATTTACCCTCTCGCGTGGTGATTGATTTTGGGGAAGGTATTCAGCTGGTGTTCGGGGCTTTCCGAGGCCCGCTTTTAGCGTAGATGAACAGAGCTTCAGTCCAGGGTTCTCCCCGAAAAGAGTGGTCAAACTAAACCTTGGCTGCAGAAGCTGAGAATTAGCGTCAGGACAAGTGGATCCCTCTTTTTCCTCAAACAGGCTTGGGACAATCTACGGTACACTCAAATGGCTTCCTCTAGTTTGGAAAAAAAATCCCATTACTGTTTCCCAATACCCTTAAAATATTTGGGAAAAAAACATAATTTATTTCATAACGAATTTCAACGCGATTTCTCTAAGAATTTGCTTTGCCAAATTTTTTAAGAGTTTCTGCAAAGTATTTTGTAGAAGAGTCATAGTACCATCAAATCTATCTATTTATAGAGATGCCAATAAAAATAAAAATCGAAGCAAATCCTACAGTATGAAATTCTTTAAATAATTCTTGCAGTTATATATAACTCAACTACAAGTTGCCTACAAAGTAAGACACTTTCTTAATTGTTTCATACCCTAACCACATACTTCCGACAAATTGACCGGAGAAACCCAAACTTCCAAAAAGTCACTCACTGTTTCATGTCAGGAAGTTCCAAGTGTTGATCACCCTCTACCCTCCGGAAAAACAGCTTCATTTTACACAGGATTCAAAACACAAGTTAAAATTGTTCTTTTCCAAACTTCACAGAAAACTTTAACTATAACTAACTTCTTCATGTTCATGATGTGGTCGGAAATACTCAATCCTTTTGTTAGATTTGAGGTATATGTCCGGTTTTTCGTCAATTATAATGCTGAATTTTCAAGTTTGCATCTTTCGGAACGTGCTGGCACTACATACGGTTACTCACCCTTGTATGCGTACGAGTATGGGAGGGTAGTTGTGAAATTTTCATGGAAATTTAAAGTTTAAATTTCTGTAGGAAACTTTATGTTACTCTATCTGAATTTTGCGTGATAGGAATGTTCGACTTAAGTGATACGAACAGTACTCAAGGACTATGTAAGCAAATCGATACAAGGATGTATGTAATGAAAGAGAGATGGATCTATCCTCGGTGATACAAGTTCTTCAAAACTTTTGATAATTAATTATGGAATGCTGAATTGCAATTGAATGTTGTGGTTTCGAAGGGGTTCGGATAAGCATTTGGCACTAGTCAGTGTTTATCTCATCCTCAAATATTTATCAAGGAAGTTTAATGCAAGTTCAACAGAAAGGATATCAAACTTTCAATGATGAATACTCAAATAATTGTTTAATGTTTACTTCAAAGACATTCACCGAACAGTTGGAATTCGAGTCTCTTATTAAGTTGCAGATACGAAGGCATGAAGTATTTAAGTCTGCTCATTCATCAAACACGTGAATAACTTCATGTTGGGAAATTCTCCTTGGAATCTCTCCAGAGCAAATCTTCCTTGCATTCCGGCAAAATTACATATCCCTTGAGTAAAAGCTTTTCACTATCCCTACCCGCAAGAACGTGTCAATAACCTGACGAGGCCAGACATGAACAACCTCAAATATTAAGGCATTGTACGAATCGTTTGTACACCGACCGATTAGGTCATTATCCTGTTCGTTCATAGGGAAAAATGCGATGATGAGGACATGTGAAGGTTTCATGGTATATAGCAAGAGATTCATACTGTATGCAATCGTTGTTCACCCGCAATAGCTCAGTAGTAGGCCTAGTAATCACTCGAAATGAGGGTTGGTTCATTATGTCGGATAGTTATTTAGGTCCTTTGCTTTTTGACTTCTTTTGTAATGTTAATTCATTAACGAGTTGGTTGACTTTTGTTGGTTGAATGCAGAAATTAGTCAATTACTTTTGCTGATAAAGTTGAAGCCAGAAAATTTAATATAAGTAACTTAACTTCCATTTAAATATTTATTTACTGAAAAAGCCGTAGACTGAGCTCTCAAATTTAATTGCAGCCGTAAGTCGTATGGGAAGCATTAACTAAATACTCCACACATGAATTTTTCATATTTTCTCCCCGCGTCGTTGCAAAACCAAGCTTCAATCTACGTCGAATAATTTAATTTTCTCTCTGCTTAACACCGACCGATTGGCTATAATTTATTCACTTAAAACCTCCCGGGGTCTGAAACGCCAAATGAAAATTACTTTATGCTCCCTCATTTCCCTCTCTCGCTCTCTTTCCCGCATTGTCTTTATCCTTGTCGTAAACTGAACTTTAGTCTGACATTAGCATCCTAGTCATATCAACCCAATTATTTTCTCCTGGCATAACATTTACTAAGCAACACTACCAACCCCCTCCTATCTTTTTGCAATGAAAAGTGTGAACGAAGCTTATAATCAACCATGTGAAAATTAGCTCTTTTTAGCATCCGTTGAATATGAATTTAGTGAGTTTTCAAGTTTTTCCAAAGCACACTCTCTAACAGCAGTATGTTATATAGTCTGCTGGTGACTATGCAGTACTAGTACCTTTTATCCTACTGCGACGACACACGTTAGCGTCACATACTCAACATGAATCTCTCTCGAAATATCCTTGAATTTATAATTGTGTGACAGGCGAGATATTATTTAGTGTGAAAGTTACAAGATGAGCAAAAATGGTGATGAGGGAGAGTGAGTATGAAAATTAATAATCAAAAAAGCAAAAAAAAATTTAATTAAAAGTGTAAATGTACGAAGTGGGAATCATTTCTATGCGTATTTATGCAAATCATATACATTTTCGTTGCAGCATTTTGCGAGGATGATGAAAAGGGACAATTTGAACGAGTTATGCAGTGGAGGTTGAAGTGGTATAGGACAAAAAGCGAACAAAAACTTTGTAAAAAAATTATTATTTAGTTAAAGGTGACTGCACGTGCGACCTACGGTAACAGATCTTAGTTTGGATCCAATAACCAATGCTTAATAAATATAAAAAAAACCAACTTGTCAGACAAAAATCTGATTGCCTCTTTTCAACCCTGTCTAGAGCCAAGGGGGAGACAAATTTTAAGGCCAAGTCAACTGGTGATGGAAGAAGAGTTGACGAATAACTTCCTCCGTTGTTAACCGAAGAAGAAGTAGCTTGAAGTCCTGCTTCACCATCTACTCGTACATTGCTCTTACTATGCCCCGTGATTCGGGAGAAGTGGCTTCAAAGTCTGCTCCAAGTAAATCTAGAAGCACTATTTTTTCCCTGGTTAGATCCCTTACAGCGCCAAGGAAACTAAGCTCAATAATGCAGAAAGAAAAGTGCATAAGCCAAGTGACATACAAGCTCCTACGATTAAGCTGGCTCAGACGTCCTCGGGAATGATACTTCGGGTGTCGCCTCAACTTCGGATACTCAACCCTCAAAGGCAAACAGTGCCTTCACCTCCAAATATCTCAGTCCGTTGACCACGTTTTGAGATCCAAGCAGAGATAAGCTGTCTTCTTCAGCCGAGTCAGACCAGCGTTACCTCGGTTTCCCCACCGATCTCGGCGCTTTAATTCTCCCAACGAATAGCTTTTAAGGTATCCGTTGTTCGGCCATACGAATCATGTCGCCAGCCCAGTGTTATCTCTGTGGCTCATCAAAAATTTCAAATAAGTAATGGTTGTATCGAATTCGCTTTTGGTAGCCGTCAAGCTTTGCTCCAATTATTTGCTTCAGGGCCCGTCTTTCAAAGGCGTTCAATATGTTTGTATCTTATGATATTGTTACATGTACAAATAGTTCTGCGAGCCACTGTCGCAATTGTTTACACAATCATTAAGAACATCAACAAATGAATTTACTCGAAACCACGAGAACCCATCAAGCACTATCAACATCTGAAAGTGAGCCACTGCCCATTCATTCATGCTGGAATGTTCCCGCTTATTCACCAATGTACGAGAACTGAGTTGAATGATAAGAGACCCTATAGAAAGGCGAGCTGAATGAATGGGGGGATCATCATTACAACCGCGATAGAAAACTGCGATACGCGAAGTACAGGCGATATTAATTGTTTGAGTGTAAAGTAATTTTAGTAGACAATTGCGAGAGAAATTTATGGACAAGCGGAAGGTCGAATTTTAATAGTGAAAATTAAAGTTGTTAAATTGTTAGTGAAGTGATTGTGCATTTTTGACAAATTAAATAAACTCTTTTAATTTAATGTAAAAAACAGTGCGTTTTCACTTTCCTGGAACATTAAATTATTGGCCGCGAACCAAAAACAAACGACAATGGTGTCAAGAAGTGAGAAAAAAAATTTTCGAAGTGAAAACGATTAAACATTTTTGAAGTGCACAATAGTGAGAATTAACGTGGAAACTGGTGGAAAAATAGCCAGAACAATAAAAATGACAGGAAATTTACATCTAAAAATTAATCAATTGAGCATATCGGAGCTCAAAGAGGAGTTGGAACAAGGAAATATGGCCACACAAGGTACAAAGGCCATACTGATTGCACGCTTGCGTGACGCGATCGAATCGGAAGGCGTGAATCTAGATTCGGGTGAGCTCTCAGATGCGAAAAAAGGCGCAGAAGGTGGAGAAGTAGAAATACCAAAATCAAAGGAGCCAGAAAATGCGCTAATGCAAATGTTAATGGTGATGTCATCCAGTCTGACTGCGAAGCTAGATGAACCATCAGCGAAGCTGAATGAGCAGTCATCCAGTCTAACTGCGAAGCTAGATGAACAATCAGCGAAGCTTAATGAACAATCAGCGAAGCTTAATGAACAATCAGCGGGGCTGGATCAACGAGCGATCGAAATCAAGGCAGATTTTCAAAAACAGTCCACCGAAATAAAAGCGGAGCTCGGTAGTCTGAACAAACAAATTATTTGCGTCGAAGAAAAGGTTGACCTGGTCGAGGAAAAGGTTTACCAGGTCGAGGAAAAGGTCAGCCAGGTCGAAGAGAGAATGAACCACGAGATGGAAAAAGTGAAAAAAGAATTGGAAGCAGCGAAGGCAGTAGTAACCACTTCACCAGCCCCGCTTATAACCGCAGCGCAAAGCACATCCAAAAATGTGCAAGCACCAATATTCGATGGGCAAACGGTCTGGAGTATTTACAAAATCCAGTTTGAAGCAGCCGCTAGGATAAATCACTGGAATGAGCAGGAACGAGCAACTGCATTGATTCTTGCTCTAAGAGGCCCAGCTGCCGAGCTTTTGCAGACTATCCCCATTGAGCTGCATTCAAACCCGGCTGCTATACTGAATGCGCTGGACATGCGTTATGGAGACGATGATCTGAAGCAGATTTACCGGGCACAGCTACGGCATCGGATGCAGAAGTCCGTCGAAACCTTGCAGCAGCTAGCATAAGACATTGAGCGACTGGCACTTTTGGCTTACCCAGCGTACGACCCAGAACATGGAGATGACATAGCAACAGAAGCATTCATCAGCGCCTTAAAGGACAAGGAATTGCAACAAGCCGTGCGGTTAGCTCAAAAGCAAACGGTTAAGGACGCATTGATTTATAGTCTTAACTTCGAGGCCACACAAAATGTGACTCGTACCACTGCCCGGGTCTGTGAGGTAGTGGCAGACGAATGCAGGTGTGAGCGCGTGGAAAATGAGCAAGAGCCGCAGGCGAATGGAGCACCTAGATGCTGAAGTTGCGGTGAGAAGGGGCAGAGACTGCAAGAAGCGAAGAAGACGGAGCTATTGTCCAGGATGGTGGAGATCCAGACCGTGTCAGGAGCCTAGAATGGAGGCCCATCAAACTGCAAGGGCCAACTTCGTGGGGCAAACGTTAGCTAGGAGGATCGACATCCACAGTACCCCCATCACCGTGCCAAGGCAACATCGTGGAGAAGCAGAAAGATACCTTCCTGGTCAAGTTGATGAAGAACATTGCACCATAATAAACGACACTGGTGCAACCCAATCGACTATCCGACCAGACCTAGTGAGGCCCCAACTACTTCACAAGGGTAGAGTTCATTGCAATGCTGACGCCCTATCTCGTCATCCATGTCCAGCTAATTGCAAGCATTGCCGGCGGATCGAGGAAAAGGAGCCGACCGTTGATCTGCGAGTGATAATGGCCGGGTTCGATGAAGGTTGGTCATCGGAGGAGATTCGAAACGCCCAGTTAGCCAATGAAGACATCAGACCATTGCTCGTATGGAAGGAGACGACTGGGCGGCCTGAGTGGAGGGACGTTTCAATGCATGGCGCAACCCTGAAAAGCTATTGGGCACAATGGAACCCCCTTCAGGTGGAGGGTGGCGTACTCAAGCGGAAATGGGAAACGACGGATGGCAGCTCCTATAGGATGCAAACTTTACTACCCAAAAGCCGAATCCACGATGTGGTTAAGGAAATGCATGAAGGATCCTCGGGAGGCCACCTTGGTGTTAACAAGACCTTAGCAAAATTGCGGGAAAGGTTCTACTGGCTCCACGCTTGAGAAGACGTAGAGGACTGGTGTCGCAGATGCACAATTTGCGCTTCCGTCAAAGGCCCAAAGCGACGACTGAGAGGACAAATGCAAACCTCTAACGTGGGGGTACCGTTTGAAAGGATTGCTGTTGACATCACCGGTCCCTTTCCTGAATCCGAATGGTGAAATCGATACACGCTGTTTGTAGCCGATTATTTCAGCAAGTGGCCCGACGTCTACCCCATTCCCAACCAGGAAGCAAATACTGTAGCTGAACAGCTAGTGTTAAACTGGGTCAGTAGGTACGGTGTACCTTGTGAACTACATTCGGATCAAGGCCGAAGCTTTGAGTCACTAGTTTTTAGCGAAATGTGCGAGCTGCTGGGAGTACGGAAAACGAGAACGACACCGCTGCATCCCCATTCCGATGGAATGGTCGAACGTTTCAACGGCACTGGTTAAGATGGTTAACGAGAACTGGTTAAGATGGTTAACGAGAACCAAAGGGACTGGGACCGACATATCCCACTATTTTTGATGGCGTACAGAGCTGCCGAACATGCATCGACGGGCCAAGCCCCAGCCAAAGTCATTTTTGGAAAGACTATTCGTCTGCCAGCCGATATAAAGTTCGGAACACCCCCTGAGAAACCCCAAACCATCTCGGAGTACGCAAGTGAGCTAAGACAACGGTTGAACCAGAAACATCGGACAGTGCGAAAACACCTCGAATCGGCTACTGACCGCATGAAGACAAGGTATGATCTAAAGGCTGATTCTACTGGCTTCCAGCAAGATGACTTGGTGTGGCTATATAACCCGCAACGGCGAAAGGGTAGGTCTCCAAATTTGCAACATAATTGGGAGGGACCATACCGAGTTACAAAGCGAATCAATGACGTCGTATACCGAATACAGGAACATCGTAAGCCGAGAGCTAAAATGAAAGCCGTGCATCTGGACCGTCTTGCCCTATATTACACCCAGGGAGAATTGACTACAAATAGCGACACATCTTTTTGGGGCGAAAAGAACTGAGGTGGGGGCAGTGTTATATGTACAAATAATTCTGCGAGCTACTGTCGCAATTGTTTTCACAATCATTAAGAACATCAACAAATGAATTTACTCGAAACCACGAGAACCCAACAAGCATTACCAACATTTGAAAGTGAGTCACTGCCCATTCATTCATGCTGGAATGTTCCCGCTTATTCACCAATGTACGAGAACTGAGTTGAATGATAAGAGACCCTATAGAAAGGTGAGCTGAATGAATGGGGGGGTCATCATTACAACCACGATAGAAAACTGCGATACGCGAAGTACAGGCGATATTAATTGTTTGAGTGTGAAGTGATTTTAGTAGACAATTGCGAGAGAAATTTATGGACAAGTGGAAGGTCAAATTTTAATAGTGAAAATTAAAGTTGTTAAACTGTTAGTGAAGTGATTGTGCATTTTTGACAAATTAAATAAACTCTTTTAATTTAATTTAAAAGACATTGTGTTTTCACTTTCCCGGAACATTAAATTATTGGCCGCGAACCAAAAACACGCGACAATATGTTTCTATACTTGAAGCTTTGTTTTCCTGTGTTTGAGAACTATATTCGTGGGTATTTCGTATCTTTTGCAAGTGGTTCTCCTTATTTTGGCGCCTAAATTAAAAAAAAAAATTGATTTAACAAACAATTTGCCAGTTAACATTAACTCATCAAACTTTCATTATATATTCAATTGAAGTTTGCTCCTTCCCTGATTTCGATGTATCCAACTCCCATTGCGCATATCAAAATGTTTAACCTATCATCAAATATAGATGGTATGGCTATTCATTTGAAGATTGTTTCCTATTTTGGCAAACGGATATACTATTCTGTGCCAGAACATTGGTCGATTGAGCCTTGAAGAGTCAAATTACTTGCTGGATACGTCACTCAAGTTCTGGATACTTCGTTCCCGACTGCGGTCCCTGCAAACAATCGGAATACTTGCTGGATTTGACCCTCAGGTTCTGAAAACATTGTTCCCGACCGCGATCCTTTGCAAATAATCAGCGTAGACCTTCTACATCCTAGAATTTCGATTACTGACTGGGATCTTTGGCAACCATCGTCATTGAAAGGCACTCAAATTTTGATTAAATTGATCCTAACTGCACCTTTCGAGCACCTTTGGTGTTTACCGCCATGTGAAATTTCACTTACTTTCAATCAACTCTAGAAATGGAAGTGAACTCTCTTCTGGAAGATCAACAGCATATAGCTAGTTCTCTAGAAAGTCTAGAGAGGAATTTGATATAAGGATGTGGCATACTTTGAGAGGAAAATAGGAATCATTCAAAACCTCTGGGATAAGTTTGAATTGAATCACGCTATTTTAAAATCTACACTTGCCTCCTCTCATAAATATTTTATGGATCATTTGTATGAAGCCACCAGGGATCAGTACAAGAAAGTAAGAACGTTCTATACTGATGCCGAAAAGCTTATTGCTCCACCTTCAAAACCCACTGAGGATTTATCTAAAGCTGCATTGCCAGCACCAAAAATTCCTGAAACTACAATGCCCTCGACAAGAGCCCTTACTGATTCGACTTTCACTTCGAATAACCAAATCATGAATCAAAATATGGCAGGGTTCACGTCGAGTAATCCAAACCAATCGACACAATCAAGCAGTAATATGTAATATGCTGAAGCTACCAGCAATATCTATTCCGATGTTCAATCGTGACTTTAAGGAATGGAGAAATTTATTTGACCTTTTCCAAACAGTCATCTATAATAATTACAATCTTGGGGCGATCCAAAAGATGCAATATCTTTTGAGTTACCTCAAGGGAGAAGCGCGAGATGCAGTATCGCATCTACAACTAGCTGCTTTAAATTACGAGACAACTATCGTGATACTGCAAGAGCGCTTCTTAAATAATAAATGGATGACTATGGCATACCTTGATTCTATCTTCGTTATTAAGAAGGTTGAGCATTGAAGACCAGCAGAAATAATAAACTTATTTATTGTTCACCGTAACTGTTCGGCGGCGCTGAAAAATACGAGGTGTGACAATTAAGTAATGGAACTGATTCCATTAAAACCGTATATTTAAAAATTATTTTACAACTCTGTCATCCCCTTCAAAGTAGTCCCCTTGGGCAGCTATACAATGAGCATTTTTCATGTTTCGTAACATTTCTGGAACGTTTCGACTGGGATGTCCACGAGTACCCTCGATATCCGTAATCGACTCAAAATGGGTTTCTTTGACCACCAATTTCGTTCTAGGGAACAGAAAAAGTCACAGGCTGACAAGCCGGGCAAACAAGGTGGCTTTTGCAACATGGCGGTCCCTTTAGAGGCCAAATACTGGGACACTCTTTTGCTCCCCAGAAAGGTCCTTTGGAACCATCTTCGCGCACAACTTTTTCATCCCAAAATCGTTGGTTAAAATTTGTCTGACTGTTATACGGTACATACCCAATTCCGAGGCCAACATCCGAACTGTTGAACGCCGACCTTCACGTATGAGGGCACGCACATGCTGCGCATTCTCGTCAGTCTACACCTCGACTGGTCTCCTGCTCCAAACCTTGTCTTCCACTCTTTCACGCCCCTCCTTAAACTCTTAATGCCATCGAAACACCTGGGTACAACTAAGAGCGCTATCACCATGCACTTTTACAATTTGTGCGTACGTTTCCGAAGCTGTTTCGCCCAATCTGGCGAACATTTTATGGCGACGCGATTTCGCTTCTTCATTTTCGTGACGAGCATCACCAACACACGTCTACTCAACACGACACAGGAGGTTAATGAAACATGCTAGAGCGATGTTAAATATATCAATTAAGAGAGAAAGGATGCCGGAGAAGCGGGAAAGGAATTTTAAGGTCACATGTTTAACACAAACGCGTCAATAAAATCAGTCTTATTACTTAATTTTCACACCTCGTAGGTCGTAAAATACAAATCAGCGGGATCCAATGATCGTGCATATTGCTATGTGGAAGCTCGATTTCGAAAGCATTTGCATGTTTGAAGACAACTTAGGCAACAACAGAGAAATGCCACCCTTACATCAACTCTACAACTTCCTTTTGAAAGGACATGAAGTCTAAAAAACGATTTAATCACATCCTCATGAACAGCATATTAAGAAGAAAGCCTTCACTACAATGGTAAAACCGATATGCACATTTTTTAAGGAGCAAAATTCAATATATCGCTGCGAAAAATTTAAGGAACTATCTGCGAACGATTGCCATAAGTTCACATCTTCAAACAAATTATGTAAAAATTGCATTGCAGCATAAAATGTTAAAAGCCCACACAGTTGTTTCGAGTGCAACAAATCACATCACACGCTACTGCATTTCCCAAAACCTAAAACGGTAGCATCCAATGTGGCTATTAATAAGTTCTGCGGGCAATTAGCAGCAAAAAAATATACCAAAGAGTTCAACACCAACGTTCTACTCCCAATAGCCTTGATAAATGTGACTTCAAGCACGGGTCAAGAAGTTTTGTTACGAGCTCTCATTGACCACGGCTCCCAGTCATCCTTTATAACTTCAAAGGCAGCGAAACGGTTGGGACTAAAAAAACAAGATGTTTTAGTGACTATTACCGGTATCGGTGAGAGGGAAACCTCAACTGTACGTGGGAAAGTTTACATGACAATGACGCCTCACTTCGAATTGACATTTGCCCTCGTAGTCGAAGCACTGATCACGCCGCAGCTTACAGCAATGTTGCCAGAAGACCAACTTGAGCTGCCCAAGCAAAGCAAGACTCTGGAGCTAAAGCTAGCGGATCCTGAGTTTGCTTCTCCGAACAGGAAAGACGTGATACTTAGAGCAGAGGTCTTTGAAGAAATAGTTTAAAAAGGCTTGAGAAAAGCAGACCCATTATTAGCCCAAAAAACCAAGCTTGGCTAGATTTTATCTGGTAAAACCATGTCCAAGGCTTAAAAAGGCACAACTAAAATGATATCATGCATCTTAGTGACTGAATTCCCCAGAGCTGTGAAAAAGTTCTTTGAGATCGACAATAATAGTGACAAAAGAGAGCCCACAATAGCTGAAGTCAGATGCGAAGAACACTTTCAAACAACTCATGCGAGAGATAGTCATGGAAGGTATATAGTCAAACTTCCGTTCAAAGATAAAACAATTGTAAGTCCGCTAGTAGAATCTAGGGTTAAGGCTTTGATACGATAAAGGCAAGTCAAGAAAACACTGGAAAAGGATTCTCGATTAAAAATGACTACCAAAGGTTCCTTCAAGAACACGTTGAACTTGGCTACATGGAGAAGGTAGTTCCCTAAGTTGGTAATACCAGGAACGTCTTCTACTTACCTCACCATCCGATTTTGAAAGACAGCACAACAACAAAAATGCAATTAGTGTTTGATGCTTCAGCGAAGACATCATAAGGACCTAGCCTGAATGATTTACTCTATACTGGGGCAAAATTGCAACAAGACCTAGCCCAAATTTTACTCAGATGGAGAAAACATAAGTACGTCTACAGTGCCGACACCGAAATGGTTTCCCCGCAAATCATTGTAGCAGCCCCAGACAGAGACTAACAACGGAGTCCTTTGGAGCGATGAACAAACCCAAACAATAAATGAATATCGCCTCAACACAGTTACATATGGTACGGCCTTTGCTACCTTTTCAGCCGTTAGATGTCTCATTCAGCTAGCGAAATATGAAGGCAAAAGCTATCCATTTGCCGAAAAGGCCCTTCAAAATGATTCAATCTAAGAAAATGGGCCAGTAATGATCCGTAATTATTGGCAACTATTCCAGTGCAGATGTTTCGGTCCTCCCAGTTAACGCAATGCACAAGAAATGCAAACGCGGTGTGTACAGATTGTACGCCGCAAATGGCACACCAATAGATATGTTTGGAAAGACAACTTAAATGTGTTACTCGGGCTTCAGCGTCAGTACCCATGCCAGTTTCATATCGCACAAGTAGCACACCGTCTATTGGGGTCCAACTTCCTAAACCACTATGGACTACTAGTGAAATTAAGAAACAAACGGCTACGCGATCCTGTTATAAAAAGTGCAGTGGTGGGTCGGATCAGCGCGATGAAAGACGAGTCTATATCGAGCATCAGAAGAAACTCACAATACAACGATATACTCAAAGATTTTCCGAGTATAACAAATCCGACCATTAGATCCAAAGTGACTACTCACTCGGTGCATCACCACACCATAACTAATGGACCGTCAATATCGGAATGCCCTCGAAGGCTGAACCAGAAGAAATTAAAGGTCACCAAAGCAAAACGACAAGACAGAGGATTGTGTCGCCCATCAAGCAGCCCGTGGTCGACGCCACTGCACCTCGTAAAAAAGAGAGATGGTACATGGAGAACGTGTGGGGACTACCGACGACTCAATACCACCACCGTGCCAGATAGTTACCCAATGCGCCACAGTCAAGACGTAACCGCTGACCTGGCCGGTAAATGTATTTTTTCGAAAATCGATCTTCTTAAGGCATTTTCTCACATCCCAGTTAATGAAGAGGACATCCCAAAAACAGCGGTAACGACATCGTTCGGCCTATTCGAATTCACCGCAATGACGTTCGGCCTACGGAACGCAGCGCAATCTTTCCAGGGATTCATGGATCAAGTACTTCAAGGCCTAGACTTCTGTATTTGTTACGTCGACAACATCCTGGTCACTTCCGAATCAGAAGAACAACACGAGAGGCACCTTCACTTGGTCTTTGAACGCCTCGCCGAAAGCGTTTTGAGAATTAATGTTCCAAAATGCTCGTGATGTGTAGCAGAGATCAAGTACCTAGGCCATTTGATCAATGCGCAAGGTATTTTGCCACCACCTTCTCGCGTTCAATTAATCCGAGACTACAAAAACCCAAGACAATCGCAGAACTCCGTCGTTGCTTGGGATGCCTCAATTATGATTGACGCTTCATCCGAAATGCTGCGAGCTTACAAGCGCCGTTCAATAATTTCTTCTCATCATCAAAGAAAAACAATATGACACTAATCGCGTGGACAGCTGGAGCTGAAGAAGCATTCCAGAATTGCAAAAGAGCCTGGCCCACGCTGTGTTACTTGTTCACTTTCAGGCAAATAAACCACTCAAATTGGCCACAAACCCGTCAGACGTAGCGGTAGGCGCTGTCCTAGAGCAACTGCAAGCAAGAAAATGGCTACCACAGGCATTCTTCCAAAGGAAATCATCCAAAGCGGAAACAAAATATAGCGTTTATGATTGCGAACTGCTGGCCATATACAGCAGCATCCGCCATTTTCGCCACTACGTAGAAGGTGACCATTTCACATCCT
This sequence comes from Odontomyia ornata, assembly GCA_963969285.1. NCBI lineage: Eukaryota > Metazoa > Arthropoda > Insecta > Diptera > Stratiomyidae > Odontomyia > Odontomyia ornata. The sequence goes on from OZ017742.1 coordinate 276,548,414, forward strand.
CTCAGACCACAAACCGCTTAGCCACACATTCGCGCAACTGTCAGACAAGGCTTCGCCACGGCAACTCCGACATTTAAACTTTATATCGCAGTTCTCTACAGACATACGATACATAGCCGGAACTGCTAACAACGTCGCGGACGCATTATCGCAAATCGAGGAGATTACCGTACCAACTGCAAAGGACCTGGAAGAGTTGACACGTGAACAACAGTAAGGAGCAACAGGAATTGCTACAAAGCCATACCACGTCACTCATCTTACAACGTGTCAGCATGGGCGATAATCTACAAATAATAGTCGACACAACACTAGTGGACGTTCGGGCGTTCGTTCCAGCAGGATTGCGTAAAAAAGTCTTTGACATCTTTCATCATCCATCACATTCAAGTGGTCGAGCAACGCGCAGATCCATTGCGAAAAAATTCGTCTGGACAAAGATGAAAAAGGACATTCGGATATGGGTATTAGCTAAAACTGGGTAGCTCATTTTAGTGTGCCGCAAACAGTAACAACAGATCAAGGCACTCAATTTGAGTCCTCGCTATTGAAGGCGCTAACCTGATTTATGGGATGCAATCGTACCAGAGCATCACCCCGCTTCTAACGGACTCATCGAGCGATGGCACCGCACGCTCAAAGCAGCAATCATGTGTTAGGAGCAGAATCCAGCCTGGCCGCAAATACTGCCAACGGTATTGCTGGGATTACGTGGAACAGTCAAAGAAGACCTCGAAGCATCATGTGCCGAGATGCTATACAGAACTACACTCAATTTTCCTGGAGAATTAATCACACCACAGCAGACAACCATCGAGCCACACGAATTCCTACGTTAGCTGCAAGAGACCATGATGCAGATGCGCCCTTTAGCTACAGGGCAACGCGATACTCAAACGCTATTTATAAGCAAAGGTCTTAAAACTTGCTCACACGTCTTCATGAGAATCGACGCAGTTTAGAGACCTTTGACTCAGCCGTATTTAGGATCGCACAAAGTTTTAAAAAGAATTAGTGACATCCGCTACGCAATCGACATCAATGGGCGCATTGCCAACATTAGCACCGAACGGCTCAAACCCGCCTTTATCGAAGACGTGCGTGAACACACGTTGCACTATAAAGAGAAGCAGTGGCAAACGACAAGAGGCCTCCCGAATCTAACTCAGTTAGGTTTTTGTGAGACGGCACTCCTACTTGTAAATATAGTCGGCTGATCGTGACATTCCATCCATCAGTAATGTCACTTGCGAGGAAATGGTGAAGCGCCGCGAATTTGCAACCGCAATGTACAAATGTAAATTCTCTCTCACTGACGTAAAAAAAAAAATTCTAGAGCATTCCACTATGATACGTCGGTGCGTACGGATCGAGCAAAACTTGAAGTGTAAGATTATCATGTAAATAAACTTCATTGTGTCATTAAATTAACGTTGAGTATTATTTTATACGCTCGTCCGTACATTGAAAAAGAACTGCTCCAAATAACTGAAGATGCATCTCTTAAAACATTAAGAGTTCACTGGAATCTAGTTCGAGATGAGTTCCCGCTCAAAATCCCAAAATTCGCTGTTCGGTGGAATCTAGTTCGAGACGAGTTCCAGTTCAAAACGACGGCTACTGGCAACATTGCTACCATTTAAGATCCACTACAATGGTTAGCACCGGTAATCATAAGTTGGAACGAACAGCCATCTGAAGATATAGTAAAACGATGGAACTCGTTTCAGGTCAATTCAGTGAATTTAGAGAATATAAAAATTCTTCGCTGGGCTCATTACACACCTAAAACTAAGATAGAACCTCATGTCTCAGTAGCAGCATACGCTGCAGTTGTGTACAGTAGGTCAGTTGATGGATCTGGAACAATGGAAACAACTCTACTCTATGCGATGACAAAAGTCACACTTCCGAAGCTCGAGCTGAACGCAGCGGTACTCCTCTTGAAACTGCTTCATCAAATGGTCATCTCAATGAATTTGACACATGCTCCAGTTTTCGCCTGAAGTGATTCAATGATCACCTTGGGATGGCTAAAGAAAGTATCTGGTTCTTTAGAAATCTACATCACTAACAAAGTATCGAAAGTACAGAGGTTGCGATTAGACGATGTAAAATGGCAGTGTAACCACGTGAAATCTAATGAGAATTCCGCCGACTGCACTTCCAAAGAGCTTCAGAAACATAACATGTGATGGAACGGTCCGACCTGGCTACTGCAAATGAGAAACTTCCAAAACACTACCAAGGTCGTATCGATGATATCAATAAAAAAAGAAGCAGGGATATTGGAACGTTACTCCTATTTACAGGAACTGATGAGAGGCGTCAGTCCCTGCCTTAGTGCAGCCGGCCTCAGAAGATAACTGGTTTTTTGAGAAACTACGAACTCAATAATGCACACTTAAGAATTCTATTCACCACACAACAGCAGGAATTTTCTCAGGACATCGCCAATTTTAGAGCAAGTAAGGGAGCTAACAAGAATTTACAACCCCTCAATCCAGTCCTAGATGAGTTGTGAATTCTTCGAGTTGGAGGAAGGCTCCGAAACGCAAATATTTCAATAGACGTCAGTTTTCCTATCCTGCCGCCACAACGTCATCATGTCACTTATCTGATCCAGCTAAGTGAAGAGTGGGCATTCGACATCTGTTTTACTGTAGACCACGTTAATAGAGATCAAATGGGCTGGGAAAAATGGTAGTTCTATCTAGTCCATCTTTTCTGCTTCATATCTGCAGGGCTTGCGTAGGGCACCAAGCTTCCGTATAACTAGCTTGCAGCCAGGGCACCACGGATCTCAGTTCAAATTCTTCACTTGATCTTGCCTGTAGCGAGCGTTACTGCTGTAAATTGTTTTATGAAAGCATTTCCTGGCCGACTTGTATGCTGCTATCTGGTTGCCTGCCTTGTCACGATACCATAACCGTTGCTTCACGTCAAAGCTTGTAACACTTCCTTCGCTTTCAGCGATTCCAGTTGACTGCCCTAACGGGGTCTCCAGTGCGGCATAGAATCGCTGCGCGCAGACGTAATGATGCTCATAGATGAGTTCACCATTTCCTACAACACCGCACTTGCCGGGGGGAACCTCGGTGAACCTCTCAAGGGCCCTCCTCCTAACGTTCCACCCAATAATGGAAAGTCGATAGTACGAACCCTGGGAGGCAGCATCACGAATTTCAAGCAGACTGATCAACAATTTTCAGCATGACAAGCATTATACTGGCCGCCATTTCTTTGGCTCATTTTTCCCGTGGGTTAATTTGAGGTATGCTCCATTCGATTGCTTTAGTGTTGTAGTCTCCTTCTATGAATACGAGGTTATCTGCGTTTGGCATAGTATCCTCCAAAGCATTAAATTTGGCTTAAAAAGATGTCGGCTTGTTTAGTGTTTGGTACACATAAAAAAGTGTAACTCCTGGACACTGAACCCACATAAAACTATTCCCCCATCCATAACCCTTAATTAAAATATCAGCACTGCTTCAAGCCCAGATGGTGGCATTACCACTTTCGTCAGGGTATTATAATCATGAACTTATATCGTGGTGGTATCCCTCGCAAACACCTCAAGCTGGTTTTGGGCAGTTGTACTACGTCGTAGGTTTACCTGTAAAATACGGATAATAGAAGCTTTATTTTTACTCTGGTTAGGGCCTTCTGTCAAGCCCGACACTTTCCTGATCCTAAGAATTGCTGGAATCCACTTTTGGATAAGCATCTTAGAAAAATAATACCTGGCAGAAAGCGTCTACCAACCCAGCATACAAAATAACAAAAAATAAAACAAATTAATACGCACCGCATGAGAGTGACATACGAGACATGCAGGCGCAAATTATCGGCATGTATCGTCACGGTTGAAAAATCAACAATGCGAGTAAGGTGGAATCCCTCGATCAAATTTCATAGCAACGGATGATGCAATCCCTGGTCGTAGTAAACAATTGAAATGCTGACATGATTTAATGACCAAAGTAGAATGCGGAATGTAATGCAAATGTATATTGTGCAGAACAATTGTATTGAGGTATTAGAAGTGCGGTGGTTGTACTTATAGAATTGGGTTTTCGTTCAGGATGCGGATTCCACAACAATTTGGATTTCTGTCAGCAGGGTCGGGGAAACTTATGGAATAATTGGATTGAGGGCTACGCAGCGTCGGTTTGTTTAACGCGAGTTCTTGTACGCGTCGGTGTCACTAGGCATTGAGCCGTGGGCAGAGTGCAGTCATCCTTAGTATTTTGCTACGAGTCTTTTATACGTGTTGGCCTCATTTGGCAATGAACCAAGGACACACTGCAGTCATCTTCAGTATTCTGCTACGAGTCTTTTATACGCGTTGGTGTCACCAGGCATTGAGCTAAGGACACAGTGCAGTCATCTTCAGTTTTTTACCACGAGTTTTTTACACGCGTCGGTGTCACTAGGCATTGGGCCGAGAACAGGAACTAGTAAGTTCTGGCATGATCCTGCGTTGCAGATTTTTCTTCGCGCCGGTGTCACTTGTCATTGAGCTGAGGACACGTACTCGCTCCCAAGGACTGGTATTAACATACAGGCACTGTATAACAAGTAACCGGACTGACCTCAGGAAATTTTTTATTGGCAAAATATGTACAATTTTTCTTTCGAAATCTTCAAAGTAGTCCCCAATGAAGTCGATAACATGCTGATACTGAATTTTTCAATCCCCGAACGCTCCCTGGAGGTCGGCAACCTCGATGCTGTCTAGAGCCCTCGTCGTGGCACGTTGAACGTTTTCCAGAGTCCTGAACCGCGTCCCCTCAAGGTGTCTCTTGATCTTGGGGAACAGGAAAAGTCTGCTGGTGCCATGTCCGGGCTGTAAGAACTCTGGTTAGGTTTGCAGTCGATCAAGGATTTCCGAAGCGACAGCAACACGACGCTCCTTTTGCTCATCAGTTAGGTGTTTGAGTACCAGCTTCGCGCAGATCTTCCTCAGGCCGAGATCGTTCTTAATAATGCTGTGAACGGTCATCTTATCAATTCCAACCTAATTTGCGGTAGCCCGGATGCTCAGATGACGATCAATGTTCAACACATCATGCACTCTTTGCACATTTGTGTCCGTGTGACTCGTTGATGGAGGACCGACGCGCTGTTAGTCATGGATGTCATCGCGGCCCTCCCGGATATTTCTGTGCCACTGAAACACTTGAGTTTTGGACAGAGCATCCTCAACGTAAGCCTCTTGAATCATTTGAAGAGTTTCCGTGGCTGTTTTCTTGAGTTTGACACAAAATTTGATGCTAACACGTTGCTCGATCGTACGCTCCATTTTCACTCCAACGACGTAACTGAACACGCACTCCACTCTCGCTTGATGCTATCTCTCCAAGCGCTTGGAGGCAACTGCTGCAGCCCGGTTCCCTTTACCTAGACCCCCACCACCACTACAGCATCAGATACCGGTTAGCAGACGCTTTGACGGCGCGGGACAGGCTCAGTCATGTGAAAAATTTATTTTGGTTGTGTAGGGTAAGTAGAGTCGAAGGTACCACTGGAAGAGGCCCGGGGTACACCAAGAACAGGTTATAACACTTGTAAAGAAAGCAGTTTGCCCATATTGCCACATATGTGGTATTTGGGACTCCGATCGACTGCCTCTCATCTCTGTGTGGTACGACCATAATCAAGCAATGGAGAGATACTGTTCTATACCATACACCGTAGATACTTACTTATCCCGTACTCAAAAATTTTTCAGCGTCGTTCTTGGTCAGGTTGATAATTGCCATACGTCGTCCCCTATTGTTCCTAATATTGGTCTTACTTTAACTCTGCTCACGCTAAGAAGCTTCTTTTGATGGCTTCCTTTATCTTGGCCAGGTCCAAGATGTAGTCGAGGTTCTTAATTTCGATCGCTGCCATCGAGTCGAGCGAGGCTACAGTTGCTCTTTTACTAAAAACTAGCTTGCCTGCATCACACGATTGGCCTGTGCTCCAAATACGAACGCTATGTGGCCAGGCCGGGTTGGTCGCACGGCTTTAGGGCCAATTTAGATGTTCGCGGGCTCTACATTTCTCCTGATCTTTCGTGGCATATGTGTATAGGATTGGCCATTCTTCTGTTTAACGAGCAATGCCTGTCATGGGATCTCAGTCGTACCTTGTTTCTCTTGTGCCTCGCATCAGGTACTTCTTGTTGGGTATCTATCTTTCATCGGAGATTTGGGAGTCATTTTACTCTCATTTTTTTCTAACCTCAATCTCCTTCTATTGGGCTAGAGATAGCTCTTTTGATGCTGTTTGGTGATGGAGCTATCTTTTTGGGACTTCTGCTTTTCTTGAGCCCTCTGCTCTTCTTCAGCCTTCAACTAGCTCCGCTTGCAACTCCTCTAGCTTCGAGAACTCGTTCCTTACACCTTTGCCAATAACATTCAAATTAAATTCTCTTCAGAATGCTTCCCACTTTTCAGATTAGCCCTTGTTCTTGATAGTGCTCAACAGCTTTTATGTTCTTCAAACTTCTTTTTGAGGAGAAGTTTTCTTTTGTAATGCCAGTCCAATGGTGTCAAATCGCAACTTCGAGGTGGCCAATTGATATTGCCAAGGCGGTTGATTACACAATTTCCGAATTTTGGGCGCAAAAGACCGATTGTTTGATAAACTGTATGGCATAGCGCGCTATTCTGTTGAAACCGAACGTCGGTTAAGTCCAAATTCTCAATTACCAGCCACAAAAAGTCAATTATCATGCCTCTGTAGTGCTTTCCGTTGACCAAAACAGCATTTTTAGCCTTATTTTCAAATAACAACGGTCCAATGATGCCATCACTCCAGTACCAATACCACATTGTCACTCGCTGAGTGCGCATTGGCTTTTCGACAATCACGTGTTGGTTTTCTGAGCCCCAGATATGGCAGTTTTGTGTGTTCACATACCCATCAAGATGAAAATGTGCCTCATTAGAAAAGATGATTTTTCGAGAAAATCGGCATCCAGTTCGAGCTGCTCTAATGACCAAGCTGTCGAGCGATAAGCAAGCGAATGGTTATTTGGCTTCAATTCCTGAGTCATTTGATCTTGTAAGTAAATAACCCGAGGTCTTTATGCAAAATTCTTCTCAGGCTCGTGCGACTAATGTTGAGTTGCTGCAATCGGATCGATGGCGAGTTGATGTTCTTGAATTGAGGCGCACACTCTCGGCTACAACTGCCATATTCTCCAGGAGTGCGCACCGTACGAGTGCAGGGACCGTAAGCACTCTCTACTAGCATGCCTGTCCTACGAAGTTTCTACACTAATTTCGTACAGTAGGTGCCGTGAGTGCCTTATTTCGGCCAAAATTTCTTTTCAAAAAACATACGGTTTGAGCAACATAGTACTAAATTTGGAAATAAGATTTCAATATTTCCCAACGTTGTTCAAGCGTAACTCGATTTATTTTGCTACGCGGAAGGCTAATGCTGACTCACTAACATAATTTTGAGCGGGAAACATCTGTCAGTGTCCAAATAACAAGTGATTTAAAAAGAAACTACCATATGGCCCACCCAGGATGTGTCGAACCGGAGAACCAAGTTGTAGGGATATCGAGTTCTCCGTTATGGCAAGTGAATTGTTTTTTTTTCAATTGAGGTATTTCAGCTCTAGCAAAGGTTCCGGTAAACCTTCTGCTCGCTTGGCGCTTGAAGCGACGACTTAAGGTCGATGCGAGTGGTGCCTATGCCCATCTCCGGTAAGAAAACCGGGGCCCGCAGGACCTTCGAGCATCCTCGACTGTAGGGTAACAGCCCTCATATTAATGTTTCCCTAGCTCCTTGACTTACTTAATTTTCAAAAAAAATCCGAAAAACAAATGCTCGTAAGTCACTTATCAAATCATTTCACAGTTCTCTTCATGCATTTCATTTCTGATAAATATGCATAAGCGTTGGGGTATAATGTTGCCTTACTTCCATATGATACGTTTTGTCTTGTCCTTAACTCCAGCATTAAAATTAGTAGAAACTTCACTCTACCGCTTTCGCGACTACACCCTTTATTCCTTTATTTTGCTGAAGAGTTCATCCTTCTTGGAGCTAAGCATCTATTGGAGAGGCTTTTGAGTCTGACATTTCGTGTTCAGTTCATTTTTCTTAAATTAAACTTTTGAACAGGTCATTTGAATCTTGAATTGATCGTGTCAAAATTTTCCAATCCAAGATAGGAATGAATAAACACTTCATTTTCAGTTATCCAAGTTCACCTTGCACTCCCTTATCGACAAGGACATTTTACTGGTATTACAAAAACGTGATCCTATTGTTTATAATAAACTTGGAAAAACCATTCCATCCATTTTGAACACAACTGGATAATATTCAGCAGCTCAAATTTTCCGGTACCAGTGATGCAACATCACTGACCACTCACAATTCAACAAACCAACCACAACGGTATGCAAACCAACAAACAAAACAGCTCATAAGCTTTCCCCAGAATTTATAATCAGTTCAGCAGTAAAACCTTTTCCCACATTTTCCCTATGATGTCGCAATTTTGTTTCTTGTTTTCCCTACACTTCGTACTCGTTCGCATTTCTGGGAAAATCAAATATGGATACATTTCAGGGATTTCACTTAATTATTTTCAATTTACTTAAGTTTGTGATGAATTTCCGCCCCGAGTGGGACAAGGAAAAAGTGATGATGCAAGAAAAGCTACCAGTTACCATTTGTATGACAAAACAACCAAAACCAATCAGCTAACTAGCTGAATCCTTTGAATGTACGAATAGTGGAGGATAGATGTAATTAAGCTGAAAGTGTTTTGAAAAAAAAAGGAAAACAGAAATGAAAATAAGCAGAGAAAACCAACAAATGCATGAGAAAGGATAGTTAATACATTCAAGTGAGAGAGGGAAAAGCGTGAGATAATTTTCATTATACGGAATTTCATTTTAGATTCAGTCGTGACGCTCGATGGGAATAAATTCAATTAGAAATGTGGCAAAATGTAGAGAACAAAATTTCTGATGCAGCGAACTAATTATCTTTGCTAAGTTAGTGAGAAAATTACTATAAACGGATTGAGAATTAGAATGAATGAATAATTTCGAAAACTAATTTGAATTTTCCAGTGGTATCAGTAGTTGTAGTCGTTTCATCAATATGAAATATAAATTAAACCAATATTAATTTGGATTTTATAGCCGCTTCAATAAATAAAACACAGGGACATTCATTATTGTTTCACACGAGGCACTTAGCAAAAACTTTGTGCACACGTTACATGCAACCATTCTTCTTTCCTTAAAAAAAGTGAAAAATGTAATAAAGTTGAATGATTCTTCATCTTCTGCGTAGTACTACAGCCCCTTTCGGGCCTTCGCTTCCTGCAAATAGCGCCCCCAACAGCCTCGGTCCATTAACCATGTTCTCCAATATCGTCTTCGTCGACCAAGGTGAATCAGCGTTTTCTCGGCTTCCATACCGGCCTCCGGCCTTCAGTTCTAAAAACGAATACCTTTTTGGGTATCCGTTGTTCGTCCATACAATTCATGTGGCTAGCCCATTGCAGCTTCCGCAGTCTTACAACTTGACTTTAGGGGACTATAACCTTGAACATGTGGATAACTTCAAGTACTTAGGAGCCCAATTTGACCAAAAGTGTTGTTAATGTACATATTAACAATAAACATTAACGTATCCACCATTGAAGCGAAATTCTTCAAAATCTGCCTGATTAATGTTCACGCCCCGACCGAAAAAAAGAACGAAGAAAGGAAGGAAATGTTTTACAATCACCTAGAAAGACTAGTCGACTCATTGCCTACAAACGACACAAAAACAATTCTGGGTGATTTCAACGCTAAAAATGGCAAAAAATGACAACGGCCCGTGCTTGATTGACTTTGCATGCAGCAGAAATCTGGTCATACGTTTGACTTGCTTCCCACATCAATACATTCAAAAAATGAACTTGGTATCACCGGATGGCAACACACAAAACCAGATTGACCATGTTCTGATCAACCAACATTGGGCCTCGAGCGTACTTAACATCCGTACATCCTGAGGAGCTAACTGTAACTCAAATTAACCTATCGATGTAGTATGTCAAAGGCATATTCGGCGAAGACCAACCTGCTACGCAAATTGGACATCGAAAGGCTCCAAACGGCGTCTGTGGCCAAAAATTGCCTTTGATACAAATATCGGACTAAGGCAGGGAGATGAGCTGGCTCCATTGCTATTCAATTTGGCTCTGGAGTAGATTTTAAGGAAGCTACCTATCGATACTCGAGCTACATTACTATACAAGTCAAGCCAAATAGTGACCTATGCAGACGACATCACCATTTTGTCACGGTCATTAACAACTGCCAAAGAAGTCTTCCTGAAGCTTGATAGCGAAGGAAAACTAGTAGGACTACAAATCAATGAAAATAAAACGAAGCTCATGACGCAGCCGAGGACAAATACCCCAAGTACACAAAATATCACACTTGGCGAATACAGTATCGAAAAAATGGGAGAATTTGTGTTAATAGGCGCCAAAATAAACAGAACCAGGGATGAAAGAGACAAAATACGCCGAAGAATACAGCTCGCAAATAAAATATTTTATTCAGTTTTGACGATCTTGAACACCAACTGCATACACAGGAAAACAAGGCTCTAAGTATTCAAATCTCTGATAAGACCTGAATTATGTTATGGATGTGAAACATGGACCCTAACCCAAGCATCCGCAAATATATTGAACGACTTTGAGCGACGGGACCTGAGGTGAATAATCGGAGCGAAACTAGACGGGGACCACTGGCGAATCCGATACAATCATGAGCTGTATGAATTTTTTGACGAGATGGAGATCTCAAGGATTGTACGACTGCAAAAGCTGCGATGGGCTGGACACATGAATAATATAGACGAACAACGGATACCCAAATAGGGATTCATTCTTTGGGAGAACTGAGGGCCAGAGACCAGTCGGGAAACTGAGGAAATGCTTAACGAATATAGTTTATCGCTACTCAGATTTCAAAATTGGAGGACGCGGTCAATGGACCGAGATAATTGGAGGCGCTATTTGCAAGAAGTGAAGGCCTGAGAGGGGCGGTAGTACTACAAAAAAGAAGAAGAAAGTATTCGTGGTCTTCGTGGCATCTTGTTGGACACAGGTCTCCTTATCGAGTGCTTCGAATTGGTCTTATCGTATAATCTAGTCCTTCCTCTTTGATTCAAGGTAGGCTTCTGTCTTCCAATCCATAGAGTTCTTTTTGTAGTTCCTGATTGATTATCTGCTTTCTAGCCTCTGCCTGTTGCTGAACCAAGAGATGCCACTGTGCGCCCATGATTATGTGTATATTAGTGTAATAACAATCACGCCAGCGTCATCAAAAATTAATGTTCGATATTCAATAAATTTTAGTTTGTCAAACCTGGTTTGCTTATGGAGTTATAGCTGGCGCTTTAACTAGTGCATCTTTAAGAGAGAAAAATTGACAACAATCTATTAGTGCAAACCCCACAACATTACGATTATGAATGACTTTATTATTCATATCAGTATGGTTTTGATAATCACATTTTGTTTAAAACTATTCTAAATCTAGTTAAAATAAAACGATAGCAGAAATCTCAGAAATCGCTTCTCACGGTTGAACGCTGCAAAAATTATTCCAAACGTCTAATGGTGCGTTACGTTATGATACATGAGAATGTAGTTGATCGTCGGCGCAAACAGACACTCATCCCACGAGAAATCTTTCCCTGCCAGCCAATTCTACATATCAGCGGCATAGCAATTTCCTCGAGAAAATGGAAATTTGGTTGAGCCGCTCTTCTCGGTTCTCATGAATTAACATTCATGAGAGAACCTAGAAAAACGCCAATACTAGTTCGTAGTCTACATAATCTTCAGCATCATCAGTGACAACGTCATAGCATCATCATCGACATCATCATCAACGACATTATCATTCATCATCAACAACAACATCATCATTCACCATCAACAACAACGACATCATCATTCACCAGCTTCAGCGTCGTAGCCGCCTACCTCGTCGTAAACAAAAGGGGGTAATAAATTCGGTCATTTTTAAAGAGTAAAACTTAAATATAGATTAAAAGCAAGAATTTTTACTTGCAAATTGGTGACCTCAACTTGCAACAATAATGGTGGTCGGACAAAATGACGAGGGTAGCGAAAACCATCTCCCCCAGGAGGCGCCACCAGTCGGGAGTTCACCACCGGCTCAGTAGGTAAACGTAGTTTGCCAGTGCAGGCTGCCATCCTTCTGGCGGGCTAGCCTTGAGTCATGGTTCTTCCAGGTGGAATCACAATTCGAGGTGCACAATGTGACAAAGGGCGCAGCCCAGTACCATCTCACCGCATCATCGCTGGACCATGAAACCATCACGGATGTAGCGGACATCATCCACGCGCCACTGGAGCATGACCGATACGGAGCGCTTAAAGCAGTTACCGTCACTCGCCTTACAGACTCACCTGATGCGCAGCTATATAAGCTGCTCATAGGTGTCGAGCTTGGAGATAGGAGACCTTTGGAACTCCTATGACATATGCGTTCCCTCACTGGCACACGGGTTAGCGAAGATATCCTCCGTGTGAGATGGCTTGACCTCCTGCCTCAAGAAATGCGCCGCATGCTTCTGGTTATAAAAAACACAAAACATCAGTGCAATCATCCATGCGCAAAATAAAACCCTCTCCTGGTATCTCCTCACCGCGTTCTTCTTCGGACCAAGTCGCTGTCGAGCTAGCTGCCTTGCGTCTGGCAATTTCGCAGCTAACAAACTTGACTTAAGAGACGCTTTAGCAACCACACGCCTGCACCAACACACTGAAAGAGCGGTCCTTATCAAGAAACGCAAGCCAGTGACGAGGTCACTCCGCCACCCCTGGACCAGACCATCACACAGGTCACTGCTGGTATCACACCAAGCATGGGGCCCTAACGATGCGTTGCAAGCAGCCTTGTTCCTTCCCAGCTTTAGACCACACTACTAGGTGCTCGGAAAACTAGGTTTGCTGGTGTTGTGCTCAGCGGATACTGCCGGCAACACCTTCGAGCGACGCCTTTATGTGTCTGACCGCACCACAAAAACTATGTTCTCGGTAGACTCCGCCTCCACCCTCTCCATCATCCCGAGGCATTCCATCGCTAGGCCTCTTTGTAAGCAAAACGTCATGCTAAAGACAGCCAATAACATGCCCATTATAAACTTTAGATTTTGGGCTACGCCGGCCACTCCACTGGTCGTTCGTAATAGCAGATGTCCAAACAGCCATTCTAGGAGCCGATGCACTAAAGCATCATGGTCTAACCATTGTTCTACGTAACCAGCGCTTCTTGGGAGATCTCACTAGCCTCTTCAAAGTCTGCGTCATCGGTCCAGCTCCAGCTATACACAGTATAGCGCTGTCACTAAAGTGAAGAATACATTGGAGACCGGTACTAAGGGATAATTGCCAATTATGCAGACGGACCCACACAACCCGGGAAATTAGCCTCAGTTGCTGACCTACCCGTTCACCCACCGGTTTTCACGAGACCACGCCGCCTCGCGGGACAACGACTCACCGCAGCAAAAGCCGAGTTCACTCAACCTCGACCGGACCGTTACCCACTGCCCATCATCGAGGATTTGATTCAGGAGGGCAGTGGCACTGTTTTCTCAGTAATCGACCTCCAGTGACCTTCAAATTCCGGTTGCTCCTGAACACGTTTGTAAGGCGGCATTCATCATGCCTTTCGGACTGTATGAATTCCTGGGAATGCCTTTGGCTCTACGCAACGCAGCTCAAATGATGCAGCGGACTCTAAACCATTCGCTGAGGAAGTGGACTTCATCCGGGTCTATCAGGACAATGTCCTAGTTTTCTCGGCCAGTCACAACCATCACCAGTGCCACGACGAGCAACTGCTCCCCATGCTGCAGGTGGCGAATATCCACGCCCAATGGGATAAATGCCAAATCGGTCAGCTTGAAGTCGTCTTTGCTGGATACTACGTCTACAAAACTGGATTTCAACCGCCAGCCTCCAAAACAGAAGCCATCGTATCTTTTCTCAAACCGGCCGATTCCTCCCAGCTGGGGCGTTTTCTCGGAATGCTGAATTTTCGTCGCCACTGCACGCCACATGCTACTGAGTCTCAAGCAGTGCCAGTGCGTAACATTAGAGCCAGCACCATCACCAGGGCACTATGCGACCACTGGATATCAATATTTGGCCCGCCACTGGAGATCACAGTTTGAAGCCGACCTCCTGAATCAGCTTGGCCGCTTCTTGGGCAGCAACCACGTCCCCACCACTCCATACTACCCTCAAGCCAATGGCACGAGCGAACGGATGCACCGCTCCCTCAAAGCAGCGTTAAAATGCGCTCCGGAGACATCATGGTTACAGGCACTTCCACCGATCTTGCTGGGTCTACGAACCATATTCAAGAAAGACCAGCAAGGCTCTCCTGCAGAAATGGTTTCGGCACATCTCTTTAGATCCCGGGTGAGTTCATCATGCCTCAAGACACACCAGCTGGCAGCCCGCAAGATTTTATCACCGACTTACGCCGCCTCTTTAAATCGATTCGTCCTGTTCCGTCAGCTAGACACTCGGTTCATCAACCATACGTTTTCAAAGACTTTTGTGCAGCTAGCTTATACTATGCGAACCACTGCTGTTTACGGGCCGGTGGGGTTTTCTATCCATATTTCTTTAAAAATGAGTCCAATTGGAACGTAACCATAAATGGCAATCCCTATTGCGCCAATAAAGAAGCTTTCTGTGACGCAGTAAAAGCGCAACTATAGCACCGCTCGAGCCGATGACAACGATCGAAATACGGGACATTGACTGCGTGACGGATCTGGCCGAGGTAGAAGAGGCCATCAAAAGGGAGTTCCCTAGCGTGGGAAGGATCAAAGTGAGACTGACACCAGAAAACAACAGGGGACAACGCATGGCCATAATTGACTTGACCGAAAAGGACGCCGAACAATTCCTGAACAAGGGCAAAGTACGAATTGAGTGGGTTGTCTGTAGGATACGGCGAAGATCAACGTCTCTTCAATGTTTCAAATGCCTTGGTTATGGTCACACCACACAAGTATGCAAAGGACCCGATAGGAGTTCCCTTTGTTACAAATGCGGTGAAATGGGACACAAAAGAAAAGAGTGTACGAAGGAGGTACACTGTATTCTTTGCAAGGATGCTGATCCAAAACCTGATTTTGGAAACGTTTTGGGATCAGGAAAGAGCCGGGTGTTGCAGAAAGCCCTAGCCAAGGCAAAATTAGAGCTTCGATGACCCGCATCCTGCAGCTAAACCTACATCGCAGTTCAACCGCCCAAAATCTGCTTGAGCAGTTTGCGAGGAACATGAAAGCCGACTTCTTGCTGCTGAGTGAGCAACACCATAATAAAAGCCCTGCATTATGGTATTCTGATGAAACTGGTACTGCCGCCATCTGGGTTCAGAACAGGGACTTTCAAGAGGAGAGTTGTGGACGAGGGGATGGTTGCGTGTGGGTTCGGTGCTCAGGGATCACCTTCTTTAGCGTTTACTTGACGCCTAACGAGTCGATATCATCTTTCCAAGCCAAGCTTAGTGCTTTGGAGGGCGCTGTCTCGAACGCAGAGCGCAACGTGCTCGTTGGGGGCGACTTCAACGCTAAAGCAATCGAATGGGGCATGTCTCAGACGGATCCGCGGGGAAAACGAATCCTGGAAATGGCGGCCAGGACAGCCCTCGTCATACTAAACTCCGGAAATACACCGACTTTCCGCCGTATTGGCTGTGAGGGAACCATACCGGACGTGACATTCGCCTTGGAGTCCTTAGTACGGAGGATACACAACTGGAAAGTATTAGAGGACTACTCAGCCAGTGATCATCAGTGCATTCTGCTTGAGATAAGTGATGCTGTCTCCCGACGTCTGTGCTCTCGGCCTTCTACAACTGGATGGAACATCGGAAGGATGGACGTCGAGAGGTTTGCCGAAGTTCTCACAGCAGGTGAGCCGCTGCAGGGAGCTTCGGAGGGGACAGAAGAACTGGCAGCTGGAGACGTGGTGAAATCTACTATGAGCATCATTACGACTGCTTGCTGCGCTTCTATGCCCCGTCGAAAACCCCAGCACGGCAAGCCCCCAGTGTATTGGTGGTCAACTGAAATCGCTGAAAAATGAAGAGAGTGTCACAAGCATCGACGTGAGGCTCAACGGGCGCGGAACCGTGACGAGGCGTGCAAGCAGGTAGCAGCATATAAGTCGGCAAGGAAATGCCTTCGCAAATTGACCAATAATAGCAAGGCTCGCTGCTGGCAAGATCTAGTGGACAATGTGAACAAGGATCCGTGGGGCCTTGGCTATAAGCTGGTCACGGGGAAACTTGGTGCCCTACGCAAGCCTTGCATACATGACGCGGAAAAGATGGACGCGATAGTGCGAGGACTCTTCCCCGCCCATCCCGCCCGTGTTGACGCTGTCCATGGTGAAACAGCAGTAGAGTGCCCACTCTTCACACAGCTGGAGCTGGAGGAGACAGTCCTCTCATTGAAAACGAGGAAGGCTCCAGGTTCAGATGGTGTTCCAGCTGAGGTGTTGCGGCTCGTCTATCACCATTGTCCTGACTTGCTGCTCGGCACATTCAACGCTTGCCTACAGGACGGGGTTTTCCCGGTACGATGGAGGGTGGCGAGGCTCGTGCTGATCAGCAAGGGGAAGGGAAATCCCGAATCGCCGTCTGCATACCGCCCGTTATGCATGCTGAACACGGCTGGGAAAGTGCTAGAGAAACTCATCAAGGGAAGACTCACTGACGCGATTCGTGCTGCTGGGGACCTATCTCCTCGGCAGTACGGCTTTAGAGCAGGACATTCTACCATTGATGCGATTGCAGAGTTCGTGAACGCGGTTCAAAAGGCAGAGGCATATAGTCGCACCAAGCGACGGATCGTCTTGTTGGTGACACTCGATGTCAGGAATGCCTGCAACTCCGCTAGGTGGGTGGGTATTCTGGATACGCTGGAAAACTCTTTTCAAGTTCCAGAATATCTTATGCGGCTTTCGAGGAACTACCTAAAGGACCAAAACCTGCTCTACAACACGACACAGGGCCAACGAAGGATGGAAATTACATCGGGTGTTGCCCAGGGATCTATCCTTGGTCCGGACCTGTGGAACGTGCCTTGCGACTTGCTACTGAGACTTGAGATGCCAGATGAGTCGCACTTGGTCGGCTATGCGGATGATGTTGCGGCTCTGGTCACTCGACGCACCGTTGAACAAGCGCAGCTTCCGCTAGGTATGCTAATGCGCCGAGTGAGGGACTAGATGACTGCTCGCGGGCTGAGTTTAGCACTGGAGAAAACCGAAGTGGTCATCTTGACAAAAAAGAGAATCTCTAGAGTAAGGATGATCAGTATTGGAGACATACAAATCCAATCGAAGCCAGCGGTAAAGTACCTGGGGCTACTGATCGACTCGAAGATGAGTTCTTCTGAGCAAATCAGGGCAACGGCTGAGAAGGCTGCTTCGGGAGTATCGGCTCTGAGTCGACTTATGGCCAACATAGGGGGGCCCAGCCCATCAAGAAGACGCCTCTTGATGAGTGCTGTAGGGTCAGTGCTACTGTACGGAGCAGAGGTATGGGGCGACGCTCTCAGCAAGGAGGTATACCGGAAACGTTTGGCATGGGTACAGAGAAGAGGAGCACTGTGAGTTGCATCTTCGTATCCAACAGTCTCCGACTCGGCGGTGAGAGTGATTGCAGGCGTGAGACCGATCGCCCTCCTTGCTAGGGAGCGCCGCGCTATTTACCTGCGCCGTAGCGAGGATGCGAGGGAGATAGTTGTCCGCGAAGAGAGACAGCGCTCGCTCAACGATTGGCAGCATTCTTGGGTGAATTGCACGAAGGGAAGATGGACTCCGCGCCTCATCTCGGATGTGAGACTGTGGCTAAATCGAAGGTATGGTGAGACTGACTTCTATCTGACCCAGCTTTTGAGCGGGCATGGGTGTTTTCAGTCTTACCTGCACAAAATCGGTAAGTCACGGTCTCCCGATTGTCGGTTTTGCCCAGTAGAGGAGGACAATGCCTGTCACACATTTTTTACGTGTACAAAATGGGTCAGGCTACGAAGGAAACTCTACACGGAGACGGAAGAGCTCACTCCGGATAATATAGTTGCGGTTATGCTCGGATCGGTTGACAAATGGAACCAGGTGGCACATTATGCTCGGGGATTCCTAAAAGATAAAAGGGGCTCGCAGCAGCCGGAGGTGCTGGGGCTGGGGGATCGCTCTTCTGGCATTTCCTCTTCCCCTCTCCCCTTCTGCTAGGAAAGGGACTCCCCAGCTTGAAGGCGCCCCACGGCGTAACAAAACGAGACCTGGCCCGAAGTAATGTGTCAAACGGTTCCAGGCTAGGCTCTCAGATTGACAGGGGAGGTGTTTAGTGGGTAGTCGAAGGGTTTCCTCCATGGGAGTCCCACACTGCCAGACTCGGCGGGTGTAAATGCCTTCACCTCCCTACCACAAAAAAAAAAGTTATTATTGAAACACCTACATCTTTTGACGAAAATTAAAAAAATTAATTTAAAAGTTTTCGAAAATGGGGTTTTTTTGACAACAAACATAAATTTGATTTACTATGAGGTTTGATTTTTTTTTGACAAATGACGTGTGACTCCTGTCAAACGACTATATAATTTTTATTCAGTATTGTTTGACAAATTGTCATAGAAAGACTAACACCTCAACAACGTATCCAAATCATTTAGCTGTACTACGAAAATCAGCGTTCTGTGGGAAATGTTTTTTGTGCTCTTAGAGCAACTTATGGTGTGCATCGTCAACCTACTGAAACCGCTATAGCCAATACCATCCGCAAATTTGAATCCCAGCATACATTTTTGGATGATACTCTATCGATTAGACCACATCTAGCACGTAGTGAAGAGAATATAGCAGCTGTAGCTGAGAGTGCAGCTGAAGACCGTCACGAATAGAATCAGCGTCGTTCTTAACAACTTGGTTTGTCGTACGTAACATCTCCGCGTATTTTACGTAAAAATTGATTGAAGCCGGGCAACTTAGGTTTCCGTGCTGTTGTTGGCGAATGGGCTCTGAATCAGCTCAATGAAAACTCGCTGTTATATCAGGAAATTTTGGTCAGCAAAGAGGCGCATTTTTGGCTCAATGGATACGTCAACAAACAGCATTGCCATTTTGAGCTGACCAATACAGCGACAGAAATGCACCGTTTTTTGTGTGGTTTATCGGCCGGTGGAGTCATCGATCCATATTTCTTTAAAAATGAGTCCGGTCAGAACGTAATCATAAATGGCGACCGCTATCGCACCATGATAACAGATTTTTTGCTACCTGAAATACAAGCCTCTGGTATCGGTGAACTTTGGTTTCAACAAGACAATGGACTTATTGAGTAGTCATTTTGGTGAGAACCTGACATCACGTTTGGGACATGCAAACTAGCCTCCTATATCGTGTGATATCGCATCTTGTGATTATTGTCTCTGGGGTTATATGAAGTCTCTGGTCTTCGGGGATAAGCCAGCTTCAATCGACGGTTTGGAAACCAACTTGCTTGTGTCATTCACGAGATATAGGTTGCTATGCTGCAACGCGTTGGCCAAAATTAGACCCTCGGATGGACCATTTACGGTGTAGTCACTGTCAACCTTTAAACGAGATAATTTTAAAAAGTGAATTTCATAGATTGTTCTTTTGACTCACAATAAAATTTTTGCTCAGAATTCAACTTTATGCTTTTTATTTGAGATTAAAAACTAAACCTCATAATGAATAACGCTATTATTATGTTAGATGTGTGGTGAAACCCTACAGTAGCTTGAAATGTTGAACTTTAAGCGAACACCATTTTGATATTTTGAGGCTATCCTCAAATTGTTGTATTTTTCTCTACATCAAATTTTATTGAACCAATGAGGTAATTGATCTAAAATTTTGGGTCACAATTGTGTAGTTTATTAAATTCATAGTTTGCACTAAACACACTTCGGCCAAATATAAACAACATTTATACAGTCGAACACGGTTATAACGAATCTCCAAGGGACCAAAAATTTCGTTCGTTATATCCGAGGTTCGTTACATCCGATCGTTTGCACTACATACATTGTAAGGTGATTTGAATGAAAACCAATTTATGCAACATTTATACATATGTATTTGCTATTTTGTTGCATAGAAAATAAACATAACTAAATACATTTCTAAGTTCATTTGTATGAAAAAATAATTTGAATTCGTATCTGGTGTTGACTGGAGTCTAATTATTTAGTCGGAAGAAGCCTGTGACTTTTTTCTGAATATTTCGCATTTTTAGGGCTTCTTGGTTTATATTTTTTTTCGAGGATATCAACAGCAGCCAAAAGTTCGCCGTTTTCTGGGCAGGTTATCTGTGTGAAGTGCTTTATAGTCTTCATAGCAGAACGTGCTTCCTGTAATGTAGGTAAATTTTCTTCAATTTCTGACTCCTCTTCATGTTCACACTCATTTTCATCAGCTTCTTTGAATATTGAGTGTATCAAGCCAATATCATCTGTCTTCAGCAGTTTCCACATGTTCATCAATTGCGTTGTAAACGTTTAAGTCAAATTCGTTGAAACCGGAAATGCAGTTGGTATCTGCCCATTGAGATAATGTTGCATCTCCGCTTTCACTTTCGGTTGCTATAATCCACTCAGCAAGTGTAATATCATCCTCTGTCACATCTGCTCTAAACCCAGCATGTTGAAAACAATTGACAATCGTATTTTTGGTAACATCCCGCCAAGCACTAACCAACATCAATATAGCTTCCGTGATTGATACTTTAAAGTCATCCTTTCTGTCATAAGCATCTATTAGTTTTAATAGCAATTCCCTTCGGTAGTGAGCTTTTAAGCTTCGAATCACGCCTTGAATTGCAACATGTAATCGATAATTGAATTGAATAAACAGATTTAATGCATTGTACCTTGGTCCATTGGCTGCAAAATTGCCGTTACATTGGGAGGAAGGTAAACCACCTCAATCCATCGTAAATTTTTAACTGGTAGGTGTGCTGGACAGTTGTCAATAATGAGGACAACTTTCCTTTGATCTCTTCCTAACTCTTCATCCCAACTCTTTAAGAGTGATGAAAAAATTTCGCTCGTCATCCAGGCTTTTTTGTTTGCCTTCTAAGTGACAGGCAGTTTTGGCTGATTTTCGAAGCACCTTGGTGATTTTGATGTGCCAATTACCAGAAGTTTTCTCTTCTCAGATCCATTCATATTGGCACAAATCCAAATGGTGATTTTTCCTTTGAATGCTTGCCTCCAGAACATTTTTCACCTATAAATTTAAACGTTTGGTCAGGTGTCAGTTTGTAAAAGAGCCCGGTTTCATCTCCGTTAAAGATATCCTTAGCATGATAACGCCTGCTTATACCTACAAAATGAGAAATATATACATTGCAGAAATCACAAACAAAAACTGAGTTCATACTTGGCCAAATTATTGCAAGCCACTCGCCGGTCGTCTCCAAGGATACGCATCCACTTTCTCCATGACATTTTCTGCTTTGAATGGAATGTTGTTTTTTTAAAGCGATCAACCCAGCCTCTTGAACAGTTAAAAGCCCCCATATTTACTGCTAAATCTTCACATGAGGCGTTTAAAGATGGAAATTGTTTCGCTTTTTTTTTGTAAAATAGGCCCAGAAATTGGAACATTTTGATTGCGTTTCGACACAAACCACTTTAATAAGACGGCATCGATATCGGGTCTTTCTGGCTGCCGTAACTTTTTTGCAACTGGTCTAAAATTTAGTCTTTCGGCTAGGTACTTTTCCATTTGTGCCCAGATTGTAGACACTGTCGACTTTGATAGTTTATATTCCCGACAGATTCGTGCATTTGCATAGCCACTCTGTAATTTTTCGATTATTTCCAATTTATCTTTCAGATCAATTGACTTCCTTTTAGTTGTCATTATGGAAAATTCAAATAGCACTATTGAGCATAAACAAATAACTAATATTATTTAAATATAAATTTGTCACCGCTCTATACAACACAAACACAATTGGGTTCGAGACGAATGCAAGTACTACATACTTGGAAAACTGTAAATGCCGCACAATCGATTGTAAACAACAAACTGATGTTTTTCAAATTGAATTTCTGTTAATATGTATGTACATATGTAATGGATTGGCTTCAAACAAATGAAGATATGTATCAGTTTCCAGTCACTTTATCACCGATGGTTCGTTATATCCGAGTAAATTCTTTCCATTGGGCAAAACCCTACGTTCGCAATAGCCGAGAGTTCTTTATATCCGAGTTCGTAATAACCGAACAAAAATACATGTATTTTTTAATAATTTGGAAGGGACTTTGGTTCTCGTTCTCTATAGCCAAGTGTTCGTTATATCCCGTGGCCGCTACAAGCGAGTTCGACTGTATTCAATTTTGGCGAAAGTAAGCGCTCCAGTTTGCATTCAAAAAGACGTTGTTTAACATGATTTTCGTGAAAATTCTGTAATATTAGGGAAAATTAATTCAAAACTCTAAACTTGACCCTGCTGATATATTGTCTTGCGTATCGAAACATAAATGAGCCATCCATTGCAATAAGAAAATTTCATTTCAAAAATCTACTTCCTTAGTACGAATCAATTCCTGTAACCATCGTTTATTTTTATCCTTGACACTAACCTTACATTACCATGCTACGTAAAAAACCCAACAAAATCGTACACATGCCCGTCAAAATCATACACAAAATTAATTAAAAACATAGAAAATGTAAAACCGACCAAGAACTGCTGTGAAACGAAATGAAAATGTTATCATATGGAAAAACTTTTATGCTTCCACGAGCATTTGTATTTGCATGTCCCGCTATCAAATTCGCATACGCAGTTTGCAACGAGGGATGCTGTTTATGATAGCAAAGGACACCGAAACATTGAATCTCAATTTACCATCCTCGTATACTCGCAAGTGTATTTTCTTCATATGAAAAACACATATCGCATCAGCATAACATTAAAGAAAGAGAAACACATTGAAAACATATCAACGCTGACATGCAAAAGAGTAAAATCATGCAGAATAAAGTTCAAGGTTAGATTTGAATTTCAAGATACTAAATCATATGCTTTAAATTTCAGATACGCAAGGAGGATTTTATATTTTTTTTCCGAGGATTTTCTCTATCTAAAAGTGTCCCGCCGTGAGAAACTATGTCGACATAATTGGTCAAGGTCGATATGGAAGTAATTTAGGGTGGGCGTTGATGGATTTCACGGAAATGAGACAAGCCTTGACTTCTGGCAGGTGGTTAAGGTATTCATCTTTTAGATATGTGTGTTTGTAGATAGTGTTAAGGATGTTACCTCTATCTGGCTGGTTTGGGATGTTATAGCAGATGAAGTGAATCCATAAGTTATGGATTTAAGTAATGTAGCTTTGATGATGCATGTAACATAGCTTACCGATAAGAAGAGGGGAAGGTGCTTTAAAGTATACGTAGATGTTATGCAGGAGACTCGTTCCGTTTCCGACTCCTTCCTCTTTTAGTACACAGGAACAGTTCTAAAAACGGAATGAAATGTGTTCATGTGTAGATTATAGTATGATTTCCTTATTCATCATAAATATTTTAATTGAATTATTTTAGAAAAGAGTTACTAATTTTTGTATACCCTTTACAATCTAGCCTCTATTTGATCCATAAGAGTTTCTCGATAGCTCTGTTTTGTTCCAGTTAGTATTCCGACGTTTGTGCGCATGGTCTGTTGCCCCTGAATTTCAGAATTTTCCAAGTGTTCCATTTTAGTGTTATTCTGGCACAGTTTCTGAAATTCAATCGTTCTTGGGTGTGCTTCACGTTTTTTCATTCACGCTCCCTCGCTTGATGTGGTGATACACTATTTGAAGTACTTTACTTTGTGTTTCCAGAGTTTCAGCTACCGATTTTGTTTCTCTTAGCATTTTTTCCTTAGGAAATTACAATTTTATCTGCTATGAAAAAATAGTTGACTAGGTGATTTTCGTAATCATTTGTAATGATTTTTTTGATTACCCATAACATTTTGTCAAATGCAGTGTTTATAAGGTCGCGTACGCTTTTTGCGCCGGCTAATGCATGCTAGTAACCTGTGTTTGAAAAAGGATTTTCTTCCGAGTCTTATTGCTAAATATTTGTCGAACTATTCCTCCAACTTTCTAATCTGTAGTTGCCTTTGACACTGTCGAACTTTTCAAGCAGTTTAAATGTTTTAATTTTGTTCATTTCATTTATTTTCTAATTCATATCAAAACAGCGGAACGAAATTGATTCGTAGTTCTGTGCAGTAACTTTCATTCGCCAATTGCCTGTATAGAGCTGAACATTATTTCGGCCTGCGATACTACTAGTGTCGCTCTATCAAGTTTTCGAGATAAGTAGCGATCTTTTAAGTTATGGAGGTTGATTTTATTCCACTATTTTAATATTCATTTTATTTAATCTTTACATTTTCAACTTTTTGGACGCAACCTTATCAATTATTTTTGACTTTCTTTTATAAGTAGTTTCGTGCAAGTTATGGAGGACGCCATGGGATGCGATAGAGCGAGAGAGAGTTGACGAGGTCCGTGCTGACTATTTATACCTTTTGTTTTGTATTCATCTCAGCGCCTCTGATGTGCAACACCTGCAATACTGTTGCGGCTGTGAGTTGTGTTTTGTGTTGTGGCATGCGTGGGCAATGCAGCGGAGATGTCATGTTCGTCGGAGCCGCTGTATGGTTGACATAGGGATTATGTAACTGCCACAGTACTCCCCCGCCAGTGGTTGAGCCATTGGAGCGATACCACGATTCTGCGAATGACACGAACCTCTTTGGGAGATTAATGGCTCTTCCGCTTCCGTTCTTTCTTGAACTCGCTGTTATTTCTAGGAATCCCTTGCGTCGACGTCGGTTGATCCTGGAGGGGCAAATAAGCTGCTTTTAAACGATCGATGCTAACGCGGGTAGCACGGTTTTTAATTTGAAGCTTGAATGTTTTGCTATTTCGCTCCAAAACTTTATATGGTCCGTCGTACGGTGCTTTAAGTGGCGGTCGAACTGAGTCGTCTCGCAAAAGGACATGCGAGCATGCTTGCAGATCTTTTTGTACAAATACTTTGTTAGAAGCATGATTCGACGTTGGCACAGGTTGAATCCGTTCCATCAATTCGCGTAAATGTTGCGCAAAATCGGTGTCGAATCCATCATTGTTGGCCTTCTCGAAAAAATCGCAGGGCATCTTCAATGTTGTGCCGTAAATCATTTCGGATGGCGTTGCTTTTTTGTCGTCCTTGTAAACGTTTCGTAAACCAAGCAGGATGAGAGGCAGGATTTCAGTCCAGCGCTCGTTACTGTGACACTTGATAGCCGATTTCATTGTACGGTGGAAACGTTCGATTAGACCATAAGCTTGCGGGTGTTTTGGACTTGACCGCAGATGCTTCGCTCCTAAAATACGTGATACTTCGTTAAACAGTTTGGATTCAAATTGTGTACCCTAGTCTGTGATGATTTGAGATGGCACGCCGTACTGCGCTATCCAGCCGTTGATCAATGCGGTGGCAACTGTACTTGCGTGAATGTCCTCTATGGGAATCGCTGCTGGCCATCGGCCAAATCGATCGGTACACGTCAAACAGTATCGAAAACCATTCGAAATCGGCAGCGGTCCAACCGAATCGATATAGATTACCAAAAAACGCTTGTCGGGAACTTTGAAGCTTTCTATTGCGGATCTGTTGTGTTGAGTGATCTTCGATTTCTGGCAAGCGAGACAAGTTTTTACCATTTTGGCGATGTCCTTCTTCATGTTTGGCCAAATGAAACGTTCGGAAACTGTTTGATTGTGGCTCTCTTTCCAGGGTGCGCTATGCCATGAACGGAGTCGAAAACTTGTTGCCTGGATTCTCCGGTTGATCAAGGAATTCACGGACATGGAGAACAAAAAGCTGCGCCGACTAGTGCAGGAATGTGAGCTAGGAGACAACAAACTGACGCAACTCCTACGCCAAATGAGAGATTTGGCCGGCGGCGCGATGAACGACGATCCAATTAAGTCTTTGTGGCTAGAGCGACTGCCTAGCGGCATCCGTGCGGTGGTATCGATCGCGGAAGGAAATCTGGATCGGTGTGCGCAGCAGGCCGACAAAATGATGGAAATGGGGAATTTTGGCACCATATCATCTATTCAAGGCCAAACAGAACAAGCGACGGCACAGCCAAGCGAACTGCGCTCTTTACACCTGATCATCGCCGAACTGAGAAAAGAAATTAGCGAGATCAGGGCTCATCAGCATCAACTACGCGGGCGTTCACAAACACCCTTACGTGACGACAAGAGACGCAACCGCTCCAAAAGCCGCGCGGAAAGGCACGCGCTCTATTTTTACCATCATCGATTTGGTGCTAACGCTTAAAAAATGCGCTCAGCCGTGCCAATTCAACAAGTCGGAAAACTAAAGGATGCTTCACTACCGACGCTTAGTGAAGCCTGCAGCAACACGAAATCGAACCATCTTTTCATCATCGAAAGAGCGTCACGACTAAAATTTTTTATTTGATACTTGCGCAGATTTTTCGATTTTACCTGTTTCATCTGTAGGTAAGAAGTTGACGCCAGCAACATATACGCTATTCGCCGCGAATGGATCGCAGATCAACACATACGGCAACAAACTATCTGCAGTAGACTTCGGACTACGAAGGAAATTCGAGTGGAGTTTTGTAATCGCTGACGTCACCAAGCCAATACTGGGCGCCGATTTCCTTGGGAAATTCGAACTACTGGTCGATGTCAAGAACAAACTACTTATTGACAAGCAGACGAAGCTACAGACTCAATGCGTTGCTGAATTCATCAACTACGAGCCAGTTTTTTCTATCAACAGCGACAATAAGTTCAAAGAGCTGTTGATGGAATTCAAAGAATTGACGTCGCCAACATCACACGATAGCACACGGAAAACAACAGCCCGCTATCAAATCATCACCACCGGACAACCAGTGTTTTCACGTCCACGCCGCCTGAACGAAGAAAAATTTAAAATCGCCAAGCAAGAGTTCGAGCACAAGATAAACCTGGGAATATGTGTACCATCAAAGAGCGAGTGGGCCAGTCCACTCAACATGGTTTCAAAAAAGAATGGACTATGGCGACCATGTGGTGACTACCGCCGACTCAACGCTCAAACAGTTCCAGATCGATACCCGGTCGCGCACATTCAGGATTTCGCTCAAACATTCAACGGCAAGAATGTCTTTTCGACACTCGATTTGGAAAAAGCCTATTTTAACATTCCAATCACCGAGACATTTAAGCGAATTGATGGAACGGATTCAACCTGTGCCAACGTCGAATCATGCTTCTAACAAAGAATTTGTACAAAAAGATCTGCAAGCATGCTCGCATGTCCTTTTGCGAGACGACTCAGTTCGACCGCCACTTAAAGCACCGTACGACGGACCATATAAAGTCTTGGAGTGAAATAGCAAAACATTCAAGCTTCAAATTAAAAACCGTGCTACCCGCGTTAGCATCGATCGTTTAAAAGCAGCTTATTTGCCCCTCCAGGATCAACCGACGTCGACGCAAGGGATTCCTAGCAATAACAGCGAGTTCAAGAAAGAACGGAAGCGGAAGAGCCATTAATCTCCCAAAGAGGTTCGTGTCATTCGCAGAATCGTGATATCGCTCCAATGGCTCAACCACTGGCGGGGGAGTACTGTGGCAGTTACATAATTCCTATGTCAATCATACAGCAGCTCCGACGAACATGACATCTCCGCTGCATTGCCCACGCATGCCACAACACAAAATACAACTCACAACCGCAACAGCATTGCACGGGTTGCACATCAGAGGCGCTGAGATGAATACAAAACAAAAGGTATAAATAGTCAGCACGGACCTCGTCAACTCTATCTCACTCTATCGCATCCCATGGCGTCCTCCATAACTTGCACGAAACTACTTATAAAAGAAAGTCAAAAATAATAGATAAGATTGCGTCCAAAAAGTTGAAAATGTAAAGATTAAATAAAATGAATATTAAAATAGTGGAATAAAATCAACCTCCATAACTGGTGACCCCAACAACGGAACACGAACAACGAAATAAAGAACTGCAAAGGAAGCCGATACATCCGTGCGGACATCAAGGCACGCAGCGAACAGCATCCTTTATTCATCGCTGTGTACAAAGGATAGTAAAAAGTTTCCGTGCACGCTCGGCGCCATTTTACCTGAGTGAAATTACGTCAGCCAACGACGTACAAGAAGACAGGTAAGCTCGTAAGTGAACATGTCGGCACACGCGAACGCAGTACCGGTGACGGAAGGAAACGATGACAATGGCGGTCAACAGGACGCCGCCGCCATTCCGCTACGGATAGATGCAGATACGCAGGGCGAGATTTGTAAAATCGGCGTGAGACCACCAGCGTTCAGCAAACGCGATCCCGATTTGTATTTTATACAAATAGAGTCGCAATTTCGTAATGCAAGCATCACACGTGATCAAACGATGTACGATTACGTCGTTGGATCACTCGACAGTACAATACAGTCAAATGTCTCGGATATCGCCCGCGCCCCTCCGGTCCACAACAAGTACCTGGCGATCAAGGAATGTCTGATCAAGGAATTCACGGACTCGGAGAACAAAAAGCTGCGCCGACTAGTGCAGGAATGTGAGCTAGGAGACAACAAACCGACGCAACTCCTACGCCAAATGAGAGATTTGGCCGGCGGTGCGATGAACGACGAGGCAATTAAGTCTTTGTGGCTAGAGCGACTGCCCAGCGGCATCCATGCGGTGGTATCGATCACGTCGGGGTCACCAGTTATGGAGGTTGATTTTATTCCACTATCTTAATATCCATTTTATCTAATCTTTACATTTTCAACTTTTTGGAGGTAATCTTATCTATTATTTTTGACTTTATATTTTAGTATTTTAAATAATTTTTTTTTTCCAAGTACGGATTTCTACGTTTTTTCACTAACTATATTAAATAAATCAAGGATAATAAAAAATTTATAAAAAGCAAATAATTAAAAAAGTTAAAAATATAATGGCTACTAAACTAGCCAATGATAAGTGTGGGAAGTGTAGGAAACCCGTGGAGGATATCCACTCGGCTATGGGGTGTGATGGCTTCTGCCTCGAGCGGTTTCATTTGAGGTGTAACAAAATGTCGGAGGAGAGATATCGGGCTATTATGGACATCACCGAAGATGTGATTTGGATGTGTGCCGAATGTAGAGCTCAGCACCGTAAGTCTAAAGAAGAACAACTCCTCCAACAAATGAAAAATTTGCAAAAACAAGTTGAAGAGATGAGCTCAAATGTAAGTTTATTAATAGATAACTCTACGTCTGCGAGCAAGCCCTCATATGCCAAAATTATTAAAAATTCTATTTCTCCAACAGAGCATCGATCAAATACAATATCGCAAAAAGGGATTATAATTAAGCCTAGAAATCACTCTTCATCAGAAAAAACACTGATTGATTTTAAGCCGAGGATCAGGCCATCAAAATGTAAAATTCCTCTACAGCTAATGAGGCCTATTCGTAATGGTGGGGCGATTATCAAAACATCGACAAATGAAAATGCTACTTCGCTTTTTAATATAGCAATGGATGCAATGAAAGAGGAGTATGATGTTGCTGAGAGCAGATTGCGACAGCCTTGACTTGTCATCAATGGACTAGAAAAATAATGCTCAATTAATGAATTAAGAAATTGTTGAGGTTTCGAAAAGAAAACACTTGACTTTTCTTTGAAGTAAAATAAATGTATTGTCCAGATCAATTTACAAGCGATGTTGACGGAGTGCGTGGCGAAATGCGACTAACTTGCTAAGCTTGTTTTCCAAACAGTATTGCCAAGACTTTACATTCACTTTAAATTACAACACGCCTCCTTGAATTTACAGTCTTGGCTGTTTACAATTTTATTATCGTTTCATTGCTTTATTCGAATTCATGACTTACATTTCAATTTCTTACTCCTTTCAGTTTCTCAATCCTAACATGCTTCTATTTTTTAGAAATTTTTCTTTACATAGACTTTTAGTAAGTATATCAGCCAAATTATTTTTTGAGTCAATTTTAACTATATCAATATTTCCTTTTTCATAATTTTCATTTACATAGTGGTATTGTACTTCAATATGTTTTGAATTTTTTGTAAAATTTCCAAACTTTGCTATAGCTACTGCCCCTGAGTTGTCTTCATACACACCTATGGGCATATCAAAGTTTATTTTAAATGTTTCATTCAATAGATTCTTTATAAATAATATTTCTGTTGTAGCTTCTGATAATGCTGTGTACTCTGCAAATGTAGAACATTTAGTTACATTATTTTGCTTGCGTGTCTTCCAAAAAATTAAATTGTTATACATTCTTATAACAAATCCTGTTGTGGACTTTCTATCAATATTGTCACCAGCATAATCAGAGTCTACCATACAATCTAATATCTCATTTGTTTTATCTCTATTATATATAAGTTTCAAATCTTTTGTTTTATATAAGTATTTTAATATTCGCATTGCATATTTATAATGTGATTCATCGTAACAGTTTTGAAATCTACTTAGATAATTTACACAATATGTTACATCTGGCCTTGTGCCTGTACTGATATATAAGAGTTCTCCTATGAAATTTCGATATTTAATATTTTCATTACAGTTTTCCGCTCTTTCTAATTTTAAATTAGACTCCATAGGAGTTTCGTATAGTTTTGCTTGTTCTAGATTATATTTTTGAGCCAGTGATTCAATATAATTTTGCTGACTTAATGTTATAATATTTTCACTTTTATTGTATTCTATATCAATGCCAATATAATTTTTAACATTACCTAAATCTTTCATTACAAATTGTTTCATTAATTTAGTTTTGACTTTGCTTATTTTTTCTACGCTTTTGCTGCATATTAATAAATCATCTACAAATATAAAAATAAATACAGGATCTCTGCTTTCATTATTTGCGTATAAACAATAATCATAATTACTTCTTACAAAACCTTGTTTTTTGATATAATTATCAAATGTTTCATACCAAGCTCTTGGGCTTTCCCTTAAACCATATAAAGCCTTTTGCAATTTGTAAACTATGTTATCGCCAGTTTCATAACCTTGTGGCTCATTAATATAGACTTCAGATTTTATTCTACCATTGAGGAATGCTGCTTCAACATCCATTTGTTCAATAAATAAATTATTCACGCAGCTGTAATTTAATAAGATTTTTAATGTTTGCATTTTACCGACTGGCGAGTAGACATTTTCCAAATACTCCTTTTGTTGAAAACCTCGTACAACTAATCTAGCTTTATATGAATTATTGCTTTTTCTTCTATAAATCCATTTCACATCAATTATTTTCTTACTTTTTGGTTTATCAACAGCTATCCAAGTTTTATTTTTCCTTAAACATTCCAATTCTCTATCCATAGCTTTCTGCCATTCTTTTGATTCGGTTGAGTTTAATGCCTCTTCATATGTATCCGGTACATTTGCATTTACATAATTAACATAAATAAAATGCGTTACAGGATTACCATATCTATTTACAGGGCTTCTCTTTCTTTCGGACTTTCTTTCTTCTTTTAAGTATTCAGTTCTATTGTTGTCATTTAGACTAAATTCATTTTCTTCTTGAACATTTTCACTACATTCACTTTCAATGTCAATTTTTTCATCATCTTCATATTCGCTCTTAACATCTTTTATACTTTCAGTTTCCTCAGAATTATCATTATCTTTTAAGCAAATTAATTTAATATTATCTTCGACCACTTGTACATGTCTAGCATTTATAATTTTATTATTCACCAAAACTCTGTAGCTATTCTCATTATAGCCTACTAATACCCCTAAATTTGCTTTATCGGCCCATTTATTATTTCTCTTAACTTCTGGTGTTCTTACAAAAACTCGACTTCCATAAATTTTTAAATATTTTACATTTGGCTTGATTCCCATCAATATTTCATACGGAGTTTTATTTTCACTAGTATTAGCAATAGTTCTGTTTTTTAAATATGCTACGGTTTTCATTATTTCGGGCCAATACCTTTTATTTATGTTCGCTTCTCTTAATAAGCATCTACCCATATCCATTGCCGATCGATTATATCTTTCCGCTACGCCGTTAAGTTCATGTACATAGGGTGGACACGGTACTAATTCTATACCTTTGTATTTTATAAATTTATAAATCTCTTTGTTCAGGTATTCTTTTACGGTTTTTCCAAATTTATTTTCTACTAAGCTTATGTAATCAATAAAACATTCTGCCGTTTCTGATTTATTTTTTATGCAATAAATTTTTGCACATTTGCTATACTCATCTATAAAAGTTAAAAAATATTTTTCGCCGCCATAACCCGTTGTACTATGTGGTCCATTTAAGTCCGTGTGAATAACATCTAATATTTCTTTTGCCTTGCTTCTATTATTTTCAAATGGAACATTTGACATTTTGCTCTGAATACAATTGGCGCATTTCATTTCGATATTTTCAAGTTTGTCTGGGATACCATCTAGCATTTTATTTGTAACTAATTTATTTAGATATTGGAAATTTACATGACCTAACGCTCTATGCCATTTTTCTTTTTCTGTTATTTTTTCACTTTTATTCTTAGCATTCATTTTATTTACGTTATTCGACATATCTCGCGAGAAATGCTGAATATCTTGATTGTTAACACTATTTGCAAACTTTCCGTTCTTATCGTTTCCCTTGAGGTAACTTTTCACGTGATATAAACTTCCTACTACTTTAGCTGTTGCTACCAATTCGTAAGTAGCTTTATTGTATATTTTTGCAGAATCATTAACTGCTACTATTTTACATGTTTTGGCTATTCTTGAAAGACTCAGTAAATTTCTCTCAATATTTTCGACATAATAAACGTTATTGAGTTCTACTTTAGATTTATTTTGATTTGTGAGGAAATATAAATTCATTTTTCCTAATTTAGATGCTTTGACCTTTTCACCATTTGGTAGACTTACTCTTACTGGGTTCTTCAAAATAATAAATTCTTCAAAATATCTATCTGTATTTATAATATGATCAGTACTACCGCTATCTAACAACCAATTCAACGTATTTTCGGTGTCGCAATTATTTATTTCGTTTACCTTATCTTCTGCATGCAATACTTGCGTAGTCCAAGTTGCCGTTAAATGTTTATCTTCGCTTGATTTGTTTTGAACTCTGCCTCGTCCACTGCCTTTGCTGTTGCCGCTAGCTTGTCCTCTTCCTCTGCCTCGTTGCATATTCCTAGCCTGAGTGTGCTGCCCTTCTTGCTCGTGTTTGCTCGACTGACCATGCCAACAATCTTTTGCCATATGCCCAGTTTTTCCACAGGTATAACATTGGCCTTTGATTCTTGCAGAGAAAGTACTAGAACTATTTTTCTTCTCACTTTCTGATTTCGATAGATTCTTTTCCTTTATTTTTGGTTTAACATAATCTACAGTCCTATGTTCTTCAGGAATCACATCGATAAAATCCCCAATATAACTGTAACTTGATGGTAGTGCTTTGAGTATGTATCTCATTTTTTCAGCTTCTTCTAGCGTTCCGCCTGCTGATTTATAATCATTTACCGCTTTTTCGAAATGTATGAAAAATTCTTCCACTGTGTCGTAATTTTTTAGCTTTATTTCTTCTATTTTACTTCTCTTAAGTATTTGTAATGCAGTGGATTTTGTATCGTATATTTTTCCAAATTTCTGTATCATCTGATACGCCGTTTCGCACTCACTTATATACTCTAACTGTTTGTTTGACACTGTACTTACAAGAATTGTTCTTGCTTTTAAATCGCTTTTCTTCCAAGCTCCTATGTCATCTTTTTCTGATGCTTCTCTAATTGCTGGTTCTTTACAATCTTTGTACTCCAGCAGCATCAACAATCTGAATTTCCAGCTTTTAAAATCTTCTCCATCGAATACTGGAATTGTCACTTCGTCAATTTTTGCTTGTTGCGTCGCCATCTTTGTCTTCGCGATAACTTTTTATGTGATTTCTCGATATGAACACTTTTCACGTGTTTCGCACAAAACTTTTCCTCAATTATTTCGCGTTTTATTCACCAAAGGATTGAATAACTACGCTCTGCTACCATGTTGAGGTTTCGAAAAGAAAACACTTGACTTTTCTTTGAAGTAAAATAAATGTATTGTCCAGAACAATTTACAAGCGATGTTGACGGAGTGCGTGGCGAAATGCGACTAACTTGCTAAGCTTGTTTTCCAAACAGTATTGCCAAGACTTTACATTCACTTTAAATTACAACAGAGATCCAGTCATTAAATCCCAATATAGAGGAGCGAGATTCTATGGAACTTGTACATGCTAGGCGGACAAGAAATGGAAGGTGGTTGCACATCATCCAGGTACACGGGAGCATGTATAAGAGGCTTGCAAATAGATACATTAATATAGATTATGGATCGTATTTTGTGAAGGAGGACTTCAACGTAACGAGATGTTATAAGTGTCAAAATACAATCACAAAACATCAAAATGTGAAGGGGAGCAAATATGTGTAAAATGTGGAGGAAAGCATGACCTAAAGGACTGCAAAAGCACGATTGCGAAGTGCTCGAACTGTATTGGTAACAATAATAATGCTGATCATTTTCACAGAACTGACTCTGTAGAGTGTCCGGAATTTCAACGCGCGAATATTGATCGCCAGGAGGAGCACCGACTACAACTTTGATGATTGCTAATCTTTCTAATCATAACACTTATGTATGCTAATATAAGAAGCTTAAGACATAAGCTAAGTAATATTCAGATTTACCTGCAGCAAAATCCTGACATAGATTTGATTATTCTCAATGAAATCTGGATTTACCCAGAAGAGGCACGGTTTTACAATATTGAAGGATATAATGCGGTATTCTCCTGCAGACCTGGAAGAGGTGGAGGTACAGCAATGTACATAAAAAATACAATCAATTTCATTACCAAGAGAGTGACGCCTGATAAGTATAACGTTATAATAATTCAAGTACGCCATGCAGGTAAAAAAATAAAATTAGGGACGCACTACAATCTCAATCGTATGAATGCGCAAGATTTTTGCACAGTACTAGATACATTATTCTCACCTGAAAAAATTTAATCAAAGTAGCGGACACAAACATTGATGTACTAACGGAATCACCAGAAACACGGATTTATAAAGAAACGCTAGAAACGAATGGAATGGACGGTAATCATAAACAACAACCAAATTACTCGCCCAGTGTCAAATACCTGTCTGGATCATATAGTAACCAATGACTTAAGCATGACATACATATTTGAGGACTGGCCGGAACTGGATCATCGTGTGTTAAAAATTGCTATTCAAGACCAAACCCTGAACAAACAGAAGCCGACCTACAAAACGTTCAGATTTCTAGACAAGGAGTTACTGGAAAAGCGGAAACCAAATAGTATTATTGAACTCAAAAATATCATCATATCTGCTAAGCAAAGTTCTACAATTGAGAAAAAAAATCAGGTGTCGACAACGGACTTAGATAACGAAAAAAGTAATTGATGCAAGTATTAAAAAAAGGAAGGCATACAAGGACTACAGGAAGAACAGTGGAAACCAGGCTTTCAAGTTTGTATATATGCAAGCGAAAAAAGAATCGAAACGACTGGTGAAAGAGGTTAAATTCTTATATTTCTCAAGAAGAATGGTAACAGCAGCTGACAACTCCCGCGAAATATGGAAAATAATAAATGAGGTAAAGGATAACTCTTCAACCCAGGGTATATCACAAAACTTTCAACTGAATCCTGATGGGCCCTCTAATACATCGTGTCCACGTGACGCGGCAAACTCATTGAATAACTTTTTTCAACAATTGGTGGAAGAATTACTAAAGAAATCGTTGCCAGTTCAGCAGGCAATTTAAATACTACAAATATCGCAATAAATTCCATCCTTCACATTCATCAAACAAATAAAAGGGAAGTCTTAAATGTAATCAATGAATTGAAAAAGAATACGGCGCCAGGCATTGATAGCATCACGATGAATGGGATTAGTATAATAAAGGAGGACATAGCCCAGATTATGGCAAATTTTATAAACGTGCATATTAGGAATAGGACTTTTCCGGAAGAAGAAAAACTTGCGAAAATAGTTCCTATATTTAAGGGTGGTGATCATCTTGACCCGGATAACTATCGCCCGATTGTGCTGCTGACGGGATTTAGTAAGATATTTGAAAAAAATACTAAACAATTGATTAACATCATTCTTATTTGAAAACTCTATCATAAGCCAACATCAGTTTGGTTTTCAAAAGAACAAGAGTACTTTGGATGCCCTACATTCTGTCTAACGTATCATCAATCCAGGACTTGACAGGTGTGATTATGTCATCGCAATTTTTGTGGATTTGAAAAAAGCATTTGATACAATTGATCATGACCTCTTGCTTCGTAAACTTGAATCGTACGGTATTCAGGGTAATCCTAAGCAGTTGTTTAAGAGTTACTTGGAGGGAAGATCGCAGAGAACTTTAATCAACAATGTCCTGAGTGATCATGCACCTACGCAAACAGGAGTTCCCCAAGATTCAATACTGGGCCCAACTTTGTTCCTGCTATACACAAATAATCTAAATACATGTGGGCTGACGGGATATCACACATTATATGCTGATGACACAGTTCTACTTTATTCAGGACGAGACAAAACTGCCATTGAGAACACTATCAACGACGATCTAGGAAAATTCCATCAGTGGTTAATTGGAAACAAACTAGTATTGAACACTTCAAAGACAAAATATATTGTTTTTAAGCAAAAGAACAAAGGAGACATAGATGTCGACCTAAATATTAATGGCGAAAAATTGCAAAGAGTGCTAGAAATGAAATATCTTGGTCTTATCATAGACCATCGTTTGACCTGGTTACCACACATACATAGCTTAAGGAGGCAATTAGCCCCAATAATAGGATTGTTAAGAAGGTACGAGAATTTCCCAATGCACATCAAGAAACTTGTTCTAAATGCGTTCGTCCTGGCGAAATTGCATTATGGAGAACTTATTTGGAGTCAACCAGCAAAGCAACATTTAAACAGTATATCCAGGCTGCTGGCCAAAGCGTATAAAAACATTCTGAAGCTGCCAATGCTTACTCAAACTAGTTTGGTTTACCAATTGGCTAAATCATTAACGTTGAGTCAAATTATTATTATGGAGAAAGCTAAGTTAATCTACAGAAATTCAAAAATTAATGGATCGGAACGAGCGCCATTAATTAAGGTATCACAGATCAACCCATATAATGCGAGGAATGCAGATCAATTCGTAATACCTTTTGCCAGAACGGATCGTCTAAAGAACGATGCAACGAATGATGCTCTGCGTATATAACAATGTACCAGAGATTGTTAAGGAAGCAAACTCACTTATGGTATTTAAGAAAAGACTAAGGGAGCATTTAATGTGCACTGATTGAAGCGTGGACCTGTAATCCTGCTTTTATGAGCCCAGTATCTTAGGGCATTCTTTTTTGTCCCTATCGGCGAGATACTGAAGTGACAGTTACTCAGAGTTTTTTTTTTGAATGCGTCGTATTATATTGAATTTTTTTTATCTCTGAGGGCTGATCATGATTTTTTTGGACTAGATGCTCATGAAAAGGACTAGTTCACATTATGTTGTGTGCCCCCTTATACCGATGTGTTAAACATTGTCTGGGTGGCACAAAGGACCAAGCGACGTAATGTGAATGCAGATCGCACGAGCGTTGTGCGACGGAGAAAGAGTGATGGAGAGAGTGGTAAGGAAAGGAGGTATTTAAAAAAAAAAGCCGTTCAATAGTTTGCAAATGAATTTGGAGAAGGGCAGAGGGGAAGTAATTGCTCGTTGCTGTAGACCATTCGGGACCTTGAAATCTTGCAGTTACAAGAAATGATTACACGTACAACATATTGCGTACCATGGCGACAAAGTGTATAGGGAACTTGCTCTGAAAGAACTTAAAAAATAAGTCCATCTTATTATACCGTATCGACGGCTTTTTCCAAGCCGATGAGATACGCCCCAGAACATTCTCTATTGTTTAGTTTCAAACAGATGTCGAAGGTTGCTTTCGCTATCGCATGTATGGTGGAATGCCTGTCTTGAAAATCAAACTGGTAAGCACCATGCTTTTTAGGCAGCAAATTGATCGGTTGATAGCTTTCAGAGCGTGAACATTACTTTCTTTTCTTCAAGATTGGAAGTAACTTGGGCAAATTGTTCGACATGTTGTTGAGCAATATGCGATAATTTCTAATTGCAACCGGACTTTAATGCCGTAGTACAATATCGAGAATACCTTCAATACTACAAGATTTCTTGTTGTTAATCTTGTCAAATATGAGTCACAAGTATTCATAGCTGACAAAATAATCCAGAGAATTATCGCTCAGTATGAGATCACAGGTCAGTATTTCATGAAATTGAAGATTGTACTTACCCCTCAGGCTTGATTTGAAATTGGAAACTTTTGGTCCAATGACCTCTGAAACGATTTGATTCCCTCTCTCAGAATTTGGTGGACGGACAAATTTGAAATGTGTCTCGATCAGGAAAAGTTTCTGTAATCCATCACATATAATCTTATTTTCATTTGCAACCAGAGTCTTACTATTATAATTTCGGCACTAGTTCAATCTGAGAGATTTGTCTCATCACTAAATACCTTAAGATTTGACACATTGACTCGCGACCTCTTAGGAAATATCCCATTATCTTTTATCAAAATACTATCTGGGTCCTGCGGGCTAGTAACACTCAGCTTTGTCGCCCCTGTATTATGAACATATTAAATTTTGGGCATTCTTAAAATTCAATTTTAGCAAAGCTGACAAGGAATGGATGCAGTCCAGAAATTGCTGGTAAATATCACTGATGCGTGTGCAATAAAGGCGTTTCAGTTTTTGCAGCATCAAGGTGGTTGGGGTTTTATATCACTCTGTAGCGCACTCTTCGTTTCGTAAAATAAAAACTCACAATTATGTTTTCTCATTTAGATAAAATTTGATTTTATTCTTGCATATGCATTCTGACTACGTTCATTAACTTCTCTTTTTTTATTCAAACCGGATTTTTTGCCACTGCTATTAGTACAGTGGTTTGGTTATTTTTGCTTTTAGTGCAGTGGAATAAACTGTACAATTTAGTAAAGTGTACTAATAACCGTTCTGGAAAATATTGACGTTTAGAAATAAAAACGTATTAAATGTATTAAAATGTAAAGAATGAAATTAATTTGTAGTCGCTGCATCACTTCTAGTCCAGTATGACATTTTTCATACGAAAGACTTAGGCTTGGCAATCTCGAAACTTCACAGTTCTTCCGTATCGTGTTTGGTATGCTGATTGGGAGTGATTGTTGTGCTGGATTGGCTGTTCGTCATCGTTACGGTGGTGTACTGATTTACTGGATCTCCGTGTTTGGTAGTCCTGATCTTGTATTGTAAAGGCGGGTTTTAATCGATCGATAGAAATGTTTTGATGCTTTCCATTAACGATTACTTTAAAATTTTATAGCCACGCTTAATGACAATGCATGGTCCTTTGGACGCTGGCTGAAGTTGAGTACGAATGTATCGATTCTGACAAAAACATGCAAACAATCTTTTAAAGTAGCATGGACGAAAACTTTACTACTGGTATGATGAAATATATTCATTCTTCGTCGAAACTCTATAAATTTTTCATCACTGGAGTGCTCCTTCGGTGGCTCGAAAAATTCTCCTGGAGTGCGAAGTGCTTGTCCGAACGTCATTTCTGGTGGTGTTGCTTTTATATTGTTTTCCCAGACGCTGTGAAGTCCTAGTAAAACGAGGGGTAGTTCGTTGTACCAATCATGAGATGATTCGGCTCTAAGATATGATTTTAATGACTTGTGCAATCTTTCCATAATGCCAGTTGACTGCGGATGGCAGCTTGTCGTTCACAGGTGTAATACTCCTAAGATTCTGTTTAGTTGGCGAAACAATTCCGATTCGAACTGTCGTCCTTGATCCGTGGTTATTCTTGCAGGTATACCGTAACAAGATGTTCAGCGTAATATTAGTGCAGATGCGACACTATCCTTGGTTATACTGCTCATTGGAATTGCCTCTGGCCATGTTGAGAAATGGTCAGTTACTGTTAAAATGTATGAGTAACTTCCTGATGGTGGAAGCAGGCCAACTAAATTGATATTTATGTGTGCGAATTGCTCTGGGATTTTCTTATAAGCGTATATCGGTAATAAGGTATGGCGGTACACTTTGCACTTCTGGCAAGAGATGCAATTTTGTACGAAGTTTCTGCTATCGAGGTATAGATTGGGCCAAACAAAACGCTTTTTTACGAGGCGTGTAGTTGTTCTTATTCTGGGATGGGATAAATTGTGAATTCTAGTTAAAACCTTCAAACAAAAGTTTTTCGTTATGAAAGGTCTAGCTTTCATATTTTTTAAATCGCAGCAGAGCTGGATGTCTGAATAAGGGAGTGTGATGCGTTTAAGCTGCAAAAAAGTTGTGTTTGAATGTGTTAGACCAGGAATGGGAGAACAAGTTTAGGTGAATGAATAAACGTTAATTTTTTTCTTCTCTTTTTTCTCTTTTTGTGGTAGGGAGGTGAAGGCATTTACACCCGCCGAGTCCGGCAGAGTGGGACTCCCATGGAGGATACCCTTAGACTACCCACTAAACACCTCCCCTGTCAATCTGAGAGCCTAGCCTGGAACTGTTTGACACATTACTTCGGGCCAGGTTTCGTTTTGTTACGTCGTGGGGTGCCTTCAAGCTGGGGAGTCCCTTCCCTAGCGGGAGGGGAGAGAGGAAGAGGAAATGCAAGAAGAGCGATCCCCCAGCCCCAGCACCTCCAGCTGCTGTGAGTCCCTTTTATCTTTTAGGACTGCCCGAGCATCATGTGCCACCTGGTACCATTCGTCAACCGATTCGAGCATCACCGCAACTATATTATCCGGGGTGAGCTCTCCCGTCTCCCTGTAGCGTTCCCTTCGCAGCCTGGTCCATTTCGTACACGCAAAAAATGTGTGACAGGCATTGTCCTCCTCTCCTGGGCAAAACCGACAATCGGGAGACCGTGACTTACCGATCTTGTGCAGGTAAGACTGAAAACACCCGTGCCCGCTCAAAAGCTGGGTCAGATAGAAGTCAGTCTCACCATGCCTTCGATTCAGCCACGGTCTCACATCCGAGATGAGGCGCGCGCACCACCTTCCCTTCGTGCAATTCACCCAAGACTGCTGCCAATCGTTGAGCAAGCGTTGTCTCTCCTCGCGGACAACCATCTCCCTCGCATCCTCGTTTCGGCGCAGATAAATAGCGTGGCGCTCTCTAGCAAGGAGGGCGATAGGTATCACGCTTGCAATCACTCTCACCGCCGAGTCGGAGACTGTTGGATACGAAGATGCAATTCTCAGTGCTCCTCTTCTCTGTACCTGCGCCAATCGTTTTCGGTATACCTCCTTGCTGAGAGCGTCGCCCCATACCTCTGCTCCGTACAGTAGCACTGACCCTACAGCACTCATCAAGAGGCGTCTTCTTGATGGGCTGGGTCCCCCTACGTTGGCCATAAGTCGACTCAGAGCCGATATTCCCGAAGCAGCCTTCTCAGCCGTTGCCCTGATTTGCTCAGAGAAACTCATCTTCGAGTCGATCAGTAGCCCCAGGTACTTCACCGCTGGCTTCGATTCGATTTGTATATCTCCAATACTGATCATCCTTACTCTAGGGATTCTCTTTTTTGTCAAGATGACCACTTCGGTTTTCGCCAGTGCTAAACTGAGCCCGCGACCAGTCATCCAGTCCCTTGCTCGGCGCATTAGCATACCTAGCCTAAGTTGCGCTTGTTCAACGGTGCGACTGGTGACCAGAGCCACAACATCATCCGCATAGCCGACCGAGCGCGACTCATCTGGCATCTCAAGTCTCACTAGCCCGTCTTAAGACACGTTCTACCGGTCCGGACCAAGGATAGATCCCTGGGCAACACCCGATGTAATGTCCATCCTTCGTTGGCCCTGTGTCGTGTCGTAGAGCAGGCTTCGATCCTTTAGGTAGTTCCTCAAAAGCCGCATTAGATATGCTGGAACTTGAAAAGAGTTTTCCAGCGTGTCCAGAATATCCACCCATCTAGCGGAGTTGAAGGCATTCCTGACGTCGAGTGTCACCAACAGGACGATCCGTCGCTTGGTGCGACTATATGCCTCTGCCTTTTGGACCGCGTTCACCACCTCTGCAATCGCATCGATAGTAGAACGTCCTGCTCGAAAGCCGTACCGCCGAGGAGATAGGTCCCCAGCAGCACGAATCGCGTCAGTGAGTCTTCCCTTGATGAGTTTCTCTAGCACTTTCCCAGCCGTGTCTAGCATGCATAACGGGCGACATGCAGACTGCGATTCGGGATTTCCCTTCCCCTTGCTGACCAGCACGAGCCTCGCCACCTTCCATCGTACCGGAAAAACCCCGTCCCGTAGGCAAGCGTTGAATGTGCTGAGCAGCAAGTCAGGGCAATGGTGATAGACGAGCTGCAAAACTTCAGCTGGAACACCATCTGGACCTGGAGCCTTCCTCGCTTTCAGGGAGAGGACTGCCTCCTCCAGTTCCAGCTGTGTGAAGAGTGGGCACTCGACTGCTGTTTCACCATGGACAGCGTCAACATGGACGGGATGGGCGGGGAAGAGTCCCCGTACTATCGCGTCCATCTTTTCCGCGTCATGTATACAAGGCTTCCGTAGGGCACCAAGTTTCCCCATGACCAGCTTGTAGCCAAGGCCCCACGGATCCCTATTTACATCGTCCTCGAGGTCTTGCCAGCATCGGGCTTTGCTCTTGTTAATAAGCCTGCAAAGATATTTCCTGCCGGACCTGTAAGCTGCTAGCCTAGTGTCTGCCTCCTCCCGTGTTCGCGCCCGCTGGGCCTCTCGCCGAAGTTTGTGACACTCGCTTCTTTGTTCGGCGATCTCGTTTGACCACCAGTATACTGAAGGGTTACCGTGTCGGGGTCTCCGACGGGGCATGGAAGACTGGCAAGCAGCTATGATGATACTCATAGTTGAGTTCACCTGGTCCTTGGCTGTAGGCCCTCCACTCTCTGGCGGAGCTCCAAGCAACGGTGCGCCTGCCGGAAGCGCGTCAGCGAACCTCTCAACGTCCATCCTCTCAGTCCTCCATCTGAGGATTGAAGTTTGGGCATATGCACGCAGAGTGGCGCTGTCGTGAATCTCAACCGCTATAGACTGGTGATCACTAGCCGAGTAGTCCTCTAGTACTCGCCAGTTGTGTACTCTAGGTACCATGGACTCCGAAGCGAGAGTCACATCGGGTATAGTTCCTACGCAACCCCAGCGGCGGAAAGTAGGGGTGCTACTAGTATTTAGGACAAAAAGCGCTGTTCTGGCCGCCATGTCCAAGATTTGCTTTCCCATTGGGTCGGATTGTGGTATACCCCATTCAATGGCTGTAGCGTTGAAGTCTCCCCCGACCAGCATGTGGCCCTCTGTGTTCGAGACAGCGTCCTCCAGGTTAT
Source organism: Odontomyia ornata (assembly GCA_963969285.1). Taxonomy (NCBI): domain Eukaryota; kingdom Metazoa; phylum Arthropoda; class Insecta; order Diptera; family Stratiomyidae; genus Odontomyia; species Odontomyia ornata. The sequence continues at coordinate 276,592,072 of OZ017742.1, forward strand.
CGAGTTTGGTTCGAAACGTTGATTTTAGTTTAATAATTTTGTGATTTTATTTAATAATATGAAGACGTTTATTTGCGAGCGTGCTACTGGAGCGATCGAGACGAACTAACTTAACCAACGGGGTGATTGACTCCCAGCGCTCTTCGTCATTCGAGTATTTAAGAAGAAGACCGAGTCGCACTCGGTTGCTACGCCGAGTACAGTTACGCACGAAAGTCGTGCGTCTGTACACTCTGATACAAAAACACGCTGAACTCAATCAGCTTTAATAGAATGCAAGATATTTTGTAGTTGATCATCAATTTTGATCACTAGCTATCGCTTCAAACTTAATTGATGGCCGGAAAAGTAGCAAATATTGAATGAAAATTGACTTATGTAGTCTAATTGCCGAGTTTGGCGAGGTGATGCTCTATCACCTTTTTGACGATAAGCAAAAATGAGTGGCTTATGGTCAGTATATATGACTCCTTTCCCTGCAACATGTGCCAGAAATTTTCAATTGCTTCGTAGACTGCTAGTACCTCTCGATCGTATGTGCTGTGTATTTTCTAAGCATTATTTAATTTCCTCGAGAAAATAGGCCAAAGGTTTACATCCTTCGTCTTCAATTTGGTGCAGATTGCTGTGTTTGATGCATCGGTTTCTAATACAATCGGTGCTAATTTGGATGGATGAACTAGCTGTGTTGCATTGCCTAGCGTTTTCTTGTATTCATCGAATGCATTAGATGTGCTTTCAGTCCAAGCGATAACAGAATTATCATTTTTAACGTTGCCTTTGATAAGACATTGCAGTTTGTCTTGAATTGTTGCGGCGTTTGAAATGAAACGCCTGTTGAAATTTATCATTGCTATAAATCTCCAGAGCTGTTTTGCAACAAAAGGCTTTTCGAAATTGATTATGGTTTTTACTGTACCAGGACTAAGTGACCCATGACCTCCAGTTCATTTTGTGCCAATTTGTACTTGTTCGGATTTATTCTTAGTCCATGCTGTGAAAGTCGATCCAAAACGATTCTAACATGCTCTTGATGTTGCTCGATATTCTGATTTGCGATGAAAATATTATCTACGAGTATGTATGCTCCGACGAAATCAAGTCCACGAAGTATGTACTTCATCGATTGCCCATTGAAATGTCTGCGCGGCATTTCTGAGACCAAATGTCATAAATGCAAACCCAAATAGGCCAAAGGGCGTAATGATAGCAGTTTTTGGTACATCGCACGGTTCAACCGGAACCTGATTCAAAGCCTTTTATAAATCAGTCTTGCTGAAATATTTTTGCCATGAAAAATGCGTAAAAAATCATGTATATGCAGTATCGGGTACTTGTCTGATACCGTAATAGAATTGAGTTGGCGATAATCGTAACATGGTCCCCATCGTTTTTTGACCATATGAAGACGAGTTGCTCAATTGCTCTTTGATGGACGGCATATGCCCCTAGATAGCAACCCATTAAACCCTGTTTTAGCTGCGGTAAGTTTGTCGGCAGACAATCTTCTTACTCTTGATGCGATTAGTGGGCCCTTGGTCACAATGCAGTGCGTGACCAGTGTTTTAATTTTTTCCATGGGTACCACATGTTCATGCAACATTTTCTTATAGCCTCGTAATATCTTTACGAATGGATCCTTAGAATTAGTAAGCATTACTTGAGGGGTTGAAGATTTGATGACGCTGCATATGCTGTTAAGTTTAGGTGATGTATCTACTAGTGCTCGTTTTTGTAAGTCTACTCCAAGGCCGTGATGCTTCAAAAAATCTGGCCCTATTAGCGGTTTGTTAACATCAGCGACAATAAGAGTCGAGTCAAAAGCGCGGTGTAAGTTGAGTGAAATGGTAAGTTTTCTCTGGCCGTATGTATTTATCACTTTTCCATTAGCAGCATACAGTCGTTTGTAATTGGCATTACTGGCATCGTACTGTTTTGATTCTAGTGTTGATAGAATGACGGATACATCTGTGCCCGTATCTATAAGAAATCTACGTTTAGTAAGGGTATCGTTTTGGTTATCGATTTATCGATAGTGCCCTCAGACCGGGGAACCAAACGCGTCCCCAGGGTTGCGGATAGGGGCTTCTCGAAAGGTTCGCTGCAAGTAACCAATAAGCAGCCGTGGACAATGGTCGGCAGTGAAGGGAGAGTCTCAGGACAAATACCTGAGTGTCAATGATCTTCACTGTGACATGACGAAATATATGGCGTCATCAATTATCCATATATCCTGGCAGTAGGTAAAATGCTATGGGAACGGAAACCCAGACAGAAAACCAAACCATGTAGGTTCACAAGGGGAACCAAATTACGGTGCAGGGGGCCGGATCCCCAGTACCGGTGGCAGAGGGTAGTGAGCGAGCAGGCGCCCGGCCGTCGTCATCCAGCGACTGCAATGTTATAGAAGTGGTGAACTTGGCTTCTGTAACAGATATAACTACAAGCAAACAGGACGCTAGCACGGAGAACCCTTTCAGGCAGAAACCACTGTTGGCAAGAGCACCGATAAAACAAGTCACCGATTGCGGGGGGAGGCAGCAAATCCCAGAAACACAGTCAAAGTCAACATCACAGGTTAAATCATCGGAGACAGACGACAGACGGACTAACGAACGAAAGAAGGCAGAGTGCGTTGTGCAGCCTGGCATCATTGCGGCCTTTGGGCGCAGTAGAAAGACTATGCGCACCCCCGAACGTCCAGTGCAAGACGTACACAATCCGGATCAAGCTGCGACACCAACAGAGGCCAGTGTAAGACTGGGGGAGGGAGAAGTTTTGCCGTCGGCCGACGCCACTTCAAACGTCACCCAAGCGATAGAAGCAAAAGGGCTAGGAAACGGGGGCCTCTCCCAAGAGGTGGTGCCAAATAACACAATCGCCCTTGACCGCGCCGAAGAGGAGCTTACTCGGAAAGCGGGGACTATCGTCAAACAACTGAGGGCTGCCTGCGAAGTGCAGAAAAACATAGGCAAGAGTGTCAGGAATGGCATTCTTGAACTGGAGGAGCTTTTTGGCCGCATAACGCACTACAGGCGGAGGTGGCTTGCAACCAAAAAGACACGCTCTCCCTCGAGGCATCAGTGGGTCCTAGCAGCAGCAAAAGGATGGCCGGTAGCCCAATTGAAGGCGACCGTGAGAAAAGGAGGAAGGACGAGACCATAAACGAAGTTGTCACTCCAGGCGAGGAGTTTCATGTGGTGCAAAACAAGGCAGGGAAAAAAGCGGCCAAAAAGCTGCTCCTAGAAAAAAACAGACAAAGAGCTCAACCACGAAACGAAGAACAAAGAACCCCCCGATATACCGCAGAAAACAAAAAGCGAACCGCGGCGCAAACCCTTGCGAGAGGCACTGCTTATTAAACCCACTAAGGGCCGAAACTACGCAGATGTCCTCCGTGAAATTAAAGGAGCGGTCAAGCCAGACGACACCAAAACTGCCATCAAAGCAGTTCGCCCAACCCGGACTGGTGGCCTGCTGGTGGAATTCGGGCCAGAGGCCACAAACAAAGATGCATTCCGTGACGCGGTTCAAAAGGTTCTTGGAGATGCGGCAACGGGTGCCTCGCTCGAACCAATGGCCAGCCTGGAAATCAGGGACCTCAACTGCGTCACGGACAAAGCTGAAGTAGAGGATGCCATTAGGAGGGAGTTCCCCAGCTTAAGTGATGTCAAGGCAAGATTGACACGTGAAAACACAAGGGGGCAACACATGGCTATTGTCGAACTAGCTGATAAAGACGCCCAGCAAATCCTGGCGAAGGGCAAAATTAAGATAGGTTGGGTGATCTGCAGGATACGGAGAAGAGCGATCCCTATCCGCTGCTTCAGATGCCTCGAATACGGACACACCGCGTATGGCTGTAGGGGACACGACAGGAGATCTCTGTGCTACAAATGTGGTGAAACGGGGCACAAAAGGAAGGAGTGCACGAACGAGGCAAAATGCATTCTTTGCAAGGATGCTAAGCTAGCACTCGGCGACCTCAAACATGAGCCAGGGACAGGGAGATGCTGGCTTTTCAAGGAGGCCCTAACTAAAGCCAAATCGATACTCAAATGATCCGTATCCTGCAGGTCAATTTGCACCGAAGCACAAACGCCCAGGACTTGAGCAGTTTGCGAGGGATAAGAAAGCTGACTTGCTGTTGTGGAGCGAGCAACATCATAAGAAGGACTCGCAAGCGTGGTACCCTGACGAATCTGGTACGTTGGCCATCTGGGTTCGAGACAGCGCCCGCCTTCAGGTGCAGGGCCATGGACGCGGGGATGGTTTTGTGTGGGTGCGGTGTTCAGGGATAACATATTTCAGTGTTTATCTGACGCCTAACGAGGCAATGCCATCTTTTCGAACCAAACTCAATGCCCTGGAGGACGCTGTCTCGAACACAGAGGGCCACATGCTGGTCGGGGGAGACTTCAACGCTAGAGCCATTGAATGGGGTATGCCACAATCCGACTCAAGGGGAAAGCAAATCTTGGACATGGCGGCCAGAACAGCACTTTTGGTCCTAAATACTGGTAACACCCCTACTTTCCGCCGCTGGGGTTGCATAGGAACCATACCCGATGTGACACTCGCTTCGGAGTCCCTGGTACCTAGAGCACACAACTGGTGAGTACTAGAGGACTACTCGGCTAGTGATCACCAGTTTATAGCGGTTGAGATTCACGACGGTGCCACTCTGCGTGCATGTGCCCAAACTTCATTCCTCGGATGGAGAACTGGAAGGATGGACGTTGAGAGGTTCGCTGACGCGCTTACGGCAGGCGCATCGTTGCTGAGAGCTCCGCCAGGGAGTGGAGGGCCTACAGCCAAGGACTTGGTGAACTTAACTATGAATACCATCATAACTGCTTGCGAGTCTTCCATGCCCCGTCGGAGACCCCGACATGGTAAGCGTCCAGTATACTGGTGGACAAACGAGATCGCCGAACATAGAAGCGAGTGTCACAAACTTTGGTGAGAGGCCCAGCGGGTGCGAACACGGGAGGAGGCAGACACTAGGTTAGCAGCATACAGGTCCGGCAGGAAATATCTTCGCAGGCTTATTAACAAGAGCAAGGCCCGATGCTGGCAAGATCTCGTGGACGATGTAAATAGGGATCCGTGGGGCCTAGGTTACAAGCTGGTCATGCGAAAACTTGGTGCCCAACGGAAGCCCTGCTTACATGAAGCAGAGAAGATGGACGAGATCGTACGGGCACTATTCCCCACGCACCCTGTCCGTGTCGATTCAGCTCATGCACAAACACCATTAGAATGCTCACCTTTCACAATGATGGAACTGGAGCAGGCAATTCTATCCATGAAAGCAAGGAAGGCACCGGGGCCAGATGGCGGTCCTGCTGAGGTTTTGCAGCTTGTCTACAAGCTTTGTCCTGACTTGCTGCTCAGTATGTTCAACGCTTACCTGTACGAAAGTGTATTTCCGGAACGCTGGAAAGTGGCGAGGCTCGTACTGATCAGCAAGGAGAAGGGAAATTCCGAGTTGGTTTCTGCATACCGCCCGTTATGTATGCTAGACACGGCTGGCGAAGTGCTCAAGAAACTCATCAAGGGAAGACTCACTGACGCGGTCCGTTCTGCCGGGGACCTATCTCCACGGCAGTATGGTTTGAGAGCAGGTCGCTCCACTATTGACGCGATAGCGGAAGTAGTGAGCGCGGTCCAAAGAGCGGAGGCTCACTGCCAGTCAAACAAAAGAGTTGTGTTGCTCGTGACGCTTGACGTCAGAAACGCCTGGATGACTGCTCGCGTGTTCAGCCTAGCTTTGGAGAAAACCGAAGTAGTCATCTTGACAAAGAAGAGAATCCCTAGAGTAAGGATGATCAACATTGGGGAAGCACTCGTTGAGACCAAACTAGCAGTGAAGTACCTGGGCATTTTGATCGACTTGAAGATGCGTTTCTCCGAGCAAATCAGAGCAATAGCTGACAAGGCTGCAGCGAGTGTTTCGGCTCTCAGCCGGCTAATGGCCAACATAGGGGGGTCCCACCTCATCAAGAAGGAGACTTCTGATGAGTGCAGTACAATCTGTGCTGTTGTACGGATCGGAGATATGGTGTGAGGCTCTCAACAAGGGGCTGTATCGAAGGCGCTTGGCACAGGTGCAGCTACGGGGAGCGCTGCGGATTGCATCTGCATATCGGACTGTCTTGGAGTCGGCAGTGCTGGTCCTCGCAGGAGTGATACCCATTGCTCTCCTTGCCAAGGAGCGCCGCAGAATCACCTGCGGAGGAACGAATGCGACAGAGATGCTGTCGCCCACGAAGAACGAGAACGTTCACTCAGTGATTGGCAACAGTCCTGGGTGAGCGATACAAAAGGCAGGTGGACCGAACGCCTTATTTGTGACCTGAGGCCGTGGCTCAATTGAAGGCATGGTGAGACTGACTTCTATCTAACTCAGCTACTGAGTGGACATGGATACTTTCGGTCTTACCTGCACAAGACTGGTAAGTCACGGTCTCCTGACTGGATATTCTGTGCTGGAGAGGTCGACGATGCCTACCACACATTTTTTGTATGCAAGAGGTGGGAAAGGTAGCGCGGTGACCTCATTGAAGAAATGGGAGATCTCTCTCCGGATGAACTTACTGGAGAGATGCTCACATCCGTTGACAAATGAAACTGTGTGGCACATTACGCTCGGGCAGTCCTTAAGATAAAAAGGAAAATATATGAGCGCCTGGAGGCGTCCAGGGCGGAGGGGTCTCTTTTCTAGAAATCCCTCTCCCTTCCCCTCCTTCCGTTGGAAAAGGGATCCCTGTAGCCCGGTGGCGCCTAAACGCGTAGAGAAATGAGGCTTAGCCCAAAGTAATGTGTCAAACGGTTCCAGGCTAGGCTCTCAGATTGACAGGGGAGGTGTTTAGTGGGTAGTCCAAGGGTATCCTCCATGGGAGTCCCACACTGCCAGACTCGGCGGGCGTAAATGCCTTCACCTCCCTACCACAAAAAAGGGTATCGTACTGTATATAAAAAGGCACGGTGTGGATGCGGCAAGTTCGTTCGCCGCGAAACATACATGGTGCTTTAGTTTTCTGAACTCCTTAATTGGGAAAGTGGCACACATTTGGTTAAATTCTGCCCAAACTTATGATGATACCAAGCAGTTCTTGTATTTGGGCTTGCTAGCCCTGGGCGAAGTTTATCCGAACTAGAAGATGGTTGATTACGCTGCCTTGCATTGCGCTTCTGTACCGTTTGCAGTAGCATTAACCTGATGGACGTCAGTTGATTCCCACATTTTGCCGGCAATTTTGGGTAAATCAAATAATGGTTCTTATGATGCAGATAGAATTGGACGTATAATATCGGGCAAGTTCTATAGCCATAGAGTTTTTAGCATATCTCTGACAGCTGCTGATGCTAATTGTCTCATTTTAGACAGTAAAAATGAAGGTTTTCTATTGCTGAATTGCATTTGTGACAATAATTTCCATAGCTTGGTTTGTTCGCTATCAGCAAATTCTTCAATGATTCTGCCTTTCAAAACGAGAAATTTATCATCTGTTGGCGGATTTTTAATGATATTGAAAGCTTTGCATGCGATGCTCGCCGGCAGTTGACTAACTACATGATGAAATTTGAGCCGATCCTATGTAATTTTAAATGCAAACTGTTACATACAGACTGCTGGGACTCCATTGGTGTATGATTCTTTGGATTGTTGAGATAATTTTTTGACGTTTCTTTTGCCTCGTTGTGTATCTTTGGTAGCATACTTAGTTATGCGGTAGAATAGAAGTGTTTTTATTACAGTTTTTCTTTTTAATTATGAAAATCGATGTTCAGAGGTCACCACTATGTAGTGCACTCTTCGTTTTCTAAAATATTCTCGCATGTACGTTCTGACTGCGTACATTCATCTCTTTACTATTCAAACCGGATTTTTAGTCGCTGCTGTTAGTGCAGTGGTTTGGTTACTATTGCTCTTAGTGCAGTAGAATCATCTGTACAATTTAATAAAGTGTACTAATAAAATTGACATGTAGAAATAAAAATGTATAAAATCAATTGAAATGTGAAGAATGAAATTAATTTGTAGTCGCTACTATTCTATATTGTTTGTATGCTTAATCGTATGGACTGATCTTTCAATTTTTTCCCATGTCAGCTTCTCTAACTTCGATAAATCGATGTATTTTTCATCGTTAGTAAGATTTCTGTCATTAAAACAGTTGAGCTAGAGTTGCCATCATCAGAAGGTGAGTATAGTTCTGGCCATCCCCATGAAACTTCATCCGTTTTCTGATATTTAGTCCATGATTTTCATTGCAGGCTGAAATAAGGAAGGAATCATCCCTTACGTTTTTTCTTTTGTGGTTACGAGAAAAAGGCTAAATGCGCTCTAGGGTTGGGGGCCCCAGGCTAGAAATACTTCTGAAAATCCTCCACCGTCAACCTGAGAACGTAGCCTGGAACGGTTTGACATATTCTTTCGGGCTGCACTCTGTTCCACTATACCATGCGCGCCTCCAATCTGGAGATTCTTCCTTAATCTCCCAACTCAGACTGCTGTGAGCTCTTTTTAGCTTTTAGGGATACCTGAATATAAGGTTCCACACAGTCCCATATGTCAACACACTCAAACATTACCTCGGTTAGACTATCCACGAAGAGCTCTCCTGTCCCGTACTTTGCTCACGAAAAATGTGTAGCAGTCATCGCCTTCCTCTTTTTCGCAAAACCTTCAATTGGGGGACTGCACCTTATCAATCTTATGCAACTAAAACGAAAATATCTATGCCCGCGCAAAAAGTGGGTAAAGTAAAAATTAGTCTGGCCATGCGTTTGATTTAGCCACGATCTCAAATCAAGAATGAGGCGCGCAGTTCTTCTTCTGTTCGTGGTGTTCATCCACCACTGTTGCCGATCATTGATTGGGCGTTGAATCTCTTTGCGGGCAGCTGTCTCCCGCGTGTCTTTATTTTGACGCAGATAGATAGAACGGCGTTCTCTAGCAAGAAAAGTGCCAGGTGTTACGCCTGTGATGACTAGCACTGCTGAACCAGAGACTGACGGATATAAAAGTACAATCCTCATTGCTTCTTTTCTCTACATCAACCGCTTTTGGTGGAGCTCCTTGCTGACAGCGTTGCCAAATATCACTTCTTCGTACAGTAGTATAGACACTACAGAACTTACCAAAAGTCGCCCTCTTTTTGACTTGGGTCCCCCGACGTTAGCTTTAAGTCGGCTCAGTGCCAATTTGACTGGGACAGCTTTATCAGCTGTTGCTCGGATTTGCTCGGAAAAACTCATCTTCCAGTCACTCACTGTACTGATGGTTTCGGTTCAACAGGTCATTCGCGAAATCCGATACTCCTAACTTTGGGGACTCTCATCTCTGTCAGGATAACCACTCCGGTTTAGTCCTGTGGTAGACTGAACCCGCCAGCAGTTATCCAGTCTCTCACCCGGTGCATTTGCATACCTAGTCAAAGTTGCGCCTGTTAGCTGGCAGGTTCAGCAACTAGGCATAACTCATCCGGTAGTTCTAGTCTAAGTAGCCCATCGCGTATCCCCAATTGTAATCGTAATGTACGCAATATATCTACATTAACCTATCAAGTAATTTATTCCAAGCGATATTCCTAAAAAGTCATTCAAACCAAATTCGAAGAAATCTATTTATTCATATGCAACGTTATACGTCCTGGTGCCACACCCATGGGCCACACACATAAGGTTTTTCTTTACAAATCAAATATGACAGGCCGTGGTGCTAAGCACCAAGAATAAAGCAACAATCTGATTGAGTTATAATAACACGTACTTATAAGGGAAACAATGAGTAGGATCATACAAATTTTTATTTTTGGCATGTGTGTTCAGAAATAAAAATCGTAAGTGTAGAATAACGAGGGTGGTCTAAGTAGTTAGCCTACAAAAGAAAAACGAAAGTTTTGGAAAAGTGGCGATTTGTTTCTCAATATAATCTCCTCTTAGCTCAATAAACTTGATCCAGCAATGCTCCAACTTCTTTAACCCGTCTGGAAAATACGTTTTCTCGAGGTCTGCAAAGTAGGCCCCCCTGACAGCGATGACCTCCTCATTCTAGTTTGGAAACAAAAATAAGTCGGATGGGGTAAAATCTAGAGAACACGGTGGATGGCGTAGCAGCTGGTAGCCCAATTATGCCATGGCGAACAATTTGGTCGTGGCTGGTGTGTTTTCATGGTGGAAGAACACGTTTTTCTTCGCCAAATGGAGGCTTTTTTACTGCATCTCAGTGTAATTCGGTATAGTAGAGCCTTGTGACTGTTTTGCCCTCCTCCAGGTAGTCGATACAAATCAAACCTTGTGAATCCCAGGAAACCGTGGCTATCATTTTTCTGGCCGATAGGACAGTCTTTGCCTTCTTTGGAGTACGTTCGCCGGATGAAGTCCACTGTTTTGACTGCTCCTTGGTCTCTGGTGTATACCAATAAAGCAATGTCTCATTGACAGGCACAAAATGATACGAAAACTACTTTGGATTGCGTTAAAACGACGTCAAGCACTGCTCTGAAGTGGTCAGACGGTTGGGTTTGTTGTCCGGAGTAAGCAAATACAGCACCCATTGCGCCGACAGCTTTCTCGTGCCCAAAATTTCATGCAGCATATAGCCCACATGGTCTTTTAAGATGCCCACTGTCTCAATTATCTCGCGTATATTCAATCGTTGGTCTGCCAATAAAATTAAGCTTAAACTGCCGCTTATCCGTGTGCCATCGTCTCGATTATTTTTTTTCCTTGGTTTTCTTTGCTGTTTTTTTTTCAGTTTCGGAGCTCCGACACTTGATTGTTTATATACTCGTATATGACTATTGTACTGCTTTTCTATTTATCAACTTTTCTTTATTGTGCACTGTGCATTTATTCTGCTTCAATTTTAACTTGCATTCTAATTTTTCATTAGCAGATTTTTTAATATTGACACCTTGGATGTATCCTTAGAATCCTTATTTTAGATCACCATATTACGCGTGGTAAATTAGAAAAAGCACAAGTGTTTTAATATTACTCTTACACCATAAATCAAAATCCCTGTACGACACTCTTCAAATTTTAATTGTGCATCAGATTCGGAATGAAAATCTTCAACTTAAAGCTTGTAGCTAACACTTATCCACTTTTTTTCCACCAACATTTGAACTTTCGTCTACTAAAACTTTTATTCCCGAGTCCCAAATAAAAACCTTATCCCCAAATTCCAAATCAAAACGTTTATCCCCGAATTGCAAATCAAACTCATGTTTTTGAATTCCAAATTCAAACTCTTGTTCTTGAATCCCATATCAAAACACCGTTCCCTGGACTCTCAATCAAAACTTACCCCGTCACCGCCATAAAGCTGACTCAATTCCAACAAAAACTCTTCCCGGTCTCGACTTCAACAGCCGGTAACTGCCATTTTTGAGGCATCCCGTTCGGAAAGCGCACATCTTATGCTCCATAGCACTTGTTTGGCTGATTCTTTTCAGTTGTTAGCGACATTCCGTACCGTCTTCATGACAGCAGCCAGTTGAAGGAAATTATTGTTGCCAGCACGACCAGAAGCTTGCACTATTGAATACTAATGCAAAAAGCACTATTGAATGACGTCAAAAAATGTTCGTTTTTGTTATTGTCGCTTATTAGGAAGAAATTACTCCCGCCTGGTAATTCATTTCTTAGCAACTTTAAGGTGTTTGAACTTTTAACTCTTGATTGTTATATGCTGAAAAATGCAGCCAGATGAAAATAAATGTTCATCATGCCACACTTGCTGATTGCAACATTCGTGGGGACGACTCAGACCCTGAGTGTCTCATTCAGCCAGGCAAAGAAGGAACGTCGCAAGGAATGATTATGAGTCCAATTGAATATCTTTAGTGCGGCAAGTCTGGAACAGTTCACCGGACTCATCTTTAAGCTTATATGATAGGCCCAACATGACGATGAACCACCGCAGGAATGAATCGTGGAGCAAATTCAGTTGAAAATCGATCGGCTGCTTTGCTCACAGCGAAACACTGAGCGAAAACTTTCATACCCTGAAGTAGCTCACGGGGGGGAGCCCGAAGGTTGTAACGTTGAGTTCCCTTATGGTAGGCTTCTTCCAACTTAGTTCGGACGCAGTCTTGTACAGCTCACAGATTTATTTATTTATTTATTTATTTACAATTCCATTTAACAGATTAAAATAAATCCAATTACAAAATGGAAAAACGACAAGCAGAAACAAGTAAGAATGAAAACTTAAATTAAGCAAAGAAAAATTAGGAAGATTAAATAATATTAATATTGAAAAATTAGGCATTATTGTCTATTAAACTATGAAAAGGTTAATATGAAATTAACAGGCTTAAAAATGAAGTTAAAGCGCAAAAAAAGGAAAGAAAAAAACAACAAGTCAAACTATTCAAAATGAGTTGTAAGGACGAGGTTTTTTAGTCTTATTTTGAATGCAAAATAGGAATCAGCAAAAGGACCACGCTCAAGTTTATTATGTTTCCTTAACATTCGCACAACGGGAGAATGAAAGTATAAATTCGTACGGGCAAAGGGCACCTCGAACGAAGTGTTTAATCGAGAAGGACGCGTTGATTGACGGAATTGTAAGTCAGCATATAATATTGGAGAGATTTGATTGTAACATAGTTGATACAGAAAACACTGATCCAAGTAGATGCGACGGGACAACAAAGTCGGAAGACATAAAAAGGATAAGCGGCATTCATAGGATTGATGTGGGAGTTTGAGTTTGTAGAACAAAACTCGACTAAATTTACGCTGTACATTCTCTAACGAGTTCGTGAGGTAGGAGTATCGGGGGGACCAAACTACAGAACAATATTCTAGGATAGGACGGACAAGACAAGTAAACAAGCGGATAGGAGTGGATATGTTGGTGAACTTGTATGTGTGCCTAAAAATAAGCCCCATTATTTTTGATGCCCTGGCAGTCACATTTAAGATGTGAGCATCAAAATTGAGGCAAGGATCAAAAATAACACCAAGGTCTTTAGCAGAGCACACAGCAGCCAGTGGGATATCATTTAACGTATAGGTAAAGAAAATGGGAAATTGCTTTAGATTAAACGTCATTTTATGGCATTTAGCAACATTTAGACAAAGGTAGTTAGTCGAACACCAATTATTAAGAGCAATCAGATCCATCTGAAGATATTGACAATCTTGTATCGATCTGATAGCTCGAAAGACTTTGAAATCGTCTGCATACAATAGACAATTAGAAGCAATGACTGATGGAATGTCATTTATAAATAATAGGAAGAGGAGAGGGCCTAGAATGGAACCTTGGGGAACGCCGGACGTTGGATGAAATGGTATAGAGGTTGCTCCACAGTAACTAACACAACAAGTGCGAGAAGACAGATATGAATCCATCCATGATAAAAGAGGGCCAGCCACTCCAAAGGCTTTAAGTTTGTGACAGAGTAGTTGATGGTTGACAGTGTCAAAAGCCTTAGAGAAGTCAGTGAAGATCACATCAACCTGCAAACGATTGTCCAGGGCCTTCGCGATGTAGTCAGTAAACTCAATTAGGTTGGAGGTCGTAGAGCGACACTTAAGAAAGCCTTGTTGTTCCTTTGACAAGATAGGTGCCAATAAAACTGAAAGCCGGTTATGCACAAGACGCTCAAGTAATTTCGGAAAACAGGAGATTAGGGATATAGGACGATTATTGGACACAGAAGTAGGATCACCACTTTTAAGGATAGGAACAACATTTGCTCTTTTCCAGCAAGCCGGGAACGCACCAGTACGCAAACTAAGGTTAAAGAGGAAAGCCAGGGGAATGCAAAGCGATGACGCTAATGACTTAACAAATATATTCGGCAAGCCATCCGGACCTGGGGATATATTAGGATTAAGGGAATTGATGAGGGTTTCAACTTCAATATAATCTGTGCAGAGTAAAGAAATGTCAATGGAATGGGGCATAAATGTATTTACTGGGTAGGAAACGTATGAAGGAGGAGTAAAAGTAGACGAAAAGAATTTGGAGAACAAGTTTGAAATGTCTTGAGGAGAAGAGCTTCTAATATTGTTCCAGTGGACAGAGGGAGGAAAAGAAGAAGAGGACTTGAACGATCTAATGTAAGACCAGAAGGGCTTAGTGTTATTTGACATAAGCGAACACTCCAAACTGCTGAAGTAATTTTTCATAGCATTCTTGATATTTTGTTTCGCTGCAGCACGTAAGACACAAAAACGGTCCCTGGATTCAGTAGAACCACAAAGTTTAAAGCAACGGTGAGCTTTAGTTTTGGCTTTCAAGGCACAAAGTACTTGCTTAGTGACCAAAGGTTTCTGCTTTGCTTTGCGTGGAGTTTGTAATGGTGTGAAATGCTTGATCAAATCAAACAGATAATTGTAAAATTTTCTTAGAGCTGCCTCACACGGCAAATTTCCGAAAAATACCTGCCAATCAACGGATATTAGTGAGCAGGTAATAGATTCGTAATTCGCTCTGAAGAAGTTGAATTTAGGAGCAGGTGTAAATGTACGATGTTTCAAAAGCACAACCGAGAGGTCAATCGATAATGGTGGGTGGTGGCTATCGATGCGGACAAGGGGTTCTAATGCTAGGGAAACAGACAGACAGTGAATTGGAATATTAGACAGCACAAGATGGAGTAGCCGGCCGTTAGTATTAGGGATACTATTAAATTGCGAGAAAGAACAGAGTGAGAGAAACGAAGAAAGAGATAGAGAAGATGCATCAGTCAATGATACATAGTAAGGAGGGCACTCCGTCCATTGAACTACTCCCAAATTAAAGTCACCGCAGACTAATATTAAAGATTGTGGGTGACGTAAGAAACATATTTGGAAAACTCGTCAAAGAATGTCTCATAAACATATAAAGATGATCGCTGTTCGCACTTACTGTACTTCTCCATCCTCAAAAGCATTTAAGATGCTAAGGAGGTTGTTCTCAAAGCTGTGCTGGATAGGGTGGTACCCGAACATGGGAGAATAGGGAGAGAATCCCGTAGACTCATAAATCACCTTGAAGGAGGCAAAACATGATTCCGATAGATTCTCGTCCCACCCGCTATGATCGGACCCTATGTAAGCCCTGATGGCGTTCAATGTTGACTGGTTTGACCTCTCCAAGGCATTTGTTTGCAGTGAATGGTATGGAGTGGAACAGTGCTGTACCCATAGTCATTTATAAGCTTATCAAATACCTTGGAGACGAACAACTCCATACCGTAGTCCGAGTGAAACCATTCGTCAACTCTTTAGGCTAAAAAGATTTTGCGCTCTAAATATCGCACGACTGACTCCACCGTGGCTTTAGCCAAGGGATTGAGCCATATGAACCTAGTGCCATGGTCTAGGACAACAAACAATCAGTTGTTTCCCGATTTTGAACGGCGGTATGGACCCACGAAACCCAGAAATAGATGCTGCATAGGTCTTGCCGAGTCTCGTGATGCGGCCATAGAGGGTCTCAAAGTGGAGTTCAAAGGCTTGACCTGTTTGTAGGTCAAACAGCTTTGGCCGTGCTGAATCACATCTTGACGCAAATGAGGCCAATAGTAATTTCTTTGTAAGACCTCGGTTGTCTTGCAAATTCAAAAATGCGAATCCCGGGGATCATCATGAGCTCGTACTATAAAAGCCTGTTGGTGACCGTCAGGAACCCATACTTTTGCTCGGGGAATACCGGTACTGATGTACACTCGGCCATCAGCAAGGTGCAAATTTTGAAACTTATCAGGTTGTTTCAGGATTTGCTCCTGGAGATTTTCGTACTCAGGCTCCTGAAATGCAAACTCCGGAGGTAAGCCATCAATATGTTTGTGCTCCGGGAGGCAATTAATAAGCGAGGCTCCGGTACAATCTTAAGAGCGCTTTTCTGGTGTTTAATTTGGAAACTGAGCTCTTGTAATTCCAGGATCCAGTGGGCCAATCGACTAAAAACGTCCGATTGCTGCATGAGCCATTTTAGGCTAGCATAGTCGGTCATGATGGTGAAAGGCAACCTTTTGATATATGCTCTGAATCTCTTCACACCTTGCACTGCAGCCAAGTATTCCAAATTGGTAATGCTATGGTTGCGTTGCACAGCGTTGAGCTCCGGGCTAGAAATTAATTCATCAGCAACTCTTGGGTGTTTGAATTTTTAATCTTTGATTGCTAATGATGAAAAATTCAGCAAGATGAGAATAAGTTCCCAATGTGTGACGCTTGCTGATAACAACAGTATTCATTTCAATAGTAATAATGTTTCGTTAGTAGAAGGGACCCTGTTTTTTTCATTGAAAATGAGTTTCTAATTGACATTTCAAAAATTATTAGTTTTCAAAAAATTGACTCGCTCGGAGCGAATTTGAACAATTCCAACCACTACGACTGCTTGACACAGAATTGTAATGCTTTAAAAATGGGGACTTTCTTGCGATTGGGAGTCGAAGGCTATTTTCGCCCTGAGTGTGGGACTCCCAGATGCGCAAGACGCCTGAACTACCCACTAAACACTTTGCCTGTCAACCTGAGGACCTAGCTTAGAACTCTTTGACCCATTACTTCGGGCTAAGTCTCGTTTTGTTAACCTTCCAGCGGGCGCGTGGGCGGCAATTTGGCCGCCTTTTTAAATAAACACATAAATGATTGCCCATAAGCCAGCGAAGCACAGCGAGGCCCATAGGTATGCTTTAATAAGCACATAAGACAACAAATGGCATGTCAGAAATATTTTTTTCACGCGACGCCCTGTGTCAGTGAGTTCCAAAGTTGAGTGTGTCAGGTCAGCAGTGTTAAGGCGGCCAGATTGCCGCAACGCGCCTTTTGTGAACAATTTTTTTCTTGTCGTCCAACCAAAATGTTAGTACCTAAATTTCCAATTATATTGCATATTTACTGTAGTTTTACGAATGGTCGTAGCTAATTTTACAAAGTGTTGTTTTTAATATTTTTTCTGAAGTTCAAACAAAAAAATCTATTATGAGCATTTCCTCTCATACAGGAAACGTCACAGCAGGCCGGAAGATATTCTTCGAATTCTCCGAGAATTGGAGGAGAAGGAGAAGGCACAAGGCGAAATCGAAGAAAACGATGAGGATTCCGACGATTGAGTGAGGCGAGCATGACTGTGACTCTGAAATTGAACTGGATAGAGGAATTGAGGAGACTTTGGATGTTGGTGAGAGCTTTCGATTTTTTATTGGGAAAGATCAAGAAACGTTGTGGGCAAGTGAACCAATTGAAGGTATTACAAAAGCCAAAGCAAAAAGTGTGGTGAAAGTTTTTCCAGGCCCTAAAGCGGCTGCTCGTAACTGTTATACAGAAATTGACTGTTTCTCAGCTAAAATGTCCCCTGATATGATTGATGACATAGTCCGCTATACTAACATCTACATTCAGAGAAAAAAAACGACTAGTTCTGAAAGCAGAGAGAGAGAGAGAGAGAGATTTTAGATGTACTGACAAAATAGAAATTCTATCTTTTTTTGGGTCCTTATTTTTGTTAGCTGTGAAGAGGGGCAACCGTACCAATCTGGCTGAATATTTTACTACAAATGGCACTGGTTTTACAATCTTACAAGCAAACTTTAGCGAAAGACGTTTCCGATTCCTGATGAGGTGCATACGGTTCGATGATGTAAATACACGACCCCAACGAGCGAATACAGACAAGCTGGCCCCAGTTCGAGAAATTTTGAACAAATTTATTAGAAATTGCCAACAGTCCTATTCTCCTGGCGAGTTTCTGACCGTTGATGAAATGCTCGTTGCTTACAGAGGCCGCTGCAGCTTCATACAGTACATGGATAAAAAGCCTGCTAAATACGGGATAAAATTATACGCCTTATGCGATGCTCGAACTTTCTACACATATCATGTAGAGATCTACTGTGGAAAGCAAACGACGGGCCTCTACGCTTCTACAAATAAGCCTTATGCCATCGTCACCAGATTGACAAGGCCAGTAATAAAAACAAATAGAAATATTACCACGGACAACTTCTGTAGTAGCTATCATTTAGCAATAGATTTGTTAAAGAATGGATTGACCTTTTTGGGTACGCTCAAAAAAAAACAAAAGAGAAATTCCTCCGGAGTTCATAATAGGAAATCGTAGGATGGTACCGGGGAGTTACAAGTTTGGTGCTCAACCTGACGTCACTTTAGTCTCCATGGTGACTAAGAAACACAAAGCTGTGCTTGTTCTGTCTACTATGCATGATAGTAACTTAGCTGATGAAGAAACTGGCAAGCCTTATCAGGTACTTGATTACAATGCCACAAAAGGTGGAGTGGACACCGTGGACCTCATGTGTTCGAGGGCTTCCACTTCCAGAACAACTCGAAGGTGGCCAATGGTGGTGTTTTACCGACTACTTGATGTAGCAGGGATCAATTCCTACAAACTTTTCGGGGCCAATAATCCTAACAGTAAGATTGTTAGAAGAACATACTTATACAACTTAGGCATGTCACTCATGGAGGAGAATTTGAAGTACAGGGCCACAATAAATACCCTTCCGCGAGAAACACAGTGCTTTTTAGAGCAGTACAAAGAAGCTACTCCACCGGATCGACCAGAGGATACTATAAGCATGAAAAGGTCTATTTGCTATTTATGCGGTAGCAAGAAAAACAATAGGACGTCCTTGTCCTGTTACAAATGTGGACGATTCGTGTGCAAAAAAAAAACACTCATTGGTGGTAGTTTCATGTAATTCGTGTGCAGAACATGAAGAACATCATGAAATTGTGTAATTTCACAAGCATTAGAATTACCTTGTATATGTACAGAATAAATTGTTTATCTAGTTCATAAGATCATTTTCCTATCGTTCATATTGAATTCCTTTATTTTTTATAAGTCAATTAAATTTGTATTTTTATTTACGCTATCAGATGAAAAAGAAAGGCAAAAGATGGCTAAACTACTGTCTATCGATAGTCAGGAATTTTGTTCCCATAAAATTAATAAATAAACAATTTAAAAATATATGTATTATGAAGCTGGTGTTTTCCTAATATATCTGTTAAAAAAAAAACAACGATAAGTAATATAAATACTGTCACGTGTTATTGGTTCGCGGCCAATAATTTTAACGTTCCGGGAAAGTGAAAACGCAATGTCTTTTAATTTAAGTTAAAAGAGTTTATTTAATTAAACAAAATGCACAATAATCAGTTAACACTTTCACTAATTTTAATTGTCACTATAAAAAAAACTCTAACACTTGTCCATAAATTTACTATCGCAATTGTCTTCTAAATTACTTCACTATTACGAAACACACTTTTCTACTATTCGAATAATATCGCGTCCCACATACAATCGCAGTTCTTATCGCGGTCGAATGAAAATCATCCTCCCCATTCATTCAGCTCGCCTCTATATAGGGTCTCTACCTATTCACCCATTTCTCGTACATTGGCGAATGTTCTACCGAGAGGTACCTGGTACGTTCGAGCAAATCCATGAATGGAGTGACGTCACTTGCAGATGTTGATCATGCTTGTTGGGTTCTCGTGGGTTCGAGTAAGTTCATTCGTTGACGTTCTTAATGATTATGAAAACAATTGCGACAGTAGCTCGCAGAATTATTTGTACATGTAATTATTTGTACATGTAACACTGCCCCCACCTCAGTTCTTTTCGCCCCGAAAAGATGTGTCGCTATTTGTAGTCAATTCTCCCTGGGTGTAATATGGGGCAAGACGGTCCAGATGCACGATTTTCATTTTGGCTCTCGGCTTACGATGTTCCTGTATTCGGTATACGACGTCGTTGATTCGCTTTGTAACTCGGTATGGTCCCTCCCAATTATGTTGCAACTTTGGAGACCTACCCTTTCGCCGTTGCGGGTTATAAAGCCACACCAAGTCATCTTGCTGGAATCCAGTAGAATTAGCCTTTAGATCATACCTGGTCTTCATGCGGTCAGTAGCTGATTCGAGGTGTTTTCGCACTGTCCGATGTATCTGGTTCAACCGTTGTCTTAGATCACTTGCGTACTCCGAGACCGTTTGGGGTTTCTCAGGGGGTGTTCCGAACTTTATATCGGCTGGCAAACGAATAGTCTTTCCAAAAATGACTTTGGTTGGGGCTTGGCCCGTCGACGCATGTTCAGCGGCTCTATACGCCATTAAAAATAGTGGGATATGTCGGTCCCAGTCCCTTTGGTTCTCGTCAACCATTTTGGCAAGGTGTTTATTGAGCGTGCCGTTGAAACGTTCGACCATTCCATCGGATTGGGGATGCAGCGGTGTTGTCCTCGTTTTCCGTATTCCCAGCTGCTCGCACATTTCGCTAAAAACTAGTGACTCAAAGTTTCGGCCTTGATCCGAATGTAGTTCACAAGGCACGCGGTACCTGCTGACCCAATTTAACACTAGCTGTTCGGCTACAGTAGTTGCTTCCTGGTTGGGAATGGGGTAGACCTCGGGCCACTTGCTGAAATAATCAGCTACAACCAGCGTGTATCGATTTCCCCATTCAGATTCAGGAAAGGGTCCTGCGATGTCAACAGCAATCCTTTCAAATGGTACCCCCACGTTATAGGTTTGCATTTGTCCTCTCAGTCGTCACTTTGGGCCTTTGACGGAAGCGCAAATTGTGCATCTGCGACACCAGTCCTCTACGTCTTCTCGAGCGTGGAGCCAGTAGAACCTTTCCCGCAATTTCGCTAAGGTCTTGTTAACACCAAGGTGGCCTCCCGAGGATCCTTCATGCATTTCCTTTACCACATCGTGGATTCGGCTTTTGGGTAGTATAGTTTGCATCCTATAGGAGCTGCCATCCGCCGTTTCCCATTTCCGCTTGAGTACACCACTCTCCACCTGAAGGGAGTTCCATTGTACCCAATAGCTTTTCAGGGTTGCGCCATGCGTTGAAACGTCCTTCCACTCAGGTCGCCCAGTCGTCTCCTTCCATACGAGCAATGGTCCGATTTCTTCATCGGCTAGCTGGGCATTTCGAATCTCCTCCGATGACCAACCTTCATCGAACTCAGCCGTGATCAGTCGCAAATCAATGGGCGGCTCCTTTTCCTCAATCCGTCGGCAATGCTTGCAGTTAGCTGGACATGGGCGACGAGATAGGGCGTCAGCATTTCCATGAATCCCGCCCATTCGATGAACAATTTCGTAGTCGTATGACTGCAATCTTTCGATCCATCTCGCAACTTGTCCCTCAGGGTTTTTGAAGTTAAGTAGCCATCTCAGCGATGCATGGTCCGTTCGAAGAACAAATTTCTGGCCATATAGGTACTTGTGGAACTGCTTGGTGGCCTCTATTATAGCCAATAGCTCCTTCCTGGTCACACAGTAGTTCCTCTCACTTTTTGAAAGAACTCGACTGTAATACGAGAGGACTCTTTCTTCGCCATTGATCTGCTGGGAGAGTACAGCTCCAATACCGCCGTTGCTTGCATCGGTGTCAACCACAAACATTTTTCCGGGTTTCAGATACGCCAGTACGGGTGATTTGCATAGCTTTTCCTTCAGGGTCTCAAAGGCTGTCTGGCATTGTTCATTCCAAACATACGGACGATTTTTCTCGGTTAGCTGATGAAGGCACTTAGCTATTTTGGCAAAGTCTTTGACGAATCTTCGATAGTAGGTTGCCAGGCCCAGGAAACTTCGTAGTTGGCGCTTGTTGTTTGGTGTTGGCCAGCTTTTCACGGCTTCAATTTTCTCAGGGTCTGTTTTGACCCCTTCTGCTGATACGATATGTCCCAGGTATTTTACTTCAGCTGCGAAAAGGGTACACTTGTCGGGACTAAGTTTCAAATTTGCCAGTCGCAGTCGGGAGAAAACCTCTTCTAAGTTCCGCACATGCTCTTCGAACGTTCTCCCGATGACGATGATGTCATCTAGGTACACTAAGCAGGTTTTCCAGGTTAGACCACGTAGCACGTATTCCATCAAGCGTTCGAAAGTGGCTGGAGCATTGCAAAGCCCAAATGGCATCACTACAAACTGCCACAATCCGGTCCCAACTGAAAATGCGGTCTTCTCTCGGTCCTTCTTGTCGATTTCTACCTGCCAGTAGCCACTCTTGAGATCGAGTGTAGAAAACCATTTTGCGTCGGCTAAAGTGTCCATGATGTCATCGACGCGTGGAAGCGGGTAACTATCTTTCTTAGTGACGTCGTTAAGCTGCCTATAGTCGACACAAAAACGAGTGCTACCATCCTTTTTCTTCACTAGAACTACAGGCGCGGCCCATGGACTGACAGAAGGTTCAATAACGCCTTGTTTTGCCATGTCTGAGATCAACGCGCTCACTTCTCCTTGTTTGGCTATAGGGAGACGTCTCGGTGCTTGTCAAATCGGCTTGGCTCCCTGTGTATCTATGACATGAGTTACCAGACTCGTTCGGCCTTGGTCATCCGGGCTTGTTGAGAAGATGTCACTGTACTTGGTGACCAGATCAGAGGCTCGTTTGAATAGCTGCACTGGCGATTTGACCTGCTTCAATATTGCAGACGTTGATTCCCGGGCTTTGTCTGTATCTTGCCTCCTTTTGCAATGATGGTCGTGAGTAGCTTCCAAAGAGGTGATGGTGGAAACAGGCTGGCAGCTGCCGATGACTTCTCCCGCTTTGATGCTCGTGGTTGAATCTGCGGTGTTAAGGACTCTAACCGGCACATATCCGTTCCTTAAAGATCTTACAAGGCTTCATCCTACAATCAAACTGCGCAATGCGGACATCTTCGTTGGCTCTATCAGATAAGATCGGTGGTCTCCAGAATCACCATCAAGCTTGGCCCATACAATGCTTTCGGAAGAATTTGGTACATCAGTGTCAGTACATACCACTATATTCATCTTGGGAATTTGGACGCTGGGATCCTCCATCAGTACTTCGACGTTCTGCCATTTCAATACACGTTTGCCCAAATCCAACGTGATTCCATGTGGTCGCAGAAAATCCATTCCGAGAATGCAGTCATCCATAATATTCGCAACCAGAAAATTGTGCCGGAACACAAGGTCTCCCAACTGTATCCGGAGGTTGACCTCTCCACGAACAGGTGCAGTTTCTCCCGTAGCTGTCCGTAGTGAGAAAATTCTGCCCTTGTGAAGTTGTTGCTGTCTAACTAGGTCTTGTCGGGTAATCGATCGGGTTGCACCAGTGTCGATTGTTATGGTGCAGTTTTCTCCGTTAACTTGTCCCGGAAGGCATAAGTCCGCTTCTCCACGATGTAGTCTTGACACGGTGATGGTGGTGCTGGGGACGTCGATCCTCCTAGCCAACCTCTGCCCCACGAAGTTGGCTCTTACATGTTTCCCGACCCCTCTGTTTGAAGGGCTTCCATTCTGGGCTCCTGACTCGGTCTGGATCTCCTTCTAGCTGCACACCCTGGACAATAGCTCGGTTTTCTTCGCTTCTTGCAGTCTCTTTGCAGGTGCCCCTTCTCTCCGCAATTCCAGCATCTAGGCGCACCATTTACATGCGGGTCTCGCTCAATTTCTACGCGCTCACACCTGCACTCGTCTGTCACTACCTCACGCACCCGGGCAGTGGTACGAGTCACATTTTTCGCTGCCTCAAAGTTCAGACTATAAGCCAATGCGTCCTTAACCGTTTGCTTTTGAGCTAAACGCACGGCTTGTTGCAATTCTGGGTCCTTTAGTGCGCTGATGAATGCTTCTGTTGCTGCATCATCTCGATGTTCTGGGTCGTAGGCTGGATAAGCCAAAAGTGCCAGTCGCTCAATGTCTTGGGCTAGCTGCTGTAGGGTTTCACCAGACTTCTGCATTCGATGCCTTAGCTGTGACCGATAAATCTGCTTTAGATGATCGTCTCCATAACGCATGTCGAGCGCATTCATTATAGCATTCGGGTTTGAGTGCAATTCAACGGGGATCGTCTGCAACAGCTCGGCAGCTGGGCCTCTTAGAGCAAGAATCAATGCAGTTGCTCGTTCCTGCTCATTCCAGTGATTTATGCGAGCGGCTGCTTCGAACTGGGTTTTGTAAATAGTCCAGACCGTTTGCCCATCGAATATTGGTGCTTGCACATTTCTAGATGAGCTTTGCGCTGCGGTTATAATTGGGGCTGGTGAGGCGGTTACTACTGCCTTCGCTGCTTCTAATTCTTTTTTCACTTTTTCCATCTCATGGTTTATTCTCTCTTCGACCTGGCTGACCTTTTCCTTGACCTGGCTGACCATTTCCTCGACCTGGTAAACCTTTTCCTCGACCTGGTCAACCTTTTCCTCGACGCCTTTAATTTGTTTGTTCAGATGACCGAGCTCCGCTTTTATTTCGGTTGACTGTTTCTCCAGCTTCTGTATGATGTCTGCCTTGATTTCGATCGCTTGTTGGTCCAGCTTCACTGATTGTTCATTTAACTTCGCTGATTGTTCATCTAGCTTCGCAGTCAGACTGGATGACATTAGCATCAACATTTGCATCAGCGCATTTTCTGGCTCCTTTGATTTGGGTGTTTCTTCTTCTCCACCTTCTGCGCCTTGTTCCGCATCTGAGGGCTCAGCCGCATCCAGATTCACGCCTTCCGACTCGATCGCATCACGCAAGCGTGCAATCAGTATGGCTTTTGTACCTTGTGTGGCCAGGTTTCGCTGTTCCAACTCCTCCTTGAGCTCCGATATGGTCAATTGATCAATTTTTAGATGTAAGTTTCCTGGCATTTTTATTGTTTCGGCTGTTTTTCTACCAGTTTCCACGTTAATTTTCACTATTGTGCACAAAAATGTTCAAAAGTTTTCACTTCCAAAATTTTTCTATCCCACTTCTGACACCACTGTCGCGTGTTATTGGTTCGCGGCCAATAATTTTAACGTTCCGGGAAAGTGAAAACGCAATGTCTTTTAATTTAAGTTAAAAGAGTTTATTTAATTAAACAAAATGCACAATAATCAGTTAACACTTTCACTAATTTTAATTGTCACTATAAAAAAAACTCTAACACTTGTCCATAAATTTACTATCGCAATTGTCTTCTAAATTACTTCACTATTACGAAACACACTTTTCTACTATTCGAATAATATCGCGTCCCACATACAATCGCAGTTCTTATCGCGGTCGAATGAAAATCATCCTCCCCATTCATTCAGCTCGCCTTTATATAGGGTCTCTACCTATTCACCCATTTCTCGTACATTGGCGAATGTTCTACCGAGAGGTACCTGGTAGGTTCGAGCAAATTCATGAATGGAGTGACGTCACTTGCAGATGTTGATCATGCTTGTTGGGTTCTCGTGGGTTCGAGTAAATTCATTCGTTGACGTTCTTAATGATGATGAAAACAATTGCGACAGTAGCTTGCGGAATTATTTGTACATGTAATTATTTGTACATGTAGCAATACGCATTTACATACATGAAAACAGAACGAGCTCTGAGGCGGCCAAAATGCCGCCACGCGCCCGCTGTTGTGAGTTTCAACCACGCGCCCGCCGGAAGGTTAATACGTGGGACGTCTTCAAGTCGGATGATCCCTCCTCTAGCGGGAAAGGAGAGCTCTCCTGTTTGCTTATAGAAGTCCCGGTGTAGCCTGCTTGATCTTTTGCATCCAGAAAATTAGTGGCAGGCATCATCTTCCTCTCCTGGGAAAAATCTACAATCGGGGAGCTGCAACTTGCCAATCGTGTGCAAGTAAGACTGAAAACATTCATGCCCGATCAAGAGCTGGATTAGATAGAAGTCAGTTTCACCGTGCGTTCGATTGAGCCACGGTCGAAAATCAGGGATGAGGCGCGCAGTCCATCTTCCCTTCGTGCTGTTTGCCCACGACTACTGTCAATCATTGAGTGAGCGTTGTCAAAAACTTAAAGTTGAAATCTATCTCCAACAAGAAACCATTATAATCAATTGGCTATTGATCAATTTCCAGTAAGTTTTGAATTCTTCTTTAAGAATTTACATTTATGAAGCATTCAAAACAGATGCCCAGATCCTAACAAATTACCTTATATGAATAAGGAACTTATCGCTTAATAATGTTTTACGAAATTTGGACACGTTATACAGAAATGAATTAACTTGTAACATGAGAGATATTTCAAGAACATTCTCATGTATACATACATTCATCAGGATCTTCCACTGTGCCCCTTCAATTTCATTTTCCAGAAATTATTTATGTTCACACACCAAACACGGAAAACACTGAATATTGTCACTAAGAGGATTAAACGCTTCCTATGTACTTTGATAAGAATAGCAATGAAACTGAACTTTAGAGAAGCACCCACAACACGCAAGAAGGAGGATGAATATTGCCCTCCCCCCTAAGATATTTCGTCAGATACTTGAGGGAAATATGAAAACTTCAAAATTGACAAGAATAGAAGCACATTTGGATTTTGAAGTACTACACTAAAATCTTATCATATATGAGGTGAAATTTCCAAATGGAAGGAAGATAGAATCTCTTTGGTAAATTTAATTAAGGATTTTATTATAAAGAGGGAGCGATGATATATAGTTGGCGCGGATACAGGAGTAGCGATGAAATTGAAAATAAAGGATTTGAAGTGAATACGTAATTGTTGACGAAGGAATAGAATTATTCCTTCAGCTACGAAAGGATGTGAAAGGAGGTAAAAAGCTGGTGATAACTAAATTACTTCCGCTTGCCTAGTTAAACTTATGACTTATTTCGAGTGGTGGAATTTAGGTTAATAGCTTTTACAGATTTATCTGTAGGAAATGGATTTTTCCAAGGAAGTAAAACAGGTGCGTGTGGTGGTGAAATTACTTTGGATAAATGTAGAAAATGGAGCTTTAGGGAGGATTTGAAGTTAGAGCTTAAGTGCTGCTATGTTATTATTTGAGAATAAAATAAAATAGCATACATGGCTGATATGATAGCAAAATAAAACAATTAATGGTACAGAACTAATAAATTGAGATGATTGCATTGATTAATTTAGTTACAACCTTAATTTGAGCCAACTTAAGTGTTGGAAATATGCTTAAGTAGGCATATAAATTTTTAGGTAAATTTCTCTAGATAAATTTACCTAATGCGGTGAGTATCTTTTAGATGCATATATATCCGAGATGCGACGAAATTTGCTAACACGCCGGAGGTCCCAATTTTGCTTTGACTTGCATCAAATTTTCAGGAAAAGTATTTTGAACAAATATCTTAGCTGAGTTCGTTAACCAGCCGAAATGGCTAAGGGAACACTAAATGGCGGTCATTTTAGACTAATATCCGTGGTTTCCGTTCCAACTAAAGCATGGCTCCGATCCGATGAAATTTGGCACCGAGATTCACTGAACTGCACCGTTGGAAACAAAATGGCGGTCGCTCAAATGTCAAAAAACGTGCAAATATATATTATTGCAGTTAGGGCTGAACCTCTCAATTTATGCTAATGAAACTTGGTAGTATGATTGAAGCTGTAAGCGTCTAGAGAACAATGAAAACGATTCGACGATCAGGTTTCGAGTTTCAAAATGGCAGCTGGTCAAATTTCGGAATTTCAATGGCTTTCAAATGTCACAATTTTGATTTCATAAGTATGAAACAAAAAACTAAGGTAGATAGATCATGTCTTATAATCTTGTTATTTCAGTGATCATCTATGAGGAAATTTCAAAAATGCGGCGGTTCTAATATACCATGTACTCCAATTTTAGTGGCGTGTTTTTCAATGGATTTGGATGAAACTTGAAATTATAAATTATTGAAACAAGTAGTCAATTATTTTGGTTATTTGATATCCACAGGCCAATCGAAACAAGTTTTCAAATTTTGAAAAAATTTATGAAAATTGGATGATAATTAAAAATGTCGGAAACTTAATACGATTTAAATGTTTTGCTGTGTTTTTGGTCGTTAACTTTTACTCTTTGGAATAATATTTTTAATAATATTGATTAACAACTTCATTTCACTAAGGACAGCTTTACAGTACTTGATTTTAATTCAAGATGGCTGATGCCATTTATATTGTACGTGTTACGGAGTACATTCGTGAACGTTCGAACTCAACTGGATTCAGATGAAGAATGAAACTTGTAGTTGAAGACTTGTAGAAGGTTTGCCTAGGATCTCTCCAGTATATTGGCTTATAAGAACCTAGAAAAGTAGCTCAAGCAAATTTTCCATTTTCTCGCGGGAAGTTGCTTGCGCCGCCACTGCGTGAACTGGATGGCCGGTGAAGATTTCTCGAAGGTCGAGGATCTGCTTGCGTTGGTGCTGAAACGTTCCATGCCACCACAGTCAGTCCTTCCCCAATGAACTTCGCGTTCGACGAAGGGAGTGAAAAGGTGACTTTCCTCTTGGCGGCAGTTGGCTTTTGTTGTTTCAGTATGCTAGCGGTTGATTGAATCGCCTGAGTTAGCAATAAGGACAGTGGCGTGGGCAACTGTGGTGCTAGTGAGGGTGATTGAAGTGGCACTAACGGTGATGTTGATGGCTGAGTATCGGAGCACTCCAGATATGCTGGCTTCAGTTGGTCAGCGAAGAGGGTCTTGACAACGCCATTTACATCTATGACACACGTTCGGTCGCTGAGTACGGCTGGTCGACTGGTTTCTTGACTGGTGGGACCAAATGAACTCTGTTAAATAGGCGGCATAAGTCTGCGAAGAAATCCTGTATGCAACTGGTTAGTTTCTGCTGGGGAGGTTCGCAGGTCTTCCTTGAAGGTGGTGCGCAAGCCCAATAGGATCGCAGGAAGTTCTTGCAGCCAAGGGGTTTCGGGAACGCACTTCAAAGCGCTCTTGAGCATTCAATGGATCCGTTCCACCATGCCATTGGCTTGTGAATGATATGGTGTAATATGGCCGTAGTTGGTTCCCAGTAGGCAACCAAGTTTATTGAGGAGATCGGCGTCAAACTGACAACTTTGGTCCGAGGTCGCATTGCGTGCCGGATATGGCGATCCAGGGGTCAACCACTGCTCTAGTGATGGTGGTTGCGTTGATATCACGCACTGGTATTGCTTAAGGCCGAATACCTAGCTTGGCGTGGTTGTGGCGATGGACCTTTGAACGCTGGCATTGTACACAATGCTTGGCCCAGCAATAAACATCTTTTCGTAGACGTGGCTTGAAGAATGCCAGTGCTATGCGTTTAGTGGTGGTCCGCCCGCTAATGCGCAATAGCTGGTGGACGGTATCGGAACACTGCTGGCAAGTAGGGTTGAATTGCACTCGATGTAGTGCGCAAAGTAGCCGTTCAAAACCAATTGATGCCACTTGAAGCGGTCTCTCGCCAGGAGGTGCGCCAACTGGTCATCTGTGGCCTGGACCTCATTGATGGTTCGAGCAGTAAGTGTGGTGAGTACCGCAACTGCCTCTACGGAAAAGAGTACGTCAGCGACGATGTTGTCTTCTCCTGGTGTATACTTCAATCGTGTATCGAATTGGCCGATGAAATGTAACTGTGTGCTTTGGCGGGCGAGGCTTTTTCCGAGCGTTAAGTCAGATCATGGGTGAGCAGTCGATGGTTGATGTAGACCGTGAACTGCGTCCTCTTCAGAATGTGCAAGAAAAACATGATTACGGTGAAGACTGCCAAAAGTTCGTGGTTGTAGGTGGAGTAAGGCTGCTCGGCTCCGGATAACTTCCTCCTCCAACTATCATCGTCCCGTTGCTGGTCCAAGGCTGCCCCAATGGCGGTGTTGGATGGGTCGGTGCGTAGTGCCAACTGGTACGAGGGCGAGAGGAATGCTTCCAAAGGCGGCTTAAGCGTTGGGTATCCAAGTGATTTGTGATCAAGTGGTGCTTGTAACTCGGCGACATATGGCTTGCAGCGGCCATAGAAGTTGAACATCTCAAGGAGACGTCTCAATTGTGAGGAGTCAGTATGTTTGGGAAAGTCTGCGATTTCTTTCGTCTTTGAAGCTGGTGGTCGGAAACTTGTCTCGCAGATGTGGTACCCGGCAAAGATTACCTCGGGTAGGTCAGTCTGGCACTTATTCCAGTTAGGCTGGAGCTTTACAACTTGCTGTATTGAAAGAAGTTGCTCGAGGTGACGCTGGTGATGGTCGTGACTAGCCGCGAATACTAGGATACCATCCTGGTAGATGCGTACGTAGTTGAGCTTCCTCAGTAGGTGGTTGGGTGTCCGCTGCATGGTCTTGGTTGTGCTGCGTAGGCCGAGAAGCATTCCTACGAATTCAAAAAGGCTGAAGGGCGTAGTGACTGCCGTTTGGCAAATGTCTTCTGGTGCCAACGGGATTTGATAAACAGCCCGCTGGAGGTCGATGACCGAGAATACTGAACCGCTTTCCTCCTGGATCATATCCTCGATAATGGGCAATGAGTATTGGTCTAAGTGGCTGTGGCTTTTACCTCGCTGTAATCCCCAGTAGCTCGCCAACGGCCACCGGCCTTGGGAACCATATGCAGGGGACTGGCCAATTGGCTTGACGAAGGCCAATTATGCCTCGTGCCAACAGGAACTCGAACTCTGCTTTCGCTCCAGAGAGGCGTACTCCCGCGAGGTGACATGGTCTTGCGAAAACGGGTAGCCGCGCGTGATTATCTCTTGGTGAACGGAAAGGTCAGCGATCGCAGTCAACTCACCAGGTCCTTGAGGTGTATTTGCGTGCTTTGCGATGATCTGTTTGTACATCGAGGTCGACGGCTTAGAAACGGTGCTGATGGTACGCACTGGTGGAGCTGGGTCGAGGACGCAGACTGTAGAGAAGCTGGTACGGTCATTCAAGAGGCGTCGATTTCGTAGGTCAATCAGCAGGAAGTGATGGTCTCCAGGATGGTTGTCTGGACGTCTGCAATAACGAATGGCCAGTGAAATGGGTAACATAGCCCAACATTCAGCGTGAGTTGCTGAGTGCCGAAGGTGACGATAGGCATACCATTGGCATCCTGCAATACGAGGCTGATGGAGAGAAAAGAGCTGGAATCCACCAAAAAACAAGCTTTTGCGGTACGGTCCAAGACATGGAGGGGCTCTTTCGAGTCGTTGGTGTCAGTGTCCGCTGAGTACAGCTCCAGAAATCTTAGTTTTCCGAACGCACGGCAGTGGTACCCTGAGCTGGAAATGTGCAGGGTTGTATGAATCGTATCACTAGGGCTCCGCGTTTGCTGTGATACCAGCAATATTCCAAATGTGGTTCGGGACCTGAACTGGTGCGGTATGCCCTTCCCTGGCAGCCCTCTCGTGACGAGAAGCACCCACGCTGCATGTTGGCCCTGGCGAATGGTTGCTAGAGTACCTCGTGGGTTTAACTAGTCAACTGAGCAATCGTTAAGCGCAGGGCGACTAGATTGGCCGCGAACTGATCCGGGAAACTGCTTGCAGAGGAACAACAAGATGAGGATGTCATCGAGCGCGTGGTTGTCGCTATGGACGTGGCCATTACTGCCGGGCCCATGTCGTGTGCCTCGTCTGCTATGGTGGCAAGCTCCTCCAGCATCTAGTCCTTAATCAACAGCAGCCTGCGCCACGTCGGCTCAGGTAGAGCTATCTAACCCACAGTACATCGTCACTTACTTGTGTTTCAGCAAGGAAGTGCATGTGACGCAGCAGCTGTGATGGCCGTCTGTCCCCAAACTCGACACCTGTGAGGATTTTGAGTAGTCAAGCGGGATATGATGCCCACCTTCTGTATTTTCCAAGCTCCAGTGGCAAATACAGAACCAGTTGAACTTGTGGCTGCTGTTGGCCGAATTGTCGGGCTTGACATGCCGATGCTGGCTGGCTGTGCGCTGGTAATCGCGTCTGTTGTTCCTGGTAGAGCAAGACCTCTGAGTTACGCAGCGAAGCATTGCACGTAGCATCATCGTCATCTAACCTGAGCACCATGCTGGCTCTCCTCTCGGGGTTACCACTTTGGTCGTCAACTTTTACTCTTTGGAATAATATTAATTATGCCAACCTTTAGTCTTTTTAATATTATTGATTAACAATTTTATTTTACTAAGTGCAACTTTACAATACTTGAATTTAATTCAAGATGGCTGATGCCATTTATATTGAATGTGCTACGGAGCACATTCGGGTACGTTCAGACTTGACTGGATGCAGATAAACAATAAAACGTGTAATTGAAGACTTGTAGAAGGTTTGCCTATGTTCTTTCCAGAATATTGGCTTATGAGAACCTAAAAGAGTGGTTCAAGTGATTTTCCATTTTTTCGCGGGAAGTTGCTTGCTCCGCCGGTGCGTGAATTTTCCGGGTGGCGAAGATTAAATGAGGGGCGAGGATCTGAAGCGTGCGTTGGCGTTGGGACATTCCGCGCCGCTCCTTGTCGAAAGTAAAACTTCGATTTGAACAAGATTTGACTGGGTAATTGATAAGATTTTGACAGGGAAATATTTCAAAATAATCCACCATCAAATGCTTAGATTCAAAATGGTGGCCGCCTAAAGCTCACAAAGCAAATCAAATTTGAAATTTTAGTACCAACTGAAGTGTTCAACAAATATTCAAGACAACATTTGAAATGGCCTTAATTTGAAGCATTTCTACTACAAAAATTTTTCAAAAACATGAAATTTAATATTTGTTTTTTAAAATAAAGTTGCCTACAAGAAATTTGCCTCTCTGGCTGGTTGTGCCACTAGGGATTTTTTATTGCTTCAAGGTCTGGCGAAATTGTCGATGCAGATAAACCTTTGTTTTGTGGTTAGGAGCTGAATGTCATTGACGCATTGAGCGTGTGACTCCCATGCTCGCAAGTGATGGACTATCCACTAAGCACCTGTCCTGTCAACCCAAAAACCTAGCCTAAAACCGTTTGACACATTGATTCGGGCCAGGTTTGGTTTTGTTACGCCGTGAGCTGCCTGCCTAGCGTGAAGGGAGACGGAAAGGGGGATTGCCAAACAAGTGATCCCCCAACTCTGATGCCCCCGGCTGGAGTGAGTCCCTTTTATCTTTTAAGACTGCCCGAACAAAATGTGCCACATAGCTCTATTATCCAGGATGAGCTCTTCCGTGTCCCTGTAGAGGTCCCATAGCAGCCTGTTCCATTTTTCGCACGCGAAAAAAGAGTGGCAGGTATCGTTTTCCTGTCTTGGGCAAAACCGACAATCGGAGGATCGTAACTTGCCAATCTTGTCCAGGTAAGACTGAAAGTCAGTCTCACGATGTCATCGATTTAACCACGGTCTCACATCTGGGATGTGGTACGCAGTCCACCCTCCTTTCGTGCAATTCACCCAAACTGCTCCTACCGGGCAACCGTCTCCCTTGCTTTGATGCAAGTAAATAGCATGGCGGTCTCTAGCAAGAAGGACAACAAATATCACGCCTGCAATAACTCTGCAAGAAGTGTTTTCTTAATGGGTTAGGTCCCTCTATGTTGGTCATAAGCCAACTCAGAGCCTGAAGCAGCCATCTCAGCCATTGCTTTGATTTGCTCAAAGAAACTCATATTCGAGTCGATCAATAGCCCCAGGTACCCCACGGCTGGTTTCGATTCAATTAGTATTTCTCTAATACTTATCATTCTTACTTTAGGGGCTCTCTTTTTTGTCAAGATGGCAATGTCACTCTTTTTCTGTACTAGACTAAACCCACGAGCAGTCATTCAGTCTCTCGCTCTGTACCTTGGCATACCAAGTTTAGTCTGCGCTTGTTCAATGATGTTTCCAGTGACTAGAGACGTAACATCATCCGCATAGCCGATCAAGCGCGACTCATCTGGCATCTCCAGTCTCAGTCGCCCATCGTAATATACGCTCCACAAGTCTGTACCAAGGATAGATCCCTGGGCAAGATCCGATGTATTTTCCATCCTTCATTAGCACTATGTCGTGTCATCAAGCAGGTTTCGGATTCTCAGATAACCCCTCAAAAAATGCACGCGATATTCTGCAACTCGAAAAAAATTTTCTAGCATATCCAAAACATCCGCCAACCTAGCGGAGTTGAAGGTATTCCCAACTCGAGTGTCATCAACAGAACGATCCGTTGCCTGGAGCTGCTATATGCCTTTGCCTTATGGATCGCGCTCACCTCCTCTGCAGTCACATTAATAGTGTAGCACTTATCTCTAAAGGTATATTGCCGAGAAGATATGTTTCCAGTAGCACGATTTGAGTTGAGTTGATGAGTTTCTCTAGCATTTTTCCAGCCGTGTCTAATAAGTATAACGAGCGGCATGTAGATTGCAATTCAGAATTAACCTTTCTCTCCCCGTCCCGTAGCCAAGCGTCGAATGCGTTAGGCAGCAAGTCAGGGCGATTGTAATTTACCAGTTGCAACACCTCATCCCGAACACTATCTGGGTCTAGAGCCTTCCTGGTTTTAATGATAGGACTGCCTCTTCCTGTTCCAGCTGTGTGAAGAGTAGGCAGTCGCTTACTTTTTGACCGTAGACAGCGTCAACATCAACGAGGTGGTCGGGGAAAAGTGCCCACGCTATCAGGCTCATCTTTTCCGCTGCACATACGTAGGGCACCAAGCAGAGAATTATTGTAGAATTGATACCTGTGACCCTCCTTGCTAGAGAACACCGCACAATTTACCTGCGTCAAAACAAGGACGAGAGGGAAATGGATATCCGCGAGGAGGGACAGCGCTTAATCAACGATTGGGAGCAGTCTTGGGTGAATTGCACGAAGGAAAGCTGGACTGCGTGCCTCATCCTGGATGTGAGAACGTGGATAAATTGAAAGCATGGTGAGAATGACTTCTATCTGACCCAGCTTTTGAGTGGGCATGGGTGTTTTCAGTCTTACTTGCACAAAATTGGTAAGTCATGGCCCCCCAAAAGTCGGTTTTGCCCAATTAAGGAAGACAATGCTTGCTACACACTTTTGCGTGCACAAAATAGTGCAGGCTACAAAGGGACCTCTACAGCGAGACGAAAGAGCTAACTCCGGATAATATAGTGATGCTTGAATCAGTTGATAAATGAAACCAAGTGGCACATTATGCTCCGGCAATCCTAAAAAATAAGACCCGGGGGCATTGGGGTTGGGGGGTTGCTTGTCTAGCACTTCCCCTTTCCTTCTCCCCTCCAACTAGAAGAGGGAGCCCCCAGCTTGAAGGTGCCTCATGGTGTAGCATAACGAGACTTGGCCCGAATTAATGTGTCAAACGGTTCCAGGCTGGGATATTCGGTTGATAGGGGAGGTGTTCAGTGGGTAGCCCAGTTGCTTGCGAGCATAAGCGTCCCATGCTTGATGCGTAAATGGCATTTACCTCCCAAATACTAAAAAAAAGCTTCCGTATAACTAGCTTGCAGTCAAGCCGCCATGGATCCTTGTTCACATTGTCCTCTAAAACTTGTTAGCAGCGATCCCCATTGCTGTGAATCATTTTACGAAGGATTTTTCTGGCCAATTTATATGCTGCTAATTGGTTGCATGCCTCGCCGTGGTTCTGTGCCCGGTAAGCTGCATGTAGAAACTTGTGACACCCCTTTCGCGTTTCGTTGATTTCAGTCAACTATCAGTACACTAGGGTTCGCCAATTTGGGGGTTTCGAAGGGGCATGGAAGTACAGCAAGTGGAGGTGATGATACTTTTAGTTGATTGTTTCACGTTTGCTAGCCTTTAAGTCTCTTGCGAATCTTCCAGCAGTAGCGTATCTGCCACAAGTGCCTTGATAAACCTCTCAATTTCCATCCTCCCAATGGTCCATCCTTCTGCGGAAGATCTGAAGCATGAATGTTGGTAGACAACATCACGAATCTCAAGCAGAATGTACTAATGATTGCTGACTGAGTAGTCCTCTGCCTTTCCCCAATTTTGTCCGCTCTGTACTAGGGACTCCGAAACTAATGTTACATTCAGTATGGTTCCCTCCCAGCTTATTCGGCAAAAAGTTGGTGCAGCGCCGGTATTCAGCCGGACGAGTCTAGTTCTAACCGCTATCTCCAGGACTCGTTTTCTTCATAGATCAGTTTGGTGCATGTCTCATTCGATCGCTTTAGCATTGAGGCCTCCCCAAACGAGTACGTTGTCATCTGCGGTCAAGACAGCATCCTCCAAAGCATTAAGCGTGGATTGTAAAGATGATATTGGTTCGTTCGGTGTGAGGCGCACATTGAAAGATGTAGTACTTGAACAATAAGCCCACTCAGAACTATCGTCCCGTCCATTGGTCTCCACTAGAAAATAGCGGCAGTACTAGTTTCATCAGAATACCATGATGACGAGTTCATGTGTAATATTGCTCACTATGCAGCAACAGATCGTACCTGATGCCTCTTGCAAATTACTTTAGTGGTATTTTGGGCAGCTTTACTGGGGCGTAAGTTTACCTGCAGGTTGCAGGTCATCGAAGCTCTGATTTTATCTTTGTTTAATTTTCATGGGAAACCCGACGCTTTCCTGATTTTAGCACGTGCTTCAAGTCCGCTTGCAAATCAGCATCCGTGCAAAAATAGGTAGTATAGGAAACTGCGATCGAGTCTCCTGCAGTATGACCATAAGCAAGACACTTTAAGCACTGGAATGGTACTACTCTTTGCCATACCCTGCAGATCACTGACCCTGTTCTTACTTTGCCATTACTCAGAAGTTGTTTTGTATCGTACTCAATCAGGTCGATAATAGTTATACGTTGTACTCTTTAGGTTAGCCTCGCTATAACCTGGCTTACGCTAGGGAGCTAATTTTTGAAGGTCTTCTCTACCTCGGCAAAGTCTGTCACGCGGTCAATGTCCCTGCTTTCGCCCGTTGTCTTCGGCTTTAGGGAGGGTAGAGTTGCTTTCTTGTCAATAACCAGTGGTACAGTGCTTCTTTATTATTGGCCTCTGCTCCAAATTTAACCAGTATGTGTCCAGACCTGGTTGGTCACTTTGCTATAATGGCAATTTTGGTGCTTTGGGGCTTCACACCTTCCCTCATCTGCTTAAGCATATTTGTGCAGAATGGATCATCCTTGATTCTCACTTGCAGAACCTGCCACCGGAGTATTTGTCGTGGCGCTTTTCTCTTCTGCCTTGCATCAGGTAATTCTTTTTGTTAGGAATATATGAGAACTTTACTTTCTGGAATGATTTTGATGCCTTGTTTACGGCTTTCTTGGCTGTTTTTGTTAGAACTGTCTGGAGCTTTTAATGTAACATTTCATGTTCATTTGGTGCCTCTTTCTTTTAACCTGGTCTGCTTGGATTGCATTACAGGCCATTCTTTTGATGGTGTTTGGTGATGGAGCTGCCTACGCCTCCTGGATGGACTTTGCTTTCAGCTCTCGCAAACCTCCTGCTCTTTCTCGGCCTTCAGCTATTTTTCAGCTTTCAATAAGCCCCGCTCGTAATGCTCGATGCATTCAAAGAGCTCCTCTGGCTCGAGGAGCTCGCTCCAGTCACGTTCAGATTTGAAGATCTACTAAAGAAGAGTTGGTGGCACTGAACTTACTTTCTGTTTTATTGGTTCTCCTTTGATTGATACACATTTACAACCAGTATTGGTTTATATCAGTTTGTTATATGAGCATATCAAATATACTATTAGCAAAGTATGCCCATGAAAAAATCTGATACAATCCTGATATCTGTGCAAAAGTTTTCAAGAAAATTGTCATTTGAACCTCTTGTATTATTATTGCAAATGTATAAATTAGACTTATGCTAAAAATAATAATGATGATATTCTAAATCTACTATACCCTGCATACAGTCCTGATCTTGAACAACTAAGCTTCTAGCTATTGCCCAAATTGAAAAATCTTGCAAAAAATTATGAGGCAATGTATATGCAAACGACAAACATTCCCATAGACATCAGTCACGAAGATATCCGCAAATGCTTTCGAATTTCGATGATAAAATAGAATACTATTTTTGACATTCTGTAAAGAATACTGCAAAGGGATGATTTATATTGTGTAGGCTTACATAGATACTCAAAATTTTTATTTATATGGCTCGATTTTATCTTCACTTAAAAATTTTGCCCAAATTTTAAACGTAAATTTATTGTTCCATTAGGCTCTGGATATTTCGTTTTCTGACGCTTGTACTAACCGAGGAGTCTATGGTAAATTTAATAATTACTACCAAGCAAGTTCGAACACACTCATTTATTCATTTTGTTATGTATCATTCCTTTATCATTCACTTTTGTCTTTGGTAGCTTATCATGAAGATAGCGTAAGTTTATAGAAGCAAGTAGTTGAGTTTCTGACACTCCTGAGCGCCCATCACGGTCTGATTCAGCAACATCAACGCTCCAATGAACTTACATAGTTATTTAAGGTTAATTAGCACTGTAATAATTAGTCCATTCGTAACTACTTCAGTTTCTTTGATTGATTTATCAATTGATCGATCATTTCGATTCAATTCACCAAATTCAACTCGCCAGAAAGCGAAAATACTTTGTTTTGAATACCACATTTTTATTTTAATCAATCGAGTAACCCATTTTTCATTTTACCCAACATATATACGACACTACCAAAGGCAACTAGCTCCGTTACCAGCAGCACTTCTAAGATCAGGCCAAAACACACGTAGATAAGCCAATTGGGGAACAGCTACCAAAAGGGCTCGAAATTTAGGATGGCGAGGATAAGGACTATACTACAGAAGCCTCAAAATCAAGAAGTGCCAGTGTGGTCACTCGCTACAAAGTAATGGCTGGCTCAATAAGGAGGATCATCGATCGTTTGGACCAGAAGCAGGTCACTCGACCTGGCGCAGGAGTAAACTCATGACCCTCCAACAAGCCTGGCAATAGCTGGATGAATATCACCTGCGGATCGTCGAGCTCCATGACAATCTTGAAGCGTGTGGTTTTAACATGCAACAGCTTACGCAAGATTGGGTCATACGCCTGGAATCCAAAATGGATGAACTCCGCGCCACACCTGCTTCAGCGACTCTGCCTGTGACTCCTCTTACCATGCCTCTGCCGAAAATGAAACTCCCCACCTTCGATGGGAACTATTTCCATTGGCAACGATTTCTCTACTTATTCCTGCAAATGGTGCATAGCCAACCGATATCCAAGTGCCAAAAGCCATGGTACCTTAAGGCCGATTTCACCGGAGAAGCGGAGCTTTTGATTCGAAATTTTACATTGCCGGATGACAACTACGAAGCGGCTTGGACAACCTTGAAGGAAAGGTTCGACAACCGGCAACTATTGGTAGCGACGCTCACCAACAAATTGATGAGTCAGCCATCTCATGCTTATGAAAGTGGCAGCAATAAAAGCTCTACATGACACCACAGAGGAGTGTCTCAGAGGCCTGGAGAACCTGCAAGTGTACACGAGGGACTAGGACTCATAGCTGCTGTATGTGCTTGTCCGAAAATTAGATCCAGCGACTCCCGCATCATACGAACAATCGCTATCTAACCCGCGCGAGTTACCATTCTTGAAGAGTTTTTTGAACTTCATGGAAACGCATTTCTAGGCCCTCGAGACACTCGGCCATAAAACAAAGGAACCGGATATCAACTGTAGGAAAGCCACCAAGTCGACCGTGATTGCCACGATACCTTTTCGGTACTTAATTTATGAGCAGGATTACCCGCTTTATTACTGCCTGGATTGCCTCAGGATCACTGCTGCAAAGAGACTAAGTTTCCTGCGCGCTAAGAAACTGTGCGTGAATTGTCTTCGAGAAGAAGTTGCAAGCAGTGTTCCAAGAATTACAACACCCTGCTACATCTGCCTGGAGGCAGCATGTCCAAACAGACCAAGACGATATCCTCGGGCACGACAATGCCAAATCAAGACTCGAAACCACAAGCAAATGCAGAACCGCTATCACTCGCTTTAACGACTCTGATGGAGCCCTGAGCCCAAGGACATGTACTTCTGGGCAAAGCCGTCGTCAAGCTGGTCACCAGCAATGGGAAGTTGTCGGATTGTCGAGCTGTGCTGGATCCGGGCTTACAAATAAACCTAGTCACCAAAAGAATCATCAAAAAATTGGGTTTATCATCGACACCACGCCTTGCCCTCATTGAAAGGGTAGGCGGTAGCACTGAGAAGGCATACCATAAGGTGAACCTCAGCCTAGGATTCAGATTATCAGGATATGCCCTGCTGTTGGAGGCCTACGTCATGGACAAAATTATATCACCACAACCGTCTCAGAACTTGAACACATCGGGATGGCACATTCCCGAAAACATAAGGCTGGCAGATCCAGACTTCCACGGAACGGAGAGCTTCAAAATGCTGCTGAGTGCCAAACGATTTGTCGAGGTCCTAGCCATTGGACAAATAAAGATGGGCCCACAGCTCTCAGTGCTCCAGAACACGCTCCTAGGGTTGATTGTAGCCGGGAGAGTGATCACATCTCATGCGGCATCCTGGCAGAAAATAACCCGCTTAATCAGCTCATCAAGCAATTTTGGGAGTTCGAGGAAGTGCAGGTTCCGCTGCACAACCTGACGTCAATTGAAAAAGCTTGCGAAGCACATTTCTATCAGACAATGACAAGACGCCCCGAGGGCCGTTTCTTGGTTAAACTCCCATTCAGCAAGGATCTTGCGACTTTAGGTGATTCCCAAGCGGTAGCCACTCACAGGTTCATCGCCTCGGAGTGTCGACTGGAGAGGAACCCTGATCTAAGACTTCCATACGAGGACTTAATGGAAGAGTATAGTTGGCTTGGGCATATGGAGAAGGTGACGTCGTAGCAGCGGGAGGAAATATGATACTTCTGTGTCCCGAAGCCTGACAGCAGTACAACCAGGCTGCGGGTGGCTTTCGATGCATCCAGTAAGAGGCCCACAAACGTTTCGTTGAATGAAGTCCTTCATACAGGGCCTACTGTCCAGGATGAAATTTTTTCGATGCTCCTGCCTTTCAGAGTACCTTGTTTCGTATTCACCGCCAACATCGAGAAGATGTATTAGCTGATAATGTTTCATCCTGAAGACCTATGGTACCATGGCTTTATTTGGAGAAATAGTTCAACGCAACCAGTGCGATACTATCAGTTGAAAACAATAACCTACGGCACAACGTGTGCTCCATATCTAGCTACAACATGTTTAAAGGTTCTAGCACAAGAGAACCAGCAGAAGGGTCCCCGTGGCAGCAGCCCGTTCGAGAAGAATTGCTATATTGACGACATCATGACCGAGGCCAGCAGCTTAGAGGAGGTGATTCGCAAATAGGCGGAGCTATGCACCATACTCTCAAGTGTAGGTATGCTTTGCGCAAATGGTGTGCCAACCATCCTCTATTGCTGAGGCAGATTAAGCCTGAAGATCAACAGGTCCAGCTGGACTTCAGTAGTTTACACGAGGACTATATTAAGACGTTAGGAGTCATCTGGCGTCCGAAGACTAACGAGTTCCAGATCGAAATCAACCTACATCTAACAGATGCGAAGTTCTTCAAGAGGACGATGGCGTCTGATATAGCGAGAATGTTCGATGTATTGGGCATTCTGGCTCCTGTAATAGTAGCAGCCAAGCTATTCCTGCAGGAACTATGGCGATTGGAATTGAACTGGAATGCAGCATTACCAGTGGGGATCCATGCCCTGTAGTCCGATTTCCGCAGTAGTCTTCCATCATTGCAGCAGGCCTGATTTTCTCGTCACATCAGTAAAGGCAAAAAACCCATACAAGTACAGTTGCACACCTTTTGTTATGCCTCCGACAAGGCATATGGCGCAGCAATATACATGTGGTTAACTCTGAGGAGTGGTCAAGTTATCATCAGGTTACAGTGTGCCAAATCAAGAGTGACCCCGATCAAAACACTTACTGTTCCGCGCCTGGAGTTGTGTGCGGCGAAACTAGGCGCTGAGCCCACAAGACGAGTTAAGACAGCGCTCAATCTGCAGGAGCTTTTTAAGGGAGTCTGGACCGATGCCAAGATTAACTCGACGTGAGTCAATTCACCTGCCGATGACAACATGCAGCGTGTGAAGACAGCCTAGCTGACATCCTGTCACGTGAGATGATGCCGGTGAATTGAGCCGCTGTAGTATGTGGTTGCAAGGAACACCATTTTATCAAAGGCAGAGTCACTTTGGCCTTCCGAGTATCGGCGTGGGGGCCCTTGTGACTTGGAAACAAAACGGATCAAGACCGCTATGGTAGCGGCAGAGGCTCCTAAAACACACTTTGTTCAGCAGATTGAACACGGCAACTCCTTTAAGATATAGTGGCCTACTTGATGCGGGTTATCTGTGATCTCAAGCCGGCAGTCAAGCAATCTCAACTGGCAAATCAAGCACCCACGAGTGATGAATTATCTATAGCCCTGGAGATTATCGTGAGGTATGTTCAATCACAAACTTTTAACTGTGAGCTTTTGGACATCATGTCAGGGAGACAAGTCTCCAATCACAGTCAATTGGTGAAACTGGTGCTATTCCTGGACCCAGAGGGCATAATCCGTGTCGGTGGGATGCTGCATGCTGCCAAGATCACGTTCAATGACAAACATCCCATTTTACTACCGTTCAAACATACGTTCACCAGACAGCTGATGATGGACGTCCATCGTGACCACTGCCATCTAGGTGCGCAAATACTGCTCGCTACCACTAGACAGCAGTTGTGGCTAATTCGAGGGAAATAACTCGCGAGATCAACCGTTCAACGGTGCATGTGGTGCACCCGAGTTAAGCCTAAGCTGTTTTCACAAGCCATGGAAAACCTGCCGAGTACACATATCCACCCAGCCTGTCCGTTCATCAACTCTAGCGTGGATTTATGTGGGCCTATGATGATCCGTTTCCGAGGTAGAGGCACCCGAC
This sequence comes from Odontomyia ornata, assembly GCA_963969285.1. Lineage (NCBI taxonomy): Eukaryota > Metazoa > Arthropoda > Insecta > Diptera > Stratiomyidae > Odontomyia > Odontomyia ornata. The sequence goes on from OZ017742.1 coordinate 276,634,644, forward strand.
CGCAAAAAGGGTACCTAGCCATATTTTGCTGTCCATTTGAAGCTAGTCAGCGATCTAAGCACAGAGGCATTCCACTGTAGTCTCAAACGTTTCGTTGGACGACGAAAAAACTGCCGAAACCTATTTCGCGACAACGCCACCAACATTGCGGGAGCTCACAACCAGCTAACAGAATTGTCATCCTCGTTATATTCCAATGAAGTGCGTCAAAAAGTAACAACGGTGTGCTCCAGCCGGGGATTCGATTTTCATTTGCTCCCTCCACGCGTGCCTAATTTTTGCGGCTTGTGGGAGGCGGCGGTCAAATCAGTCAAAAATTTGATCCGTCGAGGCGTGTCGTCGGTGGCTCTCATCTATGAGGAGCTGCATACCTTGGTGGTTGAGGTGGAGGCTATCTTCAATTCTAGACCACTGACTTCGATGTCAAACGATCCCAATGATTTGGCAGCCTTAACTCTAAACCACTTTCTCATCGGAGAACGCCTCACAGCCATGGTGGGTGGTCGCGCAGAGTCAGTCACTGGAGGTCTCCATGCCCGGTGGTAGTTTATCAACCACCTCAAACTCGAGTTCTGGAGACAATGGTCACACTAGTGCTTGGTGCAGTTGCAGCATCATGTCACGTGGAGATAATCACACCCCAATGCGATCCCGGGAACATTGGTCATTATAAGCGAAGATAATACATCTTCAATGAAGTGGCCACTGGGGCGAATCATTAAAACGTACGAAGACGCCGATAGTTTAATACGAGTCGCTGATGTTAAAACCACCTCCGAAACTTTGAAAAGGCTAATACACCAACTGCCAAATTATCAGTATTCGATGACGCACAGTCTAACGAAGAACCACCACAAGCAAGTTCCCCCCACTTGACGAAGAGAGGGTCCCAGATCAGTGACAACGCCATCCCGAACCAGCAAGTCAATTGTGGTGCTCCTCTTATTGTGCCTGCTAGCTCCTATAGCGCACCCCTCTCCAACACAAGGCTCAACTACCAAACCCCATACGGGTCTATAATTTCAACCATAAAGTCGAGTCTACTTATCTTCACGCGGGTGGAAGTTGCTCATTTATTACGATTTGGAACCGTATTGGCGGGGATTGTCTGTACTGCAGAACGGGATGAACCTTGTGGACTCTTTCAACGACTTCACTCATTTCACTGGGTCTGTATCTGAATTCGAGGAACTGCGACGACAACTACAAGCGCAAGATGTTTCATGAACCGATCAAGTGACCGACCACGACCCCTAACAGTACACCATTGGCTACCTGCGCATTTTCCAATTAGTCATACTGGTGATCTACGTCCGCTGGCGTTCCTGCAAAAAAAAAAAATCCGGCTTGCGTGTCCAACAACCAGTGCCGTTACCTGGACGCTACAGCCGACCGCACACCTTGGAGGAGGATGGATGGTCCGTTCAACGGGGTGGATGTTAAGTTCCTGACACCCCTGAGCGCCCATCACGGCCTGATTCGGCAACACCAAACCCCATACGGGTCTATAATTTCAACCATAAAGTCGAGTCTGCTTATCTTCACGCGAGTGGAAGTTGCTCATTTATTACGATTTGGGACCGTATTGGCGGGGATTGTCTGTTCTGCAGAACGGGATGAACTTTGTGGACTCTTTCAACGACTTCACTCATTTCACTGAGTCTGTATCTGAAATCGAGGAACTGCGACGACAACTACAAGCGCAAGATGTTTCATGAACCGATCAAGTGACCGACCACGACACCTAACAGTACACCATTGGCTATCTGGGCATTTTCCGATTAGTCATACTGGTGATCTACGTCCGCCGGCGTTCCTGCAAAAAAAAAATCCGACCTGTGTGTCCAACAACCAGTGCCGTTACCTGGACGCTACAGCCGACCGCACACCTTGGAGGAGGATGGATGGTCCGTTCAACGGGGTGGATGTTAAGTTCCTGACACCCCTGAGCGCCCATCACGGCCTGATTCGGCAACATCAACGCTTCAATCAACTTACATAGTTATTTAAGGTTAATTAGCACTGTAATAATTAGCCCATTCGTAATTACTTCAGTTTCTAAGATTCATTTATCAATCGATCGATCATTTTAATTCAATTCACCAAATTCAAATTCAATCCGCCACAAAGTGAAAATACTTTCAGTTTCGAGTACCACATTTTTAGGGTTTTGTAAAATAATTTTACAAAACCCTACTAGGTTCGCGACCAGTCTGTCCGTCTGTCCGTCCGTCCGTCCGTCCGTCCGTCCGTGTGTCACAGCAGTTTTTCTCGGAAACTACTTAAGCTAGAAACATCAAATTTTGTGCGTAGGTGTAAAGTGGTGATCTCTTCAAAGTTCAACTACAAAAAAATTTTATAAGGTATTTAAGGGGGGTCTCCCCATATAGGAGAGTGGCCCCCCGAAAAAAAAATTTCATTGAAGGTAGCCGATATGGGTATCAAATGAAAGGTCTTGATGAGACCTTTTCAAAACAGGTTAGTTAGTTTGGCAAAATTTGCTTCGAGGGGCGCACAGGGAGGGGAAATACACGAAAAATTTGTGTCCCCCCCCCCCTCGCGATTGGACACCTGTGATCCGAAAAATCTGAAAAAAATCAGGAATGTAGGCCTTGGTGTGTACAACAACAACAAATACGTGAGAAGTCGCAATACACTCAACTTTGTTAGTAATAGTATGATTTATCGATTTTATGTTTTCTTGAATAAAATCTTAATGGTAACCTTAAATTTAATGAAATTCAGTACGTAGATGTCTATTTATAAGGTTGATCTATCCTGAAAGTTTCATAAAGATTGAATGATATTTAGCGAAGTTATAGCGGTTTGAATTTTCCTGTATTACTATGGAACAATATGCGCTGTATGTATAACTATGGCAACATATGGCTATGGAACAACATGCGCTTTTTACCGACTCAGACACTACAGTTTTGCTAGGATTTGCATGAAAATTTCAGGAATGATAGGTGTCATGAATATCTTTGAGAATCGGTTCAGCTAGTGGTATCAGTAATCGTAAAACAAAATAGTGGCTGTTTTAAATGCGAAAATTGAATAATTTTGAGTTATTTTTTCCCAACTTCAACGTTTAAGGTGCATGCTTTGAACACTTGATTCAATTTAATGAATGACTGAAGATGAGTACCTACGATTAATGCTCATAAGTGAAACAAGTCAAGGAGGTGGGAGAGAGCTCCTAGCAAAAGGGTTTTGTAACCATTCTAGGATTCGAAAAAATTGGCCATGAATCGATGATTTCAGTACAGGAGAGTGGTCCCTAAAAAACTTCATCAGACGTAGCCGATATGAGTATGAAACGAAAGGAGTTTTTCAAAACAGTTGTTAAACTGTCAGTTTTTGCTTCAGTGGGGGCACAGGGGGGAAATACATGAAAAATGTGTTTCCTCCCTAGCGAATGGATATCTGAAATAATTATCAAGGGAGATATTTATGAGTATAACAACAACAAAAATCTCAGAACACGAAATTCGTTCAACTTTGTTAAAAATAGTATGATCTTCGTATTTCATATTTTCTCCAATAAAATCGTCTTTGATATGTTTCTTGATTTGATTCAATCTGGTGACTGCATTTTTTTAATTGAATACAAAACCCTACTAACATGAGCGTAGGTCTGTTTACCCAACTTGTTATTTTAATCAATCGAGTAACCCATTTTTTGTTCATTTTTGAATTTATCAAAACTTTGAAACAAAATTTTATTCACATTGTTAAATTGTTGGTTGGGTCGTTATATATTCTGCGAATTCTTCTTCTAATGTGTCTTGCTTCAATTGTTGGTTATTAGTCTATAGGAAAAAATAAAATCAAAGTTCAGGACAAAAGAGTGTAATGAATCATGCGACGCCGCTGGTGACCACTACCAACACACTTTGCTGCTATGTGGCTTGTCATTTTACGTTGGTTGTGACCAGTGCACATCCCACGACTATTTTGTCGTGGGATGCCAACAGAATTTGACAGCCACCTGGAATTGAAGGGTGGAGGTAGTGGCCGCCACCCACGAGGTAGTCCCGGAGTGTGAAAAGTGAAACGGAAAGTGCAAGGCCTGATTCCACGGCGATTATAGTGCATGGTGGCGATGTCGTAACGTCGATAAGAAATTGCGATACGGAGGAAAAACAACGCGAACGAAGTTTTCAGTGCGAACAATGTGGGAAAACATTCAAACGCCCAATTACATTATCAACTCACTTACTTATACATAGTGATACACGGCCATATCCTTGTCAATATTGCGGAAAGCGTTTCTATCAAAAGTCAGATTGCAGGAATTGGGAAAAAGAAGAAGAATACAAGTACGAGCCAACCGAAAAGGTATGTAAGGTAACCTAAAAAGTCGCATTTTAAATACGACTCCATTAGTGAGTTTTCGTTTCCCCGCTCTAATAGTCTGTTTTTCCGGATTCCTCCTGCTATTTAGGAACAGACTATATGTGCAACAAATGGTGCCGTTTATTATGCCGCTACTCCACCGGCTCCGATAAGCAACATACCTAGGGATCCGTTAGCAGCAGTTTACCCACCAGCAGTTGGGCCAACAATATACCCACCTTCAATGCCGTACCAGCCGTTTTAGCAGTACTACAGTGTGTAAATGAATGCTCCCACCATTTGGCCTCAGAACTACCAACTACTACTACTACAGTTGAATTGGAAATGTGGGGTACGGCCGGACAAGACAGGTATCACAGTGTAGCGCTAATGTATTATAGAGGAGCGCAGGCCGCAACATGGATTTGTAAGGATTACCAGATTAACATTTGAACGACCCCCTGAACGATTACACAATGGCGGTGTCGAAGCATTATTTTCTTTAATGGATTATGAATTTACTAGATCAATGTGGAAATATCCATTTCGAATAACGTACCGATTAGTACTACGTGAAAAAGAACTGCACTTTCATATCGGTGTTTACAACCATAGTAAGAACTTAACCTTTTTGTTCAATTTACTCCTACATACCTACCTGAAGGTTCCCGAGGTGTGCCGATGCCAAATAACAGGTTTACACGGTTGTACATTTATTGATAAGACTAGAGATGGTGCTACCTACCAAGAAGGTCGTGAAGTTGTTACAATAGGCGAACGGACAGATATATTATATCAACATACACCACTGGAACAACATATTGCGAATGTTGTCTCCGGACGAAATGGGAGGCTGCAAAAATACAATTTCCTCGACACAGTCATTTGGAATCCTTGGATGGACCAAGCCCGAGAGATAGCAGATTTTAGAGACGATGAATATCCAAATATGTTAGGCGTTGAATCGGGACATGTTTTCACTCCAGTTATTCTGCTGCCTGGAACAGCCTTTGAACTAGCTAAACCCTACAGATTAGTATCGAAGGTAACGTCAGTAGGAAATCAAACCGGAGTCACTAACCATCGAGGAAAACGGATTAATTATGGATTTTGCAGTTTGTTGATTTCTGCGGTTCAATTTGGTACGGCAAACTGTCCGTATTCTTAAATCGTAAAACTCAACTATCTTTAAACTGAACTTGACTAGCTCATTAACTCGCTCCAATTTCGGCTGATTCCTGATGGAAATCAACTATGACATTGTCAGCATACATAAATCGGAATACGTTTTTTATTATAACTTTTGAATATACCTAAGGGGAAAGCTGATTAATTAAATGCATGTTATAATTTAATCCCTCTACATGTTCCGGTGTTGGAACTTAATTATCAAGAGTTGTAATAAGAGTCAATTCATTATTTAGAAAGCCAATGGAAGCAATATTCCTTGAGAATACAATACGTGGTTAATAGATAGATAAATAATCAGTTAAAACAAAGAAAAATGAAAACTAGAAAAAATTGAGGATAATAGGGTTTTAGTTGTACTAAAGAGCAAAAAGTTAATTTCCATTGAACTGTACAGTCAATATAAATATAACGAGATCCTAGGACAAAGAAAATGGTGGTGAATCAGAACTCTCACGTAAATTTTGAAAGGAAGAATTAGCCTCCCTAATACTACACACCGCTAAAACGAAAGAAGAAAAGAAAAAAAACTAAAGCAACCCCAAATGTAGATCGCATATTCTATTAATATAATTGCAATTGGCGAGAAAATTTAGGTTTGATTGTGTTATAATTAGTCACAGATTTTTTTGTGTGCCCGTTGAAGTTTTTAAAAAGGGAAATTCTAGAGAACTCACTGTAGTGTAAATACGTAATGAAAAAACTATGTAATGTAAGAAATGCCCTGTTTTGAATATTCGTAAATGTTTTAGAATACAACCTGCGTTGTATTCTTCCAATCGGCACCTTTGAATAGTTCACAAAACTCTGTTCATGCATTTGCTTAGATAATTTGTATATATTATTTTGTGTTGCCTATTCATAAAGTAGATTAAAAAAATAATGAACTGCACGTCTGAGAATGAGAACTGTATTAGCCCAGCACAAGTGTAATATCATCATGTTTGAATGCGAGGGATTAATCTTGAAAAGATATTTTAATACCATAGAAAGGTTTCTACCGAATCAACTGCAAAACTTAAGTGCGCTAATTGGGGCTTTCATTTTATAAAAAAAGGAAAAAATCCCTACCATTCCTGCTGTATAAATATATTTTTTGGAAACTATTATCTTTCTATTCCTCTCTCTATCAGTCAATTTAATAGTGGAATGCACCCATTTCAATGATATTTTTTTATATCGGAATTAACTTAATATTTCAAATCAACATAAATATCCCCACCAGTAATAAATTCAATGGCGTGTTTTTCAAAAATTGTATATTTCTTTATTGTTAGCCGATAATTTTGATAAAGTGAAAGAAATCAATTTCCTTTTGTTTCAAAAACACAACAAAAAGAACACGTTAATTAAAACTGCAATTTAAGAATAAGAAACTTTTAGTATAATTATTACAAAAGAAAAGAGAACAAAAATTAACGATTTAGACTTACTTGATAATATTCAACAATTATTTTTATTATTAAATCACATTAAATTTTATGGTTTTCTTCCGTGATTACTATGAAAATGATGAACTGAAGAAAATATTGTTACATGTACAAATAATTACATGTACAAATAATTCTGCGAGCTACTGTCGCGATTGTTTTCATTATCATTAAGAACGTCAACGAATGAATTTACTCGAACCCACGAGAACCCAACAAGCATGATCAACATCTGCAAGTGACGTCACTCCATTCATGAACTTGCTCGAACCTACCAGGTACCTCTCGGTAGAACATTCGCCAATGTGCGAGAAATGGGTGAATAGGTAGAGACCCTATATAAAGGCGAGCTGAATGAATGGGGAGAATCATCATTCATTCGACCGCGATAAAAACTGCGATAGTGTGTGGAAAGCGAATTGAAAAGCGAACAAGTAATAGTGAGGTGATTTTGAGAAGACAATTGCGATATAAATTTATGGACAAGTGTAAAGTAGAATTTTAATAGTGACAATTAAAATTAGTGAAAGTGTTAACTGATTATTGTGCATTTTATTTAATTAAATAAACTCTTTTAACTTAAATTAAAAGACATTGCGTTTTCACTTTCCCGGAACGTTAAAACTAAAGGCCGCGAACCAATAACACGCGACAGTGGTGTCAGAAGTGGGATAGAAAATTTTGGAAGTGAAAACGATTAAACATTTTTGAAGTGCACAATTGTGAAAGTTAACGTGGAAAAATAGCCGAAACAATAAAAATGCGAGGAAATTTAAATCTAAAAATTAATCAATTGAGCATATCGGAGCTCAAAGAGGAGTTGGAACAACGAAACCTGGCTACACAAGGTACAAAGGCCATACTGATTGCACGCTTGCGTGATGCCACCGAGTCGGAAGGTGCGTATCTAGATTCGGGTGAGCCTACAGATGCAGAAAAAGGCGCAGAAGGTGGTGAAGCTGAAACAGCAAAGCCAAAGAAACCAGAAAATGCGCTGATGCAAATGTTGACGCTGATGCAGTAAGAGCAGCGACAACAGTCATCCAATTTAACTGCGAAGCTCAATGAACAGTCGTCCAATTTAACGACGAAGCTAGATGAACAATCAGCGAAGTTAAATGAACAATCGGCGAAGATGGACCAACAAGCGATCGTAATCAAGGAAGTGCAAAAACAGTCAACTGAAATAAAAGTGGAGCTCGGTAGCCTGAACAATCAAATTAAATGCGTCGAGGAAAAGGTTTACCAGGTCGAGGAGAAGGTCAGCCAAGTTGAGGAGAAAATCAACTATGAGATCAGCCAGGTTGAAGAGAGAATGAACCGTGAGATGGAAAAAGTGAAAAAAGAATTGGAAGCAGCGAAGGCAGTAGTAACCACCTCACCAGCCCCGCTTATAACCGCAGCGCAAAGCACATCCACAAATGTGCAAGCACCAATATTCGATGGGCAAACGGTCTGGAGTATTTACAAAATCCAGTTTGAAGCCGCCGCTAGGATAAATCACTGGATTGAGCAGGAACGAGCAACTGCGTTAATTCTGGCTCTAAGAGGCCCAGCTGCCGAGCTTTTGCAGACGATCCCCGTTGAGCTGCATTCAAACCCGGCTGCTATAATGAATGCGCTGGACATGCGTTATGGAGATGATCACCTGAAGCAGATTTACCGGGCGCAGCTACGGCATCGGATGCAGAAGTCTGGCGAAACCTTGCAGCAGCTAGCACAAGACATTGAGCGACTGGCACGTTTGGCTTACCCAGCGTACGAACCAGAACATCGAGATGACGTAGCAGCAGAAGCATTCATCAGCGTCTTAAAGGACAAGGAATTGCAACAAGCCGTGCGGTTAGCTCAAAAGCAAACAGTCAAGGAAGCATTGGCTTATAGTTTAAATTTTGAGGCAGCCAAAAATGTGACCCGCACCACTGTCCGGGTTCGCGAGGTAGTGACAGATAAATCCAGGTGTGAGCGCGTGGGAATTGAGCGAGAGCTGCAGGTGAATGGTGCGCCTAGATGCTGGAATTGCGGGGAAAAAGGGCACCTGCAAAGAGACTGCAAGAAGGGAAGAAGACCGAGCTATTGTCCAGGGTGGTGGAGATCCAGACCGTGTCAGGAGCCTAGAATGGAGGCCCATCAAACTGCAAGGGCCAACTTCGTGGGGTGAGCGTTGGCCACGAGTATCGACATCCCCAGCACCGTGCCAAAGCAACATCGTGGAGAAGCAGACAGATGCCTTCCTGGTCAATTTGATGAAGAACAGTGCACCCTAACAAACGACACTGGTGCAACCCGATCGACGATCCGACCAGACCTAGTGAGGCCCCAACTGCTCCACAAGGGCAGAGTTCATGGAATTGCTGACGCCTTATCTCATCATCCATGTCCAGCTAACTGCAAACATTGCCAACGGATTGAGGAAAAGGAGCCGCCCGTTGATCTGCGAGTGATAACGGCCGAATTCGATGAAGGTTGGTCATCGGAGGAGATTCGAAATGCCCAGTTAGCTGATGAAGACATCGGACCATTGCTCGTATGGAAGGAGACAACTGGGCGACCTGAGTGGAAGGACGTTTCAACGCATGGCGCAACCCTGAAAAGCTATTGGGCACAATGGAACTCCCTTCAGGTGGAGGGTGGCGTACTCAAGCGGAAATGGGAAACGGCGGATGGCAGCTCCTATAGGATGCAAACTATACTACCCAAAAGCCGAATCCACGATGTGGTAAAGGAAATGCATGAAGGATCCTCGGGAGGCCATCTTGGTGTTAACAAAACCTTAGCGAAATTGCGGGAAAGATTCTACTGGCTCCACGCTCGAGAAGACGTAGAGGACTGGTGTCGCAGATGCACAATTTGCGCTTCCGTCAAAGGTCCAAAGCGACGACTGAGAGGACAAATGCAAACCTATAACGTAGGCGTGCCATTCGAAATGATTGCTGTTGACATCGCTGGACCCTTTCCTGAATCTGAATGGGGAAATCGATACACGCTGGTTGTAGCCGATTATTTCAGCAAGTGGCCCGAGGTCTACCCCATTCCCAACCAGGAAGCAACTACTGTAGCCGAACAGCTAGTGTTAAATTGGGTCAGCAGGTACGGCGTGCCTTGTGAACTACATTCGGATCAAGGCCGAAACTTTGAGTCACTAGTTTTTAGCGAAATGTGCGAGCAGCTGGGAATACGGAAAACGAGGACAACACCGCTGCATCCCCAATCCGATGAAATGGTCGAACGTTTCAACGGCACGCTCAATAAACACCTTGCCAAAATGGTTGACGAGAACCAAAGGGACTGGGACCGACATATCCCACTATTTTTAATGGCGTATAGAGCCGCTGAACATGCGTCGACGGGCCAAGCCCCAGCCAAAGTCATTTTTGGAAAGACTATTCGTTTGCCAGCTGATATAAAGTTCGGAACACCCCCTGAGAAACCCCAAACGATCTCGGAGTACGCAAGTGATCTAAGACAACGGTTGAACCAGATACATCGGACAGTGCGAAAACACCTCGAATCGGCTACTGACCGCATGAAGACCAGGTATGATCTAAAGGCTAATTCTACTGGCTTCCAGCAAGATGACTTGGTGTGGCTTTATAACCCGCAACGGCGAAAGGGTAGGTCTCCAAAGTTGCAACATAATTGGGAGGGACTATACCGAGTTACAAAGCGAATTAACGACGTCGTATACCGAATACAGGAACATCGTAAGCCGAGAGCTAAAATGAAAATCGTGCATCTGGACCGTCTTGCCCCATATTACACCCAGGGAGAATTGACTACAAATAGCGACACATCTTTTCGGGGCGAAAAGAACTGAGGTGGGGGCAGTGTTACATGTACAAATAATTACATGTACAAATAATTCTGCGAGCTACTGTCGCGATTGTTTTCATTATCATTAAGAACGTCAACGAATGAATTTACTCGAACCCACGAGAACCCAACAAGCATGATCAACATCTGCAAGTGACGTCACTCCATTCATGAACTTGCTCGAACCTACCAGGTACCTCTCGGTAGAACATTCGCCAATGTGCGAGAAATGGGTGAATAGGTAGAGACCCTATATAAAGGCGAGCTGAATGAATGGGGAGAATCATCATTCATTCGACCGCGATAAAAACTGCGATAGTGTGTGGAAAGCGAATTGAAAAGCGAACAAGTAATAGTGAGGTGATTTTGAGAAGACAATTGCGATATAAATTTATGGACAAGTGTAAAGTAGAATTTTAATAGTGACAATTAAAATTAGTGAAAGTGTTAACTGATTATTGTGCATTTTATTTAATTAAATAAACTCTTTTAACTTAAATTAAAAGACATTGCGTTTTCACTTTCCCGGAACGTTAAAACTAAAGGCCGCGAACCAATAACACGCGACAGTGGTGTCAGAAGTGGGATAGAAAATTTTGGAAGTGAAAACGATTAAACATTTTTGAAGTGCACAATTGTGAAAGTTAACGTGGAAAAATAGCCGAAACAATAAAAATGCGAGGAAATTTAAATCTAAAAATTAATCAATTGAGCATATCGGAGCTCAAAGAGGAGTTGGAACAACGAAACCTGGCTACACAAGGTACAAAGGCCATACTGATTGCACGCTTGCGTGATGCCACCGAGTCGGAAGGTGCGTATCTAGATTCGGGTGAGCCTACAGATGCAGAAAAAGGCGCAGAAGGTGGTGAAGCTGAAACAGCAAAGCCAAAGAAACCAGAAAATGCGCTGATGCAAATGTTGACGCTGATGCAGTAAGAGCAGCGACAACAGTCATCCAATTTAACTGCGAAGCTCAATGAACAGTCGTCCAATTTAACGACGAAGCTAGATGAACAATCAGCGAAGTTAAATGAACAATCGGCGAAGATGGACCAACAAGCGATCGTAATCAAGGAAGTGCAAAAACAGTCAACTGAAATAAAAGTGGAGCTCGGTAGCCTGAACAATCAAATTAAATGCGTCGAGGAAAAGGTTTACCAGGTCGAGGAGAAGGTCAGCCAAGTTGAGGAGAAAATCAACTATGAGATCAGCCAGGTTGAAGAGAGAATGAACCGTGAGATGGAAAAAGTGAAAAAAGAATTGGAAGCAGCGAAGGCAGTAGTAACCACCTCACCAGCCCCGCTTATAACCGCAGCGCAAAGCACATCCACAAATGTGCAAGCACCAATATTCGATGGGCAAACGGTCTGGAGTATTTACAAAATCCAGTTTGAAGCCGCCGCTAGGATAAATCACTGGATTGAGCAGGAACGAGCAACTGCGTTAATTCTGGCTCTAAGAGGCCCAGCTGCCGAGCTTTTGCAGACGATCCCCGTTGAGCTGCATTCAAACCCGGCTGCTATAATGAATGCGCTGGACATGCGTTATGGAGATGATCACCTGAAGCAGATTTACCGGGCGCAGCTACGGCATCGGATGCAGAAGTCTGGCGAAACCTTGCAGCAGCTAGCACAAGACATTGAGCGACTGGCACGTTTGGCTTACCCAGCGTACGAACCAGAACATCGAGATGACGTAGCAGCAGAAGCATTCATCAGCGTCTTAAAGGACAAGGAATTGCAACAAGCCGTGCGGTTAGCTCAAAAGCAAACAGTCAAGGAAGCATTGGCTTATAGTTTAAATTTTGAGGCAGCCAAAAATGTGACCCGCACCACTGTCCGGGTTCGCGAGGTAGTGACAGATAAATCCAGGTGTGAGCGCGTGGGAATTGAGCGAGAGCTGCAGGTGAATGGTGCGCCTAGATGCTGGAATTGCGGGGAAAAAGGGCACCTGCAAAGAGACTGCAAGAAGGGAAGAAGACCGAGCTATTGTCCAGGGTGGTGGAGATCCAGACCGTGTCAGGAGCCTAGAATGGAGGCCCATCAAACTGCAAGGGCCAACTTCGTGGGGTGAGCGTTGGCCACGAGTATCGACATCCCCAGCACCGTGCCAAACCAACATCGTGGAGAAGCAGACAGATGCCTTCCTGGTCAATTTGATGAAGAACAGTGCACCCTAACAAACGACACTGGTGCAACCCGATCGACGATCCGACCAGACCTAGTGAGGCCCCAACTGCTCCACAAGGGCAGAGTTCATGGAATTGCTGACGCCTTATCTCATCATCCATGTCCAGCTAACTGCAAACATTGCCAACGGATTGAGGAAAAGGAGCCGCCCGTTGATCTGCGAGTGATAACGGCCGAATTCGATGAAGGTTGGTCATCGGAGGAGATTCGAAATGCCCAGTTAGCTGATGAAGACATCGGACCATTGCTCGTATGGAAGGAGACAACTGGGCGACCTGAGTGGAAGGACGTTTCAACGCATGGCGCAACCCTGAAAAGCTATTGGGCACAATGGAACTCCCTTCAGGTGGAGGGTGGCGTACTCAAGCGGAAATGGGAAACGGCGGATGGCAGCTCCTATAGGATGCAAACTATACTACCCAAAAGCCGAATCCACGATGTGGTAAAGGAAATGCATGAAGGATCCTCGGGAGGCCATCTTGGTGTTAACAAAACCTTAGCGAAATTGCGGGAAAGATTCTACTGGCTCCACGCTCGAGAAGACGTAGAGGACTGGTGTCGCAGATGCACAATTTGCGCTTCCGTCAAAGGTCCAAAGCGACGACTGAGAGGACAAATGCAAACCTATAACGTAGGCGTGCCATTCGAAATGATTGCTGTTGACATCGCTGGACCCTTTCCTGAATCTGAATGGGGAAATCGATACACGCTGGTTGTAGCCGATTATTTCAGCAAGTGGCCCGAGGTCTACCCCATTCCCAACCAGGAAGCAACTACTGTAGCCGAACAGCTAGTGTTAAATTGGGTCAGCAGGTACGGCGTGCCTTGTGAACTACATTCGGATCAAGGCCGAAACTTTGAGTCACTAGTTTTTAGCGAAATGTGCGAGCAGCTGGGAATACGGAAAACGAGGACAACACCGCTGCATCCCCAATCCGATGAAATGGTCGAACGTTTCAACGGCACGCTCAATAAACACCTTGCCAAAATGGTTGACGAGAACCAAAGGGACTGGGACCGACATATCCCACTATTTTTAATGGCGTATAGAGCCGCTGAACATGCGTCGACGGGCCAAGCCCCAGCCAAAGTCATTTTTGGAAAGACTATTCGTTTGCCAGCTGATATAAAGTTCGGAACACCCCCTGAGAAACCCCAAACGATCTCGGAGTACGCAAGTGATCTAAGACAACGGTTGAACCAGATACATCGGACAGTGCGAAAACACCTCGAATCGGCTACTGACCGCATGAAGACCAGGTATGATCTAAAGGCTAATTCTACTGGCTTCCAGCAAGATGACTTGGTGTGGCTTTATAACCCGCAACGGCGAAAGGGTAGGTCTCCAAAGTTGCAACATAATTGGGAGGGACTATACCGAGTTACAAAGCGAATTAACGACGTCGTATACCGAATACAGGAACATCGTAAGCCGAGAGCTAAAATGAAAATCGTGCATCTGGACCGTCTTGCCCCATATTACACCCAGGGAGAATTGACTACAAATAGCGACACATCTTTTCGGGGCGAAAAGAACTGAGGTGGGGGCAGTGTTACATGTACAAATAATTACATGTACAAATAATTCTGCGAGCTACTGTCGCGATTGTTTTCATCATCATTAAGAACGTCAACGAATGAATTTACTCGAACCCACGAGAACCCAACAAGCATGATCAACATCTGCAAGTGACGTCACTCCATTCATGAACTTGCTCGAACCTACCAGGTACCTCTCGGTAGAACATTCGCCAATGTGCGAGAAATGGGTGAATAGGTAGAGACCCTATATAAAGGCGAGCTGAATGAATGGGGAGAATCATCATTCATTCGAACGCGATAAAAACTTGCGATAGTGTGTGGAAAGCGAATTGAAAAGTGAACAAGTAATAGTGAGGTGATTTTGAGAAGACAATTGCGATATAAATTTATGGACAAGTGTAAAGTAGGATTTTAATAGTGACAATTAAAATTAGTGAAAGTGTTAACTGATTATTGTGCATTTTATTTAATTAAATAAACTCTTTTAACTTAAATTAAAAGACATTGCGTTTTCAATTTCCCGGAACGTTAAAATTATAGGCCGCGAACCAATAACACGCGACAATATTAAAACTGGAATAGAATTATTATAAAAATCTTAAAAGTTAAATCAAAGAATAAAAAAACTATGTATTGCTAACCTTAACAACGACTTTCCTTTCCAGTGGTTCTTCTTTTCAGCGGGAAATGAGGTGCAAGGTAGGTATGTCGTCGCGAGGGTAGGGTTTGAGAAAATCCGCTGAGGTTGGTTTCGCGTCGCGCGCGGTACGCGGTACCTTTGTTGTTTTGCCGTTTTATTAGCGCAGCGTTCGTCGAGTTGAGGTAACGTAGTATACTTTTCGGTACCGCGTCGGAATTTCGGGGACGCGAAGTAAAAATTAGATTTTGTTCTTTGACTGATAAATGTGGTAATACGGAGTAACGCAAAGTAGGTTTCCTCTCCGTATGGTTTTGTTTTGTAACGCGTTTGAAAACAGGCATGTATAGGTTGCTGAATATTGTAAATGAGCGTAACCCATTCGGAGACCCGCGACCGGAATCCTCTCCGATTTAGCTGGCCGACAAGCAGCCACCGCGTGAATGGGTTACGGTGCACGGATTGGTTGACCGCTACCAACCGTTGGCACTACTCAGACTTAACGTCTAGAACCGATGAGAGTTCGGTTCCGCGTTCGGACGTAGACAATAAAATCATTACAAATGGCGCCCAACGTGGGGCCCGAAGGGGAAACAACACCACTCTACTTCGAGTTCTCACATTTTTAATTTGCTGTCGGCAGATGAACCGATTCAATTTTTATTGTCGCCCTCACCATTTGATATTAACGTAGCATACTTTGGAGGGTTCCGTAAAGTAAAGATCGAGTCACCGATAAACTCTCTTTTTGTGTTGTTTGTATTGTCTTCGGTATAATAAGGTCTTTAGCATCTTCTGGAGTTCTTCGTTCGTAGTGGCTCGGTCGCCTAAACATGCCGATGATGTTATAGAGTAGTGCGTCCCTTAATGTTACCAAAAGAAAGGTTTGCACAATTTTATACAGTTTGAAATCGGACGGTTCTAATTTTGAACAAACTGATGGTGCCAGAGGTTTTCAAATATATTGCTTAAAATTGCGTCAGTTTTTGCTGGGAGCTAATCTAATGGCCGGCAGTGATGAAATCCGCATCATCAATCATTCCTGACCGACACCCGATTTCTTTTCATGATTGGTTAGCGGTTTTTATTAGCATACTTTCGTAGAAGACAGGGACTTGTATTCAAGGAGAGGGGCCTAAAATTATAACAATCATCTCTCCACTGCGGAAATAATTGTTTTTTCACTAGTGTAGAGCGAAATCCTTCAGTCTCTCCATGCCTGGGTCGGCATCGTAGAGACTGCCCTGTTATAAACATAAGCAGTCGAGCAGTCCCGTGGTGATCAGGAGTGGCTGCTCCTGAAGAGATAAGGTGGTGTAGTAATCTAGGAGCTATGGCTCTAAAAGCCAGCGCTGACACAGGCACACAGCACGAACGCAATTTCACAAGGATTCAGTCGATTCAGTCACCGTCCCCATCGCAACACTCGTTTTTTTTTCTTTGCATGGAAAATAGGTCCAGAAAATGTCTTTTGTACTTAACTCCCGGGAAACAAAATTCGAAAACTGTTTAATATTTTAATGTGTAGTGATTTTATTACAATATCTTTTGAATATAATTTAACAAATTGCGGTGTAACGCGGGATACAAATGCTTAGAACGAAACGGTTAACCTTTTTAAATTATATGAACGCTAAAATCATTGTATCATTTAAACCCCTTAAAATTTGTTTAATTCTTCCGATTTTTCCCACTTAATTACGCCTAATCATTATAAACGAAAATTGCTTTCAATTGATAACTTAAGCGAATCTACAAAAGACGACTTAGAATTTAAAAACAACCAAAACGAGTGTGCATTATCACCATCGCGGGTTCACCCATAGATGGCACTATTTAACGAAACTTTGCGCGATTTTCCATTGCTGTTTCGTTGCTCGATGGCTCGGCCCCGGCATTTTTTTTCGCAAGTTGGGAAAAGACAAGAAAAAGGTGAGCAGTTGTACAAAATCCTCGTGATAGGAGAGCTAGGAACGGGGAAAAGATCCTTTATCGTCTTCGATGTGACAAGAAGCGGTACATTCGATGCTGTTTTTTTTTTTTTTTTTTTTTTTGTGGTAGGGAGGTGAAGGAATTTATGCCCGCCGAGTCTGGCAGTGTGGGACTCCCATGGAGGATACCTTTGGACTACCCACTAAACACCTCCCCTGTCAATCTGAGAACCTAGCCTGGAACCGTTTGACACATTACTTCGGGCCAGGTCTCGTTTTGTTACGCCGTGGGGTGCCTTCAAGCTGGGGAGTCCCTTTCCTAGCGGGAGGGGAGGGGGGAAGAGGAATTGCCAGAAGAGCGATCCCCCAGCCCCAGTGCCTCCGGCTGCTGTGAGTCCCTTTTATATTTTAGGACTGCCCGAGCATAATGTGCCACCTGGTTCCATTTGTCAACCGATTCGAGCATCACCGCAACTATATTATCCGGGGTGAGCTCTCCCGTCTCCCTGTAGAGTTCCCTTCGCAGCCTGGCCCATTTGGTACACGCAAAAAATGTGTGACAGGCATTGTCCTCCTCTCCTGGGCAAAACCGACAATTGGGAGACCGTGACTTACCGATCTTGTGCAGGTTAGACTGAAAACACCCGTGCCCGCTCAAAAGCTGGGTCAGATAGAAGTCAGTCTCACCATGCCTTCGATTAAGCCACGGTCTCACATCCGGGATGAGGCACGCAGTCCACTTTCCCTTCGTGCAATTCCTCCAAGACTGCTGCTAATCGTTGAGCGAGCGTTGTCTCTCCTCGCGGACAACGATCTCCCTCGCATCCTCGTTTCGGCGCAGGTAAATAGCGCGGCGCTCTCTAGCAAGGAGGGCGACAGGTATCACGCCTGCAATCACTCTCACCGCCGAGTTGGAGACTGTTGGATACGAAGATGCAATTCTCAGTGCTCCTCTTCTCTGTACCTGTGCCAATCGTTTTCGGTATACCTCCTTGCTGAGAGCGTCGCCCCATACCTCTGCTCCGTACAGTAGCACTGACCCTACAGCACTCATCAAGAGGCGTCTTCTTGATGGGCTGGGTCCCCCTACGTTGGCCATAAGTCGACTCAGAGCCGATATTCCCGAAGCAGCCTTCTCAGCCGTTGCCCTGATTTGCTCAGAGAAACTCATCTTTGAGTCGATCAGTAGCCCCAGGTACTTCACCGCTGGCTTCGATTCGATCTGTATATCTCCAATACTGATCATCCTTACTCTAGGGATTCTCTTTTTTGTCAAGATGACCACTTCGGTTTTCTCCAGTGCTAAACTGAGCCCGCGAGCAGTCATCCAGTCCCTCACTCGGCGCATTAGCATACCTAGCCTAAGTCGCGCTTGTTCAACGGTGCGTTCAGCAACCAGAGCCGCAACATCATCCGCATAGCCGACCAAGCGCGACTCATCTGGCATCTCAAGTCTCAGTAGCCCGTCGTAAGACACGTTCCACAGGTCCGGACCAAGGATAGATCCCTGGGCAACACCCGATGTAATTTCCATCCTTCGTTGGCCCTGTGTCGTGTCGTAGAGCAGGCTTCGGTCCTTTAGGTAGTTCCTCAAAAGCCGCATTAGATATTCTGGAACTTGAAAAGAGTTTTCCAGCGTGTCCAGAATATCCACCCATCTAGCGGAGTTGAAGGCATTCCTGACGTCGAGTGTCACCAACAGGACGATCCGTCGCTTGGTGCGACTATATGCCTCTGCCTTTTGGACCGCGTTCACCACCTCTGCAATCGCATCAATGGTAGAACGTCCTGCTCTAAAGCCGTACTGTCGAGGAGATAGGTCCCCAGCAGCACGAATCGCGTCAGTGAGTCTTCCCTTGATGAGTTTCTCTAGCACTTTCCCAGCCGTGTCTAGCATGCATAACGGGCGGTATGCAGACGGCGATTCGGGATTTCCCTTCCCCTTGCTGACCAGCACGAGCCTCGCCACGTTCCATCGTACCGGGAAAACACCGTCCCGTAGGCAAGCGTTGAATGTGCTGAGCAGCAAGTCAGGACAATGGTGATAGACGAGCTACAAAACCTCAGCTGGAACACCATCTGGACCTGGAGCCTTCCTCGCTTTCAGGGAGAGGACTACCTCCTCCAGTTCCAGCTGTGTGAAGAGTGGGCACTCGACTGCTGTTTCACCATGGACAGCGTCAACACGGACGGGATGGGCGGGGAAGAGTCCCCGCACTATCGCGTCCATCTTTTCCGCGTCATGTATACAAGGCTTCTGTAGGGCACCAAGTTTCCCCATGACCAGCTTGTAGCCAAGGCCCCACGGATACCTATTTACATCGTCCACGAGGTCTTGCCAGCATCGGGCCTTGCTCTTGTTAATAAGCCTGCGAAGATATTTCCTGCCGGACCTGTATGCTGCTAGCCTGATGTCTGCCTCCTCCCGTGTTCGCGCCCGCTGGGCCTCTCGCCGAAGTTTGTGACACTCGCTTCTTTGTTCGGCGATCTCGTTTGACCACCAGTATACTGGAGGCTTACCATGTCGGGGTCTCCGACGGGGCATGGAAGACTCGCAAGCAGCTATGATGGTACTCATAGTTGAGTTCGCCAAGTCCTTGGCTGTAGGCCCTCCACTCCCTGGCGGAGCTCCCAGCAACTGTGCGCCTGCCGTAAGCGCGTCAGTGAACCTCTCGACGTCCATCCTCCCAGTCCTCCATCCGAGGATTGAAGTTTGGGCATATGCACGCAGAGTGGCACCGTCGTGAATCTCAACCGCTATATACTGGTGATCACTAGCCGAGTAGTCCTCTAGTACTCACCAGTTGTGTACTTTAGGTACCAGGGACTCCGAAGCGAGTGTCACATCGGGTATGGTTCCTACGCAACCCCAGCGGCGGAAAGTAGGGGTGTTACCAGTATTTAGGACAAAAAGCGCTGTTCTGGCCGCCATGTCCAAGATTTGCTTTCCCCTTGGGTCGGATTGTGGCATACCCCATTCAATGGCTCTAGCGTTGAAGTCTCCCCCGACCAGCATGTGGCCCTCTGTGTTCGAGACAGCGTCCTCCAGGGCATCGAGTTTGGTTCGAAAGGATCGCATTGCCTCGTTAGGCGTCAGATAAACACTGAAATATGTTATCCCTGAACACCGCACCCACACAAAACCATCCCCGCGTCCATGGCCCTGCACCTGAAGGCGGGCGCTGTCTCGAACCCAGACGGCCGAGGTACCAGATTTGTCAGGGTACCACGCTTGCGAGTCCTTGTTATGATGTTGCTCGCTCAGCAACAGGAGGTCAGCTTTCTTATCCCTCGCAAACTGCTCAAGTAGGTCCTGGGCGTTTGTGCTTCGGTGCAAATTGACCTGCAGGATACGGATCATTTGAGTATCGATTTGGCTTTAGTTAGGGCCTCCTTGAAAACCCAGCATCTCCCTGTCCCCGGCTCATGTTTGAGGTCGCCGGGTGCTAGCTTAGCATCCTTGCAAAGAATGCATTTTGCCTCGTTGGTGCACTCCTTCCTTTTGTGCCCCGTTTCACCACATTTGTAGCACAGAGATCTCCTGTCGGGTCCCCTACAGCCATACGCGGTGTGTCCGTATTCGAAGCATCTGAAGCAGCGGATAGGGATCGCTCTTCTCCGTATCCTGCAGATCACCCAACCTATCTTAATTTTGCCCTTCGCCAGGATTTGCTGGGCGTCTTTATCAGCTAGTTCGACAATAGCCATGCGTTGCCCCCTTGTGTTTTCACGTGTCAATCTTGCCTTGACTTCACTTAAGCTGGGGAACTCCCTCCTAATGGCATCCTCTACTTCAGCTTTGTCCGTGACGCAGTCGAGGTCCCTGATTTCAAGGGTGGCCATTGGTTCGAGCGAGGCAACCGTTGCCGCATCTCCAAGAACCTTTTTAACCGCGTCACGGAATGCATCTTTGTTTGCGGCCTCTGGCCCGAATTCCACCAGCAAGCCACCGGTCCGGGTTGGTCGAACTGCTTTGATGGCAGTTTTGGTGTCGTTTGGCTTGACCGCTCCTTTAATTTCACGGAGGACATCTGCGTAGGTTCGGCCCTTAGTGGGTTTAATAAGCAGTGCCTTTCGCAAGGGTTTGCGCCGCGGTTTGCTTTTTGTTTTCTGCGGTATATCGAGGGGTTCTTTGTTCTTCTTTTCGTGGTTGAGCTCTTTGTCTGTTTTTTCTAGGAGTAGCTTTTTGGCCGCTTTTTTCGCTGCCTTGTTTCGCACCACATGAAACTCCTCGGCTGGAGTGTCAACTTCGTTTATGGTCTCGTCCTTCCTCCTTTTCTCACAGTCACCTTCAATTGGGCTACCTGCCATTCTTTTGTTGCTGCTAGGACTCACTGATGCCTCGAGGGAGAGCGTGTCTTTTTGGTGCTTTTCGGTTGCAAGCCACCTCCGCCTGTAGTGCGTTATGCGGCCAAAAAGCTCCTCCAGTTCAAGAATGCCATTCTTGACACTCTTGCCTATGTTTTTCTGCACTTCGCAGGCAGCCCTCAGTTGTTTGACGATATTCCCCGCTTTCCGAGTAAGCCGCTCCTCTTCGGCGCGGTCAATTCGATGCTGTTAGTAAGTGGAAGGAGGATTTAGATTCAAAAGTGCAATTACCTGGTGGTGGTCCGATTCCATGCATCTTATTAGCAAACAAGGTAAGATGACTGACATTCTCGAAGTTAGTAAAATTTGGAATAATTTATGCTTCAGCGCGACCAAGATAAGCAAAGAATCGTAACGAATCCGGAGAAAATGGATGAATATGTCCAGGAAAACGAGTTTTCTGGATGGTTCGAAACATCAGCTAAGGAAAACACAAATATCGAAGAAGCAGCGCGAGCGCTGGTCAGTCAGCAAATAATAATGTCAGGAGGAGAAAAAGAGTGAAAGCGAATTGAACAGATACGTCGGGATAGGGGGAATTCGTGCCTAGCCATCCGGTGAAAGTGCAAGTGATTGGCAGTGAACTGTTAACCGTTGCGAGCGAGATCCCGCTGTTCCCGGTTCCTTAATGTTCGCAGTCAGTGGTCGATTTGAGCAATTTGGTCGAGTGCCACGCGATCCTTGCAGCTCCTCCGCAAGGGTCCTGTAATGTGTTTCAGTGCGCGTGGAAGCAGCAATTCGTTACATTGGATTCTAGCCGGGATTGGACACTGAGTGCATTGAAGTTCGTACTGGAGGACCAAGAAGACTCGCACCCGAGGGTTTCAGAGCCTTCTACAGGTGCCCATTCAGTGTTTGCTAAGCAACTTGCTCGTATGTTGAGTAACAGTGTTGTGCGTAAGAGATAGTTCTTATTCATGTTGCTGTTGTGCTTCTCGCTTTTCATTTGGCCGCTCTGAAGGACATTCTGTTCAGTTTGCTGCACATTTTTCGTTTCCGGTTCAGTTGTTGCACTTTCCTCGCCGTTGTGACTATGTAAACGGTCAAGGACGTTTGAAATGATTTGTTTTATGTTCAGTTATTGCTGCACTCGATTTGTATTTGTTCGCGCCTACAGAACTCAATTGTTGAATACTAAATACAAATTCACCGCCTGCAAAGGACTTTTGTGATGATTTAAAAGAACTTTTGCTTAGTTTATGTTCGTTGATGCTTATTCAATTGTAAATTGTTAGTTTTGTTCTTTTTCTTTTTTTTAAATTTGCTCAATGAGTTACTACTTCCACTTTGCATTGTGACATATCATCAAGGAGATGCGAAATCGCCTAGCCTCGTTGATTGTTGTGAAGCAAGAGCCCATCAACGATGACTTCCTGACGGGGGATAGCGATGAGAATAACCGCGACACCATTGGCTTGCAAACAGGCTCCTACACTTCTTTCCATCAACAACACTTCCATCATCATCACCACTTCGCGCATCACAACAACAATCAACAGCTAGGATCGTTCAGACACACGGAGGATTTGAACAATAACGAAAGTAGTGTGATAAGCGTCAAAAGTGACCTCTTCGAAGATAAAAAGTGTTTTGCGGGTATACAAAAATTCATCACACGACGCAACTTATATGATTCGGAAAAAGGTGCACTATGCTCACCAGATCCGGC
The DNA here is from genome assembly GCA_963969285.1 of Odontomyia ornata. Taxonomy (NCBI): domain Eukaryota; kingdom Metazoa; phylum Arthropoda; class Insecta; order Diptera; family Stratiomyidae; genus Odontomyia; species Odontomyia ornata. Next base: position 276,657,752 of record OZ017742.1, read on the forward strand.
GCGAAGGGAACCAAACAAGCAAAAATATTGTAAACCTGCCCCAAAACCACCAGTAGGCCCACCCGGTGGCGATTCAAAACCTCCAGGCGAAGATAAGAATTTACGATTGCTAATTGGACTATTGGCATTGGGCGGAGCTGCAGCAGCGGCACATTATTTGAGTAATCTGGGATCTAAGAGTAAGTCAGATGGCAAGAGCGGTTTAGCAGCAGGACTTCTGATGCCCGTTAAAGTACCTCCAAGCTCAGCAGACTTAACAAAAGAAGTTCCTTATTTATTAGTTAGTGGCGGAACAGCCAGTTTTTCTGCATTCCATGCTATCAAGTCCCGGGATCCCAAAGTCAAGGTTTTAGTTATCTCAAATGAATACGAACGGCCGTATATGAGACCTCCGCTATCAAAAGAACTGTGGTAGAGAAGAACACATCAGTTGAGGATACCCCAGGGTTGATCAATACACCGTGTTATGAAAAAGGCTGGTTATCCAAAGTGAAGCTCAGTGAAACTTCAGAAATTGATAAACTTATGGATGGGAAGAGTTACGAACAATTCTTGAAAACGGATTCACACTAGCGCCCGTTTCAAGCGATTTGATTACGAAATTTTGTATGGCATTCGGCCAAAGAACTTTTAAAGTGATAGGTGAATTATTCGGCCTTAGACCATTGTCGAATTACATTGTTACTTTTAAGTTAACAAAAGTGAAAATTTACAGGACGTATCCAGCACCCATCGAGCGCTCGACGGAACATGCGATGAGTCCTTTTTGACTTAATTTATTTATATAATAATTAACTTTGGAGTATTTGCATTATTTATCAGTTGCTGACTTGGAAGAGACTCGCGTATTCATTTGACTCGGTTTATTATTTCGAATCATATTTGATTTCCAATCAACAATGTGTTCGGAGTTAGAAGAATCATTTATTTGATCATTTATTCAGAATTAAAAATTTACTTGCATTCGTAATGCTCAAAAATAATGGGATAATACTCCACCAGTATGTTATGAGTTCTGTTAAAATACGAATTTTGGTTGAATACCACTTTGAATATGTTAACAATCTAGTTTGCCATTGTACGTATAAAAATATGCTTTCAATTTAAGTTGAATTCGTTAATTCCAAGAAGAATTCGTTAATTTTTTTTACATGCCATACTTTTGAAAGTCTAATTAAAACAAAGACAAACTTTCAATCCACCATATCTGCATTTTGTATGTCTCTCGTTTCAATGCTTTAAAATATTGTCGAATTCATAATTATAATTCGACATTTTTTGTTATTGTTGTTGCTTTTTAAAAAAGTTTCGAAAACCAATAGTTATGATAAAACTATCGACAAGACATCGTTTTTAGATGTGTTCATTCTCATTTGTTCGTATTTGAAAGTTTGTCTTGTCCTTTTCTAAATGATTGACATGAATTCTAGCCTTGATATAAAATATTTAACTGATAATCTAGTCTATAATCCCCTGTAAAATTATTTTTTTTGTTTGTTCAATTTACAATAAAAACAAAAAAACTGATAACGTAAATCATTTAAGGGCAAAGTAATATAATAAATGGTATAAAAAGTAAAATAGGAGTAAAATCTACACAAAAATATATGATATTAATTAAAGAAAAAATATAAAAAAATGATGAATTAAACTTAAAATCGGCCTTTTCCTTCCGGTTTTTCTGACCGGGTATAGGACCCGGTACGGTGGCAGGCTTCAACCCCAAAAAAATGAGCCAGCCATCTGGCAATAAGAATCCCATATAATCTTTCTGTTTCAGGTGACTTCATGGGTTGAGTGGCCCAAGCAAAGTGCCTTTTTATGGCATAGAGTTATGCAATTCAATTGTATAATTCTATGACATAAATTGGTCACCGGGGTACTCCCTTTCTGATGGGAAGGTTCATACAATTTAAGTTGTATGAGTTTTCCACTCAGAAGAGGAATATCTGGCCACTTCAACAAATTATCAATGGATTTATTCCGGTTGGGTGGGTATGAAGGGGCTCCACCACCACCCGGTTGCCCCTCTTTCATTCGTGGGCCCTGAATTTATTTGGGTAAAGACGAGGTCACCCCAAGTTCGCCTTTCTTTTCAGGTTTCACTTGTTCTCGTAACAAGTTATAATTCCTTCGGTGAGGTTATCTACAACTTTGCGACTTCGGTCGTTTTCTTTTGATCTCTGAAGACAATTCGTGAATGCGAAATTGTTTTGTAGTGAGTCCTCGTGCCGGGGAAACGAACCCGCCCCACGACACCGCAATGCTAGCCTGCCAGCGCATTCACGCGTCTCCGGACGAGGGCGTTCTCGGCAGAAACCGACACCTTCCTCTGCCGAGGCAGCAGAACATCGCTGCAGTCCTTCACGGACTTATTGAAACTCATTTAATCACTACAGTGGTCACCCCGTCGAAACTGCTTAGTTTGTTGTTTTACTAGTGTAAAGTAAACTACATCCGTCAAGTTTCCATCCTTTACGCAGAGATGAGGGGCTCACTACAGCCACTTCAACATCTTTAGGTTTGACATTCCCCTTGTAATGCAACGACCTTCTTCTAGGAAGTAACGGTTGCTTTTTATGTAATGTTTGCGTTTGTCTCAAGCCTCCGTGTCCGCTAACTTTAACGAGGCAAAAAAAAAAATATTGAATTACTGTAGAGTAGCTAAATTAACACCTAATAGAACATTTCTAAAGATAATAAAAATTGATCGGTACGTCTTGTAGAGTAGAGAACGCGTGATAAGTATTTTGTAGTGTAGCTTCGTGGCTCGACAAGAACCCGCCTCATGTGATCCCGCAAATGCTAGTCATCAAGCACGCGTACGCGGTCGTTTAGCGAAGCTAGTTAGCTGAGCTCGGTGTTATTTTAGCTCGCTGACACTTGTGGCAGACCATCGGCACCCGTGTCCTACACGGACATTTCGTAAATCATTACAAGAGTCCCGGCGCAAGCGCAAGTGAAATAATTAACTAAGAAAACATTATAAATTCAATCTTTGCAACAATTAAACCGTGGAAATTTGTAAAATATCTTGAATTATGTACTTCTAATTTAAAAAAAAACAGGAAAGACTTCAACGTTAATCATTTCAATTTTGAATTTAATTATAGTTTAGAGTCTCCTATAGATACTCGTCCTAATTTTTTTTACAAAGACCGTTGACACTTCAACTAACAACACACAGCACTTCGAACTCAGCAGCTGGCGCAAGTACTCGTGTTCAGTGGTCACATCTGTGCTAAGTTGTCATTATATTTTTGACCTAGTTATTAGAATAAATATACTCTTGTACCAATATTTAGGACTTGTTATATAATACGATTATGTGCATCCCTACATCGTCCACACGCAATAGGTTAGGATATAACAGCCTTCAAGATAGGCTTAACGATTGATGAGGTACCCTAACGTGCATCTGTTGCGAGCCTCAATCTAGGCTGTAGGGCGATACATTATTATTATGTAGCATCAAGTAGAAGTGGGAAAAAAAAATTCAGGTGAATTATCGCTAAGTTTACTGACAAGTGGAAAAACCATGAAAAAATAATAAGTCGAACTTTATTCAGTTTTGTTCATGTCAAGCAAGAGTCCCTCATGATGTAATACAAATCAAACCAAGCTTAAAAATTCGTCATGCCTAAATCATTCAAACCCTTTCACGCTACTCTCCCTTTCCAAATAAACTCATAAAATTTAGATTGCAATTACCACTCACTTGGCTCAAAACAAAAATTCTGACAAACTCGCAAGAGAGCAGTGAGTTGTCGAAAACGTTTGCAAACAAAAGGAACAACAAAATTTATTCAGCATTTCTACAAGTTGCGAGATGACTTTTATAGAGACATCTACGAGGACTATTATCAGCCACTTTCACTTCCACACAACGAAAATAAAAGAGCAGCACTAAAGTACCCTCTATTTTCGCGGAATTTTCATGAGCACTCACTTTTCCACATATTCAAATTATCATACGCTCCCCCTCCCCCACCTTGCCGACTCTCTGCAACATTAATATATATTTTTCATTCACTGAATCATTTTCACCAAATATTGCGCATATTTGTCTGAATGATGTCGCCGCCATCGTGAAATGGGACGAGGGATGCGATCCAACCGACTCTATCATCTGTGCCACCAGCCACCCTGCTAGGGGGTAGCCTTGAAAAGAAAGTGGCTGTCCCATATGCATCTACTACTCCCTCTCAATCGTATCTTCTATTTTTTATTCGAAAGTGGTAATATCAAGCGTGTATATGTGCATATTTTTGTTGCTATTATTTTTGCATGTTTCTACATTTGTTAAGTAGATATCGTCAACGGTACTCAATGTTGGGGGTGCGAAAATGTCGAGTGGCAGTTTTGTTTTTTGTTTTCGGTTTTTTTTTCATTTTTATTTTGAAACCACATATGCACGAAATAAGCATGGTCGCAATTCAAAATCCGAGAACAAAGTACGTACATACCTGCCTTGAATTATTGAGAAATAAACAACACAACGACGACGTGGAAATACGACGCCGAGTTTTGAATATTGCCTTTAGAATATCCTTTAAACATTGAACGTTTTGTTATTTGCGGGAAAGCCATTATAACTTGGTGCTTTTATGACGGTCTGGAGCCACAGCGGGTGATTAATTTTATAAGTTCATTCTCATACCACCCCAGGTGAGAGCGGAGAAAGAGAAATAAATCATTGGATATTGAATAATTTGCCTTTAGAATTTTGTGGTAAATTCGATATCGGCAATTTATGGGATTTAATTGGAAAAATTGGAAATATTTACGGATTGCTGTAAATTAAATTGATGACAATAGGCTGGGTAAAAAAATTTCGTAAAATGGGAAAGGTATTAATAAAGATTTAATTGGAAAATTAAATTGCTGTGTCCCACTTTCTAAGAATATTTGGAGATTAATTTGAAAAGGATAGGTTTTATTTTATCAGTGGCCACAGTTTGAGAATTAAAAACTGCTGAATGAGATAAAGTTGTTTGAGGAAGGTTGATTGTCCTTAGTATAATTTTCGCATAAGAGGAAATTGTCAATTTTAGATCGGATTTTTAGAATAATCCAATTAATTTATTGTTGGATAAATAACGTGTAATTCATTAAAATAAGCTATACTATCTACCCTTAAGGAATGAATGCGCTACCCTGATAGGCGATCCTTAACACATTCCCTGTCCAGAACAAAAGAATAAAATAGCTCCGCAAGTTCAAATTACTTTGTGATGAAAGTTATTGTTATTTGATTGCATAAACACCCTAAGCATAGAAAAATATTGATGAAAATAATAGAAGTAGGTAATATTTATATATATTTACCTGAAACACATATGGCTCAGGAGTGTACATAGTCTTTTTAGTCGCTGCACGCTCATGAACCATATGTGTCTCAGGTAAATATTTTGATTTTTCTGTTATTTATGATTAAAAAAATAATTTATTTAGTGTACTTTTTTTAATATACAATACATATGTTATCATTTTAATGAAATTCGTTCACTTTTGTCATTTGGAAATAATATTTCAGATCTGACAAGTTTGGATGTGGTAATGTCACATGAACTGTTGTCTGTCGCTTTCAGTTTCAATGAAACAGTGATTGTTGTTAGTGCGATTGATTGTTTTTGTTCGAAAATACCTCCCAAACGGCCCTCAGCTTACAAAAAAAAATCTTACAAGTGAAGACGTGCGACGTTTATTAGAATAAAGTGACTTCAAATTAATTGATAGTGAATCAGACTCCAACGAAAATAAACGTGGTATGCAAAACGTGCTCGGATGATTCTGAGACAGATGTCCAAGAGCCGAGTATTTTCGGTGATAATGACCTTGAGGATCCTGATTTTGATCCTGGCGAGAATTCTGATACAGATAGTTCAACCGACGCTGTCCGTGGAGAGTACATCAGCAACCCGCCCATCGATGAACCGTCAGGTGTGTTTCCAGATCGGTCTCAACCAGGACCAAGTGGTTTACAGCGAACTACATCCCGAAAATGGACTGCTAGAGAGGTCATGAAATTGACCCGACAAGAAATAAATGAAATCGATAAAAAAAAATGGATGGGATCAGGTCATACAACCCCTGTCACGTAAATTTTATGAGGGAGGTCCATCTTTGCACATTCATGGTGATCAATCTATTGCATCCACTTATCGGCAAATATTGACGGATGAAATTTTGGATCGAATGGTGACTCAAACGAATTTGTATGCATCCCAAATAAAATGCAAACAAAACTTGCCAACCCATAGCCGAATGAATCGGTGGGCAGATGTTACATGTGAGGAAATGGAAAAATTTATCGCCTTGTACATGTTGACGGGCATTGTAAAATTTCCCACTTTGGAATCACATTGGAAACTGGATGCAATTTATTACCATTCAATATTCCATAATGTGAGTATGTCGTATAATCGTTTCTCATCAATTCTACGTTGTTGGCACTTTGTCGACAATGAAGCTTCTAGAGAACACCAGGGACGTTTATAAAAAATAAAGCCACTTTTGGATCCGGTCATATCAAATTGGAAAAACTTGTTGACATCTAAACAATGCGTGGTAATTGATGAATCTATGATGCCATTCAGGAGGAGAATATGTTTTCGCCAATGCAATCCATCAAAAGCCTACAAATATGGCTTGAAAATATATAAACTATGCACGGAAGAGGGATACATTTGGAACTATGTTATTTACATAGGGCGCGACCCCGTAATTGCTTATCTAGATAAGCCAGGTAGTGTCATAGTTCAGCTATGCGATGGTCTACCAAACGCTGGAAGGATGATCATTTGCGATAATTTTTACAACAGTGTACGATTAGCAAAATATTTATTGGAGCGGAAGACTGATTTATGTGGGACTCTTCAGATGAATAGAGTTGATCTACCATGGGCAATAAGAATTTAAAAGATAAGACCAAAAAGAGGAGAAATAGTTGCTCGTCAGAAAGACGGCATAACTGCAATGAAATGGAAGGACAAACGGGACGTCGCAATGATTTCCACTTGCCACGACGCGACAATGGAAATGTCTTCAGGCTACATGCCTAAACTGAAACCAAAAGCAGTGCTAGATTATAACGCCCGAAAGAAAGGCATAGATGTGTCTGATCAGCTTTCAAGCTTTTATGACCCTAAAAGGAAATCGCTGACTTGGTGTTAAAAAAATAGCTCTGGATGTTTTGATTTGTGCATCAGTGACGAACGCAACGCTGTTACATCAAAAGCTGCATCCAACAGGAACCAAGAAAACCATATTACAAGCCCAGTAAGAAATTATCAAAGCTTTTTTATGTTGATCAGATTGAGCCGCAAGCGGGAATACGTCATGAATGCATTTCAGACCATCTACGAGTTCCATCACTAACCAAGACTTTTTGACGAAAATTTCAAGAAAAGATGATGGCAAAATTATACCAAAAAGATAAAGCGGATGTTACGAAAACTTGCGAAAAGACGGTACCAACTGGAAATAGCAGCCAGGAAGGTAAAACGAGTGGATACTGAGTGCTTGCCATGCAAAAAAACCTTTTGTTTGCCATATTTCAAGAATAAACATGATAACTAATAAATTTAAGAAAAACTGTCATTTTCTGAAAAAATAAAAAAAACTCTCCTACGTCCCGGTGTTTTTCTTTACAATATGATCGGACTAATACGTCCTATAGAAAAACAGTTGCATCCAGCCACGTTTCGTAAAATCATTCACTATACAAGTTGTAGGTGTCCACTGAACCACATATGGCTCCTGAACGTAGTTTTGCAATCCATGTGCACGTTTTCTGAGCCACATGTGGTTCAGCAGACAGGAAACGTGTTAATATATTCCTTGTATTCTACGTAGTGTAGTGGTTAGATTGCTTGCATAACCCGAAGGTCCCTGGTTCGAATCACGTTGGTGACAATGAGATTCCTTATAAGCCTGTTCAGTTATAATATGTATTGGTGTTGTTGCGAGCCTCGGTGGTTACCGTAGTCACAGACTTAGATCCCCCCCAGGTGGCACTCTAAGCCGCCTAGAGCTCAGCCGTGTCAGGGTTCTTTAGGAGCAGTTTTCTGCCCGTGCTGGCCACCTTACACAGAAAACAATGAAAAACCGGGAAGGTTCATTCTGAGAAATGAAAAACCGGGTATTTACCAACACATGGCCGTTTTATATAAAGTTGAAGTCACAATGAATTTTGAAAACTTGGTCGCAAATATATGAAATAGTAATAAATAAATATTTTAAACCCGCATAGTCACGGATATTTTGTTGCTGAAGCAAAAAAGAAAATTATTGAAATTATTATGATGAACAAAACAAAATAATTAAAAATAATGGATCAACGAAAAATTATGTAATTATTTACCCCAGTTTCACTCCCCACGAGCGCTCGCTTGCTGGAAAAGAGGGGACGGGGGGCACTGGGGGGCATATGTAGGATCTGATGGCGTTATGTAGGATCTGATGGCGTTCAGTGTCCACTCTGCGAGGCATTCGCCTGCGGTGAATGATATGGGATGAAGCAATGCTGCACTTCATAATCATTCATAAGCTTGCCGAATACCTTAGCGATGAACTTTGCACCATTGTCAGAGTGTAGCCATTCTGGAACTCCAAAGGTCAAAAAGATTACGTGCTCCAAATATCGCGTGGCTGACTCCGCAGTGGCTTGAGCCATTCGAACTTCGAGTAATGGTCCAGAACCACGAACGATTGGGTATTCATTGAGTAAGAGCCCATGAAGTCCACAAACAGGCACTGCATAGGTCGTACAGTGTCTCATGTTGCACCCATAAAGGGTCTGATTGTGGAATTTGACAGCTTGACCTGTTTGCTTATCAAGCAGTTTTGGAAATGCTGAATCACATCTCGCTGCAAAAGAGGCCAATAGTATTACGTTTGTAAGGCTTGGGCTGTCTTGCGAACTCCCCAATGAGAGCCTGGGGGTCATCATGAGTACTATGAGAGCCTGTTGCTGACCTTTAGGAATCCATAGTTTGACCTGGGAATATTAGCAGTCAGCCGAGCAAGAGAACCAGTACTAGTATATATCCGACCATCTACAAGGTGCAAATTCTGAAACTGATTAGGTTGATTCAAAATTTGCCACTTAAGATGCTCATACTCGGGCTCCTGAAATGCAGACTCCAGGCTTAAACCATCAATGTGCTCGTGCTCCGGGAGATAGGGAATTATCGAGTTTACCCGCTCGTCCTTCGAGCAGGATCTCAAAAACGCATTAGGCACAACTTTAACGTCACCTTTTCAGTGTTCAATTTGAAAATTGAACCCTTGCCATTCCAGGCTCCAGCGAGCCAATCGACCAAAAAGGTCCGATTGACTGGCATGGTCGGTTATGATGATAAAGGGCAACCCTTCGATATATACCCTGAATTTCTTTACGCTTTGCACCGCAGCTAAGCATTCCAATTCAGTGGTGCTATATTTATACTGCGCAACGTTGAGCTTCATCGACACATATGCCCACCCTCATCGTCTTTCTGAAATAAAACAGTTCCCACTGTAATTGCGTCACACTGTATATAGAGTGCTTCGTAAAGTTGAGGTTGGCCAGCACTAGAGTAGAAATCAACAATTGCTTCACTTTACTGAAGGCACTATTGGCTGAAGCAGGCCACTTGAAGGCACGTTTGCCCTTAAGTAAATCGGTTAAAGGGGCCGTAACAGAGGCAAGGTTTGGAACAAAACGCCTGTACCATCCTGCCATGTCCATAAGCCATGTCGGGTCTTTGGCTGTTCAGGGTTCAGGATAGGAAACTATACCTGAAGCCTTCTCCGGGTCCATGCGCAGAACTCAATCACTCACCATTAAACCAAGATATTTGATCTCCTTCTTGAAGAACTTGCTTTTTTCAACATTGATGGTCAAGTTGGCATCTCTGAGTAGTTTAGCAACAGCGCTCAGGAGCTCCAAGTGCTCATCTGATGTTGAACTCATAGCAAGCAGGTGATCCAGGTACACAAATACCTTGTCCTGCAGCTCGTGCGGTATGACTTTATGCATCAACCGACCCATTGCTTGGGGAGCATTACGAATACATAAGCCAAACAGCATGACCTTGAAATGGCACAAAGGCCTACCAAGGACAGTAAAGGGCGTTTTCTCCTTACTTGCCTCATCCAACGGTATTTGCCAAAAGGCATCCTTCAGGTGCAAACTAGTGATGAACCTGGTGCTCTGCAACCGTACCAGCAGACCTTGAATTAGTGGCAACGGATAGGCGTCCTTAACCGTGACCTCATTGAAGAGTCTTGCATCGAGACATAAACGTACCTTGTCAGGTTTTCTATCCAGGAACACGGGAGAACTCCAAGAAATCTGATTTTTCTCTATTACCCCCAAAGATAACAAACATTCGAGCTCGTTTTACAATAGTTTCTGTATAACGAGTGACACAGCATAATGCCGGTCCTTAATGGGTCGAGCAGAACCAGTGTCAATGTTGTGATACACGAGGCTTGTCCTACACAAGCCTTTTGCATTATACGATGTAAACTGTTGTTTGACGAGCTCCAGTCTTTGCTGATCATTTGGAGACAGCAGATGAAATTCAGGGCTTAAAAGTTCTGTGGTGGCTCCGATAGCGTTGACCTAGGTTGATGCTATTTTTAAAAAACCTTAGAAGTCCATCCAAGATACACTGCATGCGTCAAGGAGGAGACGCCTAGAAATTTCATCAATTTCGAGGTGTTGTTGAATCGCACCAATGTGGTGACGTATCTCAGAACTGAATCCTTGTGCTCTGATGCAGTCTGGATGTTGGCATGCTTGGAATGCATATGCAGGCCCAATTCTGACAGTAAGTTTAAGGCTCTGCCTCCAAGGATACTGACATTCACTCCGTTATCAAACAAGCCTGCTAATTCACGACCCTTGACGAAAATCTCTGCGTAGGGTCTATTGTCGCTAGGAGTTGCCACAACTGATTCCACGCAGGCATACATCAAGAGAAACTTGGAGAAAAAATACCTGCAGCAACTCCGAAAGCGATCTTGAAAACGTGTTGCTCTAAAACTAGTGGGTGATTCACGATCACCGCCCATCATTCTATTACTTTCGGAGTGATCCGGGAAACTGCTTGAGTTGATCGGACGGTGAAATAAAGTTGACTGACAATATTTGCTTGGACGTTTGGAAAGATGTGAGGAGTTTGAGGGAGTTGAAGTAGTTCTGTTTTTGAAAGGCGTAGATCCCAGTCCTTAAAGGCATCTTAGCTTCGGATCTACATTCGTAGCCACATCTGCGCGCCCATATGACTGGTTTGGGTTATCCCCAGAAGAAGATACACCTTTCGCAAAGGAGCTGATTTAGAGTTGTAAACATTGCAGTGGGGCTTGGTGACTCCTTTCTTCCCAGAGCCAAAACAAAAAACATGTTTGATGGGAGATGCACAATTGAAAAAACGATGGCTTAAGTCCTTGCAATTCCAGCACATCCTGAATTGACTCCGTTGTAGGTACATCGGTAAGGAACCTGTTTTTAGTTGGGATATTGTAGCATGAACCTGAGGAGTCTCAAGTTGGAGGCATTTATTTGGTTAAAAATACTAAGAGGGTGGATCACACGATGTCAGATTACGAATATGCCTCCAATTTGCAGCTTCCTGACTACAAATTATTCGTTCAAAATTGGAAGAGTATGGTTTATCATATATGTCCCAATCCACCAAATTTTCCGAAGTTTGTACGAAATTTACTCCTCCCACCATACGTCTTTTGAAGAGCCTGCGACAGGACTCTACACTCCAACACGTATTTTCGGTGAGACAGCATCTTTTGATTCAGGCCTGTCAAATGATCCTGGAGCCGTGGACTCATATTCTTGGATACGATGCACTGTAGATCAAAGTCGAGAATTGGCACCTGAAGTTGTAATGAGCGCTTGCCTGCTGGAAAAGCGAGGAGGGGGGAGGGCACTTAAAATTTAATATTTTAGTATTCATCATACGTTAAATGCATGCAAAAAAGGAAAAATGGCCACTGAGTCTCCAACTGATCGACAGCATTTAGGTCTAAGCCACACTTCAGCAAATTCCTTTACTTTACTTTGTCGACTCATTGTGCTGTGAATTTCAATTTCAATTAATGTTTCTTAAGACTTTCCTTCAGTTTCCCACACAACGCTCAGCATCGTGAGTTCATTAATCTCCAACCGGAACGGAAATCCTCCACATGCGCATCTTTTCCGCGATCACATCACTGATAAGGTTCACTGTCCTCCATAGAAGATAGTGACCCCAACCGCTGTTATCATAGAATAGACTGCTATGAAAAGGATGTCCGTACAGGCTGATGATCTAATCTGAGCCACCCCACGATCGACGCACGATTTTGGCGCACGTACTAACTGATCTACGACGACCATATGTCGTCGTATCTAATTTGTCAATAAGTCATACATTTGTCTAGATTAGTCGGTATGAATGTTAGTGTGCTCACGCCGCCAAGCCAGTGTAACAGCCAACATAGCATCTTGGCGAGATTGTGTTAGCTAGAGCTTACTTAATGATTGCGATTAAAGAAGTGAAGGAAAAAAAACGATTAATCAAGCAGACACTTTTGTAATAAGGTGAAATTAAAAGGTCGCGATGAACTTGATTTTAAGGCAAATTAAAACAAACTAGAGATAAAATTGACAAAGGAATTTAAATTTATGCGAAAACAATTGTTAAGTTAGAAAGCAAAATGTGAACACCAAGGTCTTCGATTATGTGTCTTACTTTATTCAACACACATGCATATAACAATGAAGGTAGATGGTGTTGCCATAGTTCATATAGACGTTAGGTAACAAAACATTTATGGATGACAGTTGGCCTCTCCTGACAATAACTCGCCGCGAGTTAAATAGATTTGCAAATTCCTCATCTGCGAGATCATCGTAATCGTCATCGATCTCCGGACATAATTTGCACCAGGGCTTTATTTTGTCGCTCTTCATCACCGAACTGAACGATCGCTGTTCCTGATGTGCTTTGCTCTCTTCAACGACATATCGATCATGCCGCAGAACTCTCTTGGTGATACAGGGGCCACGATACGTAGCCTTCGAATTCTTGAACTCACCCGTAGCTGGAATGGCCCTTTCCACCAAGACCAACTCTCATTTCTTGTACTGCCTTGGTTTCTAATATCTCTCATCGAATCTCTTTTTCCATTTAAGTCTAGCTTCGGATATATTTTTGATCGAGTCTTCTCTCCTATCTGTTATTATTATTTCGTCCCAATTAGTATCCTGCACGGCTGCTAGAAGCCTGTTGCCACAGCTGTCCTTCGCCGGGTAGTCGAAAATTAGCGCAATTGGAGAATACTTTGTCGTTGCACTCACTCGTGTATTCAGCGTCCATTGAAGCTGTCGTAGTTCGTCATCCCAGGTATTCGATTCAGCGCATGACATTTTAAGGTAAACCAGTATCGATTGGTTGACTCGCTTGGCAATACCATTCGCTGGAGATGTTCGAGTTGCCGTTTTAATGTGGGTTATGTCGTTGACATTATAGTTATCCTCAAACATATGCGAGGTAAACACTGTTCCCCGATCGGTGACCACCACACACGGGAGACCATAATACATCATTAGCTGATTGAATGCTTCGTGGACTGGTTTCGATTTCGCTAACCTTGTTGGATTGATGACCGTGTATCGAGTTAACGCATCTACCATGACCAGCACATACCGTTACCGTGACGACTTCAAATAAACGGACCCAAGGGATCCATATGGGCTCTTGCACATAGCTACAGTCAATGCATGTCTTCGTGTAGTTCTTTATGAAGTTACGTATTTGAGGGAACCAAAAACTTCATTTCATTCGCACCAGTGTACCATCGACACCCGGATGTCTGGCGTTATCGTGACACAGCTTCGCCATCCACCAGCATATGCCCTTTGGAACAACGAGCATTATTCCTCTATTTATTAACTCTGAAGAGACGGCTGTTCTTTATAACTTATTCCTTGCGAGTTTTCTCCTACTGCTCAGACTCTGCCTTAATCTCGAGAACGTCCATGATGTTTTTCACGTCTGAATCTTGTCGCTGTAGAGTGCATACCCAATCCTCCATCGACAAGTTGACACTACCAACATATTCTTCTACTCCACTCAGTTCAATCGGCGGCTCTACAGGCGCTCGACTCAATACGTAGACGTGAGGCATGTTTATTCCGGGATGAGAGGTTTCGTCACTTTCAGACTGGCAATGTTTTTTCAATCAGTTACCATTTCAAACTCCTTTCCAAACAAGTACATTTGGAACTGTTCAGACACGTCGATGATCGCAAGCACCTCCTGCTCGTAGCTATGGTTTCAGCTCTCCACTGGATTGCACAGACGGTTATAGTACGCAACGGAATTCATCTGTTCCGGTCCATTTTTCTACAACAAGATACCTGCAAGGCCAACGGAGCTTGCATCAGTGTCCAACTAATGCTGTGATGCCTCATCGTAAATGACTAGGGTGGGTGTCTCAGTCAACAACCTCACCAGCTATTGAGGTGCCTCCTCGCATTCGCTCGACCAGTTGAATAGTACATTCTTTTTATAACAATCACGTTAGTAGTGCGGCTATGATAGCATAATTTGGAATAAGTTTCCTTAAGAAGCCCGAAAGCCCAAGGAAACACTTGACCTCGGTAGCATTCTGTAGACTAGGGATTTATTGCGTCGCCACGGTTTTTATCTTTCGAGACCTGATCCCTTCAGAAGCTAGTTCATGTCCAAGGAACTCCACTGTGTAGGAAAAATGAACACTTCGGCTTGCGCAACGTTAGTTCTTCGCGTTTTATGACTCCTAGGAAAGTACTCCAGCCCCTGCTCAACAAGCTCAGATGGAATGATGACCTCGATCTCATAGTTTATTGCCCTGGCATTCGTCGATTCTATGATCCGAGCCATAAGTCGTTGAAAATTGCTCGGGGCACTTCGAAGCCCAAACTGCATTTGATTGAATTCGAAGTGGCCATGGTGAGTTATGAACGCCATGTACTGTTTGGCCTCCTCCGCTATCGCGAACTGGTAATATCCAGACATCCTGTTAAGCACGGTAAAGTCGGTCGACCACAGGCATGGACCAGGGTTCTTTTTAGGTGACCGCGTTTAGCTTACGGAAGTTGACATAAAGGCTGTCTTCGCCATTTTGCTTCCTCAACAAGACAATGGGTGAAGCGTACAGCGACATCGACGGGCGGATTATGTCGAGTTGCAGTAGCTCGTTCTAGTCTTTGACTATTTTCTGTGTAGTGATGGGAACACAGTACGATTTTTTATTTAGCGGAATGTCTGACGCCAAAACAATGCTCATTTTCATAACACTATACTTCCCGAGGTCCTTCAACGTTTCCGGGAAACAGCCACTATATTCAAGTAGTAACGCCTCGACTCGCTGTTTTTCGAACTTGCTCAAAGCATCATTGATATTTTCGCATGTATTATTAATTACATTACATTTGCCCTTCTCAATCACTATGCGGCCATGCGAAAGTACATCGGTACCAATGATGACGTCATATACTGCGATTGGGTTGTCTATTATCATGAAGTCACACGCAAATTGCTGCTCGTCAATTGTAACGGTTAATGTTTTCGTTTCACGGTACTTCACCTGTCCACTGCCGAATCCTATCATCGTCTTGTTGCACGGCTTAACTGTATCGACACATTGATCGATGATGTTCCGTTTTATTAATGAGTGGCAACTGCCCGAGTCTATAAGCGCTTCGCACACGATATCGTTCACAGTGATGGTACACTGATGGTGTTCACATAATTGTCATTTTTCTTTTACCCGGCGGTTTTGGGCAATCGCGTGAAATGTGTCCCCAATCCCGACAATTAAAACATACTGGGCCACCTTTATCGTGAGTTATCACTTTTTGCATGGAAATGTTTTTGTCCCTGGTTGGACAACTACGATACCAGTCTTACTGTCAACCACAGTGCATGCGTCCATGTACGAAAACGATTGTAACAGATCAGCACATCGGGAAAACACATGACCGACAATATCCGACGCAAATTATTGCCCATCAGCCCGTTAATCATATAGCAGATTAATGACTGTCCGTCAACACCAGCGTGGCGTCTCAACGAAAGCATTCGATAATAGTACTCCACCATTGACTTAGCCTTCAACTTTTTTGCCTTCATTAATTTCATATGCACATCGGCGGCACTTATGTGAAGCGGAAAATTTGCCAAAGAAACCATGCGGAATTCCATCCATGCACGAAATACTGGTTGCTTGTTAGCCCACATCTTCGCCGTGCACTTAAGTTTGGCTATGACAGCTAGAAGTAGCAAATGATCTTCCCATCCATACCCCATTCGTGATTGCTGACTCGGTCGATGAAATGTATTGACGTCATGTCACCATGACATAGGTCAAATTCAGGAACAATTGACATTATGTCAGTGTCTGAAGTTGACCCGAAGTAGTCGAAACGCGTCTGTTTACAAAACAATGCAAGGTCCGACGGCTTTTGAAGAAAAAAAGAATTATTATTATGTTTATCAGATTGGCATGAGTCTCAATAAAACATTCGTTCATTTTTAGTCCGCTTATCAATTCGATTTCCAGTGTCCGGAATTTTAGTGTATATTAAAGTATCCAGCATTAATATTTGTATAAATTACAAAAGTTATTTGCTAAAATTGTGGAACGGATTGAAATTGTGATGAGTCATCACTTTTTTTGCCGAAAGTATGAGATGAGTCATCGGTTATGGAATATTTTTTGACCACTTATTGATTCTGGGAAATTCCACTATAACTTGTTTATTACGGAAAATTTATAATTTAATAGGGAGTTTTCTGTTGGGTCATGCAATTTTTCGGTAGTAACGTCATCGAGATACCTGAGGATATGACTCTGAGTGCGGCGGACGCTTTTGTCTACAGATGAAATCCTATTCGTTTTGGAGTCGAGAGAGGATTTTTCATGTTGCCGGAGGCCTAATTTTTGGTCGTCCTGATCATAGTATACTCAACTAGTACCCACACCTTTCATTTACCCTGTGTTGCCCACTTTTTGAATTTTCCCAGGGGCATTACAGCTGATCCGGGGCATTACAGTTGATCCCATGTTTGGCGCGCTCAAGAAACAAAGCAAAATGCAAATGAAATTTCCGACGCACGTGTTCTTTTACGCATTTCAGAACATGGAGTGCTGCCAGATCCTAATAAAAAACTAAAAGATTGCATGGAACGAATTTGTTTTTCTGCAAAGTTATTGATTTTTTGAGGTATGGTAATCCTGAAATCTCTCATCGAAGTATAGGTTTATATTCGCGCCAATCCTCGCGTCAGCATTTACCTACCTAGCTGCTACCGAAGATTTATGGCTCGCTGTTCGGCTTGTCTTCGTCGAGTTGGTAACCAAAAAAGCCGAGAGCGTGAACGCATAGCTGAAAAGAGCAGTGGGATAAGTTTGTTAAGAAGGCATGAGTTGAACGCGGAAGTGATAGTCAGTCTGGCATATTTTCCATCCGCGAATCTGAACTTGCCACTTGAGTAATTTTTAATGGAAAAAATATATAAAGTGTGTCATCCAGTCCTACGTGACTCAGTGTGTCTATAGACATATTTAGGTACAAAAATGGAGTAAGATACGAAGAAGCAGTTCATGAGGGCATGATGAATACCACGAAAAGACGGGGCAAGAGCCGAGATATTTTATTGCATCCCTTGGGTGTATCACGTGTTTTCCAAAGACAAAATAAACAACTTTGCTTATTTGTTCGCTTCGTAGAATAACTCCTTCTGTGAAAAAGTGTTGAGTGTATTCTAGGAATATTAAAAAAGTGTGCTCTGATGAGGGTATTTCTGTATCGCACGTTACCTTAAAGTCAAAGGCACTCCGGTTGAGAGTTCTGCGGGCCCCGGTTTTGCTCGCCGGAGACGGGCGCCACCCTAAGCCCTCAACTCAACCGCTAAAAGATGTGGTGGCTTATTAGAGTTTTCACTAAAGTGGAATATCTAAATTGGCTACTCACTTGACACCATGCAACGGACGTGGGGGTGGGGATTATCTCAAACAAACAACGCAGATATCTCAACACTTCATTATAACTAGTGGATAGAAATCATCTCGGCCCCTCTTGGACAGAAAACCACAGCTGGGTCTTCCGATTCTACACTTATTTTCAGTTTTCGTATTGTATCCCCCGCGAGCCAAGTTTACCCCACAAATATTTTTTTTTCACAATTTCAAAAATTATACGTATTGATTTATATAACCGATTCTTCTACGTAGCATTACAGCCCCTGTCGGGCCTTCGCTTCCTGCAAATAACATTTTCAATTGTCTCGATCTATTGACCGCGTCCTCCAATTTTAAAATCCGAGCAGCGTTTCCTCAGTTTCCTCACTGGTCTCCACCCTTCAGTTCTCCCAATCAATACATTTTTGGGTATCCATTGTTCGTCCACACAATTCTCGCCACCAGCATATTGCAGCTTCCACAGTTTTAGAACGGTGGAGACCTCCGGCTCGTCAAAAATTTCATGCAGATCATGGTTGTATTGAATTTGCCATTGGTCCCCGTTTTTCAAAGGCATCCAATACGTTTGTGGATGCTTGGGTTAGGGTCCATGTTTCATACCCATAGCATAGTACAGGTCGTATAACAGATTTGTACACTTGGACCTTAGTTTTGATCTTGATACGAATCGCACAGAGCCTTTCGCTAACGGGCTTGAAGTCAGTAATAATTTATTTAAATGTGCTGTCAACAATAAAAACTACTCCAAACTCGTGGCTTCGTTGCAGTTTTCTGCTTTTAAATATGGCGTGCGTTCGCTTATCAAATATGTCTTCCCCGCGCCATCTAGTTTCTTGCACTGCGAGGATGTTGATTTTATATTTCTTTATTTCATCCAGGAGTTGTCGCAGTGCTCCTGGCCTGTTCAATGAATTAACACTCCCAGTTCCAAAATGATAATTCTTTATATGTATCGATAGTTGTTACCGTTTATCGAATCCGATCCGATGCTGTTCTCCTGGTTCCATGACAAGTAAATACTCAGTGGAGCATTATCAGTTTCTGGTCTACGAGTGGTATTTTATTTCCCAATACCCCCCGGCATTGGGCACCATCTATCCGCTACCTGAGAGTGCGTCCGATGGGGGACCAAAAGCCCCACACGGATCGGGTATAGTCCCTGGAAAACTGGCAAAAGCTACTGTTGCCATCTTTTCAAATTGAAAAAAATCCGCTCATCTACTTCAAACGTCTTAGATACCTACGAAGTAGGCGCCCGAGTTGGAGATCCTCTTAGTATCCTTCTCCATTTCTTGTTTGGCCTAAATGTAGCCATTTTGTCGTCATTGTACTCCCTCCGTCATCTTTTTCCATGTCGTTGAAACCCTGGGAGATTTGCAGTTTCATCTTTGCAAGCAAATTCAAAATCAATTCTTCTTCTACATTATTCCAATTATTTCGCAGTAACGCTGCAAATGTTTTTTGGCTTTCCACATGAAGCTTAATTTCCCAGTAGAAAGCTCCCCAAATTTTTTATTTTCTCCCGCAACCACAGATTCAAAGACAAAGCTTGGAGTACTGGCACGGTAAAGAAAGTTGAACTACGACCCTTATACTCTAGTCACAAAAAAACTTAAAACCAAATAATTGTATTCAAAAAAAAAGAAGAGAAAAATGACATTAGCAAACAGAAGATAAATATAAAAAATAATAGCACAAATTTTTTTTTTAGCATTCGAAATTTAAATCTGAAGCCTTCTCACTTTTAATCCTTCGTATTCTACTGTTCGCGCTCGAAAATTCCATATTCTGGTTCATCTGTCGCTTTCGATCGATTCCCTCACCCGCCCATCGTCGCGCTTGCCTTACGCGCTCTATCCAGGCTACGCATGTTGCGTAATAATGAAGATCCTTGGCAAAACCACAACTGTAGGCTCGCTCGAACTGATAGCGATGATCTAAATAAAACACACTAACTGCTTCACAGACCTAGTGAAGGTAGCTTGTGCGGACTCAAAACGGCAGGTGAATACTAATTACGCACTGAGTGTGGGGCTCGCGTGCTCACGAGCGACTAGATTATCCACTAAACAACTCCCCTGTCAACCTGAGAACCTAGCCTGGAACCGTTTGACACATTAATTCGGGCTGTCGTTTGGCTAAGCTGTGAGGCACCTTCAAGCTGGGGATCCCTCCTCTAGCCAGACTAAGAGAGGAATCGCTACACAAATACTTCCTCAGCCCCAACTGCTGTGAGTTCCTTTTATCTTTAAGAACTACCCGAAGACAGTCTGCCACATTTGTAAATCGATTTAAGCATCACCGTGAATTTATTATCTGGGGTGAGCTCTTCCGTCTCCTTGTAGTGATACTGTCTTGGCTTATCCCATTTTTCGCAAGAAAAAAATATATAGCAGGCATCGCCTTCCTTTTCTGGACAAAAATGACTGTTGAGGGACTGTGACTTACCGATCTTGTGCAGATAATCCTAAATATACCCATATCTGATCAAAAATTTGGTCAGATAGAAGTTAGTCTCACCATACCTTCAATTCAGCGACGGTCTCAGATCCGAAATGAGCCACGCACTCCACCTTCCCTTCATGCAATTCAGCCAAGACTGCTACCAATCGTTGAGTGAGCGCTGTCTCTCCTCGCGAGCAAGCGTGTCCCTCGCGTCCTCGCTTGCAATAACTGTCACCACCAAATCAGAGACTGTCGGATATGAAGATGCAATCTTCAGTTCCGAGCGTTTTCTGTACACCTCCTTACTGAGAGCGTCGTCCCTTTTTTAGGGTTTTGTAAAATAATTTTACAAAACCCTACTAAAATCGCGTCCTGTCTGTCCGTCTGTCCGTCTGTCTGTCCGTCCGTCCGTCCGTGTGTCACAGCAGTTTTTCTCGGAAACTACTTCAGCTAGAAACATCAAATTTTGTATGTAGGTGTAAAGTGGTGGTCTCTTCAAAGTTCAACTACAAAAAAATTTTATAAGGTATTTAAGGGGGGGTCTCCCCATATAGGGGAGTGACCCCCCGAAAAAAAAATTTCATTGAAAGTAGCCGATATGGGTATCAAATGAAAGGTCTTGATGAGAACTCTTCAAAACAGGTTTAAGTTTGGCAAAGTTTGCTTCGAGGGGCGCACAGGGAGGGGAAATACACGAAAAATTTGTGTCCCCCCCTCGCGATTGGACACGTGTGATCCGAAAAATCTGAAAAAAATCAGGAATGTAGGCCTTGGTGAGTATAACAACAACAAATACATGAGAAGTCGCAATTCACTCAACTTTGTTAGTAATAGTATGATTTATCGATTTTATGTTTTCTTGAATAAAATCTTAACGGTACCCTTAAATTTTATGAAATTCAGTACACAGATGACTATTTATAAGATTGATCTATAATGCAAGTTTCATAAAGATCGAATCATGTTTAGCGATGTTATAGCGGTTTGAATTTTCCTGTATTACTATGGAACAATATGCGCTGCATTTATTACTATGGCAACATATGGCTATAGAACAACATGCGCTTTTTACCGACTCAGACACTACAGTTGTGCTAGGATTTGCATGAAAATTTCAGGAATGATAGGTGTCATGTAGATCTTTGAGAATCGGTTCAGCTAGTGGTATCAGTAATCGTAAAACAAAATAGTGGCTGTTTTAAATGCGAAGATTGCATAATTTTGAGTTATTTTTTCCCAACTTCAACGTTTAAGGTGCATGCTTTGAACACTTGATTCAATTTAACAAATGACTGAAAATGAGTACCTACAATTAATGCTCATAAGTGAAACAAGTCAAGGAGGCAGGAGAGAGCTCCTTGCAAAAGGGCTTTGTAACCATTCTAGGATTCGAACAAATTGTGTTTCCTCCCTCGCGGATGGACATCTGAAATAACTATCAAAGGAGAAATTTATGAGTATAACAAAAACAAAAACCTCAGAAGTCGAAATTCGTTCAATTTTGTTAAAAATAGTATGATCTTCGTATTTCATATTTTCTCCAATAAAATCGTCTTTGACATGTTTCTTGATTTGATTCGATCTGGTGACTGCATTTTGTAATTGAATACAAAACCCTTCTGACATGAGCGTAGGTCTGTTCACCCAACTTGTTCTACTCTGTACAGTAGCACTTACCCCACGGCAATCGTCAAGAGGCATCTTCTTGTTATGCTAGGTCCCCCTACGTTGACCATAAGTCGAATTAAAGCCGATACGCCCGAAGTAGTCTTCTCGGCCGTTGCCTTATTTGCTCAGAAGAAATCATCTTCGAGTCGATCAGTAGCCCCAGGCACTTCACCACTGGCTTCGATTTGATTAGTCTATATTGATAATACTTACTCTTGGAACTCTTTTTTTTTGACAAGACGATCTTTTCGGTTTCCTCCAGTGCTAGACTGTACTCACGAGTAATCATCCAGTATTTTGCTCGGCGAATGAATATACCTAGCCTAAGCTGCGCTTGTTCAGCAATGCTTCCGGCTACTAGAGCCGCAACATCATTCGCAAGCGCGACTCATTTGGCATCTCCAGTCCCAGTGGAACATCTTAACTCACGTTCCACACATCTGGACCAAAGATAGACCCCTGGGCATCACCTGATGTATGTTTTATTCTCCACTGGCCCTGTGTCTTGTCATAAAGAAGGCTTTAGTCCATCAGATAGTCCCTCAAAGCCGGATTAGATACTCGAGAGCTTGAAAAAGGGTTTCTAGCGTATCCACCTATCTAGTGTAGTTGAAGACGTTCCAAACATCAAGTGTCACCAACAGAACGATTCGTCGCTCAGTGCGGCTATGTGCTTCCGCCTTTTTGACCACGTTCATCACCTCAGCAATCGCATCAATGATGGTACGTCCTTCTCTAAGGCGAGATAGGTCCCCAACACGAAACGCGTCAGTGTGTCTTCCCCTTGATGAGATTCTCTAGCGCTTTTCCAGCAGTGTCTAGCATGCATAACGGGTTCCCCTTCCCCTTGCTGATCAGCACGAGCCTCGCCACCTTCCATCGTACTGGGAAAACTCCGTCCCGTAGGCGAACGTTGAATGTGCTGAGCAGGACAATGATGATAGACAAGCGGCAACACCTCAGCTGGAACACTACCTAGACCTAGAGCCTTCCTTGCTTGCAATGAAAGGACTGCCTCTTCCAGTTCGGGCTGTGTGGGGATTGTTCGAAAAGTTTTAAAGAGGGTATGGAGAGACAAAGCTATTTGAGTTTATTGGGCCACGTATTGTGCAAAAAAGTTCAGTCGCGTCATACTGACAGAAGAACTTATCCGAAAATTTCAGTCGGCTGGTTGAATCATAGAGTTAAAAATGTATTTCCTCTGAAATTGGCCGTAACGCTAGGTAACCGTTCGAATTTGAAACTTTCAAGCACTTATCGCATCCCGAGGAAAATAAAGCAATTCATTTTCGACATTTCATCGAACATTGGAAAATTACTAACAATTGCACTCATCGTAATGATACTACTCACGAACAAGAACTAATTATATGTTTTTCGCCAGAAAATTCCCAACTCGTTGATAATAGTTTCGAGATAAAACATCGGGAGGCGTATCTTGAACCCAATAAATATGTCAAGAACTTTGCTATTGTACTCGTACCTGCAACCCTTTCTGAACACGAAACACTGCTGCGTATGTGCTTGCCCGCTAGGCTTTGTGAGTCTACCCACCAACCAGAATTCCAGTGAAAATTCCTGAATGCTTGTTAAAATTCGTTACTTTTAAACCAACTCCGTTTTCAACACACCACACAATAACAAAAACAAATACTTGACATACATCGATTTTCCCAAGCTCACACAAGCCCACACATGCCAAGCAAGATAGTTATTTGAAATATTTTTCACGCTTTAAACCTCTAATCCTTCTTCCTTTCTACCGAAATATTTCAACAAATGCGAGTATACATACATATCTCTACATTTTAGTCATGTGTGAGCCCATGTCTATAATCCTTTCTATATACATACTCATAGACATTGCCACACGTCCACATATGGCGGGAGCATAAATAAATGAAAGGCGGCACAGGTAAGCGCTTTTTGGCCGAGAGCGATGAACAGAGAGAAAATAACGATTAAAAGCTTAAACTTTTTCACTTAGCACATTTCGGCGTGTGATCAAGATTATATTGTGGAAAGTGGACGTGTGTGCTCGAAATGGGAATATGTTGTTCGGCTTGATATGGTGGCGCTAACAGATTTTTGAAGTGGGTCTAATCAGGAGGAAAAATATTTGGAAAATGCTTATAGGAAAAAGTTTGGTTGAAAGGTTTGTCCTGACAGGTGAAGGTTGTAAATAACGTTTTATCGATTTCGTATCTGCTTAATCTTTATAACTGTTAATTTTAGTTTATGTGTGGGAGATTTTCGGTGATGGCGCTTGATCGTGTGATGGCGAGAAAAGGATTTTTACAGTTTTTTAATAAATTTTTAGAATTTTTTTTGAAAAGTCTCAAAAATGTCGAATAGCGTCTGCTTGTGGCAGCGCTGAATCTTTATTAATTTTCCGCCAGAGGCGTTTCTTATGTTAAGTAGTTTTGAAGATGAAAAATGCTTTTCAATAAACGTTTGTCAACTGGAAAGGTTCGCATTTGAATTTCTTCGCTCTTTTAAAAGGAATATCCGTGAGCACAACGCCACAGATAATTGGTGACCCCAACGCAAGTTACACTGCGCACAACGAAATCAATTTTACATTGAAATCATGCCGCTTCATCGTTCGCCGGAACGTGCATTAAGTGCTGCAAATCCAGTTCCCGACACACTATCCCAACAAGCCGCCACCAGTAGCCACCATCATTCAGGAGAGCAAATCGATGCCAACCGTGTCGTAAAAGCACCCAAAGTTGCAGCTTTTTGGCCGACAGATCCGGAATTATGGTTCGTGCAGGCCGAAGCACATTTTCACGCATACGGAATATCCACTGACGTCTCGAAGTATTATACGGTTATTGCAGCGTTGGATGCAGTGACCTTGAAACAAGTCTTCGATCTCGTGCGCGCACCACCGGCAACAGGTTTGTACAATGCATTAAAAACCAAATTAGTTGAACGTCTCACGGAGTCGGAGGACAAAAAACTGCACCGCCTCCTGACAGAAATAGAACTCGAAGATAGGAAACCGAGTCAGCTGTTAAGGGAAATGAGAACCCTTGCAAATTAAAATCTTGCGGACGACATCCTCCGTGCGCTTTGGATGAAACGTATGCCTGTAAGCGTACGGTGCATCCTGTCTGCAAGTCACGGCATTGACCTAGACCAATTGGCAGAGATAGCTGATCGAATAATTGAAACTTCTTCATCGTCCCATGTGTCAGCTGTAGAATCCATGGCAAGCGTGAGATCAACGGCACACAGTAGCTTTACCGAGAGATTAAAATCCCTTGAAGAAAGATTTGAGGAACTCATGACGCTTGTCAAGGAACAAAAACGTTTCAAATCAAGATCGCACCATTCTAGCTCACGCTCTCATTCAACAGATCGTAATAAAGACATTGGTTTTTGTTACTACCACCACCGATTTGGTTCAGCGGCAACTAAATGCACCAAGCCGTGTGCGTTTAAGCCAGCGCAGGTGTGCCAAACGCCGGAAAACTAATATCGCTATCCGTACTCTGTCCGGTGTACGATGGCATACAAATGCAAAACCGGCTTCACATACAAGAACGAACAAGAGGAGTGCGTTTTCTCGTCGACTCAGGCGCCAATGTCTCTGTCATACCTCGCAAAATTGTTCAAGGACCTTTTGCAGTAAGCACTGTCAAACTTTTCGCGGCTAACAACACGCCTATTAATACTTATGGTGTTAAGTTATTAACTCTTGACCTAAATCCCCGACGTTCCTTCGCGTGGAAATTCGTGGTAGCAGACATTCCGACACCAATCCTTGGAGCGGATTTCCTTCTGAAATACGATCTCTTAATCGATCTTAAAAGACAGCGTCTCAT
Source organism: Odontomyia ornata (assembly GCA_963969285.1). Lineage (NCBI taxonomy): Eukaryota > Metazoa > Arthropoda > Insecta > Diptera > Stratiomyidae > Odontomyia > Odontomyia ornata. The sequence continues at coordinate 276,683,716 of OZ017742.1, forward strand.
AGACCATGCAACGGGAATCACCACAAAGGGAGACATACTCAAAACCACTGAATATGGGATCTCCACACTAGACAACAGCGTCGAATGGAGTCAATTCCTACATCAGTATCCTGATGTCACATCCACCTCACGAGCGGCCACTTCTACGTGTCATAACATCGTTCATCATATAATAACACAGGGGCCGCCCGTTGCAGCTCGGCCCGGACGTCTCGTCGGAGAAAAATTAAAAGCAGCAAAAGCTGAGTTTCAATATATGGTCGACCAAGGTATTTGCCGACCCTCACAGAGTCCCTGGGCCAGTCCGCTTCTTATGGTACCCAAGAAATCAGGGGAGTGGAGGCCTTGCGGGGACTATCGTCGGCTAAACGCGGCTACCGTACCCGATCGGTACCCTATTGCCCATATCGAAGCCTTCAGTAATATCCTCTGCGGTAAAACGATTTTTTCTACGCTAGATCTAATCATGGCATACCACCAAATACCAGTGGCGGAGGAGGATGTGCCGAAGACAGCAGTGACAACGCCTTTTGGCTCATTCGAATTCCTGACCATGCCTTTCGGTCTGTGCAACGATGCACAGACTTTCCAAAGGTTCATTGATACTGTGACACGTGGATTAGATTTCGTCTACTGCTACCTCGACGATATCCTGGTGGCATCAGTGGACATCAACGAGCACCAACAACACCTCAAGCAGTTAATGGAAAGACTTTCATCGTATGGCGTAACCATCAATCCAGCAAAATGCGTATTTGGCGCATCCGAAGTAAATTTTCTGGGATACACTATTTCGAGCGGTGGCACAAGACCACCCCCGGAACGTGTAGAAGCAATCCTCAGCTACGCAAAACCTCAGATAATCAACGATCTTCGAAGATTCCTCGGGATTATAAATTTTTATCGTCGTTTCATCAAGAACGCAGCTAAAACTCAAGCACCACTCAATGCTTTCCTCAAGGATTCGAAGAAAAATGACAAACGCCCCGTACCCTGGACCGAACTTGCTACGATCGCCTTCGAAGAATGCAAAAATAGTCTAGCAGAATCAGTGACACTGGCTCATCCTAGTGACACAGAATCCCTCAGGCTTACAACCGACGCCTCAGACAGAGCAATAGGGGCCGTGTTGGAACAACAACAATCCGATATGCAATGGAGACCCCTGGCTTTCTATTCAAAGAAGCTTAGTTCGACCGAGCAGGGTTATAGCGCGTACGATCGCGAACTATTAGCGATTTACGAGGCCATTAAACTCTTTAAATATTTCCTTGAGGGCCGAGATTTTGTGTACGCACTGATCATAAACCACTGATTTATGCATTTGCACAGAAACCGGAGAAGGCAACACCCCGCCAGTTGCGCAATTTAGAATACATTTCACAATTCTCAACGCAAATCGTACATTTATCTGGAAGCGAGAACTTAGTCGCGGATGCGTTCTCTCGTTTGGAACAAATCGATATGCCAACAGTCGTTACAGCACAAGAATTGCGAGAGGCTCAGCAAGAAGATCAGGAGTTGCAAACCATTTTGGAATCCAACACATCTCTAAAACTCTAAGAGGTAACCGTTGATACAAGCGGATCTTTATATTGCGATGTGTCAACTGGTATTATACGACCTTTCGTTCCCCAACAGTTACGAAGAAGAATTTTCAATGCGTTTCATAACCTTTCTCACCCTAGTGGAAGGGCTACATGCCGCACCATACAGCAAAAATTCGTCTGGCCAGGGATGAGGAAAGATATTCCGGAATGGACAAGAGCTTGTCTGCCATGCCAAAGAAGCAAAATTCATCGCCATACAAGAAACGCTCCACAACAATTTGCTGTCCCCGCTAACCGGTTCGAGCACATACACCTCGATATAGTAGGCCCGCTTCCACCGTCACAGGGATACCGATACCTTCTTACAATGATCGATCGGTTTACTCGTTGGCCGGAGGCTGTTACCCTTAAGGAAATCACCGCTGAAGCCGTAACATCAGCATTCTATGCCAACTGGATCGCACGTTTCGGTGCACCACGGACAGTCACAACAGATCAAGGAGCACAATTTGAAGCAGCGTTTTTCAAAGCGTTAGCCAATCTAGTGGGAGCAAAAAAAAACCGCACGACCCCATACCATCCGGCATCCAATGGAATTTTGGAACGCTGGCATCGCGCGTTGAAAGCAGCATTAATGTGCCACAACTCAAAATCTTGGACTGACCTTCTTCCTACAGTTCTTCTGGGACTCAGAACGGCATACAAAGAAGGCTTGAACGCCACAGCAGCCGAAATGGTCTACGGTGAATCTCTCCGAGTTCCGGGTGAATTCATCACACACGATGACTGCGATCAGGACCCTCAAATTTTCGTTGACAGTTTCCGAGAACAGATGCGAGAATTGCGCCCTACACCTACGGCCCGCCACGACAAGCGAAAAATCTTCGTACACAAGGACTTACATAAGTGCTCGCACGTATTCTTGAGGGACGACACCGTGCGAAAACCGTTACAGCCACCATATCTGGGACCTTTTCCCATCGTCAGACGAATGAACGATCATCTTTTCACCATCCTCGTCAACGGCAAGGAAACCAACATATCTACAGAGTGGTTAAAACCGGCATACGAAATTAGTGAAAAACCAACTATTAGCGACGATGTTGATGACCGACGTCCCCTGCGAACATATGATCGGAAGAAAGTGACATTCACACCTCACACACTCGGAGGGGGGTAGTGTGGCAGCGCTGAATCTTTATTAATTTTCCGCCAGAGGCGTTTCTTATGTTAAGTAGTTTTGAAGATGAAAAATGCTTTTCAATAAACGTTTGTTAACTGGAAAGGTTCGCATTTGAATTTCTTCGCTCTTTTAAAAGGAATATCCGTGAGCACAACGTCACATGCTCACTCAGAAAAACAAGGCGCGATGGCTTTTCGATAAAAAGGAGAATTGTCATTGTTGACTCGTGGGCCTTTTCACGGGCTTCGAGATGTCCTGGTACAATACCAGGCTTCTCTGCAGAATAATGTAATTCTGGTCCAATACCAGGATCAACTTGATAACGCACTAAAGTCTTGCAGCTCTAAATCTTGGTTCACTACCCAGACTTAACACTTCACTCTGTGTTCCGATTATCTAGAGTTGGTAAATTCTGGTTCAATACCAGAATCTAGATTCTAACACAAAATATTCAAAGATTTGCTTAAGTAATGCTCCAATACCAAAACTTGTCCTCTCCCTGAAAGCGAGGAAGGCTCCAGGTCCAGATGGTGTTCCAGCTGAGGTTTTGCAGCTCGTCTATCACCATTGTCCTGACTTGCTGCTCAGCACATTCAACGCTTGCCTACGGGACGGGGTTTTCCCGGTACGATGGAAGGTGGCGAGGCTCGTGCTGATCAGCAAGGGGAAGGGAAATCCCGAATCGCCGTCTGCATACCGCCCATTATGCATGCTAGACACGGCTGGGAAAGTGCTAGAGAAACTCATCAAGGGAAGACTCACTGACGCGGTTCGTGCTGCTGGGGACCTATCTCCTCGGCAGTACGGCTTTAGAGCAGGACGTTCTACCATTGATGCGATTGCAGAGGTGGTGAACGCGGTCCAAAAGGCAGAGGCATGTAGTCGCACCAAGCGACGGATCGTCCTGTTGGTGACACTCGACGTCAGGAATGCCTTCAACTCCGCTAGATGGATGAATATTCTGGACACGAAGGATGGAAATTACATCGGGTGTTGCCAAGGGATCTATCCTTGGTCCGGACCTGTGGAACGTGTCTTACGACGGGCTACTGAGACTTGAGATGCCAGATGAGTCGCGCTTGGTCGGCTATGCGGATGATGTTGCGGCTCTGGTCACCGGACGGACCGTTGAACAAGCGCAACTTAGGCTAGGTATGCTAATGCGCCGAGTGAGAGACTGGATGACTGCTCGCGGGCTCAGTTTAGCACTGGAGAAAACCGAAGTGGTCATCTTGACAAAAAAGAGAATCCCTAGTTGACAAATGGAACCAGGTGGCACATTATGCTCGGGCAGTCCTAAAAGATAAAAGGGACTCGCAGCAGCCGGAGGTGCTGGGGCTGGGGGATCGCTCTTCTGGCATTTCCTCTTCCCCTCTTCCCTCCCGCTAGGAAAGGGACTCCCCAGCTTGAAAGCGCCCCACGGCGTAACAAAATGAGACCTGGCCCGAAGTAATGTGTCAAACGGTTCCAGGCTAGGTTCTCAGATTGACAGGGGAGGTGTTTAGTGGGTAGTCCAAGGGTTTCCTCCATGGGAGTCCCACACTGCCAGACTCGGCGGGCGTAAATGCCTTCACCTCCCTACCACAAAAAAAAAACCAAAACTTGAAATGCTCAGTTATTTAATCAAAAATGCTCCGCTTCCACACTAGTTAACAGAATGATTTATTTACATTAATTTGGGCTTATTTATAATTTTTTTTTGTCTATGATGCATGAGAATTAAATTTGCGAAATCCGTTCCCATGCATCATATCATATTAAATAGCGAATTCCATTCCCACTCATGAGATCATATTCACCTGGAACCGTCTGACAAAAATTGCTGACATTGCGGCTAGACAGTTTCAGGTGAGATGTACGTGGGATTTTTGTATGAACATTCTTTAACTATACTGAGGTGTCAGTTTTGATGCACGAAACTGAACATGTTCCCCGCCTTGAACCTGGGGTTCAAACCTGAAGTCCCGGATCCAATGCGAAGGAAGGTTGTCGAGATGGTCGCGGTGCAGGAATCGGTAAGGTTTTGATGGACACTCGGTTTCGATGCTGGAAACCCTTTCGGCACAGATAAAACATTAAAGCAGCGACCATTGCAAGATTGATGTAGGCAATGCTGTAGTGAAGGATGTGATTAGCAGGGTGACTGAGAATGTTCGCTTCATTGCCCTGCAATTGCTGCACTCGATTGCGTAGATCCGTTATGTTCCTGGCAGTATCCTTGATGAATCTTTCTATCGGGATATATTTTGTTTCCGGGCTAATTGGTGCAAGGTCCATTGAGAGGTTGCTTGATACTAAAAATTGAGAGGTTGCTTGATACCGAAAATCTCTACTCCGGCGTATTAAATGCATCTAATACGCCGGAATAGAAATTGCTGGCCTGCAATATTATAGCTCGATTGTAGATAGTGCATCCGTTTATTACGTTGAGCTTGCTAGTTCCGCTCAACCTTATAGTTTGAACAATCGTACCCCAAACGATGTGAAAGTCACTTGGTTCGTTCATCACATATATCCAATAGTTTGGGCCCTGCAGCTGAATCCAAGCAGGAATAGCTGTAGTGTGAGCGACACGACACAGAGTGGCAGGAGTTGATTGTGTGAGAATTGCAATCCCGCAATTCGTTACAACGGGTCCCTTCCGCAATACGGGATGCCTTTGTTGCACTGAGTAAAACAAATCGCGGGCCAGGTTGACTAAGAGGTAGTTGGTGGTTGGAATCACTTCAATGAAGCCTTCTTTAGCGTCCTGGGATACTAAGGGATGTGTGAGCCGGAATAACATTTTGTTAGGTAGTATTCGGCCTTCGACGGTCAGTAGGCTGTAGATTTTTGAAAGGTTGTGTTATTGTGCTGGCAGCTTTAACGTTGCAGGCAAATTGTCCCTCATGATGGTTAATTGCTTTAGCAGGCGACTTAGGGGGAGCAGCTTGGGATTGATCTTTCAATGATGAGCATCAATCACAACGTCCTGGAGAGTAGTTCGGGTGCCTTCGTAGGCCGTCATCTTCACCAACATATGAGTGGCCAACGTAATGAAGGAATCCATAGTCTGAATTTGCTGCTCATTGTAGGTGAGTGGGCTATTGCCTCTAACGTTCTGTTGAGGTTAATGTTTAGATCATCGATTTGATTGGCGAAAGCTTCGTGAGACCGTTGTATTACTTTGGTAGTAGTGTCCAGGATGCTCATTTGGTTGCGGATAAGTGCCAGTAGCTGATGTTCATTGTTTCCAATATCGCGTATAGTTTCGTCCATTTTCTGGGCATAAGCCGAGTCAAGCACTCCAAACAAGAAATGCGTGATATTGCCGAGCAGATCAACACCTCCTCGTTTGCTATGCGGAGAGTGTTTGTCTTGAAGAAGCTAGTTTTGCTCCTGAATGCTGCTGAACGCTTCATCCAGTTGAGATAATGTTGAGGCACATACCCGAGATGTCTTTATAGTATCGCAAATTTGAACAAGTTGAGTGAGACCATGGGCTATGATGCTTGGTTCCTTCCAGTCGGTGCAGAGGTTGAAAAAGATTACGAGATTCCACTCGTTGGAACTGAGGAGACCCTCACCAATTTTCTCAAAACACAGTCTGTGGTGGTTTGCTAGAGGTCTTGTAGTCACTAATAGCGAAGCCTGCGTTGAATAGACCGTTAAGAAGAAAACCAACAGTACGTTGAACATTGTAGCAGTGATCGTCTTGCGTGGCCGTTTAGATGTTGTTGGCCCTGACTGATCAGTCCGATCGTCATCTTCCGGCATCCTACGATGTTGGCGTTCCTGGAATATATGCTGCTGCGTTGGCTGATGTTGCCTTGAAATTGGTTGCTTCTCGACTTCTTCTGTCTCAATTGAGAGTGGTGCTAGCTAGGTTACCGCCTGGCGTAGTACTCCGGAATTCGTCTTTACGTCTACCACACGCATTCTTCTATCTTGGCCCCTTACAACGCTCATAATACGCCCTAGTGGCCTGTGCAGCACAGGGGTATTGGCTTCTTTCAACGCCACCATGGTCCCGACCCGCAGGTTCTCTTTTGCATTTTTCCACTTGGAGCGATGTTGGAGCTGTGAAAAATATTCATTTGTCCATCGGTGCCAGAACTGGCTTTTGATCTCGAGTAGCCGCTTCCACTTTTGATGCAAGTTGGGTTACTTTGGTGGTACTATCGGATCAGCACTGCTTGTTAAGGGTTCCCCGACGAGAAAATGTCCGGGAGTTAAGGCATTCAAGTCATTGGGGTCAGAAGATAGTGGAGTTAAAGGTTGCGAATTCAAAATGGCTTCAACTTCTACTATAGCTGTTGCGAGTTCGTCTTTGGTTAACAAAAGTTTTTGAAACAACGTAGGAAAAAGTTGCTTTGTAGATATGATGGCAGTCTCCTACAATCCACCAAAGTGTGCAGATCTGAGAGGGATGAAATTGAAATCACATCCTTTATAAGAACAAAACCGCATAATCGATTCCGTTGCTGTGCCTGAGTATAAGACCACGTTCAATTCGCGAAGCTGGTTGTAGGCACCCACAAAATTTGTTACATTATCACAATACATGGTCCTGCAGTTGCCTCTTTGTCCTATAAAGCGCTTTAACGCCCCGATGAATGCATCTGTAGTAAGATCACCCAACAATTCCAGGTGTACCGCTTTAGTGGCAAAGCACACGGAAATGGCCAAATACATTTTCAGGGGTGGTTTGCCTTTTATTTTAAAGTGAACCCGAAATGGGCCGCAGAAGTCAACGCCCGAGGTGATGAATGGTCGAGCAGGTTGTACGCGGCTCGCAGGCATTCCCATGATTTGGGAGCTTAATTGTGGTTTAGTCTTTCAAAAGATGACGCAATAAAGAACGATGCTTCGGGCGATAGTTTTACCTTTGATGGGCCAAAATCGTTGCCGTGTTATGGCGTGCAGTGCTAAAGGCGCTATGTGGTTATTCTCGTTGTGAATTTGTGTCATAATTAGCTTGGTAATGTAGTGAACATACGGCAGGATTGCAGGATACTTTGCCTCATAGCTGCGGTGAGATTCTTCAAGGCACTCCCCGACACGTATCACTCCATAATCATCTAGTCGTGGCGTTAGTGAAGCTATGTGGCTTTGCTGATCAACTTTTTTTTTGTGGTAGGGAGGTGAATGCATTTATGCACAGAGTGTGGGACTCCCATGCACGACTGGACTACCCTCTAAACACCTCCCCTGTCAACCTGAGAACCCCGCCTGGAACCGTTTGACACATTGATTCGGGCCAGGTCTCGTTTTGTTACGCCGTGGGGCGCCTTCAAGCTGAGGAGTCCCTTTCCTAGCGGGAGGGGAGAGGGAAAGAGGAAATGCCAGAAGAGCGATCCCTCAGCCCCAGCGCCCCCGTCTGCTGTGAGTCCTTTTTATATTTTAGGACTGCCCGAGCATAATGTGCCACCTGGTTCCATGTGTCAACCGATTCGAGCATCACCGCAACTATATTATCCCGGGTGAGCTCTCCCGTCTCTCTGTAGAGTCCCCTTCGCAGCCTGACCCATTTTGTACACGCAAAAAATGTTTGACAGGCATTGTCCTCTTCTCCTGGGCAAAACCGACAATCGGGGGACCGTGACTTACTGATCTTGTGCAGGTAAGACTGAAAACACCCGTGTCCGCTCAAAAGCTGGGTCAGAAAGAAGTCAGTCTCACCATGTCTTCGATTTAGCCACGGTCTCACATCCGGGATGAGGCGCGCAGTCCACATATCCTTCATGCAATTGACCCAAGACTGCTGCCAATCGTTGAGTGAGCGTTGTCTCTCCTCGTGGACAACCATCTCCCTCGCATCCTCGTTTCGGCGCAGGTAAATAGCGCGGCGCTCCTAGCAAGGAGGGCGAAAGGTATCACGCCTGCAATCACTCTCACCACCGAGTCGGAGACTGGTGGATAAGAAGACGCAATTCTCAGTGCTCCTCTTCTCTGTACCTGTGCCAAACGTTTCCGGTATACCTCCTTGCTGAGAGCGTCGCCCCACACCTCTGCTCCGTACAGTAGCACTGACCCTACAGCACTCATCAAGAGGCGTCTTCTTGATGGACTGGGCCCCCCTACGTTGGCCATAAGTCGACTCAGAGCCGATATTCCCGAAGCAGCCTTCTCAGCCGTTGGCCTGATTTGCTCAGAGAAACTCATCTTCGAGTCGATCAGTAGCCCCAGGTACTTCACCGCTGGCTTCGATTCGATTTGTATGTCTCCGATACTGATCATCCTTACTCTAGGGATTCTCTTTTTTGTCAAGATGACCATTTCGGTTTTCTCCAGTGCTAAACCGAGCCCGCGAGTAGTCATGCTTGCTCAATGGTGCGTCCAGTAACCAGAGCCGCAACATCATGCGCATAGCCGACCAAGTGCGACTCATCTGGCAGCTCAAGTCTCAGTAGCCCATCGTAAGACACGTTCCACAGGTCCAGACCAAGGATAGATCCCTTTTTTTGGCCCTGTGTCGTGTCGTAGAGCAGGTTTCGGTCCTTCAGGTAGTTCCTCAAAAGCCGCATTAGATATTCTGGAACTTGAAAAGAGTTTTCCAGCGTATCCAGAATATCCACCCATCTAGCGGAGTTGAAGGCATTCCTGACGTCGAGTGTCACCAACAGGACGATCCGTCGCTTGGTGCGACTATATGCCTCTGCCTTTTGGACCACGCTCACCACCTCTGCAATCGCATCAATGGTAGAACGTCCTGCTCTAAAGCTGTACTGCTGAGGAGATAGGTCCCCAGCAGCACGAATCGCGTCAGCGGGTCTTCCCTTGATGAGTTCCTCTAGCACTTTCCCAGCCGTGTCTAGCATGCATAACGGGCGGTAAGCAGACGGCGATTCGGGATTTCCCTTCTCCTTGCTGATCACCACGAGCCTCACCACCTTCCATCGTACCGGGAAAACCCCGTCCCGTAGGCAAGTGTTGAATGTGCTGAGCAGCAAGTCAGGACAATGGTGGTAGACGAGCCGCAACACCTCAGCTGGAACACCATCTGGACCTGGAGCCTTCCTCGCTTTCAATGAGAGAACTGCCTCCTCCAGTTCCAGCTGTGTGAAGAGTGGGCACTCGACTGCTGTTTCACCATGGACAGCGTCAATACGGACGGCATGGGCGGGGAAGAGTCCCCGCACTATCGCGTCCATCTTTTCCGCGTCATGTATACTGGGCTTCCGTAGGGCACCAAGTTTCCCCATGACCAGCTTGTAGCCAAGGTCCCACGGATCCTTGTTCACATTGTCCACTAGGTCTTGCCAGCAGCGAGCCTTGCTACTGTTGATCAGTTTGCGAAGGCATTTCCTGGCCGACTTATATGCTGGCACCCAGTTGCATGCCTCGTCACGGTTCCGCGCCCGTTGAGCGTCACGTCGAAGCTTGTGACACTCCCTTCGCTTTTCAGCAATTTCACTTGACCACCAGTGCACTGGGGGCTTGCCGTGCCGGGGTCTTCGACGGGGCATAGAAGCGCAGCAAGCAGTCGTGATTCTGCTCATAGTAGAGTTCACCACGTCTGAGCTGCCAGCTCTTCCGTCCCCTCCGAAGCTCCCTGCAGTGGCTCACCTGCTGTGAGAACCTTGACGAACCTCTCGACGTCCATCCTTCCGATGTTCCATCCAGTTGTAGAAGGCCGAGAGCATGGACGTCGGGAGACAGTATCACTTATCTCAAGCAGAATGCACTGATGATCACTGGCTGAGTAGTCCTCTAATACTTTCCAGTTGTGTATCGTTCATACTAAGGACTCCGAGGCGAATGTCACGTCGGGTATGGTTCCCTCACAGCCAATACGGAGGAAAGTTGGTGCGTTTTTAGAGTTTAATACGATGAGGGCCGTCCTGGCCGCCATTTCCAGGATTTGTTTTCCCAGCGGATCCGTCTGAGGCATGCCCCATTCGATTGCTTTAGCATTGAAGTCGCCCCCAACGAGCACTTTGCCCTCTGCGTTCGAGACAGCGCCTTCCAAAGCATTAAGCTTGGCTTGGAAAGATGATCGTTAGGCGTTAGGTACATACTAAAGAAGGTGATCTCTGAGCACTGAACCCACACGAAACCATCCCCCCGTCCACAACTCTCCGCTTGAAAGTCACTCACACCCAGATAGCGGCAATACCAGTTTCATCAGAATACCATAATGCAGGACTTTTACTATGGTATTGCTCACTCAGCAGCAAGAAGTTGGCCTTCGTGTCCCTCGTAGACTGCTCAATCGATATTGGGCGGTTGAACTCCGGTGTATGTTTAACTGCAGGATGCGGGTCTGATTTGGACTTGGCTAGGGCTTTCTGAAACACCCGGCATTTTCCTGATCCCAAGACGTGTCCAAAATCAGGTTTTGGATCAGCATCCTTGCAAAGAATACAGTGTGCCTCCTTCGTATACGCTTTTCTTTTATGTCCCATTTCACCGCATTTGTAACATAGAGAACTCCTATCGGGTCCTTTGCATACTTGTGTGGTGTGACCATAACCAAGACATTTGAAACATTGAAGAAGCGTTGCTCTTTGCCGTATCCTACAGACAACCCACCCTATTCGTACTTTGCCCTTGTTCAGGAATTGTTTGGCGTCCTTTTTGGTCAAGTCAACTATGGCCATGCGTTGTCCCCTGTTGTTTTCTGGTGTCAGTCTCGCTTTGATCCTTCCCACGCTAGGGAACTCCTTTTTGATGGCCTTCTCTACCTCGGCCAGATCCGTCACGCAGTCTATGTCTCGTATTTCGATCGTTGCCATCGGCACGAGCGGGGCTATAGTTGCGCTTTTGCCGAGGACTTTCTTTGTTGCATCACAGAATGCTTCTTTATTGCCGGCCTCTGGTCCGCAATTGACCAGTATATGGCCCAACCGCGTTGGTCTTACTACTTTAATGGTAGTATTGGTGTCTTCGGGCCTTACGTTTCCCCTGATGTCCCGCAGTACCTCCGCGTAGGATTGGCCATCTTTGAGCTTTACAAGCAGTGCCTGCTGCCGGAGTCTTTTTTGGGGCTTCTGCCTCTCCTGTTTTGCATCAGGTCCTATTTTTAATTGGGCGTCCGTACGAACTTTACTTTCTGGCTTTTTTTGAAGGAGTTTCTTTGCGACTTTCTTCGCTCCTTTTGTAAGCACTGTCTGGAACCCCTTATCTGGTGCTCCACGCCCGTCAAGTGCCTCTTCCTTCCTTCTTTTATCCCGATCTCCTTCGATTTGGCTAGACGCCATTCTTTTATTGACTTTAAATGGCGGAGCTATCTGCATGTTGCCTTTAGATTTCGCCCCAAGTGCCCCTTTAGCCTTCTCTCCGTCTTTGGCCCTTAACCAGCTCTTCCGATAGTACCCTATGCGATCTAAGAGCTCCTCTAGTTCAAGCAGCCCTGCCTTTGCTGCTTTGCTAATTTTTGGGGAGTCGCATGCAGCTTGTATTCTTTTCAGAACATCTCCCGCTTTTCAGAGTAGTCTTTCTTCTTCGTGTCGCTGGGCCGCAATTGTACCTTGCAATCATCCTTGGGAGAGGTTATCGCGTTCCGTTTCCGAGTGCAATACTTCCGCCACATTTTCAACGTTGGCGGGGCATTCACGAGGTGTCTGGTCACTCGTCGCTTTTCGTGCCGTAATCTTCTCGTTGGCTTCTGGATTTTTCGTGGTAATGTCAGGATTTGCGACCCTTGCGTCGGTCGCTTCGGTAACGATTGCAGCAGTGACAATCGAATTTTCGGTGCTCTTTATGTTATCTCCCACCTCTCGAACACCTGAAGCATCCTGCCGAGTCTCCCGCTTCTCCTTAATAGGACGCTCGGGCGTTCGCATCATTTTTTTGCTGCACCCGAACGCCGCAGGGATCTCAGTCTGAACCAGACTGTCTGCTATTCTCCGTCTTTCGTCCGTCTTCACTGTCGTTGTGCTAGTCTTTGTTTTTGTCGTTATTAGTACCACTTGCGATGTACTATTGACATCGTGGCTGCAACCGCTGGTTGCGTCGTCGTTATTATGTTTCGTTTCTTTTTCTGGGTATTTGTGGTTTTTTGATTTTGTTTGCTCCAGTTTTGTTGGGTGCCCCTCGGAGCCGCTATCTCCGTTCATGGGTGTAGTCGCCTTTTTGATCCCATGGTTATCTTTGCAGAGCAGGGAGGCTCAGAGCCAGACCAGCGCTAATCGGGAGTACGTCTCAACCGAACATACACCACCAACCCTATGGTGCGAACTTCAAACGTACTCCGAGGCCTGCCAAGGTTTTACCGGGACGGAGACGGTATTATAGTTGAATTGGAGCCGTTCACACACGAGTCTCACCTCGGTGCTACTGTGCAAAGCAACTAGGTCCAAACCATCACATCCACCAGCCCAAAGCGTCAATTCCACTTCGTCGTCCAAAGCGTAGTCCAGATCCAATCAGAGTCGCTACCTGTTATCCCAGGAGGGAACCTCACGGCGCCCCCCATATCCTCGGGTCCGTGGGGGCGGCGCTCCCCAAAGAATGCTAGCCCACAAGAGTGCTCTTTTTGACCGGCACTCTCCCTGCGGGAATTTCCTCGGGTACGTGGGGGCGGAACTCCCCAAAGAATGCTAACCTCCAAGAGTGCTCTTGTCGACCGGCATTCCCCCTGCGGGCTGATCGACTTAGCCTTCCTTCTTCAGCTGCCTTAGATCTTCCTTAAACGCCTGTTCTTGGCAGTGTTTAGGATGGTATTCAATACCAAATCCAACTCAGACACAGTAAGTTGGATGGACGATGGAGGTTTATTGATTTTGCGCACCAAATTAGTGAAACGGAGAACCTATGCCACTATTCGTTGCAGGTGATGAAACGAATTTTCTTGGTCAATTGAGTCGATAGCATCTGAAAAGTTCTTCGTTGTGATGAGAACTGCTGGTCTAGTTTTGGGCTCGAGATCGGTTTCGAATTCATCGGTTGCTTAGGTCACGCATCTTGGGGGCCATGTAGAAAAATAGGGTAATATAACCAGGTAGAAGTCTGTTTTAGTTGAGTGCGATATTCTGCTTTGTAGGTGCGTACATCCATTGGTCCTTCGAAGTTAAATCTTGGATGGTAGCTCCTCAAATGGCTACATAAGTGCGCCAAGATGATGATTCGGACTTTGATTTGGCGAATCCCTCCAGACAATTGTTTGGTACGGTTGACCTTGACTTGACGATACATCTTCTCGATATCAGCTGTGAAGACATATTTTGGTGTTTGAAAGCGCAAGAGATTTACTAAAACATTCTCTTGCAAAGCAAGACCAGTACGAAGGACTTGATTCAGCGATACATTAGTCGACGATTTTGCAGACGCATCCAAAACCACTCGAAGTTTCGTGGTGTTACTATCTGGTATCATCACAGAGTGGTGTGGAAGGAGATAGTGTGGAGCCTTGAGCTCTGCTTCATCGATCTCTCGCATGTGTTTCAATTGCAAATACTCTTGCATAAACTCAGTATATTGTTGCCCGAGTGAATTCTTCTCCTTTGAAAGTCCTCTCTTGAGCTGAGAATCGTCCCAAGGCAGTTTCTAGTCTTTCACCTAGCATTGCTGGATCCCGTGAAAAGGGTAGGTGGACAATGAATCGGCCATCTGCATTTTGTTTTGTTGTACGAGCAAAATGTTCTTCACATTTCTTCGCTTGACTGGTCATCGACGATTGTGGATTAAAGTCATCCCTCTCCTAGAAGCTGTTAACATGCTCCTCCAGCCGTTGTTCTTCATTTGTACAGGCACCACATACTCCTGCCGTTATCACTACATTGTTGTATATCCCCGCAATTCTGGCGCAGAACACCCATCTAAAAGTAGTGTTTTGTAACGTGGGCAGATCTTCTCCTAAGCGGATTTGGCCAATAGACAGCAGTTGAAAGAAATTTCCAGCACCGATCAGAAGGTCAATTCGCCCTTTTTTGTTGAAGGTATGGTCTGTCAGTTTTATATTTTGCGGGGTTGGCCAGTTGGCGATGTTCACTTCCTTGCTGGGTTGGTTGCTTATAATATGAGGCAAGACGTATGTTTCCGAAGGTGAGGCATATCCAGTTGTCTTTGATTTAACTTCGATGACTATTTTATTGTTGGTAATTTGTTTTCTTCGTCCAATTCCGTTTATGACTAGCTCTTGCGATGTTGTTATTAGTTTCAGCTTTGACACTGACCGCTTGGTGACTATGTTAATTTGGAAACCGGAATCAAGAACGGTTCATCATTCTAGCTCCCGACCATCTAACGTCTTAACTATCACACAAATTGTCCCAGGCAAGATGCAGCTGTCGTTTGATCCGGGACTGGATCCAATGCCTTCAACGATTAAGGACAAACTAGTTGTTGGTGTTTGTTTGGGTGCTGTCTTTAGTTTGCTGGCTTTGCTTTTATCGAGGTGCAGCAGGTATGATGCCTTTTACCACAGCGCTTACAGCTACGTGAAGCACACTGGTTGGCAAAATAGTCAGCCTTCAAGCAATTTATACATAGCTTGTTTTTTCTCACGGTTTCTAGCCTGAGCTTTGGTGACTGTTCTTGAAATGTCTCACAAGTGTATAACGAATGCGCTTGCGAACTGACAATACAGTTGCTTCCTGCTGCTGATGTTACCATTGAAGCTGGTTTTGACACTTTGCTGGTAGGCTGTTGACTTCTAATGGTTTCGAGGCTTTGGAATCGTAGCTCGAGGAATGCCAAGAAGTTCTGTATGGTGCCCAATTCTCGTAGTGTTGCATCTCGTTGCTCGTAAAGGAGTAAGCTGGAACGGTTCAATTTTTTACGTACCAAAAATAGTAGGATTGGATCCCAAGAATCAACATCAACGCCCAGTTTTTTCAATCCAAGGAGACATGTTGTATCATGGACGGATTTAAGACCCTTTGAGCATTCACTCTGTAGGTAAGACTGTGATATCAGGCGCTGCACCAAGCTGTTGATCAGAATCCTTTTGCTGTTGTACCGGTCGTTAAAAAGCCTCCAGGCGTCATCGTAATGGTAATCTGACACTGGTAAGTGTTGAATGAGGCGCAATGCTTCTTCGCTGACGTTGTTTGGCAGATAATACATTTTTTGCGATTTTGTGATCCCTTGTTCATGGATCATCTGAGTGTAGAGCTCCTTGATCTGCATCCATTTCAGGTAATCTCCATCGAAATTGGGTAGTGATATTTTTCGAAGTTTAACTGCCGTCGTCGTGTCTGCAGAATTAGGAACATTTCATCCATTCAAATTGTTAAGTTGCTGCTGCATTTGCTAGATGCACGTTTAGGTTTCCCTTTTGAGTGCTCTGTATTTGGAACCGTGGTACCCGTGCGGAGACTCAATGTCTGAACAATCGTAAATAGCAGTGTCACGTTCCGTTAGATGCGTAACGTACTCCTTCAGAACTTCCTAGGAATATTGGGAAGCTTGTTCTTCGTTTGCCATTCTCACAAAATCGCTCAATTGCTGTATCACTTCCTCTATTAAGGCATTTTACCTCCTTACTGCTTTTGCACACTCACTTTTTGGGGCAGGGGCTATTTCACTAGTACCTGCTGACTTTCCTGATGAATTCGATGCCACATTCGTTGACTTCATGTATCGAAAGAGTTTGATCAGCTCGATGGCCTTTGAGCGTACCTCGAGTATCGAGATATAGTAGGAGTTCTTTACGTAAGGATGTTCTGGGTCCTAATTCTATGGCAGCCATTCGTTGTTACGAACGTTTTCCATGAGGCTTCGAGGTCAGAACAAGCTTTATCCAAATGGGCATGTTGCAGCTTCTGTTCGTATGAATCTTTACGAAGGCGTAGAAGCGTAGCTTGTATTGTCTGGCCCAGCTGTTCCTGCTGAGCCACTTACACTGCAACCACTTCGGCCATCATTGAATAAAAGAAATCTCGAAATATCAGATCGTGGATCCGATTATGTGGTCTTGATCTCCTTGTAGAACCCTTTCCATGGGCTTCGAGATGTTCCGGTACAATACCAGGGCTCTCTGCAGGATAATGTAATCCTGGTCCAATACAGGACTAACTTGATAAAACACTAAAATCTTGCAGCACTAAATCTTGGTTCGCTACCAAGACTTAACACTTCACTCTGTGTTCCGATTATCTAGTGTTGGTAAATTCTGGTTCAATACCAGAATCTAGATTCTAACACAAAATATACAAAGATTCACTTAAGTTCTGGTCCAATACCAGAAGTTGAAATGCTCAGTTATTTAATCAAAAATGCTCAGCTTCGAAACTGGTTTAAAGCATGATTTATTTACATTAATTTCATGCTTATTTTTAACTGTTTTTTCTTGTCTATGATGCATGAGAACTGAATTCACAAAATCCGTTCCCATGCATCATGTCATATTAAATAGCGAGTTCGTCCAGACAATTTCAGGCAAGATGTACGTGGGATTTTTGTATGAACATTCTTTTACTATACTGAGGTGTCAGTTTTGATGCACAGAACTAAAAAGTCATGTTGCTATCAAATAAAAAAAATGATTATATATTTTTAAGACGTTATGTTGAATGATTTGTGAGAATTTCGAAGATAGCAACTTGAAACGAAAAGTTTAAATCAATTTTAATAAATACTTTAGAGAATTCTGGACAAATTCACATGAACTTCAATTAAATTCGTTTAAAGCTTTAACTTACTATTCCACGCAATTCAAACTAATCAATACCTATTCTAATCGAAATGAAAATCAATTCAACTGGGCATAGAAGGAAGCTTCTACTCGTACACTTAATTATTCCTAATTCACTGAACACGTCGAATTTAGACGCCAAATATTTGCCTGAAATACAAAACATGAAGCATATTAACTCTAGCGTAAGTATTGTTTATTGCTTCAACAACTCCCAACAGCTTTGCTCCTTCAATCGACCAATATATGAGCTGCCAATGCGATTCGCTAATATTAACATATATCATCACATACGAATATGTGCTCGTATTTACGAGTATGTACGTGTACCGACAATATGTTTAGTGGGCTATTTAGCAGAGATATTGTTAGCATTGTAATTAGTAAAGTACAGTACAAGTACATCAAATCACATAACGCACAGTTAAATCAAAATTAATCAATTATTGGCGATGTTAGGGATACAAATTATCATCAATCAGTTAGTTAGTGAGTTAGTAAGTTAGCCTTGTTAGTCTACTCGATTTCAATATGTTCTGGGAATGAGTGAAACATGAAAGGTGAGACAACTGCCAATGATTTCATATTAATTCACAATTGTTTATTAATGGTTTAGCTTTTTGCTTTTACAACACAATTCATTTGATCATGACAAGTCAAGGGGGTTTTGTTATTGACAGTTTATTTATTGGGATATTGCTTTGTCAAGAGGCGTATATTGAATTTGACAGTGCGTTTTATTGGTGCATCTGAAGTCTTTTAAAAAATGTCTTCTAATTGGAGGCTTAATAAATCAGACTGATTAAAATACATTACATTGGTAAATGCTTGTTACTGTAAAAAAATTTTAAAGTATTTTTTTTCAAGTTTGACATTTTATTGTGTTAAAATTTGTTACAAATTCATTTTTCAAAACATTGTCCATCGTTAGCCACTACTTTTTCCCATCTTTCTGGTAACATGCGGATTCCGCGTCGGAAGAACGACTCACCTTTTGAGGCTATCTACGAATCAATAAAATTTTGGAGTTCTTCAATGATATTGTTTTATAGACAATAATATGATTTTAATAAGCCATCGTTTTGACACAATGTTTATTGACTGACGGATTGACAGAAGTGAACAGAGTGACAAATGACAGTTGTAGTATTAGGTTAGAGGAACATAATTTTGAATTCAAAATATCAACGTTTTACAGCAATACTTCCTCTAAAACACGATATTTCAATTTTTCAATAACAAACTAAATTCAAATTCAAAATCAGATCAGATCATTCCAAGGGCAGAACTTTCATCAGCAAATCTCAGACGTGACAGCGGCTTCGTCAGGATATCAGTGAGTTGTTTATCACTTGAAACATGTTGAATATTCAACTTTTCATCCTGCAATCCCTTCTAATGAAATGGTACCTCACTTGAATGTGTTTGGTCTTCTTGTGGAACTCGCGATTCTTCGCTAACTTGATTGCGCTTTGATTGCCACAAAAAGAATTGGAATGTTGTCTAAGGGAGACTTCTGCGAACAGTCGAGACAACCACACAGATTCCCTGGCAGCTTCACGACATACTCAGCCTCAGTTGTGGATAGAGACACACACTCTTGATGTCTGCTAGCCCAGGATATCGGTCCTCCACTGTGCATGAAAACGATTCCACTAATAGACCGATGAGTATCCGACTGACCAGCATAGTCTGCATCACTAAAGGCCTTCAAGACACTTCCTTTGGAACCAGCCTCGTACTTGATACTAACTGACGTAGACCCTTTGATGTATCTCAGGATTCTCTTTCCCAGCAACCAATGGACATTTTCCGGATTTTCCAAGAACTGCAAAGCATAATTGACTGCAAACGTGATGTCAGGAGGAGTAGCAACAGCTAAGTACATCAAACATCCTTCAACTTCACGGTAAGGAGCAGATGTTCTCAAACTAGTTATCTCTTCCAACTGCACGTACTTGCCAATGGACGTTGAAACAGCATTGGTTTCAGCCATGTTGAACTTCTGAAGAAGATTTTCTGCGTACACCTGCTGACTTAAACAGATTGAACCATTTTCTTCACGTTCAATGAGCATATTCAGGAAACAGCCAAGCGGTTCACGTGTGATCTTGAAATCCATCTCCAGCTTCCTCAGGAACTCTTTTATCACTCTCTTACGTGTTGCAGCAACCAGGCCATCATCGACATAAGAGAAAATTATCAGCTTATCTTCACCAGACATACAAAAGGAAACACATGGATCAGCTTAACTCTGGACGAGAAGAATCTCCTTGAACCGGTTATTCCAGCACCTCAGAGATTGCTTCAGTCAGTAGAGACTTCTAATCAGCTTGCACACACGACTAGAACCATTTTCAAAACCTTCAGGTTGATCCGTGTATATTTCTTCATTCAAAACACCGTTTAGAAATGCGGTCTTCACATCAAATTGGGCCAAATCCAGACTTTACTTGGCAGCAACACTTAAAATCACTCTGATAGGGTCAAATCGAGCTACGGGACTGAAAGTTTCATGATAATCAATATCTTCTTGTTGACTATAACCCTTCGCAACAAGCCTAGCTTTGTAGGGACAAACCTTCCCTTCTGCATCTCGGTTAATACGATAGACCCAGCGATTAGCAGTTGTCTTCTTTCCTGGAAGTAACACCGTTAAAACCCAGGTTATATTTTCCTTCAGTGAAGACCTTTCTTATTTTATCGCAGCCTTCCAGTGTTCACGATTACCTGGCTTTATGGCTTCTTTGTAGTTTCGAGGTTCTTCTAACTCTGCACAAAACATTTCACTCAATTTTAAAGGTTTCTGAAGTTTACTTCTACCTCAAAGACGTCGTTGAGTAGTATCTTTTGCAACTTTAGCCTTAGCCTTAGTTTCTTCAATTTTTGGTTCAGCAGGAACGACTGGCAACACAGGACCTGAGACTTCAGGCACATGTGGAGCTTGAGGTGAGTTCAGGACTCTGGGATAATCGTGTGGCTCGACAGGATCTTCAATTTCTTCAACAGGAAACAAAGCCAGAACTTTAGAGGAATACTTTGGACCTAAAACTACCTCACGACTTCGGATCACCTGCTTTGTATCCTTCTTCCACACACGAAAACCATCGATGTCTTCGAGTACTCAACAGAAACTGCTTCGAAACCTTTAGCATCCCACTTCTTCTGGCGTTCTTTAGGCACCATCACTCCGCATTTGGGACCTGTTCAAATGAACACTCTTCTCAACGAACAACTCGTACGGAGTTGTACCCTCTACAAAGCTTGGACCAGTTTGATTGAGAATGTAAACCATAGGTTTGACAGCTTCAGCCCACAGAAACCTCGGCAGATCCTTGCTAACAAGCATGGTTAGTGCTACCTCACCAATTGTCCGGTTTGATCGTTCAGCACTACCGTTCTGCTGAGGCGTATAAGGTTTCGTAATCACTATCTTTGTACCTTTGGAATCCATGAGTTCTCGCATCTCCTTGTTGTCAAATTCCTTTCCTCCGTGGCACTGGAACACCTTTATCAGCCGACCTTGTTGAGTCTTCACCAGCTGCAACATTTCTTTGGTCTCGTCAAACACCTCAGAAACCATACGGAATCTTGAATAGTCACACGTGAAGCAGACGATGAGCCTGGCACCAACAATAGACTCCTGTCCAAGTGAAACACCGACGCTGTTGACGTGACTTGAATGGTTTTCGATGTTGGTTACCTTCTACACAAGATCCACAGAATTTGTCGCCGTGTTGTACTTCAATTCCGTGAGTATCTTTACAACATGTCTTTTATTCTGATGACCTGAAAGCTAATGTCAGACTTGAAGAGAGTCCTTGACCGCCAGATTAGCCTCACTCACACAGCAAGTGTCCAGTTCCTTGATCTTGAGCATCATCTTGAACAGCTGACCAGATCGCACACCTTGCGCCTTGACAACACCATCAGGCAGAAATTCACAGCTATCCTTGGATGAGCTGAAAGTCATACCTTTGTCCAGTGCCCGCGTAACCGAGAATAAATTTCTCCTAGCTTCCGAAACATACAGCACGCTTTACATGTGACAAGAAGTTCAACGGCCATTCACAAGCACCTCAAACTCAATATTTCCTCTTCATCACAGAATTGCTTCTGATACGAATCTCTGCTGTAATAGAGAAAGCCTCAAAGAATGAATACCACTCTTTCTTGAAGGTCATGTGGTCCGTCGCACCAGAATCGATGATCCAAGCTTCGTTCTTGCCTTCCGCACTGAACACTTCGCTAACAAACGCTAACAAACCCTTACTTTCAGATGTCTCAACACTCTTCTTCTTCCAGTTTAGAAAATCTCTTTTAAAATGACCAGTTCCGTGACAACCGGAGCACTTGAAAGCCGACTTCTTCCCCTTCTGGTTGGACTTGACATCATCTTTGGCCTGCTAACCAGCTGCACCTTGTTGACTTCCACTTGCACCTTTGGACTGGATTTTCAACTTGGTTGCCATCAGTGCCGTCAAATTGTTCTCCATTTCTTGTCGAAGTTTCCGCCTGTGCTCATCAGATGTCAACACGTTGATCAGGTTATCGAGGGTCCGCTGATCATCCGACCTGGCTCGCCTAGCTTGACTGAAACTCAGGCAACGTTTCCAGCAACTTGACCATCAAAGCTGACTCGTCGGGCTTAACTTACAACTGCTGCATGCATAGAATCAAACCTTCAAATTTAGAAATATGACTTATCATATCATCCGCTAAATTCATGTCAAAACTGAAAAACTCAGTCTGAACTGAATGAACGGCTTGCCTTGTTTGTTGTTCATAAATACCATGCAATTTGTTCCACATCTGATGAGCAGTCTCCGCAGCGACGATTAAAGTCATGACACTCGAATTAATTGACTTGATGATGATTTGACAAGCGGCACAATCTGCCTTATCCCGCATTGTGAGCATCAATCGCAGCCGCATTAGCATTAGCCGCCAGCACCGGTTGAACCAACTCTCCAATACTCACTTCGTATGCTCCTACGGTTGCTCGCAATAAATTGCGCACCATGAACTTCCAAATATCCCAGTTTTCCGAACCTTTTAACTTCTCAATACCTTGAAATTCCATGATTGTCAGTCACCAAAATTCCAGCAACTATCACCTTCAAGTTTCGAGAAAATCTCTTCGAAAAACACTATTTGTTTTGTTAAATCTTCTTGAAAAACGTTGGTCCACTCAAATCGAACT
The DNA here is from genome assembly GCA_963969285.1 of Odontomyia ornata. Lineage (NCBI taxonomy): Eukaryota > Metazoa > Arthropoda > Insecta > Diptera > Stratiomyidae > Odontomyia > Odontomyia ornata. The sequence goes on from OZ017742.1 coordinate 276,706,212, forward strand.
ACGCTCTGCTACCATGTTATTGTTTTATAGACATTAATATGATTTTAATTGGCCAACATTTTAACACAATGTTTTTTGACTGACAGATTGATAGAAGTGAACAGAGTGACAAATGACAGTTGTAGCATTAGGTTAAAGGAACATAATTTCGAATTCAAAATATCAATGTTTTACATCAATATTTAAAAGGGCGGAAGTGCTGTTCCTCAACGGCATGCGTCGTCGGCCAATACAAATAGTAGTCGGAAGAGGCAATGTCCAGGCTATAGGGCGGATGGGGTAGGACCTCCCATTTAAGCGTTTCAAGGTACATTTTCACTGGCTTTGCAACATGTGGTCGAGCATTGTGATAACTTTATCGTGTCTTTGCTCGTATTGCTGCCGTTTTTGTTTCCACGCTCGGCTCAAGCGCATCAATTGCAGTCGGTAGAGTTTTCCTATGATGGTTTTATCTGGTTTGAACAGCTCATAGTACACTAAGCCCAATTGGTTCCACCAAATACAGAGCATGACCTTACCACCAGCTTCGGCGTCAATTTTGGCGTTTAGCCGGGTGACCCGTATTATTTTTTTGGGGTTGGAGTTATCGTAATGAACCGATTTTCATCACCAGTCACAAGACGATGCATAAATCACTTTCTTTTTTGCCGCTGGAGCGGCTGTTCACAAGTGAAAAAACGTCGTTCGATGTCTCTCAGCTTTAATTCATACGCCACCCAAAATCGAACCTTTTGGATCATTCCTATGGCTTTGAAGCGAACAGATATGGCTTGTTGAGTCACTTTCAATGCTTTTGCAAGTTGTTCTTGCGTTTGGCACGAGTCTTCAAATTGCCACCCTTTTGACATAGCAAACTAGATCTTTGGTTCGCGCGCATTGAAGCTCAATTTCGCCTACACAAAGTAACTACCGACGCGGCCCGGTTTAACAGGGTAATTGTGGCATTGGAAATACAGACATTACTGCGTGTCACCGATAATATTGAACCACCGCCTGATTTCGCCAAATAGATGCGTTAAGAAAAGGCTTTTGGCTACGTTCGGTGTTTCGGACGAGAAGAGAACGCACGAGGTGTTGTTTGACATGGATATGGAAGAGCCATGACCCCCCAGTTCTTGCGGCAATTAAAGTGCGCAACAGTCAAGCATATTCAAGACCAGTTATTAAAAACACTGTGCCTACAGTGACTGCCACTCAATGTGCAAGCCATTCTGGCGGCTAATGATAGCGATGATTTAGAAGAACTGGCAGCAGCTGGGGATCGAGTAACTAGTGTCACCACCTCAGAGGTAGCATGCATTCAAAATAGTGCAACGTTACACTCAACGCCAGAGTATGAGCAATTATCGAAAAATATTACGGAGATATAAGCAGAGCTTAGCCGAATTCAAACACCTCCAAGACAAAGCGTCGCTTCCACATGTAGTTCATGCCACTCATCATATCGGCCGGCTACTCTGACCAAGGTGAGTCAAATTTGTTTCTACCAACCGCGATTCGGTGCCAAAGCAAAGCGTTGTAGACCGCCTTGTGTATTCTTCAAGCGGCAGGCGGGAAACGATGCGAACCGCAAGCCTAACAGGCAACAGCTAGTGGCACATCCACAAGTCGACTTGAAGTTTGTGACAGTAAAACAAAGCTGAGATTCCCCATCGATACGGAAGAAGACATATCTGTCGTCCCAGTGTCTTAGAAGTGCCCCACTCATTAATCGTCCAAGTTATTTTCAGCGAATGGAACTACCATCGACACATATGGTGACCTAGCTCTAACCCCCTCCTTGGGTCTACTACGAGTTTTCCAGTGGCGATTCACCATGGCCAAAGTATTCGACCTATTCTAGGCGCTGACTTTATTCGGCATTTTGGGCTAGTGGTAGATCTTATAAATGGCAAATTATCAGATCTCAGTAAGAACGCTTCGCCAAGCAAAAGTCAACAAATACAGCCAAAACGAGATTTCTACCGTTAATGCAACTTTAACGTATGCCTCAATCCTCAGAGAGTTTCCGGGACTCACTAACCCTGCAGTAGCAGCACATGCTTTGACTCATGACACGTAGCATTATATTACAATGACAGGCCCCCCAGTGGCAGCCCGGCCTCGGTGATTAAATCAGGAAAAGCTAAAAGTGGCATGGCAAGAGTTTCAATTCTTGCTTGACGATGGATTTTGTCGACCTTTCAAAAGTCCCTGGGCAAGCCCTTTGAACCTCATTCTAAAGAAAAATGGTGGCTGGTGCCCATGCCAGGACTACCGCCGACTAAATGCTGTGACGTTGCCAGACAAGTATCCGGTGCAACACATTGAGGACATCTCACTGAGTTTAGGCGGAGCACGGTATTTTTTAAGGATCGATTTGTTTCGAGCATCTCACCAGATTCCGATAGCTGAAGAGGATATTCTACAAACCGCAATCACTACACCATTTGGCCTTTATGAATTCACAGTAATGACATTTGGTCTTCAAAACGCTGCACAGACATTCCAGCGATTCATGCAGGAGGTGCTTCGTGGGCTAGATTTTTGCGTGTACTATGTTCATGATTTATTAATCGCCTCAAAAACGAAGGAAGAGCATGTGCAGCACCTACGAATTGTATTTCAGCGTCTATCGAAACACGGAATTGTTATCAATTTAGCCAAATGTGAGATGGTAGTTAGCCGGTTAGAGTATTTGAGGCACGTTATCGACAAAGAAGGTATAATTCCCCCAAAACTACAAGTGGAAACCATTCAAAATTTAAAAAAACCAACTACGGTTAAGGAATTTTGGCGGTTTTAGGAGCAATAAATTTCTACAGGGGGTTTGTTCTGCAGTACTACAGGCTTCGTTTAAAGCAGTATTACAGGCTTCGTTTAACGAATTGTGTGCTGGACGTAAAAGAATGACAAAACCGTCATCGACAGGACCGCAGCAACTAGTGATGCATTTACAAACTGTAAAAACAGTCTCGCTATTGCTGTTCCATTGGTCCACTTTTGAGCCAATGAGCCTCTCAGACTCACAACCGATGCATCTGAGGTTGCAGTAGATACCGTTTTAAAGCAGAATAATAATTGGCTACCATTGGGATTTTTCCAAAAGAAGTTGTCCGCTCCCGAAAATAAATATAATGTTTATGATCGCGAACTTCTAGCTATATATATTCCAGCGTCAGACATTTTCGGCACTATTTGGAATGTTCTAGTTTCTACATCCTAACGGATCACAAACCACTAACGTATGCATTCGCCCAGTCTGCAAGCAAAGCGTCGTCGCGCTTGATCAGTCATCTCGATTACGTTTCGCAGTTTTCAACAGATATCCGCTTTATCGCGAGCGCAAGTAATGATGTCACCGGTGCACTCTTGCGGCTGGAAGAGATTATGATGCTCACAGCAATCGATGAATCTGAACTTATCAAAGAGCAAGAACGAGATGTCGAACTGCAAGGACTACTTCGTTCCAACACTACATCCCTAAAACTTGTCCGCCAGCCTTTAGGCCCAAATGATGGAATAGTATACAAGTGACTGCAACGATTAAGTTCCTACGTTCCGCTGACGTTACGAAGGAAAATATTTGACATGTTCGATCAGCTAGCGCATCCCAGTGCACGTGCCACAGGCTAGGCTATAGCTCAGAGATACGTGTGGACAAACATGAAGAAAGACGTCCGCGCTTGGGCACGTTCATGCGTTCCATGCCAGCACTCCAAAATTGCTCGCCATCAAAAGAACCCAGTACAGCCTTTTCCGATGCCCGATGTTCGCTTTCAACATACTGCCGTCGATATCATAGGGCGGCTTGTTCCGTTGCAGGGTTATAAATATTGCTTGACAGTCATTGACCGATTCTCTAGGTGGCCAGGGGCATTGCCCATTGCGGATCAGACCGCAGCTACCGTTGCAAAAACATAGTTTAACAATTGAGTTGCTCGTTTCGGCACGCTTCAAACAATCACCACTGATCAAGGTACTGAATTGGCACTGTTCAAAGCCATGGCTACGTTTATCGGAAGTATGAAAAACAGGACATCATTAATCACCCGGCGTCTAATGGGTTAGTCGAGCGCTGGCATCGGACACTGGAAGCTGCGATTATGTGTCACTCTAAGGATTATTTCCGGCCCAATATCCTTCCCACCCTATTACTGGGATCGTGCCCCAGCTTTAAGAAAGAGTTACAGACCTCGTGTGCAGAGTTGCTATACGGAAATATACTGTCCATCCCGGGAGAATTCGTCAGCCCTATAAGTTCCTCCGTCAGCCAGCACGATTTTATTGTTCATCTTCGGGATTTCATGTCATCAATCAGGCCCGTGCGCACACGTTGTCATGTCGACAGACCAGTTTTCATCAACATAAAGCTGAGTACATGCAAACATGTTTTTATGCACGTCGATGCAGTTCGCAAGCCATTTTGTCATCGTATACGGAACCACATCTTGCAGTGCATCACCTGTCGAACGTCGTTTACACGATCGATGTAAACGGTCGACAAGTCAATGTGTCGACGGAGTGCCTCAAACCCGCGTTCATTGAAGCTTCAGCAGACGAATATCCTCGCGATCATACATTGGAGTCGATAAGCGTAAATTCGATACCCTATACGTCAGTAGCTACGCAGCCAGCTCGAAGTCAGACGACAACCAATCAGGTTATTCCTGCTCATAAAGACTTGCAACCGACCTCGCAGCGATCACCTCGTGTATATATAAAGCATCAACCAACACCAATCAAACGTACCCACCAAGCAAAAAGCACGTATCTTCGAGGCACCATATAGATCGTGACATTTTCCTACCTCACCAATGTCACTCGGGAGGAAGTAGTGTCACGACAAACGTGTTAAGCATTGTTGGGAGGAGCCAACCATACACACCAAAACACATTGTGTGCCAGCCAGGCTGGCAATGTACAATGCGACGCAGCACACACACGAAAACTCTACATACCACCAGCCCGTTCTTAAGCCCAAAAGAAACAACAAAAAAAACTTCGGGTGGTTTTCGACGCTTCAGCCAAATTCAAAGCAGGAGTATCCCTCAACGACAACCCCATGGTCGGTCCGACCAAACAAAACTATATTTTTACATTGCTCTGCAAATTCCGCACGTTCCTTATTGCCATGGTCGCCAATATCATGAAGATTTATAGGAAAATCCTAATGGACCCCGTCAGTGCCAACTATCAACGAATAGTCTGGAGACTTTCTACGGAGGAATGGATAATAGACTATAAACTTAACACGGTCACGTATGGCACCACATCAGCACCATTTCAAGCTGTGCGCCCACTACATCAAATAGTCAGTGATAACGACAACATTTCAAACCAAGGCGGCGCAGGCAGTTATGGACAATTTCTATATTGATGACTACTTGAGTGAGCTGACAACATTTACAAATCTTTACAGCTAAAGCGGGACATCTTCAACGCTTTAAAAGTAGTGGTTTGGAGCTTCCCGGTTGGCTATCTAATGGACCTGAACTTTCGGATCCAATCAATACTATGGCACAATCTCATTCCTTTGACAACGATGAGTCAAGCTCGGTACTTGGGTAACTTTGGAATCCAACCTCAGACGCCTTCAAATTCAACATCGACATCATCACACTGAACACATACACGAAACGAACGTTCTTGGCTACTTCAGCACGAATCTTTGACCCTCTCGATTTTTTTACTCCAGTATCAATCGAGACCAAGTTACATCTACAAAATATATTGATGTCAGAGATTGACTGGGACGAATCAGTTCCTGGCGGTTCAAGAGACACACTTGTGAACTACATATCTGGCCTAACAGCACTCGCTTGAGTCCACATTCCACGATATATCAGATCATCCTCTTCAATTGGCATCATTGGCTCTACGGACGCATTGGAAGCCGCATACGCCGCAGTGGTTTACGCTAGAATACAAACTAGAGATGCACACGAGCCTTTTCGAGTCACATTGCTAGTAGATAGGACTAAGGTAGCACCCATCAAGCAAGCCACCATTCCTCGACTTGAACTATGTGCAGTGGATCCATTCGCCAAACTTACACGGAAGATTGAATCCTGCATGAATGTCAATCTGGACAACTGCCACTGCTTTACGAATTAGCTTGGATATCGGGTAACCCTTGGCGCTGGAAAACATTTGTGTCAAATCGGACATCCAACATCATCAACATAATCCCACCTGAGAGATGGCATCACGTTAAGTCTAAACTTAACCCAGCAGATTGTGCATCACGCGGCCTGGAACCACTACGACTATGTCAATATCGTCTTTCATGGAACGGACCAACCTTTCTAACTTCAGAAAGATACTTTTATTCGCAGCCAGTGCCTATTATGCACGAATCGATCATGTCGGAAGTTCGGCATGTACAAGTCAACCTACTAACGGTTGATAGCAACTTTCTGATTCACGATATCTCGGATTGGGAAAAACTATTTCAGGTCACTTGCTTGAGGTTTATCAACAGTTTGTGAACATCGGTTAAATCTCATCGTGCTATCGGCCCACTTATGAAGACAGAACCTAATCAAGCGTTCATCATATTGGTACGACAGGCCCAGTCTGAGTCTTTTGGTAAGGAAATTCATCTTCTTACGCAGAACTGTCCGTCGCTTAAGGCAAGCAAAATACGCGGTCTGGACCCATTCACCGACGCTAATGGCATTTTGCGGATCAACGGCAGATTGGAACCTGTGGAATTATCCCTCAACCAGCGGCATCCAATCCTACTACATCGGAATCATCACATCACTTCTCATCACCCATGAGCATCAACAACATTTGCATTTGCTACAAATCATTTAACTCCAAATTTTGGATCACGGATCGCCATCAAGCTGGTCATTCGCAACTGCATTACATGTACATGACATCGAGCGAAAACATTGCATCGGAAGATAGCCCCATTACCAACCGTGCGAGTTACTTCTGCCAGAGCCTTCGCAAACTGCGTTGTCGACTATGCAGGACCACTCATTGTCAAGTCATGGCGCGGACGGTCAGCCAAGCTGTACAAGACCTACATAGCGCTCTTCGTCTGTTTAGCTTGGCTACGAAGCCCATACACATTTAAACAATCACGGAATTGACTACGGGATTCCTTATTGCAGCTCTAAGAAGGTATGTATTGTACCTCGGTGCGGCTGTCCTGACAACGTTTATAGCGACAGTGAAACCAACTTCATAGGAGCAAGGAAATAGCATCAATGCATCGGATACTCAAATCTCGGAATGCGGTGGAAGACAGCATGAGTTTCACATCTTTGAGGAGCATCACCTGGCACTTGATTCCTTTGGCAGCACCTCACTTTGGAGGACTTTGGAAGGCAGGAGTCGAATCAGTTAAATTTTATTTGACCAGAGTCATCGGCAATGCGATACTCACGTTCGGAGAACTCTCCATTCTATGCTGTCAAGTGAAACATTGTTTAAATAGCCTGCCACTTTGTCCTCTTACAAGTGATCTCAGCGATGCCGATCCTTTGACTCAAAATTATCTCCTCATTGGTATCAGTGGCGGATTTTTAATCGACCCGGAAGAGCATTTATCCCATATCAACCACCTGCGAAGGTGGATATGCATTCAGAAGCTACACAACGATTTGCGGACACGTTGGGCCGACGAATATTTGCGGCAAATGCAATCATGGAACAAATGGGTTTCCATCACCCCAGACATCATATTTGGTAGCTTGCTCATCGTAAAAGTGGACAACACACCACCAGCTACGTGGCATACAGCATGAGTTATTAAGTTGCACCCAGGCAAAGATCATCACATCAGAGTAATAACCTTTCGGAACCACCGCGGAGAATTCAAACAGCTCATCAACAAATTGATTCTTCTGCAAGTATCCACGGAAATGAATTTTGACAACCGACTTATGTGTCAAGGCGGGCGGCATGTCCGGGCATTTTCATACCTCAAATGATAATATTCCAAATTACATCAAGGTGGCAGCCTTCTAATTTTCGGAGTCCCGGCAGATGTCAGTTTATAGGCTTTGCGCTTTCGGAGTCTCGGACGAACGTCAAACTTGAACCTATCCTATTGTTATCTTCTTGCACTCACTATACACATGCATCTCGTTACGAGTGGAACGTTAGAAAGAAATAAAACGTACTTTCAAATCTGGAACCATCGGCAGTTTTTCTCGGTATAAGTCCCCATCAGTAGGCATGCTGCTCAAGCTCACTGCGCCCGACCTCGATTCTATGCATATAATTATAGTTTCTTCCTTGTTTTTGCAGACTTTATGCCGAAACGGACGGTAAAAGGTATAATTTGTCCAACCCGATTGATCTTGAGGATATTTCCGTTAAAACCTTTCCGACATAAATATAAACAAATAAGGTACTTGGATTTCAGAGCCGTCAGGTGGGAACGCCTATAGAAAAGACAAGTCAACCAGTGTTGCCGGTGGTAAAGGCTTAGCGTTGCGTAAAATGCAAACATGTTCATGCCCTTGGTGAGTGCAAATAGACGCATATCTCCAAACATTTCTCCACAGCACTCAACGTCTGTACAGCACAGAAAGTATTCTCTGAATTCATCTTCTGGTGTCGGCAAATCAATTACCTCTTTGTCGACAAAGATCATATCGAGTTCTAAAAGGCTTCCATCATTTAGATTGATGAACCCTACCTTTTAAGAACAGTTTTGTATTGTGGTGGGAGCAACCAACCACCACCATCTTTTAGTGAGTTTTAGCACTTCTGCGACAGAAATTGTTTTTGCAAAATCTAGTAGCGAAAGCGTGTTTTCTAAAGCTTAAAGCTGTTTTCGTACTAGATGTATAGGGTAATATATTTTAAAACACTTTATCACTTTTTGATCGAGTGGCTGAATCAAGCTGGTTGTATTTGGAGGCAGAAAAACTATCTCAGTATTACTTAGCCATGTGTTTAACTTGTGTCAGCTTGCGTTGTCCACTATTAGCAAAACATTTTTATTTTTTGGCTGAAATCTGCATTCAGGTTAAATAAAATTTGATTCCAAATAATTTGATTCATTCAAGCTTTCTTCCAGTTATAATAAAGTACTGGGACTGTCTTATCTGTAAAGAAGTGAGGTTGTTTTGCATTTGCGATAGTAAAGATATGGTTGTTAGATCATTCAGCATTGCAAATAAGAAAAAGTACGAATCGGGTGGGTTGTCTGTAGGATACGGCAAAGAGCAACGCCTCTTCAATGCTTCAAATGCATTAGCTATGATCACACCACACAAGTATGCAGAGGACCCGATAGGAGCTCCCTATGTTATAAGGATGCCGGTCGACAAGAGCACTCTTGGAGGCTAGCATTCTTTGGGGAGTTCCGCCCCCACGTACCCGAGGAAACTCCGCAGGGGGAATGCCGGTCGACAAGACCACTCTTGGAGGCTAGCATTCTTTGGGGAGTTCCGCCCCCACGTACCCGAGGAAATTCCCGCAGGGAGAAAGCCGGTCGACAAGAACATTCTTGGAGGCTAGCATTCTTTGGGGAGTGCCGCCCCCACGGACCCGAGGATATGGGGGTGCCGTGAGGTTCCCTCCTGGGATGACAGGTAACGACTCTTATTGTATCTGGACTACGCTTTGGACAACGAACTGGAATTGACGCTTTGGGCTGGCGGATGTGATGGTTTGGACCTAGTTGCTTTGCACAGTAGTGCCGAGGTGAAACTCGTGTGTGAACGGCTCCAATTCAACTATCATACCGTCTCCGTCCCGGATAAACCTTGGCAGGCCTTGGAGTACGTTCGAAGTTCGCACCATTGGGTTGGTGGTGTAGGTTCGGTTGAGACGGACTCCCGATTAGCGCTGGTCTGGCTCTGAGCACTTGTCCCCATAAGGGCTTGTGCCAACCCTCGCATGGCCTCCCTGCTCTGCAAAGATAACCATGGGACCAAAAAGGCGACTACACACACGAACGGAGATAGCGGCTCCGAGGGGGGACCCAATAAAATGGAGCAAATAAAATCAACAGATCAAAAACATCCAACAAATGAAACCACAAGCAAACAGGACGCTAGCACGGAGAACCCTTTCAGAAAAACCGCTATTGGCAAGAACACCGATAAAACAAGTCACCGATTGCGGGGGGAGGCAGCAAACCCCAGAAACACTGTCAAAGCCAACATCACAGGTTAAATCATCGGAGACAGACCACAGACGGACTAACAAACGAAAGATTGCCTTTGGGCGCAGTAGAAGGACTATGCGCACTCCGGAGCGTCCAGTGCAAGACGTACACAATCCGGATCAAGCTGCGACACCAACAGAAGCCAGTGTAAGACTGGGGGAGGGAGAAGTTTTGCCGTTGGCCGACGCCACTTCAAACGTCACCCAAGCGGTAGAAGCAAAAGGGCTAGGAAACGGGGGCCTCTCCCAAGAGGTGGCGCCAAATAACACAATCGGCCTTGACCGCGCCGAAGAGAAGTGGCTTACTCGGAAAGCGGGGACTATCGTCAAACAACTGAGGGCTGCCTGCAAAGTGCAGAAAAACATAGGCAAGAGTGTCAAGAATGGCATTCTTGAACTGGAGGAGCTTTTTGGCCGCATAACGCACTACAGGCGGAGGTGGCTTGCAACCGAAAAGCACCAAAAAGACACACTCTCCCTCGAGGCATCAGTGGGTCTTAGCAGCTGCAAAAGAATGGCCGGTAGCCCAATTGAAGGCGACCGTGAGAAAAAGAGGAAGGACGAGACCATAAACAAAGTTGACGCTCCAGGCGAGGAGTTTCATGTGGTGCGAAACAAGGCAGCAAAAAGCGGCCAAAAAGCTACTCCTAGAAAAAACAGACAAAGAGCTCAACCACGAAAAGAACAAAGAACCCCCCGATATACCGCAGGAAACAAAAAGCAAACCGCGGCGCAAACCCTTGCGAGAGGCACTGCTTATTAAACTCACTAAGGGCCGAGCCTACGCAGATGTCCTCCGTGAAATCAAAGGAGCGGTCAAGCCAGACGACACCAAAACTGCCATCAAAGCAGTTCGACGAACCCGGATCGGTGGCTTGCTGGTGGAATTCGGGCCAGTGGCCACAAGCAAAGATGCATTCCGTGACGCGGTTCAAAAGGTTCTTGGAGATGCGGCAACGGTTGCCTCGCTCGAACCAATGGCCACCCTGGAAATCAGGTACCTCGACTGCGTCACGGACAAAGCTGAAGTAGAGGATGCCATCAGGAGGGAGTTCCCCAGCTTAAGTGAAGTCAAGGCAAGATTGACACGTGGAAACACAAGGGGGCAACGCATGGCTATTGTCGAACTAGCTGATAAAGACGCCCAGCAAATTCTGGCGAAGGGCAAAATTAAGATAGGTTGGGTGATCTGCAGGATACGGAGAAGAGCGATCCCTATCCGCTGCTTCAGATGCCTCGAATACGGACACACCGCGTATGGCTGTAGGGGACCCGACAGGAGATCTCTGTGCTACAAATGTGGTGAAACGGGGCACAAAAGGAAGGAGTGCACGAACGAGGCAAAATGCATTCTTCGCAAGGATGCTAAGCTAGCACCCGGCGACCTCAAACATGAGCCGGGGACAGGGAGATGCTGGGTTTTCAAGTAGGCCCTAACTAAAGCCAAATCGATACTCAAATGATCCGTATCCTGCAGGTCAATTTGCACCGAAGCACAAACGCCCAGGACCTACTTGAGCAGTTTGCGAGGGATAAGAAAGCTGACCTGCTGTTGCTGAGCGAGCAACATCATAACAAGGACTCGCAAGCGTGGTACCCTGACAAATCTGGTACCTCGGCCATCTGGGTTCGAGACAGCGCCCGCCTTCAGGTGCAGGGCCATGGACGCGGGGATGGTTTTGTGTGGGTGCGGTGTTCAGGGATAACATATTTCAGTGTTTATCTGACGCCTAACGAGGCAATGCCATCTTTTCGAACCAAACTCGATGCCCTGGAGGACGCTGTCTCGAACACAGAGGGCCACATGCTGGTTGGGGGAGACTTCAACGCTAGAGCCATTGAATGGGGTATGCCACAATCCGACCCAAGGGGAAAGCAAATCTTGGAAATGGCGGCCAGAATAGCGCTTTTTGTCCTAAATACTGGTAACAACCCTACTTTCCGCCGCTGGGGTTGCGTAGGAACCATACCCGATGTGACACTCGCTTCGGAGTCCCTGGTACCTAGAGTACACAACTGGCGAGTACTGGAGGACTACTCGGCTAGTGATCACCAGTATATAGCTGTTGAGATTCACGACGGTGCCACTCTGCGTGCATATGCCCAAACTTCAATCCTCGGATGGAGGACTGGGAGGATGGACGTTGAGAGGTTCGCTGACGCGCTTACGGCAGGCGCACCGTTGCTGAGAGCTCCGCCAAGGAGTGGAGGGCCTACAGCCAAGGACTTGGTGAACTCAACTATGAGTACCATCATAGCTGCTTGCGAGTCTTCCATGCCCCGTCGGAGACCCCGACATGGTAAGCCTCCAGTATACTGGTGGTCAAACGAGATCGCCGAACAAAGGAGCGAGTGTCACAAACTTCGGCGAGAGGCCCAGCGGGCGCGAACACGGGAGAAGGCAGACACTAGGCTAGCAGCATACAGGTCCGGCAGGAAATATCTTCGCAGGCTTATTAACAAGAGCTGGCAAGACCTCGTGGACGATGTAAATAGGGATCCGTGGGGCCTTGGCTACAAGCTGGTCATGGGGAAACTTGGTGCCCTACGGAAGCCTTGTATACATGACGCGGAAAAGATAGACGCGATAGTGCGGGGACTCTTCCCCGCCCATCCCGTCCATGTTGACGCAGTCCATGGTGAAACAGCAGTCGAGTGCCCACTCTTCACACAGCTGGAACTGGAGGAGGCAGTCCTCTCCCTGAAAGCGAGGAAGGCTCCAGGTCCAGATGGTGTTCCAGCTGAGGTTTTGCAGCTCGTCTATCACCATTGTCCTGATTTGCTGCTCAGCACATTCAACGCTTGCCTACGGGACGGGGTTTTCCCGGTACGATGGAAGGTGGCGAGGCTCGTGCTGGTCAGCAAGGGGAAGGGAAATCCCGAATCGCCGTCTGCATACCGCCCGTTATGCATGCTAAACACGGCTGGGAAAGTGCTAGAGAAACTCATCAAGGGAAGACTCACTGACGCGATTCGTGCTGCTGGGGACCTATCTCCTCGGCAGTACGGCTTTGGAGCAGGACGTTCTACCATTGATGCGATTGCAGAGGTGGTGAACGCGGTCCAAAAGGCAGAGGCATATAGCCGCACCAAGCGACGGATCGTCCTGTTGGTGACACTCGACGTCGGGAATGCCTTCAACTCCGCTAGATGGGTGGATATTCTGGACACCCTGGAAAACTCTTTTCAAGTTCCAGAATATCTAATGCGGCTTTTGAGGAACCACCTAAAGGACCGAAGCCAGCTCTACGACACGACACAAGGCCAACGAAGGATGGAAATTACATCGGGTATTGCCCAGGGATCTATCCTTGGTCCGGACCTGTGGAACGTGTCTTACGTCGGGCTACTGAGACTTGAGATGCCAGATGAGTCGCGCTTGGTCGGCTATGCGGATGATGTTGCGGCTCTGGTCACTGGACGCACCGTTGAACAAGCGCAACTTAGGCTAGGTATGCTAATGCGCCGAGTGAGGGACTGGATGACTGCTCGCGGGCTCAGTTTAGCACTGGAGAAAACCGAAGTGGTCATCTTGACAAAAAAGAGAATCCCTAGAGTAAGGATGATCAGTATTGGAGATATAAAGATCGAATCGAAGCCAGCGGTGAAGTACCTGGGGCTACTGATCGGCTCGAAGATGAGTTTCTCTGAGCAAATCAGGGCAACGGCTGAGAAGGCTGCTTCGGGAATATCGGCCCTGAGTCGGCTTATGGCCAACGTAGGGGGACCCAGCCCATCAAAAAGACGCCTCTTGATGAGTGCTGTAGGGTCAGTGCTACTGTACGGAGCAGAGTTATGGGGTGACGCTCTCAGCAAGGAGGTATACCGAAAACGATTGGCACAGGTACAGAGAAGCGGAGCACTGAGAATTGCATCTTCGTATCCAACAGTCTCCGACTCGGCGGTGAGAGTGATTGCAGGCGTGAAACCTGTCGCCCTCCTTGCTAGAGAGCGCCGCGCTATCTACCTGCGCCGAAACGAGGATGCAAGGGAGATGGTTGTCCGCGAGAAGAGACAACGCTCGCTCAACGATTGGCAACAGTCTTGGAGGAATTGCACGAAGGGAAGATGGACTGCGCGCCTCATCCCGGATGTGAGACCGTGGCTAAATCGAAGGCATGGTGAGACTGACTTCTATCTGACCCAGATTTTGAGCGGGCACGGGTGTTTTCAGTCTTACCTGCACAAGATCAGTAAGTCACGGTCTCCCGATTGTCGGTTTTGCCCAGGAGAGGAGGACAATGCCTGTCACACATTTTTTGCGTGTACCAAATGGGCCAGGCTGCGAAGGGAACTCTACAGGGAGACGGGAGAGCTCTTCCCGGATAATATAGTTGCGGTGATGCTCGAATCGGTTGACAAATGGAACCAGGTGGCACATTATGCTCGGGCAGTCCTAAAATATAAAAGGGACTCACAGCAGCCGGAGGCACTGGGGCTGGGGAATCGCTCTTCTGGCAATTCCTCTTCCCCTCTCCCCTCTCGCTAGGAAAGGGACTCCCCAGCTTGAAGGCGCCCCACGGCGTAACAAAACGAGACCTGGCCCGAAGTAATGTGTCAAACGGTTCCAGGCTAGGTTCTCAGATTGACAGGGGAGGTGTTTAGTGGGTAGTTCAAGGGTATCCTCCATGGGAGTCCCACACTGCCAGACTCGACGGGCATAAATGCCTTCACCTCCCTACCACAAAAAAAAAATGTTATAAATGCGCTGAAATGGGCCATCAAAGGAAAGAGTGTACGAAGGTGGCACACAGTATTCTTTGCAATGACGGTGATCCAAGACGTGATTTTGGACACTTCTTGTGATCAAGAAAATGCCGGGTTTTCCAGGAAGCCCTAACAAAGGCAAAAGCAGAACTTAAATAACCCGCGTCCTGCAGTTAAATCTACACCACAGTTCAACCGCACAAAATCTGCTGGAGCAGCAACACCATGATAAATGTTCAGCATCATTGCATCCTGATGAAACTGGTACTGCCGCCAACTGGGTTTGAAATAGTAATTTCCAAGCGGAGCACTGTGGACGCGGGGATGGTTTCGTGTGGGTTCGGTGCTCAGGGACCATTTTCTTTAGTGTGTTCCTAACGCCGAACGAATCGATATCATCTTTTCAAGCCAAGCTTCAGGCTTTAGAGGGCGCTGTCTCATACGCAAAAGGAGATGTGCTCGTTTGGAGGAGACTTCAATGTTAAAGCAATCGAATGGGGCATGCCTCAAACAGATGCACGGGGAGAACGAATCCGAGAAATGGCAGCCAGGACGGCGCTGGTCATACCAAACACCGGAAATACGCAGACTTTCCACCGTATTGGCTATGAAGTAACCATACCGGACGTGACATTCGCCCCGGAGTCGTTAGTACGGAGGATACACAACTGGAGAGTATTAGGGGACTACTCAGCCAGCGATTTACAGTGCATTCTGCTTGCGATATGCGGTGTTATATCCTGACGTTCGTGCTCTCGGCTTGGGGGGAACATAGGAAAGATGGACGTCAAGAGGTTCGTCGAGGTGTTCACAGCAGGTGCCCCGCTACAGGGAGATCTGAAAGGGATGGAAGAACTGGCAGCTCAAAACGTGGTGAACTTGCACTATGAGCACTCTTCTCCGTTCATCCCGTCCATGTTGATGCTGTTCATGGTGAGAAAGCAGTCAAGTGTCCGCTCTTCACACAGCCGGAACTGGAAGAGGCAGTCCTTTCGCTGGAAGCAAGGAAGGCTCCAGGTTCAGATGATATTCCAGCTGAGGTATTGTAGCTTGACTATCACCATTGTCCTGACTTGTGGCGGCGCCGAGGTGATACTTGTGCGTGAACGGGTCCAATCCAACTATCATACCATCTCCGTTCCGGTAAAATCTTGACAGTCCTTGAAGTACGTTCGAAGTTGGGGGACTCTCGATTAGCGCTGGTCTGGCTTGGAGCACTTGTCCCCATAAAGGATTGTACCAACATTCGCAAGATCTCCCTGTTCTGCAAAGAGATGCAGGAGCCAAAAAGGCGATCTAAAAAAAATGATCAACCAAAATAAAAGTAAAGATAAAAATACTAATAACGGCGACAGAACCAATAGCAAAAGAAAGACGACAAAAACGATGATGAAAGCAATGACAGTAAGGACAGACGAAAAACGGAAAACAACGGACAGTCATGTCTAAACAGAAGTTCTTGCGACAAAAAACGATGTCAACGACAGAGATTCCTAAAATAAAAGGAGCGGGGAATCCTGCAGGCCCCGTCAGATATTTACGCAGTAGAGGAAAATATTAAGAACGTTATCAGGTATATCCACCATTTCTAAGGTTCAACTAGGGAAATTATTGGCCAAAAATCTTGGCTAAAAACAACACTCAAATAATGTACACGTATACTAAACATTTTCCAGCGTACATTATCATACTCTGCTTTCATCTTTATGAACAAAATTTTTCATCCTTGCCTTCAACAAAATCGTACATGACTCTACCTATCATGGAAAATATTTCCAAGGATACGTGTGATCAGCAAACCGGAAATAGCGATGCAACACGTGAACATTGTGAACTTGATAAAACCAGTGAATAAGTGAGAAAAAAAGATTTCAGACACAACGTTATATTTTTGGAGGGTGAGTGTGTAATATCCTTCTTCTTTCTACAAGCATACACTCGTATGCATGTACCTTCCAGCCAGCACCATCTTATGCTCGTTTGTCGAAAAGAATCGAATCAGGAAGTATGACGGAAATTAAATTTGTTTCCAACCATTTGATGGTATAACATATGTGGAAGATTCAGAATCGTCCTCAATGTATTTTATTTGTGTGCAGATGTGTAGATATTTCTGATCCTTTCCGATAATTCTTACTGTCCTAAGAAATTCACTTAGATCATTATATAAATTTGCTGAGTATGTTACGGGATAATACTTATCAAAAATTACGCAAAGGAAATTATTAGCGTGTAAGACTATTGAAGAAGTACTGAAAGGAACATTCGTTTTGGTACTTTTTGTGGGAATAGTTCTTAGCTCCAATGTTTTCCATCAACATTTCATCAATGAAAAATTTTTATTTTCTTTTGTAATATTTTATCAAAAGATTACGAAATATAGTATACCCAAACAGAATTGAAAGATCAAAAGAGGCTGTTACTATCATATCTGAAGCAATATAAGTTAATTAATACTACAAAAGTTGAATACGCAGCAGAGTGCTCCAACTAGAAGGGATTTGAAACCATCCCAAGATTTAATACAATTTTCCTGACGAGATGAATCATTGAGTTGAATTATACATCCACTGTTTCTACAAAAAAAAGTTTCAAATATGTCCGAAAGATTGAGTGTTTCTTTTATAAGTCTAAAGCAGCCACCATTTCGTATCAGCTCTTTTAGTTTTCTAAATGAAACCCTATTCCTGAAATTTTTATGAAAATCCGAAGAAAACTGTAGTGTCTAGGTCTACTTTTTTTGTGGTTGGGAGGTGAATGTTATTTACGCACAGAGTGCGGATTCTCATGCTCACAAGGAGGCGACTGGACTACCCACTAAAAACCTCCCCTGTAAACTCTAGAACCCAGCCTCGAGCCGTTTGAGACATTATTTCGAGCCAGGTCACGTTTTGCTACGCCGTGAGGCGCCTTCAAGCTTGGGGATTCCTCCTCTAGCGGGAGGGGAGGGGGAAAGAGGAATTACCAGACAAGCAATCCCCCAGCTCCAGTGCCCCTGGCTGCTGTGAGTCCCTTTTATCTTTTAGGACTGCCCGAGCATAATGTGCCACCTGGTTCGATTTGTCAACCGATTCGAGCATTAACATACCGCGAAAATGCTATCCGAGTTGAGCTCTCCCATCGCCTTGTAGAGGTCCCTTCGTAGCCTGGTCCATGCACGCAAAAAATGCGTGGCTGGCAATGTCTTCCTTGCCAGGGAAAAACCGACAATCGGGGAACCCTGACTTAACCCTTAAATTCGCGTTGTTGCATATCTGGAACATACCGAAATTCAACTGATTTAACCGAAACCGTTACGCATATTCGAATTTAATATACCATAATTTAAACCAAATTTTATGGTTGTTTTGATAGTTGACGTGGCGTCTTGATTTTAAATTTCTGCACTTGGGAATCAGACTTTGTTAGATCGCGGGCGCGTGTGAATGTGAACAAGTGATTAGTGCAAAGTGTAATTCAGTTTTTTTCGTAACTTTGTTAGGCAAGTGTTGCTTATTTTTTGTTTTTAGACATCTTATAACACCAAAAGAGCAAGAAATAAATGTTTTTGCGGAAATTCAGAGAGTTGATATACATTTTTCGTGAAAATCAGTTTGTTGCATAAGTGCAACATTGCGCATTTGCACTCAAAGCAATTTGATTTCCGGCTGACTTACTTGCTGCATTCCCTCCAAATCCTGGTTGTTTTTCTCTAGAATGCCAAGAGGGCTGACCACCCAAGAAATCGAGGAATACCTCCAGAACCTAGATCAGTCTGAGGATGAAATGGAATCCTCAGAAGGAGAAGTGGAAGATAAGGAAGTTGAACATAGGAATAATCGTCAGCTATTGGCGGAAGCAGATGCTGAAGATATGGGCATCCCTATGGAAAGTACTGTTGATGATCTTTATGTAATTTTTATAATGATAATGCCCCAACTTTAGGAAATGTAACTAAGGCACCACAGCCTTTCGTTCAGCAGAATGAGGCAGCACGTCAACGATTTGGCAGCGTAGCCTGGAATTTTCCACAAAATATTCAATATCCTGACAGCATATTGGAATTAGAAATGCCGTACCAATTTTTTTCTTTCTTTTTCACTCAAGAGCTTAGGGAAAAGATCAAGTCACAGAGTAATTTATATTCTACACAGAAAAATATTTCAAATTCCTTTACTATCACTGAAAATGATCTCAATAAGTTCCTTGGGATTCTTATTCATTCTTCTATTGCTAAATTCCCAAACTTCCGGATGTACTGGTCAGATCAATATGGCTATGAGCCTGTAAAATCAACCATGACACAAAAGAATTTCGAAAATATTTGTTCTATTTTACACTTCAATGACAATAGCCCTCACTTACCTGTTGACCATCCTAACCATGATAGGTTGCACAAAATTCGGCCAATAATTGACGATCTAAATAGCAAGTATGCTGCTGTACCTTTGGAACAACGCTTGTCTATAGATGAACAAATGTGTGCTACTAAAATGGGCCACTACATGAAGCAATACCTTCCCAATAAACCGCACAAATGGGGTTTCAAGCTTTTCTTGATATGTAGCATATATGGATTTGCACACAAATTTGAGATCTATACTGGCGTTGGCAATCATCCTCGCATAAATGGCGAACCAGACTTGGGACCAACTGGTAACACAGTTGTGCGGCTAGCGCGGATTGTTCCAAGATGTGCAAACCATATTATATACGAGGTGTGTTCAAAAAATATCGCGAATTTTGTTTTTTTTCAAGAATTGTTTATTTATTCATGAATATCTATTTTGTCCCCTTCAAAGTAATCCCCATGAGATATTATACACTTGTGCCAACGGTTTTTCTAATCTTCGAAGCACTTCAAAAAATCATTTTTTTTAATCTTGTTCAGCTCCTCCTTCGATGCCGTCTTTATCTCGTCAAGCGTAGCGTAACGTCGTCCTTTCATGGGCCTCTTCAGTTTAGGAAACAAGAAAAAGTCACAGGGGGCCAGATCTGGGGAATACGGTAGCTGCGGCATCATAAGTGTGTTGTTTTTGGCCAAAAAGTCGCGCACAAGCAACGATGTGTGAGCAGGGGCGTTATCGTGGTGCAAAAGCCAATTTTCGTTCTCCCACAAATCCGGGCGTTTCTGGCGGATTGCTTCGCGCAAATTGCGCAAAACTTGCAGGTAATATTCCTTATTGACCGTTCTTCCCTGTGGCAAGAACTCATGATGCACCACGCCCCTGCAATCGAAGAAAACTGTCAGCAAAACTTTCACATTCGACCGAACTTGGCGCGCTTTTTTCGGTCTTGGTTCATGCGGCAGCTTCCATTGAGATGATCGAGCTTTGGTTTCCACGTCATAACCATAAACCCACGGTTCGTCACCAGTTATGACCCTCTGGAGCAAATTTGGTTCGTCGCGGACAGAGTTTAACATCTCATTAGCAATGTTCATGCGTTGCTGTTTTTGGTCGCAATTGAGCAATTTTGGTACGGATTTCGCGGCGACCCGTCTCATGCCCAAATCGTTGATAAAAATCGAATGGCACGAGCCAATCGATATGTTTAGGTCCTCAGCAACTTCTCTAACGGTGATTCGACGATTGGCCAATACCATTTTCTCCACTTCATTAATTTTTTCGTCTGTTGTTGAAGTGCTCGGGCGTCCGGCACGCTCTTCGTCGTTGACATCTTCTCGGCCTTCTAAAAACATTTTGTACCACCGATAAACGTTGTTTCGGTCCAAGGTAGCTTCTCCGTATGCCACAGTCAACATTCGGAATGCATCCGCGCACTTAATTTCGTTTTTCACACAAAATTTGATACACGTTCTTTGATCCATTTTTTTGAATAAGTAAAAATCGAAGACGATTGAAAACACGTGCAAGTAAAGCAGCTATCACCAATCAAGTGAACATTCAAAATAGCCGAGTTTGTCGGCATAAGTGACAGACATGAGTACCAACATAACGCCACAAAAAAATCGAAATTCGAATATACGTAACCCGCGAAAATTCAAAATTCGCGATACTTTTTGAACACACCTCGTACTTTGACAATTACTATACATCGGTGCCCTTGGTCACTTATCTTGCAAAGGAAAGAATATATTGCTTGGGAACAATCCAGTCAAATCGTATCCCAAATAATAAACTGCCGGATAAGAAAAGTGTGATGAAAAGAAAAATACCAAGGGGATACCATGAGGAACAGGTAGCGAATGTCGATGGTATCGATATCAGTGCAGTAGTCTGGAAGGATAATAAGCCAGTTACTTTGTTGTCAAGCTTTACCGGAGCCTTGCCTGTAACCACTACTTCGAGGTATGATAAAGCAATGAAACAGCGGGTACCCATAAATTGTCCCAATATAATAAAAGACTACAACACCCATATGGGGGGAGTTGATCTGCTTGACAGCTTTATTGGAAGGTACCATATTACTCGAAAAAGCAGAAAGTGGACAAATCGCTTGTTTTTCCACCTGTTGGATGTGACCATAATAAATTCATGGTTATTGTACAAAAAAAACTCTGAAACAAACCAGACCTTATACGAAGCCTTTGAATCTGTGCAAATATAGACTTGAGCTGGCAAATACCTTATGTAACCTCGGCCTACAGAGCAATGGTGCAAAAAGGGGCCGCCCAAGCACTTCAACTTTAGAAGCTGATTTGCAGCTGAAGAAGAAGCGTGGACCAGCACAAACTATGCCCACTAAAGATGTCCGCCAAGACAAGACAGACCACTGGCCAAAATGGGGTGATCGGGCCAGGTGTAAATACCCAAACTGTAAGGGCTACACATTCACATATTGTGAAAAATGTAGAGTGAGCTTATGCTATAATAGAGATAAGAATTGTTTTTGTGAATTTCACCAAGAATAAATAAAGAATTTCAAATATCTATTTTATTGAGGGTTTAGCATACATCTTATTCCCTGTACGTAGCTATAAGTGTAAACTGTTGCAGGAATGTAATAAATGCGTGCTGTTGCAGATATGCAACACATGGTTTTTTCATCTTCAGTGGCTACAAGTCAATGCTTTATTTTTTTAACTATTTTTCCTGTGCTTTATAGACCTTAATATAATTAAAAATAATTATTCCAAATCAATAACAAAATTCACGCATTTAAGGGTTAACCATCTAGTGTAGGTAAGACAGAAAACATTCATGCCCGTTCAAACAATGGGTCAGATGAGGCGCGCAGTTCAGCTTCTCTTCGTGCGATCAATACAAGATTGCTTCCAATCGTTGAGTGAGCGCTGTCTCTCCTCAGGGACAACCACCTCCCTCGTGTCCTCGTTTCGACGCAAGTAAATAGAGCAGCACTCTCTAGCAAGGACGAAAACAGGTATCACACCTAAAATAACTCTTACTACCGAATCAGAGATTGCCGGATACGAATGCAGTCCTCAGTGCTCCTTTTCTCTGTACCTGTGCCCAAGCGTTTTTGCTATGACTCCTTACTGAGAGCGTCGCCCCGTATTTCTGCTCCGTACAGTAGCACTGACGCTACAGCACTCATCAAGAGACGTCTTCTAGATGGATCGGGTCCCGTTTTGTTGGCCATAAGTCGACTCAGAGCCGATACTCCCAAAGCAGCCTTCTCAGTCGTTTCCCTTATTTGCTCAGAGAAACTCATCTTTGAGTCGATCAGTAGCCGCAAGTACTTCACCGCTGGCTTTGATTTGATTAGTATGTCTCCAATACTGATCATCCTTACTCTAGAGATTCTCTTTTTTTGTCAAGATGACCACTTCAGTTTTCTCCAGGGCGAATGAAAGCGTTCATAACGTCAAGTCTCATCAACAGGACGATCCGTAGCTTGGTGTGGCTATATGCCTCTGCCTTTTGGACCGTGTTCACGACCTCTGCAGTCGTATCAATGGTAGAACGTCCTGCTCTAAAGCTGCACTGCCTAGGCGGCAGGTCCCCAGCAACACAAATCGCGTCAGTAAGTCTTCCTTGATGAGTTCCTCAAGAACTTTCCCAGCAGTGTTTAGCATGTATAACGGGCGGTATGCAGAATGTGATCCAGGTTTTCCCTTCCCCTTGCCGATCAGCTCGAGTCTCCCCACCTTCCATCGTACCGGGACAAACCCGTCTCATAGGCAAGCTTTGAACGTGCTCAGCAGCAAGTCAGGACAATGGCGATAGACAAGCTGCAATACCTCAGCTGGACACCATATAGACCTGGAGTCTTCCAAGCTTTCAACGAAAAGATTTCCGCTTCCAGTTCCGGCTGTGTGAGGGATAGAGACTCCACTGCTGTTTCACAATGGACAGCGTCAACATGGGCGGAATGGGAGAGAAAGAATGCCTGCACTACTTTATCCATCTTTTCCGCATTATGCATGCAAGGTTTCCGTGGGGCACCAAGCTTCCACATAACTAGCTTGTGGCCAAGGCCCCATGGATCCTTGTTCATATTGTTCACTCGATATTGCCAGCAACGAGCCTTGCTGTTGTTAACCAGTTTATTTATTTATTTATTTATTAGCCAAGCGAGGCACTGGTACAAGAAATAAAAATATACAAATTTTGTACGCTAACTCACAATAATTACTTAAAAAATACAAATTAAAATTAATTAGATTGATACAATGAAAATATGGTGTCAGGGTTGGATACATGATGGGATTAAGATGCTAGGGCATTTGATAGCAGAGCTTTAAAATGGGTTCTGAACATGTATGGGGAGTAATGCGCACCGTGTGAATTAAACGTTTTGCAACATCTATTGATAGGCTCATTATCGGCATAGATTGTGTGGTGCCGCTCTTCCACCAACAGACGCGAGTGCCTAGTGACTCGCAAGGGCTCATGTACTTTTATTTTATTAGTTAAAAATGGAACATTTATCGAGCCTCTGAGGACATCAAACGCGAAACAGCAGGTTATCGTAACTCTCCGGGAAGCAAGTGATGGCATATTCAAAATTTGCAGCCTGTGCTCGTAGGGGGGTAAATCCTGAAAATTTTTAGGATCATATAGCGACCTCAATGCAAACAATACAAACTGTTTTTGAACCGATTCAAGTCTGTCAATGTGGACATGAAAAACAGGATCCCAAATAAGACAAGCATATTCAAGCGTTGGGCGAACTAACGCGACGTACAACGTCTTAGATACCCAAATATTTTGAAACTCTTTGGATCGACGTTTGATGAAGCCAAGTAGCTTATTGGCCCTAGAGATAACTTCATCGTAATGCAAGTTGAATCGAAGTTTATTGTCCAACATAATACCGAGGTCTACGACGCTGTTCACTCTGTTAAGTTTGTGGTAGTTGAGATGATAATCGCAAGCAAGAACGGAGTTTTTACGGGAAAAACTTATTACCACACATTTTTCGAAATTCAGAGAAAGTTGGTTTTTTTCTGACCATTCTAAAAGAGAGTTTACCTTGTTTTGAAGGAATGCCGTGTCCTTAGGAGACGTTACTACATTGAATAGCTTAAGATCGTCGGCATAAAATAGATGGGGAATATCAGACAGCATAACAGAGAGATCAGAAATAAAGATGTTAAAAAGTAGGGGACCAAGATGGCTGCCTTGAGGTACACCAGAGCAAACATTTATTTCTTTGGACACAAACCCTTGAAATTTGACGAATTGGGTCCTATTTTTGAGATATGAGTCGAACCAGTCTAGCAAAGGACCACGGATTCCGAAGATTTTTAATTTGTTTGCTAAAATTTCGTGGTTAACACGATCAAACGCTTTGCTGAAGTCAGTGTAAATCGCATCAATTTGGTTACCTTTTTCCATTTCACAGAGGATACTAGAAACCATTAATGTAAGATTTGTAACTGTTGAGCGATTTTTTCGGAAACCATGCTGATGATCGTTTAGCAGAGGCTCAATGATGGGCGATATTTTTGAACAGACTATTTTTTCAAAAAGTTTAGGAATTGCTAATAGTATTGCAATCCCTCTGTAGTTTTCAACTGATGCCTTATCTTTACTTTTATAAATTGGAATCAAATGGGATGTCTTCCATATCGTTGGGAAAATTCCAGAAGAGAGGGATTTATTGAAAATAATATGCAGAGGAAGAATCAATTGCTCTTTACAGTGAAACAAGAAGCAAGGAGGGAGTAAATCAGGACCAGGCCCTTTATTGATGTCAAGTGCCTCTATTGCGTTGGATATATCATTTTCAGAAATGCAGAGTTCCTCGATGGGAGACGCTGAGTTTTCGACTGAAGAAGGTTTGTAGGATGAGGAGTTGGTTGGACAGTACACGGATTGAAAATGACTTGCAAAAAATTTGCAGATGTCTACGGGATTGCACGAGCTCAAGTCTTGATACACCATAGAATTGGGAAAACCTTGGGACTTACGTTTAATGTTTACAAAATCAAAAAACTTTTTTGGGTTATGGATAATGTTTTCACCAATAATGTTAACTTAAGAATCATATGCTTCCCGAGATTTGAGTTGCAATTCTTTAACCAGCGCATCATATTTATTTTTCATTTCTTGGCTAACGTTGGATCTTTTTTGAATTAATTTGTGGAGCTTATTCCTTTGGTTTCTTAAATACCTAAGGTCGCCATCAAGCCAAGGCTTAGAGAGCTTATTTTTCTTTTTAATTTTGGGCACGTACCTCTCAACGGCGTACATGAATATATTGTAGAAACAATCTACTGCGTCGTTTGTACCTAACGTTGAAAGCGTACCAGTCCAATCAATAGTATGCAGATGGTTGTTAATGCTATCATGGTCAGCATTATGGAAGTCAAAAACGATAGGATTATTGTAAGAAAGATGGTATTCTCTATCCGTAGTGGCTAATTCAAGAGAAATTGCGGAATGGTGGCGGGTGTTAGAAAACAAATGCTCCGCATCGCTAGTTGGAATCACCACAACTTCGACATACGCATTTGTAAAAATGAGATCTAACCAATAACCATGAAGGTTGGGGGTCGAAGCAACTTGCTGCAAATCATTGCCATACATGGTGCTAATAATGTTGAAGTCTATACTGTCTAGGAAATTGACTGGGAGGAGTCCATTATCAGATTCATCGACAGTGAATATCAAATTCGGTCGGTTAAAATCCCCAGTAATGATTATTATGTCTTCTTCATTGATGGAGGCAGCTTGTGACGATATAATGTCACACGCATTATTGTAAACTTCTTCATTGGATCTTGGAGGGATATAAAAAGCCCCTATATACAAGTTTACATTCGCAATTTCGATACGAACAATTTTATGCTGGTAGGAATTGTTAGAGACAGTACTGACGGGCTCACTGAAAAACGAATTTTGCACTGCAATCAAGACTCCTCCTCCGCGCGATTGCCCAGTGCTGTGAGAATCCCTGTCGTCTCTAAAAATTGACCAGTTTCCATCCAGAATCTCTTCATTGACAAAAGACTCATTCAACCACGTTTCAGTGAAGGTAAGAACGTTGAAATGGCATGATTTGGCGTCCAGATAAAGTTTGTTAATTTTCCCTCTCATACCACCGCAATTATGGTAAAAGAGGTTGAGGCATTTAGAAGTGAGTGCGTTATTGGGGACGAAAAAATTTACGATGTTGCTCTCTAGATCGTTGAAGTGCTGATATATAATTGGAGCTCACATGCGACGCGTAAGTTTCCAGGTCTTTATTAGTTTGTGCTGATGTTATTCTTAACTCTTCGTGGTATTTGATATAAATCCTACGGAGGGCCCCAATATCTATAGGAAGGCCTTCCCGCTGGATCATAACCATAATGTTTGTCTTTGTTTTGCCATCAATGCACGTTGTGTCCGGAGCCTTGTACATGTATGCCAGATAAAGCCTAACATTTTCAAAAATTTTATGATCTCTAAGTCGGGATAAGAGATATTTGCCTTCCATGTCATTGCTGGCATTGATTGTGGCCTTCACCACTGGAGATATGAGCGGGTTCAAAAATGAATTCGTCTCAGGAGATGGTAAGGTGGAGACTTGTACACCACCATGTACAAAATTAGAGTATTTATCCACGGATCCCCTGTTTTCAGCGGCTGAAGTTGAGGTTAAAGAATTTTCGCACTGAACAATGGAGCTGTTTTGTTGCAAATTTCTAATAGTGCTATCACTTGGTGTTTCGGAAGTTGAGTGATGCTCTAAGAGATCATCCGTTGGGAGATTAGGAGGGGAGCCATGACTTATTTGATTAGAATCTGGATTAGGATTAACATTAACATTGTTTTGATTTAATGTATTATTAATATTAATATTTTTGGTATTTAGTCTACGTGTTATTTCTTTTACCGAAAATTTGTTACTTAAATAAATACTTGGGTGCTCTGAATTTGTTGATCTTTTTGTCGCTTGCCATTTGCTAAACACCATACCATTCCAGACATACTTTCCATTCTTGGCTCTTAGGTTTGTAAAAAGCCATGCATACCTGCTTGGTATAAAAACTTTGAAAGCGCGTCGATGTTTATTCCGATGCGGTAACTCCTCCACTTTGCAGCTTTGTATTTTGAGATCTCGTTCGAATAACTGCTGCAATCCGGTGGCATCGAGTTTAGTTGATGCTTTTCTAAGATAGAAAATCTCCCAGGATGCTTGGTTGGTAAACTCCAATTTCCTGATTCTGTTTCTCCAGTCATCCTCAGACCAAAATGTGCCCAGTTTAAAAATTTGAGATTGAACGACTGGAACCTGAATCGAAGGTGTTCGTGTAGCGGCATCGACATTTAATTCCAATGTATGATCATGAGCTTCGTGTGTATTAGCACTGATAGGATATATAGCAGTTTTTTGAGCAACTGTAAAGCTTTGTACCTTTTCTTCCAAAGTGGCAAATTGTTTTTGCAGTTCTTCGATTTTTGTTAATACTTGAGAAAGGTGTGTATCGTTTTGCTGATGTGGTATTTTATTCGATATATTGGCCAGCAACTCCTTCATCCTGTCTTTGTTCAAAACTTCAGTACTCGGCGGATGTAAATTCGAAATCAGGTTTTTCATCGCAATAAGACGTTGGTCGACTGTTTGCGAAGGCATTTCCTGGCAGACTTATATGGTGCTACGTGGCAGCATGCCTCATTAGGGTTCCATGCCCATTGAGCCTCACACTGAAGCTTGCGACACTCCCTGGCCTTTTCAACGATTTTAGTTGACCACCAGTACACTGGGGGCTTGCTCCAGCAGGGCATAGAAGCGTTTCAAGCAGTCTTGATGATGCTCATAGTTGAGCTCACCGCGTCTTAGGCTACCAATTCTTCCATCCCCTGCGAATCTTCCTGCAGCAGGGCACCTGCTGTGAGCACCTCAAGAAACCTCTCGAAGTCCATCCTTCCGATGTTCCACCCAATTGTAAAAAGCCGAGAATATAGTCGTCATGAGACAACAGCAGAATGCACTGATGATCAATGTCTGAGTAATCCTCTGGTGCTCTCCAATTATGTATCCTCCGTGTCCATGTCGATTGTAATGTATATCATCTATCAGCACGTGTTATTGTTTCTGCAAATCTAAATAATTGAAATGGCTATATCCTATTTGGTTATGATCCGATTTCTATGAATATTTTTAAGCATAAGGAGCTTATGTTATGGCACATAAATTTAAAAAGTCACAAAACAAACAATTGCTAACAGGCCAAATAAATTAGGATTCCTGGGGTGTTTGCTACCCAGCTACTTATAATGACCTTTTTCCACGATTTTTAAACCTAAAAGTGTCTAATCACGGGGGATACCAATTTTTCGTGCTTTTCGCTGCCTCGAAACAAACGGATATTTATGTTTGAAATTTTGAAAGTTCTAATCTAAGTCTTTAATCAGGTACTCCACTTGACTACCTTCCAAAAAAAAATTTTTAAAGGTCCCTTCAATTTAAGGGAACCCTTTTAAAAACTTTTGAAATTAAGCATAAGGCCTAACATTTTGAGAAAACTACCACTTATTTGTAGCTTTTATCATGCGACACATAGACAGATAGACGGACGGGCATTCAGGACGCGAAAATAGTAGACCTTTGTAAAATTTGTCCTGCAAAGCCCTAAAAACCTCTTATCGAAAAACCTGCGTAAATATTTAGAGCCAAATATAGCTAAACGGTGAAACCAAATTTAAATTTAAATGTGCATGTTTTCAAATCAAAAATCAAGCCAAATCCAATCTTATTTATCCACATGGCACTCTAAATTTAATCAATACAGCAATCAAAAAATTAAACAAGAAGACAACATCTTTCTTTTAACGAATAAAAATCATTACTTTTTTTTTCAACTAATAGGAAAAAGGAGAAAAAACTAAACGATTCTATTGAAAATTACATAGCATACAAATATCTTATATGAAATATGTCCATGTTACATCTAATATGTTCAGGTTTAGCAAATGAGTATCTTCGTTCAGATTGTTGTTCTCTGGAGCTCAAGCTCGAAAAATATTTTATCTCATTACAGGTGGCCCATCCACACATATATTGTATATAAATGAAACCCCGTCAGGATCAAAGACAGACCAATTCATGTCCAAACACACGAACGCTTTTGGAGGTTTCACTCCATGCTGAGACAGATCTCAATATACCTGTCTGGAGGGTGGAATGGCTGCAAAATCTATAGGTTTTCACACACCTTGCCATATGATTTCGGAGCGGTTAAAAAACGAAGATATCGACTCATGTCTCTAACAGTTTTATAAATTCTTCGATTCAATATAAAGTGTTCCTAATCTTTCTCAGGTTTTCTAAACAGACCAGTACATACAAGAAGACATTTGCATTAGAAAACTCTGTATCTTTTAATTATATTAACGCTCTAATTTTAACTAGATCTGACATCCCTATGTCCCTTTACTGAACATAAGTTTGATATGTCCATTATAGTATAAATACCGATCGAGATAAATACTGAGGTATTGAACACAGGATTTATGTGCAACCCGTTCTGAACTGCTTTCACCAGCCATAATATGGAAGTTCTTTCAATTATCGACCGAAAATTTTAAGATCATCAGCAAATGCTACGAGTACTAATGATCCCATTGGTAACAGGTTCAAATCAAAGCTGTTCAATACTTTGCGAATAAATATGGATATGAGCAAAGACACACATTGTCCCTTGCTGAATATCATTCTAGGCTTCGAAATTGTGGATGATCCTCAGATTTTCATCGGTCCCGAACAACAATTTCCCGTACGACCTATTATACACCATGGCAAGAGGTATCTGGGGAGCTTCTCCAGAAAAAGCTTAAGAATTAGTCGATCCATATTAACGAACTTTCATTCCTTATTCTTTAATTTCTTGCAGATGTCTGACGTTATTTATTTATCGTATGGAAGGGCTAGTGCCTGGCACGAAAACCAAACTGGCAATTCGGCATCAACTTATTTTTCACAATGTGGGCGTTTAATGGTTGACTCAGTATTACTTCAAATACCTTGCTGATGTTAGGTAGCAAACTGTGTAATACCATGATTCCGCGATCCCGAGAAGAGATCTGCCATTCAACCGCTTTCGTAACCTCTCCTTACAGTGAAGTGGAATTGAACGAAAATTATAGAGTTCTTCGCGAAATCTTGGCAGCGGACAGGCAGATAGAGAAAGAAATGTTAACGTGACTCAGGATTGGGAAAAAATTGTCACATTGATGAAATGTAGATTACAATAAAAAGTCGGCATTCCCCGTTACTGTTGCCTTTGAATAGTCCTTTAATCAATTTACGTGATCAAAAGAAGCAGAAACGATTGACAGGAGCAAATGCTATTAAGGTAGGAAGAATCGTCTAGAATCTGGGAATGTCTGATCGGGAATAAACAAAATTTATTTTTTCCCTCTTCATTCAAGCTTTGAGTTTTCAGTATGGGTGAGCGGTTCCCTAACAAGTGTGTTGATTTAGTGCGGTACTTCCTCTCTATCGTTTACCTCGAACGGTAATGATTCAATTGATACATGTAACGATTTGCATGAAGAACTCGCGGCGTTTCTTCCGTCCAACTCACAAACTCCTCGAGAAATTTCACCGGTCCATACGACCCAACAGCAGGTAAAAAAAGCGCAATTTTGAACCTGCTCCACGCATTAGACTTCACCAAAACAATCTAATTCTGAAGGCCTTTTCATATATACGACAATTAAGTTATGAGACTGATTTCATTGCCGGATTTGTCGTAAACCTGCGACCTTGAAATTCCCTTCCCCTTCCCCGACATCGTTCTACTCTCCATTGACATATTGGTCATTGCTCTAGCTTGTTTGGTTCGCCTGCTGTGTCGTGTTGAGTAGACGTTTGTTGGTAGAGCTCGTCACAAAAATGGAGAAACGAAATCAAGAGCAACGCGTCGCGATCAAATTTTGCGCGATGTTATGTGAAACAACTTCGGAAACGTCCGTTAAAATTGCATGGTGATAGTGCTTTTAATCGTTCCCAGGTGTTTCGATGGCATAAAGGGTATAAGGAGGGGCATGAAAGCGTAGAAGAGAGGCGCGGAGCGGGAGACCAGTCGAGGTGTGGACGCGAATGCGCAAGTTGTGCACACCCTAACCCGTGAAGATCGGTGCTTAACAGTTCTAATGTTGGCCTTGGAACTGCGTATAATCCGTGAAACAGCCAGACACATTTTAAGCGACGATTTTGGGATGAAAAAGTTGTGCGCGAAGATGATTCCAAAGAACCATACCACACCGCCCTCAACATGTCCCAGTATTTGGCCTCCAAAGGGATCGCCGTGTTGCAAGAGCTGAGTTATTCGCCCCATATATCACCCTGTGACTTTTTTTTGTTCCCCAGAACAAAATCGGTGGTCAGAGGAACTCATTTTGAGCCGATTATGGATATCCAGGCGGGCGTGATGAAAGTACTCGCGGAAAACCCAGTCGAAGCGATCCAGAAATGTTACGAAGCATAAAAAACGCACTGAAATCGTTGTATAGCTGCCCAAGGGGACTACTTTGAAGGGTATGGTAGAGTTGTAGAATAATTTTTAAATATACGGTATTTATGGAACCAGTCTAATTACTTAATTGGCACACCTCGTAAATATCGACATGCTGATAGAAAAAATTCACAGTCGTTAACGAAACCTCACCCGGTGGGATGCCAGCAATAGCATTTGTCGCCTCAAAGATTCCTTTTCTTTCCTCAAGATCAGAAATGCCTTCATCCCCTTCCACTTATTTGGGAAATATGAATTGTTCAACATGTTGTTAAGCAATATCCAATAATTTTGGACAGCAACCACAGGCAAATGCCGTAGTATTTTGTTGGTAATTCTGTCAATACCACGCGATTTCTCGTCAATTGAACAAAATTTTCAAGAAAATTTGCGCTCGGAATCAGGTCAGAGTTCAGTGTTTCATTGAACTGAAGAATGGAAAGGCTGTTCAGCGTTGATTTAAAATCAAGAACTTTTGATTCAACGATGTTTAAAAATATTTGTGACCCTTGCTCCGAGTTTTATAGGTATACCAATTCAAAATGAGCTTCGGTCAGGGCAGGCTTCTGTAGTCCATCACATATAATCCTATTTCCATTTGTCTCCGGAGTCATTTTATTAATTTCCGTATCAGACCTATCTAAAAGGTGCGTTTCAAAGTAAACGAGACTTTTGTCATAAAGATTTTTTCGGTAGCGCCATCTGTGAATGAGATAGTGCGTTGGAAAGTTACATCCCTCCCTGGCTTCCATTAAAAGTTTGGTGACATTCGGTTCAGTGGAAGCGAAGTTATTGTGTCTAAAGTGACAGTATGGTTGTGTCATGGTACAAAAATGAGTTTCAAATAAAGAGCTAATATCAAATTTTGTTTTAAAATTAGTATAACGTTCACCGAAACATTTGAATTGATGAGAAAAGTTTATAGCGATGATTGTCTATCTCGTGCTAGAGTTCACGAGTGGTTTAATCGTTTTAGAGACGGTCGTGAGGACATAAATGACGTTGAATATATGAGCCCCCCAAAATCAGTGATCACCGAAAACCCCATCGAAATTGTGCGTGAATTTATCAAAAATGAGCCGAGATCATCGTTGAAATTAATGGAAACGGAGTTCAATATCTCCAAAATATTAATTTATCGCATCATTTGGGGTTACAAAAGGTCTGTGCATGTTTTGTTCCGCACAAGTTAACTGATGACCAAAAATTGCTCAAACTTAAACATTTGAAAGACATGATGTTTTGACTAGAAATCGCATTTCAACCATCAATCACTCACCTTATTCGCCTTATATGGCTTCCTGTGACTTCTGCCTATTCGGGAAATCGCATTTGGCCATGAAATGAAAATGCTTTGCGTCCATAGAAGGCATCCAAAAGGCTTGTATCGACATCCTGAAAGACATTTCGGTCCATCTGAAACACTCTTTTGAAAAGCTTTTGTATCGTGCAAAACAGTTTGTCGAGGCCGGAGGAGACTATTTCGAATAAATAAACTCGAATTTATCAGAACAAAGCTCCTGTCGTTTCTATTTTAGCTCAGTCTCGTTCATTTTGGAAAGCACTTTGTATTACACATCATTGCAAGAAGGTGTCTTGGGAACTTGTCCAGAAGAGTAAGTCCATCCTTCTCCATATTAATGGGACACGCTACAACTTTCATTCCTTATTCTTTAATTTCTTGCAGATGTCTGACGTTGTTTATTTATCGCATGGAAGGTCGAGTGCCTGGCACGTAAATCAAACTGGCAATTCGGCATCAACTTATATTTCACAATGTGGGCGTTTAATGATTGATTCAATATTACCTCAAATCCCTTGATGATGTTAGATAGTAAACTGTGTAATACCATGATTACGCGATCCTGGGAAGAGATCCATCATTCGATCGCTCTAGTAACCTCTCCTTAAAGTGAAGTGGAATTGATCACACGTGTACTGAATTAAAGAGTTCTTCGCAAAATCACGACAGCGGACACAGCTGAGTAGACAATTCGCGAGTGAGAAACGTTAACGTGACACAGAAATGGGGAAAAATCGTCACATTGATGAAATGTAGAATAAGGTAAAAAGTCTGCATTCCCCGCTATTGTTGTCTTTGACGAATACGGTAGTCCTTCAATCATTTTAGGTGATCAAAGGAAGCAGAAATGATTGACAGGAGCAAATGCTATTAAGGTAGAAAGAATTGTCTAGAATCTAGGAATGCCTGATTGGGAAAAAACAATCTTTATTTTTTACGTCTTCATTCTAGCTGTGAGTATTCATTGTGGCGGAGTGGTTCTCTAACAGGTGTCTAAACTCAACGTGGTGCTTCCTCTCTATCGTTTACCTTGAATAGCAGTCATACAATTGATACATGTAACAATTCGCATGAATGAATTCCGTCCAATTCAACTACTACTCGAGAAATGTCACCGATCTATATAACCTAACAGCAGGTTAGAAAAAGCGCAATTTTGAAGCTGACTCCACGCACTAGACTTCACCAAAAAACCTAATTCTGAAGGCTTTTTCATATATAAACATCGATATGCTGATAGAAGTTGTTAATAAAATCTAAACAGGTGGGACACCAGCAATAGTTTTTGTAGCCTCAAAGATTCCTTTCCTTTTTTTAAGATCAGGAATGCCTTGGTCTCCTTCCACTTGTTTGGGAAATATGAATTATTCAACGTGCGCTTAAGCAATATGCAATAATTTTGAAGAGCAGCCACAGCAAAGGTCGTAGTATTTTATTGGCAATTCTGTCAAAACCACACGACTTCTCGTTAATTGGGCAAAATTATCATGAAAATTTTCGCTCGGTATCAGGTCAGTGTTTCATTGACCTGAAGAATGGAAATGTTGTTCGAATTCTACGTCTAGCACTCGTTGCGTGTAGACGTGGTTTTAATCGCTCCTGTCACTAATTTTAAAAATTAATTAATTTTTCGCAAAAGTCAGCTTCAAACAATTGAAATATTTTTTTACGAGCCAGTCAAAAGCAAATTTTGATTTTATTGGGAAACCCATCACCGTCGAATTATTCGAGCATTCATCGAATACTTGAAATTCATTTCCTGAAGAAATATCAAGTGGAAATACGTTCAAGGGAAGTCCCGGTCTGAGAACATTCCCTCTAGTCTCGCTGCGAAAGCAACGAGATGGAGGAGCCCGATGGCTTCAGCCATCAATTAGAAGGACCATGCCCATCGCCAATGATGATGGACGAAAAAAAACTTAAAAGAAAATACGAGAATCAAGAACAAAACCTGACAATCCTATCGGTTATCGAGATCGAACAGCTGATCCAAGAAAAAGAGAAAGCTGAAAAATTCGAAAAAGAAAATGAAGAACTCAAGCTTCGAGTTAAATCGTTAGAAGCACTTGTTGGAACGTTAACGTTCAACAGGGATAATGAAACCAAGAAAGGCCGACAAGCAAACTCAAAAACTGAAGACAAGAAAATTAAAAAGCCACAGGAAGAAGCTAATCAAGAGGATGTCCTCAGCGCAGGAGGCGCAAACGAAAGCAGAAATTATTATGCAGCGCTAGCTGGTCTTGAAGAAACGATGAACATTGAAGAGGATACAGGTAAAACGTCAAAATTAGATAATGATTCGGTTGAATATCTTAAAATTAAAAATCGGGAGAAAAAACCAAAAGGTTTGTCTGCTGGTCCGTCTGCTGGTCCGTCCGTTAAGATTGATGAAAAAAAAGAAAAAAAAGAAAAAGTCCCACCAATCAATGTGTTTGGGCAAACGGGCAAAGATATGGTTCGGCTTTTGGCAGCCGAAAATAAACTAAAAGATTTTCAGATAAAACGAGTCAATGCCGATAAATTGACAATAAGGACTAAGTCGCTGGTTGATTTCCAGGCAACAAAAAGTGCCTTAAATTCTGGAGATGTTCCGCATTTCACGTGCACCCCGAAAAGCGAAAAGAACCAAACGTTTTTATTGAAGGGTCTGGACTGTGGTGAGGACACAGTCGATCTCCTTCAGGTGCTCCAGGAAGCTGCACCAGAAATACAATTTATTACAGTCAAAAACAAGAAGATCGATTGTGGAGCGCAAAAACTTGCCTCACTACTTAGTCCAGATTTCCAGCAAAAGTAGTGCGAATGCCCTGCAGAAAATACGGTACTTGAACTTCCGCGTGGTGAGGTGGGAACACCTCCAGAAAAGTGAGGTCAACCAGTGCTACAGGTGTCAAAGATTCAGGCATTCGGCTGCCAATTGCGCAATGAAATATAGGTGTGTGAAATGCAAAGACATTCATGCTCCCGGCGAGTGCAAATTGGCTCAGGCGGAGCCAAAAGAAAAACTATATTGTGTGAACTGCGGTGCCTTTGGTCATCCAGCATCATATCGAGGATGCCCCCGGTATCAAGATGCAAAGATTAAAGTCACTCCGAAACAAAGTCAAGCACACCGCAGTGTGATACCTACCAACTTCGTCAAGCCCGGGGTGTCATTTGCACTTGCTGCGAGAGGACCAGCAGACAATGTAAATAAAATACATAATGTAAGTGGCAATAATGAGCTGCTCCTTAAAATTTATCAGCAACTAAATTCCTTATCGGAGCGAATCGATAAACAAAATTCGAAAATTAACATTGTTTTTCAGCGTTTAGGGCTTTCAAATGCCTCTAAATAATTTGTCATCCAGCCGCATTCCCACGGATAGGATTCGTCTCATCTCGATCAACGTCAACTCCATTGTTACTTTACATCGGCGTGATTATCTCCTTGAATTCATTGCCAGACAAAAGCCTGACATCGTGCTTCTCACCGAAACCCACCCCAGTTCATGGCACTCCATGAGATTCAAGGATTTTGAGTTCGTAAGAAACGATAGGGTGACAGGTGATGGGAGAGGTGGCACCGGGATATTGGTTTGAAGACCCTATTGTTTCCAAAATATTGAAAAAGTCGAGTTCAAGAGCTTTGAATCTCTTGAAGTGTCCGTTATCAAAATCTCACTGCCAGGTGGGGATAACCTCTTCGTTATCTCTGCCTATGCAACTGGTGGAACTGTTCTCAAGCTCAAGGAGGAGCTCAATTCCTTGTTCGAAATACTCGAATTGAACAGGCTGCATAACTATTATATTCTTGCTGGTGACCTGAACGCCAAGCATACATCATGGCTAAACGCCACCAATAATCCAAGAGGTGTATTCCTGAAATCGTGGATAACAGAGAACTAAATTGAATACAGGTGCAATCTATATGGGTCGGGGCTCCCAACATACCCTAGGACAAATTCATATTTGGACCTTTGCATTGCTGACGCAAGACTTGAATTCAGCTTTAATAGTCCTCAACGGAAATTGCAGGTGCTTCCTTATGATAGCGACCATAACGCAATCGTAATGGAAATCAATCATCACAGGGATGATTTCTTCCTCATTCCAGTTCAACATGAAAATCATCGGTTGAATTTCAAAAAAACAGACTGGGGAAAGCTTCAAAAGAAGTTTAATCGGGAGTACCAGAAGCAATGTCCCCCTTCTGATGGTGGCAACTCTTGCTCAATGGTTCCTAATGACAGGAATCTAACTAACGACGATGGAAACGATTGAGAAAGTAGTTCAAAAGATTAAACACCGAAACAAAATGGAAGGATATGAAACACCAACCATCGCAAGGTTGAAAAGATTGAAAAGCCTCCTCCTCACACGCGTCAACAATATTTATCGACGATTTTTGGACTACAACCATCCCTCGTTGTCTTTGTTGAAATTACATCTGAAGAATGTCCGGAACTTAATCCGGTCATACTTCAGGAGTGAGATCAGCAATCAATGGGCGGAAAAATTGAGGGGTATTAGCCCACAGGACCCAGACGGCGTGTTCGCGAAAGTGAATAGCATATTCCGCAAGAAGTCTCGAGTGAAGGTATCGAATCTTGAAGTCACTAGTGATGAGATAAATCTTCTCGATAGGGCTGGTATCGAAATTGATAGTACGACTCCGGATAGAAATGGAAACAGGATTATTTGTGAAGGATTGGATAAACTTGCCCTGATTGGAACACATTTTGAATTGGTTCATCTACCAAATCCTGAGAGAAGGAACGAAATTTTTTCAGAGGTCGTTGAAGCAAAAGTTTCCGACTTCAAATCAAGCCTGAACGGCCAATCAATTCTTCATTTCAATGAAACATTAACATCTGACCTCATACCGAGCTTGAATCTTATTGATTATTTTGTCAGCTATGAAGACTTGTGTTTCATATTTCGCAAGATAAACAACAAGAAATCATGTGGTACTGATGGTATTCCAAATGTAGTTCGCCGACATTTGCCTGAGGTTGCTATTAGGAACTATTGCATATTGTTCAACAACATGTTGAGCAATTCATATTTCCCAAATGAGTGGAAAAGGCTAAGGTATTTTCGATTTTGAAGAAAGCAAAAGAATCTTCGAGCCCGAAAAGCTTCCGCCCAATCAGCTTGCTGCCTAACATCAGCAAAGTGTTTGAAGTGATACTCAACAGAGCATTAAACGCCCACATTGAGGAAAATGAGTTGATTCCGAATTGCCAATTTGGTTTTCGTGCCAGGCATTCGACTACACATGCAATAACGAAAGTAACCTCAGACATCTGTTGGAAACTAAATGATAGACAATGTGTCTCATTGATATGGAGAAAGCCTTTGATGCAGTATGATTAGATGGACTAATTTTTAAACTCCTTCAGGACAAGTTCCCCAGACACCTTGTCGCCATGATGTGTAATATGTTATACGGGAAATCGTTTATTGTAACTGATGGAAATCTGACAACAATGCGCGAGTTCAAGGTCTTGAATGGTCTACAGCAGGGAACAGTTACTGCGCCTCTGCTCTTCTCAATCTTCATTCGCAAGCTATTGAACGGCTTTGATTTTAACGTCTCGCCAATGCGATCACTGGTAGCGTTTGCTGATGATCTGATCATCTATACGGCAGACCGAAAAGCTACAATAGTTCAGAGCAATCTCCAAAAAATGTTCAATGATGTACAGCTGTACACTGACAATTGGCGAATGAAAATCAATGCGCAAAAGTGTGAAACAATCTTGTTTCGGACAACGCTGCAGGGGGTCAGTCAAGACCTGAAACGTAATTGGAAAGATTTCCACATCATGGCTGGTGAGGGTAGTCTTGAACGGGTTCCACATAAATCCTGTGTTCGATACCTCGGTGTTTATCTCGATCAGTACCTGTACTATACTGAACATGTGAAAATCATGCTCAGTAAGGCACTTAAAGTAGTCATGGCCCTTCGAAAACTCTTTCATTCCAGATACATTGATCAAAAGGTCAAAATTATCTGTTACAAGACACTGGTTAGGCCAGTTTTGACATATGGATGTCAGATCTGGTACAACCAGAGCGCTAGTACTATGGAAAAATTAAGAGTTTTCGAAAGGAAATGTCTTCGTGCATGTACTGGTTTGTACAGAAAGCCTGAGATGGATTGGAAACATTATATATCGAATAGAAGAATTTATCAAACTGCTGAAGTGACAAGAGTCGATATCTTCATATTGAAACTTCTTCGGAATCATATCGCAAGATCTGTGACTGTGAGTGAAAACCCTTGGGTTTCACAGCCGTTCCACCCTACAGACGGGTATATAGCGACTTGCCTCGCTACTGGCATCATTCCTCCAGAAGTATTCGTGTATTTGGACATGAATGGATATGATTTTGATTCTGACGGCGTCCCAATCATATATCACATATATCGACGGCCCACCGATAAGAAGATAAAATATCCTCCGAATTTGAGTTCACGAGACCAACAGTTCCAATGGAGATACTCATTTGCTAGATTCGTTGAAGCTGATCGAGTTGAGACGGGGCAATCTAGGTATTGGTGGCTGAATGACAATGTCTAAATTATTCGTGTTTATTTTTCAGTTTTGGTGTTTTTCGTTATTTAGTTTTTGAGTTTCAGCTCATTTTTGCTACATTTAGTGTTGTTTATTTTTGTGAAAAATTAGATATAGGTTAGGTTTATATTATGTTTATTATATTAGGTTAGAGATAAGGTTTGACGCTTAGGTTAAGAACATTGTTATAGATTTTTATAGTATAAGATAAAATTTTTGATGGCATTTATTAGAATTAAGTTAAAACATATTAGGTGTAGGATCAAAGTTCACTGTAGTGTTAAGATGATAAATAATTTTAGAATAGTGTTGGTTGGTTTTTTCTCCTTTTTTCAATTGAATTGTAAAAATATGTAATAATGTTCATTGATTTGAATTTGCTAAATTTTTTGTTTTTAAATGTGTTTAATGGTAACGTACAAATTTAGAGAGCCATTTGGGCCATGAAGTTTTTTTTTATTGTTATTGTTTGGATTTTACTTTATATTCTTTTAAAATTTATAACGATTAGTAGTAAATAAAGCGCTTTTGACTTTGACTTTGACTTTGGAAAGGTTGTTCAGGATTGATTTGAAATCAATAACTTTTAATTCAACGACGTTTGAAAGTATTTGTGACTTGCTCAGGATTTTGTAGGTGTACCAAATCAAAATGAGTTCCAATCAAGGCAAGTTTCTGTAGT
Source organism: Odontomyia ornata (assembly GCA_963969285.1). Lineage (NCBI taxonomy): Eukaryota > Metazoa > Arthropoda > Insecta > Diptera > Stratiomyidae > Odontomyia > Odontomyia ornata. The sequence goes on from OZ017742.1 coordinate 276,746,441, forward strand.
CCATCACATATAATCCTATTTTCATCTGCCTACGGTGTCATTTTATTTATTTTAGTATCAGACCTTTCTACAGGGTTTTCTATTAGGGACATAATAATTTTGTATTCTTATATGAATGCACCATTAAACTTTTTAAATAAATAATTAATGTCAAAACGTCAGTCATAGCCAACACTTTCATCCTAATAAAGTTCAAGAACCAGCAACATTCGAAATTATTAAAAATAAACACCAAAATTCTGAGTCGGTGGTCGCAACTTCAAGAGCGCTTACTCCAATTTTCGACCATAAGAATCGTCCCACCCGACAGGCTGTGCATTCTATAGTGGATAAGTTGGAGTAAAAATTTTCACTACTAAACATTCCGGTGCCAAAAAGACATCGACCCGCTCGGAGTGAAGGAAATATCGCAGCCATAAGTACATCGATACGAAATGTGCCAAATCAGCCGATTCCATGTCGTTGTGGCATATGTTGCGAAAAAATCTTGGCCTACATGGTCATAAGATCAACTAAAGCAATTTGATCATTCGAAACGCCGAAACTTTTCCGATTGGGCTCTGGCAAAGCTTGAAGAAAATGAACAATTTCATCGAACAATCATGTTCAGCGATGGAGCTCATTTCTGGCTCAGTGGCTTTATTAATAAGCAAAATATGCATTATTGGTCAGCAACAAACCCAAATATGCTTCATGAGACATCGTTGCATCTGCAAAAATTTACTGCGGTTTTCATGCCGGAGGTGTGATGGTCCGTATTTTTTCGTGGATAAAAACGATGAAAACGATGAAAATTGCTAACGTTTTGGTCGAAATGTATGCCGGATTGGTGGGAAATTGGGTCCGAAGAATTGACCGCTGTGAACGGGATCGTAGTGGTCATGTTAATTGTGTCGTGAAACCCTCAGGATCCACCCGGCCTCTTCCGGGGTGTCCTGATTTTATCCTGCCAACACTTTCCAAACACGCCACCTGTAGCTTACCTTTCTAGCTCAAACCCTTGGAATCGTCCAAAAGAAACACCTGGTTATAAGTTAATTGTTGTTTATTGTAGCCTTTTTATTTACAGTTGTTCTAGTTCGTTTGGCCGCACGTAAGCGATCTTTGATTTCGGTCTTGATTTGACGCCGCAGCTCTGAAACCTTCCGTTGGAAGTTGGTCCTCTCTGCTTTGGTGACCGATATGCGCACTAGCCGCCTATACTCGTAGAGCTGCTGCCTCAACTGCTCCCGACGTCCTCCACGCCGTCGCTCGGGCTTATTCTCGTGGACTGAGGTATCAAGCGGTGCCTTCAACCTGGCAAGGTACTCCTCACGGGAGATGGGTCGAGGACCTGCCTTGGGGTTTTCCCGGAGTGCTTTTTCTAGGCTCCTCGGAGGTGTCCTATGGGGACGTGCACCTGGGCTCCGCGTTGATGTCGCTCTGGTTACCACTCGGTAAACTGGGATGCACACGCTGGCAAGCGGGGGCCTCGTTGGGACGCTGTCGCAGGCCTGGCTCCTGCTCCACTCCAAGGGGCTTGCTGGGCATGAATCCCTCGTGCGGCTGGCCGCAACTTTCCCTTGCGAAGATGTCTGGAAAAAGTAGGAAAGGATTAGCTGATGGTGGCTACACAGCGTAATACGCAATCAAGCCGAAGGAGTTTCGCGGCTTGAGCCAACACCTCACCATCTAACTAATTTCAGGACTGGAACCACTACAACAGCTTTACAACAACTGCAACACGCACTAGAGCCCTGATGACTCGATCTGATTACTTGTTGGAAACTGAATGCGCTATCACTGCCCACTCGGACACGGTGGTAGTATCGTACCACTGCTGACTGCTACTGGCTTGTTTGGCTGGTTTTAAATGGTTCTCCAGCAAGTAACCGAAACGTGTTGCCTTCAATTTAGAAAAGCTCTTTCCTCCCCGCTCCGTCTCATTTATTCGGATGGTGAAGCTCTTGCAGCGAATTGGTGAGTGAAGAAGAGATTTTCTTTAAAGCTTTTCTTTCGGCTCTCTCTCCAGTTGTACCCCACTGGTAGCATTCTCCAAAGCTTAACGTGTGTGTCTTCGTCGATTCAATCACTTATGTAAAGTGATTTGCGAAGTCTCTTCGCTTCTTCATTGGTCATCCGGTATACAGGTATGATTCGACGACCATGGTTTTATCTGCTTGGTTGGCGGAGCGCGTATGTATATGTATATCGTCGTAGATCGCTTGTAACATTTTTGATTACTTATGTAAAGCGATCTGCGAAGTCTTTCGCTTGCTCACTGGTCGTCAGGTATATGATTTGACGACAATGGAGGTGTGTGCTTGGTTGGCTCATTGTATGTATATCGCTCGTAACATTTCTTCCGGGGGTTGAAAATGGGATTTAGTGTACTTGGAGAGTACAATAAATCGTTGGTCTGTTCCCATGATGCGAATTACTTAGTGTATCTGCTGCTGCTGCTTATTGTTGATTGTTCTGCATAATTTACTGGGTGCTACGTAATTCCATCGCTTAATTTCGTGTATTAATGCTTTTAATTGACGATACTTAATGTATTATTTTACAAGTCAACGTTGTAATAGTAAATTTCCACATTTAAAAATCTGTAAATCAATATCTGGTTTAATTCTATACAATTTTTTGTTCGATTCAATCATAAATTAATATAATAATACTTCGTTTGGTACCATAAGTTAATTTTCATACTAATTATTATGCATTACAGGTCAATGTTGCATGAATTACTACAATTAAAATATAATTTGAGGTTTGATTCGTTGCCATATTTTGTTTGATTCAATCTTAAATTAATATAATCATATTTTAATATTTCCTTGGGTACCATAAGTTAATGTTTCGCTTGACACAGATGTTGAACTGTAGGCTAAATACAATTTTCCGGTCTTAAATCATTTTCTCTTGAGGTTAAATTATTATTTTTTACATTTGGACAACACCGGTATTCAATTTTCTTTGCAATAGGTATATAATCGGCTTTACTTAATAATACAGTACATTTTCTTTTAACATGCATATTCAATGCCGATTTTTCTTTTAATCAAAGGTACGCATTTCATACAAATTTGTGCATTATTAGTAGTGTAAATTAGTTAGTAAATTATAAACGGTTAGCGTTAGTTGGGATTTAATGTGAGTGGTGCAGGTGAAATGGCACTTTTTATTTTCTCCTTTACCTTTTCTTTGTGTTGTTTTTGTCTTTATATTTATTTCTACTCATATTTGGCATTTTTTCTTTTAATTTTATATTTGATTATCACTATACGTATTCCTATTCCTATTATTATTTTTAGGGTTTTGTAAAATAATGTTACATGTACAAATAATTCTGCGAGCTACTGTCGCAATTGTTTTCCCAACAATGAAGAACACGAATTCACTCGAAACCACGAGAACCCAACAAGCATGATCAACATCTGCAAGTGACGTCACTCCATTCATCAATTTGCTCGAATCTACCAGGTACCTCTCGGTAGAACATTCGCCAATGTACGAGAAATGGGTGAATAGGTAGAGACCCTATATAAAGGCGAGCTGAATGAATAATAATTCATTCGACCACGATAAGAACTGCGATATTGTGTTTCGTAATAGTGAAGTAATTTAGAAGACAATTGCGATAAGAAATTTATGGACAAGTGTTAGATTTTTTTTAATAGTGAAAATTAAAATTATTGAAAGTGTTAACTGATTATTGTGCATTTCATTTAATTAATTAAACTCTTTTCACTTAAATTAAAAGTTATTGCGTTTTCACTTTCCCAGAACGTTAAAGTTATTGGCCGCGAACCAAAAACACGCGACAATATTAATATTTTTGGTATTTAGTCTACGTGTTATTTCTTTTACCGAAAATTTATTACTTAAATAAATACTTGGGTGCTCTGAATTTGTTGATCTTTTTGCCGCTTGCCATTTGCTAAACACCATACCATTCCAGACATACTTTCCATTCTTGGCTCTTAGGTTTGTAAAAAGCCATGCATACCTGCTTGGTATAAAAACTTTGAAAGCGCGTCGATGTTTATTCCGATGCGGTAACTCCTCCACTTTGCAGCTTTGTATTTTGAGATCTCGTTCAAATAACTGCTGCAATCCGGTGGCATCGAGTTTAGTTGATGCTTTTCTAAGATAGAAAATCTCCCAGGATGCTTGGTTGGTAAACTCCAATTTCCTGATTCTGTTTCTCCAGTCATCCTCAGACCAAAATGTGCCCAGTTTAAAAATTTGATATTGAACGACTGGAACTTGAATGGAAGGTGTCCGTGTAGCGGCATCGACATTTAATTCCAATGTATGATCATGAGCTTCGTGTGTATTAGCACTGATAGGATATATAGCAGTTTTTTGAGCAACTGTAAAGCTTTGTACCTTTTCTTCCAAAGTGGCAAATTGTTTTTGCAGTTCTTCGATTTTTGTTAATACTTGAGAAAGGTGTGTATCGTTTTGCTGATGTGGTATTTTATTCGATATATTGGCCAGCAACTCCTTCATCCTGTCTTTGTTCAAAACTTCAGTACTCGGCGGATGTAAATTCGAAATCAGGTTTTTCATCGCAATAAGACGTTGGTCGACTGTTTGCGAAGGCATTTCCTGGCCGACTTATATGGTGCTACGTGGCAGCATGCCTCATTAGGGTTCCATGCCCATTGAGCCTCACACTGAAGCTTGCGATACTCCCTGCCCTTTTCAACGATTTTAGTTGACCACCAGTACACTGGGGGCTTGCTCCAGCAGGGCATAGAAGCGTTTCAAGCAGTCTTGATGATGCTCATAGTTGAGCTCACCACGTCTTAGGCTACCAATTCTTCCATCCCCTGCGAATCTTCCTGCAGCGGGGCACCTGCTGTGAGCACCTCAATGAACCTCTCGAAGTCCATCCTTCCGATGTTCCACCCAATTGTAAAAAGCCGAGAATATGGTCGTCACGAGACAACAGCAGAATGCACTGATGATCACTGTCTGAGTAATCCTCTGGTGCTCTCCAATTATGTATCCTCCGTGTCCATGTCGATTGTAATGTATATCATCTATCAGCACGTGTTATTGTTTCTGCAAATCTAAATAATTGAAATGGCTATATCTTACTTGGTTATGATCCGATTTCCATGAACGTTTTTAAGCATAAGGAGCTTATGTTACGGCACATAAATTTAAAAAGTCACAAAACAAACAATTGCTAACAGGCCGAATAAATTTGGATTCCTATGGTGTTTGCTACCCAGGTACTTATAATGACCTTTTTCTACGATTTTTAAACCTGAAAGTGTCTAATCACGGGGATACCAATTTTTCGTGCTTTTCGCTGCCTCGAAACAAAACAAATTTCGAAAGTTCTAATCAAAGTCTTTCATCAGGTACTCCACTTGTCTACCTTCCATAAAAAAAATTTTAAAGGTCACTTCAGTATAAGGGAACCCTCTTAAAAACTTTTGAAGTTAAACATAAGCCCTAAAATTTTGAGAAACGGACGGGCATTCAGGACGTGAAAATAGTAGACCTTTGTAAAATTTGTCCTGCAAAGCCCTAAAAACCTCTTTTTGAAAAACCTGCGTAAATATTTAGAGCTAAATATAGTTAAACGGTGAAATCAAATTGAAATTTAAATGCGCCTGTTTTCAAATCAAAAATCAAGCCAAATCCAATCTTATTTATCCACATGGCACTCTAAATTTAATCAATACAGCAATCAAAAAATTAAACAAGAAGACAACATCTTTCTTTCAGCGAATAACAATCATTACTTTTTTTTCAACTAATAGGAAAAAGGAGAAAAAACTAACCGATTCTATTGAAAAATACAAAGCATACAAATATCTTATATGAAATATGTCCATGTTAAATCTAATATGTTCAGGTTTAGCAAATGAGTATCTTCGTTCAGATTGTTGTTCTCTGGAGCTCAAGCTCGAAAAATATTTCATCTTCTTACTGGTGGCCCATCCATACATAGATTGTATATAACTGAAACCCCGTCAGGATCAAAGACAGACCAATTCATGTCCAAACACACGAACGCTTTTGGAGGTTTCACTCCATGCTGAGACAGTTCTCAATATACCTGTCTGCAGAGTGGAACGGCTGCAAAATCTATAGGTTTTCACACACCTTACCATATGATTTCAGAGCAGTTAAAAAACGAAGATGTCTCTAACAGTTTTATAAATTCTTCGATTCCATATAAAGTGTTCCTAATCTTTCTCAGGTTTTCTATACATTTGCATTAGAAAACTCTGTATCTTTTAATTATATTAACGCTCTAATTTTAACTAGATCTGACATCCCTATGTCCCTTTACTGAACATAAATTTGATATGTCCATTATAGTGTAAATACCGATCGAAATAAATACTGAGGTATTGAACACAGGATTTATGTGCAACCCGTTCTGAACTACTTTCACCAGCCATAATATGGAAGTTCTTTCAATTATGTTTCAGGTCTTCACTGCTGTATCGACTGAAAATTTTAAGATCATCAGCAAATGCTACGAGTACTAATGATCCCATTGGTAACACGTTCAAATCAAAGCTGTTCAACAGTTTGCGAATAAATATGGATATGAGCAAAGACACACATTGTTCCTTGCTGAATATCATTTTAGGCTTCGCAATTGTGGATGATCCTCAGATTTTCATCGGTTCCAAACAATAATTTCCCGTACGATCTATTACACACCATGGCAAGAGGTATCTGGGGAGCTTGTCCAGAAAAAGCTTAAGAATTAGTCGATCCATATTAACGAACTTTCATTACTTATTATTTAATTTCTTGCAGATGACTGACGTTATTTATTTATCGCATGGAAGGCCTAGTGCCTGGCACGAAAACCAAACTGGCAATTCGGCATCAACTTATTTTTCACAATGTGGGCGTTTAATGGTTGACTCAGTATTACTTCAAATACCTTGCTGATGTTAGGTAGCAAACTGTGTAATACCATGATTCCGCGATCCCGAGAAGAGATCTGCCATTCAACCGCTTTTGTAACCTCTCCTTAAAGTGAAGTGGAATTGAACGCAAGTTATAGAGTTCTTCGCAAAATCTTGGCAGCGGACAGGCAGATAGAGCTGAGTAGTGGGTTCGCAAGAAAGACACGTTGACGTGACTCAGGATTGGGAAAAAATTGTCACATTGATGAAATGTAGATTACAATAAAAATTCTACGTCTAGCACTCGTTGCGTGTAGACGTGTTTTTAATCGTTCCTGTCATTAATTTTAAAAATTAATTAATTTTTCACAAAGTCAGTTTCAAATAATTGAATTAATTTCGTACGAGTCAGTCAAAAGCAGGTTTTGATTTTATTGGGGAAGAATTAATCGTCGAAGGCATCGACCAACCAAACCAATAAATCAAGAAAAGGCAACAAACCAAAGACAACTCGGGACTGCTGTATGGAGGAGCCCGACGGCTTCCCTCCGTTGGGGGGCCCCGGGGAGAGTGACGGTGTGAAATTGGCAAGTGTCAACAAGCGGAGACACACGAGCACCCAGGATACCGCAGATGCCGGTCGCAAAACACAAGTGCTCGAGGATAGACAGGAAGTGTGCCGCCTTCGAAGTGAAATCGAAGAGTTGAAAGCAAGAATTCAAACGTACGAAGAAATGTTCAAGACGGCAAAAAAAGTTCAAGAGAGTGGTCCGATACAAAAAATCGAAAAACAGAAGAAAGCTGCAACTCCAATAATAACTGAAGAGGTATTAAGTGCTGGTGGCACCAACGAAAGCCAGAACTACTTTGCGGCGTTGGATGGACTCCAACAGGACATGGAGGTAGGCGAAGGTAATAAAGACGATAATTTTATCTTATATTTAAAAAATAAAAATAATTAAAGTAAAAATAGGGAAAAGAAACCAGCCCGTAGTTCTGCTGGTCCTCCTCAAAAAGTAGCTAAGAATACCGAGAAAGTTCCGCCAATTAATGTCTTCGGTCAAAGCGGAAAAGACATGGTTCGGCTGTTGGCAGCCGAAAACAAGTTGACAAATTTCGAAATCAAACGAATAAATTCTGAGAAGCTGTCAATTAGAACGAAATCACTGGTTGATTTCAAATCAGCGAAAGATGCTTTGAATTCTGGGGAGGTTCCGCACTTCACCTATACCCCCAAAAGCGAGAAGAACCAGACGTTCTTGCTGAAGGGCTTGGACTGCGAAGAAGATACCGTCGATCTTCTTCAGGTTCTCAAGGAAACAGCACCACAAATCGAGTTTATCTCAGTGAAAACATTCGCGACAAGAAGGTCGACGGTAGAAAAAAAAACTTACCACTTTATTTGGTACAAATAACAAATAAGAGCAGTCCAAGCGCTCTTCAGCAAATCAGGTATTTAAATTTTCGAGTGGTGAGGTGGGAACGCCTCCAGAAGCGAGAAATCAACCAGTGCTATCGTTGCCAACGATTCGGGAATTCGGCTGCCAACTGCGCCATGCATTACCGATGCGTTAAATGCAAAGACGTGCATGCTCCCGGTGAGTGCAAATTGGCTCAGACGGAGCCAAAAGAGAAGTTATATTGTGTGAACTGCGGTGTTTTTGGTCACCCGGCATCATATCGAGAATGCTCCCGATATCAGGACGCAAGATTGAAATCTGCCCAAAAGCAAACACAAATACACCGCAGTGTCTTAGCTCCGAACTTCGTCAAGCCCGGAGTATCATTTGCACAAGCCGCTAGAGGACCAGCAGAAAATGCGGAAAATAGTGTAAATAATGTAAGTGGCAATAATGAGCTGCTTCTCAAAATTTTACAGCAACTTAATTCGCTATCGGAAAGAATCGATAAGCAAGATACAAAAATTAATCTTGTTTTTCATCGTCTAGGGGTTTCAAATGCCTCAAAATAATTTGTCATCCAGTCACATTCCCATGGATAGGATTCGTCTCATCTCGATCAACGTCAATTCCATTGTTACTATACATCGGCGTGATTATCTCCTTTAATTCATTGCCAGACAAAAGCCTGACATCCTGCTTCTAACCGAAACCCACCTCAATTCATGGCACTTCATGACATTCAAGGATTTCGAATTCGTAAGAAACGAAAGGGTAATAGGTGATGGGGGACGTGGCCCCGGGATATTGGTTCGAAGACCATATCGTTTCCAAAATATAGAAAAAGTCGAATTCAAAAGCTTTGAATCTCTTGAAGTGTCCGTTATCGAAATCTCACTGCCAGGTGGGGATAGCCTCTTCGTTATCTCTGCCTATGCAACTGGTAGAACTGTTCTCAAGCTCAAGGAGGAACTCAATTCCTTGTTCGAAATACTCGAATTGAACAGGCTGCATAACTATTATATTCTTGCTGGTGACCTGAACGCCAAGCATACATCATGGCTGAACGCCACCAATAATCCAAGAGTTGTATTCCTGAAATCGTGGATAAAAGAGAACCAAATTGAATACAGGTGCAATCTATATGGGTCGGAGTTCCCAACATACCCTAGGACAAATTCATATTTGGACCTTTGCATTGCTGACGCAAGACTCGAATTCAACTTTAATAGTCCTCAATGGAAACTGCAGGTGCTTCCTTATGATAGCGACCATAACGCAATCGTAATGGAAATCAATCATCACAGGGATGATTTCCTCCTCATTCCAGTTCAACATGAAAATCATCGGTTGAATTTCAAAAAAACAGACTGGGGAAAGTTTCAAAAGAAGTTTAATCGGGAGTACCAGAAGCAATGTCCCCCTTCTGATGGTGGCAACTCTTGCGCAATGGTTCCCGATGACAGAAATCTAACTAACGATGAAATAGATGTCTATTTGTCGAAGCTAGAGAAGCTGACGTTGGAAACGATTGAGAAAGTAGTTCCCAAGTTTAAACATCGAAACAATATGGAAGGATATGAAACACCAACCGTTGTAAGGTTGAAAAGATTGAAAAGCCTCCTTCTGACACGCGTCAACAATATTTATCGACGATTTTTGGACTACAACCATCCCTCGTTGTCTTTGTTGAAATTACATCTGAAGAATGTCCGGAACTTAATCCGGTCATACTTCAGGAGTGAGATCAGCAATCAATGGGCGGGAAAATTGAGGGGTATTAGCCCACAGGACCCAGACGGCGTGTTTGCAAAAGTGAATAGCATATTCCGCAAGAAGTCTCGAGTGAAGGTATCGAATCTTGAAGTCACTAGTGATGAGATAAATCTTCTCGATAGGGCTGGTATCGAAATTGATAGTACGACTCCGGATAGAAATGGAAACAGGATTATTTGTGAAGGATTGGATAAACTTGCCCTGATTGGAACACATTTTGAATTGGTTCATTTACCAAACCCTGAGAGAGGGAACCAAATTTTTTCAGAGGTCGTTGAAGCAAAAGTTTCCGACTTCAAATCAAGCCTGAACGGCCAATCAATTCTTCATTTCAATGAAACATTAACATCTGACCTCATACCGAGCTTGAATCTTATTGATTATTTTGTCAGCTATGAAGACTTGTGTTTCATATTTCGCAAGATAAACAACAAGAAATCATGTGGTACTTATGGTATTCCAAATGTAGTTCGCCGACATTTGCCTGAGGTTGCTATTAGGAACTATTGCATATTGTTCAACAACATGTTGAGCAATTCATATTTCCCAAATGAGTGGAAAAAGGCTAAAGTATTTCCGATCTTGAAGAAAGGAAAAGAATCTTCATGCCCAAAAAGCTATCGCCCAATCAGCTTGCTGCCTAACATCAGCAAGGTGTTTGAAGTGATACTCAACAGAGCATTAAACGCCCACATTGAGGAAAATGAGTTGATGCGGAATTGCCAGTTTGGTTTTCGTGCCAGGCATTCGGCCACACATGCAATAACGACATCTGTTGGAAACTAAATGATAGACAATGTGTCTCATTGATATGGAGAAAGCCTTTGGTACGGTATGGTTAGATGGACTAATTTTTAAACTCCTTCAGGACAAGTTCCCCAGACACCTTGTCGCCATGATGTGTAATATGTTATACGGGAAATCGTTTGTTGTAACCGATGGAAATCTGACAACAATGCGCGAGTTCAAGGTCTTGAATGGTCTACAGCAGGGAACAGTTACTGCGCCTCTGCTCTTCTCAATCTTCATTCGCAAGCTATTGAACGGCTTTGATTTTAACGTCTCGCCAACGCGATCATTGGTAGCGTTTGCTGATGATCTGATCATCTATACGGCAGACCGAAAAGCTACAATAGTTCAGAGCAATCTCCAAAAAATGTTCAATGATGTACAGCTGTACACTGACAATTGGCGAATGAAAATCAATGCGCAGAAGTGTGAAACAATCTTGTTTCGGACAACGCTGCAGGGGTCAGTCAAGACCTGAAACGTAATTGGAAAGATTTCCGCATCATGGCTGGCGAGGGTAGTCTTGAACGGGTTCCACATAAATCCTGTGTTCGATACCTCGGTGTTTATCTCGATCAGTATCTGTACTATACTGAACATGTCAAAATTATGCTCAGTAAGGCACTTAAAATAGTCATGGCCCTTCGAAAGCTCTTTCATTCCAGATACATTGATCAAAAGGTCAAAATTATCTGTTACAAGACCCTGGTTAGACCAGTTTTGACATATGGATGTCAGATCTGGTACAACCAGAGTGCTAGTACTATGGAAAAATTAAGAGTTTTCGAAAGGAAATGTCTTCGTGCATGTATTGGTTTGTACAGAAAGCCTGAGACGGATTGGAAACATTATATATCGAATAGAAGAATTTATCAAACTGCTGAAGTGACGAGGGTCGATATCTTCATATTGAAGCTTCTTCGGAATCATATCGCAAGATCTGTGACTGTGAGTGAAAACCCTTGGATTTCACAGCCGTTCCACCCTACAGACGGGTATATTGCGACTTGCCTCGCTACTGGCTTCATTCCTCCAGAAGCATTCGTGTATTTGGACATGAATGGATATGTTTTTGATTCTGACGGCGTCCCAGTCATATATCACATATATCGACGGGCCACCGATAAGAAGATCAAACATCCTCCGAATTTGAGTTCACGAGACCAACAATTTCAATGGAGGTACTCATTTGCTAGATTCGTTGAAGCTGATCGAATTGAGACAGCGCAATCCAGGTATTGGTGGCTGAATGACAATGTCTAAATTATTCGTGTTTATTTTTCAGTTCTGGTGTTTTTCGTTATTTCGTTTTTTTGAGTTTCAGCTCATTATTGCTACATTTAGTGTTGTTGTTTATTTTTGTTAGAAATTAGGTATAGGTTAGGTTTATATTATGTTTACTATATTAGGTTAGAGATAAGGTAAAACGCTTAGGTTAGGAACATAGTTATAGATTTTTTTAAGTATAAGATAAAGTTTTTGATAGGATTTATTAGAATTAAGTTAAAACATATTAGGTGTAGGATCAAAGTTCACTGTAGTGTTAAGATTATAAATAATTTTAGAATAGTGTTGGTTGGTTTTTTCTCCTTTTTCCAATTAAATTTAAAAAATATTTAATAATCTTCATTGATTGGAATTTGCTATAGTTTTTTTTTTTAAATGTGTAATGATAACGTACAAATTTAGAGAGCCATTTGGGCCATTAAGTTTTTTATTGTTATTGTTTGGAATGTGCTTTATATTCTTTTAAAATTTATAACGATTAGTATTAAATAAAGCGCTTTTGATTGATTACAATAAAAAGTCGGCATTCCCCGTTACTGTTGCCTTTGAATAGTCCTTTAATCAATTTACGTGATCAAAAGAAGCAGAAACGATTGATAGGAGCAAATGCTACTAAGGTAGGAAGAATCGTCTAGAATCTAGGAATGCCTGATCGGGAATGAACAAAATTTATTTTTTCCCTCTTCATTCAAGCTTTGAGTTTTCAGTATGGGTGAGCGTTTACCTCGAACGGTAATGATTCAATTGATACATGTAACGATTTGCATGAAGAACTCGCAGCGTTTCTTCCGTGCAACTCACAAACTCCTCGAGAAATTTCACCGGTCCATACGACCTAACAGCAGGTAAAACAAGTTGGGTAGACAGACTTATGCTCATGTCTCTGCTTACAAAATGCAGTAACCAGTAACGAATAAAATCAAGAAACATGTCATATTCGAGGATCATACTATTATTAGCAAATTTGAAAGAATTTTGAATTCTGAGGTATTTGTTATAGTTATACCCATAAATATCTCCCTTGATAATTTTTTCAGATTTTCTAGATCACGGGTGTCCATTCACGAGGGAGGAAACACATTTTTCATGCACGCTAAAATTGCATTTTTCATGTACGCTAAAATTGCATGGTGATAGTGTTCTCAGTCGTGCCCAGTTGTTTCGATGGCATGAAGGTTTTAAGGAGGGGCTTGAAAGCGTAGAAGACGAGGCGCGAAGCGGAAGATCAGTCGAGGTGCAGACTGGTGCAAATGCGCAGCGTGTGCCCTAATCCGTGAATATCGGTGTTTAACAGTTCGAATATTGGCCTCGGAACTGGGTATAAACCATGAAACAGTCAGACAAATTTTAACCGACGATTTTGGGATGAAAAAGTTTTGTGCGAAGATGGTTCCAAAGAACCATACCACACCGCCCTCAGCGTGTCCCAGTATTTTGCCTCTAAAGGGATCACCGTGTTGCAACAGCCACCTTATTCGCCCAATATGTCACCTTGTGATTTTTTTTGTTCCCCAGAACAAAATCGGTGGTCAAAGGAACTCATTTTGAGTCGATTGTGGACATCTAGACGGCCGTGACGAAAGTACTCACGGAAATCCCAGTTGAAGCATTCCAGAAATGTAACGAAGCATGGAAAACGCGCTGGAATCGTTGTATAGCTGCGCAAGGGGACTGCTTTGACGGGTATGGTAGAGTTGTAGAACAATTTTTAAATATACGGTATTCATGGAATCAGTCTCATTACTTAATTGGCACATCTCGTAAATATCGACATGCTGATAGAAAAAAATTCACAGTCGTTAACGAAACGTCACCCGTTGGGACGCCAGCAATAGCATTTGTCGCCTCAAAGATTCCTTTTCTTTCCTTAAGATCAGAAATGCCTTTGTCCCCTTCCACTTATTTGGGAAATATGAATTGTTCAACATGTTGTTAAGCAATATTTAATAATTTTGGACAGCATCCACAGGCAAATACCGTAGTATTTTATTGGTAATTCGGTCAATACCACGCGATTTCTCGTTAATTGGACAAAATTTTCAAGAAAATTTTTGCTCGGGATCACTTCGGAGTTCAGTGTTTCATTGAACTGAAGAATGGAAAGGCTGTTCAGCGTTGATCTGAAATCAAGAACTTGTGATTCAACGATGTTTAAAAGTATTTGTGACCCTTGCTCAGAATTTTATAGGTATACCAATTCAAAATGAGCTTCAGTCAGGGCAGGCTTCTGTAGTCCGTCACATATAATCCTATTTCCTTTTGTCTCCGGAGTCATTTTATTAATTTTCGTATCAGACCTATCTAAAAGGTGCGTTCCAAAATAAACGAGACTTTTGTCATAAAGATTTTTTTGGTAGCGCCATCTGTGAATGAGATAGTGCGTTGGAAAGTTACATCCCTCCCTGGCTTCTATTAAAAGTTTGGTGACATTCGGTTCAGTGGAAGCGAAGTTATTGCGTCTAAAGTAACAGTACGGTTGTGTCATTGGTACAAAAATGAGTTTCGAATAAAGAGCTAATATCAAATTTTGTTTTAAAATCAGTATAACGTTCACCGAAACATTTGAATTGATGAGAAAAGTTTATAGCGATGATTGTCTATCTCGTGCTAGAGTTCACGAGTGGTTTACTCGTTTCAGAGATGGTCGTGAAGACATTAATGACGTTGAATATATGAGCCTCCCAAAATCAGTGATCACTGAAAACTCCATCGAAATTGTGCGTGAATTTATCAAAAATGAGCCGAGAACATCTTTGGAATTAATGGAATCGGAGTTCAATATCTCCAAAATATCAATTTAGAGAATTTTAACCGATCGTTTGGGGTAACGAAAGGTCTGTGCATGTTTTGTTCCGCACAAGTTAACTGATGACCAAAAATTGCTCAAACTTAAACATTCGAAAGACATGAAGTTTTGACTAGAAATCGCATCTCAACCATCATTCACTCACCTTATTTGCCTCCCTGTGACTTTTACCTGTTCGGGAAATTGCATTTGACCATGAAAGGAAAACGCTTTGCGTCCGTAGGGGGCATCCAAAAGGCTTGTATCGACATCCTGAAAGACATTTCGGTCCATCTGAAACACTCTTTCGAAAAGCTTTTGGATCGCGCAAAACAGTGTGTCGAGGCCGGAGGAGATTATTTTGAATAAATAAACTCAAATTTATCAGAGCAAAGCTCCTGTCGTTTCTATTTTAGCTCAGTCTCGTTTATTTTGGAAAGCACTTTGTATTACACATCATTGCAAGAAGGTATCTGGGGAACTTGTCCAGATGAGTTAGTCCGTCCTTCTCCATATTAATGAGACACGCTACAACTTTCATTCCTTATTCTTTAATTTCTTGCAGATGTCTGACGTTGTTTATTTATCGCATGGAAGGGCTAGTGCCTGACACGTAAACCAAACTGGCAATTTGGCATCAACTTATATTCCACAATGGGAGCGTTTAATGGTTAATTCAGTATTACTTCAAATACCTTACTGAGGTTAGATAGCAAACTGTGTAATACCATGATTACGCGATCCTGGGAAGAGATCCATCATTCAATCGCTCTAGTAACCTCTCGTTAAAGTGAAGTGGAATTGATCGCACGTGTACTGAATTATAGAGTTCTTCGCAAAATCACGACAGTGGACAGGCAGTTACAGCTGAGTAGACGATTGGCGAGCGAGAAACGTTAACGTGACTCAGGAATGGGGAAAAATCGTCATATTGATGAAATGTAGAATACAGTAAAAAGTCGGCATTCCCCGGTATTGTTGCCTTTGATGAATACGGTAGCCCTTTAATCATTTTAGGTGATCAAAGGAAGCAGAAATGATTGACAGGAGCAAATGCTATTAAGGTAGAAAGAATTGTCTAGAATCTAGGAATGCCTGATTGGGAAAAAACAATCTTTATTTTTTACGTCTTCATTCTAGCTGTGAGTATTCATTGTGGCGGAGTGGTTCTCTAACAGGTTTATAAACTCAACGTGGTGCTTCCTCTCTATCGTTTACCTTGAATAGCAGTCATACAATTGATACATGTAACAATTCGCATGAATGAATTCCGTCCAATTCAACTACTACTCGAGAAATTTCACCGATCTATGTATATAACCTAATAGCAGGTTAGAAAAAGCGCAATTTTGAAGCCGACTCTACGCACTAGACTTCACCAAAAAACCTTATTCTGAAGGCCTTTTAATATATATACATGGATATGCTGATAGAAGTTGTTAATAAAATCTCACCAGGTGGGACACCAGCAATAGTTTTTGTAGCCTCGAAGATTCCTTTCCTTTTTTTAAGATCAGGAATGCCTTGGTCTCCTTCCACTTGTTTGGGAAATATGAATTATTCAACGTGCACTTAAGCAATATGCAATAATTTTGAAGAGCAGCCACAGCAAATGTCGTAGTATTTTATTGGCAATTCTGTCAAACCCACACGATTTCTCGTTAATTGGGCAAAATTATCATGAAAATTTTCGCTCGGTATCAGGTCAGTGTTTCATTGACCTGAAGAATGGAAATGTTGTTCGAATTCTACGTCTAGCACTCGTTGCGTGTAGACGTGGTTTTAATCGCTCCTGTCACTAATTTTAAAAATTAATTAATTTTTCGCAAAAGTCAGCTTCAAACAATTGAAATATTTTTCTACGAGCCAGTCAAAAGCAAATTTTGATTTTATTGGGAAACCCATCACCGTCGAATTATTCGAGCATTCATCGAATACTTGAAATTCATTTCCTGAAGAAATATCAAGTGGAAATACGTTCAAGGGAAGTCCCGGTCTGAGAACATTCCCTCTAGTCTCGCTGCGAAAGCAACGAGATGGAGGAGCCCGATGGCTTCAGCCATCAATTAGAAGGACCATGCCCATCGCCAATGATGATGGGCGAAAAAAACTTAAAAGAAAATACGAGAATCAAGAACAAAACCCGACAATCCTATCGGTTATCGAGATCGAACAGCTGATCCAAGAAAAAGAGAAAGCTGAAAAATTCGAAAAAGAAAATGAAGAACTCAAGCTTCGAGTTAAATCGTTAGAAGCACTTGTTGGAACGTTAACGTTCAACAGGGATAATGAAACCAAGAAAGGCCGACAAGCAAACTCAAAAACTGAAGACAAGAAAATTAAAAAGCCACAGGAAGAAGCTAATCAAGAGGATGTCCTCAGCGCAGGAGGCGCAAACGAAAGCAGAAATTATTATGCAGCGCTAGCTGGTCTTGAAGAAACGATGAACATTGAAGAGGATACAGGTAAAACGTCAAAATTAGATAATGATTCCGTTGAATATCTTAAAATTAAAAATCGGGAGATAAAACCAAAAGGTTTGTCTGCTGGTCCGTCTGCTGGTCCGTCCGTTAAGATTGATGAAAAAAAAGAAAAAAAAGAAAAAGTCCCACCAATCAATGTGTTTGGGCAAACGGGCAAAGATATGGTTCGGCTTTTGGCAGCCGAAAATAAACTAAAAGATTTTCAGATAAAAAGAGTCAATGCCGATAAATTGACAATAAGGACTAAGTCGCTGGTTGATTTCCAGGCAACAAAAAGTGCCTTAAATTCTGGAGGTGTTCCGCATTTCATGTACACCCCGAAAAGCGAAAAGAACCAAACGTTTTTATTGAAGAGTCTGGACTGTGGTGAGGACACAGTCGATCTCCTTCAGGTGCTCCAAGAAGCTGCACCAGAAATACAATTTATTACAGTCAAAAACTTTGCAACAAGAAGATCGATTGTGGAGCGGAAAAACTTGCCTCACTACTTAGTCCAGATTTCCAGCAAAAGTAGTTCGAGTGCCCTGCAGAAAATACGGTACTTGAACTTCCGCGTGGTGAGGTGGGAACGCCTCCAGAAAAGTGAGGTCAACCAGTGCTACAGGTGTCAAAGATTCAGGCATTCGGCTGCCAATTGCGCCATGAAATATAGGTGTGTGAAATGCAAAGACATTCATGCTCCCGGCGAGTGCAAATTGGCTCAGGCGGAGCCAAAAGAAAAACTATATTGTGTGAGCTGCGGTGCCTTTGGTCATCCAGCATCATATCGAGGATGCCCCCGGTATCAAGATGCAAAGATTAAAGTCACTCCGAAACAAAGTCAAGCACACCGCAGTGTGATACCTACCAACTTCGTCAAGCCCGGGGTGTATTTTGCACTTGCTGCGAGAGGACCAGCAGACAATGTAAATAAAATAAATAATGTAAGTGACAATAATGAGCTGCTCCCTAAAATTTATCAGCAACTCAATTGCTTATCGGAGCGAATCGATAAACAAGATTCGAAAATTAACATTGTTTTTCAGCGTCTAGGGCTTTCAAATGCCTCAAAATAAGTTGTCATCCAGCCACATTCCCAAGGATAGGATTCGTCTCATCTGGATCAACGTCAGCTCCATTGTTACTTTACATCGGTGTGATTATCTCCTTGAGTTCATTGCCAGACAAAAGCCTGACATCGTGCTTCTCACCGAAACCCACCTCAGTTCATGGCACTCCATGAGATTCAAGGATTTTGAGTTCGTAAGAAACGATAGGGTAACAGATGATGGAGGAGGTGGCACCAGGATATTGGTTCGAAGACCCTATCGTTTCCAAAATATTGAAAAAGTCGAATTCAAAAGCTTTGAATCTCTTGAAGTGTCCGTTATCAAAATCTCACTGCCAGGTGGGGATAACCTCTTCGTTATCTCTGCCTATGCAACTGGTGGAACTGTTCTCAAGCTCAAGGAGGAACTCAACTCCTTGTTTCAAATGCTCGAATTGAACAGGCTGCATAACTATTATATTCTTGCTGGTGACCTGAACGCCAAGCATACATCATGGCTAAACGCCACCAATAATCCAAGAGGTGTATTCCTGAAATCGTGGATAACAGAGAACTAAATTGAATACAGGTGCAATCTATATGGGTCGGGGCTCCCAACATACCCTAGGACAAATTCATATTTGGACCTTTGCATTGCTGACGCAAGACTTGAATTCAGCTTTAATAGTCCTCAACGGAAATTGCAGGTGCTTCCTTATGATAGCGACCATAACGCAATCGTAATGGAAATCAATCATCACAGGGATGATTTCTTCCTCATTCCAGTTCAACATGAAAATCATCGGTTGAATTTCAAAAAAACAGACTGGGGAAAGCTTCAAAAGAAGTTTAATCGGGAGTACCAGAAGCAATGTCCCCCTTCTGATGGTGGCAACTCTTGCTCAATGGTTCCTAATGACAGGAATCTAACTAACGACGATGGAAACGATTGAGAAAGTAGTTCAAAAGATTAAACACCGAAACAATATGGAAGGATATGAAACACCAACCATCGCAAGGTTGAAAAGATTGAAAAGCCTCCTCCTCACACGCGTCAACAATATTTATCGACGATTTTTGGACTACAACCATCCCTCGTTGTCTTTGTTGAAATTACATCTGAAGAATGTCCGGAACTTAATCCGGTCATACTTCAGGAGTGAGATTGAGGAGTATGAGCCCACAGGACCCAGACGGCGTGTTCGCGAAAGTGAATAGCATATTCCGCAAGAAGTCTCGAGTGAAGGTATCGAATCTTGAAGTCACTAGTGATGAGATAAATCTTCTCGATAGGGCTGGTATCGAAATTGATAGTACGACTCCGGATAGAAATGGAAACAGGATTATTTGTGAAGGATTGGATAAACTTGCCCTGATTGGAACACATTTTGAATTGGTTCATCTACCAAATCCTGAGAGAAGGAACGAAATTTTTTCAGAGGTCGTTGAAGCAAAAGTTTCCGACTTCAAATCAAGCCTGAACGGCCAATCAATTCTTCATTTCAATGAAACATTAACATCTGACCTCATACCGAGCTTGAATCTTATTGATTATTTTGTCAGCTATGAAGACTTGTGTTTCATATTTCGCAAGATAAACAACAAGAAATCATGTGGTACTGATGGTATTCCAAATGTAGTTCGCCGACATTTGCCTGAGGTTGCTATTAGGAACTATTGCATATTGTTCAACAACATGTTGAGCAATTCATATTTCCCAAATGAGTGGAAAAGGCTAAGGTATTTTCGATTTTGAAGAAAGCAAAAGAATCTTCGAGCCCGAAAAGCTTCCGCCCAATCAGCTTGCTGCCTAACATCAGCAAAGTGTTTGAAGTGATACTCAACAGAGCATTAAACGCCCACATTGAGGAAAATGAGTTGATTCCGAATTGCCAATTTGGTTTTCGTGCCAGGCATTCGACTACACATGCAATAACGAAAGTAACCTCAGACATCTGTTGGAAACTAAATGATAGACAATGTGTCTCATTGATATGGAGAAAGCCTTTGATGCAGTATGATTAGATGGACTAATTTTTAAACTCCTTCAGGACAAGTTCCCCAGACACCTTGTCGCCATGATGTGTAATATGTTATACGGGAAATCGTTTATTGTAACTGATGGAAATCTGACAACAATGCGCGAGTTCAAGGTCTTGAATGGTCTACAGCAGGGAACAGTTACTGCGCCTCTTCTCTTCTCAATCTTCATTCGCAAGCTATTGAACGGCTTTGATTTTAACGTCTCGCCAATGCGATCACTGGTAGCGTTTGCTGATGATCTGATCATCTATACGGCAGACCGAAAAGCTACAATAGTTCAGAGCAATCTCCAAAAAATGTTCAATGATGTACAGCTGTACACTGACAATTGGCGAATGAAAATCAATGCGCAAAAGTGTGAAACAATCTTGTTTCGGACAACGCTGCAGGGGGTCAGTCAAGACCTGAAACGTAATTGGAAAGATTTCCACATCATGGCTGGTGAGGGTAGTCTTGAACGGGTTCCACATAAATCCTGTGTTCGATACCTCGGTGTTTATCTCGATCAGTACCTGTACTATACTGAACATGTGAAAATCATGCTCAGTAAGGCACTTAAAGTAGTCATGGCCCTTCGAAAACTCTTTCATTCCAGATACATTGATCAAAAGGTCAAAATTATCTGTTACAAGACACTGGTTAGGCCAGTTTTGACATATGGATGTCAGATCTGGTACAACCAGAGCGCTAGTACTATGGAAAAATTAAGAGTTTTCGAAAGGAAATGTCTTCGTGCATGTACTGGTTTGTACAGAAAGCCTGAGATGGATTGGAAACATTATATATCGAATAGAAGAATTTATCAAACTGCTGAAGTGACAAGAGTCGATATCTTCATATTGAAACTTCTTCGGAATCATATCGCAAGATCTGTGACTGTGAGTGAAAACCCTTGGGTTTCACAGCCGTTCCACCCTACAGACGGGTATATAGCGACTTGCCTCGCTACTGGCATCATTCCTCCAGAAGTATTCGTGTATTTGGACATGAATGGATATGATTTTGATTCTGACGGCGTCCCAATCATATATCACATATATCGACGGCCCACCGATAAGAAGATAAAATATCCTCCGAATTTGAGTTCACGAGACCAACAGTTCCAATGGAGATACTCATTTGCTAGATTCGTTGAAGCTGATCGAGTTGAGACGGGGCAATCTAGGTATTGGTGGCTGAATGACAATGTCTAAATTATTCGTGTTTATTTTTCAGTTTTGGTGTTTTTCGTTATTTAGTTTTTGAGTTTCAGCTCATTTTTGCTACATTTAGTGTTGTTTATTTTTGTGAAAAATTAGATATAGGTTAGGTTTATATTATGTTTATTATATTAGGTTAGAGATAAGGTTTGACGCTTAGGTTAAGAACATTGTTATAGATTTTTATAGTATAAGATAAAATTTTTGATGGCATTTATTAGAATTAAGTTAAAACATATTAGGTGTAGGATCAAAGTTCACTGTAGTGTTAAGATGATAAATAATTTTAGAATAGTGTTGGTTGGTTTTTTCTCCTTTTTCCAATTGAATTGTAAAAATATGTAATAATGTTCATTGATTTGAATTTGCTAAATTTTTTGTTTTTAAATGTGTTTAATGGTAACGTACAAATTTAGAGAGCCATTTGGGCCATGAAGTTTTTTTTTATTGTTATTGTTTGGATTTTACTTTATATTCTTTTAAAATTTATAACGATTAGTAGTAAATAAAGCGCTTTTGACTTTGACTTTGACTTTGGAAAGGTTGTTCAGGATTGATTTGAAATCAATAACTTTTAATTCAACGACGTTTGAAAGTATTTGTGACTTGCTCAGGATTTTGTAGGTGTACCAAATCAAAATGAGTTCCAATCAAGGCAAGTTTCTGTAGTCCATCACATATAATCCTATTTTCATCTGCCTACGGTGTCATTTTATTTATTTTAGTATCAGACCTTTCTACAGGGTTTTCTATTAGGGACATAATAATTTTGTATTCTTATATGAATGCACCATTAAACTTTTTAAATAAATAATTAATGTCAAAACGTCAGTCATAGCCAACACTTTCATCCTAATAAAGTTCAAGAACCAGCAACATTCGAAATTATTAAAAATAAACACCAAAATTCTGAGTCGGTGGTCGCAACTTCAAGAGCGCTTACTCCAATTTTCGACCATAAGAATCGTCCCACCCGACAGGCTGTGCATTCTATAGTGGATAAGTTGGAGTAAAAATTTTCACTACTAAACATTCCGGTGCCAAAAAGACATCGACCCGCTCGGAGTGAAGGAAATATCGCAGCCATAAGTACATCGATACGAAATGTGCCAAATCAGCCGATTCCATGTCGTTGTGGCATATGTTGCGAAAAAATCTTGGCCTACATGGTCATAAGATCAACTAAAGCAATTTGATCATTCGAAACGCCGAAACTTTTCCGATTGGGCTCTGGCAAAGCTTGAAGAAAATGAACAATTTCATCGAAAAATCATGTTCAGCGATAGAGCTCATTTCTGGCTCAGTGGCTTTATTAATAAGCAAAATATGCATTATTGGTCAATAGCAAACCCAAATATGCTTCTTTAGACATCGTTGCATCTGCAAAAAATTACTGCGGTTTTCATGCCGGACGTGTGATTGGTCCGTATTTTTTCGTGGATGAAAACGATGAAAATTGCTAACGTTTTGGTCGAAATGTATGCCGGATTGGTGGGAAATTGGGTCCGAAGAATTGACCGCTGTGAACGGGATCGTAGTGGTCATGTTAATTGTGTCGTGAAACCCTCAGGATCCACCCGGCTTCTTCCGGGGTGTCCTGATTTTATCCTGCCAACATTTTCCAAACACGCCACCTGTAGCTTACCTTTCTAGCTCAAACCCTTGGAATCGTCCAAAAGAAACACCTGGTTATAAGTTAATTGTTGTTTATTTTAGCCTTTTTATTTACAGTTGTTCTAGTTCGTTTGGCCGCACGTAAGCGATCTTTGATTTCGGTCTTGATTTGACGCCGCAGCTCTGAAACCTTTCGTTGGAAGTTGGTCCTTTCTGCTTCGGTGACCGATATGCGCGCTAGCCGTCTATACTCGTAGAGCTGCTGCCTCAACTGCTCCCGACGTCCTCCACGCCGTTGCTCGGGCTTATTCTCGTGGACTGAGGTATCAAGCGGTGCCTTCAACCTGGCAAGGTACTCCTCACGAGAGATGGGTCGAGGACCTGCCTTGGGGTTTTCCCGAAGTGCTTCTTCTAGGCTCCTCGGGGGTGTCCTATGGGGACGTGCACCTGGGCTCCGCGTTGATGTCGCTCTGGTTACCACTCGGTAAACTGGGATGCACACGCTGGCAAGCGGGGACCTCGTTGGGACGCTGTCGCAGGCCTGGCTCCTGCTCCACTCCAAGGGGCTTGCTGGGCACGAATCCCTCGTACGGCTGGCCGCAACTTTCCCTTGCGAAGATGTCTGGAAAAAGTAGGAAAGGATTAGCTGATGGTGGCTACACAGCGTAATACGCAATCAAGCCGAAGGAGGTTCGCGGCTTGAGCCAACACCTCACCATCTAACTAATTTCAGGACTGGAACCACTGCAACAGCTTTACAACAACTGCAACACGCACTAGTGCCCTGATTACTTGTTGGAAACTGAATGCGCTATCACTGCCCACTCGGACACGGTGGTAGTATCGTACCACTGCTGGCTGCTACTGGCTCGTTCGGCTGGTTTTAAATGGTTCTCCAGCAAGCTTTCGACCTCGATTCACTCTTAAAATGCTGAGTAACCGAAACGTGTTGCTTTCAATTTAGAAAAGCTCCTTCCTCCCCGCTCCGTCTCAGTTGTTCGGATGGTGAAGCTCTTGCGGCGAATTGGTGAGTGAAGGAGAGATTTTCTTTAAAGCTTTTCTTTCGGCTCTCTCCAGTTTTACCCCGCTGGTAGCATTCTCCAAAGCTTAACGTGTGTGTTTTTGTTTTTGTTTGATTCAACCTTAAATTAATATAATCATATTTTAATATTTCCTTGGGTACCATAAGTTAATGTTTCGCTTGACACAGATGTTGAACTGTAGGCTAAATACAATTTTCCGGTCTTAAATCATTTTCTCTTGAGGTTAGATTATTATTTTTTACATTTGGACAACACCGGTATTCAATTTTCTTTGCAATAGGTATATAATCGGCTTTACTTAATAATACAGTACATTTTCTTTTAACATGCATATTCAATGCCGATTTTTCTTTTAATCAAAGGTACGCATTTCATACAAATTTGTGCATTATTAGTAGTGTAAATTAGTTAGTAAATTATAAACGGTTAGCGTTAGTTGGGATTTAATGTGAGTGGTGCAGGTGAAATGGCACTTTTTATTTTCTCCTTTACCTTTTCTTTGTGTTTTTTTTTTGTCTTTATATTTATTTCTACTCATATTTGGCATTTTTTCTTTTAATTTTATATTTGATTATCACTATAAGTATTCCTATTTCCATTATTATTTTTAGGGTTTTGTAAAATAATTTTACAAAACCCTACTAGTTTAACGACCAGTCTGTCCGTCTGTGCGTCTGTCCGTCCGTCCGTCCGTGTGTCACAGCAGCTTTTCTCGGAAACTACTTAAGCTAGAAACATCAAATTTTGTGTGTAGGTGTAAAGTTGTGATCTCTTTAAAGTTCAACTACAAACAAATTTTATAAGGTATTTGAGGGGGGTCTCCCCATATAGGAGAGTGACCCCCCGAAAAAAAATTTCATTGAAGGTAGCCGATATGGGTATCAAATGAAAGGTCCTGTTGAGAACTTTTCAAAACAGGTCTTAGTTTGGCAAAATTTGCTTCGAGGGGCGCACAGGGCGGGGAAATATAGGAAAAATTTGTGAACCCCCCCTCGCGATTGGACACCTGTGATCCGAAAAATCTGAAAAAAATCAGGAATGTAGGCCTTGGTGAGTACAACAACAACAAATACGTGAGAAGTCGCAATTCACTCAACTTTGTTAGTAATAGTATGATTTATCGATTTTATGTTTTCTTGAATAAAATCTTAACGGTACCCTTAAATTCAATGAGATTCAGTACGTAGATGTTTATTTATAAGATTGATCCATATTGAAAGTTTCATAAAGATTGAATCATATTTAGCGAAGTTATAGCGGTTTGAATTTTCCTGTATTACTATGGAACAATATGCGTTGCATTTATTACTATGGCAACATATGGCTATGGAACAACATGCGCTTTTTATCGACTCAGACTCTACAGTTTTGCTAGGATTTGCATGAAAATTTCAGGAATAATAGGTATCATGCATATCTTTGAGAATCAGTTCAGCTAGTGGTATCAGTAATCGTTAAACAAAATAGTGGCTGCTTTAAATGCGAAGATTGAATAATTTTGACTTATTTTTTCCCAACTTCAACGTTTAAGGTGCATGCTTTGAACACTTGATTCAATTGAATGAATGACTGAAGATGAGTACCTACAATTAATGCTCATAAGTGAAACAAGTAAGTGAGGTGGGAGAGAGCTCCTAGCAAAAGGGTTTTGTAACCATTCTAGGATTCGAAAAAATTGGCCATTAATCGATGATAACAGTACAGGAGAGTGGCCCCTGAAAAAAAAAATTCATCAAACGTAGCCGATATGAGTATGAAATGAATATTTTCATGGGAGCTTTTCAAAACAGTTGTTAAACTGTCAGTTTTTGCTTCAGTGGGGGCACAGAGGGGAAATACATGAAAAATGTGTTTCCTCCGTCGCGGATGAACATCTGAAATAATTATCAAGGGAGATATTTATGAGTATAAAAATACCAAAAACCTTAGAAGTCGAAATTCGTTCAACTTTGTTAATAATAGTATGATCTTCGTATTTCATATTTTCTCCAATAAAATCGTCTTTGACATGTATCTTGATTTGATTCGATCTGGTGCCTGCATTTTGTATATTGAATACAAAACCCTTCTGACATGAGCGTAGGTCTGTTTACCCAACTTGTTTGTTTTTTTTTGTGTTAACGTTCTTCCCTGCTATAACTAAACTAATTGGAAGGAACGGGTGGGGTTTTGCTTGAGGGGTAGGGTTGTTGGTATTTGTGTGTTCGGGCTAGGCGTGGTTACAAACCGCTCCTGGCAGATGACGAAATTTTGAGAATTTTCAGTAATTAGTGGTATCGGAGAAGCCTTCTGGCTCGCCTCCTCAGTGCGGATTTGTAAAGCAATGCCGGGGTTTGACACCTCTGTAGGAGTGCATTTGCTTGCATTCGTATGACAATGCCACTTAGTAAACCTGATTGAAAGATACATCCCGATTATGAATAATGAGACCGCTGCCAGGCTAGTCAAGGCCGTGGATAAGTGCACATGCTTTCTGGTCGACTCGTTAAATTTGATCCGCTCGAAGTGCGAATAAATTTCATTTAAACTGTGTGTGCTGGCCGCGACTTGAGTACCTCCATTTCTGGCTGTAACTAGCTTCATTTTAGGCATACTGTGATTAGTGCCCAAATCAGCAACGTCTACTTCTAAAATCCTTGCATCTATTTCTGAGAAATATTGCGGTTGAATTATATTAAAAGGGTGAGTACTTTCCGCTTTATAATGTATAGTCATTTCATTAATTTGAACTGTGCATGGGAGATGGAGGGTTAGGATACCTTGACCAATCATCTTATGTGTCGTGATACCAGTGTCGCATCGGATATGGATGGGTGTTTCTTTCTGCAGGAAGTAGATCCAAGTGTTTGGTTTACTCAGCTTAATCAAGGAATCGGTTACCGATGTACTAACTCGAAGGGGGAGTACTTTCTTCAGTTTTATTGGGTTATACAGGAGTGAAATAACTTCATTTGTGGATGGTGGTGACTGAACAATCGGCATAGTTAATGGTGCCACATATGCTGGTAATATCACCCGCCACGAA
Organism: Odontomyia ornata; assembly: GCA_963969285.1. NCBI lineage: Eukaryota > Metazoa > Arthropoda > Insecta > Diptera > Stratiomyidae > Odontomyia > Odontomyia ornata. The sequence continues at coordinate 276,773,784 of OZ017742.1, forward strand.
GGAGTATTCCACATCGGGTATTAGAAAAAACGTCCCGTTAGTTCTGATCGGGAAAATGTGTATTTGATACAACTTCATTCGTGGTATTTGTAAAAGAGGCAGCGTGATTATCACCACTAGCTTGGTTTTCCATCTGAAATGCTGTAACTCTGCTGCTTGTGCCAAAATTTGTTCGCAGAACTCAGGACATCTATTGCCCGGTTTTACGTAAATTTCATGCAACTTTTTGCTGGAAATAAGAAGAGGATGTATTATATTGCTCTGCACCGACAAAGCTATGTCAATGAGGGTGCGTTGCCGGGTTTCAATTTCTAGTAGTTGAGCTAGCAGTGAAGTCAGTACCACGTTCCTCCGTTCTGCTGCAAGTAATTTGTCAGTCATAAGAAAGATGTCCTTAGTTTGCAAGCCAAGTTCCGCTTGTCTATTAATCACATCTGATAGCGGTTTATGAATTTCCTCCAAGGATATGTTTACAACACTTATCCTTTGTTTTTCCAATTTAACCAATTCCTTTTCCTTGTACTCCAGATTATCTAACCAACTGTTCAACTCCTTTTCATTCTCATCATCCATTGAGCCGAATAACGAATGTAATGCTCTCCCGACCCCATCAATGAATGACCTTTTAGTCCCTTTAGGCATCAGTGACTCGAACAGAGCTTGAGAGCGAATCTTAAGATTTTCCACTAGGCTATGGACGTGCCTTAACTGCTCTGCACATCCTAATCTCTTCCCTGCACAAAGCATTTTAACGAGGTTTTCAGCTCGTTCGGCCACTCCTATTTGATCCTGTACTTCTCCTAGATTTAAATCCATCACGACATTCCAGGTGCTGTGATAGCTCAACAGACCGCCATTATTTTCAAATAATATTCCTGTGTTCGCTATGCTCTCCAATGAATACGTTTTCAGATCCTCGTTCGGGGTTGCCAAAACTCCAACGCCAAGCAGGCCTAAAATGATGATGCCGGTGGCCATTACTAGAAATACGGAAAAAGAGAAAAAGGGGAGGAGGTAGAACAATTTATTCGTAACATTGACCAGTTTTTTCCTTATCGCAATCGTGGTGTTGACGGGAGAAGTAACGGCTTTGACCTCATATGGTCCTACCCATACCTGCACGAGCTTGTGCTTACGATTCTCATTTTACCTTATCCCCTATATGGAAAGTAACCGGTCTGACGTTGTTATCGTAATGGACCTTGGATTTTAACTTATTCTCCAGTATATTCTTACGTGCCAAGGTATACATCTTTTGTAATTTGTGCTTCAATAATAGATAATAGTTCTCATAGTCATAGAGAGGAGCTGGCTCCCTCTTTAGGTTCGACGGAACATCTGCTGTGAATCCATAGAGACAGTCCATTGGAGTAAGTTTCGTGCTATCGTGTTCACTGTTTTTGTACACAAACGCGGCCGTACGCAAAAGCTGATTCCAAACCTGCAGATTGTCATCCACCATGGATCTCAAATATTCAACAAGGGGTCTATGGGCTCGTTCCAAGGCTCCATTGGATTGTGGGTGATAGGCGGTAGCTTGCATTTTCTTAATATTTAATAGCGTATATACTTGCCTGAATAATTTCCCTACAAAATTAGCCCCCTGATCGGTAACTAGCTGCTTCGGTATTCTATACCTAGCAATTATCTCGTCAAAGAACACTTTGGCTACTGTTTCCGCCTCTGCGTTCGGTAAAGCGTACCAATCCACAAATTATGTTAAATTGCCCTGGAAGGTCAAAATGTACTTATTCCCAGAAGTTGTCTCAATGAGGGGCCCCACGATATCCAGATATACTTTATCAAATGGTTTCTCCGCTCTGTCCGTGACAACCATTGGCATGCGATGTTGGGGAGAAGCCTTCATAACTTGACATTTCTTACACGTCGTCACATACTTTTTAATGTCTGATAGCATATTCTTCCATTTATACTTCTTGCGAATCTTCGTGTAGGTTTTCGCAACCCCCTGATGCCCTCCAAAAGGGGAATCGTGAAACTCCAATAAGGCCGCCCTTACCTCCTCTGGTGTACCGAGGGTCAGGATATCAGGTTGTACCGCGGGTTGCGGAGAGACAATCTTAATTGTTTCAACACTATCAGCTGCGTAGTTACCAATGTCCTCCTGGGGCCCTCCTAGTATCGGGCCTGTACAGAGATCCTCGAAAATTAGTCAGATAAATTCTGTTGCTCCAGCGTGGATTATGGGAACGTTGACTCAATTGACCCCTCAGTACCCTCAGTGGTAATACCATTGTCTTTTTGGCCACCTCCCGGTGCCGGCTCTGCTGAAGAGTCTTCTGGAGGTTGATCAGCTAGTTTCCGCCGCTTTTGTGCTCTAGTGAGGACATTACACTGATATTTAATACCTGCCTCCCCGGCGGAATCCTGGGGCATCCTACTCAAAGCGTCAGCATTGGTATTGTACTTGCCCGGTTTGTACTCAATGTGGTAATCGAACTGCGACAACTTATGGTGAAACCTTACCAACCGTGTGGTAGGATCTTTAACGTTAAACACCCCCTTTACGGGTTTATGATCCGTGTAGATGGTTAAACGTCGTCCCTGCAAATAACACCTGAAATTTTTGGCGGCCCAAACCATCGCAAGTAGTTCTTTTTCAGTTGTAAAGTAATTCCGCTCCGCTCTATTCAGAGTCCGACTTGCATAGGCTATGGGGTGGTCCTTGCCAATTTCTCCCTGAGATAATGGAGGTGTGTGCTTGGTTGGCTTATTGTGTATCGCTCGTAACAGTCATATGACAAAAGTGGGATTACAGTCATAAAATATAACCCTTGGACTTTGCTTATCATAAATTTGAATGCAATATCTCAAATATTTCTGTGTTTTATTAATAGATAAATTTGTTATGTCTTTAACGAAAAACCCTTTAAAAGATTTATCAAACTGCTAGCAAGATAAGGATTTACTCGTGGTTTCTTACGATACACCCTGTTTTTTTCATGAAAACACCTGCTGGGTCCTCTCAGTTCCTCGGCTGATTGATTGCTGACCTCACTCCTGTAGTATATCAGGTCTTAGTTCCAGAAATTTTTCAGTTGTTTCAGTGAGAAGCAAGGAGTCAGGCTTTTGCTTGACAATGATTTGCAGGAGATAGCCACTTTGAGGTAGAGTTACTATGAAGCTGACATTGATCGAGATGAGACAAACCCCATCCAAAGGAAAGGACTAGATGACATATTATTTTGAAGCATGTTGACCAAAATGATGAAATATGAAATTTATTTTTCTTCTTTCTTAACGATCCTTTTCGATAGAGAATCAAGTTGTTGACAAATTTTGAGGAGCAGGTTACATTACTTAGATAATTCAAATAGACTTTTTCTATAGGTTCCGTCTGAGCCAATTTGCACTCATTAGAGGCATGCATTCTTTTGGCTTTTACGCACCAATAATGCATGGCGAGATTGGAAGCCAAATGGCAAAATCGTTGACACCGATATCACTGGTTCACTTCTCTTTCCTGAAAACTTCACACCTAACCGCTCTGAAATTCAAGTACCATATCTGTTGAAGGGCACTTGGACGCAGTTGAAACCAAATAATGAAGGTAAATTTGTATTCTCAACAGTCGACCTACCTGTGAAAATCTTTTAAACGGAATTATTGTCAACCAGTAGTATAGTCAGTCCATACCCTTTAAAAGAGTGTTCTGATTTTTTTCCATTTTTCGGGTAGAGGTGACAAGCGGAACCTCCATAGAATTTAGTTCTTCTTTTGTTAACTTGATGTTAACCAATGATTTCGCTATTATCGTTATTTTGTTTGCATTTACTCTCTTAAATATATAGTTATTTACCTACTGTGTGGCTGCTAATAGCCAAATCATTTCGCCACTGTGCTTCCCGAAGACGTTAATTGGCAGGCCTTTCCCAATTTTTTTGAGTGATTTTAGTTGGAGAAACAGCAGACTCACAATTTTACATTGCTCCTTATTTTTGCTGATTAAATATTCAATGAAATTGTTACTTTTAGCTGTACTGTCTTGTTCGCCTTCTTCCATATCAATTTACATAGCTGCCAGTATTGCATAATAACTTGATCTTTCCTTTATACCTCCAGCGTTGACAATATCGTCTGTATATAGTTTGCAATTTTAGCTATTTTGGCTTCTGGTTATTTCGTTGTCGTTTCCATTGTTTCAAGATTGTCGTTCCTTAAATAGTCTATTTTCTTATTCTTTGGCGCTTTTGCTTCTTGTGTAGGGTCCCTCATTTTGTTTTTTTCAGTCTCTCCAACTTGTCATTCTTCTTTTTTTTCGTACTACTACAGCCCCTCTCGGGCTTTCGCTTTCTGCAACGAGCGCCTTCAACTGTCTCGATCCATTGACTGCGTCCTCCGATTTTGAAATCCAAGCAGCGATGAACTTTCTTCGTCGCCCGGGTCAGAGAAGCGTTTTCTCGGTTTTCCCTTTGATCTCCGCCTGTCAGTTCTCCCAATGAATACTTTTTTGGTATCCGTTGTTCACCCAAACGGTTCACGTAGCTAACCAATTGCAGCTTCGCCATTGGTCTTCATCCAGCTTCGCTTCAATTACCCGCCTCTGGACACGTCTCTCGAAGGCGTCCAATATATCTGTGGATGCTTGGGTTATGTTCCATATTTGACACGTATCGCACAGATCTTATCACAAATTTGTATCCTTGGAGATTTGTTTTCCTGTGTATGCAGCTGGTGTTCAAGATTGTCAAAACTGAATAAAAAAATGTTATTTAAGAGCTGTATGCTTTGGCGTATTTCGTCTCTTTCGTTGCAGATTCTTGTTATTTTGGCTTCCAGATGCACAAATCTGCCCACATTTTCAATATTGTATTTGCCAATTTTTTGTCGACGGCATCATCAGCTTCTGGTCTCAAGAATTAATTCCTGGTTGTGTCCTGCAATATTTTTCAAAGATCAAGTTCTGGTTCTAGAGACCTAGTCCTAATAATGCGCTGTAACACCATCCAGACATCAACTTCTTGTTCTTGAGCTCAAGTTTTGTTTATGCTCTGTAAAGTCTGCAAAAGATCGTAGTGGAACTGATTTCCCGCCCATACCGCTATCCACGTCACTAAACTGATCACGTCTGGTCTTTTCAAAAAGGTTTAATTTGTGGTAATGTACTGAAAATCATCCAACCTTTAAACCTCTCTCTGGTCTAAAATTTCAAATCAATTTTTGACCTCCAGACGTGGTAACTCACGGTTTATATTTATCCATTTTCATAAGCTTGATTTTATTGCCTAAATTTCAAACGTTAACTATAGTTTGAATCACTGCATCCTAGTTTCAAAAATCATCCCCGAAATAAACTCATGATACTTGTCATATTTATCTGTTAGAATGTCATGTTTTGTTGTAGTCCTATCAACATAGTATGACAATAAATGTAGAGTAGAATCAAGTTTTGTTCAAAAACACTATTTGACAAACAATTTGAGCTTTAACTTAAGACGCCTGATGCTTTTGGTTCCAATGATAGCAAACTTCTGCATTTCAAGAAACGTCTCTTCACTGATGAAAATTTGAAATCACAAAAATTGCCTCGTTTTCCAGACTACAAGCGAGAAAACCAGTGATATCCGGTAAATATTTTGAATTCTTCATACAAACAGTGAAACGTAAAATTTCAAGATTTCCAGCCAAAGCAAGTTCAACAGGAAGCTATAAGTCAAGCTTCGATAACAAGGACTTCTAACCTACAAGGACTTTTAGTTCTAATATGGATCAAATTTTCTCCAGTGCTTCAAATATTCGTTTTGTCCGTAAAAGTGTCGATAACACAACAGTCTATTACTCAAAACTGCCTTTTGACTCAGAAGTTGAAACCGAATACCCGCGCAATCTTGATGATAATATAGAAATACTCAGTCGGGAAGCTGAACACCTTGAAGAAGAATTTAACAAAACAGCAGAAGAAAAGCTCGTACAATATGGCCCAAGTTTCGATCCTCAAAAATTTGAGGCTCAACTCAAACAGGAAAGAAAGGATGATGATGAAGATGAACCAATGGGTGTGTCGCCCTGTGGTCGTTTCTTTAAATATAATAAAGAAGTTGGTCGTGGATCATTTAAGACTGTATTTCGTGGGTTAGATACCCAAACGGGAGTTGCGGTTGCTTGGTGTGAGTTACTGGATAAAAAGGTGAACAAAGCAGAAAGGATGCGTTTTCGGGAAGAAGCTGAAATGTTGAAGAAACTACAACATCCCAACATCGTAAGGTTCTACAATTACTGGGAGATGAATGTTGCCAAAAAGAAGAATATAGTTCTAGTAACTGAGCTTATGCTCTCTGGAACTCTCAAATCCTATCTACGCCGCTTCAAAAAGATAAATCCAAAAGTCTTGAAATCGTGGTGTCGACAAATATTGAAAGGTCTTCATTTCCTTCATTCTCGATCCCCGCCAATTATTCATAGGGATCTAAAGTGTGATAATATATTCATAACTGGCACAACAGGTAGTGTCAAAATTGGTGACCTAGGATTAGCTACATTGAAAAGCCGAAGTTTTGCCAAGTCGGTAATTGGAACACCAGAATTTATGGCTCCTGAAATGTATGAGGAACACTACGATGAAGGTGTTGATGTCTATGCGTTTGGCATGTGTATGCTGGAAATGGCTACTAGTGAGTACCCTTATAACGAATGTTCTGGACCAGCACAAATTTACAAGAAAGTAATATCCGGAGTTAAGCCACAGAGCTTCGAGAAGGTGGAGAACCCTGAAGTTCGGGAAATCATTGAACGGTGCATTGAAGTGAATAAAACAGATCGGCCTAGTTGTAAGGACTTATTGAACTCTGAATTTTTTGGTGAAGATATTGGCATTCGACTGGAACCTATCTCAAAAGATAGTTTTATAAACAACCATGATACTACAAAGATTGAATTTAGACTTCGTTTGCTGGATCCAAAAAAGCGAATATATAAACACAAAGAGAATGAAGCAATTCAATTCGATTTTGATGTAGAGGTGGACAGTTCAGATGAGATCGCTAATGATATGTTTCAGTCTAATATAACATCCGAAGAAGATTCTCGCGCTGTTGCAAAACTATTGAAAGTACAGGTTGCATCTCTTATTAAAGAAAAGAAGGAAAAACTAGCTCAGATGTCAATGGAAGCAGAAAACCCGACAATAAAAGCTATAGAAGGAATGAATGAACAGAAAACCCAAATTATTTCTGAATCGCTACATCAGTTGCAAAATTTTGTACCTTCATCACATTTAAACATAGCTCAATCTCCACCGCCTTCCCCACAAATAAGTGATTCATGTCAGTTTGTTGTTCTGCAAAATCTCTGTTCCCAACAGTGTCAAGATGCAGTAACGCAGTCACCAATGCCACCTTTTCCATCGACGCAGACATATCAAACAGCGCAATCATTTCAACCACTGCAGGATCTGCTACAGTCGCAACAACAAACGCAGACGATATTGCAGCAATCGTTTCAGCGGGAAGTACCGCAAACTGATCTCTACGTGCCCATGCCTCAGCATCAGCATCAACAGCAAGCGGCATATCAGCTGTCCAGTGTTTTAGCTCAGTATAATCAAATGCAATCTACACAGCCAGAAATGTTCCCGGTTCAAAGCTTGCAGCTTCCGCAAAGTCCAGACGTTCGTAATGCTTATAGGCAAGACTCAAATTGCCATACTCAAGCCAGTACTCAAATTGCGGCTCTGAACTTACATCAATCACCCCAGGGGACGGAAACTGTATCAAATCTGATGCAGGGGCAAATGACTAGGGATATCTTTCCTCAAAATATATTGAATGATGTAATTTCTAAAGAAGTAGAAGAAATGCAGCCAACATGTCTCATGCAATGTAACCAATTGCAGCAAAATCAAGTATCCTTAACACATCCAGAAGTTATGCCTATGTCTTCCCACCATCGGTCAAATTGTCCGCAACCACCAGTTTTACTACAACAAGCACAAATAGAGCCTAATGAAATTAACATCCAACCGTTCACAGAAAGTGCTTCAGTTGAGCAGAATCCACCCCCTTTTGTTGCTCAAAATCAGCCTGACCTTATATACAAGCAATTTGCTGAAAATGCTGTTCCACAGCAACCAGCAAAAATTAACCAAAAACTTCCTCAGCAGAAGCATTCGCAACAATCTCCTGTATCATCGCATATGCCAATGAATCCAGGGCAATTAACGCAAGTTCCAAGTTCACAAGGTTTGTTTGTACAACCTCTTGCAATAGCTACTGGTCAACCACCAATATTGCCGCAATTTTCCTCACAAGTACAGCAGCCTCAAAAATGTTCTGAAGCTCCTAGTGTTCCTTCAGCGTCACTAAAGTCAGTACCATCACCTGATTTAGCGATGCAACAACCACAATCACCGGTTCAAGATAAAATTCGTCAAACAAAATCACGTTTATCAAATAAAGCGCCAGAAAGAGTACCAAAACTTAAAGTAATAAATGTCGAAAATGATACTGTTGTCAATTGCCAGATGGAAAATATGTCCAGAACAATAACATTCAAATTTAACGTGAATGACGTTTATCCTATTGACGTGACTAAGGATTTGGTCTTTAAGGATTTGCTATCTGAAGATCAAAGTACGGTTTTTGCAGAGATGATCACAGATATTGTATGGCAGGTAAAGTTAAACCCTGATCTTATTCCTGTATCCACAGTAGCACAAAGACCCTTTAACAAGGTGCGTCATGGGTCTCTAACCCGTGAGCACACTTCTTTGTCCAAAGGTCATAAAAAACATCGCTCAAGCGACGAAACGTCAACAATATCTCGCATGTTTGACCCTACAATTCATTCACTAGAATCACTGAATTTATCAGCGAGTGTAACATGCTCAGACCAGCATATCACAAACTGTTTTCAATGTTCAGCACCTTTGTCTTCATCATCCTCAACAACAACTTCAAACGAAGCATCAATGAAAATACGTGGCTTCGATGGCCGCACAAGGATAAGCTATATTGATCAGCCAACTGAAGATCAACTATTAGAGGAATCAAGTATAGCAAACGATAATCCAAAAATACATCAGATTTTTCCGGCATCAAAAGAAGGAACTCAAATTGTAAATGGTCCTGATTTTATTTCTACATCATTCAAAACAGGGAAACCATCAGATTATGCGTCATTATCAGCAGATTTTACTTCTGAAAATGTGGTATCATCCTCTTTGGCCAGTATTGAACAGAATATTCAAGTTTCTCAAAGTAATCCATTTCCCCACAAACTGCCCCGCAAAGTTGTAGAGGTATCTTCAAAAACAAATAATCTATCTACAGCCAAGTTTTTGGTAACTCCTGTCATTCACGATGCTGCACAGTCTTATCAAGATAAAATTTCTAATAAGGAAATTGAATTAAAGGAAGACATTAAATCGAGTTCAGAAAAATCATCAATTTCAAATCAAGCTCAATCCCATATTGTCGCCAATTCTGTAGAAGTGATAGCTACTCACACTGTTTTACCGGACAATCTTAACAATTCATTGGTCTCTAAAAATCAAAATTCACCAAATCATTCGTCAACCTATTTTTCGTCTACCAACATTGCAGAAACTTTGCAGCCTCCATTACACAGAATATCAATGTCTGAATGTGATGTCCTACAAGAAGCCACGCCTAACTTAGAAGTGCCCTCTTCAGCGGTCCTAGCTCAATCACCCCATAGCGAAGCTCATATTCATGAAACAAAACAACTATCAGCATCAATATTTCATGGAGTATCAATTGTGAAAAGTAATACTATTCAAGTAACCACGCCTACAGTGATAAGGTCTTCTACATTATCTCCTACTCAATCAGCAGTATACTCAACTTATATTTCTGAAACTAAACAAGTATCATCATCATCAACCTTATTGGAAGCTGCTACTTTTACTGATATCACGGGGTCTAACGGAAAACTAGTTGGTCCTGAACCCATCAATACATTGGAGCAATTGAAGATTGGTTTAGAAAATATCACTCATGCACACGTACCAACACCAATTAAATCACAGTCGTGTCCTCAACAGCTGGAGGCCAGCTCACCACCAAATAGCCTAACATGTGCACCACAATATCAACCTGAAGAAAATCGGCTATCGTCCAATCAAAAGATAGAAAATTTTTCAAAAACTCAGGAATCACAAACGCATTTTCAAAACAATGTTCTCATACCACTGGCTCAAAACATTGAACCTAGTATGACAGCTGATAGACCCACTAACAAAACGCCATCATTGAATTGTTCTATATGTTCATCACATGAACACAATTTTAATGAGCCTACGATGGATACTACTATCCATAATGGTCTTAATAATAATAAAATGATATTAGAAACTCCAGTGTCAAAACACTCTGATCAAAAATTAACTAACGTTTCCACTGTGGTTCAAAGTGAAACGAGCACTTCACTTATAAACGTTCAAAAACAAGTACCGATCTCCATTGCAAGTTCCTCGGTTATGTCTTTGTTTAATGGACCAAAAAATTTGCTACTAACTAGTCCAGATAAACAAGATAATACATCTCCGACCAATCAGCCACTGACATCGGTGATATTCACAACTACTCAGCAGTCAGCATCATTGGATCAGCAACGGGGTCTGTCTTCATCAATATCAACATATTTACAAGAAAATTCTGCAACTTTTATGTTACCCAATGAAATGGATATGATGTCTGCACAAAATCGAATGACAAGTACCACTGCAAGTGACCAGTCAATAAAAGGCTCTTCAAAAATCGCAGAAATAGCCGATCTTCAAGTAGAAATAGCCAAATTGAACCAGCGTATTAATGTTCTTGTTGCAGAACAGCAACAAAAAGAGCAACAAACCACCCTAAATGTGGACTCAGAAATGACACTTGGACACCAGGAAGTAGAGGATACTCCGTTATTACAAAACGTTAACACTAATCCGCAATGCTCACTTTCTATTTTAGGGAGTCCAGTTAGTTCATCCTCAACTGCGACATCTCCATTCATGTCAATCTCATCTTCTCTGTCAAATTCAACAGAAAGTGTTGGTAAACCAGGATTTGAATCATCAAATATTCAGAAACAAAGAAAAATTTCACGCTTCTCGGTTAGCGTTGTTAATGAGAGCATTGAAGCCGCATCAAAAGAGATGTGTCTTACAACTGGTCCAGCATATAGCGAAAACTCTCGAAATGATTCAGTAGCCGGTATGGTGAATAGTACCTATGAAACAGCAAACGTAGAACTCCAATCTTCTGTCATTTTATCAAAACCTTATCTCGAAAATTCAATCAATAGTTCAACTGAATGTGTCCAAATTTCAAATTCATCAACAGTAATGACAAACAAAAGTGGTTTGTTCACCGAAATGATAGTGGTCAAAGATGCGGTGTCCATCAATATACCGTCAAAACCATCAGACAATGAAGATCAACATCAGTCGGTCAAAAACACTGATTATTTGATGAATGCTGCCTGCCAGGAAAAGGAACCTCCAACTAGCCAGTGTTCCGCATTCGATGCAAAGCAATCAATATGTGTGGCTTATGCCAATATCCTATCATCAATGGTGAAGTCAGATATAAAAAATAACCTAGAGCATATGCGTCAAAATTTGTGCAATGCTCCACTTGAACCAAATATCTGCCAGCGTTTGCTTCTACTCTTGCAAAGGCAACACATTGAGGTGGAGGAGTTACGGTTGAAACACTTTGTTGAACTGGAAAAATTCCAAAAGACATTAGAGGCAACTGACTCTACTAATGTTCAGGTAAATCAATTACCTCATATTCTCAATTTACCGGTGACAGTTCAAGAGTACGATTCCCTGAAAGAAGGTCAACAGTCACTAATGAATTCGAGTTCAACCGGGAATACTTCGCCGTTTCTAGAAAGGAATTTGAATGTTGCAGAATCATGTATAGTTCTAGAAACTGATGTAACTACTGAATGTTTAGACAAACCAAAATGTAGCTGTTCCGACTTTAGCAGCAATGTTTCAACGGATGAAATATCTGCAATTGGATCAAATTCTTGCACGCATCTTACATCAGCGGCAAATCATTCAACGAGTCGAAATTTTGAAGGAGAAAATACTTCCACAAGGCCTCAATGACAGGAGCTGCTACAGTTATCTATAACTTTAGAATTAATTGAAGTAACAAGTGACACATTCAATATCTCAAAATAGTTAAGTCTGAATTATATATTTTATAAAGTACAAATATTATTGCAAAAATAAATAAAGTAAATTATCAAAACTTAATAAAATTTAATTAAAATAATTGGAAGGCTCTCAGTAGTGCAAGGACCCTCGACTATCCATTAGTAATTTCTCTTGGCAACATTAGAACCTAGTCCAGAGCCATTTGAAACATTACTTGGGGTAAGGCCTTCTCTTTCATGCCTTAATGCACTTTTGAGTTGCTGTGTTTATTTTTCAGCCGTAAGAGAGAAAGAAGGATGTCTGTAAATTACCAAAAATGGTTTTTTCATTATAAAAATTTCCCAAGCGTAATGTGCGACATACTTTAATTTGTCTGTTGATCTATTTTCTGCTGAAGTAGTCCACAAAATGCTCTCTCATTTCTAAAACGATGTTTGTTTAGGTTGACAGGTGAATGCTATTGACGCTCTGAGTGTTGGACGCCCAAGCTCGACTATCCGCTAAATACCTGCCCATCACCCCAAAAACCCAGCCTGGAACCGTTTGACACATTACTTTGGGCTAGACCTTGTTTTGCTATACCTAGAGGCGCCTTAGAGTTGCAGGAACCCTTCTCTAGCTAGAATCAGAAGAGGGGAAAATTACTAGTAGAAAAGGAACTCTCGATGCCTTTCGACGGTCCAGTATACTTTTTTTAAATGCTAATACTACCCGAGCGTAATGTGACTCGCAGTTCCATTTGTCAACTGATGTAAGTATCTTTCCAACTACAGATCCAATGAACGCACACCCTATCCCGTTTTTTGCAAAAAAAAAAAACGTCTGGCAAGCATCATCCACCACTCCTCTGCAAAGTACACACGTACGGTCTGAAGACCGTGACATCATTTTAATGTATGTAAGACTGAAAACATCAATGCCCGCTTAGGGGTTCTGTAGGTGGAAATCAGTCTCACAAAGCACTCGATTGAGCCATGGGCTCAAGTCAGGGATTAGCCATGCAGCCCATCATCTCTTGGTATCACTCTCCCAGGCCTGTTGCTAATCACTCAGACAACGCAGTCTCTCCTTCGTAGCAACTGACTCTGTCATTCTTGCTTCTGCGAAAATAAATCCTCTTTCGCTTCCTAGCAAGGATTGCAATGAGCATCACACCTGCGATCACCAATACTGCGGACTCAATGTTATTGGACTGTGTAACCAATGTGCGGCAGGCAGCATTTTTTTTCAAAATATGCTATAGGAGTGTCATTCTTTATCAATCTAGTTCAGGCAGAAATGAAAGCATACATTCCCTTCAGACTATGAGCGAGGTGGCAACCATTCCCGCCATGCCTTCAATTGAGCATTGACCTTAGATTATTGATGTGTTTCACCAACGATCTACTATATAACTTGTTCACCCAATGTTACTACTACAAGTTTATTCTCATTCAAAAAGATTCCCTGCTTACGATATGAAAGCTGGTAATAGGTATATATTTACGAAAATGAGCCCTTCTGCTTCAAAAATAGTTTGGTATGCAGATGAATTTTGCTAAGTTTCTAAATTTTTGCTGTTGCTTAGCCATTTTTAGTGCAACTTCTTGCTGAAAACTTTACTTTATGTCACAGATAAGTACAGTCACTGTGGCTATAGCAAACTCATCAAATGTCACCTTCTTGTCAAGTCTGTTCCTCCAATTTTCACTTTCAGTCTAATGAGAACGAAATTGAGTACGCCGTCTGCTTTATCTACCAGTCGTTTCATTTACTTAAAAAAATCACATTTAGGTGAATCAGTAAGCCTAGAATCTTTTCTGCTCTATTACGATCATCCTTAACCTGGTAAAAATTTTAGCATACTACAGTACTAGGCTGAACCTGTGAGCAGTCATCTAGTTCTTCATTTAGGGAATCATTATGCCAAGTCAAAGTTGTGCTAGTTCAGTTGATCATCCGGACATCAGCACTGCAACGTAATCTGCATCACTGATCAACCACAACTCATCCGGCAGCCCAAACCTCGACGTATTTTTCTATCAGACGTTTCAAAACTTTGGTCCAAGAATGAACCCTTGCGTGATTACAGTTATAATTTCAATTCTTGCTTTGCATTCAAGTGATTTTCGATATATGTTGGTATTATGGAAGCGTCTATAAATGTTTCTAAGATATACATCCGTTTCTGTAATTCTTCGTCACTAGGCCAACAATCTGTGCCTTGTGTGTGCCCCTATTCTTTGAACCACACTAATCTCCTTAATGTGACAATCATGCTAGAATATCTTACTCTAAAATCTTTCTATCGTAGGGATAAGTTTTCTTCACTCTGAAATCGCAGATGTTGTAGAGACAGTTATTCAACAGTATAGATTGCATTGGTGAGTCTTTGATTTTGTGTTCCGTGAGCAGGTATTACAGACACTTTTGTTTTTGTTTGAGCACTACAGTCCGTTTTAGATGTTCATTTGGAGTCAGTTAAATTATGTCATTACCTTAATCGAATGTGTCGGCCCTCGAGAAGGCGATGTGGTCAATACCTCACCTTAGCCTTGTGTTTGTCCATCTAGTTGCAAAAGGTCTGATTTAAACCAGTACGAATCATAACTGAAAGGACTTATAGTCCGTCCGTAGTCAACATAATTCTCGTTGTTACCAACTGGATTTGAACCAGGGACCTTTGGCTTACAGTATAAGCACCCTCACCACTACACTACGTGGACTACGTAAGTGACACTTTGCAGATAGAGACTAAGAGGACAGTCTCCATGCATTCCATTAGTTGTGTAAGACTTCTTCCGGCAGACAGATAGTAATTGCCCTCAATAGTAATTTAAGTCTACGGTGATCGATCAGTTGCAACACATTAGCTGGGAGACCATCAAATCTTGATAATTTCCTTAACTTTTTAACTAAAATTGTCTCTGCCGATTCCACCTGGTGCTTTTATAGACAAAGCATTAAAACAGGCAGAATGGATATGGAAGAGAACTTGTGCTGTGACATCAATTTGAAATGTTGAAAATATTCAGGGCGGTTAAATTTTTGAATGACTTCCTCGTACATATACTTCTTGGATCTTGAATCGGATTATTCTGAACATTTTTCTAGTAGTACGCTTTACAGCTCTTGATTTGCCTTTAAATTGGTCAACTGTCTAACGACGTATAAAAAATCTGCAAGTTATTTGACTGGTAATCTTTCGGGCCCCGGTAAAGTACATAGTAGCAGCATTTATTATGTAGCCTACATCAGCGACCTCTTCAAAGTTTTTTCGCCTGGTACTCTCCATTATAGTGATAGATAAAGCTTGTGGATCTTATTAGATACATTCAAGGATTTCAAGGACAATGAATTGATTATCACTAGCTGAAGCTTTCCTGAACATTTCAACCTTGCTTTACAACCTTGACTTACAGATTCTCTGGCGCCAACAATCTACTACTATTATATTCTTTAGTTAAAATCACAAGAAACTCATGAAATACTCACAAATTTTTCTACTGTCCGAACTCTTCAACTTTTCTGAAAGGAAAGGTGTTTACGCCCTAAATGTAGGACTTCCAACCATGCAATGCCTCTAGATTACTCATTAAACACTTTCCCTGTAAGTCTGAAAACCTGGCCAGGAACCGCTTGGCATGTTTTTTTTTCGGGCTAGGTGTCGTTTTCCTATGCCTAGAGGTGCCTTTAACTTACAGAGTTCCCTTCTCTAGCGGGAAGATATAGGATTGCTAAAGAAGATACACCTTCAACATATAATCGTTTTTCTATCGGGAAGAAAGGAATGGGACGGGATTACCAGAAAAGAGACTCCTCCACTCTTTGTGCTCCAAATGCTCCAGTATGTCTTTTTAAACTATCAGGACAGTATGTGCCACACGGTCCCGTTTGTAAAGCAATGTACGCATCTCTCCGATAATAGTTTCTACTGAAGTCTCCAATTGCGCACACTGTAGGCATAAATATGTAGCTGAAATCGTTTTTATGTAAGACACGACATTGGGAGGCCGTAATTTATCAACCTTGTGTAAGTTAGACCGAAAACAGCCATGGCCACTCATAAGCTGGAACGGTGGAAATCAGTCTCATCATGCCCTCGATTGAGCCATGTACTGTTGGCAATCGTTGAGACAGTACTGTCTCTCCTCCTTAGTGATCGCCTTCCTGTTGCCTTAACTTCTTCACATATAGCCATTTTTGTACACGGAGAACCGTGACTATCACCTTGCCATCATAAACGCTGCTTAATATAAAACTGCTCAGTATGCGTATACAATTCGAAGCACTCCATGTTTCTTCATCTGTTTCAACTGGTTTTGGCACATGAGATGACATACACTACCATATGTTGATCATCGGTTGAATAAGTGCGATTACATGTGCTGCCACTTTATCAACTATTGCCCTCATTTGCTTGTAAAAACGTATTTTGGGGTTGTTCAATAATCTTAGGTATGTCACTGCTGGTTTTGATTTTGACTAACTGATAGTCCTTACTCTTGAGATTTTTTTTGTCAAGATCACCGCTTCGGGTTTCTTCCATGCATGGCCGAAGCCGTGACAGCATCTGATCTCTCACTCGGCACTTTAGCATACCTAGTCTGAGTTTTCCATGTTCAACTAGCGTCGTAACATCATCCGCATAGCCTAATCAAGCATGACTCATAAGGTACCTCAGGCCTTAGTAGCCCGTTGTACGAGATGTTCCAGAAAAAAGTGCTGAGGAAAGAGCCTTCAATGAAACCCGATGTATCTATCATCTTTCAGCTCTTTTAATTTATCTAGAAGAACAAGCTGCAATCGTTTGGATAGTCCCTCAAGATCCGCATGAAATATTCTGGTGCTTCGAAAAAACGTTCTAATGCTTCTAGGAAATCCGCGCATCTACTGAAGTTGAAAGCATTTCAAACGTCAAGAATAACCAGCAGGACAATATGGCTTTTGGAACTACAATGTGCCTCCACACGCTAAACCATGCTCAGCACTTCCCAGATTTAGCGATGGTAGAGCATCCTGCTCTGCAACCATGCTGCCATGGAGATAGGTCCACAGCAGAATGATTTGCATCCACGAGTCTTCCCCTGATGAGTTTTTTGAGTACTTTGCTGGCCATGTTCAGCAGATATGACGGAGCGTAAGTAGACGGTGACTCGGTGTTCCCTTTTTCCTTGCTGATCACCACAAGCCTCGCTGCTTTCCAGTAGTCAAGGAACATCACTTCATTCCGGCAATCGTTGAACGTAGTGAGCAGCAAGTCATGGCAACAATGATACATCATCTGTAGTACCTCAGCTAGAATCATGTCTGGCTCTGGACCCTTGTTTGACTTCATAGACAAGATCGATTCCTCTGATTTTGTCTTTGTAAATGTTGGGTAATTTGCTGGAGTTTCATCATAGGCCGTATCAGTAAGGACGGGTATAAAGAAAAAAAAAGCCCACAAAATCTTATCCACCTTCTCCGCCTTGTAGCCTAGGCCGCATGGATCCCTGTCTAAGTCGTCCACTGATCTTGCCGGAAGCTGGCATTGCTATTAATGATAAATATGTGAACACTTTTTTTTGTAATTGGGATGTGAAGACAATTAATGACCTGAGTGTGAGGCTCCTATAGATGCAAGATGTCTGGACTACCTACTAAACACCTCCCTTTTTAACCTGAAACCCTACTATGTAACCGTTTGTTACATTACTTTGAGCTAAGCTTCGTTTTGCTACATCGCAAAGCTCCTTCAAATTGTGTTGTATATCCCTTAGTTGGAGGGGAAAGAAGAAGAGGGATTGCTAGAAAAGTAATCTCCCGACCCCAGAGTTCTTGACTGCTATGAGCCTTTTTTATATTTTAGGACTACCCGCACATAACGTGCCACAAGGTTCCATTTGTAAACCGATCCTAGCAATTCCCCAATTAAACTATCCGGAAAAGGCTCTCTTGTTTCCTTATCAAGGCCCCAGTGCAGCCTTTCCCATCTTTTGTGTAGAAAAAATATCTGGCAGGCAATGCATACCTCTGTTACAATGAACTTACAGTTGTGAGACCCCAGCTTGCCAATCTTGTGCAAGCAAGACTGAAAACACCCATGCCCGCTCCAGAGCCGAGTCAAATAGAAGTCAGTTCCACTATACGTTCGATTGAGCCACGGTCTCAGATCAGAGATGAAGTGCGCAGTCCACCTTCTCTTCGTGCTGTTCACCCAGGACTACTGCCAATCATTGAGTGAGCATTGCCTCTCCTAGAGGGTAACTGTCTCCCTCGTATCTTCACTTCAACTCAGATAGATAGTACCGGCGTTTTCTACCAAGGAGGGTGTTCGTTATCACAGCTATGATGACTAGCGCTACCGAATCAGTGACTGCTGGAAATCCAGCTGTAATCTTCGATTCTCCTCTACTTCTTACTTGTGCCAAAGATTTTCGATACAGCTCTTTGCTGAGGGTTCCCCTCTATATTTTCACTCCATTCAGTAGCACTGACTCTACGAACCTCATCAAAAATCACCTTTTTGATGAGTTGGGTTTTGCCTTATGTCAGCAATTAGCCGATTTAGAGTTGATATGCCTGAAGCAGCTTTATCAGCCGTTGCACTAATTTTCTTAGAGAAACTCATCTTTGAAATGACTAGCAATCCCAGGTGTTTTATGGATGCTTTAGAGTCAACCAGGCTTCCCCAATACTGACTTTCCTTGCTCTGGAGACTCTTATTTTGGCCAAGATGACCACCTGGGCTTTCAGTACTGCTAGACAGAATCCGGTGTTTTGAACGAGCGAGTGGAACTCCCGCCTGCCGTCTAATGCAAAAAATGTCAGCCAACTACGCCAATGTACATCATGGCAGATAAATAACACCGTTTAACTCAGGAGTTAGCACGGATAAACGCTAGCATATGATATATATGTAGGTTGCGGCCGATATGCCGCTGTGAAGCTTCAATATATAGATGACACGTACACGCCAGCGATTGACTACAAGCGAGGAGCTCTATGTATGAGCAAGTTACGGGAGGTAATAGCGATCATGTAAAAGCTTTTGCCAGCCGACTGATAGCTGCGGCGAATATGGGGGGCGAAAAGCTTTCCTCGCTCATATGCAAAGTATTTCCCCCAAGCTGGCTATGATATTATCGTAAATATTTGAGAATGTCTCTCATCATCTACAAATTAATAAGGTGAAGCGGGGAGGAGAAGTTCCTAGTTAATGAGAACTCACGTTCTCATCGTCTCAGTGATTTTAGCGGAAAAGTAGATCAAAAGCTCGAGTTGAGTTAGTATTTATAGTAGTTGAGGAAGTTTTGGGAGTGAGTGTGTGTTCAAATCCAGTAGGGAGCGTGCTGCTACCCAATTACCATTTAGACGGTTAAAGTGGTCGCGATTAAAGTTTAGGCGAAGGTATTGTCTAGTGTACAACGAAGTGGTGAGGGGTGAGGTGTTGGCTTGCGCCGCAATCCTCAATCGGCCTTTTGGTATTCCATGCCGTGTGGCCAGTCCGAACCATTAGCACGTCAATTTGATTCTCCACGGGCTCAATATTGATATAAGTCTTCAATAATTTAATATCTCAAATGTAATGTTAAAAAAAGTATGAACAGAGAAAATAAAATAATTAATAAAATAAACGTTTGCCTTGGTTGATTTAGTGAAGATGGGTAGAGAAGCAGTTAAGTGGTGTACAGCGAGTTCTTTCCCGGAGAGTCTTGATAATGTATAAAGGGTACGCATCAAATGAGCTCCCATTTCATACCAATATACATAGGGTATCCTGGTTATGTAGCATCAGCTTCTTGAAATTGTCGTATAATCCAATGAAAATAGTTTTTTTTAAATCAATTAATGTGACTTTCCTTATTTTTGTTCTCGTAGATTAAGGTTTTGAAATAGAAAAAATAGTTCACAAAAATAAGAAACGGTTCGTCTGGCCCCTTCTGCTTCCCACCACAACTGTTGATGGACTCTATATTATATCGTTCAATTAATGCCAGAATCACCAGTTCCTCACATCACACTATTGTTTTTTTTTTCACTTTATTTTTATAAAACCGCGTCACACTATTCCCTTCTCTACTTCGTTCGTTTAAAATTCAATTTTCATTATCTTTCTCTTACTCTCTATCTTCGTCTTCACCTTTTTCTCCATCTCCTCTTAAAAACCCTTTGTTTCCACCCTCCACTATCGTTAACCACCGCTTCCCTCAAAGCCAAAAATTGAGCAAAAAACAAGAAAATTTTCTATCCCAAACTCCGAAATCAAAACTTCTTTTCCACTTATTGAAAATCCACCTCCCCCAGAATTGAAAATTCACTTGCCGAATCTTCAAAAAAAACTATCCTCGAAACTTGCAAAGAATTTCACTCTCCTTCATAAGCCAAAAACTGACTGCCCCAAATCCAAAAACTCCATCCCCAATCCCGCAAAGCTGTCATTTTCCATTACCGCTGCCGCATCTGGCTAACGTAATCGAAGTTCATTACAGTTCGATTCCTCTACCCGCACATCCTTTTCGTACCGACAAACGCAATAATTTCCATTTTGCATATATGGCTATTCGCATAACCATGGAAAGCGTTTGATTAGATACAGAGTGTCGTATATATACGGAAACTATTGCGTTTGCCGATACTCCAAAAAGGATGCTTTCCTGCACTCGGGGAACTTGAACCCAGGGTCCCAGCAGACCTCCTGTCGAGAACCCACGACGCTACCAACGGAGCCACCTTTTGTTGGTTTCCCAGTCATCAAATAAGCAACTTCAACTCTTTCTTGATGGGCGTAGGAATGAAATTTATTAGTAAGGAAACGTGAATGAATTTTTGTTAGTATGAAAAATAAAATTTGTAAGTGGGAGCTAATGACTAAAGTTAGTTAATATGAAGTAAAGAATTAGGTTTTGTTAGGGAAAATGTATCGAATAAAGTTTTGTTAGTGGGAATTAATGGTGGGATTTGGCTAGTGGGAAAATTAAAATTATTGTTATATACAATTTTTTTTTTATTGAAAATAAGGGAAAAGAGTAGGATGAAGATGGTGGGGAGAATAAAAATTACAGGGAAATTGTTAAATGGAAATAAAAATAAATAAATTTACTGACGAAAAGGGTATATGTGCCCAAAGGAAGGGGGAGATGTTACGGCGGCAATTTGAAGTTGCGAATGGGAGAAAGTCGGTACGCCGGAATTCGTTACAAGTTGCAGGTACTTGTTGCCAAAAATGAAGGCCCGAGAGAGGCTGTAGTGTTACAAAGGAGAAGAAGAGCAGAAGGTAATCGCAGTCTCACTTGAATTTAGGGCTGCTCTGTAAATAAGAGATTTTGACTGTGTTACGGATTCACCCGAGATAAAAGATGCTTGAAAGTGAGATTTTCCTAGCTTATGCGGAGCATAAATTAGGGTGACCAATCCATATAATAAATGTCAGCACATGGCCATTTTCAATAGCTCAGAAAAAAAGGTCAAACCGATGATAGAAAAGGAAAAAATCAGAATCGATTGGGTTCTTTGTAGGATGACATGGGCATATTGAAAGTGGTTGTAAAGGGATCAACAAGAGCTCCCTGTGTTATACTTGTAACAAGAAAGGGCATAAAAAACAGGAGTACACAAAGGAGACACATTGCTTCCTCTGCCAAGATGCTAACACAAGGCCAGATAATTTGAAATACGTGCCAGGTGCAGACAATACCGGTTTTTTAGGAAACCCTAACAAAAGTGAGAATACTTTTGCAGTGATCCTGTAGATTAATCTATATCGGAGCACACTCGCTCTAAATCTGATCAAGCAACTTGCGAGAGATAGTCAAGCTAACTAGCCACATCTTAACAGGCAACACCATAATCGATGCTCCTCAGCATGGTATCCTGATGAGTTTGGTACTGTCGCCATCTAGCCTCGCCACAGTGCTGATTTCTTAGTGGAGGGTTATGGACTAAAGAATGGAAGGTTAGTAAGCTCAATGCTTTGGCGGATGGTGTTTCGAGCACAGAGGGTCAGATGCTCGCTGGAGGTGAGTTCAATGCAAGAAAAATTGAATTGGGATGTGTCAATCAGACCCAAGGGGCAAATTGATCGTGGATATGACAGCTGGAACTTGGCTCATTGTACTGAATGCAAACCACGTCCCCACTTTTTGTCGGCTGGGCTGCATTGAAATAATTTGCTTCGGAGTATCGAGTATCAAATGTTAAAAGTTGGAGAGTTCTAGAAGACTATTCTGCTAGTGATATAGTACTTGAGATCTATGACGGTACTCTTCGACGCCTATACGGTCAGCTTTCCAGGCTCCAGGGGAACAATGCAAAGATGAACTTCGAGAGGTTTGCAGAAATGCTATTGCATAATCATCACTACCGGAAGTTTCGTCGGGGTGTGGAGGACTAGCAGCTAAAGATGTAGTGAATTCAACGATGAGAGTCATTACATCTGCCTGCAAGTCCTCTATGCCTCAACGAACACCCCGACACGACAAATGTTCTGGTGATCCTGCGAGATGCCCGAGAGGACCATGGTCCTAAGAAGATACAGATGCCTAATTAGTAACTTAAGATTTGGCTAGAAAATGCCTCCACAAATTCGTCAATAGCAGTAAGGGCAATCACTGGCAAGAACTAGAAGATGAGGTGAACTACGATCCGTGGGGCTTAGGCTACAAGCTAGATATGCGGAGGCTCGGTGCCCAAATAGGTGTTACCCTGCTCATACAATGTGGAAAATTGGACGAGATTGTGCAGGCTCTCTTCCCTACTCATTCAGTCTACATGAAGGCTATCCACGACAAAACAACATAAAAGTGCCCACTTTTCACAAAGACGGAAGTGGAAGAAACAGTGATGTCGTCGAAGGAATGCCAGACTGCAGGAGCAGATGACATTGCAGCCGAGTTGCTGCAGACGGTTTTAAAGTTCTGCCCTGACTTGCTGCTCAGTATATTCAATGCCTGTTTGGATGAAAGAATATTGCCAGAGTGCTGGAAGGTGGTGTGGCGCGTGTTGATCGATAAAGGTAGGGGAAACCTTGTGTCACCCTCTGCATACCGACTGCTCTGTATGCTAAAAATAGCCCGCAAAGCATTCGAAAAACTTATTAAGGGAGTCGTCGCTAACGCGGTCTGCGCCACTGTGAGCTATCTTTGAAACAGCATGGCTTCAGTGCAGGTCGCTCTACTATTGTGGCAATTGGAGAAGTAATGTATGATCCACCATATGGGTGGATATTGTAGAAGCACTGCAAAGTCATTTCCAAGCAACACAATACCTTCTGCAAATTTCGAGGGACTACTTCAAAAAACCACAGTCTATTCTACGACACGAAAGAAGGAAGTCAAAGCATGGCTTGTACATGGGGTGTCGATTAGGGCTCTATCTTCAGTCCCGATTTGTAGAATATCTCATATGACTGGCTACTGACACGTAAACGGCTGGACAAATCACGCTTGGTCGGCTACGCAGCCAATATAGCGATGTGATGCGTGGAAAACACTGTATGTACGCTAATGCGGCAAGTGAGGAACTAGATGAGAAAATCTAAGTGGTCATACTAACTTAGAAGAGTCTGCAGAGTAAGCATTACTAGTATTGTAGGAACACTTGTACTCGACAAGCCAAGAATACCTAGGAGCACTGGTTGACTAAAAGATGAGTTTCTCCACGAAAATTGGAGCAACAGCTGAAGAGACGCCAGTACGTGTAGCAGCACTTACTGGAATGATAGCCAACATAGTTGGACCTGTCTCATCAAGAGGACGACTTCACGGCTAATAAGTGTTGTACAATCTGTCCTACTCTATGGGTCACAATTATAGGGCGACACTCTAAACAAGGAGTTGCACCGAAAGCAGTGCGCACAAATGCAGCGTTAAGGAGCATTGCGAATCGTGAAATTGGTGTATGTAGGTGTAATACCCATTACGCTACTTGTTACGGAGCAAAGAGGTGTCCTTCTGCGTAAAAGCGAAGGTGGCATGGAGGTAGTTGCTAGGGAGGAGAGACAGCGCTACTTCAGCGATGAGCAACAGTCTTTGGAGAGCAATACCAGGGAAATATGAGCTACTCGCCAGTAAAAGTGGCTCAATCTTGGGCATGGTGAGACTGATTAACACCTAATCCAGTTCTTGAGCAGGCATTGATGTCTCCAATCTTACTTGCACAAGATTGTTAAGTCACGGTTTCCGGAGTGTGTGTTTTGTAGAAGAGTGGTGGATGATGCCTGTCACACACTTCTTGTCTGCAAAAAATTGAAACCAATGCTCAATGATATCTGCAGCTAGATTAGGGAGCTCCTTCTGATGATTCTAGTTGGGAAAATGCTTAAATCAGTTGAAAAATGGAACTGCGTTGCAATCTATGCTCGGCCAGTACTGATTGTTTAAAAAAGGCGTTCTGATCCTTTGGGAGCCGTCGAGAGTGGAAGGGTCCGTTTTCTAATAATATTTTTCCGTCCCCTCCTTTCAGCTAGAGAAGGGGTATCTATAACTTAGGGGCTCCTCTAGGTGTTGACAAACAAGACCTAGTCCGAAGTAATGTGTCAAAGAGTTTCAAGCTGGGTTCTCGGGTAACAGGGGAGGTATTTAGGTGGGAGTCAAGATGCACTCTGAGCTTGAAAGCCATACACTTAATGGGTGAATAGCATTTATCTCCCAACGAGAAAATAAAAATGGAATACATGTATGAGTTAAGTTTTTATATTCAGAATTTATTGTTTGGTTGGAGCACTCTCTTGTCATATCGACTTTTACAAACTACAATCCCTTTTTATGAGACTCGAGTAGTAAAAAAACGCAGCAGAGGTCTCTAGAGTAAAGTTCTATGAGTTTTTTAATGGTTACAAACCCTAGTCTCTATTTCGAATTTCACTCATAAGCGTAATGAAATACTTGTATGGTCTTATCACATATGTAGTACAGAAATGTGAAGTTTTGGCTGAGTGCTTAATTGGTTGCTTTTTAATTTTGCTGGATTTTTGTGCTAGTAATAGATCTCATGTTTCATATTATAGCACAGAAGCCTTCAAGACGAAAATAAAGTTTTTGCTGTTGCGCACCTACATATTTTCCTAAATTGTTGAATTTTGACATAGCTTGAAAGGACTCATATTTATAGCAAAAAGGCATTTTCACTTCTCCGAAGCATTTACTGTTTGAGAATAAAAATCATTTTGTACCTGACAACTATAACATCTCCTCCTAAATTTGCAAAGCATATCCTTCTCAGTAATGAGCTTACCTCCAACATGAGCTACCAAAGGAAACACTTCGAAATATTCTACTGGATTACCGGTAATTCTCATTGCATTGTTTCCAGATTAAATAGTACTTCAACGAAAATAGCACCATTAACAATGTCAAATCTTCCTTTAGATCCACTCGTAATCAGCATCATCAAATCAGCAAAGTCGCTGTTTCACAGAGCAATTTCAGCCGCTTCTTATACTCACACACATTCTCTCTCTCTGCAAACACCCAGGGTATACTAGTATTCCTCTGACACTTGTACTTTACGACAGGAATTTTCGTTTCCTTGAATGGTTACTTCAATCGGATAACGATATGGATAATAAATTTCGGGAATTGATAGTCCAACTTACTTTACGCTCGCACGCTGTCTTGCTCTTTTGGTAGGTGAAGAAAGTATTTCCGTGTTTTCTAGAGTATTTGTTGATTTTTTCCCGTTTGCTCTTTGTTTCCGCTTTACGTCCGATTATCTTTTGGATTCAGGTTGAAGGCTGCGAGGATGTTCCTTGCTAAAAAGTGCGAGGGGTTGATTTAGTTTATCACAATTGTACCACCAAAAAACGTTTTATGCTGCTGGCATTAGCGCCTTTAACGGTGAGGCAGATTGTCGATAGGCGTGCATACCACCAGGACTTAGGTATCCTGCCAACGTTGAACAGTGAGCAGGATATTTACCTTGATTTTTTTTCTAAGTTGAAACATATTTCTAAATCGATTTCTATAAATTTTGGATTTCTTGCTTCTTTTGTTCCATACCGGAAAACAAAGTGGTCTTCCTATGCTACGAATACTGTGCTGGTAAAAACATTGAGGATGATTTTGGATTGTTTTGAAAATCAAATATGATTGAAACTAATCTTCTTCATTTTCATAACAATTGTGAGTAGATTAGCCACTTTTATTTGACAGATGGTTGGAAAATATCGGTATACATTTGTCTTGCGAAAGATTTTTTAGTCTGTCAAATTGTCAAATTCATCAACCAAATAATCACCAACCATTGTTTGA
Source organism: Odontomyia ornata (assembly GCA_963969285.1). Taxonomy (NCBI): domain Eukaryota; kingdom Metazoa; phylum Arthropoda; class Insecta; order Diptera; family Stratiomyidae; genus Odontomyia; species Odontomyia ornata. Next base: position 276,800,133 of record OZ017742.1, read on the forward strand.
ATATTTACAAATTTTTCGATAGCTCTACAGTACTCATTATTTACAAAGATGCTTTTAAATTCTTCCAAAACTATTTAATCCCTTGTTTATATTGAAAACCAAAGGAGACGAAAAGGAATCCAAATCGTTTACAGGCAATATTTGGGCCTTTTTACCATGAAAACACTTTCCCACTTAACGATACCTTAAAATCTGATTGACTGCGATATAGGAAAAGTAGATTTCCATATCCTTGCTCGCATATGTATACAATTCAAGCAATCAGGAATTCATCCTCAATTCTACACTACAAATAGGATCCTGTAAAATTCAATTTCGTGAGTTACATTACACTATACACTATTTCCAATTAGAATACAAATTATTCTTTCACCGCTTTGATCTCTCCTCTGCTCTCTTCATGCCAAACAGTATACTCGTGTCTTGTCAAAAGGAATACCCTCTTCAAGTGTCAAGGATGTGTGATGTATGTCAACATAGTTAGTCTGTGGTGCTGATCCTTTTCTATTGAAAATGTTTAAATCTTAAACAAAAGCTAAATACATTTTCGAGTGTTAAGCCCTCAAGAAAGTTGACTGCATTTTGAGGTATTTCCAGTGTTAATTGCTTTTCTGAAAGGCTTGATTAGAAGACAAATCAGAATGAAAAAGATACTTATCAGAATTTGATGCCGTTTTGTGTTTTCAAAAGTCTTAAGAATCCTAAATAGAATTGATGTCAAAATGTAGTCCTATAGACTAATTGCGGAAAATTTAGAAACCAGCGAAACTAAGATACTTTGAAAATGTCAAATTTGATTTCTTGTGGATTTTTAAATTTTCTAAGAACTTCTGCAAGCACTTTCTACGATTCATTTAGTTTTCGTCAAATGTAAAAACGTAGCACTTTGCATGAAAATACTAATTTTTATGACGTTTAGAAGGCATAGATTTGAATCTTCCTAAAATACGTCAATTTCCTTGGCAGATCTCTAGCTTTGATCGTTCACTGTACTCGCAATTTCCACCTGATTGTCAAGATTTTGGTCTCATTTTGTAGCTGTCAATGTATTCTTTACGATAAGTACAAATATGTAGCATTATTTACAAATATACTAATTTTTATGAGGGTTCAAATAGGAATACAGCGAAAAAAACAAACTTGTCTGTATAAAAAGCCAAAAAAGATCAATACATGGGCGTAAAGAAACAAATTAAAATAAAAGTTATTTTTCGAAGTGGTCTAATAAGCAAAATAGTGTTATTTTGGGGGCAGGTTTTGGAAACTTTTTCCCTCTATGGTATTACTGTGGCTACATTGTCCAATCTATTTGCAAAATTTTGGTCTTAATAGATTGATCAGCATCTGAATTTTCCAAACTTTGGAAAGGTTTGAGGGCGGTTTTAGTGGTTGGAAGTGCAAAAAATTCCAATTTTTCATGTTCCCACCCCAAACTTTAAATCACTTTTTCTCCCCTTAAACATGCAAATTCCGCATTTTTATGATTTAATTTAAAGGCTAAACCCAAACTAGTGTTATAGTGGTCAGAAAATATTTTAGGCGAATTCTCTAGCGTGTAGGAGACGTTAAACTGGCTGTTTCTAGAGCACGTGTAATTTCCGTGCAGATTTCCAGGTTTGGTCGCTTACTGTGCCCGCAATTTCCATCCGATTGTTAAAATTATGGTGTCATCTTGAGCTGCTTCCATGTAGTTTCCGTCAAATGTAAATATTGTTACATGCACGAATAGTTTTGCGAGCTACTGTCACAATTGTTTTCACAACCATTAAGAACATAATGATCAACAAGCAAACCCACCAAGCATGATCAACATCTGAAAAGGAGTCACTGCACCAATTGTTTTCACAGCCATTAAGAACATAATGATCAACAAGCAAACCCACCAAGCATGATCAACATCTGAAAAGGAGTGACTGCACCTGCTCGAATATTCCAGCTGATTGTCCAATGTACGAGAAATGAATTGAATGACTAGAGACCCTTTATAAAGCCGAGCTGAATGATTGGTGGGATTCATTAGAACCGCGATAGCAAAAACTGCGATAGTGGAGTGAGAATTGAAAAGCGATATTGATCGAGTAATAGTAAAGTGATTTTTGTTGATTGTGAAGTGATTTCAGTGGACAGTTGAAGTAAAAATTGATAGACGACGTGTAAAATAGTGTGTGAGTGTGAGTGATTGTGCATTTTTTTAACTGATTAAATAAACTCTTTCAATTTAATTTAAAAGAAATTGCGTTTTCACGATAAGGCACATCGTGTCTTTAAAACACTCGGCACTATTGAAGCAAGATGTAATTTTAGCAGGCTGCGTGCTATTGCCAAAAAAGAGATCAGATATGCTTTGAAGGCTTATTTCAGCAGTCTGGATAGCTCCCTTGTGGCTAATAATACAAAGCCTTTTTGGTCTTATATAAGATCGCTGAAATCCTCTTCTTCCATTCCTAGTAAGGTCCGTTGGAATGGTGCAGAGGTTTCTTCTCCTCAAGAAGTGACTGACTCATTTGCCCAATTTTTCTCTTCAACTTTCTCTTCTCCCGCTGCAACTGTGCATCCTGTTGTCTTACCTAATTATCTTCCCTTCCCAATTTCCTTTATTTGTACTGATGCATCTGAAGTCGAAGCTCTGATCAATGCTCTTGATCCTAATATTAGCCCTGGGCCGGATGGTTTGCCAAACATATTTGTAAAGTCGTTAGCCTCATCGCTAAGTTTTCCTTTATCTCTCCTCTTCAATCTAATTTTGAGTACTGGTACATTCCCAAACCCTTGGAAAACAGCTAATATTGTGCCTATTTTTAAAAGTGGTGATTCTACGTCAGTTTCCAATTATCGCCCTATTTCTTTACTGTCCTGCTTTCCAAAGTTACTTGAACGGTTGGTTCATAATCGACTCTCAAACTCACTAGCTCCTATTATTGCTCCAGAGCAGTATGGCTTTCTCAAAGGATACTCCACTACCTCTAATTTAATGGAGTTCACAAACAGTATTGCAAGAGCTTTGGATAACCAACTGCAAGTTGATGTGATCTACACAGATTTCTCCAAGGCCTTTGACACTGTGAATCATTTACTTCTTTGTCGTAAGCTTGAAGCTCTTGGCATCTCGGGTGCTCTTCTATCTTGGATGTCATCTTATCTATTGTGTCGTCCCTGTCGAGCAAGTCTCTCTGGTATTACGTCTAGTCCTTTTTGTCCTTCATCTGGCGTTCCACAAGGTTCAATTCTTGGGCCTCTTCTCTTTCTGTTGTTCATAAATGATCTTCCCTTTGTAATTAATTCCTCGTGCCTTTTGTATGCAGATGACTTCAAAGTATTTCGAGCAGTCAAATCCCATTTAGACTGTCAGCTCCTCCAAAATGATTTGAATGCTCTAAATGAATGGTGTGCTTCAAATTATTTATGTCTTAACACTACTAAATGTCATAAAATGACTTTTTCTCTTAAGGACTCTCCTATTAATTTTAATTATATATTAAATGATGCTTTGCTCTCTGAAGTGTTCAGTCATAAAGACCTTGGAGTAACTTTTGATCCAAAACTCAAATTTGATACACATATTTTAAATGTGATTACTAAAGCGTCTAGAGTTTCCGGGTTTATCCTTAGACATTTAAATAAATTCAATAGCATCTCTTCTTCTGTCCGCCTATTTGTTTGTCTTGTTGGCCCTTTGCTTGAATACTGTTCTGTTATCTGGTCCCCCCGATATTCCTATCTCGTGACTTCTTTAGAAACTGTCCAAAGAAAGTTCACGCGTTTTCTTTTCCTTAAGTTTAATTTGCCGTATCAGCCTTATGAAAGTCGTTTATCTTTCCTATCTCTTCCATCCCTAATATCCCGACGAACTTATTTAGACCAATGTTTTTTGTACAAACTCTGCTACCATCAAGTCCCGTTAAATATTTTTTCTGAGCTGCGTTTCCGACAAACATTTCGTTCATCTCGGATGAATTCTTATTTCGTCATACCATATGCTAGAACTGATTTATATTTCTATTCACCAATCGTACGAAATCATAATAATCTCGAGCTTGGTCCTTTCCCCTCTTCTTACATAGCATTTAAGAAAAAAATAAGAGAGTTACTACTAGTTTAACTTTTAATTATCGACGTTTTAGTATTCTTTTTCATTTAAATTTTGCTGATTGTTCTTTGCGTTCCATTTTGTGATTGGATTGTTTAGTCTGTAAGATGGAATAAATAAATAAATAAATAAACATAAATCATAGGACCCTTTCCTGAATCCGATTGGGGAAATCGATATACGCTGGTTGTGGCCGATTATTTCAGCAAATGGCCCGAGGTCTACCCCATTCCCAACCAGGAAGCAACTACTGTCGCCGTGTAGCTAGTATTAAATTGGGTCAGTAGGATCGGCGTACCTTGTGAATTACATTCGGATCAAGGCCGAAACTTTGAGTCGCTAGTTTTTGGCGAAATGTGTGAACTACTGGGAATACGGAAAACGAGGACAACACCGCTGCATCCCCAATCCGATGGAATGGTCGAACGTTTCAACGGCACGCTAAATAAACATCTGGCCAAGATGGTTGACGAGAACCAAAGGGATTGGGACCGATATATCCCACTATTTCTGATGGGGTAAAGAGCTGCCGAACATGCATCGACGGGCCAAGCCCCAGCCAAAGTCATTTTTGGGAAGAATATTAGTGTGCCAGCTGAAATAAGGCACGGAACACCCCCTGAGAAACCCCAAACGATCTCGGAGTACGCAAGTGAGCTAAGACAACTGTTGAACCAGATACATCGGACAGTGCGAAAACACCTTGAATCGGCTACTGACCGCATGAAGACCAGGTATGATCTAAAGGTGAATTCCACTGGCTTCCAGAAAGATGACTTAGTGTAGCTTTATAACCCACAACGGCGAAAGGGTAGGTCTCCAAAGTTGCAGCATAATTGGGAGGGACCATACCGCGTTATAAAGCGAATCAACGACCTCGTGTACCGCATACAGGAATAACGTAAGCCAAGAGCCAAACTGAAAATCGTGCACCTAGACCGTCTTGCCCCATATTACATCCAGGGAGAATCGACTACAACTGGCGACACATCTTTTCGGGGTGAAAAGAACTAAGGTGGGGGCAGTGATCAACAAGCAAACCCACCAAGCATGATCAACATCTGAAAGTGTCACTGGCCCATTCATTAACCTGCTCGAATATTCCAGCTAATTCGCCAATGTACGAGAAATGAATTGAATGACTAGAGACCCTATATAAAGCCGAGCTGAATGAATGGGGGGATTCATTAGAACCACGATAGTAAAAACTGCGATAGTGTGGAGTGAGAACTGAAAAGCGATATTGATTGAGTAATAGTAAAGTGATTTTTGTTGATTGTGAAGTGATTTTAGTGAACAATTGAAGTAAAAATTGATAAACGACTTGTAAAATAGTGAAAATTAAAATTGTGAAATCGTTAGATGAGTGATTGTGCATATTTTTTTAATTAATTAAAAAAACTCTTTCAATTTAATTTATAAGAAATTGCGTTTTCACTTTCCCGGAACATTAACATTATTGGCGACGAACCATCACACGCGACAATATGTAGTACTTTATATGAAAATATTAATTTGGTTACATTTTCCAACCGATTTGCAATATTTTGGTCTTAATAGATGGATCAGCGTCTGAATTTTCCAAAAAGTATAAATTTGTGGTACTTTGGAAAGGTTTGAGGGCGGTTTTAGTAGTTGGAAGTGCAAAAAAGTCTAATTTTTCATGTGTCACACTCCTTCCCGCCCCCCTCAAAACTTTAAATCGCTTTTTCTCCCGTTAAACATGTGAATTCCGCGTTTTTACGATATAATTTAAAGGCTTAACCCGAACTAGTGTTTTGGTGGTCGGAAAATATTTTAGGCAAATTTTCTATTGTGTAGGAAGCGTAAAAAAGGCTGTTTCTAGAACACGTGTAATTTTCGTGCAGATTTCCAGGTTTGGTCGCTTACTGTGCCCGCAATTCCCATGGTGTCATCTTGAAGCTGCTTTCATGTAGTTTCCGTCAAATGTAAATATGTAGTACTTTGCATGAAAATACCAATTTTTATGACGCTTAGAAGGCATAGACTTGAATCTTCCTAAAATACGTCAATTTGCTTGGCAGATCTCTAGCTTTGATCGTTCACTGTACCCGCAATTTCTACCCGATTGTCAAGATTTTGGTCTCATTTTGTAGCTGTCAGTGTAGTCTTTACGATATGTACAAATTTGTAGCATTATTTACAAATACACTAATTTTTATGAGGGTTCAAATAGGAATACAGCGAAAAAAACAAACTTGTCTGTGTAAAAAGCCCCGTATTGAGTTATTTAATTATATATAGAAAATAAAATTAAAAAATTTACCTTGGTGTCGTCTAGCCCGAATAAATCTGGCCAAATTGGACTTGCACCGAAGCGTAGCTCCTATGCAGCAAATGAAACCTAAGTTTAGCCGAAATGTCCAGCCAAAATGTATCGACCAAAAAGTATAAACTCTCGTATTAAAACAGTATCAGCCAAATGATGGCCGAATTTTTACTATAATACGGTGCAGTACTTTCTGATCCGGAATTAACAATTTCAATTCTTTATATACTGGTTCTTGAACCTAAAATATATAACATACAATATGTGTGGTCTCATGACCCATAATTTACTTCACATGCATGTTATACGATACATTGATGTATTCAATGGATCGTACAAGTGCATGCATTTATCGCATACTTTCTAGGTCGTAAATCAAGTATATGCGATCGACCTTATGCAAACTTATGGGATTTGTTTTGATCTACTTTCATGAATGCGGAAGAAAGTAAAAGCGAAAGCAAAACATTGAACGATGTCGTCTTACACATGCATTCGTTCTGAGTAATTTATGTTGGGTTGTTTTTAAATGAAGAATGTAATGAATTATTCTTCTAGGTAGGTATAGGAATTAATGGTAAGTATAATAATAATCACAAATCATTACACACGTGCACAATAGAAAAATGTTTTCGCTCTTTAAAATCAATACATGGGCGTAAACAAACGAATTAAAATAAAAGTTAAGAACTTTTTCCCTTTATGGCATTACTGTGGCTACATTTTCCAACCGATTTGCAATATTTTGCTCTTAATAGATGGATCAGCGTCTGAATTTTCCAAAAAGTATAAATTTGTGGTGCTTTGGAAAGGTTTGAGGGCGGTTTGTGGTTGGAAGTGCAAAAAATTCCAATTTTCCATGTGTCAACCCCCCACAACTTGAAATCACTTTTCCTCCCCTTAAACGTGCGAATTCCGCGTTTTTGCGATTTAATTTAAAGGCTTAACCCATACTAGTGTTTTGGTGATGGGAAAATAATTTAGGTGAATTCTCTAGCGTGTAGGAGGCGTGAAAATGGCAGTTTCTAGAACACGTGTAATTTTCGTGCAGATTTCCAGATTTAGTCAGTTACTGTGCCCGCAATTTCCATCCGATTGTTAAAATTATGGTGTCATCTTGAAGCTGCTTTCATTCAGTTTCCAAGTGAGGTAAACGTACCATTGTAATGGATATGTAACAAATCAATCACGTTTACAAAATTTATTTGTCAAAGAACTCAATTGTCAAAACTGTCATTAGAGTATAGAACAAATATTGGTAGTAAGCTACTGACGAAAGTCAAGAATTCCAGCACAAGATAAAACCGTTCTCGTAATTTTCGACAACAAATGTTTTAACTCATGAATTACTTTGAGAATCCCGTGATGACTTTCATTGGGCACTGGTACATGTCGGTTTTGTGCGCTTAAAAATAACTCGATTTTTGCTTAATTCATCACCTGGTTGTAGAACAAGTGTAATAAGATTGAAATTTAGGTCTCTTTTTTGACATCATCACGTTCGAAGATGTGTCACCAATACTTTTTGCTAATGTTTGTTGTTGATTATGATAATGCCATCATTAGCGCAAGGTATTTTGCAATGATTGTTGATTATGAAGATTCATAATGATTAATTTGGATGATGAAATTGGTAGGATTCACTGCCAAATGTCTGTTGTTCTTATTTAAGATTATTTAAATCCTATTGATGTGGATAATGGCTACTATCTTCCAGAATAAGCTGGTTCTTTTACCTTCTATCCATTACTGTGAATTGTAATACCTATTTCCTTGTCTGCTACTCCAAAATACGATGCTTTATTGAGGTGCTTTAGTTATTTTATTTTAAAGGCGATAGCAAACATCTGACAAATTCAAAGCTTACTGATAAAATTGACAGATTTTCAGGTAGGAAGCAAATTTTCGGCTGCCTAGTTCTAAGAAAATACTCTCTTCACCAAATATTGCCTTATTTTTCGTTTGAAAAAGCACTTCGGCACGATGCAAACGCAAAACATTAAATGACCGTTAACTTCCTTCTGTCGTAGTAATTAACAAATACATTGAAATGCGTAGTTTTCACCTCAAGTAGTTATTGTCGGCCACTGTAGTTACAAACTATACCTCCATGGTAAAGACCTTGAATTGAATAACTTCTCTTTACCTTCAGAGATGATTTCAACAGAAACTCAACACTTGAGTAAAGTAAATGGGAAAATGAGTGAGTGAGTAAATCTACAAACAATTCTCTGAATTTAATTTTGATTTACCTTTAGGGGAGTTGCTCAGAAATACCAAGAACACACTCAAGTGTTATTTTACGAATGTACATGGAAGTATGTAAGTTATACAAGATGAGAGCAAGACAATGTTAAAATCCCTATTCACGGAGTATTCTTTCGTTAGTGAGGACGTGAAATCTCAAAGTGATTTTCGACTACTACCAACGATTGTACCAAACTAACCGCAAGTATGAGCTTACGATATTTAAACTTTACATTCGGTACCCTGAGCGAAACCTCGTCTGTATATAAAGACCTAATAGATAGTCCAAAATAGTGTTTGAGTGAGTTTTAGAGAAAATAGGAGGAGAACAGCTAATTTGATTAAGAAAGCATGATAGTGCAGTGAAATAGCGAAGAAAATCTGTTTTTGTAATGGAAAGACGAGAGTTTTGGTTGAACAAGAGACACCGAAAGTTCATGTGAAGGGACGAAATGTTTGTGGCAATAGAAGGATGTACTATTAACAAAAGCTTCCAGCTAAATGTATTTTCCATGGACATAAGAACTGATTTTGATGAGAAATGAGAAATTTCACACCATTGTCTGGCAGTGCTAACATGTGACTTGAAATCTTCCAACCATGGTGAAGATGAACACAACTCGAAATTTAATTTCGACAATCAATAGTTTCGCCTTAAGTATTTAGCAATTACCTTTAGGTTCTGATGCCGAACATGTTACCCCATCTGTAGTTTTTAAAAAGACCCGTAAAGGACGGCAGAGATAGAATGCTGCCTCACTGAGCCAGAAGGCTGGCTGCTGGAAAGGGTTATGTCCAGAACTCGTACGCTTGTAAGTCGCTAACTATTTGTAGTGTTACTGGGTGGGCCCTTTTTCCAGCATAATGCACACTACAAAGCGCTTACAAAGTGAACGAGTTTTTAAAACCCAAAATCAAAAGGCAAAAAAGTCTAGGTCAGAACTGACGGGGAAGAGAAAACTATAAAATCGACTTTCCATTCTCCATTCCATTCTCCCTATCCCTTAAATATCCGCGAAAAAAGTGTAATGAATCATGCGACGCCGCTGGTGACCACTACCAACACACTTTGCTGCTAGGTGGCTTGTCATTTTACGTTTGTTGCGACCAGTGCACATTCCACGTCTATTTTATCGTGGCATGCCAACAGAATTTTGACAGCCACATGGTGGCAGAGTGTGGTGTTAGGGTAGTGAGTGCCATCGAGAGCAATTGCATTGATCGCAGCGAAATTTTGGGGTGAAAAATTCTATTGTGAGTTTTGTAGATGGGGTGAGGATTTTGTGTTGCAGCCTGAACCCAGACGTGAGCACTTCAGGAAAATATGCTTTTGGACGAGGTTCTGAGAAATACTCATTTTCTTCGATTTTAGATACACTCAGAAGTAGATCACACGAATGGTTAGCACAGTACCAATAACGAGATGGAAAAAATGGCCATTTCGATGTAGAATTTCTGCGACATAGTTTTAGAGGTCGGTTCCGCGTTCGGACGTAGACTTTAAATCATTACAAATGGCGCCCAACGTGGGGCCCAAAACATCCTAAGGGGATAAACGATTCGCGTCTTCTGACGAGTTGGTTCTTTACGGAGGATGTAAGGTACTTTGGTACTCGAGCCTCACAAACAGGAGCAGTGGAGTTGTGTGATACACACTAGCAGTCGCTTCACGTGAGTTGTAGCTTCTGCTCTCCTTTGTTTAATTTTTTTTTCGCGACAGAATCCTTCCGATGTGTTGTCCCAGGGTAATCCCTGTAAAGACCTTCTTTTTTCTTGATGGAACTGTCAGCCAGATGGGGTTTCTCCTGTCGGCCTGGACACTCAAGAAAATAGAAGGCTACCTTGCCTTTATGTCGCGGAAGGATTCTACTTATTTCGTATGCGTGATAGACGAGTGGTATCGGTTCAACGTTCGGTGGCGTATGCTGGAGTGGCGAAGCCCGGAATGCTTCCACGCGTCGGAAATTTTGACCGCGTACTAAGCTGTTACGGTAGCTCTACCACTTGTCTCGTCGAGTCATTTAACGTAATTTAGAGACGGTTTTTGTGATGTATGTGGGTTTAGGGGATAAATTTTGTAAATCGACCGAAAACACCCTTTCTTCGGCAGATTACTACGCACTCTCATTTCCCTTTGAAGGAGTCGACTGCTGGAAAGGAAAGTGTGTATTAAAAATTTTTTTTTTCCTATCGTACTATTAATAGCTCGCCACTATCGGCCACTAACTTAGTAGTGAGTTTTCTTTTTCACTTATATAGTAGGAATAAGTATATCTTATATTTTTTTTCAGTAATATTATCAACAACCAAAACCAGCAACAACAAATATGGCAACGAAGCGGACCCCAGATAAGCGTTGGACCAGATCCAAAACGGTCCAACCAGCTAACTGCGGGATCTGTTTTGAAGACGTAGTGGAGGGCGTACACAGCGTGCGATTGGATTGTGGACACCTATTCCATCGTGCCTGTGTCCAACAGCTCCTCCTCACGTCTGCGCTTTGCCCGTTATCCCGGCGACCCATCGAGCGGACCGCCCTAGACGTCCCCCTCGGAACGCCCATCCCAACGCGTGGAGCAGTGGCGAAAGGGGTCCCAGATGCCGAACCGCACCAACCACTGATGGACTTTCAAGGAGCCGTAGGCGGTGAAGTTCCGCCTGCAGTTGTCGCGTCCGAGGTTCCACCCGCGCCTTCCACCCACTCCATTGACTCCCTCGTGGCGTTAATGCGAGATATGTCGGAGAGGATTGGCAACTTGGAGGGTAGGCTCCAGAACCTCCCCATGAGCCAACCACCCAGCCGCGTGAGAACTCCGCTTGGCTGGGAGCCCAATTCCAGTGGGGCTATGCCCCACTCTCGACCATCTGATCAATAGCCCCTACCTCCAAGGAACTCGGGAATGGATCCCAGAGCTCCCGAGTATAGACCACGATACAGCACCGCACCTCCTTGGGTACCTCCAGTCCCCGAGGCAGTTCCTTACAACAGGTCAATCGAGGATGCGATTCCCCCCCGGGAACGCATTGACACCTTTCCGAGACCCGACGCCTCGTATCATGGACAGTTGGCGCGTGAACTTCACGGGTTTCAACGCTATGATATCAGCGGACCGGTTCCTTTTCAGGATCCAGGCGTTAGTATCCAGCACCCTGGGAGGTGATTTCTTGGCCTTCCTTCGGCATGCACATCTTTTGTTCAGCGGAGATGCTGCCGACTGGTACTGGAGTTTTAAGGAGTCGACGCCACGTCCCACTTGGAACTCTTTCAGTGCAGCCTTCCGCAATCGATTTGATGATGGCTTCACTGAGAGAGAACTAAGGGAACAGATGAAGAAACGGAAACAAGGCGCTCACCAACCGTTCGACCAATACTACACAAGTATAGTGAGATTGAGCACTTGCTTGCGAACAACCATGCCCGAGGACGAACTGGTAGAAATTATCAGGGAGAATATGCGTTGGGAGCTTCAGAGCAGCCTTCTGCATTTTCCCATCAACACCATACAGGGATTACGCCTCCATGCCCGTAGGCAAGATCAACTGGATGAGTGGCGAGGTACCTTCCGTCCACAACCTCGCATAACGGGACCAAATCCCCGAAATCATCACGCCGCGGAGTTGATGGCAGCGGACCACCTACTTGTTGAACCAGTACCAGTACCGAGGAGCGGAGCACCACAGGAGCTTGAGGACCCAGCATTGATTGATCGACCCTCCCTAGAAGCAATCACTAGCCCGACGGTCTGTTGGAACTGCCGACAAACGGGGCATCGGTTCTATGCATGTCCAGCGGAGCCGACGCTTTTCTGCTACCACTGCGGGAAGGCCGACACATACGCACCTGATTGCGCAAATTGCAAATTGCGAAAAAACTTGCCAGCGAGCGCCGCAACCACCCGTTGGCACTCCTAACACCCGGACGAACCAATGCTGACCCCATCACTAGCTATGACCAAGCCCCAGACATGACTCCAATTTTGCTGACTCGCACCGCCAAACACAGTTCTCCCGAAGTTCCACAACCAACGCCATCCTTTGTCGAGGCAGACGCGCAGGGAAACGATAGCGAGGTGAAAGTTCCTTGGCATGTCAAACCCTTCCACGTCAGACTGCGGAATTATTTTGCTACTCGACAGCGCATCTTCCACAAGGAGTTGGCTACAACTGCCCCACCGCGAAGAAAGCGAGCCACGCGTCGGATGCGGAGCTTCTGGAGAAGGGTCAGGCAGGCGAGGAAGGTGCTGAAGGATATTCACTTTGACGAATTATTGTGGGATGACGTTCGACCATATGCGTCAGTACACCTCCTGCAAAAACGATTGTCAGGGTTAGTCGAGGGAGCCAGTGTGAATTGCATATCAGCCGATTTTGCAGGGGAAGTACTGGCAATGCACGCGGGCCAAATCCACCATTTTACCACCTGGTTAAGCACGGCGGACGGAACTCGTCACTCTGTAGTGGGAAGAATTACGACGGATGTCACCTTTAAAGGAGTAACTAAACCTCTGGAATTTTACATCATACCTCAATTAACCCAGAATCTTTATCTTGGAGTGGATTTCGTTCGAAAATTTAACTTGGCCCCGGCACTGTTTTCCGGTACGACCCTGGAGTCCGTCACCACAATTCCTGACCAAACTCAAACTAATCACGTATTACGACATACACTGGATGTGAATCAGCAACTGAGACTTGACTCGGCTATATCGGCTTTTCCATCGCATGAGAAGGAAGGTCTCGGGCGGACGGCACTGGTGTTACACACTATAGATGTGGGGGATGCTAAACCCATAAAACAGAGACATTTTGCCATATCTCCAGCGAAGGAAAAATCGTTATATGCCGAAGTTGATCGAATGCTAGCATTAGGCGTGATCAAAGAATCGCAGAGCGCGTGGGCTTCCCCAGTCACCTTAGTTGTCAAGCCGAACAAGGTCCGACTATGCTTAGATGCCAGACGCTTGAACGCCGTCACTGGCAAGGACGCATACCCTCTACCGTTGATTGAAGGCATTTTGAGTCGGTTGCCTAAAGCCCATTTCATCACGAGCTTAGACCTCAAGGACGCCTTCTGGCAAATTCCTTTAGACCCTGGCTCAAAGGAGAAAATAGCCTTCACAGTCCCAGGTCGGCCCCTGTATCAATTCGTGACCATGCCATTCGGATTGTGCAATGCCCCTCAAACAATGACGCGCCTTATGGATAAGGTGATACCACCTCATTTACGGCACCAAGTTTTCGTGTACTTGGACGATCTGCTGCTTATAACCGAGACCTTTAACGAACACATCGAACTGCTCCAGGAGGTGGCTCTACACATCTGGAGGGCAGGGTTAACCATTAACATACACAAGAGTCAGTTCGTGATGACTGAGGTGAAGTATTTAGGTCACATCATTGGGCATGGCAATATCAAAGCCGATCCGGACAAGACTCAAGCGATTGACGCTTTTCCATTACCCAAGACCACCAAGCAATTACGCCGATTCCTAGGCTTATGCGGATGGTACCAGCGTTTCGTACGTGACTATGCCACCATTTCCACTCCTTTGACCGACATGCTGCGTAAGGGACGTAAGTTCGTCTGGGAAGAGGCCAGCTTGCAAGCCTTTGAAGAGCTAAAGAAGAGTCTGACTACAGCCCCCGTACTGCACAGCCCGGACTTTGACAAACCGTTCTCAATCCATTGTGACGCGAGTCAACATGGGGTGGGAGCAGTCTTAGTCCAGGTTGCGCAAGACGGCGAGGAAAGACCTATAGCCTTTATGTCCCACAAGCTGAACCAGGCCCAGCGGAACTATACGGTCTCGGAGCAGGAGTGCCTAGCGGCTGTGCTGGCATTGAAACGTTTTCGAGCATATGTAGAAGGACATCCTTTTGAAATCGTTTCTGATCATGTGTCACTGAAATGGCTGATGAGCCAAACTGATCTCCACGGGCGCTTGGCCAGATAGGCCTTGAAATTACAGGCGTTTGACTTCACGATAAGACACCGCAAAGGAAGTCAGCACGTGGTACCGGACAAACTATCAAGGATGTTCGCCCCTGAAGGAGCCGAGTTGGCCCAGGAGGACGACAGCCCCCTATGGATCGACTTGGACCATTCTGCCTTCAAGTCAGCATATTATACCCAGCTGATGAATACGATTCAGAACCAGTTGCCACAGCTGCCAGAACCACGGGTGACGGAGGGATTTATATACAAGCGGGCGAGACACGCCTCCGGAGACCCCATCCAAGAAGAGGAACAGTGGAAGTTATGGGTGCCCGAAGAACTGACATGCGAATTGATTAAGCGGGCTCATGACCACCCATTGAGTGCACACGGTGGTTATGGTCATACGCTTCGGCGACTGAAGACTTACTTCTTTTGGCCTAAGATGGCGCAGCAAGTGAAAAAGTACGTAGCCGCTTGTGAGCTCTGCAAATGCACTAAAGCGCCCAATTCTGTTCTTCGGCCCCCGATGGGAAAATTCGAATTACCGGAGCGGGTGTTCCAGCGCCTGTATATAGATCTCATCGGTCCGTACCCTCGCTCGACTTCGGGATACACGGGAGCTGTTGTGGCCCTGGACCACCTGTCCGAATTTCCGATTGTGGAACCTCTTCGAAACCTGCACACCGGCCCCATAGTCAGTTTTCTGGGAAATCGCGTTTTCCATACATTTGGAGTACCGGAGAAGCTGGTCTCAGACAACGGAGTTCAGTTCACCTCGTCTAGATTTGGAGAATTAATGGAGAAGCATGGCATTATGCATCAGCGGACTGCCGTTTATTCTCCGCAAGCCAATGCGTCCGAGCGGTTGAACCGCACCCTCATAGCCGCCATTTGGGCCTACGTCCAACCGGATCAGAAGGATTGGGACCGCAGGATTTCCGCCATCACCAGTGCCCTGCGTTCGTCCTATCACTCCACCACAGGCATCTCCCCATACTTTGCCGTGTTCGGCCAGCATATGATTTGTCACGGAAACTCGTACCGGCTATTGCGACAGTTGAAAGGGTTGGAAGACCCATTAGTAGTGCTGGAGCCGCAGGAGAAACTCCAAATTCTACGAGAAAAAATCCGGGAGAGGATTGAAGACAGTAGATGGGTGGGGGAGGAGCGGTACAATCTGCGATCCCATCCTTCTGGCTTCAAGGCAGGCGACGAAATCTACCAACGGAATTTTAGACAAAGTGAAGCAGGTCGGCACTACACTGCCAAGCTAGACAAGAAGTTCGTGAAGTGTCGAGTCTTACAAGTTTTAAGTCCCACGCGGTACCTCATTGCGGACATGTCCGGAAGGGAGCTGGGAGTATACCACGCTGAGAGAAAAGAAAAAAAAATAACATCATAGGGCCAAGTAGCGTTCCTTCAGTCTCCCCATGCCTGGTAGGCATCGTGGACACTGCCCTGTAATGAATCATGCGACGCCGCTGGTGACCACTACCAACACACTTTGCTGCTAGGTGGCTTGTCATTTTACGTTGGTTGCGACCAGTGCACATCCCACGTCTATTTTATCGTGGGATGCCAACAGAATTTTGACAGCCACATGGTGGCAGAGTGTGTGGTTAGGGTAGTGAGTGCCATCGAGAGCGATTGCATTGATCGCAGCGGAATTTTGGGGTGAAAAATTCTATTGTGCGTTTTGTGGATGGGGTGAGGATTTTGTGTTGCAGCCTGAACCCAAACGTGAGCACTTCAGGAAAATATGCTTTTGGACGAGGTTCTGAGAAATACTCATTTTCTTCGATTTTAGATACACTCAGAAGTAGATCACACGAATGGTTAGCACAGTACCAATAACGAGATGGAAAAAATGGACAGTTCGATGTAGAATTTCTGCGACATAGTTTTAGAGGTCGGTTCCGCGTTCGGACGTAGACTTTAAATCATTACAAAAGTCTGTTTCTTCCTTGTCAAATAAAGTTGTTCACCAAGGGAAAACATGGGGCATCTATTGGAATTGGATCCACTTCTCACGCTTTCCAACCGTACTTAAAATTCGTTGGTAAGAGCCCTTACAACGATAATAAGGAGCTACGACCCACTGGCTAGCTCTGGCTAGCCTTCCATCAATGTGGGTCTCATACTCAGTAAATGTTTGAAAATAAGAAAGCCGAACAGTTACGCTTCTTTTCTAATTCATTTTATTAAAATATTTATTCGATAATATCGCCTTACAAATCCTCAGTGGCTTACAGTTGGTGAAAGGACGTGTCGGGTGCTTTTTGAACTCGATATGAAGGATCTACGCCTTCTCAAATTTTTGCGCCTTCCACCTAGCATCCGTGCCACTGTTGCCGTCAATGAATGCGGCAGCCTGAAAGAACTGGCGTTCACCGCAGATCGTATATCCAGTATTGGCACACCAGACACGGTATCGTGCATGCAGAACAACCCAACTACACACTTGGTGAGTGATAACAAATCGATTCTAAGAAGCATTGACGAACTAAGAACGGAAGTTAACCACATGCAAGTGTTGCAGCTCTTTTCGTTGCTCGTTTCAGCATCCGGTGACAAAGTTTTCGTGTTTTCACATGGTCTACTGACAATTAAGTGTCACGCCCCATCCTGGGTGCTGATTTCCTCAGACGTTTCGGATTACTCATTGACTTGAAGATTTGCAGGCTCTTGGACGCTATGAGTCAGGTGGCTATATCAGGGAAGCTCCGGTAGCATCAGGTGGTGTCACTTACAACCTTCATTGGAAGTTCACTGTAATCATCGTTACTAAAGGGATTTCCAGGTCTTACCAATCCTGCAGTATCCGCTCACCCTTCAATGCATCATACTAAGCATTTTATAATGACTACAGGCTTCCCGGCCATGTCGATCAAACCAAAGCCAGCTACACATAGGACGGGAAAAGCTCCTGTTTCTGCTAGATATAGGCTTTTGCTGGCCGTCCAAGAGCTCCTGGGCAAGTCCCCTGCATGCTCTCCCAAAGAAAGACAGTACGTGGCATCCATGTGGAGACTTTTGTTGCCTTAACGCCGCCACAATTCTAAATATATATCCAATACGACACATCGAGGACGTAACCGTGAATTTGAGTGGCATGCGTGTGTTCTCAAAAATTGATTTATTGTGCACATTCCACCAGATCCCTATAGCAGAGGCAGACGTCTCGAAAACAGCGGTCACAGGTCCATTTGGACTATTTGAATTTACTGTGATGACGTTTGGTCTTAACGTGGTGTGAACTTTTCAGCGCTTCATGAAGAAGGTGCTTTGAGGGCTCGATTTCTGCCTATGCCACCTTGGAGTCGTACTAATTGCGTCAAAATTGGAGAAGCAGCATCTGTGAATGGTGTTTAAGCGTCTATCGAGTTTTGGGGTTATCATAATTGTACCGAAGTGCGTGCTTGGTGTGAGCAAGATAGAGTACCTCGGGCACGTTATTAGCGAGAAGGGTATATGCAACCGGACGTCTCGAGTAAATGCAAACTGGAAGTTTAAAAGACCTGTCACGATCTCCGGTGGCTCTTAGAAACGCTGAACTTTTATCGGCATTTTGTCCACGACGCCACTGTGCCTCAAACCCCCTTCAACAGGTTATGCAAAGAAGACAGGACAATAATTTAGTGGAACCCAGAGCCGGTGGAGGCATGTGTGAAGTTCAAGAACAACTTAGCGGAATCCATATTACTCATTCAGCTTCAGGCCAATAAATCTCTCAGGCTGATTACTGATGCATGCAACGTAGTTGTAGGCACCGTATTAGAGCAAGAGCAAAATGTTCAGTGATCCCTATTGGCGTTTTTTTTAAAGAAAGCTTTCTCTACACAAGTCTAAGTATATCGTATATAACCACAAATTGCTTGCTATATATGCCAGCGTTCATCATTTCCGGCACTACCTGAAAGGTTGAGCATTTTTCGTCCTGACGGATCACAAGCCGCTCACGTACGCGTTCACTCAATCGGTAAAAAAAGCGTCGCCGCGCCAAACCAGGCATCTAAACTACGTATCCCAATTCATGATGGACTTCAGTTTCATGCCCGGGGCCAGCAAGGATGTTATAGACGCACTTTCTTGTATAATTACAAGTGAAATCAAGCTTGCCCAATAGAAGAGCCGTAGCATCGAACTACGATAGCTACTTTGAAGCAACTTCACCTCGCTGAAACTTATCCGTCGTTCCTTCGGCTCGCATCAGAAGTTGGTTTACAATAAGTCTCTAGGCTTTGTCGCAGTCTCGTTGCGGAAGAAATTTTTCGAATTTTTTCACTAACTGGTGCATACCAGTGATTGGTGGTTTGTTTAGATAAACATAAGCAGGGACATTCGTGTTTGGGCTCATTTGTGTGTGCCATACCAGTGCTTGAAGGTTTCTCGTCAGCAAAAAAACCCGGTGCCAGATGGTCGTTTTCAGCACATTCATTTGAACATTGAAGGGCCACTAACCTCGTCATAAGGTTTGAAGCATTGCCTAATGATGATCTATTATTTTTCGAGGTGGCCACAGGTCGTCCCTATAGCCGATCAGACAGCGGAAACCGTCACAAGAACATTGTTTAGTAACTGGATTTTCCGTTTTGGTACATCTTACCTCATCACAACAGATAAGGGTACCCAGTTTGAATCGTCTCTATTCAGGTCACTCGCCTTTTTCTTCAGAAGTGCCAGAATTGGAACTCACCTTATCACCCTGCATCCAATGGAATCGTTGAGTGCTGGCACCGTACGTTATAGGTCGCAATTATATGTCACGTTGGCAACGCTACCTAGCCAGATATTTTTCCTACTGTCTTAT
This sequence comes from Odontomyia ornata, assembly GCA_963969285.1. Lineage (NCBI taxonomy): Eukaryota > Metazoa > Arthropoda > Insecta > Diptera > Stratiomyidae > Odontomyia > Odontomyia ornata. The sequence continues at coordinate 276,819,505 of OZ017742.1, forward strand.
TAAGACTACGCACCAGCTTTAAAGAGAATGCCAATGCATCGTATTAAAAGCTGCTATACGGAACCACGTTTGTTGATTTTCAAGGAAATTCATAAGTCCCGGCAGTCCAATGGTCAGCTCGCATGATTTTTTCGTAAATCTACAAGTGCATATATCGAAAATCCGGCCAGTGCTAACAGCCCACTAAAATAGTCGTACGATTTTCGTTAACAAGAGGGTCAGTTGCTGCACACATGTTCTCCTGCATATGGATGCAGTTCGTAAATCCCTGTCACCACCTTACTCAGGACCACATCGTGTTCTACAGTGGCTATATCGTGCAAAATTGATGTAGAGCGCTTTAGAGAAGTGGGCCACGTTTTTAGTTTTGGTTCTAAAATGGTGAAAAATGAAAATTTTTTCTTAATTTTTTTTTTTTTTGTCGCAAGCCACTTTAAGTGGAAGGGTCTGTCGCAGTTATCGCACTCAATGGAGTTTTTTCTTGTCAGCTTTGCTGGCATCAATTTATCGCAAACCATACAAAATCCGTTGTCTTTATCTGAAAAAAACTGAAAACTTTTTTTTGCCTTTTTTCACAGCTGATTGTGAAGAATAGGCCTTTTTAAACGTTCGTTGGTATCTGCGATTTTTGACGTCACGCAGCTTCTTCCGCGACCTCTCTATTTTCAGGGAATGTAATGATGCTGCTTCTCAGCGGTTTGTGGCCATGATTGGATTTCTGCTTTGGAGCGACATAATCAAGCGGTCCAAAACAGTCCAATATTGAACGTGTCGCTGATGTAGATGCAGTTGAAGAACATGTTTTGGACTCTTCTCGCGCCCCAGGCTCTTCTTCAACTCTAACAAAAAGTTGTTGGAGTTCGTCTTCCTTCTGAACAACTTGATTTTCAACAATTGGTGCTCTCCACTAAGAGTTGCCGTCACAAAACCGTCCTCGTTAAAAATTTCTGGATTAAATGGGGAAATTCCGGTTTTCTTGAAATCTACAGCAATGTTTCGAGTGTTGAGACTGTTACGCAGGGCAATGGTAACAATTTCAGGCACATGCTAGATTTCCAGTGGCAAACCAATATGATTCTTTGACCATGCATCGCATTGAATGTAGTAGGATCTTTTGACCGGTCCAAACACACCAACGTCTAAAGGCTGAAACTGATGGCTGCAATGAGGCGGCAATGTTAGAATGGTGATACCATGCTCAAGGGTGAGATCGATAACTTCAATAGTGACGTGCGATCGGTGATTGTCTATTGACAATAATAACGGATTCTCTTTTGACGCATGTGCAAATTTGACAAAAGGGTCGCATGAACTGGACAAAGTCAACGGCAGTCATCCACCCTGAGCCATTCGCGAAGCCGAGGGCACTTGGTGTGGCATTGTACATGCATGATGTTCTCAAATTTTTTTTTCGGGGATACAAATAAAAATGTGGAATTAAATCTCCACCAGCACTAATAGCCGTCACCATCAACACATTTGTACCACGTTCTGCAGCTAAGTGCAAACCAACCCTCGAACCTTTTGCAGCAACGATTTTAATGGTTTTTGTCGGAACCGTAGAGACTCCGGTTTAATCTGCATTCCAAATGCAGCCTGGAGGGATCGGATGTTCATTTAACGCAGCATGAAGCAGACGGAAAAAGTCGTTGATGGTTTCTTTATTGAATGCTATTACTGTATTCTCGCTGGTTGATATTGGCGTTCCCAAAGAGAGGTGTGGGTGGCATTTCATAAAGGCGTTATACGTATAGAAAACATGAGCCACAAAAAATCAAACAATTAAAAAATTGAACTATTATTGAAAGACAATTTGCCAACTAATGATAAGTAAATATTCAGTTAACAAGAGATAGAGAAATGTAAAAAAATATCTACCATTTTTCCACCGTGTGCAGGTCGTTCTTGTAGTATATCTAACAATTGTGTCTTGGTAACAGCGGCAATATTCGGATATCGGTCGGTCGCAAGTTTCAACTAGCGTTGAAAAGACGACCTACTAACATCGGTAGCAGCAGAAGCAACACGCTCCGATATTTTATTTATTTTCACTTGCTTTAAAGCAGCAATAAATTTTTCATAATTCACCTCTTTTTGGGAGTTTCCTTTTCTTTTTGGGAAGCATGATGGCTGAAATGATATAAATAAGTAAATAAGACATTTGCATAATTGATAAAAAGACTTTACTGTGCAACGAATGGTATTACACAAGTGGCTCATGTCTGTCCACAAATAGTGGCCCACTTCTATCTAAAAGCGCCTTTTTTTTGCATATCCATCCAAAGAAACACAATGTCAATAATTTGCAAAAGTCCCTTTGCATTTCAAAGATAATATGTCCAAATAACGTATTGCATATGTACCTGAGTTTTCCTCGGAAAAATGAGATGACAAATCGCGTGAAAGCGTACGAGGGTAAAAACTTTCTCGGCGAAATTCTTAGCGAGTTTCTCTGTACGGTGCAAGAGTAGGTTTAGCTCCAAATGCTTCCAAAAAGTGAACTCCCGTCAAAATACGATAAATAATGTGTGCGGTTTGACATAGATGTCACTAGTCTTACAGTTATTCGGGTGGCCCACTCAAACCTGTGGTCCACTTCTGTCTACAGCACTCTAAATAGGCATCAGACCAATATGTTGATGCAACGAATTAAGCCGGCTTTTAAAAAGTTTGAGTGGGATTTGCATCAAGCCACTGACCCGCTGGATATCACTGGTATACCGAGAGCTATTCATCCACAGAACGTTTCTGCAGCATCCGGAGCGCCTAGTGTAACTCCTGCTGAAGTGGATTATGCGAGCCCACTGGCAGCACTCTTTTCCTAGCGCACTCTTTTCATCATTTAAATAGCGGCTGGCACCAGTGAACCCCACCCCCCCGTAGGGACTAGGACTTACTCGCCGAATAAGAAGCAAGTGCGTTCCGATATGCGAATGATCAGTGTCATCTCATTGACATTTGGGAGGGAGTACTGTGCCGACGCAGTTCAAGGTTGCAACATACTCGTACTTGTCATTATTTTGTACTCTGACCACCAGGCCGCATAGTAGGCAGTTAGGTTGGTAGAGTCTATAATCTTGGTCTCTCTCTCTATTCGGATATCTTGACGTGTAAGCGCATTTTGCCATAGCTCTGTTTAGGTTGAAGTAAAATTGAGATTATTATATTTTGTCAACGAAAGTTTTATCATTTCAGTTTACTGTGCCCTAAAGGCTCTTTAGGTCCCCTAGGTAATTGATCAGTGTTTGGGTGACTAGTTTGCTGAGCCTGTAACCTCCTTCCTACTTTATGCACTTTTTAGAGCGTACGCTGAAACAGCTGCGTTTGATGGTTTTATTGGCACCTTTTTACTCTGTCTGCGTAGCAATGAAAATTATAGGTATTTGGCCAATTAGTTAACACAAGTGTTAAGGAAATAAAAAAAATTATCGATTGAACTTTTCCACCGGCAGAATTATGGAGATGTTTTCAATGTCTTCGGTCACCCATCTCAGGTGTATTCGATGCGTGCAAATTTATTGAACTTTTTTGGGAATGCTTGGTGACCATAATTATTGCAAAGTATAATGGCTTAATAAATTCGTGTGAATGTAAGTATTAAAATTTGCCAAATTAATCAAATGATTGATTCCCTACTTAAAATTTAAATTGTCCAGAGTTTCACTTAATGATCTTATTCAGACTGCTTATAAAAGCAAGAATTGAGTAGCCCGTGGTTGGAGTAGGCACAATGTAGACCGAAGGTCTCATGTTTGAATCCCATTCGTGACAACGAGATTTGTCTCAAGTGAATCTTCAGACCGACTATACGCCCATTCAGTTATTATACGTACTGGCTTAAAATCATAACGGTAGCTGGTGGACGGAAGCACACGGCCAAAGCGTGGTACTGGCCATATCACCTTCTCGAGTGCTGATACATTCGATCAAGATAATGAGATACTCTAGCAAGCAAGCATATATATTGTCACTTTATTTTCACACTATCATTACTTTTCACTCTCGACTCTCCTTTGAATTTCCACCCCTTGCAATCTGAAATACAACACACGCGCAAGTAAAGCATGCGAAAATTTTCTTCAACAAATTGCCTTAGGGACATTGAGTTGAATTGCGTTGCTAGAATACTATTGAGCTGGAGTTGTGTAGTTTTAAGGATTCCATCATAGTCAACGGTCGGATGATATAAGAAGAATAGCTAAGAGTCTGCTAACCCAGTGCCGTTGCTACTCCACATATAACATCACATAATACATCTGAGCTCTCTAGATTTGTACAGCTGTGGTTGTTGATGTTGTGGCTCGTGCTTGTTCTTGTTCAAGTAACCCCCAAATGCAGAGACTCTACCATAAACATTACGTTATAGTTTAAGTCCATCCATCCATTCACTTGGAGAAATATTTTCTGCATACTTGCAGTAGCTCAAAATACTACTCGAGGTCTTATAGGGCATACGGAATCCTATAGGTATACAATCCGTACCCATATAGATGCACATTCTCATACCCGTAGTATAGGAGCGTACATACAAAGCATACTTTGCTTAACGGAAAGGATTAATTTAATCATTCCACGCTGATACAAAAGTAGGACAACGCCAGCAGCCACAAGCTATTCAACGTACGGTTTAAGCTCTCATTTAGCACTCCATTCAACAGACACATACCGGGACGTGAAAAAAATTGCGAAGGGAGAGAGGAATGGGAGAGATATGTTGTAAAAAAAGGGATGATGCTTTCGACAACGAACTTTAGGGCTGTTGGTGATGCTGAATCAGATGAAGGTAAATGCTGATGTTACTACACAAGCTTTAAAATGAAATCTTGTGGTAGGATGCATTGTTTTTGATTTTTATTTTTTTTTTATTTTAGAGGACATGGCATTGAAGCGTTCAAAACAGTGTGGTTTGAATTTAGATTTATTGAAAATTAGCAATTTTGTTTTCCTAATATCGTCAGTTACCGATAAGTGATTTGAATATAATTGTGTTCCCTGCAGCGAGAGTGCTGGTCCACAGGAGGCTTGTATTTTTTGCTGAGTGCCATCCCCATGTACCCGAGGAAGTGAAAGTTTCCGAAAGTTTCCTCCATGGACAACATCCGACTATATGTGTTGGTCTAACTTTTAATGTAATTTCAGCCAGGAGCGAGGATGCTACTTTGCCTTAGATCCGTCGGGTGTTCAGGACCCGTTCCCATCGAGGGAAGGCAGCCAGGGGCAAAATGGCTATGGCGAACGGAGCCTTGAGGCTTAGCCAACCTTTGAGAATACAACTACTCCTAGCGATATGTTAAATGCTAAGGGAAGGAGCCCAGAAAAAAAAAAACCAAGAAGGAGAAAAACTTACGGTGCAGGGAGTCATATCCCGAGTACCAGTGGCAGAGAGCATTGAGCGAGCAGGCTTCTGGCCATCATCATCCAGCGACTGCAATGTTAGTGAAGTGATGAACTGAGACAGACAAAGAAACTCCATTCCGGTTAGACCCAGGCTTTGATATGGGAGCCAACAATACTGGCATCATCTTTAGCGGCAACAATATTGACTGAAAAATCAAAGACAAAACAGGCAACAATGGACAGTCCAAACTGAGATTCTTGCGGCATTTGGGTGCGGCAAAAAAGTGGAAAATTCTGCAGGATGCACTAAATGTTCGCGCGATGGGGGGAAAACATCATCGAGAATTTGATAGTTACTACTGCAACCCATAATGAAGTGACCAAAGCAAGGGTCTTAAGTCCTGAAATAAAAATGAGCCATCCTAAAGTCTATAACGTAATCACGGCAGGAAGAAAAGGAGCGATCAGATAAATTGAGTGATGTTGTTTGATTGCACCACCACCATAGAAATGGAATGCTATTCCAGGCGTTTCAGCCAGTGCTGACAAAAGCAGCGAAGAAAGACATGAAGAAATTCCTTCAAAAAGTGCTAGAAAATAAAGTTTGCTTTGATGCCCAACAAGAAAAAAACCTGGCGCAAGGTGGGAGAGAAAAAAGCCACGAAGAAGACCCCGGTAGGAAGGCATACTAATCGAATTGAAGCCCATGGTAAGGGATTATTACAGGTTGCTTACTTGTTACGCGTGCCTCACCACAATTATAGAGCATGCATTGTTTAGTTACAAGATTGAACATCCACCCCATTGAAGCAACAAGGTGAACATTCAATTCAACTATTGCTATAAATTATGTTAACATTTGCTAACCTTTTTGGATTCAAAACGTAAATAGAACTAAGTTAAATTATTATAGGATTAACTTAATTGTAGAGCTCCATATACCACATCACCGAGATTATCAAATCAGCCTTAACATGGACAGTCACCCACATCTGGCATATCAAGGAAGCGGAACAGTAGGGAGTGGCCCGGTTGATACGCGTCTTTTTCAACACAATGAAGCCCTTTAAAACGCGTCATATATTATATGCCTTGCAGCAGCTACCCCATATTTAGAGGGTGATTAGGGGACCAATTCTCAGACGGAAGGGAGATAAGTAACAATATATTAAATCCAACTACCACACATTCAACATTATTTGCATTTTTATCATTATCTTTTAAATTTACTAGCGGTGGTGAATGGAACTCACGAAATACCATAATATTTTCTTAATCATGGCACCGATAATTATTGCGTACCAGCGTTCTCCCATTCGCAACTTCAAATTGTCTACGTAACATCTTCGCCTTCTTTTGGGAACTTCTATTTTTTTTTTGTTTATTTAATTTTTTTATAGTTATTCCATTTACCTTTAGTTTTTATTGTCCTCTCCTCTTGATTCAACCTTCTTACTATAATAATAATAATCTTATCTTTCCCACTAACAACATTCCATTCATTACTTCCCATTAACAAAATTTCATACGAGATCCTTTCGCTAACAAAACCTCATTCCTTCCTTCATACTAACCAATTTCATTCATTATGTCCCTCTAACAAATTTCATTTGTTATACTAACAAAAGCTCAGTCACGCTTTCCTACTAACAAATTTTACAGTTGAAGTTGCTAAATGAATGAATGGGAGATCAACAGAAGGTGGGCCCGGTGATAGCGTCGTAGTTTCTAGACCTTGGGGTCCGCTGGGTCCCTGGGTTCAAGTTCTTTCGAAAGCAGGAAACCACTCTTTTTGGGATATCGGCAAAAGCAATTATTTCCGTGTATATAACGATGGTTATGCAAATTGTCATATGTGCAACATGGAAATTGTTGCGTTTGTCGATATGGAAAAGATGTGTGGGTAACGGAATCAATGTGTATTGAACTTCGATTACATTACCCGGATACGGCAGGGAGAGTTGGGTAGGAAACGATAACGGGATTGGCGTTTTGAGTGGATGGGGACCTGTATTTGGCTTTGGAAATAAGAAAGAGTTTTTGCAGTGTCGTGGTGATTTTGGTAATTAATAGTTCAGGGAAGAAGTTTAATTTGAACTCGGGGAAAAAAGTTTTGACTTTGGGAAGGACGACATAAAACAAAAAGAGTACGAACAACCAGAAAATTCGTCAGAAGTGTTGTAGTGCAGATGTTAGTTAGACGTGTAATTGCAGTTTGTTGGGAAGTGAGTTTTCCGTACCCATAACGCCGATAATATAAGCTGCAGCAAAGTGTGGGTCTGTTGCGTTATGAATTACTTCGGGAAGGTGAAATTAGTGGAAGTTTGGGTCTAACTTACGAAACGATATAGAAAAAAGAAGTGTAGAAATTAATTGTTCATTAAAAAAAACTGTTTTGTTAGTTTGTAGACAGGACCAGGTACCTTACATTGAATTTCCTGCCATTACACTAGAACAACGGATTGGAGAGTTCAAAGTGGCCGTTGTGTTTTTTTTTTGCAATTTTAACTTTAAAATTAGATTTTTAGTGGCCCCACGCTTCTTTTTATGTGTTTCATCGGGCGCTCGGAGTTCTGCAGAGAAAGAAGTAAGTACCAATCTGATTTTTTTCAATATTTTATATTCGGATTACAGTGGCTTGTTTTATTATGTTCTTTATTATTTTGGATTAATTTATGGTGTTATATATTATTTTTTTGAAGTCTGAAGGGGGCTTTTGGTTTTTTTTATATTGTTATTTTGCAAACAATTTGGTTTAAATTCGCGGTTAATAAGACGGCCATGATTTATTGAAACTAATTTTCTTTCATTTTTCAGGATGTTCTCCTTCTCTCCCGTCCGTTTCTTTTTGTGTTAGTTTTAGCTTAGCACGAGCAAAGGTTGTCCCAGAAAACCCGCGACACGACTAAGCGCTAGCTGGCCTTAGAATGTCATCCCGGGTTACGCACACCTCTGCTATAACTTAATGTCTGCAACTGCAGTGACTTCCGCGTTTGTTACAAATGTTAGCGAAAATTGGGAAATGAAATGAAATTCAAATTAACGAAAAAGGTCTAGACGACTTATTACTATTGATGTTGAGATATCATCGAGCACTTACCCAGTCAACAGGTGCGTTATTCTTTATTTTTTTTTAAAACGAGTTGATGAACCTCCGAATTACTTTATAGGGTTACGCTTGCAACACAAAAGTCACATCGACATATATGCACTACTGACCTACTTTCTGCACCGGCAAGTTGAGCTGCATGATACCGCCGGAAATTTCATGTAGGTTCGGACAGGCGGGCAATAGGTGGTGGGATCTAATAAAGGAGAATAGCTTGCACCCAAACTATGGAAACAATAGATGAAGCAAATGGAGGGTCGTTAACCGCGAAGTTGAGTTCGTACACCTCAAATTCAAACGGTCGTCTGTTAAGTCTGCAGAAATAAAAGGATTAACGAATAGTGTCGGTTTTCTCTGTCTGCTAGCAAAGTTGACAAAGTGAGTGAGCTGGTGAAAAAAATTGATTAATTGAATTGAGAATTTTTACATAAATTAACAGTCAACGAGATAGGCATTTGGATATAAACTAGCAGTGGAGGGATAAGTATCCAGAAATAAGTGGGCCTTACGAAGATTTGGAGGATTGCTTTGCTGATCGATTCAAGCAGTCTCGTGCTTCTGGGGGCTCCGTAGCTTAGATGGTGTGCGTATAGTTATAAAAAAGTACCTTCTTTATTTCCCATTCTTTCCTATTCTTTAAATTATTATTGTCAAGTGAAATATTAAATTTGTGACAAGTAAAGTTTTAAATTTATATCAAGTGAAATATTAAATTTAAATCCAGTGATTTTTTTGCTAAGGAAATTGTGTGTGTTGCTTAGGCGGTGCTTGAGCGGCAGTTTGTTAATTTTTCCCTTCTTTTCAGGTGGAATATTATTTGCTAGGATGAAATCCGAAATTTTTGTAGAGAGAGGTTCTTATTGAGTTTTTTTTAGTATCGATACGCTAGAGTAGAGTTGTGGCGGTAAAATTGGAGGTATGTGAACTCTGAAAACTTAAATTGCCCACGCCACTAGATTGCCCACTTGCTGGCGGTACTCATTTTCCAGCCCAGGAAAGAACTGGGCCCGCAAGACGGGACAGTATGATACTCTTTTTGTAGAGGGTAAAAGTACCTGTGGCTACTGATCGACTCAAAGATGACGGGTAATGGCTGAGAAGGTTTCTTCGCGCGTATCGGCTCCGAGTCAATTTACGGCCAACGCAGGGAGCAAATCCATCAAGAAGACGCCTCTTGATAAGAACTGTAGGGTCAGTGCTACTATACGGAGCAGACATGGTGTATCGAAAATGCTTGTCACAGGTACAGAGAAGAGGAGCACTTAAGATTGCGTCTTCATATCTGATAGTCTCTAATTTGGCGGTGAGAGCTATCGCAAGCGCGATACGTATCGTCTTCCTTGCTAGAGAGTGCCGCGCTTTTTGCTTACGTTGAAACGAAGACATGAAGAAGGTGATTGCTTGCAAAAAGAGATAGAGCTCTTTTAACGATTGGCAGCAGTCTTGGATGAATTGGATGAAAGGAAGATGGACTGCGTGGCTCCTCCTGAAGCTGAAAGCGTAGCCAAATTATAGACATGATGAGGCTGATTTATATCTGATCCAGCTTTTGAGCTGGCGTGGTCCTTTTTAGTCTTATCTGCACAAGATTCGTAAGTTGCAGTCCCTGACTGCAGATTTTGTCCAATGCCTGCGACACGTTGTTTGCTTTCAACAGATGAAACAAGCTGTGACAGGAACTCTACAAGGATACAGGAGAGTTTAGCTCGGAAAGTTTAGTCACGGTGTTATTCGGATCGGTTGACTAATGGAACCATGTGGTAAATCATGTTCGGGCAGTCCTTAAAGACAAAAAGGACTCACAGCAGCCGGAGACGTCAGGCCTGGGGAATCATTTATCTGGCAATTTCTCCTCCTCTATCTCTCCCGGCTGGAAGAAGGATCCCCCGGCCTTACAGTGTAATAAAGAGAGACCTGGCCCGTAGTCATGAGTCAAACGGTTCCAAGCTAGTACCTCAGATTGACAGGAGAGGCGCTTGGTGGGTAGTATAACCGCTTTTAAGCATGGGAGCTCCATACTCAGTGCGTAAAAGGCATTCAAGTCCTTACTCCTACAAACCACTGGTTTCTTTGTTATTCCTACCTACTAGTCTACGCCGTTTTTCTGAATTCATTTCTCCCTTCCGGCAGCATGCTTCAGATTCTTCGTTTCCCCTTTCTACTAGGTTTACGCCATTTGTTCAGTTTTTCAACCTCCAACCATCATTAAGCTCCAATTTTGCTATGCTTTCAAGTCCTTTTTTGCCAACAATACAAAGCTAGATCCAGTTCTACCTTCCGATCCCTGCGCTTCCTAGGTCTTCGCCTCCTTTCGCTGCTAGAGTCACTACTCCTCGCTCGGGCTTACTAATCCATTTTGGTCACTATGCCGTCGGGACCAGTGTGTCCCCTTATGACTAGGCTTCTGCCATTCATCCAAATCAGCTTAAATCCTGCAGCGCCTCTAGATTCGTCGTTTCTCTTCCTACTAAGCTTATGCCTCTCGTTTGTTTCCAATTCTTCTTTTAGTTGATTTCTCCTATCGTGGCGTGAGCTCGCCACACTTAGGGTCCTCCCATCTAGGTTTTGCAGGCCTCAGCCTACAGCATATCGGGTACTTCAGTACTTCAATTCATTAGGTACTTTGGTTCAGCTAAATTGGCAATTACTTCTTTTACTCCCGTTTCACCTTCACTTCCCTTTTAGATGATTCTATCTTTTCCTCCTCCCTCTCTCTTTGAATATGCTAGGGACAATTACCATAGACATATCAGGTGCACATCCGCTTGGCGAGGTTCATAAATTTAAACTCATAGAAATTAAAGTGGAAAGAGTTCAACCCCGAAACTTTCTTTTCTGGCTGATGGTTTCAAGGAGAAATAGGATATGTTGGTTGATTAAAAGTTATTTTGAAAAATGTCCCGCCATCTTTTTCTGCGTTCACTGTGCAAAGTTATCGATAACAGGCTGCATAAGCTCAAGGAAATTCTCGCTCGCAGACAGTACTTTCGTAATGTGCGTGAATTCCTTGCAAATATCGTTTACAAAAAATAATTTTCATTAAATGGTAAATTAAAAACTGTCCGTGAACTTCCAACAACATTTTCTTTTGTATGTAATATTTTAGAGGCTAAGCCATAGTTTCGTGGAATAGTACCTCGTTACAAAACTGATCCTCTCCTTCCTTCCTTTCCCTTCTCCTTAGGTATTGCGAATGAATGTAGGTGGCCCCGTACGAGTAGAGAGCTACTTGCTACTAGCCCCTATAAAAACTTTGGCTAGGGATGCCACCTCCAGTCCCATAGCTCTGCTATTCTGAAAAGTCTGCGACTGCACTTGTAACCACGACGTTACGATATTGGTAAATGTGCAAACAATTCTGCGAGCTATTGTCGCAATTGTTTTCGCAACTTCTAAGAACATCATCATCAATAAACGCATGTACTCGAAACCACAAGACCCCACCAAGCATGATCAATATCTGAAAGTGAGGTCACTGCAGCCATTCGGAATTGCTTGAATATTCCAGGTAGTTCACCAATGTACGAGAAATGGATTGAATGATTAGAGACCATATATAAAGTTGAGCTGAATGAATGGAGGATATAGTAAAAACGCAATAGTAAGAACTGCAATAAGTGTGGAGCACGAAGTAAAGGCGATATTGATTGATAGTGAAGTGATTTTCGTGATACAGACAGTTAAAGTAAAAATTGATAGACAGTGAAAATTAGTTTAAATGCGATTTGTAAAATAGTTACATTAATGATTGTGCGTTCTTAGTAAATAAACTCTTTTAACTTAATTTAAAAAACATTGTGTTTTCACTTTCCCGAACATTTAAATTATTGGCCGCGAATCATAACACGCAACAGTGGTGTCGAGAAGGGAGATAGAAAATTACGAAAGTGAAAACTTTTAAACATTTTTAAAGTACACCATAGTGAAATTTAACATGGAAACTGAAAAAAAGAGCCGAAATAACAAACGAAAATGCCTCGAAGTCTAAACTTAAAAATTAATGAATTGACCATGTAATGTGTAAAGCAGAGTTGGAAACGCGAAACCTGGCTACTCAAAGTACAAAGGCCACACTGATTGCATGCTTGCGTGACGCGATTGAATTGGAAGGCACGTATCTGGATTCGGGTGAGCCCTCAGATGCAGAAAAAGGTGTAGAAGGTGGTAAAGCAGAAACACCAAAATCAAAGGAACCAGAAAATGCGCTGATGCAAATGTTGATGTTGATGCACCAAGAGCAGTGACAACAGCCATCCAATTTATTGGGTGTACAACTTAATTATTTGACGCTAGATGTCCTAACAAACAAATATCGTGAAAGCTCGAACTTTACATATATGTCATTTTGAAGCTATCAAAATTAGTCATTTTGACAGCTTTCAAAATCAGTCGGCAAAACAATTTTATCTTTAGCGCATCATTATTATTTTTGACGATGAAAATTGAAGAAAAAGACAGCATTTGCGGGAAGTTCTGTTGGGTCATTTTTTTGCAAAGAAAACTGCTGCGGAAAGTCATCGTTTGCTTTCAGAAGTTTATGGCGACGATGCTTTAGCAAAAACACAGTGTTTTGAATAGTTTCAATGCTTCAAAAGTGGCGATTTTGACAACAAAGACAAAGGACGCCCAAGACAGCCAAAAAAGTTTGAAAACAAAGAATTGGAGACGCTGCTTGATGAGAATTTTGTCAAATGCAAGACGAACTTGCCAAATCGTTGGAAGTGACTCAGCAAGCCATTTCGAAACCTTTGAAAGCCGCCGGATACAGCAAGCTAATTAGGTCCCCTATGAGTTGAAGCCGAGAGACGTCGAACGGTGCTTCTGTATGTCTGAAATGCTGCTTAAGCGCCATACAAAGAAATCAAATCATTTTTGCGTCGGATCGTAACCAGGGATAAAAAATGGATATGACAATCTCAAGCGCAAAAAGTCATACGTGAAGCCCGGCCAACCAGCCAAATCAACGGCAAAGCCAAATATCCATGGCGCCAAGGTTATGCTGTGTAGAGGCCGTTATATTATGAGTTGTTGAAATCAGGCCAAAAAATCACAGGTTACCTGTACCAAATACAATTAATACGTTTGAAGCGTGCCATCATCGAAAAACGCCCGGAATATGCGACCAGACATGGGGCTATAATTTTTCATCAGGATAACGCTCGGCCACATGTTGCAAGACCCGTGAAAAACTATTTGGAAAATAGTGGATGGGAAGATTTGGCCCACGCGCCTTATATTCCGGACCTTGGTCCTTCTGAGTTTCATTTCATTGCTCAATGCAAAACGCCCTCACCAGAATACGCATCACTTTAGAGCATGGCATCCGAAATTGGATGGATTCGTTTTTGACCAACAAGCGGGCGCAATTTTTTTGGGATGGAATACACAAATTGCCTGAAAGCTGGGAAAATGTTGTATCTTTGGATGGATAATACTTTATATAACATATATTGTAAGATTTTTCCACAACAAAGCATCATATTTCGCTAAAAAATTCCGGTTATAAAGATGTACACCCAATAACTACGAAGGTAAATGAACAGTCATCCAGTTTAGCTGGGAAGCTAAATGAACAGTCATCCAGTTTAGCTGCAAAGCTGGACCAACAAGCGACCAAAATCAAGGAAGTGCAAAAACAATTAACCGAAATAAAAGCGGAGCTCGGTAGTCTGAACAAACAAATTAAATGCGTCGAGGAAAAGGTTTACCAGGTCAAGGAGAAGGTCAGCCAGGTTGAGGAGAGAACCAACTATGAGATCAGCCAGGTCGTAGAGAGAATAAACCATGAGATGGAAAAAGTAAAAAAAGAATTAGAAGCAGCAAAGGCAGTAGTAACTACCTCACCAGCCCCACTTATACCCGCAGCGTATAGCACATCCAGAATTGTGAAAGCACCAAAATTTGACGGGTAAACGATCTGGAGTATTAGCAAAATACAGTTTGAGGCCACCTTTAGGACAAATCACCAGAATGAACAGGAACGAACAACTGCATTGATTCTTGCTCTAAGAGGCCTAGCTGCCGAGCTTTTACAGACTATCCCCCTTAAGTTGTACTCAAACTGGTTTGCTATAATGAATGCGCTTGGCATGCGTTATAAAGACTATCATCTGAAGCAGATTTATCTGTCACAGCTACGGCATCGGATGCAGAAGTCTGGCGAAACCCTACAACAGCTAGCCTAATAAATTTAGTGACCGGCACTTTTGGCTTCCCCAGCCTACGACTCAGGACATCGAGATGACGCAACAACAGAAGCATTCATCATCAGTGCATTAAAGGATCAGAAATTGCAAGAAGCCGTGCGTTTAGCCCAAAAGCAAACAGTTAAGGACGCATTGGCTTAAAGTCTGAATTTTAAGGCAGCGAAAAATGTGTCGCGTACCACTGCCTGGGTATGTGAGGTAGTGACAGATGAGTGTAGGTGTGAGCGCGTGGAAATTTAGCGAGACCCGCATGTGCGTCTAGATGCTGGAATTGCGGAGAGAAGGGGCACATGCAAAGTAACTGCAAGAAGCGAAGGCATCCGAGCTATTTACCCGGCTGTGCAGCTAGGAGGAGATCCAGACCGAGTCAGGAGCTCAGAATGGAAGCCCTTTGAACGGAGGGTTTGGAAAACATGTAAGAGCAAACTTCAAATAGCTAGGGGGATCAATGTTCCCAGAACCACCATCACTGTGTCAAGACTACATCGTGGAGAAGCTGACTTAAGCCTTCTGGGTCACTTTGATGGAGAACATTGCACCATAACAATCGACACTGGTGCAACCCGATTTATTATCCGACCAGACAAGTGGGACAACAACTAATTCACAAGGGCAAAATTTTCTTACTGCGGACAGCTACGGGAGAAAATGCATCTGTCCATGGAGAGGTCAACCTCCAAACACAGTTGAGAGACGTTGTGTTCCGACATAATTTTCTTTTCGCGAACATTAGGGATGACTGCATTCTCGGAATGGATTTTCTGCGACAACATGGAATCACGTTGGAGTTGGGCAAACAGCTATTGGAATGGCGGAATGTCAATGTATTAATGAAGTATCCCAGCGTCCGAATTTCCACGATGAATGTGGTAGTTTGTACCAACACTTACGTACCACAACCGTCCGAGAGCATTGTATGGGCCAAGCTTGATGGTGATTCTGGAGAGCACCGATCTTATCTGGTAGAGCCAACGAAGACGTCGGCATTGCGCAGTTTGATTGTAGGACGAAGCCTTGTAAGATCTTTAAGGAACGGATACGTGGCGGTTAGAACCCTTAACACCGCAGACTCACCCACGAACATGAAAGCGGGAGAAGTCATCGGCAGCAGCTAGCCTGTTTCCACTAACACCACTTTGGAAGCCACTCATGACCATCATTGGGAAAAGAGACAATACACACACAAAGCCCGAGAATTCGCGTCTGAAATATTGAAGCAGACCAAATTGCCAGTGCCAGCAGACCAAATTGTCATCATTGTTATCGGGAGAACGTGCGAAGGGCATCTGCGGAACTTAAACTAGGTATTCTCCCAATTGCGACTGGCAAATTTGAAACTAATTCCCGACAAGTGTACCCTTTTTGTAGCTGAGGTAAAATACCTGGGACACGTTTTATCAGCAGAAGGGGTCAAAACGGACCCTGCGAAAATTGAAGCCATGGAAAGCTGGCCAACACCAAACAACAAGCGCCAACTACGAAGTTTTCTGGGTCTGGTGACCTACCATCGAAGATTCGTCAAAGACTTTACCGAAATAGCAAAGTGTCTCCATTAGCTGACCGAAAAAAATCGTCCGTATATCTAGAATGAACAATACCAGGCAGCCTTTGAGACCTTGAAGGAGAAGCTGTGTGAATCACCCGTGTTGGTATATCCAAAACCTGGAAAAATGTTTGTAGTTGACCGGGATTGGAGCTGTACTGTTCCTGCCGATCGATGTGGGAGAAAGAGTCCTCTCGTATTCCAGTCGAGTTCTCTCAAAAAGTAAGAGGAACTACTGCGTGACCAGGGAGGAGCTATTGGCTGTAATAGAAGCCACCAAGCAATTCCACAAGAACCTATATGGCCAGAAATTTGTTCTTTGAGCAGACCATGCATCGCTGAGATAGCTACTTAACTTCAAAGACCCCGAGGGACAAGTTGCGAGATGGATCGAAAGATTGCAGTCATACGACTACGAAATTGTTCATGGGAAGGGCGGAGTTCATGGAAATACTGACACCTTATCTCGTCGTCTATGTCCAGCTAACTGCAAGCATTGCCAACGGATTGAGAGAAGGAGCCGATTGTTGATCTACTCGGATGGAAGGAGACAACTGGGCGACCTGAGTGGAAGGACGCTTTGATACATGGCGCGACCCTGAAAAGCTATTGGGCACAGTGGAACTCCCTTCTATGGAGGGTGGTGCACTCAAGCGGGAATGGGAAACAGTGGATGGTAGCTCCTATAAGATGCAAACTATACGTCCCATAAGCCGAATCCATGATGTGATTAAGGAAATACACGAAGGATCCTCGAGAGGTCACCTTAATGGTAACAAGACCTTAGCGAAATTGCGGGAAATGTTTTACTGGCCCCACGCTAGAGAAGACGTAGAGGACTGGTGTTATAGATGCACGATTTGTGCTTCCGTCAAAGATTCAAAGCGATGACTGAGAGGACAAATGCAAACCTATAACGTGGGGGTACCATTTAAAACGATTGCTGTTGACATCGCAGGAAATTTTCCTGAATACGAATGGCGAAATTGATACACACTAGTTGTGGCCGATTATCTCAGTAATTAGCCCGAGGTCTACCCCATTCCCGATTAGGAAGCAACTACTGTAGCCGAACAACTAGTATTAAATAGGATCAGTAGGTACGGCGTACCTTGTGAACTACATTCGGATAAAGGCCAAAACTTTGAGTCACTAGTTTTTGGTAAAATGTGCGAGCTGCTGGGACTACGGAAAACGAGGGTGATAGCGCTGCACCCCCAATCCAATCGAATGGTCGAACGTTTCAACGGCACGCTCAATAAACACCTAACCAAGATGGTTGACAAGAACCAAAGGGACTGGAACTGGCACAGAGCTGCCGAACATGCATCGACGGGCAAGAACACCTTAAGTCGAGAGCCAAAATGAAAATCGTGCACCTGGACCGTCTTGGCCCATATTACATCCAGGGAGACTTGACCACAACTGGCGACACATCTTTCCGGGGCAAAAAGAACTGAGGTGGAGGCAGTGGTAAATGTGCAAATATTGTTTTTGCACATATTAAGAACATCATGATCAATAAACGAATGTACTCGAAAGCACAAGAACTCACCAAGCATGATCAATATCTGAAAGTGACGTCACTGCGGCCATTCAGAATTGCTTGAATATTCCAGGTAGCTCGCCAATGTACGAGAAATATATGTGCTCTAGTCATTCAAGCGAGTGGACGTGTAAACTTGTAGCTCCGTTTGAATTCGCTGTTATTTTAATTAAGTTAAATTTAATTGTTTGTTGTTAAGTTTTGAATGTTTATGTGTTTCACTTTACTTTGTGTATATTTGTTTAAATACGTGCTCTATTTATCTGTGCTAAAATATCTTTCTTACTCTTCATGAGTTAGTGACCTTATTATCAATCAACTTCGTAAGCAGTACTTATTTCCCAGTGAGTGTAAAAATAAAAACAATTAGAATTCGTTTATCGAACTTAAGTGTTAATACAGCAACTTTCATTAATCAACTTCATAAACAGTAATAATTATCCAGTGTTTGTAAAAAGAAAAATAAAAGAATTGTTTATCAAACTAAAGTGTGTAAAGTGAACTAAAGTGTGAATTCAGCAACTTTCATCAACTGTGTTGCTCCGATTTTGTTTATTAACTGACCTAACCCATTAACTCAATTACGCGCAAACTTGTGTGGAAGTGCACAAGTAATCTATTCTTTGGGTGACAATCTGAGTCATTTTCATTCGACCTTGACATTAAAATTAATTTTACATCATTAACAATAACAAAATAATTGACGAAAAAAAATGAGCTTTAAGTGCAGCCTCCCAAGCTATGTTGCTTTCGACAATACATTTAAATACGTTACCTGTAAAGGATTCTGCTCACGTAAATTACATGGGGCCTGTATGGATGCGCCAAGAGATTGGTTTAATCTCTACTTGGAAGCCCATTTTATTTTCTCTGATTGTCAAGGCTATGAACAAAAGCTTAGTGAGATGTATGATCGCATAATAGTGCAAATTGAAGTGATGATGGGCGACAAAGAGCAACTTATCGCACGGCAACATTCAAAATTTAGAGCAAATGACGAAAGTTTTAATGAAATGGCCAATTGCTTTGATGAACTTTCTACATCACTATCCAGTAGCAATCAAAAAATATGCAAAGCTCTAAATATGGTCGACACCCAACTGATATCAATGAAGAAGTTATTATCTTCTAGTCAACCTACAGTAAGTGATACTTTCAGTAGCAGTAACATCAGTGAAATGCTTTCAAAAATGGCCACCAAACTATCTAAACAAGAAGCTGGACACATCGTACAAAACTCACATATGAATGCGTAACTAGAAAGTATGGGAAGACAAATTGCTCGTTTAGAAAGCAAACTTGAGGAGCAAAATACAGTTCACACAGTATTCAAATATGTGGACTGTTTTAAGCAAATGGAACCTGGTAACTGTGTTTCTCCGGTGAAGGAGAATCTAAACGCCTCAGCTCAATTTCCAGTTATCAACAAAACTATATTCCCGCTTGTTTTGAATTGGTCTGAACAAGACTGGAATAATAGAATATCCAAGCTGGAGGCTACAAACTCAAGGAATGCTCTTGACGTGTCATCAACCGGGACTAATTCATAAGCCGTCTTCTACTTAAAGAAAGTTCCTCACAATATGGGGGTAGATGGAGTCCGCCGGAAACTCGAGTCAGATTTTTTAATCCAAGGCTGCAGAGTAGAAGAAATGGCCCATTTTGGCAAACGTAGACGCACATTCAAAGTTTTCATCCCACAAAAATATGCTTGGCTTTTTACAAACGTAAAATCTAACAATAAAACCTACACCTAGGATAGTATGATTTTTAAAAAGTGGAAATCAGCAACTAAATTGCCAAGGCTGGAGATGGACAATAGTACTACAACGACGATGACGAAATCAGCAAAAGGTTTAAAAAAATCTTCAGCTAGCATTAGTTCTACTCAAACAGGTAACCAAATTTATAATTCTGCTGTAACTCCGCTTTCCAGGCAAAATCCTAATTCCAGAATTGTCCCAGGTTATATAATTTCAGATAATTCTTCATTAACTGCATATAGCCAAATTATCAATACTGTAGACAAAATTTCCACTTCTTCTACACACAAGACTGATAATGCAATCGATCCACATTCAACAACGTACTACAAGCCTTCGCAAGGGATCGAGGCTTCCTTTTCCACCACCAGTATTACGGAAAATACGATAAAATCTTCGCAGGTGTATACGCCTTCTAATAAATACCCGAATTTCGTACATAGAGGTTTTCAAACACATTCATCCCCACCTTTGATTCAGATGCCAGCACCAACGGATAATCTATCAATAACCAGCAATTCCTTTATAAACCCCCTCACACCTCCAGTTGTTAAAGCATCTATAAATTCGAGCGCTGATCTTGAATGCAGATATCTCTTATCTAGACTAAGAGATCATAAAATCTATGAATATGTCAGATTGTACCTAGCATATATGTACAAAGCTCCCGATAGTACGTGTGTTGATGGCAAGACAAAGACCAACCTGAATGTTATGATCCAGCGGGAAGGTCTTCCTATAGAAATCGAGGCTCTCCGTGCACTATATTTCAGATTTCACACAGAACTAGGCGTGACATCTGACCAAGCAAGAAAAGACTTGGACACGTATGCTTCACATGTTAGCTCAAATTACATTTCATCGCTTCAGAGATCAAGAGAGCAACATCAAAAATTTTTTCGTCCCCAATAATACGCTCATTTCTAAACGCCTTAGACCTTTTTACCATAACTGCGGAGGTATGAGAGGAAAGGTCAATAGACTTTTTTTAAGACGCCAAATAATGCCACTTCAATGTTCTTTCCTTGACCGAAACTTAGTTGAATGACTCTTTTTAAACGAAAAGATTCTTGATGGCAGCTGGACTATTTATAGGGAAGATAGGGATTTCCGCAGTACTGGGCAAACTAGAGGAGGAGGGGTTTTGATTGCAGTTCATAGCTCTTTTTCTAGCGAGTTCGTCACTACGGCCCTAACAAATCCTTCCAGCATAAAATTGTCTGCATCAAAATGCCTAAATCAAACATGTACATTGGAGTTTTTTATAGCCCTCCTAAATCCAATGAAGTAATGTACAACGATGTATGTGATATAATTTCTTCACTCGCTGCTTCCATCAACGTAGAAGATAAGATTATTATCTCCGGTGACTTTAACCGACCTGATTTGATATTCATGACTGACGAATGTGATAAAGGTCTTCTTCCAGTTAATCTCCAGGATCATATGGACTTCAACCTGATGAGCACTTTCTATGGCAATGATTTGCAGCAAGTTAACATGTCCCCCAACCATTATGGCAACTGGCTAGACCTTATTTTTAACAAATGCGTACGACGAAGTAGTGGTCAATCCAACTAGTGAAGCGGACCATTTGTTTTCAAATAGCCTCCATCACTCCGCACTGTCTATTGAATTGTCCACTGCTGAAAAAACAAACCATCTATCTTACAATAATTCAATTGTATATGATTTCTACAATGGTGACTTCGTAAGCATTAATAATCATCAGCGCAATCGACTGGACTGGTGCGCTTACAACGTTAGATGTAAACGATGCAGTAGATCATTTCCACAAGTGTTCTATAGACGCCGTTGAAAGATACATACCTAAGATCAAAAAGAAAAATAAATTTTCAGAGTCTTGGCTTGATAAGGATCTCCGATATTTGCGAAACCAAAGAAATAAGCTCAACAAAATTATTCACACGAAAACCAATGTGAGTCTTGAATTGAAAAGTAAATATGATGAGCTGGCAAAAGAATTCCAATTGAGATCTAGGGAAGCATATAAGTCATATGTTAACTCAATTGGTGAGAACATCATCAAAAATCCAAAAAAGTTCTTTGAATTCATAAATGTCAAACGCAAGTCTCAAGGTTTTCCCAAGTCCATGTCCTACCAAGAATCGACCTCATGTAACCCTGAAGATATATGTGAGTTTTTCGCTAAACACTTTCAATCCGTATATTGTGCGACCAGCTGTTTACCGTATACATCTTCCTCTGACATATATTCCGCACCTCTAATTGAGAACATCTATATTTTCACAGAAGAAATATCTAAAGCGATTGAGAAGCTTGATTTCAATAACTGACCCGGCCCTGATTTAATCCCTCCGCGCCTTTTGTGCCAGTGCAGAGGGCAATTAATTTTACCCCTTCACATTATTTTTAATAAATCCCTTTCTTCTGAAATTTTCCCGTCGCTAGAAGTTATCTCATTTGACCCCTTTTCATAAAAACAAGGACAAAAGATCTGTTGAAAATTACAGAGGTATTGCAATTCTATCGGCTATCCCTAAACTATTTGAGAAAACAGTTTGTACGAAGATGTCTCCCGTAGTAGAACCTCAACTCAATGACGAACAGCATGGCTTCCGTAAGAATCGCTCTACGACAACAAATCTTACAGTAATGGTCTCTAGCATTCTCTGTGAGATGGAAAATGGGTACCAGATCGACGCGATTTACACTGATTTCAGCAAAGCTTTTGATCGTGTCAACCACAAAATTATGACTCATAAGCTGAAAAAGTTTGGGATTAGCGGTTCTTTGCTGGACTGGATTGACTCATATCTCCAGAATCGGACTCAATTTGTTAAATTTCAAGGATTTGTGTCCAAGAAAATCGATGTTTGCTCAGGTGCACCTCAGGGCAGCCATCTGGGTCCTCTTCTATTTAACGTCTTCATTTCGGATCTTTCTGCAGTTCTGTCTGATATTTCTCACCTATTTTATGCCGATGATCTTAAACTACACCACGTGATAACTTCCCAAAAGGACTCACTATTCTTACAAAATAAGATTAGTTCCCTACTAGAATGGTCAAAAATAAACCAACTGTCTTTAAACTTTGATAAATTTCAGGTAATTAGTTTTTCTCGTAAAAACTCCGTCATCGCTTCTGACTATCATCTAAACTACCAAAAACTTAGCAGAGTGGACAGTATAGTAGACCTCGGCGTCATTTTGGATAGTAAATTGCGCTTCAATTTACATTAAGATGAGTCTCTCTGTAAAGCCTATAAGCTCCTTGGCTTCATTAAGCGACGATCTAAGGAATTTCAGAACGTATGGGTCTCAAAATCATTATATGTTTCTTTAGTACGTCCCATTCTTGAATATGCCTGCCTTGTTTGGGATCCTGTCTTTAATGTCCATATAGACCGACTTGAGTCTGTTCAAAAACAGTTTCTACTATTTGCGTTGAGATCACTATATGATCCGAAGAATTATAAAGATTTACCATCCTATGAGCATAGACTCCGTATTCTCAATATGTCCTCACTAGACTCTCGAAGAAAGGTGATAACTTGCTGTTTTACATTTGATGTTCTCAGAAGCAATATAAAAATACCGTCCTTAGTTGAAAGAATAAAAATGAATGAGAAAATTCGTTTTACAAGGCATTCACGTCTGCTAGTTGAAAAGCGTCATCACACAATTTACGCTGATAACGAACCTATAAACAGGTGTCGCAAAACATTCAACTCACTAAGTGTGCATTACTCCCCAACAATTTCCAGATCCCAATTCAAAACTTTGTTGTCTAATGCCCTATCCTCTTAGTCCCATCATTTCATTTATAGATTAAGAAAAAATATTGTACTTTCATAAAATTTCAATAAATTGTAAAATATATTTTTAAATTTTTGTACCTCTGCCTTGTTTGGCAATAAATAAATAAAATAAAAATCGTGCACCTGGACCGTCTTGCCCCATATTACATCCAGGGAGACTTGACTACAACTGGCAACATATCTTTTTGGGGCAAAAAGAACTGAGGTGGAGGCAGTGTTACATGTGCAATCAATTCTGCGAGCTACTGTCGCAATTGCTTTTGCAACTATTAAGAACATCATGATCAATAAACGAATGCACTCGAAAGCACAAGAACCCACCAAGAATGATGAATATCTGAAAGTGACGTCACTGCGGCCATTCAGAATTCCTTGAATATTCCAGGTAGCTCGCCAATGTACGAGAAATGGATTGAATGACTAGAGACCCTGTATAAAGCCGAGCTGAATGAATGGGGGATATCGTAAAAACGCGATAGTAAGTACTGCGATAAGTGTGGACAATGAAGTAAAGGCGATATTGATTGATAGTGAAGTGATTTACATAGTTGAAGTAAATATTGATAGACAGTGGAAATTAGTTTAAATGCAATTTGTAAAATAGTTAAATTAATGACTGTGCATTCTTAGTAAATAAACTCTTTTAACTTAATTTAAATGACATTGCGTTTTCACTTTCCCAGAACATTAAAATTATTAGCCGCAAACCATAACACGCGACAATATTTTAATCACGTGACAACTTAAAACACTACAAATCAACAAATTTTCGTCTGTATACATCCAAGTACCAATACGCACTATTTTTATAAATTTTGACTTAAGCGTAGACTACAATGCAAAAAAAGAACAAAATATTCTGAGTTGCTTTTGATCCTTTTTCTGACCTTTTGCTTAATATCATCCCGATTTTTTGGTCTGTCAGCTAAGCATTGACGCAAAATGTCTGCAAGCATAGACACAGTAAACATGATTACGTCATTAGTAAGAGCTTATAACAGCGTAGTTTTGTATGAAGTTTAACACTTCATCCTTTCAAAATTTAGTCGTTAATGCCTACTAACCATATTTAACGCAATGAGAAAATATTTAGAATAGTGATTGGAGGAAGCAAAAGTTTATATGATAGTTAGAAGACCAAACAAGCAAACAAGAGTTATTTGAGGAAAGAAAAACGAAAAAAAGTTCCTCGAGTTGTCTGGAGTCGTGTTTGGAAAGGCTGAAAGGTGCCCCAAGAAAAACATATAAGTTGCTTCCAAGAAAAGACACACATCAACAAAAGTGGAAGGGAAAACTTCTTAGGAAACGCATTCTATCATCTGAATGCCAAAGAATCTTCCTTCAAATAAGTTTTGTCACATCTTTTTCGTAGGTATTTGAAATGTTTCTTCCTCACGTTAAGAGACTGCCTCCGTTAAGTTTGTCTTTTCTAAGTTACAGAACAAACCTCCCTGTTGATGTTTTTCCCTTAACATCATTTTTCTTTTTGACGACTCCTTCTTCCTTACCGAGTTCCTAATTCTCCTTGTAGCTAACCCATTAGCCTAGTGTCGAAGTGCGTGAAGTGTTAGGCATACAACTCACAACCTAAAACACATTTAGAACTCCGAAAAAAATGAAAACATGAAACCAGGAGAGAGTACATTGTCAAGGTTTATTTCATCTCCACTTCCTTTCTACCATTGTATCTCGTACAATGATTTTTTTCCCTGTTTTTTTCTGCAAACATTTTTCCTTCCCATTTTCCAAACTTTCACAACACATTCGATTCGTGTGTTGTATTGAGAAAGAATTTTGTTTTCATTGTCGGCGACGACATCGAAGACGAGTTGGGAAAATGTCGAAGAATCAAATTGTGAAATCAAATCGAAATAGGTGACAAAAAAGTCCTCTTCAAGTGAGCACTTGAGAAAGGGAAATGGATAACGGAAGAACCTGAGAAATTTTAAACATTTCCCACTGTTCGTTCTGTCGACACAATGGCATGTCGAGGCTTCTCCGTTTTATTTGATGATTCAATTGGCGGTGTGAAAACACCCTCTTAATGTTCCATTATGTTGGGAAAATAATCGAAAATCGAAGAGTTTGTACGAATCGAATCCTTCCTTTGTCATTGCTGCTGGTGCGGGTGATGCTGGTCTTGTCGTTGTGATGTCTACAGCTTTTGCTTGAACTCCTCTAAGCTCGTGGAGCATTACAAAGACATTCGATGAGTATTCCATTACACCCTTCTCAGTATCAGCAAAAGTGGTAGCAACAGCACCAATGATGCCATAACAATCAAATAAACACAACACAAGTTATCGGGGCTGTTAAAATTAATGACCAGTGGCATGGTAAAACCAATATGAAGCTGCTGAAAAGCATTCGTCCTTGGTATAATTTCATTCCATTTCATTGCCAGCCATAAGATTTGGTCGAGTGTTGGTGGAGGGAGAGATGAGCAGACTCGAGTTGGGGAGCTGGCGAAAGTACCGAGAAGGCAACTTCGACCAATAACAACAATACAATAAAACTGATACCGCTTATTATTTAGAAGGAACTCAGTTGTCTGAGAGCGCGAAAATGTTGCTGAGAAAGGGAGAATCCTTCCAGCCGTACCCGCGCTCGAGGAAAGGGAACATTCGCGAATCCTAGCGAATCGATTTAAAGACAGAAATTATTGAAAATCTCATCGTCGGGCGTTATTACACACGGGAGTAATCCAATTTTCCTTTCATTTTATTTCGTCTCATTTCTTTGGATTTATCGCGGTTTATTTTATTCTTATTTGTTTCGTTTTCAATTTTTCGGAAAATCTTATGGTCCTATGAAACAATTTCCACGCAGAGTTGGTATGTTTGTTGAGTATCCTTGATGAACTTTTCTTTTTTAGGATGTTGGAGGATATTTGGTTGGTAGAAAGAGTCCGCGAAAGCCGTTAAGTTTTTTTTTCTGCCTTCTTGTTCAGCTGCTAATGTAATTTTGTACGGTCTAATCATTTGGGATTATGCTAATTTGTATGGGTAAGGGTGCAATTAATTGGTTTTTATTAGGAAGCATTGTTAAAAAATTTAAAACGGCAGGTGCTTGGGTAAGCAAAACTCTTGTAGAGATTTGTTGGTAAGGGATGATAGCTGGAGGCGTTTAAAAAAGTGTAACTTCGGCGCTTTGATTTTTTATTGCATGAACATTATACAAGTGGGTTCATTTTGAGATAAAAATAGGAAAATTTTGTTCGCCCTGCGAGAAAATGATGTACATTTTTTTTTTTATAATTAGAAATAGAGTGAATTTTCAAAACTCAGCAATTCTTAAATTTTTGCAATTCGCCTATACCTTTCATCAAGTTTTACAAATTCTGTGAGCAATCATCTCCAGCACAACCTTTTCTTATTTCAAGTCCTCATTTCTCGGAAAATTTGAAGGTTTTTCACTGATTCTACTGTGTAAAGTTGAAAGTTCTTAGGCACAATAGACAAATGGGAAATTGTCAATTGTGGAAGTCTTTGGAATTTCCTGAACTGAAGTGACCTGACCTTAAAATTATCTTCATTGCTCACTAGGCACTTATAGTTTCTACCACACTGCCAAGTTTCATTATCATCAGTTTAAAGCCTTAGTCACAAGTGTAATAAATATTTTTTGCATGTTTTCCGACCTTTGAGTGACCATTATTTTATTTCAGACAGTTTGTATTTTTGCATTTTTTTCGGTTGAGAGTAGAACGTATGGTGGCTGGTGTGTTGGAATGAAACTTGGTCCTCCTATAAATATTCTTTATTCTCTAAAATGATAAAAATAATACCAAGTTATTTTGGAGCCGCGGAGATAGATTCGATTGTGTTGATCCCTTCGACTTGATGTAACGATTTGAGACTGAGAGAGATTGCCGTGTGTTGTTCGCTAATATTCCTTGAAATCGCCGATATGGCATCAACAACGATAGCTCCACGGTTGCCTATCGCGTTGGTTACAATATCTGCTGAAGAGCATCCGCTCCATCATCGCCTATCGTCAGCGCAACACTATCCAGGCGTAACATAGTTGCACCCATTCACCGCGTTGACATGGGATCGTGGAATTCCCCAGTCAGCGATATTTCAATCAAGCGCAACATAGTCGCGCATGTTGACAGCGCCACAACGGACTTTGTGGTTGATGTTGCCTAACCCAGGGGCACAGATATGCACGCTGGGTGCGTTGATGGTCCACCACAGTACTCCCCCTGCAGTGGCGGAGCCGCGGTATGGTGACTTTAGGCCGCAAATCGTACCAGCATACGGACCTCTCGCTCAATCCTCGTTGTCGTCGTGCGGTCGTAGGTTGCTCGTCCGTTGAGAAGAATGCGGGTTTTAACCTGTCGATGGATATGGTTGTTAGTCGTCCATTCACGTCAACTTTGAACTACTAGTCCTTCCGTTTTAGTACCGGGTACGGACCGTCGTAAGGTGGCGCGAGTGGGGCCTTGACCTTGTAGTTTCTGACAAAGACGTGCGTGCTGTTAGGCAGATCCTTGTTTACGAAGACATCATCTGAGTTGTGGTGTGCCGTATTGCACGGGGTTAACTTAGAAGCCTGAATCATTCGTGCCAACATGAGAGGTGTCGAAAAATTCTCCGGGTAGGCAAAGTGTCGTTCCGTAGACCATATTGGCTGGCGTCGAGCCGATGTCTTCTTTCAGCGTTGATCGTAGTCCGAGTAGTACGATTGGTAGCGCCTTGGTCCATTGAGGTGAGTCGTGGCAGTGAATCGCGGTTTTGACCGTGCGATGCCACCGCTCTACTATTCCGTTGGAAGCTGGTTGATATGGAGTTGTTCGCAAGTGCATGATTCCGAGTATTTTTGTCAGTTCCTCGAAAATCTGGCTTTCGAACTGTCTACCCAAGTCGGTCGTGATGCGTGCAGAGACTCGGAAATGGCTGATCCATATGTTGATCAGAGCTTCAACCACCGCTGTTGCCGTGATTGTCCCGATTGATATTGCTTCGGACCTACGGGAAAACCTATCCACAACAGTGAGGTAGTATCGAAATCCTTCGCTTGGTGGCATCGACCCAATGAGATTAATGTTGATGTGCTCGAACCTCGCATCGGGCAAGCTGTATCTCTGCAACGGTGATTTTGTTGCACTGGCATAGTAGACAAGTTCGGACGAACTTGTTGGTGTCGCTGTTCATTCAAGGCTAGAAGTATTTCTCGGTAATCAACTTCCTGGTTGCTCGGATGCCTGGGTGTGAGAGCCTGGGGATGCAAGCTGCAACGGCGTGTGGTCGGTGAAGACGGTGAACACTCTGCCTTCGACCATGTGTCGCAAGTGCTCAATTGCTTCGTAAATGTCCAAAAGTTCCCTGTCGTTCGTGCTGTACTTTTGTTGGGCGTCAATCAGCTTCCTTGAGAAAAACCCAAGTGACGTTGCACTTCCTTCTTTTGTTTGTTGTAGTACGGCTCCGATACCGTTGTCTGAAGCATCGACAGAAAGAGGCCATGTAGCGTTGGAGTCCGGGTGCGCGAGGGTTGGTGCTTTCCCCAAATCCGCCTTTGATTGCTCTAATGCAGCTACCGCGTCTTCCATCCAGTTGAGAGGCGTTTGATCACGTTTGCGGTTGCCTGTGATTGGCCGCAACAGGGCGCGCTGAGCTGCATGTGGGAGGAAACGGCGGTATAAGTTCACCATCCCTAAGAAGGACTTTAGCTGGTGTACGGTCTACGGCCTCAGTGTTGCGGAAATTCCTTCCGTTTTCTCAGGCAAAGGCTTCAATCCATGGTTGTTGATGGCGTGTTCCAAGAACGTGACTTCCTGCTTTTCGAATTATCACTTGGGAATGTTGACAATCAGACCAAAATCGACAAGCCGATCCAGGACTTGCTTTACGTGAACCAGGTGTGCCTGTTGGCTGGGAGAGAGGATCAGTTTATCGTCGAGGTAAACAAATACGTTGTCCAAGCCACGAAGCACTTCGTGCATGAAGCGCTGAAACGTCTGACCTGCGTTGCAACGTCCGAGTGTCATGTACATGAATTCGTACAATCCGAGCGGTGTAATGATGGCAGTCTTCGGAATGTCGCTTGGTTCCACAGGGATTGGGTGGTACGCCTTCTGTCAATCGATCACGGAAAAAAACGTTATTCCGTGGAGGGCTGCAGTTAAATCCTGAAGAAATCCGACGGGTTAGCGGTCCGGGATTGTATGGTTGTTGAGCGCACGGTAGTCCCCGCATGGTCGCCAATCTCCGTTCAACTTTTTCACCATATGCAAAGGGCTACTCCATGCGCTTTTTGATGGGCGGCAAATTCTGAGTTGGATGAGGTGATCAAATTCGGCTTTGGCGGCGGCCAGCTTGTCAGATGGAAGGCTCCGTGCCTTAGCGTTGACCGGCGATCCCTTGGTTAGGATGTGATGCGTGGTTGAGCACTTGGTGTTTGGTTGTTGGTTGTCCTCCGAGAGGTTAATGTATTCCAAAAGCAGTGATCGCAGCTCGTCACTAACATCATCCTGGAGCAAGTCAGCTTTGGGCGTTTTTTGTCGATGGGCGCGATGAATGTTTTGAGGCGTGCGCGTTCAATAAGCCGTCTCCCCTTCAAGTCGACGAGGAGGCCATAGTGTTCGATGAAGTCGGCCCCGATGATTGAAGAACTTACATCGGCTATTGTGAAAGTCCACGTAAACGGCGTTGAAAATCCCAAGTTTAGTTTCACTGATCTTTTGCCGAATATTCTAATCCTTGAACCGTGGGCTGCCACTGATTTGGATGAGCCGTCGGGAGAATAAAGACCTCGGATAGTTGGTGGTATTACTGAGACATCTGCGCCGGTGTAGATAAGGTAAGCACTTTTTGTAATGTTGTAGATTTTCAAGCGTTCGATTTTGCGATGGTTGGTCGCTACTTTCGGACGGTCGGATCCTAGTTTTTTGAGTGGGAGCAGGGTTGTTGGCAATTTTTGGTGCTCGGTCCATAATGCTGGTGATACCAACAAAGCTGATCGTCGGACTCTCTGGCGTGGCGTGGTGGTGATGCCGGCTGCTGCGTATGCCGCGTGCGAGGTGCTTTATTTCGTGAAGTTGATCGCTGTCTGTAACGCAAAACTTGAAGTGCGTCCTCGATCTTCGTCATCTTGTGTTTGGGGTCGCGTACTGTGGAGGCGAGATTGCTCAGCTCGCTTGTGATTCGCAGTGTTGGTGAGATGCTATGCCGTGGCTCCTCTTCCTTTGTGACTGCGGCGACTGACTGTCGGGTGGGTTTATGCCCACGATTAGCGATCGTTGCGGGATCTAAGTGTGGGGCGTCGTTAGCTGATAGGATGCTCCTCAATGTGACGTCGAGGTGGTTGAGCCACATCTTTTGGAGCAAGGTGTCGGTTACATTTCCTTTGGCAAGCGTACGCATCTGGTTGAGAAGCTGTGACGGGCGCTGGTCTCCAAGCTCGATTCCAGAAAGTAGCTTCTGAATACGCTGTTGGACCGAGTCAGCGTAGACGGCCAACAGGGGGTTTTTCAGAGCGCTGTATTTGTTGTCGGGTGGGAGGTTCGTGACTACGTTACGCACCTGTTGCATCGCTTTCGTGTCCAGGTACGCCACGAGGAGGTTGAACTTGGTGGTGTCGTCTGTTACTCGGTTGGTGATGAAATTCGCATCCACCTAGGCAAACCAAAGCTCCATGTCCTCCTGCCACAAGGGTGGAACTCTGAACGCAACGCGTGCCATCCCGTCCGTGTTGTAAGCTTCTTCCTTCGGTACGGTCCCGGCTTGTGGAACGAGGGTGGGCGTTGCTTTCGCTGGTGAAACCATTTCAAGCGTTGGTCATGACTGCGCGACGTTTCACACCACGGACGTGGCTCCTGTAGAGCTTGTAGGCGAGGTTGATGGAGCTGATGGTTAGCACCAACACTAGCAGCAAATCGATTTTTGAGCTCTGAATTCGCAGCTCCGAGTTCACAACCAGCGTAATCGTGACGTCTCCTTTGATGGCCGTTGGTTGTGTATTCCCCATTCGCTACTGGAGCGTAAACGTAGAGCGTGGCGCAGGTCCAATCTCGATGATGAAGCGTAGTTCGATGGTCAGGATCGCCAATATGGTGGCTGGTGTGTTGGAATGAAACTTGGTCCTCCTATAAATATTGTTTATTCTCTAAAATAATAAAAATAATAACAAGTTATTTTGGAGTCGCGGAGACAGACTCGATTGTGTTGATCGCTTTGACTTGATGTGGCGATTTGAGACTGAGAGAGATTGCTGTGTGTTGTTCGCTTATATTCCTTGAAATCGCTGATACGACATCAACAACGATAGCTCCATGGTTGCCTATCGCGTTGGTTACAACATCTGCCAACGACGTCCACTCTATCGTCGCCTATCGTCAGCGCAACATAGTTGCACCCATTCACCGTGTTGACATGGGATCGCGGAATTTCCCAGTCAGTGATATTTCAACTAAGCGCAACATAGTCACGCATGTTGACAGCGCCACAACGGACTTCATGATTGATGTTGCCTAACCCAGGGCACACAGATATGCACGCTGGGTGCGTTAGTGATTCGCCCCAAATGTCATTCACGCACTGAGTATAGGGCTCCCAAACTTGCGAGTCTCTCAAAATCACAGAAGATATTCTGAAATTTGGAAATAGTTTTCCAGTGTATCCAGAACATCCACCAATCTAGCGAAGCTGTAGCCGATTGTAATGTCAAGTTTGACCAATAGAACGACCAATCGCTTGGTGCGGCTTTATGTCTTTGCCTTTTGGACTGCATCCGCCTCCTCTGCAATTGCATCAATGGTAGATCATCCTACTCTGAAGCAGTACTGCCGAGGAAAAAGGTCCCAGCTACACAAATTGCATCAGAGAGTATTCCCTTGATGAGTTTTTCTAGCACTTTTCCAGCAGTGTCTAGTATGTGTAACGGGCGATATGCAGACGTCAATCCAGAATTTCCCTTCCCCTTGCTGATCAGCACGAGCCCAGCCACCTGTCAAAGTACCGGCAAAACCCCGTCCCGTAGGCAAACGTTGAGTGTACTGAGCAGCAACTGAGCAGCAATTCAAAATAATGGTGATAAACATGATGTAACGCCCCAGATGGAACATCATCTGGGCCTAGAGCCTTCCTTCCATTCAAAGATAGGACTGCCTCTTGCGATTCCGGTTTTGTAAAAAGTGATAACTTGATTGCTGTTACATCGTGGATAGCTTCAACAGCT
Organism: Odontomyia ornata; assembly: GCA_963969285.1. Lineage (NCBI taxonomy): Eukaryota > Metazoa > Arthropoda > Insecta > Diptera > Stratiomyidae > Odontomyia > Odontomyia ornata. Next base: position 276,851,992 of record OZ017742.1, read on the forward strand.
CCATGTGTGCAAATTGCCTGTAGGACACCAAACTTCAGCTTAACTAGCTTGTGGTCAAGGTCTCATAGATCTTTACTCACATTGTCAACTAGTTCTGGCCAGTAACGAGCCTTACTGTTGTTAATCAATTCACGAAGACATTTCCTGGCTCACTTTTTTGCTGCTACCCAGTTGCATGCCTCCTCCTCCGCTCCCGTTGAGCATTACGCCGAAAATTGTGACACTCTCTTCGATTTTGAGTGACTCCAGTTGGCTACAAGTATACTGGGGGCTTGCTGCTCTACTAACATCCGTGATGGTGCTCATAGTTAAGTTCAGGACATCTTGAGCTGCCAGTTTTTCTATTTTCTACGGATCACCCTACAGGGGAGCAACTGCCATGAGCACCTCAACGAACTTATTGACTTCCACCTTGTGATTCTCAATACAATTGTAAAAGGCCGAGAGCATGGAGATCGGGGCAAAACATAACGGACCTCAAGCAGAATACACTCGTCTAATATCCTTTAACTGTGTATCTTCCCTACTAAGGACTCCGAGGGGAATGTCACGTCTGATATGGTTCTTTCACAGTCAATACAACGGAAGGTTAGCGTATTTCCAGTGTTTGGCACAACAAGCGCCGTACTGGCCACCATTTTTAAGATTCGTTTACCCTGGATTTAATAAAGGCATATTCCGTTCGATTGCAGTAACATTGGAGTCTCCCCATACGAGCACGTTGCCATCTGCGTTCGAGATAGCACCCTGTAAAGCACTATACTTGGCTTGTACAGATAATATCCATTCGTTTGTTACCACGAAACATTCTCCCTCCCGTCCACAGCCTATTCCTGGAAATCACTGTTCTGAATCCAGATAGCGGCAGTACCAGTTTTATCAGGATAGAATGATGCGGAAATTTTATCATGGTATTACTCACTCAGCAGCATAAATTCGGCTTTCATGACCCTCGCAAACTGCTAGAGCAGGTTTTGGGTGTTGAACTTTGGGATAGGTTCATACGGCTCATAGAAGTTCTGATTTTTCCTTGGCTAGGTCCGCTGAAAAAACCAACAGATTCCTGATCCTAAGACTTGTCCATGATCTAGACTGAGATCATCTTCCTTGGGAAGGATACAGTGTTTCTCCTTGTACACTCTTTTCTGTTATGTTTTATTTAACCACTCTCAGTTGCTTTGCATTCGAAAAATTGAAGATACGCTGCTCTTTGCCATATCCTGCAGATAATGCACCCCATTCTTATTTTGACCTCATTCAAAAATTGGAGTTTCTTTGCAGTTTTCTTCATTTCTTTTGTAAGCACTGTCCGTAACCCCAGATTTAGCGTTCCACACCCATCAAGTGCCTCCTCCTTCCTTCTTTTATTCTGACTCTTTCAAGTTTCTCGCTCTTATTTTTAAGGACGCTCTGACATTTGCATCCTTTTTTTTTTGCTGCACCCGAGAGCCGCAACAATCTCGGTCCAGATATGACTGTCAGTTAATCTCCGTTGTTTTTATCGTGATTTGGTCATCGCTAGTACCACTCCCGATGTGCTGTAAAAATGGGGGCTGTAGCCGCTGGTTGCGTCTGCATCGTTGCTATTTTTGCTTTCTTTTTTTGATCTTTTATTTTAGGGGTTTTTAGTTGCGATCACCAGCAAAGATGCAGATCGTTTACTGTTCATAGGCTGTAACCTGGGTCGATTCCCTAAGGCTCATTACATCTCCAGCCACGATCCCATATATTATTTCTGGCAAATGCCGCTAGAAGAGTCGTCCAGGGGCAAAATAGCGTTTACTGTACGTCACTCTACCAATTTGTGACGAAGCTTTTCGCATTATGCAACGCTCTCTAGACGATGTGCTGCCTGATGGACAAGGAAATAACTCCAAATTTACAATACAAGATCTTTGTAAACATTGATGATCTCCTTCTGATTCCCGAACTTTAACAGAACATCTTACCTTACACCTATGAATCGCCTTTCATATCCATAAGGCAGGACTTACGATAAAGGTGGAAAAGAGTTAGTTTGTAATGAAACAAGGTAAATATCTTGGCTGCACCATATGCTATGGAACTATCGTCCTTGACTCTAACGAAACTCACGTAATCTCATTCCCCAAATCCTAATTTTTAGGAATTTGACTATGCGCCTCAAGCTGACATGCTGCGGAAGGATAACTTTGCCTGGACTAAACTCAGCCAAAAAGCATTGGAAAAGCTCAAACATGCTCCAACATCTACCTCTGTGTTACCCAGCCCGAACTTCAACAAGCGTTTCTCCATTCATTGTGAGAAAGTTAACACAGAATCGGCATGATTTTAGTGCGACAAATTCAACATCATCACTATCTCATCTCCTTGAAGTGGTTAATTGAACCACAAGACCTGTATAAACATTAAACCAGGTGGATTTCGAAATTGCAAGGTTTCACCTTCACCATAGTACATCGTAAAGGTTCCCAAAACTTTCCCATATGTTTTCTCTCGAGGAAGCGAAATTAGTACAGAACAATTATAACACCATCAAAATCAACCTAAATGGCCCACAATTTAGGTCAGACAACCATATGGAGCTGATCAAAACCATCGAGAATCAGGAATCACAAATACCTGACCTGAATGTTATCTAGAAATATGTATACAAGCGAAATGAATGTGCTCCCAGAGATTCCTCTCAGGAGTAAGAATTCCGGAAGGTTTGGATACCTAAAAAAATAACGCAAGATCTCATCCACCAAGTACACGACCACCCACTGAACGTACATGGTGGCTACGAATGAATCTATCGGCATCTCAGATAGTATTTTTATTGGCCAAACATATCCTTAAAGCTCAAGGGATACTTAGCTGTTTGTGGCATCTGTAAGGGCACCAAAACTCTACATTAGGTTCTTTGACTTCCAATGGGCAAGTTGAATACTTCAGTCCTGTATTAAAACGGTTGTATATAAATCTTGTCGGCCCTTTTCCACGATCTTTGACAGAACACATTAGTGCTATCGTTGTTTTAAATCACCAAGTTTCCTCTGGTGGAACTAGTCCGGACAGTTTGCCACCTCACCTATTGTAAAATGTTTGAAAGCTTGCGTGGAGTTCCTTAAAAATGCATTCTCCAATAGTGGGTTACAGTTCAAGTTCTACCAATTCAAGAACTTGTTGATCAAGTATGGTATCAAGCATCAGCTGACTCCAATATAATCTCCACAGGCTAACGCTTCTGAACGTGTAAACCGCACTCTCACGAAAGCAATCATATATCGACTCAAGCCAAATAGACTGTAATGACAGGTTATCCGCAATAACATATGCCTTGTGTTCGTCATATCACTCCATCACCGGCGTCTCGCCATTTTTTTCCACCATCTACCGTGGTGAAACTTACTAGCTGCTCTAACAGCTCAAGAGAAGAACCCATCATTGCTTTAGAACCCCACGAGATGTTGGGAGAGTTCAGTTAACTGATAAGGCTTAAAATCAAAAATAACAGGTGCACAAATGAAACCCAGTATAGCCTCAAATCTTGGCCCTTGGACTTCAAAGCTGGAGATGAAGTATATAGGAGAAATTTCTGTCAAAGCGTTGTAGCTGCTTATTATAATACTAAGCTAGATCATCAGTTCATCAGCAGTCAAATTCCCAAGGTCTATGGTTCAGGGCGGCACTTGATCATCGATCTAAATGGCAAGGAGATTGGGGTATATTACGCGAAGCACCTACGTTGATAACAAATCCACACCAGCATAACCAATACCTCCTGGTAATTTGATGGCTTTGCAATTGACCGCTCACGTCATTCCATATTACGGTTGCCCATCTGTCTGCGTCTAGTTTTAAAATCCTTGCGCTTGTCCGTCCGTAACTACGCTGAATGTCTTAGGATAAAATGACACCCGGATAAGTATTCTTCCGGCTCCTTTTTCTAAACCGTAAGTATCTCTAAGATTATTAGTTGTCTCTCAGTAAGTGCTTACTGCATCCCTACAAAATGAACCCCATACAACAAATTTCAAATTTTTCCCACCAAGCCACCGGGCTGTGGTTCTTCTTTTTGTTGTAGAGGCTCTTGCCAAGGCGGTAAGGGCTTGCATGTGAACTTGGACATGAGAATCTTAAATCTGATTGAGAGGGGTGTGTGACAGTACCAGCTCCATAGGGGTAATCACTTTCCATGCAATATAATTTTCTTGTCAACAATGAAAGCTTCAATTGGGTCTTCTTCTTCTTCTTCTTAGCACTACAGCCCCTTTCGGGCCTTTGCTTTCTGCAAACAGCGCCTCCAACTGCCTCGGCCCGTTGACCGCGTCTTCCAATTCCGAAATCCGAGCAGCGATGAATTGTCTTCGTCGACCGAGTCAGACCAGCGTTTCCTCGGTTTACCCACTGGCCGCAAGCCTTCCGTTCTCCCAACGAATACCTTCTTGGGTATCCGTTGTTCCCCCATACGATTCATGTGTCCAGCGCACTGTAGCTTCCGCAGTCTTACAATCCTTGAGACCTCTGCTTCGTCAAAAATTTCATACAGCTCATGGTTGTTGTCAATACTGAATAGAAAATTTTATTTGTGAGTTGTATTCTTCGGCGTATTTCGGCTCTTACATTGCCCGTTTTCATTATTTTGGCGCCGAAATACACAAGTTCGTTAACATTTTTGATACTGTATTCGCCAAGTGTGATATTTTGTGTATTTGGAGTATTTTTCCTCGAATGCGTCATGAGCTTTGTTTTATTTTCATTGATTTGTAGCCCTACTAGTTTTGCTTCGCTGCCGCGTTTCAGCAAGAGATCTTTGGCAGTTGTTAGTGACCGTGACAGAATGTTGATATCGTCCGCATAGGCCACAACCTGGCTCGGCTTGTGTAGTAATATACCTCGCGTTTCGACAGGTAGCTTCCATATTACGTACGCCAGAGCCAAATTGAATAGCAATGGGGTCAGCCCATCCCCCTGCTTTAGTCCGATATTTGTGTCAAAGGCATCGGTGAGTTGGCTATTGATGTGGACTTGGGAGGTTGTCGACGCCATTGCTAGTTTGGTAAGATGGATCTTTTTTGGCTGGAATGCCAAAACCAAGCATTATTTGGTACAGTACGTTATGATCAATACTATCGTATGCTTAATTGTAGTCAGCGAAAATTTGGTGTTCGTCTATGTTGAACTCCCAGCATTTTTTAAGTACCTACCTGACTGTGAACAGTTGGTCTGTTGCTGATCGACCTGCCCAAAAACCACCTTGATACTCGCCAGTAATACTGTTGGGATATGATCCGATTTTATTTTCTAAGATTTAAAAAAAAAATATTTTATACGCCGTATAAAGTAGTGATCTGCCTCTATAATTTTCACACTGTAGCTTGTCACCTTTTTTGTGGAAAGGAAATATAATTGGTAGGCTCTACTCTTCCGGCATATGTTTTTGTTGCCAAATGTTCTGGATGATTTTGTGAACAGCTTAATGAATACTACTGCCACCATATTTGATGAGCTCCACTGGAATCTCATCAATGCCCGGCGCTTTATTATCCTTTTGGGCTTTGATGATGGAACAAACTTCATCTATAGGCTCCAATTTTCTGGAGCAGTGCGGAGGATTAAGGAGGTTCTTGAAATATAATGCACATCTGTCGTTAACCTTGATTTCATCAGCGATTATAATGCCGCTGTTATCATGACAGAGCGTGGTTTTGGGCTGATAACCACGTTTCAGGCTTTTCACTACTTTGTATGCTTGTCTTGTGTCATTGCTCACTAAACTTACATCTATACTTCTAAATTTGCCATCATAGTAGTTTCTTTTCTCAATCCTAATTATCTTATTCGCTACTCTTCTGAGATTTTCATAGTGTTCTCTCTTCGTCCTGGTTTTCCTACTCACGTATTCTTTGTACGCCTGATTTTTTTTATCTAACGCATGCTGGCACTCATCATTGAACTAATCATTTCTGTTGCGCCGGGGTTGTTATCCGATCGTCTGTTCTGCCACGGTTCTGATAGCCTTTTTCACTAGCATCCGGAGCTAGTTGCTCGTCTTTAACGATGCGTCTGACAAGATGGGAGCCAGCTGGTTGTCGAGGGTCTCCGTGAAATTTTCAGCCACAGACGCTGTTTGGAGCCTGTCGATGTCAAATTTTTGTAGCGGGCTGGTCTGCGCTGAATATGCCTTTGTCATACGACATCGATGGTTTAATTTGATCAAGTAATGATCTAAGTTGCAATTGGCTCCTCGGCATGTACGGACGTCAAGTATGCTCGAGGCCCAACGTTGTTGGATCAGAACATGATCGATCTGGTTTTGTGTGTTGCCATCCGGTGATACCCAGGTCATTTTATGAATGCGTTGATGTGGGAAGCAAGTCGAACGTATGACTAGGTTTCTGCTCCGTGCAAAGTCAATCAGGTGCTGGCCGTTGCCGTTTGTTTCATCGTGGAGGCTATATCCTCCAGCCGCTCCCCAATGAGATACCTCATTGCCAATGTTAGCGTTTAAATCACCCAGAATAATTAATGTGTCGTTTGGGGGAAATGAGTCGACCAGTCTTTTCAGGTGATTGTGAAACGATTGCCTGAAAATCAATAACGTGCGATTTGAACACCCTATCCACAATGAAGGTCACTCCTATTTTATTATGTAGAATTGATATTTCATTCTTTGTTTATTAGCAAAACAGGTAGGTTTTGCTGGTGTCTCCTGACGGAAGTTGACGACGACGATAATGATGAAAACGATGTCGACGATGAAAATATCAATCATGCCTGGACTTCCTCAAGTACATTGACTCACGAGCCCCTTTAATTTTTATGAGAGAAGTTGTTTGCGCCGCAAGTATGCAAGTGAGACCAAGAAACGAAGGTTTGTCCAAAGAGGAGGATCTTGTTGCACTGTGAACGATGCGCCGACGTCAGGAAGGCTTTTTCTGCCACAGTCACTCTCTTCCTATTGACCTTTACGTTCGTCGAAAGGAGTGAAAAGGTGACATTCCTCTGGGTGTTAGTAGATGGTCACTGCTACTATTTCAGCATACCATTGGCTGGTTTAATCACCTGGATTGGCAGCAAGAGGGGAAGCGTGAGCGATAACAGTGGCAGTGAGAATGGGGTTGATGGCTAGGACATAGAGTACTTCGAGTATGCTGGCTTCAGGGGGTCGGTTGAGTGGGTCGTAGTGACGCCTTTCATGTTTAAAACGCAAGTGCGGCCACTGAGTCTGCGTGACCCGAAGTATGGTTCGGCTTTTTGACTGTATCGCTGTGGCTGGAAACATTATCGCAGGTAGCTAAGTCTTCGAATGCCAAGGGGTGGTCTTTTGTGTGTCTGGCTGACGGAACGGAACGAATCGCCTTAAACAGGTGGCGTAACTTAGCGTCAATGTTCTGTGGGTTGCTGGCTGGTCTTGTGTGAGGCGCAATGAACCTGCTCGGAATTCCTAGTGACGTACTGAAAACATCTTCCTTTAATTAGGGGCGTAAGCCCAATAAGATAGCTAGAAGTGCTTGCAGTCAAGCTGTTTTGGTTGCGCATTCCAAGGCAGCCTTGTCAGTACGGTGCATTTGTTCTACCATACTATTGGCCTGTGGATGGTTAGGTGTAGTGTAAACGTACCCACGAAAGAGTAAAGATTCACAAACTTACAATTTTCTTTAAATTATTGATGGCCAAGCTGCAGCTCATAAAATCCTAACGCCTTCTGATTCCTTCAAAATTTGCGCACTTGCGACGGCACTCCAACGTTGTTCGCTGTCCAATTCAATTATTTTCGTTGTTTGCTCCTCATACTTTTGCCAGTTGAATACAGGTCGTTAGCTATGATTCCACTTGTGATTACTTGATTTGCAGCAAGATCGTCCTTCTTTTTGTTGAAAGAATCCGTAAAAGAGACCGCTTTGACTTTCGTTGGATGTCTCATTTACTTTTCGCAATGGTACTTTTTCTTCAGTTGAAGAATCAAAATTCAAAGCCACAACAACCACCACGGCTGCGCAACCTTACAGCGTTTTCCTTAGACTCAAACCCAGTTTGGCCATCTTTCGTTCACGCACAATCATCTGCATTATCGATAACAGCAATATCGACTTGTTTTGGTTGTAATGTCATTTGTTATTTTGGCACTAGTGTAGTGTTTGCATGCAGTATCGTCATTCCGGTTATAGCAGTTAGTACTTCATTTGGTTGTCCTTGGACGGAAAATGTTGCAAATATTAAAGGTCATTGTGAAATATTTTATGATAATGAAGGCACGCGTTTATTGTGGCGTATTTAGTTTACACTGTCAGCTTACTGCGGCCCTCTTTGTTGCCTGTGCCATCATTGCGTCCGCTAAGGAATCTTTCGGCATGGCGATAGACTGCATGTCGGTTGATAAGAGCGTGGATTTTGTAAGTATGTACATTTTGTTGTGATTGTGCCAAATATAATTTGATTTTTAATATCGTCTTTAATCTCTGCGATACAACTGCTTACATCCAGCATATTATTGGGGTGTTCACCTCATTAGCTGTAGAAGTGTATACTTTATCGTATTTAGATTAAAGAATAAGCCCGTTCGGGCAGTTGTAGAAGCTACGATACTCTTCCTCTTGATAATAGACTCATTGCTACTTCTTGCAGTTGCAAGACAATTGATGCAATTTTCGAACCAAATTTTAATGCATCCAGCCAGTCAGATTCGAAATTCACCGTACCTGAGGCTTCAATTTGACGGATATAGACACCCATATCATGGCAGAAGCACTATTGAATCACGCAGATAACGATATGGAAGAAGTAGGATCTCTGTGCATGGTATGCCAAGAACAACAAATATGTATCGTACTGTTTCCTTGCAAAAATTTGTGCTTTTTTGGCGATTGTGCTGATTGTTTTGCATCTTATCAAAACACTTGGCCTCTGCGTATAATTTACACTAACAATCAACTAAGAATTTACGTATCAGACTGGTATTCATAAATTATCAGTTCAATTGGCCGGATGGTATGGTGTGGTATAAATGTGGTTGACTCCCAGGAAGTGACCGAGTTGACTTATGACGTAGGCTTTAAATTGATGGCCTGAGTCACAAAGTGTGCTGAATATCGTGATTTAATGGTCGAATAACGCTCTGGCGGTGCTACTACAATAGCTTTGCTAGCGCGCACTGATACTGCCTACATTGTATAACAATTGATGATGATGAGGCAGCTTTCTTCACTATCACAATGCGGAAGCTTGATTAGGTTGGCATGGATGTCGTCGAAACACCCGTCCAGCATCTTGAGCTGCCTAGCTCGTCATGGTTAGGGTAATGGACCTTTGAATGCGTGCATGGTACAAACCGCGAAATATATGCTTCTTTAAGCTCGGGCAGAAGAATTTGAGCACAGCATACTCAGTGGTGGCATGCCCGCTGGGGTGCAAGAGCTGATGATAACGTCAAAGGCTCGGCGGTGGAGGGCAACTGGGAAGTAGGGTTTGATGATACCGTTGAATCTTATGTAGGGTGTTAAGTAGCCTTCCAATACCAATTGATGCAGCTTGAGCCCGAACTTTGCCAGGAAGCAAATCAGAGCGCTGTGGGTACCTTGATTGTCTCTACAAGTGACCTAGTGTACGAGAGTGGTCCAATAAGTACTAAGCCTACAAAAAATAACGAAGGTTTTGGAAAAGTGGCAATTTATTGTATTTTTCAATTTGATCTCCTTTTAGTTCGATAAACTCGACCCAGTGGTGCTTCAACTTCTTTAATCCGTCTAAAAAATACATTTTCTCAAGGTCTGCAAAGCACCCGCAGGGGACATGCTGGCTGACAGGAATACTCTTGGAGGCGAGTACTCTTTCGGGAGTTCCGTCTCCACGTACACTAGGGAATTCCCCCAGGGGGAACGCCGGTCAACAAGAGCACTCTAGGAGGCTAGCATTCTTTGGGGAGCGCCGCCCCCATGGACCCGGGGGTATGGGGGGTACCATGAGGCTCCCTCTTGGGATGACAGATAATGACCCTGACTGGATCTGGACTACGCCTTGGACAACGAACTGGCATTCATACTTTGGACTGGTGGATATGATGGTTTGCACCTAGTTGCTTAGCACGGTAGCGCCGAGGTGACACTTGTCTGTGAACGGCCCCAATTCAACTACCATACCGTGTCCATCCCGGTAAAACCTTGGAAGGCCTCGGAATGCTTCGAAGTTCGCACCATTATGTTGGTGGTGTAGGTTTGGTTGAGACGGATTCCCGATTAGCGCTGGTCTGGTTCTGAGCACTTGTCTCCATAAGGGTTTGTGCCAACCCTCGCATGGTCTCCCTGCTCTGCAAAGATAACCATGGGGCCAAAAAGGTGACTACACACACAAACGGAGATAGTGGGAGCAACCAAAAACCCTTAAAAAAGATAAAAAAAACTCAAAAAAGAATGCAAAAATAAAAATAAAGACGACGCAACCAGCGGTTACAGCCACAACGCTAACAGCACATCGAGAGCGGTACTAACGACGATAAAAACGAAGATTAATACAATGACAGTGAAGACGGACGAAAAACGGAGATTGAAAGACTAAGATTCCTGCGGTGTTCGGGTGCAGCAAAAAATGATGCGAAAGCCAGAGCGTCCTAAAACGGAAAAGCGAGAAACTCTGCAAGATGCGCCAGATGTTCGAATGGTGGAGGAAATTATAAAAAAATTCGAGAAATCGATGGTCACTGCTGCGATCACTACCGAAGCGAGTGAAGCAAGAGTCGTAAATCCCGAATCAGTAAAGAATTATCCTGAAGTCAACGAGGAGATTACTGCAGGAAAAGAAATGAGTGGCCAGGCAAGTGAAATTGCATCGTCAATGTCGAAAAGGTGGCGGAAGTACTGTATTCGGAAACAGAAGCCGATAACCTCTTTCAAGAACGATGGTCACAAAGTACAATTGATGCCTAGTAACATGAAGAAGAAAGGCTATTCCAAAAAATGGGAGTTGTTTTAAAAAGAATACAATCTGCATGTGACTCCCCAAAAATCACCAAAGCAATAAAGACTGGGCTCCTTAAACAAAAGGAGCTCCTCGACCACATAGGGCATTATCGGCGGAGCAGGTTAAAGGCCGAAGAAGAGCAAAAGGCTAAAAAAGCGCTGGGGATGAAATCTATAGGGCAGGTGCAGATAGATTCACAATCAAAAATCATTAAGTTAATGGCATTCAGCCCAATTGAAGGAGATCGGAATAAAAGAAGAAAGGAAGAGGCACTTGATGAGCGTGGAACAGCAGATCACGGGTTCCAGACAGCGCTTACAAAAGGAGCGAAGAAAGTCGCAAAAGAACTTCTTCGAAACGTTCCAGAAAATAAAGCTCGCACGAATGCTCAACAAGAAATAAGACTCAATGCAAAACAGGAGAGAAAGAAGCCCCGACAAAGACCCCGACAGCAGGCACTCCTCGTAAAACCCCATGATGGTCGATTCTATACGGAGGTGCTGGGGGACATCAGGGGAAACGTAAGGCCCGAAGACACAAACACTGCCATTGAACAACACGCTCGAGCCACATACTGGTCGAATTTGGAACAGAGGCTGAGAAAAGGGAACAATTCTGGGACGCAGCATAGAAAGTCTGTGGCAAAAGCACAGTTATAGCCTCGCTCAAGCCGATGGCAACGATAAAAATAAGAGACATTGACTGGATCTGGCCGAGTTGGAAGCGGCCATCAAAAGGGAGTTCTCCAGCGTGGATGGGATCAAGGCGAGGCTGACACCAGAAAACCATAGGGGACAACGCATGGCCATAATTGACTTGACCGAAATGGACGCTGAACAATTTCTGAATAAGAGCAAAGTGCGAATAGGTGGTACGGTGAAGAGCACAAGTAGAAGGTGCATTCCAAAATAAACGAGACTTTTGTTATAAATTTTTTTTGTGATGTCATCTGTAAACGAGATGATTTATTGAAAGGTTGCATCCCTCCCTGGCTTCAAATGAAAGTTTGGTGATATTCGGTTCTGTGGAAGCGAAGTTATTGCATCTAAAGTGACAGTATATTTGTGTCATCGGTACGAAAATTAGTTTCGAACGAAGAGCTGATATCAAATTTCGTTTGAAAATCGGTAAAACGTTTACCGAAACATTTGAATTGATGAAGAAAGTTTATGGCAATGATTGTCTATCTCGTGCGAGAGTTTGTGAGTGGTTTACACGTTTCAGAGATGGTTGTGAGGACATAAATAAGGATGTACGTACGGGCCGCCCAAAATCAGTGATAACCGAAAAATCTATAGAGATTGTGCGTGAAATGAGTCGAAATCATCATTGAAATTCATGGGATCAGAGTTGAATATCTCCAAAACATCGATTTATCGCATTTCAACCGATCATTTCGGCTCACGAAAAGTCTGTGTTCTTTTCATTCCGCACAAGTTAACTGATGACCAAAAATGGCTGAGAAGTGAACATTCGAAAGACATCATTAAAGAGGCAAGAAAAGCGAGAACTTCCTTTGCAACAATGTAACTGGTGATGAAACGTGGTGCTTCCAATATGGACCCGGGACCAAGCGTCAAAGTGGCGACCACCCAAAAATTCGTGTTTGAAGAAGTCAAAAATCAAAAGATGCTCATTTGTTTTTACGATTCCAAAGAGATTTTCCACAAGGAGTTCGTGCCAATGGACCAAACCGTCAATGCAATTTTCTATTTTGGCGATTTGAAGCGTTTGTTGCGTCACATTCGTCGTATCCGGCCTGAATATCGCAAAGGGGGAAGTTGGTGCTTATTGCATGATAACGCACCATCTTATCGATCTACTTTGTGACTGATTTTTTGACTGGAAATTTCATTATAACCAATAATCACTCACCGTTTTCGCCTGATATGGCTCACTGTGACTTAGGTAGAAAATTGTATTTAGCTATCAAAGGAAAACGCTCCGCACCCACAGAGGGCATCCAAAGGCTTGTACCGACACCATGAAGGACATTCCGGTCAATGACCTGAAACGCTCTCTCGAAAAGCTTTTGGATCGCGCAAAATAGTATATCGAAGCTGGAGGAGACTGTTTTGAGTAAATCAACTGGAATTTATCAGAACAAATCTCCTGTCGTTTCTACTTTAGCTCAGTCCCGTCCATTTTGGAACGCTCCTTGTATGCAAAGGACTCAATAAGAGTTCTCTACGTTACAAATGCGTTGAAATGGGACATAAAAGAAAAGAGTGTACGAAGGAGGCACACTGTATTCTTTGCAAGGATGCTGATCCAAGACCTGATTTTGGACATCTCTTGGGATCAGGAAAATGCTGGGCTTTTTAGGAAGCCCAAGCAAAAGCAAAATCAGAGCTTAAATGACCCAAATCCTGCAGCTAAACGTAAACCGCAGTTCATCCAACCAAAACGTGCTTAAGCTGGTTGCAAGGGACGTACAAGCCAACTTTTTGCTGCTGATTGAGCAACATCATGATAAGAGTTCAGCATCATGGTATCCTGATGAAACTGGTACTGCCACCATCTGGGTTCAAAATAGCGATTTCCATTGGAGTGCTGCCGACGTGGGGATGATTTTGTGCGGGTTCGGTGCTCAGGGACCACCTTCTTTAGTGTGTACCAAATGCCGAACGAATCGATATCATCTTTTCAAGCGAAGCTCCAGGTTTTGGAGGGTACTGTCTTGAACGCCGAGGGCAACTTGCTCGTTGGGGGAGACTTCAACGCGAAACCAATCGAATGGGGCATGCCTCAAACAGATCCGCGGGGAAAACGAATCCTGGAAATGGCAGCCAGGATGGCGCTCGTCGTATTAAATATTGGCAATACGCCGGCTTCCCACCGCATCAGCTTTGAAGGAACCATACAGCACGTGACATTCGCCTCGGAGTCCTTATTACGGAGGATACACAACTGAAGAGTATTAGACAACAACTCAGTAAGTAATCATCAAGCGATGTTGTCTCCCGATGTTCGTGCTCTCGGCTTTCTACAATTGGATGGAACATCGGAGGGATGGACGTTTAGAGGTTTGTCGATATTCTCACAGCAGGTGCACCGCTGCAGAGAGATCCGAAGGGGACGGAAGAACTGGCAGCTCAAGACGTGGTGAACTCAACCATGAGTATCATCGTGATTGCTTGCAAAGCTTCTATGCCCCGTCAAAAACCCCAGCACGGCAAGCCCCTAGTGTACTGGTGGTCGGCTGAAACTGCTGAAAAACGTAGGGAGTGTCACAAACTTTGGTGTGAGGCTCAACACGCACGGAGCTGTGAAGAGGCAAGCAACCGCGTAGCAGCATATAAGTCGACTGGGAAATGCCTTTGCAAATTGATCAACAATAGCAAGGCTCGCAGCTGGTAAGACCTAGTGGACAATGTGAACAAGAAGCTAGTTATGCGGCAGCTTGGTGCTCTACGGAAACCTTGCATACACTCCTCACACAGCTGGAACTGGAAGAGGCAGTACTTCCACTGAAAGCAAGGAAGGCTCCAGGCCCAGATGGTGTTCCAGCTGAGGTGTTGCAGCTTGTCTATCACCATTGTCCTGACTTGTTGCTCAGCATATTCAATGCTTGCCTACGGTTCGATGTTATTCCGGTACGATGGATACTGATCAGCTAGAGGAAAGGAAATTCCGAATCGCCGTCTGCATACCGCCCGTTATGCATGCTAGACACGGCTGGGAAAGTGCTAGAGAAACTCATCAAGGGAAGACTCACTGACGCGATTCGTGCTGCTGGGAACCTATCTTCTCGGCAGTACGGCTTTAGAGCAGGACGTTCTATCATTGATCTGATTGCAGAGGTGGTTAGCATGGTCCAAAAGGCAGAGGCATATAGTCGCACCAAGCGATGGATCGTCCTGTTAGTTACACTCGACATCAGGAATGCCCTCGATTCCGCTAGATGGGTGGATATTCTGGATTTGCTGGAAAATCCTTTTCAAGTTCCAGAATATTTAATGCGGCTTTTGAGGAACTACCCAAAGGACTGAAGCCTGGTCTACAACACGACACAGGGCCAACGAAGAATGGAAATTACATCGGGTGTTGCCCAGGGATCTATCCTTGGTCCAGACCTGTGGAGCGTGTCTTGCGACGGGCCACTGAGACTTGAGATACCAGATGAGTCACGCTTGATCGGCTATGTGAATGATGTTGTGACTCTAGACGCACTGTTGAACAGGCGCAACTTGGACTAAGTATGCTAATGCGCTGAGTGGGGGGCTGGATGACTGCTTGTGGGTTCAGTTTAGCAACGGACAAAACCAAAGTTGTCATCTTGACAAAAAAGAGAAGTATTGGAGACATACGAATTGAATCGAAGCCATCGATAAAGTACCTGGGGCTACTGATCAACTCGAAGATGAGTTTCTCTGAGCAAATCAGGCCAACGGCTGAGAAGGCTGCTTTGGGAGTATAGTTCTGAGTCGCCTTATAGCCAACGTAGGGTGACCAAGCCTATCAAGAAGACGCCTCTTGATGAGTGCTATAGGCTCAGTGCTACTTTATGGAGCAGAAATATTGGGCGCCACACTCAGTAAGGAAGTATACCGAAAACGTTTGGCACAGGTACAGAAAAGAGGAGCACTGAGGATTGCGAGAGTGAAAGTTATTGCGGGTGTGATACCTGTCGGCCTCCTTGCTAGAAAGTGCCGCTCAATTTATTTGCGCCAAAACGAGGATGCGAGGGAGATGGTTATCTGCAAGGAAAGATAGTGCTCGCTCAACGATTGGCAGCATTCTTGGGTGAATTGCATTAAGGGAAACTGGACTGCGCGCCTCATCTCGGATGTGGGGCCATGGCTTTATCGAAGGCATGATGAGACTGACTTCTATCTGACACAGCTTTTGAGTGTGCATGGGTGTTTTCAGTCTTCCCTGCACAAAATTGGTAGGCCACGGTCCCCCAATTGCCGGTTTTGCCCAGGGGAGGAAGACAATGCCTTCCACATATTCTTTGCGGGCACAAAATGGGTCAGGCTATGATGGAACTTTTACAGAGAGACTGAAGAGCTCATCCCGGATTAAATAGTTGCGGTGATGCTCGAATCGGTTGACAAATGGAACTAGGTGGCGCATTATGCTCGAGCAGCTGTTGCAAATTCCAGCGTACCGAGTTTCTCTCATTCGCAACTTCAAATTGCCGCCGCAACTTCTCCACCTTCCTTTGGGCACTCCTACCTTTTCCTTTATGTATTTATTTATTTTCATTACCATTTTTCCAATTTTTCCTTTAAATTTTGTTTCCCAATTATCACAATCCTACCCTTTCCCCTTATTTCCAACTACAAAAAAAATATATATATATACTGATAATTTAAATTTTCCCACTAATAACATTCCATTGTTTAATTCCACTAACAAAACTTCATTCAATACCTTTTTCTCTAACAAAATCTAATTCCTTCCTTCATACTAACTGATTCCATTCCCACTAACAAATTTTATTTTTTATACTAACAAAAGTCAATTCACGTTCCCCTACTAACAAAGTTCAAACTCATACCCAAAGGCATCGTTGAAGTTGCTTATGAGATGAATGAGAGATCAACAATCCATGGCACGATTGGCTGCGTCGCGAGTTCTCGATCGGGGGTCTGCTGGAACCCTGAGTTCAAGTTCCCCCTGGGGCAGGGAAGCACTCTTTTTGGGATATCGGCAAAACCAATATCTTCCGTAATGTATTTGTGACACTTTGCATTCAATCAAGCGCTTCTTGGATTGTGCAAATTGCCATATGTAAAACAATGGATACTATTGAGTTTGTTGATATGGAACAAAAGATGTGTGGGTAGCGGAATCGAGGTGTAATGAACTTCGATTACGTTACCCAGATGCGGCAGCGGTAATTTAAAAATAATTTGGATTGCGGGAGCGGATTGGATGAAGGTGAAATGTGGAATGAGGTGGTGAGGATTGAGGCAGTTAGTATTTGACTGGTAGAGAAAAAGCAATTGTGTTTGGCGGCGCGGAATGATTTATTCGCGAAAAGATTCAGTATTTGGCGGGAAAAGATAAGGGTGTTTTCTATGCGCGGTAAAATTGATTTTTGGATGTGTTAAAATTGGAAAAAAAAGGCAGTTGGTATTTGACTGGGGCGAGGATTGGACTAAAAAAAGAGTAATTGCTTGAGTGAAAGGGAAGTGAATTTTTGGATTTGAGAATTTCAGCAGAAGTTACAAAAAAATACAGAGATCAGAATTTGAAGTGAACGGGGATTAATTTTTTTTTTTGTGACGGAAGAAGAAATAGAATCATTTAATTGCGAAGTTGAGTGGCAAAAGTTTCGGTTTGTGGCAGGGCAAAAGAAATTACATTCGTTCTGGAATAACTTATGATCCATGTGGAAATATTAGTGAGTGAGAAGAATTTTTGGGTTTTGGCCTCCGGGATTAAAGTTGGTGCAAGTTTGCAGTCGAACTAGTTGAAATAAAATTAAAAAAAAACAGAAAAAGCAAGAAAAAAATTTTTTTGTTGGACTTCAAAGAGGGCCAAGTTCCAGAATTAAAGTTTTCGTTTTTACAATTAAGCCAGAACGACGGGTCGGAGAGGGCGATAAAGGGCCGTTTCGCGCTCCTTGATTTTCTAGTATTTATTGAATTTTCGAGTTAATTTAAAGTTAAATTTTCAGTGCCCCACCCTTTTTTTCATCGCCGAGCGCTCGAAGATCAACGAGGAAAGGAGTGAGTATTTATTTGGCTTATTTTCCTATTATAGTAACAACATCTCATCATCAAGCTCATTTTTTTCCTTGTGTTTTCCTTCATATAAAAGATTTTAGCTGATTATTTTCTTCTGTACGTTAAATCTTAAAGGGGTCCTTTGTTTTTTCTTGTTTTTATTGAAATTGACAATTTGCAGATTTTGTTGTGATATAAATTTGTTTATTTTTTTTGTGAATAAGAAAGCGGCCATGTCACAGTAAAAGCCATATTTTTCATTTCTCAGAATGACCTCCCCTTTCCTGTCCTTTTCCCTTTGTGCTAGTATTTATATGTAAGGTGGCTCAGCACAAGCAGAGGGTGTCCCGGAAGACCCACGACACGACTGAGCGCTAGCCGGCCTCAGTATGCCACCCCGGGCTATACACCCCTCTGTTAATTCTTAATGTCTGCAACTGCGGTGACTTCCGTGGTTGCTACACAGTCCTAAAATATAACAGAGACTCACAGCAGCCGGGGGCACTGGGGCTAGGGGATCGTGTTTCTGGTACTTCCTCTTCCTCTCTCCCCTCCCGCTAGGAAAGGGATTCCCCAGCTTGAAGCTGCCTCACGGCGTAACAAAACGAGACCTGGCCCAAAGTAATGCGTCAAACGGTTCCAGGCTGGGTTCTCACGTTGACAGGGGAGGTCTTTAATGGGTAGTCCAGTCGCCTTCTTGCAAGCTTGGGAGTCCCACACTCTGTGCATAAATGGCATTCACCTCCCTACTACAAAAAATGGCAGCAGAGCTTCTTAACGAACGTTAAATATCCCTGTAAACACTACAATTCTCGCAATTCATCTGGTGACTCCAGCCACAGTAGCCCATCATAAGAGAGGGTTGTAGATGGAGCCCTAACTAACTTCTATCTTTCGACGACCTTCTGCGTGCCAAAGAGCAGATTTAGTTCTTTCAGAGAGTCCTTCAGAATCTTTTTCAGATATTCTAGGACTCGTAAACGATTTTCCAGTGCTTTCGATATAAATGCCCATCTAATAAAGTGAAAAGTTTTTCTGACAGCAAAAGTAATCAGCAGGATCCCCCTTCGGGTGGAATTGTTGATTTTTTTGCGCGCTGGACCTTGCTTACTACTTGTACTTCTTCGATTGTATCGATGGTGAAGCCACTTGCTGGGAAGTCATAAGTCATACTGCCGTAGAGGTAGTGTTGGTGAGTCTACCCCTGATGAGTTTTTCAAGCACTTTCCTGGCCCTTTCTTTGTAGCGTCTGTAGTTTTTCAAAAATATTTGCTAAGATGTTAAGTTTTAAAAAATAATATTATGTTTTACAAGATTATTTATTCAATAATAACAAAAAGTCGAGAATGAAGAATATGTCCTGACCTATATCATGAAGTCCTTGAAAAACAATGCATAATCTGAGTGAGCTATTGATTTTCATTCTGACAACATCATGCATCCAACCTGATCCTCCATCAAAACTTCAACCAACAAGTCAAGACCATCCAAATAGTTCCCTCACGTGTATCTTTCACATGCACTCATAGCAGCAACTTTCCAACCTCCTTGCAATAGATAATCTTGAAGTTCAACTCCGAACGTTCAAAGTGCAGTCCGTGATCCAAAAAAATCCTCAAAGCAATTCATTCATAACTTTTTTACTACTATGCGACTTCACAGATGTTCGAGAACATAAGTGGATTCTACCCAAACTGCGCAAGAATCCTACAGCAAAGGTAATGTCCATAGACCCTTACTTGACTTTCATACTCCGATAAATAGTGAGAATATTTTTTTTAGTACAATTACTACCCCATCTGCGTGGACCTGTCCCAACTCATTTCTCCTTTACCATATTGTTTTAAGCAACGAGGAAAAAATTGCAAGTTCAGGACGAAACTTATTCTATATTGTGTATGTATCCAATTTCAAGGATTCCATTTCCGTTCTATTCCATTCCCTTCGTGCGGTTTGTATTCATGGGAATTTGTGAATAGGCTAAAGGATGGTATTATTAAAGTCTACGCATGCTTGATTCATTAATGGTACACCAGATGTCGCGTTGCATCCCAATTTTAAATATCCTTTGAACAGGGATATTAGTTTAATTGAAACTGTCGTCGTGGATAGTCCTTGAAGCTTGGATATTTGATTATCGTTGTTGTTTTAAGCTTACGGACGCTGTGCAATCCGGGTCTCGTTCGTCCTTTCGGATAAATTATTGATCAGAATGTGCTCCATGTTGTTGAAAGTTGAAATTGTTTTGAAAATACCGCAAATGGACGGATGGTTTTTAGAATGAATTGAGTGAAATTGGTAGGGTTCATAAAATATCCTTTTGAATTCATGCCGTAAATGTTCATAAAGCTTGTATAAAATAAGGAACTTTAAGCTTACAGTAATGTGTGGAAATACACTTGATAATGTGTAATCTAATTTAAGGATGCTCATGCCGGCATGAATTGCTAGATTTAAATCAAATGAATTCCAAGAGTACTGAATGCTCCCCAGATGTCTAGGAAATTTAAACTAGTTCAGGGAATGGGCAATGTACTGGAATCCAAAAATAGAGATCCTATAAATATCCTTTTACATATCTCCATCAAACTGAATATTGATCAAATCAAATAGAAGCATCTACATTCAATACATTTTCTCCGCTTTCATTCTTCCTTTTCCCTATTCTCATCTGAAATTGTGTCGTAAAAAGTGAATGTCCTGCAGTGATAGTGATACAAAACGTGCTATTGTTTCAACTGAGTGAATCCATTCAAATGCAAGTGTAATTCATTACATAGTGTACAAGCTCTGAGCAAAGTGCAATCTGTGGTTTCTGTCGTGCTGAGAACAGTAGGGAACTAGATTTATCGCAAAGGCTCCTGCCGCCAACAAGGATCAACGCGAAAAGCCGATAAGCTGATGTAAATGTAAGTAAAGTTTATTGACACATGTTAGCCCTTTTTATTGTCGCCGGGTTTATAGCTCATAAACTTACAAACCAAACATTCCTTCGCGTAGTCCTTGTTCAGAGCCGACGCTAGTCTATGATAAACACCATAAATCCTTCATCAACCAACCATCGAATAATTATAGGATAAACATCTCTTTCATCTTGTGCTGCTTGTTCTGCCAACTTTTTATCTCACAACACAACTCGCATTTCACCGGCAAGGATAAACAGAGTCCTTGCTGCTGCTTTCTGGTGGCTTTAATGATGCTTTATCAAATCGATTTTTTTTTCTTGCGTTGTCATTTAGTCCTTTGCGTATGGCTTGCTTTGTCAAACCCAAACACACAATCAACTGTCGCCAGGATTTACTCTCGTGGCCCATTTACGGAAATCTTCTGAAATCCTTTTTTTGTTCGCCAGGCTCGAAACAGCCTCGATCAAAAAAGTGAATATGCAAAAATGGGAACAGTGGGCGGTTGTGCTCGTTTTTCGGTGTTTTTCAACTGAGCATAAATATTTTCAGAATTTGTTTTTTGCTCCTCGCCAAACAGGACGAAATGCTATAGCAATGAGTGTCGTTTCTCGTTTGGGAATATTTCTGTTTGAACCATCTATGCCATGTGGATGGCGAATTTTTGAGCTTAAAATTGAATTTATATGCCCTGATGGCAGCTTATGGAGGATATCGAAGGATTCTCCACGTTAAAAATACTGAATGCATGTACAAACACAATGGGATAATAAAGACATATAATAAAAAAGGGTTTGGTTAAACGTTCTATCGAATTTATGAAGTTGTCGGCAGGATATCGGATTGGTACCAATGAAATGCTAACTGTAATTTCTTGATCGCTGCTCCATTAGGAATTGATTAATGCTTGATGGTTGGCAAAGTGTGGGCGAGGATAAAGGAATGGCTCATAAAACATTGGATGACTATTATGACTTGGTAGTAAATTGTTCGGAGGAAATCTTTTTGATTAATAGTCGTTATCATTGATGTTTATCGCGTGTACATGTCAGTGTAGTTCAAAGAAGGATAAAGTTTTGGTTTAGTAGAATATCCATTTGATACGATTCTTTGGTAAATGTTTGCGGTGACAGAGTTTAATGAATAATTAAGACTAAAAGTTTGCTTTGAATTTTACAGTTCATTAAGTTTGAATTATCTATTCTTAGAGATTGGACGAGAAAAAGGAGTCAAAGAGAATGACATAGTGGAATAACTTTCGGTTAATTATAAAATTGTAAACTAAAATAAAGTTAATTATAAAATCTTAAATCAAAGTTTGAACGGAGTCTTGTAGTGGTATTGGTCGAAATTTAATTATTGCGGCTTAGAAGCTGTTTTAGTACTTTAAACTTTAATATTACCATGTCAAAGAATCAATCAAATTATCTTGTCTTATAGTTTGAAGAACTTAATGTTTTATTTACTTTGTTTGCTAGTACACTCTTTCGTTAATATTTCTTCAAAATTTCAATTCACTTGGAAAGAAAATAGAGCGTCTGAAAATTCATGTAATTATGTTTGGGCTGAGAGTAAAACAAAGCTCATGACGCACTCAAGGAAAAATTTCTGAAATACTAAAAATATCATACTTGACGAATACAATATAAAAATTTCGACGAATTTGTAAATTAAGGTGCCAAAATAACAAGAGCGGGTAGTGAAAGAGATGAAATATATCGCAGAGTTCAGCTCGCAAGTAAATTTGTTTATTCAGTTTTAACAAGCATGTAGACCAGCTATGTATATACACAGGAAATTAAAGCTCCAAGTATATGTACAAATCTGTGATAAGACCTGTGCTATGCTATTGGTATGAAACATGAACCCTAACCTAAGCATCCGCAAATATATTGAACGCCTTCGGCTGGCGGGTCCTGAGACGAGTAATGGGGGCGAAGCTAATCGGGGGCCACTGGCAAATTCGATACAACCATGAGTTGTATAACTTTTTTTCGACAAGCCGGGGGTCCCAACGATTGTAAGATTGCGGAAGCTATAATAGGCTGGCCACGTGAATCGTATAGATGAACAACGGATACCCAAAAAGTAGCCGCTGGGAAAACTGAAGGGTGGAGACCAATGAATCGAAGAAGGCAGTTCATCGCTGCTCAGATTTCGAAATTGGAGGACGTGGTCAATGAAATGAGTAAATTGGAAGCGCTTGTTGAAGGAAGCGAAGACGCAAGTGGGGCTTTCCTACGAAAAAAAGAAGAAGTTCATCATCGCTGGTATATCAATGCAAGCTACTGAGCACTTGCTTGTCAATCTTTCTCTAACTCAATTTTTGGAGTCAATGGTCACTATTTTAGAAAACGAATTGTCATATTTTATTGAAATATCGCTCACTTTCACCAAATAAAATTTGTGGTGATTTGACGTAGGGCTTTATCGTTTCTTTTAAAGCCACTCCCGGACTTTCACTTCTTACAAATATTTAATCCAATTATTCATTCCTCTGATTTCGAACCCAGAGTAGCGATCAACTTTTTTTCGTGAATAGAGTCAAATCACTATTATCTTGGGGTTCCTTTTGTTCTCCATCTTGTAACTTGTTACGTTACCTTATTCCGCTTGCGAGAACGGTGAACGGCGAAATTTTTTCAAGAAGTTTTTATAAATTAAATTATGTTTCGTATAACTTGCACAATTATTTTTTTATTTAAAATACAAAAGGTCTAAGAAGAAAACGACCGCCAGAAGTAAAGAACAATTAGCCGTAGTATTGCTTCATCAATTTGTTCCACCTGTGGAATTCTCCTACTTCTTCTCAGCACTACAGCCCCTCCCGCCACTTCGTTTCCTGCAAACAGCGCCTACAACTATCTCGGCCCATTAATCGCATCCTCTAATTTCTAAATTCAAGCAGCGATGAACTGCCTTCATTGACCCAGCCAGACCAGCGTTTCTTCGGATTCCCCACTGGTCTTTGGCCTTTAGTTCTCCCGAAGAATACCTTTTTGGGTATCCGTTGTTCGCCCCTACGATTAATGTGGCCAGCCTATTGCAGCTTCCCCTATCTTGCAACCGTTGAGACCTCCGGTTCGTTAAAAATTTCCTATAGATCATGGTTGCATCGAATTCACCATTGGTCCTCGTCTGGCTTCGCTCCGATTATTAGCCTCAGGACCTATCACTCACAGGCGTTCCATATTTTTGTAGATGTTTGGATTAGGATTCATGTTTCACACCTATAGCATAGCACAGGTCGGACCACAGATTTGTATACTTGGAGCTTTGTTTTCCTGTGTATGCAGCTGGTCTTCAAGATAGTCAAAACCGAATAAAATATTTTATTTGTGAGCTGTGTTCGACGCCGTATTTCGTCTCTTTCATTACCGGTTTTTGTTATTTTTGCGCCCAAATACACAAACTTGCTCATATTTTCGATACTGTGTGCGCAAAGTCTGATATTTTGTGTATTTGAGATATTTTTCTTTGACTGCGTCATGAGCTTGGTTTTATTCTCATTGATTTGTAGCCCTACGAGGTTTTGCTTCGCTGTCGAGTTGCAGCAAAAGTTCTTTATCAGTTGTTAATGACCGTGACAAAATTTTGATATCGTCCGCATAGGCTACTACTTGGCTCGACTTGTATAGTAATGTACCACGCGTATCGATAGGTAGCTTCCTCATGACGTTCTCCAGAGCCAAATTGAGTACCAATAGGGCCTGCTTATCTCCCTGCTTTAGTCCAAAATTTGCGTCAAACGCATCGGAGAGAGATTATTGATGTGGACTCGGGAGGTTATCGATAACATTGTCATTTTGGTAAGATGGACGAATTTGGTTGGGATACCAAAGCAAAACATTATTTGGTACAGTATGTTACGATCAATACTTTCGTATGCTTGCTTAGTCAACGAAAATTTGGTGTACGTCTATGTTGAACTCCCAACATTTTTCAAGTATCTGCTTGACTGTGAACAGTCGGTCTATTATCAATCTTTTTGCTCTAAAACCACGTTGATACTCCGCAATAGTACTGTTGGTGTATGATCCGATTTTGTTTTCTAAAATCTTTGAAAATATTTTGTACGACGTGCAAAGTAGTGATATGCCTCTATAATTTTCTTACTGTAGCTTGTCACCTTTTTTGTGGATAGTGAATATAATTGATTGGCTCCACTCTTCCGGCATGTGTTCTTCCTTCCAAATGTGCTGGATGGCTTCGTGAACAGCTGACTTTTGAGGATCGACGTGAAATTTTCGGCCACAGACGCAGTTTGGGGCCTTTCGAGGTTAAATTTTTGTAGCGGGCTAGTCTCCGCCGAATATGCCTTTGACATGCGACATTGACAGGTTATTTTGATCAAGTATTGATCTGAGTTACAATTGGCTCCTCTGTATGCACGGACGTCAAATATGCTGATCTGATTTTGTGTGTTGCCATCCGGTAATACCCAGGTCATTTTATGAATGCGTCGATGTGGGAAGTAAGTCAAACGTATGATTAGATTTCTGCTTCATGCAAAGTCGATCAGGCGCTGGCCGGTGTCATTTGTTTCATCGTGGAGGCTATATCCTCCAGTTGTTCCCCGATGAGATAGCTCATTGCCAACCTTACAGTTAAAAACATTCAGAATTATTTTTGTGTCCTTTGTGGGCAATGAGTCTACTAGTCTTTTCATGTGATCGTAGAACTTTTCCCTCATCCTTTTCTTCAGTCGGGGCGAGAGCATTCGTTTATTGACTTAAAATCATAACATGCGATTTGAGCTCCCTATCCACAATAAAGGCTACTCCGGACTCTCTTTTTCCTGTAGGCTTCCCACTTTTGAATGTATTGAATGGCATTTACAGTCCAGTTAATTTCCTAGATTGCTAGTTTTTTTAATTAATATTGACTGGCCTGTTGTAAAAGGTCCTTAACAGCGCCAGAGTAATTGAGTGATATGACATTTCAGGATCCAATGCCATAATCCTTTTGAAGTTTGCGAGGTCATAGCCGTGAGTTAAATCCATTCCGAGGCCCATCTGCAGGTTTCGAAACATTTCGAGGCTTTCCAGGGAGGAAGAGTTAGTCTGTCGCCAAACCTCCATTCTGGTGGGATGGTTATTACGTCGATTCTGCTATCAGGTGCAGAAGGTTCACCTTGACTCTCTCACGCCCTCATAAAAGAGGTGTAATTAGGAAGTAGTAGCAGAGCAGTGGATATATTTACAACTCTGGGCATTTCTCGGTATTTTTATTGGGGAGCCAGCAATCCCAATGTGGGACCCCGAGAGCATTTGCTAACATTTAATCGGGAGGTGTAGGATGAGGAATTATAGAAGTTTTTATATGGGGAAACGGTGGGTTCCCTCATCCTTTCTCAAACGGGCTTGGGACCGTCGACGGCGGAGTTCACCAGTGGAATTATTCCTACTTATTCGTAAGCCGTGTTCTGGTAATGAGCGGTAGACTGAACAATGTTGCAGTAGGGACAATGTTCATTTTAACATCAGTACCAGCACAAAGCCATCAAGATGATTTTCAAAATACGTCATGGTTTACTGGAATGCATGAATCATTCTGCGAGGAAATAAAATTTTAAAAACATCTGCTATAATTTTAATGATGAATATTTTATGACATCGGGCTATGTACAACAATTTACCTATAATTATGAAAGCATCATTCATCCTTCAATAGAAAAAAAATTTCAACTTTAAAGCAACCGTCAACTTATTGAGTAACGGTCAAGTTTTCGACAACCACACAGATTCTGAAAATGCTAACCAAGAGCTTTCATTTGATACCCCACTTCGATAAAAATATTGTATGGACCACTTCAGCATAAGGGGGGGATGAGTGCTTCTTAAAAAAATTTTAAGTGCTTGATGAAATCGCAACTTTTGATAGACTACCTCTTTTGACCTTTTCACAAAGTTTGAGCTTTCTAGCTGCCATAGTTTCTGAGAAAACTTGCTGTGATGCACAGACAAAGAGACGGATGGACAGAGGGACAAACAGGACTATATTAAACTGTAAGGCTACGATGAAAGGTATTTAAAAATCGGATTAATCTTATTAAAATTCGAAAAAGATTAATTTAATTCATTTTACAAAAATACCAGCCAGAAAAACTGGTGGATGGATGCGTCATCATCTATAGCGTGATAGCTTCAGCAAGCCGTTGGCGTCCAGTCAACATGATTCAGCCCCATTATCTACCAGTTGATGACTCTCACCAAACACCTGCTGTCAGCTTCTATCGTGTTTTGCCATCGAGTCTTCAGTCCTTCACTAGACGTCTACCTTGTGTTCTATCCTTTAGTGTTCTTTTGGGTAGCCCACCCATTGCGAATTGCGTAAATTTCCGAAAGCAGGTATGGGTGCATCGTCAAAAAGTTCATACAACTCATCGTTGTAAGGTGGTAAAACACGGAACAGAGTGGACGCTGGTGCTTGTTTACCGGGCCGTAGATTTTCCGGAGTACTTTACGCTCAAATATATACACTGGTATTTTGGCTTTGCTCGTCAAGATCCATCTTTTAATTCTAAATAATAGCACAGTTTTGACTAGTGATTTCGACATACAAAGCTTATTTTGGCTGTGCACAACTCTGGACCTTAAAAAGGAAAGTACAAAGTAATATATCTTATTTGTGGCATTTATGCGGCGTCTAATCTCATCTATTTTGGTGCCTCTTTTATAAATGTTGTCTCCAAGATACACAAAGTTATCCACACTTTCAAGGCTGTCCAAGGTTGTAGTCAGACATGATCAGATTGTGCCGAACTAGAGTTTTCTTCCTCGTTTGAGTCATAAATTTAGTTTTAGTTTCATTCACTTGTAGGTCAATTCGTTTTGCTTTAGATTCTAGACTCAAAAATTCTCCTTTGGTATATAAGATGAAGCGTGCCATAATATTGACGTCATCAGCATACGCTACCAATTGTGTGGACTCAAACATTAGTGTACTCTAGGTTACAGCAGATATCTTTCTAATGACGTGTTCCAGCACAATATTAAACAGCATTGGGGCAAGTTCAACTCCTTGTTTCAAGCCTGATTGCAGTATAAAGCTGTCAGTTAGTTCACCGTTTACCTTGACTCTGTGTTTAGCATCGTGACCATGCGGAATAGTTTGATTGGGACGCCAAAGTCAAGCATTATTTTGTTTAGTGCATTTCTGTCAAAACTGTCGTATGGTTGCTTGAAATCTACAAAGAGTTGGTGCATATCGATGTTATATTCCCAGCACTTTTTGACCATCTGCTTAACTGAGAATACTTGGTATTGTAGACCGGCCGCTTTGAAAGCCTCCCTGATACTCCTATACTGCTTTCCTAGTTCGACTTTAATTTTCTTTCTTTGATTTTGGAGAGCGCTTTGTAAGACGTGTACAGTAGAAGAGTGCCCTATAATTTGCACACTTAAATTTCTCCCTCCTTTTTGTGTACAGGACATATTATACTTTTTTACCAATTCTCTGGTAACTGCTTCTTTGACCATATTCTGCATATTAGTGGATGCAGAAGTCTACTTAGATGGAGTATTCTACCCATTCCAGGAGTTTTATTTTTTCTGAAATGCCGTACTACTGCCTGTATTTTGTCTCTGGTTGGTGGCAAGATTGGGACCTCTTGCCCTGCTTCTGGAATGTTCACAGCTTCAGTTGTTGTCGGGGACGCTGTAAATAGCTTCTTGGAATATTGCAGCTATTTGTGTTTAATTTCGACTGGTTTGCTTATGATTGTTCCTTATATACTTTTACAAAGACTTGTTTGCAGATTGAGGCCATCTCTTAGTTGTTTGATAAGGACATACGCCAATCTGACTTGATGTAGGGTCATGTTTTTGTTTATTTGTTGGATCTTCGGGTTAATGGTCGGTCGTTTCTTTCATTGGCACATTTTTTTTAAGCTTGACATCGAAGGCTTTTTTATTATTGTTCTTTGACTCGAGTTGGTCGTTGGATGTATTCTTTTCATTGTGATCTAGGGAATCCGAACCAGGGACTGCGGCTTACGCAGCAAGTGCACTAACCACTACACCACGTGAACTACCTAGCGTTTATTAGGAGAAAGATATCAGCCAAATTCATTAAGGCATTTGTATCTAACATCCAAATTACTTGAAAGAATTATATACAAAGATGGAAGAGACCTTTTCCAGTTACTGAGAAATATTTAATGAGAATAAGATAAAAAGAATAAAAAAAGAGAAGAAGAAAAATAAAATAAAAAGTAATACGTTGACAATGTTAACGATTTTAGTCTAAATAATATTTAAAAGTTGTGCACCACCAGTGGTACACAGTAGTGAAAAATTTGAGTCAGAATTAAAAAGTTCATGTGGTTTGAATATTACATTCAAAGAGGTTAGGGCTGTCGGAAATGCAAAAATACTATTTGTTTTCTATAATATAGTTAAATAGTTAATAAGCTGCTTGAACCAAAATACGATTTTGTCTTCTATAGAGTCATGTATTTATTTCAAAAATTTGTTTTCTTGATTCTAGTTAAAATTCGTCTTCGATAAAAAAGGAAAATTAAAAGAAAAAATTGTTTAATCCTTTAAATTTAAGAGCTCAGTTACTCGTTTTATTTCAATAAAACAAAAAACTTCTGAACAATAGTCACCTTACGAGCGGATCTCTTTTTCAGATAATTAAATTTTGTTCGAATATCCAAAATGTTAATTGCATAATGAAATAATACGGAGAATAGAGACATTGTACTGTGGGGGAAACTAGATTTTTGCATCAACCTTCGTTTTGTTGTTTGCAATGAAATCCCAAAAGTAATCAGTACTATTGTTTATTTGAAGATGACGTAAAGGAGTCCAAATGCGTCTGCTCACTCAAAAAAGCAAAACCTGTCGACTTTTCAAGGAGAAAGAAAAACGAAAAAGTCCCGAAAGTGCGCTAAAAATGTTACTCGGAAAAAGGTCACAAACGCTGTTTTTCCCAGATATCTCGTTAATGATTACTTTTATTGAAAAAATATGGTTACTCAAATTTGTAACTCAAAAAACTGCCTACAAAAAATATCCGTTACTTTTTTTTCGAAAAACTAACAATGTCCGAGCTAATTTGATTTAAAAAGTTGTAATGTGCACTCCTTTTCAGGATGCCTTTGAGGTAGAGTACAAAATGCGTTTTTCTAAATGGTAGCCTCAATAAGCACAATCTACATCTATTTATGATTGGAAATTCATAATTTGTTGAGATGAATTACCAAATAAATATGTAAGTAAATAAGGTAAATGACTATGAACAAATTATCAATGTTTTCTTCTTCCGATTCCATTTCAACCTCCACCTCTTCACTTTCTTCATAATTTTCTTCTTCTGTTTTCTCGATATCCATTGTCACAATCAAGAAACATGATGGATCTGCGTCTTCAGTAGGATCGTCATTATTAACGTCATTATACGTATCGTGTGAAACGTTTCAACAATACTGTTCGTGGTAATTATCACAAACTGGTGAGCAGTTTAATCTTACTTTTCCGCAACCACAGTTCAAGTTATATTTCTTGATGCAATTATTAAAAAAAAATTGTTTTAAAAAAATACCAGGAG
Organism: Odontomyia ornata; assembly: GCA_963969285.1. NCBI lineage: Eukaryota > Metazoa > Arthropoda > Insecta > Diptera > Stratiomyidae > Odontomyia > Odontomyia ornata. The sequence continues at coordinate 276,882,050 of OZ017742.1, forward strand.
CAGGTGTAAGCAGAGTTTTAATTGGCTCCAATATTTCATCCTGTAATGTCCATCCCCAGTCTAAAGGGTTAAGCACGTTGTAAAGCTACAATATTATTGGAATTGGTAGTAGACACGATATACAATAAATCTTCCCCCAACGTCCCAGCTGAGGTTTTGCAGCTCGTCTATCACCATTGTCCTGACTTGCTGCTCAGCACATTCAACGCTTGCCTACGGGACGGGGTTTTCCCGGTACGATGGAAAGTGGCGAGGCTCGTGCTGGTCAGCAAGGGGAAGGGAAATCCCGAATCGCCGTCTGCATACCGCCCGTTATGCATGCTAGACACGGCTGGCAAAGTGCTAGAGAAACTCATCAAGGGAAGACTCACTGACGCGATTCGTGCTGCTGGGGACCTATCTCCTCGGCAGTACGGCTTTAGAGCAGGACGTTCTACCATCGATGCGATTGCAGAGGTGGTGAACGCGGTCCAAAAGGCAGAGGCATATAGTCGCACCAAGCGACGGATCGTCCTGTTGGTGATACTCGACGTCAGGAATGCCTTCAACTCCGCTAGATGGGTGGATATTCTGGATACGCTAGAAAACTCTTTTCAAGTTCCAGAATATCTAATGCGGCTTTTGAGGAACTACGTAAAGGACCGAAGCCTGCTCTACGACACGACACAGGGCCAACGAAGGATGGAAATTACATCGGGTGTTGCCCAGGGATCTATGCTTGGTCCGGACCTGTGGAACGTGTCTTACGACGGGCTACTGAGACTTGAGATGCCAGATGAGTCGCGCTTGGTCGGCTATGCGGATGATGTTGCGGCTCTGGTCGCCGGACGCACCGTTGAACAAGCGCAACTTAGGCTAGGTATGCTAATGCGCCGAGTGAGGGACTGGATGACTGTTCGCGGGCTCAGTTTAGCACTGGAGAAAACCGAAGTGGTCATCTTGACAAAAAAGAGAATCCCTAGAGTAAGGATGATCAGTATTGGAGATATACAGATCGAATCGAAGCCAGCGGTGAAGTACCTGGGGCTACTGATCGACTCGAAGATGAGTTTCTCTGAGCAAATCAGGGCAACGGCTGAGAAGGCTGCTTCGGGAATATCGGCCCTGAGTCGACTTATGGCCAACGTAGGGGGACCCAGCCCATCAAGAAGACGCCTCTTGATGAGTGCTGTAGGGTCAGTGCTAATGTATGGAGCAGAGGTATGGGGCGACGCTCTCAGCAAGGAGGTATACCGAAAACGATTGGCACAGGTACAGAGAAGAGGAGCACTGAGAATTGCATCTTCGTATCCAACAGTCTCCGACTCGGCGGTGAGAGTGATTGCAGACGTGAAACCTGTCGCCCTCCTTGCTAGAGAGCGCCGCGCTATTTACCTGCGCCGAAACGAGGATGCGAGGGAGATGGTTGCCCGCGAGGAGAGACAACGCTCGCTCAACGATTGGCAGCAGTCTTGGGTCAATTGCACGAAGGGAAGGTGGACTGCGTGCCTCATCCCGGATGTGAGACCGTGGCTAAATCGAAGGCATGGTGAGACTGACTTCTATCTGACCCAGCTTTTGAGCGGGAATGGGTGTTTTCAGTCTTACCTGCACAAGATCGGCAAGTCACGGTCTCCCGATTGTCGGTTTTGCCCAGGAGAGGAGGACAATGCCTGTCACACATTTTTTGCGTGTACAAAATGGGGCAGGCTGCGAAGGGAACTCTACAGGGAGACGAGAGAGCTCACCCCGGATAATATAGTTGCGGTGATGCTCGAATCGGTTGACAAATGGAACCAGGTGGCACATTATGCTCGGGCAGTCCTAAAATATAAAAGGGACTCACAGCAGCCGGAGGCACTGGAGCTGGGGGATCGCTCTTCTGGCAATTCCTCTTCCCCCTTCCCCTCCCGCTAGGAAAGGGACTCCCCAGCTTGAAGGCGCCCCACGGCGTAACAAAACGAGACCTGGCCCGAAGTAATGTGTCAAACGGTTCCAGGCTAGGTTCTCAGATTGACAGGGGAGGTGTTTAGTGGGTAGTCCAAAGGTATCCTCCATGGGAGTCCCACACTGCCAGACTCGGCGGGCATAAATGCCTTCACCTCCATACCACAAAAAAAAAAAAAAAAAAAAAAACGTCAGCACTAGATGTTGGCGAAGGAGAAGATACTTTAAATATTGTTACCCTCCAATCAAAAGCGCTCCGGTTGAAGGTTCTGCGGGCTCTGGTTTCACTTGCCGAAAACGGGCATGGCCGTCACTCACTTCAATCCTAAACTTTCGCCTCAACCGCCAAGTGAGTAGATGGTTTACCAGAATTTTTGCTTGAGCTGAAACATCTGAAATGGAAAGAAAAGAACAATTCATTTGCAATAATGGAAACCTCGACACCCTACAACGGACGTGGATGGAGATTACTTAAAACTAACAACACGGCTAACTCAGAACCTCACTATATCTAATGGATTGGAAATATTCCTCCGGACAAAGGAAACCATCTTGAACCCTGCAGCTTGATTTCCCAATTTAACACCTGATCTTGGTTTTCCTATTGTATCACACGTGAGCCAAATTTACACAAAAAATATATCCTTTTATCACTTTTCCACAAATTATAAAAATTGGCCTAAATAATAGTTTATTGGTGCGTTACATTTCAAAGTTTATTAAATCAAAAGGTTGAATGAAAGTTTTCGAAATTGAACTCCGAATTAGTTACATATGTAGTTTGGCCCTTGATTTTCAACCGCAAATCCAAGATTTCTGCTCATCGCCAATTCTAAATTTCTCCTGGCCGTCAATTTGATTTTAAATGAATGAAAATTATCTTCCGTTCCACCTCATTGCCGCTATGCAATCTACCTCCTAATTTTCCAGTCCCCGTGTTCCAAAATTTTTCCGATCCTCAGAATTTGGTGCTGCCTATCGTTGATGAACAAATGAGACACATCCCTTTGTTCCTAGATACCTTGTCAACTTCGTTTCACACGAGGATCTGCAAATCTTTTTTCTGGGGGGAAATGAACGTTCCCTTGTGCTTCGCCAGCGGTATGCAAACTTTTAACTTATCTGGCAATTTAAATGGAAATATTCCTTAATCTATTGCAATACTTTCTCTCGTCAGAAGTAAATGACACAGCGAATAAGAATCCGTCATTATTGTATTATGTCTTGATCCGGGCGATCGTTCGTAAGTTTTTCTTTTCGCGATTTAGTTTCTGTTTTAGCTCCCCAAACAATTTTTTTCTGGTAGTGAGGTGCATGTCATTTACGCACAGGGTGTGAAACTACCATGCTCGCAAAAAGGCGAGTGGACTACCTACTAAGCAACTCCCCTGTCAATCCGAGAGCCCAGCTTGGAGCCGTTAACGATTTTGAGAATATTTAAAAAATTTTTTTAATGTTAGATTTTTTTGATATTAATTAAAAAGGGTGCTCCAGTGACCACTCAGGATGAAGTCTGAAACCCTACTAATTATGTCATTCAACACTGTTACAACCTTTCAGAGGGTATCTCTTTAGCATACTCCCGAACACTGCCACTTCAATGCCGTTCTATTGTAATTCACTATCTCGTCACCCGGGAATTAACTTTTGAGCCGCAGTCTTTACACGGTGAAAAGAAATGATTATTCAAATCAATTTCAATTTAAAATCTAATTCTTTTTCACTCTTGAATTCTTCACTAACATTTTTATCTTTCCCACAAAAATATACAAACTCAATTTCCAAGCTACTTTAAGAAAAAAAAGATACAACAACAAAAAAGGAAATATCCAGAAAATGACTTACTGAGCTAAAAAGAAAAGAGGCCCCTTGTCTGCCCTTCTCAACCGACGAAGCCGATATTGCTTTTTCCACTTCACGATCCTTCTTACTCAGGTCAATCACTTACAGCTTATTCTTCGAATATACCCAATGGGCTCTTTCACACGGGAATGGTAAAAACCCATATCCAAACAGGTCTCGCGCTTACGCCCTTATGTTTACACGTTGCATAGTTCAGCCAACCTATTTTTGTATACGATACACGTCTTGCGAGTGTATGTGTCAAAAGGATCATTTGATCGTTAAACGTCGTGCGGACAACATGAAAGCGAAGACGGAGAGATAAGCGATTGAGAATTGATGTTTTAGCCTTGAATTGTGCACTAGGTAACAAAAACTGGAATGAAAAATGTATTTTATGATTGTTAAAGTTTGTCGATTCAAACTTCTATTGGATTTATTAGAACCTCCGTGTTTTTCCGCTTTCTGAAAAATTTATTCCAAATTTGAATATCCATTTAAGTCGCATATTTTTCTTGTTGTGTTGTCAACTTATATTATAATGCGATTCTATGAAGATTATGCGTACTGTTAATTTTCTATGGATTTACAATAGGCAATTTAACTTTATTGAAATCGAGATATTCGTCGTGTTGTTTCCTGAAATTGAACATGGCCTTCGCTTTTATAAATTTATTGAATAACGCGTAGCTTCTCGCGTCAACGCATCCATTTTTGCACGCAAATTAAAGAAAGGCAATCGTTTCATGACGACTACCTTCTTCACCGAATGTTCAATTCGGAATGATCACCGGCGTTTGTGTATAAATTTCCCCCACCAAATGATCAACAAAATGCGTTTGTGTATGTGCGTTACGCTCGTTCACCCTACAAAATGTTGGCTTGTTTTTACCATCAGGTCCCCTCAATGCCTCTCACTCTTCTTGCCCATATAACCTGTTTAACGCTCACTTTTAACGCTGCGTCTGAAAAAGCCCAATATCTATCTTCGCTCCCACTTCACTTATTGCATACGATTGCCACTTTTCAACCTCTATTCCGTCAACTGCACCTTGACTCGTTCCACTTTATCAATCGTTAACTCCACTCTTCACCGCAAAAAAAACCAGAAAACAAAGGAGAAGGCGCGTCAGTCAGCCAGCGCTTATATACTCGTAACTTTGCCCCTAACGGCCACTTCACCACTCCTCGAGCAAGTTCTTTGTTTCAAGTTCAGCCACCTCTCTTCCCGTTCCACGGAGTGGTTTCAGTCAAGCTCGGCGCAATTTCCACTCTATCTTCAACCACTTTGGGGGCGATTACCCTAATCACGGGCTGACTTGGCTGAATTCATTTAATGACAGTTCGCAATGTCAGTGAGATTTACTTACAATCCGATTGCGATTTCTCAATTGAACTTTCAGTGTGATTCTCAAATTCAACCATTGTTTATTTTTATTGATGGACTCGTTTTATTCTAAGATTTGCGTGCTCGTTTTGGTAATTTTAATTTGATTCTCGTGTTAAGATCTCTATATTCCGCAAAGAACTTAATAATTTGAATTTATCTTACCTTAATGGTAGTTGTTGATCTTCGATTTTATGTGCATTAAAATTTTGTTCAATAGTTTTTTTAGATTAAGCCAACTCGTGTGAAAAATGTCGCGAGTCTTGATTGAAGCTGCTATCCCCGGGGCAGATTAGTTTACGTTTGGTGCAGGGTACAAGGATCGAGGAAAATATGAAAAATAGCTAATATAGTATTGCAACTAAAAATAAACAAGTTGAGTAAGCAGGAGAGCGCTCCTACCAGAAGGTCTTTGTAAACATTCTATGGTTAGAAACAAGTTTTCTAATAGCGTGAATCGATAACTTGAATTATTTATCCAATACCTAGATATGAAATCGTTCAAATCTATCCTGAAGATACATAGTTTCTTGCATAAGCACAGTGCAGCCGCCATTTTGATCTAGCGTAAATGATTGTTCTGAATGTTTGGCCAATTGAAAATATTCAAGTTAAACAATATTCCTTAAATTTTCATGAAAATTGAAAGAAAATAAAAGTGCCTATGTCAATTTAAAATATGTATCAACCATAAACACACGTTATTGTTATTGTAATTCCATACAATTGAAATAGCTATAACTCACTTGATTATGATTCGATCTCAATCAAATTTTGTGAACGCACTCCCTTATTTCAGTCTATATAATTTCAAGAAGTTTAAAGGTACCGTTTTGATTTAAAGGGCGAAAATGGTAAAATCTACAAATCATACGATTATTAACAAATTTGAGTTAATTTCGATTTCTGAGGTATTTGTTGCCCTTGTATTCATAAAAATCCACATTCGTGATAATTTTCAGATTTTTCGGCTTAAAGGTGTCGAATCTGGGGGGACACCAATTTTGGGTACATTTTACCTTCCACTGGACCCACTAATTCGTAAAATAATTTTTTTATTTCAGCTTTCAAAATTTCTAATCAAGACCTTTCATTTGATACCCCACTTGACCACCTTTGGTTAAACATTTTTTTTATGGTTTCATTTGTTATTAGGGGGGACCTCCCTTAAAAAACAGACGGACAGACAGGTCGCGAAACTACTAGGTCTTTGTGAAAATTTTTTTTTACAAAGACCTAAAAATGAATGTAAAAATAATAAATGATTTTTACGCTTCGGATAGAAGCTTGAGCTTTATGTAGAATCAATAGTTGTTCGTATTTTTGCTTTTCCAGATTTTGAAAAATAAATTTTTTTTATCACTAGGCGTTTGGGCAATCAATATGACTAATAAATCTACATCTTCGCCTGCAAAAATACTTATTATTTTATCGGATGCTTGAATTGCTGTTTCAGCGATGAAACGTCAGTATCATAATGGGCTTGTTTTACATCGACATTAGCAGCTTTAAATTCTTTGCATAACATAGGAATCAATCTATGCTGGTTCCTTGCATTCCTAAGAAACTCGTTGAAATAGTCATATTAGATCGACCAAAGACAATATTTACAAATGAAGACACTTTGGCACATCGACGACCATGAAACTTATTACCATAGAAAATGTTGAATTAATGGTTTTAAATGATTAAAATGTACCATTTTGTTAAACAGCGCCTAAGATAAAACAAAATCAATCGGCGTGATATTTTTACTAATCCATTACAAAGCTGCTTCACTATTGCAGAAAAACGGAAGCCGTAGGCAAAAAAACGACGATGTGGGATGAACTTGAACTATGCCTATCAGGTTGAGGGATCGGTTTACAACTGGACCCGCAATCAAAAACAAACATAAAGTCAGTATCCTATGACGAATAAGTGTCCAAACGGTGTATCAAAGGCTGTTAAAATGCCCCACTTCACTGTTTCTATGAACCTCAAAAGCTCAAATGGTTACAAGAAAAGGTAAATTGGATTGAGAGCGACTGGACAGCAATTGCTCTTCCTGAAGAGTCCAAATTTGATCATTTTGGTTCAAATGAAAACGGCACAGTTTTTAGAATAAAACGGAAAGGTTTTCGGAGAAATGCATCACCAAAACTGTGAAGCACTCTCCGTATGTCATTGTTTGAGTATGTATCACAGCACTTGGAATTGGTGAAGTATTAGTTTTAAAAGGCACTGTGAATGCAATCAAATACAAGTTTAAGAAAGTTTTGGGTAACGGATTGTAACTAAGTATGAACCGATTCAGAAAATATTCGAAACATCTAAATTTTTAGGGTGACTCTACTCCCTGCTATCAAGCTCGACTGGTTCATTTTTTTTTTTAACTCACAGCTCGAATAGAATTTCAGTTGAGGAAGAGATTAGGCCCTAATTCGACATGCCTAAGCGTGCATTAGATCCTAACACCGAACGCAATGCATTACCCTATTACTGTCTTAATTAGGCAGTGATGAGGCTTGCCTAAGCAGTCCCTAATTTCAGCTTTGATTGCGCTTGCCCAAACAGTCCCAAATTTAGGTAGTGGTGCGGCTTGTCTAAATACTTCCTAACTTAGACTTACCTAAACAGTTTCTATACACTCTTCACTTTGCAAAATACTTACCAGTTTTCATATTTTCCAAGAAAATCCGCATTTGTGAAAAATCTATATGCATAACTTCAACAACACGGCCCCATTAGGCCTGCCGTAGGCATGCCTGATTAGGATGCCTAAGTTGGGAAAAAGTAATCGACTCTTGATCACATCTGAACTTAAAATTCTTTAAAGCTATTGTTACGTTACTCCCAACGATTCCGGCTGGGTGCCTTGGAGTTCCGGCTAACCCTCAAAAACGGTGTGGCAAGGCGCCACTCACCAACCCTTGAACTGTCCCCTGGAGCCAATTAGCGAGCTTGAAGCTCCCCGGAAAGGTTAGTACACCGTTAAGACATGCACGTATGTCACATACTAGGCCTACAAGTTACCGTGACTGGCTAGTATTCCCCAACCACTTATTGGTTCCAACTTGAAACGCACCACACAATCACCATCTACAGAATTCCTTAACCACTAATTGGTTCCTTCTCGGCTCTTTGAACCACCTACCCATACTTCCACCAAACCCCACTTTGAAACTCTCCCCACAATCACCACCTACACACCTCGGAAAACCCGTCGAGAAGAATTCTTGCCGCACCAAGCGTAATTTACACCTATCACCCACACCATTTGTTCCATTCTTAATCGCACCCCTGGCTCAAACACTCATTGCATGCCAAATTCCAAAATTCTAGTACAGTCAAAAATTACTATAATAAATTTAATATTTGTTATTTTTAATATTTTCCTTCAAAATGGGAAAGATTTTCCAAACTTACAATTTCTGTTAATTTTTTTAACGTTGAAGGCCCCCCTGATGGCCAAGCTGCAGTTCGCTTCTAAACAATTTGCGCACTTGCCGCGGAACTCCAACGCTGTTCGCTATCCAACTACCCACGCTGTCCGTCCACTTTAACCTTAATACTGGTGACTACTAATTACTGGTGGCTATTGATTATACTGGTGACTATTGATAACGCCAAATCGCAAAAAGATTGTCGTCCTTGTTATCGAATGAGACTGCTTCGTCCGTCGTTGGTCTTGAGGTGTAGAACCCAGTTCAAGGCCAGAACAAACACCATGGCTGGTCAACCTTATAGTGTTTTCCCTGGATTCGAACCTAGTTTTTTCGGTGGCCATCTTAAAGTCATAAAAGTCAAAAGCGCTTTATTCAATACTAATCGTTATAACTTTTAAAAGAATATAAATCAAATTCCAAACAATAACAATACAAAAACTTAATGGCCCAAATGGCTCTCTAAATTTATACGTTATCATTAAACACAATTCACAAAAAAACTATATTATGATTTGATTGGAAAAAGGAGAAAAAACCAACCAACGCTATCCTAAAATTATTTATAATTTAAACACACCAGTGAACTTTGATCCTACACCTAATATGTTATAATCGAATTCTAATAAAAACTCAATCAAAAACTTTATCTTATACTTAAAAAAACTCTATCACAATATTCCTAGCCTAAGCGTTTAATCTTATCTCTAACCTAATAAAACAAACATAACATATACCTAATCTATACCTAATTTTTAAAACTCAAAAACTAAGTAACAAAAAACACCAAAAATGAAAAATAAGCACGAATAATTTAGACATTGTCATTCAGCCACCAATACCTAGATTGCGCCGTCTCAACTCGATCAGCAAATCTAGCAAACGAGTATCTTCATTGGAATTGTTGGTCTCGTGAACTCAAACTCGGAGGATATTTTATCTTCTTATCGGTGGCCCGTCGATATATGTGATATATGACTGGGACACCGTCAGAATCAAAAACATATCGATTCATGTCCAAATACACGAATGCTTCTGGAGGAAAGAAGCCAGTAGCAAGGCAAAATGCAATATATACGTCTGTAGAGTGGAATGGCTGTGAAATCAAAGGGTTTTCACTCACAGTTACAGATCTTGCGATATGATTCTGAAGAAGTTTCAGTATGAAAATATCGACTCTCGTCACTTCAGCAGTTTGATAAACTTTTCTATTCGATACAAAGTGTTTCCAATCTGTCTCAGGTTTTCTGTACAATCCAGTACATGCACGAAGACATTTCCTTTCGAACACTCTTAATTTTTCCATAGTACTAGCATTCTGGTTGTACCAGATCTGACATACATATGTCAAAGCTGGTCTAACCAGGGTCTTGTGACATATAATTTTGAACTTTCGATCGATTTTAGTGCCTTACTGAGCATGATTTTGACATGTTTAATATAGTACAGGTACTGATCGAGATGAGCATCGAGTTTTTGAACACAGGATTCATGTGAAACTCGTTGTAAACTACCCACGCCAGCAATCATGTGGAAATCTTTCCAATTACGGTTCAGGTCTTGACTGACCCCCCGCAGCGTTGTCGAAAACAAAATTGTTTCACACTTCTGCACATTGATTTTTATTCGCCATTGGTCAGCGTACAGCTGTACATCATTGAACGTTTTTTTGAGATTTCTCTGAACTATTGTAGCTTTTCGGTCTGCCATATAGATGATCAGATCATCAGCAAACGCTACGAATGATCGCATTGCCGAGGCGAGACGTTAAAATCAAAGCCGTTCAATAGCTTGGGAATGAAGATTGAGAAGAGCAGAGGCACAATAACTGTTCCCTGCTGTGGTCATTCAAGACCTTTAAGTCGCGCATTGTCATTAGATTTCCATCGGGTACAATAAATTATTTCCAGCATAACATATTGCAGATGACGGTGCGAAGGTGTCTGGGGAACTTGTCTTGAAGGAGTTTAAAAATTAGTCCATCTAACCACACCATATTGAAGGCTTCCTCCATATCAATGAGATACGCTCCAAAATATTCTCTGTTTTCTAGTTTCCAACAGATGTCTGAGGTTACTTTCGTTATTGTATGTGTGGTCAAATGTCTGGCATGAATTTTGAATTGGCAATTTGGCATCAACTCACATTTCTCAATGTGGGCGTTTAATGTTTTCTTTAGTATAACTTCAAACACCTTGCCGATGTTAGGCAGCAAGCTGATTGGGCGATAGCCTTTAGGGCTTGAAGATTCTTTTCTTTCTTCAAGATCGGAAATACCTTAGCCTTTTGCCACTCATTTCGGAAACATGAATTGCTCAACATGTTGTTGAACAATATGCTATAATTTCTAAAGCAACCTCAGGCAGTTGTTGGAGAACGACATTTGGAATACCGTCAGCACCACATGATTTCTTGTATATCTTGTCCTATATGAAACAAAAGTCTTTATAGCTGACAAAATAATCAATAAAATACAAGCTTGGTATGAGGTCAAATGTTAATATTTCATTGAAATGAAGAATCAATTCATCATTCAGGCTTGATTTGAAGTCGGAAACTGTTGCTTCAACGATCTCTGAAAATATTTCATTCCCTCTCTCAGGGTGTGGTAGATGAACGAATTCAAAATGTGTTCCAATCCGGGCAAGTTTATGCAATCCTGTTTCCATTTCTATCTGCAGTCGTACTATCAATTTCGATACCAGCCCTATCGAGAAGATTTATCTCATCACTAGTGACTTCAAGATTCGATACCTTCACTCGAGACTTCTTGCGGAATATGCTATTTACTTTCACGAAAACGCCAACTGGGTCCTGTGGGCTGATACCCCTCAATTTTTCTGCCCATTGATTGCTAACCTCACTCCTGAAGTATGACCGGATTAAGTTCCAGACATTCTTCAGGTGTAATTTGACCAAAACCAATGAGGGATGGTTGCAGTCAAAAAATTGCCGATAAATATTATTGACTCATGTAAGAAGGAGGTTTTTCAATCTTCTTAACCTTGCAATGGTTGATGTTTCATATCCTTCCATATTGTTTTGATGTTTAATCTTGGAAACTACTTTCTCAATCGTTTCCAACGTCAGCTTCTCGAAGTTTAACAAAAAGAGATCTATTTCATTGTCAGTTAGATTCCTGTCATTAGGAACCATTGAGCATGAGTCGCTATTGCAGAAAGAAGACATTGCTTCTGGTACTCCCAATTAAATATCTTTTGAAATTTAACCGTTGATTTTCATGTTGAACTGGAATGAGGAAGAAATCATCCCTTTGATGATTGATTTCCATTACGATTGCATTATGTTCGCTATTGTAAGGAAGCACCTGCAGTTTCCATTGGGGACTATTAAAGCTGAATTCAAGTCTTGCATCAGCAATGCACAGGTCCAAATATGAATTTGCCCTAAGGTATGTTGGGAACTCCGACCCATATAGATTGCTCCTGTATTCAATTTGGGTATCTGTTATCCATGCTTACAGGAATACACCTCTGGGATTATTGATGGCATTCAGCCATGAAGTATATTTGGTTTTCAGGTCACCGGCTAAAATATCATAGCTATGGAGCCTCTTCCTTTCGAGTATTTCAAACAAAAAATTGAGCTCCTCCTTGAATTTGAGAGCATTTTGACTAGTTGCATAGGCAGAGATAACGAAAAGGCTATCCCCACCTGGCAGTGAGATTTTGATAATGGACACCTCAAGAGATTCAAAGCATTTGAATTCGACTTTTTCAATATTTTGGAAACAATAGGGTCTTCTAACTAATATCCTGGTGCCACCTCCCTTATCTCTCGTTTCTTACGAATTCAAAATCCTTGAATGTCATGGAGTGCCATAAATTGGGGTGCGTTTCAGTGAGAAGCATGATGTCAGGCGTTTGCTTGACAAGGTACTCCCAGAGATAGTCACATCAATGTAGGGGAACTTTATACCTAGGGATACGGTTTGATTTTATTGTACTTAATAGCAATATCCCTTTCTTTGCCAAATAAACTAAAAGTGGCACTGATGTGTACCAGTCATCGAAAAAAGTCTGTAATTTTGTTCTCCTGGAATAGTTCTTGCAAAACAAATGACCACATTACTGGAAGTGCTTATGTTTGGTATACTTTCAAATACTTCTTTTGGTGCACGAGCCCCTGTATATAGTTCGAAGTTATAGCTATAACCAGATGAACTGCTAAGAACAACATTTTTGAAGCCCCATTTATGGCCTCACAGTTGAGCGACTTTTAGTCGGAACTATCTGCTTGTCCACAGCCATATACTTCTTTATAGGGACAGTTAACAAACGCCCTCTAAGTTGGTTCAGGAATGGACGAAGTTTGTGCAATGGATCATAGCCTAGTTGCCCCTTAGGCGCGTGGGTTGGGTTTGTATTGAGGTGAATATAACACTTAATCTTATCAAAACGGTTACATGACATGACTGAGATGACTTTGGGATGTCCTAAAGTTTCACTCCAGTAATCTCTAGTAGATGGCAGTTAAATAATAGACATCATAAGACATATACCCACAAATTGTTCAATTTCGTGTGGTGTAACAGTTATGTTTTTTTCAAGACGCTTTTCCGTTACATATAACATGGTAAGTTGAAACGTTCTGTCAGTAAATGAGTATTTAAAAAATTGTACAGCTGTTTCCAACTCCATTAACATTGAAGTCAAACTTAAATTACCAGCAAATTCTAAGTCGGAGTCCATTCTTTCGATAAAGCCATTCCTCGATTTTGGTGTATCAGCTCAAGTAGCTCTTGAACGTTCTCTAGCAGGCTTAGACAAAGGAAGTAAGTCCCCTGGATCATTTTCAGACTCGACTTTAGTCTCCGGCACAGTTATAGATGGAAGTCTTCTAACAGGCCATCCCACGAAATCCTGATCTTCAAACAGTTCTTCATCTGTACTGCTCTCAGGTATACTTTGAATAATGGTATATACACCACCGTAAAATTTGCAAGAATCCATGAGCCCTGAGCAGTACGGTATTAGAATAAACTTCTAAAATGCAAAAATATTCAAGAAATAAGATGCAACGGTATTTTTCATTTCATCAGTATTATGCATGATTTGCCAAATATGTTCCAAAGGAACTTTGAATATTTTTTCATGTTGGTACAAATAATATCTAAAGAAAAAATACGATTTTTGTATCAGTTATATGAATGAAAATAATGAAGTTTAACCTGTTATACGTATATAAATGTTTATTTTACAATGAGTTTTTTTTCCAAACGATTCGTTCACGCTTGATGGACCGTAATGCAGAAATTGGTGGAAAAATTCGAGCTGTTAGAACAATTTAGTGATGTGAAGAATAATACCCCGGCACGTCACTCAAGAACAGCCGAGAAAATTGCTGCTGCAGCCGAAAAAGTTGAAGAAAACCTTGGTTTGTCCATTCCTCGTCGTTCTTTGGAATAAGGCATCCCACAAACGTCATTTCACTGTATTTTGCATAAAAAGTTGGGTCTTAAGGCCTTCAAAGTTCAGTCAACACAAGAATTCAAACCGGTCTATCATCAACCACGTCGTGTTTTTACTGATTGGGTCCCTGAAATGCATGAAAATGATACGAAATTCCATCGAAAAATCATCTTGAGTAATGAGGCCTATTTCCACCTCAGTGGCTTCGTCACCAAGCAAAATTATCGCATCTGGAAAACCCAAAAGTTATTGCTGAAAAGCCTTTCTATCCTCAATGTGTGACTGTTTGGTGCGATTTATGGTCCGGCGGAGTCATTGGACCTTACTTTTTCGAAAATTTGGCTGGAGCAACCGTAACGGTGAATGGATTGCGCTATCGAGGTTTGATCAATGATTTTTTATGGCCAGAATTGGATGGTATTGATCTGGACAACGTTTACTTCCAACAAGACGGCGCTATGTCCCACAGAAGTAACGAAACCATTGATCTTTTATGGGAAAAGTTTCCGGGCCGTGTTATCTCTCGAAGAGGTGATCACAATTGGCCACCGGGATCTTGTGATTTAGTACCTTGCGACTTCTTCCTTATAAGCCACTTGAAAGAGAAGGTCTACACCATTAGCCCAGCGTCAATTCAAGACCTTAAAGATGGAATTCGTGAGGCTATCGAGGACATAGGGCAGCCACTTTGCGGTTTGGTTATGGAAAATTTCATGAAAACGATATGGTCCTGTAAGCGTGGTCGTGGTGGTCATTTGCCTGAAGTTATTTTCCACTATTAACGGTATGTCTTCCTCTTTATAATAAAATAAACATCCGATCATTTATATTAAAAAATGACTTTTTCTTAAATATCAAAACAACACCCTTAATTTTTCATTTCTTAAAATGACCTCCCCATTTCCCGTCCTTATCCTTTAGTGTTAGTTTTTATGTGTAGGGTGGCTCAGCACGGACAGAGAGTGTTCCGGGAGCCCCACGACACGACTGAGTACTAGCCGGCCTCAGTATGCCACCCCGGGTTACTTACTCCTCACGGTTGTTAAAAGTCTCTGTTGAATATCCATAGTGTACCCATTAAAACCTAGTCAATTTACCCCAAGTAGAGTAGCATAGAATCACTATGTATTTCGATTTCCCTCAGTCCATTGACGCAATCCCCAAAACCGGGACTTAACTTATCCTATGCAGGACATTTAATTTTGAACTGAAAATTGACGCTTCATGCCAAAATCTGGGCATTTGGGAAAGTTGATCGCACGATGGTAATTAGAAATAAAACAAAAAGTTTTTGGAGATTTATGTTAATATTTTTTACTAAAATAGAAGGATCTATGACAATTATGTGTAAAACAAAATATTGTCCAAATGCCTACGGTGCATACTTCTATGCGATGGTACATTTTTTCAATGACTCGGAGACCTTATTGAGATTCAATGTCGTTAATGTGCTGAATTATCTCATCCCTTAGCTCTTGAATTGTTCTTGACTTTTTGACATACACTTTTTCTTTTAAATATCCCCAGAGAAAGAAGTGCAACTGTATCAAATCACATGATCGTGGTGGCCGATTAACATCGCCACACCGTGAGATCACACAGCTACTGAATTTCTCGCACCAAAGAGCCATTGTTTCGTTGGCTCTGCGGCAAGTGGCACCATCTTGTTGGAACCACATATTGTCCAGGTCCATAACCTCAATTTTTGGCCACAAGAAGCCCGTTATCATCTTGCAATAGCGAACACCATACACGGTAACTTCTTGGCCGTCCGAATTTTCGAAGAAGAACGCCGCCAGCCCATAAACCGAACCAAACAGGCACTCTTTGTTGATGCGTCGGCTTTTCAATAATCACCCGTGGATTTTCATTTGCCCAAATGCGGCAGTTCTACTTGTTAATGAATCCACTGAGGTGAAAGTATTCCTTGTCGCTGAAGATGATTTTCTTTGTAAGTCACGATTCCTTTCTGCCTGTTCAAACAACCATTTGGCGTATTCCCGACGCTTGAAACGGTCAGCAGGCTTCAGTTCTTGAGTCAATTGAACCTTGTAAGCGTATAAATTCAAATCTTTATTCAAATTCGCATCAGTGATGTTCCTGAGATGTTCAATTGTTGGGCAGCACGACGAGTTGAGGTTGACGGTTCTTCTGCTACACTGTCACGAACAGCAGCAATGTTTTCCGCAGAATGAACTGAGCGAGCATGCACAGGTGATTTCACATTTCTTGTAGACTCGGTTTGATGAAATTTGCGCACAATTTTCCCGATTGTAGACACATTTGGTTGATTATGCTGACCAAAAAAAATCACGAAGCGCACGAAATACATTTTGTTTTGAACACCCATTTTCGTAACATGCTTCAACAACCTTAATGCGCTGCTCAATTGTGTACCGTGGTTGAATTTGTCAAACACTGAAATAAAGAAATGTCAAATTAAGTTGGGCGCGAAATTTGACATTAAGGTGTGACCAACAATTAAAATCATGCATTATGGTTGGACCATTCTTTATTTATGTAAGCCTTTGTACCAAATTTCATCTAAATCAGAGCTTTGCTTAGGCCGGAACAGATATCACCGATTTTTCACAAAAATGGCCGCCATCTTATCACTTCTCGGCCGATATGGCTAGATAATGAACCTAGTTGAGATACAATATTTATACTTTACGAAAGATCGAAGCGAAATTGCGACTTGTTCTATTCAAGAAAGGATTCTACCTAATACGTGAAACTCTTTAAACACCGCCCTTCTTATGCCATACTGCCTCCCCTATTTGCAAGGCAGTAGTTAGTTATTCCTAGAAAGGACCATTTTTCGCCTGAGAAAGAGTTGGAGCAAAACTAAGGCGTGATTTCCCAGGGATGCGAGCCTAAAGTTGAAACGCAGTACGAGTATGAAATCATTTAATTTTCTGGATTTCATTCACGGCATTTTATTAAGGCCTTAGAAAATTGATCAGATTTGAACCACCAGTTCTTTCGACTAAAATATCTGTCAACTTTACAGTCCCTAATGGAGGGGCTGTATAATTATTATCGGACTTAATTTTAAAAATTTTTTTTTATTCTGAATGGCGATAGCGATATTTTCGATAATATCAGGGCGTATTTATCGGCGATACGATAATTTACTGAACCAATTGTATCGTATTGTTATCGTCACACTGAATATCGTATCGAAAATCGATACGATATCGATATTTTCATCGATTATCGTGAAGGCCTACCTCCAATACGTGTCTACCGCCAGAAGTTACGTTTTTTTGGAAAAATTTACTAAAATCATTTCTTTGCTAAATTAATTTGCTCGATAGTAATCTCTCTTTTCTAGAAAAGTAATTCTTACATGAAGTTCAATAACACAAAATTCTGTGAACTCAATACACTTCCTTTTTTCTTGAAATGCCCCCTGGCCTTGCTTTGTTGTGTGAGCAGACGCGTTTCGACCCCTTTGAGTCATCTTCAGATACTGAAGATGACTCAAAGGAGTCGAAACCCGTCTGCTCACATTACAAAGCAAGGCCCAACGGCTTTTCAAGAAAAAAGATGAATGGCCTGTGGATGTTAAATAAACAAAATAATTGACTTCAATACACTTCGTTTAGTTTATTGAAAATAAGATAAACTGCCATTAGGAAAATTAACCGATTTCTAACATTTGATTTCTCTAGGAACCCCTTACAATTCCCAACCATAAAACGTCTTGTCTAATTTCCAAGAAGCAATCGCACACTTCCATTCAATTAGTTACCAATGAAATTAATAAACTTAAAATATCAATTACTACCTAGAAAGCAGTTTAAACTGTGTAAACTTTCCACTCATTTCACCCCATTGAACCCTTACCGTCGGGCACAAATCTTTCGCAAACAACATTTCTCGTGTCATTTGGACAATTTAATTTCGAAGATTTGTAGTTCGAACGCATCACCCCCCGCATGCCACAACGAAATCATTAGAGGAATGCGATGGTATGGAATTTCGGAATGTTTCAAAAAGTGTCGGTACAATCTCGACAAAATATTCCATTGAAATTTCACCACCCTCGGAATAACGCAATTCCAGTTGTCACTGGCGTAAGGACTATAGTAAAGATCTATAGTTGGAATTGTAGCCAAAGTAGAACTAGAAGGTGCCGGTGGCGTAAATTGAAAGAAGTTACAAAGACACTTTTCAACTACTCTGTAGGGCGGTACGAGTAAAAACAGGAATTCTTAGAATTGGAGGGCTGAAAATTGTGTCTTAGTTTCTTCGGAGAAAATTAAATTTTCTCGTCCTCGTTTGGGGGAAGTGTAGTCTTGTGAGTTTTTCTTCTTTTCGTATAATTTTTCCGTTTTCAAACGAACTTAAGATTACATTTAGGTTTGCTTTGAATGGTTCAGAGATGAAGATGAGAGTGTGGAGAGTAATTTGATGTTAGAAGACATTATGTAAGCAAGGACGAAAGTTGAGCTTAGAATTTTGTGTTTTTGTTTACTCTAAGTTTGATTGTCATTGGCCTTAAGCAAAGTGACTTCAAAGAGGGAAGTTATACAGTATCATTAGAAGTGATTTGTTTTGAGTGGTTTTATAAATTATTTTTATTTTGTTTCATTTAAATCTTTTGTAATTTCATTCACTTTCCCAGAATTAGCCCGAAACCAGCTGGTCTAAAGATTTTTAAATTAAATTTAAAATATTGATTTAGTATATTAAATTTTAATGCATCAATCCAACCGTAAAGCTTTGTACACTGCATTTCAGATTGATTACCATTCAAATTTCATCAATAAGCAGCTCACAGTGATAATATGAAATAAAATTGAAAATGATCATCGATTTCATTTGATATCAGTTCCATATTCTCTGGAAATCATGGTGAAATATTCGATTTGCCCTCGATTTAGAGTGAATTTCCAATTATGCAGAATCAATTTGAAAGTGTTACATCAACGATTCAATTTTTATTAAAAGTTCATACTATAAACTTGTAAAATAGAATATAGGCTTGTTTCATTTTGCATTATGCAAGGCTCAAAATATTGTTATGTAATATATTAAAGTTCCCTTTAAAATTAATAATATCTAAATTTTAATGTAAATTTTTGGGTAAATTCCACAAGGGAAATTTAATTATAGCTGAAAGTATTCAATATACATATATTTATCAATAAATATGAATATGTAATTATAATAATTGTAGTTCACGTGATGTGGTGGTTAGAGCACTCATCCCGTAAGCCGAAGGTCCCTAGTTCGACTCTCGTTGGTGGCAAAAAGATTTAGTTCGAGTGATTCTTCCGATGGACTGTAAGCCCGTCCAGTTATGATACGTGCTTGTTTAAAATCAGAATGTATCGCAGCTGGGTGGACGGACACACGGCCAAAGCGTGATACTGACCATATCACTTTGTGGAGAGCTGAATAAATTCGATCATGTTAATGAGATACTCTAACTATCTCTAAAGCGAGGGCACGAGAGGGGCTGGAGTGCTACAACAACATAAAATTTTAATAATTAATTTATAAATAATAAATATAATAATCGGATATCAATTATAAGGTCATAGGGAATTTTTTTCATCACACTTCCATCGGCCTCGTTTACTTTTCTTTTTTTACTTTTCGCTATACAATTTACCGCCATATAATTTATTTCATTTCATAAAATCAACTTTTTACCATTAATTTCAATTCGATAATTTTTTAAATTCTAAGGTTATTTGCGCATTCATCTTAATGCTCAGTTTCCGTTTGTTTCCAATTGTTTATATCATATTATTATCTTTTGAAGTTATTTTGTTAGATCTTCTCAGCGATAATAGTTAGACGCTTATTACGCTTATATATAATCAAAACAGTAAGCTGAGATAATAACACAAAATTAGTGTTCGGGACTGGGAATAGACCCGTACGGTTGATGTATGCATTTCAGGTGTAGTAAACCGTTGTTTGATGATATTGCTATCCCGACTGAATATAACTAATCCAAGTTGATGTAAGCTTTTTCCGAAAAACTTAAAAAAAAAAATTATTCGTCTTGGTTTTTGGTTGGCTGACCTTTGTGTAATGATCTATTCGCTGCAAGTATGTTACAAAGTTGTTGCTGTTGGAGATTAGAATGATTGAATATAAAATAGTTACATATAAAGAAAATTGCACGGGTATGCAATAGTAATAAAATAACGACAAGAGAACAACGGCGGAGGATTAATGGGGAAATATTGGGATGAGAGGTTGTTACCTCAGATCAAAGAAGACTGGTGGTCAGTCAAGCTATAACATTGTAGATATTTTTGATTTTGACATTGAATGTGAAGAGTACGCAATTTTAACAAATCGAAAAACTAATACATTCTTCACGATATTTATGCTGCTATGGATAAAACGTACCTTAAAATTTTTTTTTGTGGTAGGGAGGTGAAGGTATTTACGCCCGCCGAGTCTGGCAGTGTGGGACTCCCATGGAGGATACCCTTGGACTACCCACTAAACACCTCCCCTGTCAATCTGAGAACCTAGCCTGGAACCGTTTGACACATTACTTCGGGCCAGGTCTCGTTTTGTTACGCCGTGGGGCGCCTTTAAGCTGGGGAGTCCCTTTCCTAGCGGGAGGGGGAGGTGAAGAGAAAATGCCAGAAGAGCGATCCCCCAGCCCCAGCACCTCCGGCTGCTGCGTGTCCCTTTTATCTTTTAGGACTGCCCGAGCAAAATATGCCACCTGGTTCCATTTGTCAACCGATTCGAGCATCACCGCAACTATATTATCCGGGGTGAGCTCTCCCGTCTCCCTGTAGATTTCCCTTCGCAGCCTGGCCCATTTGGTACACACAAAAAATGTTTGACAGGCATTGTCCTCCTCTCCTGGGCAAAACCGACAATCGGGAGACCGTGACTTACCGATCTTGTGCAGGTAAGACTGAAAACACCCGTGCCCGCTCAAAAGCTGGGTCAGATAGAAGTCAGTCTCACTTTGCCTTCGATTAAACCCCGGTCTCACATCCGGGATGAGGCGCGCAGTCCACCTTCCCTTCATGCAATCCCCCAAGACTGCTGCCAATCGTTGAGCGAGCGTTGTCTCTCCTCGCGGACAACCATCTCCCTTGCATCCTCGTTTCGGCGCAGGTAAATAGCGCGGCACTCTCTAGCAAGGAGGGCGACAGGTATCATGCCTGCAATCACTCTCACCGCCGAGTCGGAGACTGTTGGATGCGAAGATGCAATTCTCAGTGCTCCTCTTCTCTGTACCTGTGCCAATCGTTTTCGGTATACCTCCTTGCTGAGAGCGTCGCCCCATACCTCTGCTCCGTACAGTAGCACTGACCCTACAGCACTCATCAAGAGGCGTCTTCTTGATGGGCTGGGTCCCCCTACGTTGGCCATAAGTCGACTCAGGGCCGATATTCCCGAAGCAGCCTTCTCAGCCGTTGCCCTGATTTGCTCAGAGAAACTCATCTTCGAGTCGATCAGTAGCCCCAGGTACTTCACCGCTGGCTTCGATTTGAGAAATCTGTCTCCAATACTGATCATCCTTACTCTAGGGATTCTCTTTTTTGTCAAGATGACCACTTCGGTTTTCTCCAGTGCTAAACTGAGCCCGCGAGCAGTCATCCAGTCCCTCACTCGGCGCATTAGCATACCTAGCCTAAGTTGCGCTTGTTCAACGATGCGTCCGGCGACCAGTGCCGCAACATCATCCGCATAGCCGACCGTCGCAAGACACGTTCCACAGGTCCAGACCAAGGATAGATCCCTGGGCAACACCCGATGTAATTTTCATCCTTCGTTTGCCCTGTGTCGTGTCGCAGAGCAGGCTTCGGTCCTTTAGGTAGTTCCTCAAAAGCCGCATTAGATATTCTGGAACTTGAAAAGAGTTTTCCAGCGTGTCCAGAATATCCAACCATCTAGCGGAGTTGAAGGCGTTCCTGACGTCGAGTGTCACCAACAGGACGATCCGTCGCTTGGTGCGACTATATGCCTCTGCCTTTTGGACCGCGTTCACCACCTCCGCAATCGCATCAATGGTAGAACGTCCTGTTCTAAAGCCGTACTGCCGAGGAGATAGGTCCCCAGCAGCACGAATCGCGTCAGTGAGTCTTCCCTTGATGAGTTTATCTAGCACTTTCCCAGCCGTGTCTAGCATGCATAACGGGTGGTATGCAGACGCCAACTCGGAATTTCCCTTCCCCTTGCTGACTAGCACGAGCCTCGCCACCTTCCATCGTACCGGGAAAACCCCGTCCCGTAGGCAAGCGTTGAATGTGCTGGGCAGCAAGTCAGGACAATGGTGATAGACGAGCTGCAAAACCTCAGCTGGAACACCATCTGGACCTGGAGCCTTCCTCGCTTTCAGGGAGAGGACTGCCTCCTCCAGTTCCAGCTGTGTGAAGAGTGGGCACTCGACTGCTGTTTCACCATGGACAGCGTCAACACGGACGGGATGGGCGGGGAAGAGTCCCCGCACTATCGCGTCCATCTTTTCCGCGTCATGTATGCAAGGCTTCCGTAGGGCACCAAGTTTCCCCATGACCAGCTTGTAGCCAAGGCTCCACGGATCCCTATTTACATCGTCCACGAGGTCTTGCCAGCATCGGGCCTTGCTCTTGTGAATAAGCCTGCGAAGATATTTCCTGCCGGACCTGTATGCTGCTAGCCTAGTGTCTGCCTCCTCCCGTGTTCGCGCCCGCTGGGCCTCTCGCCGAAGTTTGTGACACTCGCTTCTCTGTTCGGCGATCTCGTTTGACCACCAGTATACTGGAGGCTTACCGTGTCGGGGTCTCCGACGGGGCATGGAAGATTCGCAAGCAGCTATGATGGTACTCATAGTTGAGTTCACCAAGTCCTTGGCTGTAGGCCCTCCACTCCCTGGTGGAGCTCCCAGCAACGATGCGCCTGCGGTAAGCACGTCAGCGAACCTCTCAACGTCCATCTTTCCAGTCCTCCATCCGAGGATTGAAGTTTGGGCATTTGCACGCAGAGTGGCACCGTCGTGAATCTCAACCGCTATATACTGGTGATCACTAGCCGAGTAGTCCTCTAGTACTCGCCAGTTGTGTACTCTAGGTACCAGAGACTCCGAAGTGAGTGTCACGTCGGGTATGGTTCCTACGCAACCCCAGCGGCGGAAAGTAGGGGTGTTACCAGTATTTAGGACAAAAAGCGCTGTTCTGGCCGCCATGTCCAAGATTTGCTTTCCCCTTGGGTCGGATTGTGGCATACCCCATTCAATGGCTCCAGCGTTGAAGTCTCCCCCGACCAGCATGTGGCCCTTTGTGTTCGAGACAACGTCCTCCAGGGCATCGAGTTTGGTTCGAAAAGATGGCATTGCCTTGTTAGGCGTCAGATAAACACTGAAATATGTTATCCCTGAACACCGCACCCACACAAAACCATCCCCGCGTCCATGGCCCTGCATCTGAAGGCGGGCGCTGTCTCGAACCCAGATGGCCGAGGTACTAGATTCGTCAGGGTAGTACGCTTGCGGGTCCTTGTTATGATGTTGCTCGCTCAGCAACAGCAGGCCAGCTTTCTTATCCCTCGCAAACTGCTCAAGTAGGTCCTGGGCGTTTGTGCTTCGGTGCGAATTGACCTGCAGGATACGGATCATTTGAGTATCGATTTGGCTTTAGTTAGGGCCTCCTTGAAAACCCAGCATCTCCCTGTCCCCGGCTCATGTTTGAGGTCGCCGGGTGCTGGCTTAGCATCCTTGCAAACAATGCATTTTGCCTCGTTCATGCACTCCTTCCTTTTGTGCCCCGTTTCACCACATTTGTAGCACAGAGATCTCCTGTCGGGTCCTCTACAGCCATACGCGGTGTGTCCGTATTCGAGGCATCTGAAGCAGCGGATAGGGATTGCTCTTCTCCGTATCCTGTAGATCACCCAACCTATCTTAATTTTGCCCTTCGCCAGGATTTGCTGGGCATCTTTATCAGCTAGTTCGACAATAGCCATGCGTTGCCCCCTTGTGCTTTCACGTGTCAATCTTGCCTTGACTTCACTTAAGCTGGGGAGCTCCCTCCTAATGGCATCCTCTATTCAGCTTTGTCCATGACGCAGTCGAGGTCCCTGATTTCCAGGGTGGCCATTGGTTCGAGCGAGGCAACGGTTGCCGCATCTCCAAGAACATTTTGAACCACGTCACGGTATGCATCTTTATTTGTGGCCTCGGGCCCGAACTCCACCAGCAGACCACCGGTCCGGGTTGGTCGAACCATAACAGTAGTAAAGTGTTGAATGCAACTATATTTGATATTTATCTTCATGTTATTTGCTTAGGAACTGAATTCAAAATTGACCTCATTGCAGCGGTGTATGATTTTAAACTATCTTGTGGTTTATCAAAAAAAGGTCTGGTAATAATGAATTTTCATCAGAGAGTATTTTTTGGATAATTTTTACGTTAGTGTCTGAACTAAGAGCCCAACAATTAGGGTAGACAGATCTACGCTTATGTCAGTAGGGGTTTGCATCCAACTTACAAAATGCAGTCCCCAACGTTTACCCTCCACGTTGAAGATCCTTCTGCTTGGGACTTTGGACCCGGTTTGCCCGTCAAAGACGGTCGTAAGAGGCACCACTCACCTGTCCCTTGATCCCAAGTAGCCGCCTAACGAGAAACGCGGCCACCAAACACTTCTCATACAGCTGGAAACAAGATCTATTATTTCTAACTAGAAAGAAAGAATTATTCAATACCGGGGTATGAGTTCAACCGACATAACACGCACTGGAAACCGGAAATGAAAACTAAAACACACCCAAGCTAGGTGCACAATTACTCCAGAATGATTTTTAAATAAATTCCAAGACCACCAAACGGAAAATATGATCAACCACTAAAAGCACAATATATTTACAATACCTAGTCTTACATCAAATTCTCCTGTTTGGGGGCCCCTGAATCAAATCACGATGCAAAAGTATCTCTTCAACGCGCTACTTGATAAAGGTCCGACGCCAATATTTCCTATCACTGATGTAAATTCCACCGGATTATGCTTCCTTCGTTAAGCTGCTGGATACCCTTCCTTGTTGTCTCGTCGCACTGTCGATTCTCTGCGGTCGATCTTCGTCCACCAAAAGAGAGCCGTCGTTTGTCCGCAGGTTCCTCATCAGCTCGGTTTCAACCGGCGAGCCGTTAATTTTTCTTCGAGGCAATTCAACTTTCAATTGGCTTGCATCAGCAACTCTCCAACTGGCGTTCATCGGGTATGCACCTACATTCCACATTCACTCCATCGGCTTTCGCCGTCTTTGGTTGTCTGATGGATTGTCATCCGCAAATGTCAATTCATTCGGTTTTTGGTTGTTTGAAATTCGGCCGCCATCAAGGTGCTTGGGCAAAAAACGTTCCGAAGTGCCATTGAATAATGCAATAAGTACGACAAATCAAGTGAATTCTTCAAAGTTATTTTGAAAATGAAAGCATATACAATCCAACTCAAATTGCTGATAATTAATTCTATCTCAGCTTTACGTTTGGCATAAATTGTCCCATCCGGTGTAAACTCCTTCAATGCGTAGGCCATCGTTTGGGAAACTACAACAGTACGATCCTATTGTGATAAATGGACCATCGCTAAAGCTTTATATGCATAATCGGGAACTTTATTAGTTTGTTCTTAAATCATATCGCGATACAAGTAGCAGGCCCGTAATGTAAATTTGCGTGAGATTGAAAGCGATTTCACCGTAAAAGTGTCAAAAAGTTCTTCATCCTTGCGGATATTGTTACGGAATGTAGAAAGAACAGATAGTATGTGGTACATAATGAGTTGATTTTCAAGTTTGATACGTCCGTTTTCATTGATTATTTTATCGGATGCTTTTGAACATAGTTTTATCCAAAGGAAATGATTGAATTCAGTCAATTTCGAAACGTTAATGCAACTGGTTGTACCGATATAGAATTAATTGCAATGATGTTTTTGTAATCAGTTGTGTGAGAATTTTCCAAAACTTCTGAACGTAATATATTTGCAGGATGAGCTTTTGGTGGGGTAACGAGAACCATAGCCACAAATTAGCAATTTACAGGACATGTGACATTTGGGGATAAATTCTTAAGGATTGAAACTATTTTGGTTAATAGCTTCGGCAATGCGTTGTATATTTTTCGAAGATATTGTTGACGTTCTTCCACCAACAGATCTTTATTTGCTACATTCAATTCCTCTTGGATTAAGCTTAGATTCTTATAAGCTTGTGCTCGGATTTGGGTCATATATATAACAAGTTTACGATAGAAGTAACGAATTCTCTTTAGTTGCATATAAAAAAGTGACCATTTTGTGATTTTTGCCATTATAACGCATAATGAACAATTGCTGATGGTATGGCGATAGATGTTTCTGTGGCTTGTGCACCTCTCTCGAATTCTTGAATATACATTCTCAGAATCCAACATATCAGGTGCAGATCCCATAAGTTAATTATTTGCAGCTTCTGATTTAAGATAATCTAATTCTTGTGCCTCCATGATGTAGGCTTTGTCCACTAAATCAAGTTGCATGTGTCATGGCAACATCAATTGAAGAGCACCGGCGACAGAAGAAATCGGGAGGAGGGAATTGCATCCGAACCATCAACTGAGTCATTGTACTTTGAACACAATAAATTGATCACTAACAAACGGTGTGCATTGTTTTATTGTTTTCCCTCTACAATTATCCTGTTCCCAAGGTCCACCCCTTGACAAAATCGAAAATGGGATCCAAGGATGGTTTAGTGCGGATTACAAGTCAAAATTCGAACTGTACACGTAGAACGAACAGACACCGTCGAAAGCCATTTTTTTCCTCTTCGCGATCTTGCGTTTGATTCTCCTATGGTTCGTCTGCAAAAAGAGACGAAAGGAGAAACGTGCGATATACATATGTGAAAGAGACGAAAAGAGAAACGTGCAACGTACATACGTAAGTGGCCACACATAGTTGTAATAGTGGTTCGATTTCCCCTTCGGTCCGTATACGAGGGAAACGGAACGCAACACGATGCCGATCGAAAAGGTCAATACGTTAAACAAGGAGCGACCAAAACTTAAACTTAGACTACGGAACGCCTCTGCGCAGGGGAACAAAGCCGAGCTAGCCCAAAAACTTTGTAAAATTCTGGCTAATGACGAAATCGAAACGGGCGGGAAAATGTCAGAATGTTCGGGTGAAGATGATGTGCGCGAGTTACGTGTTGACGTGTAGCGATTAAACGGGTTGATGTCAGCTGTTGTCACCACGTTACCGAACGGGGGAAAGTTGGCGACGTCGTCAATAACTGAATAGCTTAACACTCAAGCGATCGTAGTACAGGAGCCGACACCACCACTCACTAACGCCATGAAATCGGATGAGACGCCGCCGGCAACAACGTTCGAAGTTGTGACGTACGTGAATGATCGGCTAATTTAGTGCGGGCATGTAGTGGCCTGCATTTTCATAACATCCGAGATGTGACGGATATTGTACCAAACTTTGAACCGTCGTCTAAATCCAGCTTGCCCGCAACGCAGTTCAATGGGCGCATTACGAAGCTTGCCAAGGCATATCAGTGGATCGATAGAGTTTTAGTGTTTACCATGCAAGCCTCCCTAAAGGAACCTGCTAAAATTTGAAGCGATGGTTCTGCGCGGGTTCCTGAAAGCTGGTTTGAGCTGGCCAAATCATTGAGGCGAGATTTCCCTAGCCATGAAAGCAGTCTATAAGCATCCATCTTTGCATAATGCGATCGCGTGTAATAAACATAAGCAGTCGAGCAGCCCCGTGGTGATCAGGAGTGGCTGCTCCTGAAGAGAAAAGAAGGTCACCCCGTCGAAACTGTTTGGTTTGTTGTTTTACTAGTGTAAAGTAAACTGCATCCGTCAAGTTTCCATCCTTTAGGCAGAGATGAGTGGTTCACTTCAGCCACTTTAACATCTTTAGGTTTGACATTCCCCTTGTAATGCAACGACCTTCTTCGGTGAAAGTAACGGTTGCTTTTTGTGTAATGTTTGCGTTTGTCTCAAGCCTCCGTGTCCGCTAACTTTAACGAGGCAAAACAATATTGAATTTCTGTAGAGTAGATTAATTGACACCTAATAGAACTTTTCTAAAGACAATAAAAATTGATCGGTGCGTCTTGTAGAGTAGAGTACGCGTGATAAGTATTTTGTAGTGTAGCTTCGTGGCTCGACAAGAACCCGCCTCATATGATCCCGCAAATGCTAGTCGTCAAGCAGCGTACGCGGTCGTTAAGCGAAGCAAGTTAGCTGAGCTCGGTGCTGTTTTAGCTTGCTGACACTTGTGCCAGACCATCGGCACCCGTGTCCTACTCGGACATTTTAAATCATTACAATGGCGCCCAACGTGGGGCCCGAAGGGGAAACAACACCACTCTCCTTCGAGTTCTCACATTTTTAGGGTTTTGTACTAAAATACAAAACCCTATTGCAATCACGACCTGTGTCCGTCTGTCCGTCCGTCCGTCCGTCCGTCCGTCCGTCCGTCCGTCCGTCCGTCTGTATGTCACAGCACTTTTTCTCCGAAACTATAGAGGCTACAGCCATGAAACTTTGTGGAAAGGTCAGAAGTGGTGACTTCTTGAAAGTTCAATGGTGGAAAAATTTTTCAAAGGGGTTTAAGGGGGGCCTCCCCATATAGGGAGGTGACCCCTCAAAAAAAAAATTGCACCATTGGTAGTCGAATAGGATGTCATTGGAAAGGTCTCAACGAGATCTTTTCAAAACAAGTCTTAAAATTGCCTTATGAGTACCAAGGGGGACAGGGGAAGGGGAAATGTACGAACTTTTCGTGTACCCCCCCTCGCGATTGGACACCTTCTATCCGAAAAATCTGAAAAAAATCATGGATGTAGGCCTTAGTGAGTACAACAACAACAGATACATGAGAAGTCGAAATTCACTCAACTTTGTTAGTAATAGTATGATTTATCGATTTTACGTTTTCTTGAATAAAAACTAGACGGTACCCTTAAATTCAATAAAATTTAGCACACAGACGACTATTTATAAGATTGACCTTTCCTGAAAGTTTCATAAAGATCGAATGATATTTAACGAAGTTATAGCGATTTGAATTTTCCTGCATTACTATGGAACAATATGCCCTGTATTACCATGGAAACATATGGCTATGGAGCCATATGCGCTATTACCCGACTTAGGCACTACAGCTTTGCTGGGATTTGCATGAAAATTTCAGGGATGATAGGTATCATGAAGATGAGTACATACAATTGAAACAAGTTGAAAAGGCAGGAGACAGCTCCTAGCAAAAGGGCTTTGTAACCATTCTAAGATTCGAAAAAACAGGCCATGAATCGATGATTACAGTACAGAGGAGTGGCCCCTGAAAAAAATTTCATGAAAGGTAGCCGATATGAGTATCAACTGAAGGTTCTCTATGAGAGCTTTTCAGAACAGTTCTTAAACTGACAGTTTTTGCTTCAGTGGGGGCACAGGAGGGGGAATACATGAAAAATGTGTTTCCTCCCTTGTGAATGGACACCCGTGATCTTAAAAAATCTGAAATAATTATCAAGAGAGATATTTGTGGGTATAACTATAACAAATACCTCAGAAGTCAAAATTCTTTCAACTTTGCTAATAATAGTATGATCCTCGAATATGACATGTTTCTTGATTTTATTCGTTACTGGTTACTGCATTTTGTATGTTGAGTACAAAACCCTTCTGACATGAGCATAGGTCTGTCTACCCAACTTGTTAATTTTGCTGTCGGCAGATGAACCGATTCAATTTTTATTGTCGCCCTCACCATTTGATATTAACGTAGCATACTTTGGAGGGTTCCATAAAGTAAAGATAGAGTCACCGATAAACTCTCTTTTGGTGTTGTTTGTCTTGTCTTCGGTATAATAAGGTCTATAGCATCTTCTGGAGTTCTTCAATCGTGGCGGCTCAGTCGCCTGAACATGCCGATGATGTTATAGAGTAGTGCGTCCCTTAATGTTACCAAAAGAAAGGTTTGCACATTTTTATACAGTTTGAAGTCGGACAGTTCTAATTTTGAACAAACTGATGGTGCCAGGGGTTTTCAAATACATTGCTTGGAATTGCGTCAGTTTTTGCTGGGAGCTAATCTGATGACCGGCAGTGATAAAATCCGCATCATGAATTAGTCCTGACCGACACCCGATTTGTTTTTATGATTGGTTGGTGGTTTTTATTAGCATACTTTCGTAGAAGACAGGGACTTGTATTCAAGGATAGGGGCCTAAAATTATAACAACCATCTCTCCACTGCGGAAACAATTGTTTCTTCACTGATGTAGAGCGAAATCCTT
Source organism: Odontomyia ornata (assembly GCA_963969285.1). Classification (NCBI taxonomy): domain Eukaryota; kingdom Metazoa; phylum Arthropoda; class Insecta; order Diptera; family Stratiomyidae; genus Odontomyia; species Odontomyia ornata. The sequence goes on from OZ017742.1 coordinate 276,912,346, forward strand.
CAGTCTCTCCATGCCTGGGTCGGCATCGAAAAGACTGCCCTGTAATAAACATAAGCAGTCGAGCAGCCCCGTGGTGATCAGGAGTGGCTGCTCCTGAAGAGAAAAGAAGGTCACCCCGTCGAAACTGCTTAGTTTGTTGTTTTACTAGTGTAAAGTAAACTGCATCCGTCAAGTTTCCATCCTTTAGGCAGAGATGAGTGGTTCACTTCAGCCACTTTAACATCTTTAGGTTTGACATTCCCCTTGTAATGCAACGACCTTCTTTGGTGAAAGTAACGGTTGCTTTTTGTGTAATGTTTGCGTTTGTCTCAAGCCTCCGTGTCCGCTAACTTTAACGAGGCAAAACAATATTGAATTTCTGTAGAGTAGATTAATTGACACCTAATAGAACTTTTCTAAAGACAATAAAAATTGATCGGTGCGTCTTGTAGAGTAGAGTACGCGTGATAAGTATTTTGTAGTGTAGCTTCGTGGCTCGACAAGAACCCGCCTTATATGATCCCGCAAATGCTAGTCATCAAGCACGCGTACGCGGTCATTAAGCGAAGCTAGTTAGCTGAGCTCGGTGTTGTTTTAGCTTGCTGACACTTGTGCCAAACCATCGGCACCCGTGTCCTACACGGACATTTTAAATCATTACACGCGGGCTCAATTTTTGACACTGTCAACGATCTTTTAGCCGCGATAAAGAACTTTGAAATCAATTCCGTTCGAATTTCGGAGCCACGAATGGAGTTGAGACGAAATTTCGGGCCACTACCACCGATACAGTAAGGTATTTTGTCACAAATTCACGAGTGGAGCCGACTTCGAGCAATTCGGAATCCAGTCGAATCCGATGTTATAATTGTCTTGAGGTAGGGCATATTTCGCTAAACTCTCCAAAACCGCAACGGAAACGAAGATAAGAGAAGTATCAACGAACATCATATACGACCAACCGATGTCAGGAAAATGAGACTCCTACCACCGTCAGTAACGTTCGTCGCATAAATTCAACAGAATGAATTAATCCAACACAAAAATAAGTCCTTCTTCGACCCCGGCAGCGGAAGAACACTCATTCAATGAACAATCGTAATGTCGATGCGAGGCGTAAAACAGTGTTTACCGATTATCTTACGAGGATTTGGAGGAGCTTCAGTAACGTGAAATCAGATACTCGAGGCCGAAATTCAGTTGGATTGTAAGAATCTAAATGTGACGATTTTGCCGATGGATGATTATTGGGGTCAGATCTACTCTACACATTGGGCAAACGACTGATCATTGAACCGGGAGCTTGTCGATTGGAAAACGCTCCAATTTTTGAGCCAACGCTATTTGTCAAAGAAAAGGACTAACTGTATCAGCTCATCAGTGAGCATAGATAATGCTTCTCTGACTCGCTTGCTTAGTTGGGTCGATTGGGTGACGATGATGATAAGGTTAACGACCTTAAAACCTGTCCGACGCCAGCTATACAGGATACCGTGCGCAAAGCTTGAGCACGTTCAAGAGAGAGTAAACGAACTGCTCGAAACCGATATCATACGCCAATCTTCATCTGAATATTCAACACCAATTGTCCTCGTTCGTAAACAGAATAGTGAGGACCGTCTCTGTGTTGATTTCCGTGAGCGCAATGCTATCACTGAAAAGTGTCCGTTTCACATGCCAACTGTTGAGGAGCAGCTATCATCGATAGCTGTTAATTTATTTTATACGACTCTCAATTTAATGTCCGGCTATTATCAGATACCAATCGTAGATGAGTGCAGAAAATACACTTCATTTGTCATGCATGCAGGCCATTACGAATGCAACTCGAGGCCTTTCGGTCTGTGCAATGCACCGAGTTGTTTTCATTAGGTCATTACCAAGTTGGTACGACAAATGGGAAATCGAGCAGTTAGCTACGTAGATAAAGTAATTCTGCCCAGCAAAACCATTACCAAGAGTTTAATGAACCTCCGTGAATTCCTGATTATGCTTCAAGATGCCGGTATGACGTTTCCGCCCTCTAAATGTACGTTTTTGGCTAAACAAATCACATTTTTGATTCAAAATAGGGTTATTAAGTTTCAAAAATAGGAAGTTATGCTGCCACACTTTGTATCTTATGTTGGTGGGGTAGGATAATTTGCCTCAAGCATTAATTGACAGCCTTATTTAGAGCTGGATAAATAGCATATTACCTTTATTACAAGCTCATGGAGAAAATACTTGGCAAAAAAATAAATCGTATTTTTTAAAAATGTTACCATTAATTTTTTGTGTAATTAGATTTACACTTATTTTAGTTAATATAAGTAAATGTGATTATCACGTAGCAAAACAATTACAAAAAGAGATTTTTTGAAAATATCGATATTTTTGTGTTCCTCTAATCTGAACTATTTGTAGTCCGTGTGGTTTTGTGATTAGGATGCTTACTACTAGTGCAGCAGTTCCCAAGTTCAAAATTTGTTAGTGGCATCGTTGGACTATCGGACTATCAGCCTATCAAGCTGTGATGGGTACAGATTAAAAACTTAGGTAATAATCACTTGGTTGAGTGCGATATTGGTCATATCACCTATCGCTGGACACTTTCACACGAGATCCTACAAGCAAAACCCCCCGTGACCTAAAGGTAATATTTATCACACTAGCCAGACTGAAGAAGAATTGGTAACGTGATTTTTTGGAATTAAATATTTTCAATTGTCATTTTCTTGGCACATGTAATGACGAGACTAAGTAGATTCTAAGCGGAATGTCCAGACGATGACCGTACAAAGAAATATCAATAGAAGCGATCCAGGAGAGACAATGCAGATACTGAATTAGCATAAGCAGCGAAATGCCAAATCATAGTGCCTCTATACCATGGTGCGTACAAAAGCTTCGAATACTACCGTCCGATTGTATTTGAAATATTTGGGGTTGGCGAAAACGACTGAGGAAACTGAAGAAACATTGAGAAAATATTTAGAGGAAGCTGATTCGGAGACTAACCTCATTCCAGAATTTAAAGAAGATCTCGACTGGTTTAATGTAACTGAGCCGTTAACATTTACGGAATCGCTTAAAGGCAAAGTAGTTGCAATGGATTTCTTCACATATTGCTACATCAATTGTATGCATATACTAACTGATTTGAAGAAACTCAAGTAAACGTACGGTGTTAAAGATGGTTTGGTGGTTGTAGGTGTCCACAGTGCTAAATTCGACAATGGAAAAGATAGTGCCAACATTCTATCTGCAGCGTAAAGATATGATAGTACACATCCGGTAGTAAATGTTGGCCCACGCCACTTATTCTTGGTCCAAATGCCAACCCCGTATTTGCGATAATGGGTGAAGGGCACTATGATCGACTGGAAAAATATGTTGGAATGGATACACTGAAATATTATAAAAGCCAAGGGAAAATATTGAATACTTCATTCCTATTGAACCCATCAATGGAATTGTTGATGTCGCCAAATCTGAAGTTTCCTGGGAAGATCACTTGTTCAAACCCATCATTCGATACCGACTGTGCTGAATTATATGCTATCTCGGATTCAGGGAACCATCGTATACTCATTGCAATGGCTAGAACACATCAAACTTGCGTCTTATTTTTAAACGATGTGATATTTTGAAAAAACAAACAATACCAGGCAATGTCATGTGCTGCTATAGTAGGGGCAGGATACGAAGAAAATAGAAATAATTCTTATCTAACAAATGCATCGTTTAAGCAGCTTCTGGATCCACATGTGTGAAAGCGGGTGTCCGCAGGAGCAATACCATGCCTGTTACCAAGAAAGTAGTGAAAAGGGTCGGAATCTTTTGGTGCCCCACCGCCGGTATTATGTATTTTGACGACTATGAACAGCTGCCGATGACGAATTTTTTGGCAGCGATGACGGTGGGTGCGATTGCAGGAGTTCTAGGGCGTTTTGTCATGTATCTCCTGAATTCAATCAAAACCAGGATGCAAAGTTTATCGCCGGGTACATCCAGCTACAGTATTTCCTATACACTTAGGAATATGATCAAGAAAGAAGGACTATTGAGACCTTTACAAGGTGTGTCAGCCAAAATAGCGGGAGCTGGATCAGCACATGCCTTTTATTTTGGAACATATGAATTTACAAAAGAAACGTTGGCAAAATACACCAAGCACACTAAAATCAATTACATGGTATCAGCAGTTGCCACGACATTTATACATGGTGCCATATCGAATCCACCAAAAGTGATAAAACACAGGCTGCAAAGGTATAATTTGCCATATAATTCAGTTTGAGAATGGACGAGAGGAATCTATGGAAACGAAGAATTCGGTGCATTTTATTGCTCATACTCTATACAATTGCTGATGAGTCTGCCTTATCAGCAATAAGACAGATTTCCAGAGTGGCCGTGTTACAAACCAGTATACCCTATGTATACTGGTAAGCACTGAGAGCTTGATTGATGCGTATCCTATATACAACATCAAGGCTCCCGGGGAAAGATCTCACTGTAAGTCCACTTACCTGCTACTCTGTCCATTTAATACCAGAACACCAAAGACGAGAGTTGCATGTTTAAAGAATTTAGTTTTATTTTATGTTGATATTTTAAATTAATTACAGTTACACTTCTTTAATTATTTTTAACATCTGTCCATACTGGGTGAAGCCCTTTTCTTGCGAGGATGACTGGGAAATACAAAAAAAAAGGGATTTGCTGATGGTGGCTACGCAGCGTTATACACAATCAAGCCGAAGGAGGTTCGCGGCTCAAGCCTACACCTCACCATCTAACTAATTAGCGGAGATATTCCGCAGTTGCATCGGAACTAAACTTTCGAAAGTACGAACGGATTACATACCGACTGGCTCGAACAATTGCTTTTCTGTTGTTATCACTACTCGCCGCTTCTCGCTCGATCAATTGCTTTTAAATGATTCTGCGGCCTCAATTTACCCTAAATTCGCTGAGTAGTTGAAACGTGCGCTCTCGTTCCACGAAAGCTTCTTCCTCCGCGCTCCGTCTCACTTGCTCGTATGGTGAAACTTTGCGGCGAATTGGCGGAATTGGAGAAATCAGGCGAGGAAAAGCTTTTGTTTAGCTTTTCTGTTCTCTTCACAGTGTCACTCCGCTGGAAGCACACCCCGAAGCATCTCATGTACATGGTCGTTGTCGTCGCTAATGTTATGGCTTATGTAAAGCGAATTATGAAGCCTTTTCACTTGCCTTTGGTCGAGAAGTACATGTTTTGATGACAATGGGCGTATGCGCTTGACCGTATACAGGAGTGTGAATGCTTAAACGATTGACGACATTTCTACATAGCATAACAGCCGGACCACTTGGCTTCTTCTTGGGCTTATGTGCTCGCGTCTTATATTCAATGCCTGCGACATAGATATGTTGGTCAACCTACGAGTTCTTTAAATTTGCATTATGCGGGAAAAGTTGTGAAGACTGTAGATCTTCGATTTCTGGAAAAAGTACATTACAATCGAAAGATACAAAATCAACAGTGGCGGTGGAAAACTACGTAGTGATGATATGATTAATAACAATAGGATTAGTGGTGTAACATATGTTCTACTAGCGGCTAATATGAATGCAGCTGAAACCCAAACAGATATACCCAGTGGTGTGCGGAAAGCAGCTGCCATCAAAGCTGTCTGTGAGCTCATTGCAGTATCGGGAATTAATGCATTAAATCTAAAAGCAGTGCACAACGAAGTCAAGCCAAACTACGATCGAAGCTTTAGTAGTACTTAAAATCATTCAGTTGCATAGAATACGTGCATTGAGTGGAATGCGTTGTGGATTAGAACAATATTTCATTTACCAATCCGATTTTGTCTCAATGTATGTATTATTCCGCTCCCAATGTATGTGTTTGAGTCGATAAATGTTATTTTAATGCTCATATTTTGATGAATTTCAATGTCAGGTGTGTTGTGCTGCAGTAAAGTAAGAAAATGATGACAGTAGTGAAACATCATGCCCGATGATAGATGTGGAAGCCGGTAATGCATCGATGCATTGCCACATTGCCGGTGTTGCATGATAAGAAGCCGTGTCTTCTCGCGGCTATAAAAGGCCCTGGAGTTCAAGGAAAAGCTCTCTTTTCTCTCATTGATTTGCAGGAATTGGTCGAGGAAACAAACGGCGACAAAATTCAGCAAGCGGCAATAAGGAATTGGCGGGAAGCCGAATTATTGAAAGAAGGAAGAAAAGGCATGGTACGAGCTGGACAGGAGGACAACGAGCAGTTTGTGCTACGACTTACAACTCGCTAAGAAACGAGCAATCAAAACCAGCTATTGAGCGAATTGGGGGCCCCGATCACGTGGAAACAAGGGTAGCGATAGATAATAAGTAGTTAATGTTCTTTTTGAAATTTGCAAATATTTGGAATTTATATGTAGTGACTAGAAATAAATTTGGTGTAATCAGTGCAACAAAAGGTGTCTCTGGTAGAAAGTGCAAAGTCTGGCTCGCAAGTTTACTTGTAGAGTTATTGCGACAGTGGCGAGATTTTGGAGTGGTTTGTGACCGCCGTGTGGAGGTGTCCCCGAGTACCACCTGTGGGGAAGAGCGCGAGGCGCGCTAAAGTACGGGGTGAAGTTCAAAATTTTATCCAGGCTTAGGTAGGATTCAGTTTCCCGCGCAAACTAAATTGAAGGTTAGGCCGTTGCAAACCTCCCGACTCGGTCGCCTTCTATCTTGGCAACCTCATTTGGGGCCCACTAACGAAGGGAGTGGTGCATGATCCCTTTTCGGTGGTAGCAAGGGTAACACACCTCGAATACCTTTACAGTCATGACATGAGATTCCTTAAAAAATTTCCACGCCAATTTTGGAATTGGAATAGTGCACGATGATTATTATTATTAATTTAAACTTTTATTTACGTACGTATTTTCGCACCTAGTTGACTTGAAATCTGAAAATGTGTGAGAAGTTTAAAACATTTTTAAAGCAGGGTTTTCCAGTATTCGCTTTGATTTTAGTTTGAATTAATGAACGTGCTCACAAGAAAATCTTTAAAACTATCGTTTCCACCAAAAAGCTCCAAGTAAAATTTAAGGGAATACTGAAATACTCCTGCATTAAAAATTTTCTTAATTTAATATATTTCAAGATTTCAAGTAATAGTAGTCCGCGTGATTTAGTACCATATCGTGGCTGGGTGGACGGATCAACGGTGGCCAACGCGTAGTATTGACCACATCACCTTCTTGAGTGCCGATCAACGTCAAGATAATAAGTTACCCTAACAATTTGAAAGCAAAGGCCAAAAAGAAACTAAGACGCTAAAGCAATAAAAAGCCTATCTTATTGTGCCGGTGCGTGTATTAAAACGAAATAAATATTTTTAAAATTATAAAAATATCCAATCAATGTAAAAATTTCAGCAAGTCACAAAAATGAATCTCCCCAAAAATTAACTTGTTCACTTGTTCTCTGTATACCTCAGTCTTGCAGTGACAACCTTTCCCTTATTTAAGATGATGACATCCAAATATCACCACCCTAACTTACACTAACGCTTAATGCTATATGATCACACTTTTAACTTTCATGTAATTATTCCACAATGTATACCTACACTTAAATGCCAAAAGACGTAAAAGCTCAAGGTTTCCTCAAAATACTCCATTCAAAAGACCCCTTAGGAGCACCAAGTGGGTAAAAGGAAATGGAAGTCACTAAAATCTGCTAACATACATCTCTCCTGAATTTAGAACAAGGTACGCAAACCCATAAAAGCTTTTTACATGTCCCGGGAACAAGAGTAAAGAGCATGCAAATGGGAAGACGAGTTTCAACAAAAGATAAACGTATTCGGTCGATTATGGTAGACGATTTAAATCAAATCGCATCCACTTTTATGCTCACTCTCCAACAACATGAACCTTTACTCGTTAAAGAAAATAAGAATATGTAAACATTTTTAAACCACAAATTTGTTCCAATGTTGTCGAAATTGCTTTGAGATATCCTCGTGGAAGGAATATATGCCTGAATCGACAGATTCTGAAATGAGGAAAAATGATGGCGAGACCAGATTATCCCTGGGAAGTATAAATCTTTGAATGACCTTCGATATATTTTTTAGCTGAAACCTTAAATAGGTGAAGGCATTTTAGGTCACATAGGGGTATATGACTTTAGCAGAATACTTCCTTTACCAAGGATCATATGTTTGAATTTTTTTCGAGAGCAGTTAAAGTTTCCCTCCCCCTCTCTAAAAAGTGAAAAGCTTGAGGGAGTGCTAATCTCCACTTACTTTTTCAGGATTCTTCGTTTTATCTACTACAAACATGCCAACGTCAATAAAAGATTTTATTGAGAGCATCCTGTGTTGCCCCGGAAAAATCAAGCAAGGAAAGAGATTAAGTGGCAAAGCTCTATTTGAATGGTGTACGGCCAGGACAATTTCATTGGAAACTTTAATCTGCATATCGGGGGTTATTTTATGTAAGCAGATAGTAAAATGGAATGACCAAACATCATTTCAAGGACTATAAGGATTAAAGGGCCAGAATAGCTTCTGGTGTAGGAATCGAGGCGTTAGAATTAGATGGAATCCCGTTTGCCGGATATCTTTGCTCTTTTTCGGTCCAACTCATAGGCATTCCATTTTTAATGGATGTATTTGAAACGTCGAATGTTTCCTTTCAAATGTTTTATCTCTGGAAATTTATCGAGTGGAATGTCTGTTAGATAAGAAGGGACCACAAATAGAAATATTTTGTTTGGTGTTGGCTTTGAGGTGTTTGGAATTTTTGAAGTGTTTCTGTTGTATTTTGTTTGTTTTAAAGAATATTGTGTGGGGTAAATTCAAAATAATTTCCTGCTATTCAGTAACTTATCATCAACATTTTTCGGTAGATATATTTGATGATTGATTATGTTTTAAAGCTTTAAGGTAGTAGCTTATGGAAACAATTTGTTATCCTTCTCGTTGAAGAAATTCTGGTTGGGAGCCTTTGGACCCAGAAAGCCCCTCGAAAGGTGGGCGTGAGCGCCACAAGCTTAGACAGCGGTCCTCCAAAAGCCGCCAAGTGAGAATGCGACCAAGAATGCTCAGTTCTGCATAACAAGGGAGGAAAAGGAAAAATAGATAAAGGTAAAAGAACTGTCTTCTGCAGCTATTGGACCACCAAGCTTGAAAACCGCCCGCCAAAATGAAAACGTACCTCCTTCCATGCCAAATTACGCTGAAATCTACAAACTCCAATAAATGGTGATCAACAATTTCCAAAGCAAAAAAAGGAAGCGAAACTATGATTTTTCTTTTCTTTTGAAGCACAAGAGAACATGGTAATGTTGGGAAGTCCTTCCTGTTACCGCTCAAAACTTCCCCTTACTTGTACTAGACTCCCGCTATAAAGCTCACTGATTCACTTTTGATTACTTTACGGTCTTTTTTTACTTTAATGCCCACGATCCACAAATGATGCAGCTTTTCTTTTCCCTGGACTTATTATTTAGGGTCATTCCCCTCAATCTAAACTTTATTACCTACTCCGTAGCCGCCCCCACCGTTTTATTGGGGTTACTTTTGCTGAGGCCCTTCAGACCCAGCCAACCCACCTGATGACGGGGGTGGGCACCACTCGTTTAGTCCACCAAGCCTCCAAAAGGTCGCCCAAATGAAAAAACGACCATCCAGAGCAAAGTTATCACAGTTAAATCGTTTGGCACTTGCAGCCACCTAACCGCAAAGGCCACCTTCCAAACACCCGCACCTTACCACGTAGCTCCACCACCACCGGGAAAACAAGAACTTTTGACAACCTGACCACAAAGCCGGCAAAAAGAAAACGACTTTAAGTTCACCCTACCGAACATTCCTCACACCAAACACTATCACTACAAATAATTTTCGAGGCTTTTTTACCCGATTATCGTCCCGGAAAAAGAACTCCCAAGCCATATTTTTCCCACTCTGTAAATGCAAGGTTAAAAAATATATGGAGAAAAGAAAATATAGATTCTTTATTATTAATGAAGTTTTATCAAATATATTTTTCCACTTAATGTATACTACTTCCTACATTAACAAAGGGCCCCTTTCTTTCGCTCGTTAATTTAGCCACCGCCAATTGTTTTCTCCTGCAGGAACTTCTTCCTATCATCTCGTCTTATTTCTCTAATATTTTCTGACTATTATTTGGACACTGGTGCGTTCTTTAAACTCAGACAATTGATTATTGTTCAGCGCTGTCTTCCCCGTCTTAAATACCCTCATGTAACGGCCATTTCTCATCCACCGAAAAAATCACGTTCAAGGGTACACCACCCTCCAGGAGCGGTTTTTCCTTTTCTTGGGAGTAGTTTCCCTCATTTTGGTTCTACTCACAATAAGTTATACTCGGTCGCGAGCATGGTCGAAATAAACGTTTCTGCCAACCCAAAGCGTATCATGCATGATGTTTACCCACCAGTTGTTGTAATTTTGGTAACCGATTCTCTCCTCAATAGGCCAAAAATTTGGTGATTTCGCTTGTTTACGTCTCTTCTGGCTGATAATTTGTGAATTTGTGAGGGAAAAATAATTTATATGCAGCGGCACGATGTCGCCAATCAGCCAAGAACGGAGGTAGGGTGTTTGATAGTTGCAAACATAATTCAATTCATACAAACCGTCGAACTAACCCTGTTGAAATCTCACAAAATATATCTCCCTGGTCTCCAACGGGGTGGTATTCCAGCTTTAGTGAAGTTTTGTTTGCCTTTAACAGCGCTTGAAGCTCCGGGTCCTTCTGTCTCATTAGCGTTAATCACCGTGAGCAGGCTGATTATCTCTATTCTTGACAACGCATCGGCCACTCTGTTCTTTTCCTCCTGGATGTGAAAAATGTTGCTGCTGTATTCCGAAGTCAAGCTTAGTTATCGACTTTGACGTGTTGTTGTTTTTTCGGTGTTTTTCTGAAACACATACGTCAGGGGTTTGTGATCCATTTGGATGGAGAACTCTCTACCCTCCAGGTAATCTCTTAAGTGCTTGATGCTGTCATGGATGGCGAGGAGTTCTCTATCATGGACGCTGTACCGTTTTCTTGCGTCAGGGAGCTTGCATTGGAAACAGGCCAATGGCAGCCAACGATTGTCTGGAAGTTGCTGTGGGACAGCACCAATTGCGATATCCGATGCATCTATTTCCAGAGACAGAAGTTGGTTTTTCTTGTAGTGTACGAGGAGAGTTGCTTTTGCCAATGATTTTGCTTTGGGTGTCCATTTCATCGGTGTCTACTCGCCTTTCTTCATGTTGGTCAAGTATTCATTTAATGGTGCTTGGAGGTTTTCTGCATTTTGAAGAAATCGTCTGTAAAAATTAAGTCTTCCGAGGAATTTTCGTAGTTTTCTTAAATTCTCGGGTTTCTTAAATCTCCGTATCGCTTCGATGCGAGATTCAGGAATACTAGTTCCGTCTTTGTTTATTTTGTGCCCTAGATATTCGATGTTTTCCGTGCCGAAAACACATTTTGCCATGTGTGAATAGCGGTCTGGCTGTGTGACCACATTAAGTCGACGGAATTTGCCGCATGGATTCCAGCCTCCTTTTCTCGGTACCAAGTGTAACGGGCTTGCTCATGGACTTGAAGATGGACGGTAAAACCCTTTGTGAAGTATGTTTTCAAATGCCCGCTGTGCAATCTTTAGTTTGTTCAGTTCTGGGTTCGTGAGAGTGGGATGTTTTCTCATCAGCTCATGATACTTGTTTGTTCTGTACACCATCGCTATTGCCGGCTGATTTGAAAAGTGAATTCAGCCAGGTGCTGCGAGAAGGGTTGTAGAGTCAACTAGTCTCTTGTTTTTTAGATCAATTAAAAGACAACGCTTAAGGAAATCTGCGTCTAATATTGGCTGCGATAGCTCTGCCACGCAGAATTTCCAGTTGAAAATACGCTGCTGCTTCAGGTTCATCTTGAGATGGTTCTTCCCAACCGTGTTTATTTCTGAACGATTGGTGGCATAGAGTTTGTAGTCTGTTGGCTTTGATACTTAGGAGAACATTTGAGGAAGTACGGACTGGTCCTCCCCCGTGTCAACTAGAAAATATGATTTTATTTCCTGGTCGTA